>CM057337.1:110346942-112746942 GCA_030015575.1 Agapanthus africanus
TTGAGGACCCTTTCGGTTTAGGTTTGGATAACCTGCCAGCGAAAGACATAGACCAAAAGAACTTTTTCCTTCCTAACTCCCCAACCATGTCTTTTGCAGAAGTCGCAGCCCCCGAGATGGACGAGGAGGCCTTCTTTTTAGGATTTCTTGGGCTTTGGCTGAGTTGGTTTGCGCTCCCAATGCACTCTCACCGCATGCGGCCCTCTGTTTTTTACCTGGCCCACCAAATGACTATCGGGGTAAAGGTGGCCGTTGGGATCGCCGGTTTGGCGCACTTGTATCATGGCCTCAGTCGAGCAGCGGATGCTAATGAGCCTGGGGTGTTGCACGTGGTCTTCCCGATGCACTATTTTATGTCGTGGCTCGAGCTACATACAGCGGGTGTCTTCGGCATGCATAAAAGGCCTTCATTCTACGAAAGGTGCAGTTTTCCTCGCATTCTACAGTTGATCGGCGCATCAATTGTAAATCCATCGCCATGAGATGCCAGGTGTTTACTCCTTCGCTCCCACACCGTTGGAACCGGTGTGTCTTTCATTGACAAGGTGTTGACTATTGGAAAAACGTCCACCACCGCAGTGCGGCCATTGCAAGACACTTTCAAGGATGGAGCTTCAGTTTTAACGGCCCGGGAGACCCTTCACCTATATTCCATCAGACCGGGCTTCTTGGTGTTTAGGCAGGACGGGGCAGCGATCTTCATGAGATATAACCCGCATCGTTTCGCCCAACAGCTGAGCTATAATCAAGGGGTACCGCTGGAGGCTTTTTTATCGGAACCTGCCGCGACTGAAGAAGGGATGGAGAGAGCACTGCATCACTTCATGCGTCTAAACACGGGCTCTCACTTCTTTATCAGTGAGCCGGCTTGCGCCGCCTGACTTCTTAGGGTATACATAGAATGGTATAGTCATTCGACGGGAGCGGTCATAAAGGAGGAAAGGCGGTTGCTGATCGATCGTAAGGGTGCACCTCCAGGTAGCGATCGCAACGCTCCTCTGGTGCCAAGGACCCCGGTAATCCCCCCTTTAAAAGATGCCAAAGCCGGACCCTCGCATGCACAAAGTCCTCCACGTGAGTTGCCGCTCCCTGATATCACAGATGCACCTCCCGCACCCTGTGCTCCAGTGGAGACAGTGGTTGTACCCTCGCCGGAGTCTGGCGTGGGTGCGGACATCGGGACCCGTCATCCCAAAGTGGCTGCTAAACGGAAGTCGATCCCCCATAAGCCTAGGGTCAGAGGGCAAAAGAAAAAGAAGTCGCTCTTCGCTGCGGACGTCGTGTTCGGTCAGGAACCCCATGCTCCCTATGCCGAGGGCCTGATCGAATACGGGACGAACGAAGGACTAGTGATGCCGCCGCCGGACGATACAGACTTGGAAGCCGCTCTCGAAACTTCGGCGTGGTTGGAAAAGCGTGACGCGTGGCTGGCCAAGCTTGCGCAATCAGGTAACTATTAGTCGCCTTTTCTTTATTGCAACATATCCTCTTCATTGCCTTTGACTAACGCTTTTCTTTCTTTTTTTTTCGACAGGTATCACTGACGAAGAAGCCATTGACGCTTCTCTGAAGACTTTCCAGGAGGAGGAACGTCTTAGAGCATCTATGGGCCTTACTAAGTTTCGATTTATTAAGCTTTCATTTCCCTTGTGTTATGGTCGATCTAACCTCTCCCTTTTAATCACAGGAACCTCAATGCCGCTCCCGCCAAGTGACGCAAATGTCCTACCGGCTGCCGACGTTCCTGCTTCTTCAGGGTTACCGCAAGAAGTCCGTCTTGAGGAGCCGATGAGAGACGCCTTAAAGGCTCTGGAAGTTTCTTTGTTTACGAATGACGATGCCGCGGTGAAAGAGGCGTCACAGAGGTCCATTGTGACAGCTCGGGAGGAAAGAAAGCGGCAAAGGCGTGAGGCGAAGGCGCGCCGGGCTGCCTTGGCTGCGGGAGCGGGCCCCAGCACCGCCCCTCATGCTGATACTCCATCTGAAGAGGCCCCTGTTGCCTTATCCACTGCCCGCAGAGAGGTGGTGCGCGCAGTTCGGAGCGCAAACGGTAAATCCGTTTCAGGTAATATTTCTCTCAGAGTTTTTGTTATAAGGATTTTTAATGTCATCGGTCCTTATATCCCTTATCTTGCAGGGCCGAGTCCGATCGAGGGGGAGGCGGAAACCGTTGATCCCAAAGAAACAGAGGAGGCAGTACCTGCCGAACTCGAGCCGACGGTGGGCAACGTCGTTGTGGCTTTAGAGCCTGAGGTGGAGGTCGAGGGGCCTGCAGCCGAGAAGGTCATTGATGCCGAACCTGAAGCGGTGGCAGATGATATGATCATTATAACTGAACCGAGGGTGGTGATGGACGAGGCGCTTGAGGCCGGCGACCTCGTGGTGACAGTGGATGAGCCGATGGAGACGGCGGAGCTCGAAGTAGTTGCGGGTGAGATAGGTACGACTCTTGGGGAAGGGTTAGCCGCTTCCTTCTAAGAATCCGGCAACGCTCCAATCATTGCCCTCCCTGCTTACGATCTCCTGCCGTCTCCTGATCGCGGTAGCACGACGACGGTCCCCATCGAGTCGGGTGATGAGGCTACGGGCGGTGGCCTCATGTCGATAGAGGAGGGAGTCGCTTCTGTTTCGGCCGGGAGCTCCTCAGGTAAACCTTAGGTTACTGTCTTTCTTATTTTACAATCCTTTCTGACAAGTTCACCTTTCTTGTAACGCAGGTGCAGCCAGCGTCGATGCCCCACTGCTTGAAGGAGCGCCTTCAACGACTGCCTTGGCGGTGGTCACCTCTCAACCCTCTCTCATACCATCTAAGATGTTGGAAGGTATGGGTTTGCAACTTATTAGTCTTATCTTTCAGATGTATAGTGTATGTACTGAAGTCGTGCTGTTGTGTCTTTTCAGGAGTACTTTTTGACCATCTTTACCAGATGTTGCTCCCACACTTCTCCTTCCCATCCGAACTTGCTTCTTCCTCTGGTGGCGTTGGTGAGTATGATTTCCAATGACATCCTTCTTTCTTCATTGATGGGATTATTTCTAAACCCCCCTTTTTTTATCTCGACCGCAGTGTTACAAATCGAAGGAGGGGATGAAAGACGGGCTGCGCTGCCGACCCTTCCGGCCCTGCCACCTGCCTCAGCTGGTACAGCGACTATCACATTGATAAATCCCCCTTTTTATTTTCTGAACTGTTATCTGACCATATCTTGTTTCTTTTCAGCTGTCGTTCCAGTCTCGGCGCCCTTCGAATCTCGCATCATAATGCCAGCAGGTCCTTACCTGAGACGTCCATCTTCGAAAGGCGCCGCGAACAGCTTACGTATGTTGAGCGATTATATTGAGGAGCTCGACGTCGAGACCCCTACCTCTGCTGCGGATTTTGCTATAGCGATTAACCCGATGCTGGTGATACTCGTGAACTTTCATGACGAGGGTATCATCGCATCTTGGGTTAACCATTGCAGGGAGATCGAGGCCCGCCTGCATCAGTTGGAGTCGCTGCGTCCCGCTCCCGAGGCCTTGGCTGCCAGTAATCAAAGAACAACGTGGATTGAGCAGAGCGCTCCTTACTTCCACCACCTCGAACAAGAAGTCATTTCAAGGCGTAAGGAGCGAGGTGAGACTTCGAGCAAGTCTGCCCAACTGCATGCTCGGGTGGAGGCCAACGCCGCACGGCTGAAGGTTGTCTTTGAGGGCCTTCTGCAATGTCTTTCTGAGGGGTTATCATTGAGGCAACACCTTGATGTTGTCGAGCGAGATGCACCCAGCCAGGAAGCAGCCCAGAAGGCGGCGGAGGAGCAACTTTCATCTTTCTTGCAGCAGCGAGCCCGGGTGGAAGCGGAGGTGGCCGCGGCGGCCGCTCAGGAGGAGGCGCTGAAGGAAGTGCGAGAGCAACTTGTGGATTTACTAAAGACGCTTCCTCCTCAGTAGCTATCCTTCTTTGTATCGTTTGTAATTGTAGATAAAAGAATGTATATATATATTTTTTATTCTTTGACATAATGTATCCTGTACCCAATCAAGTTTATGAATAAAAGATACACCTTTTTTGTAATGTGTCATTTTCTCCGTCTTTTCTTTCTCTTACTATCAGAATATCACTTTAGCAAACATGGTTGACGGATGATTAGAACGAGTATCCTGACTTTCTTAAGAAATAGCGATGGCTTAGGCCGCAGGTTCGGATCTGCTGCCTAACACTTTTCAACTCCATGAGCCGTGAGGGTCTCATAGAGATTCTTCTCCCTACGGATCGAGAGGATCTCGTAGGTCTCCTTAGGAATCGTGAGGATTCCTAAGTGTTATTTTCTCTTACAAGTCGTAAGGATCCTATAAGAGAATTTTTCCTTCTTACGAGTCGAGAGGACCCACAAGCGGTTGTTTCCCTCCTCGTCGAAATTCGACTTTGGAGAGTGAGACCCGTGAATAGTATGCAAGAGACCATTTTGGATTGACTTGCAGGGTCCCAAGCTTCATTTGCATGTTGAGACGAATCGGGAATCTCCCGCGGAGACACTAGTTTCTCTGCGAGCCGACGCGAATCAGGAGGCTCTCGTCAAGGAGTGTTTGTATCCGTGAGTCGAGGAATTTGTTAGGGATTATTTGTTTTCCAAGCGCCAAGGATTATTTGTTTCCTTGGGGTTTGAAACGAGTCGAGGATTTCCCACGGAAGCACTGGTGGCTCTGCGAGTCGACCGGATCAGGAGACTCTCGTCAAGGAGTGTTTGTATCCGTGAGTCGAGGAGTTTGCTAGGGATTATTTGTTTCCCAAGCGCCAAGGATTATTTGTTTCCTTGGGGTTTGAAACGAGTCAAGAATTTCCCACGGAGGCACTGGTGACTCTGCGAGTTGACGCGGATCAGGAGGCTCTCGTCAAGGAGTGTTTGTATCCGTGAGTCGAGGAGTTTGCTAGGGATTATTTGTTTCCTAAGCGCCAAGGATTATTTGTTTCCTTGGGGTTTGAAACGAGTCGGGGATTTCCCACGGAGGCACTGGTGGCTCTGCGAGTCGATGCGGATCAGGAGGCTCTCTTCAAGGAGTGTTTGTATCCGTGAGTCGAGGAGTTTGCTAGGGATTATTTGTTTCCCAAGCGCCAAGGATTATTTGTTTCCTTGGGGTTTGAAACGAGTCGAGGATTTCCCACGGAGGCACTGGTGGCTCTGCGAGTTGACGCGGATCAGGAGGCTCTCGTCAAGGAGTGTTTGTATCCGTGAGTCGAGGAATTTGCTAAGGATTATTTATTTCCCTAGCTCCAAGGATTATTTGTTTCCTTGGGGTTTGAAACGAGTCAAGAATTTCCCACAGAGGCACTGGTGGCTCTGCGAGTCGACGCGGATCAGGAGGCTCTCGTCAAGGAGTGTTTGTATCCGTGAGTCGAGGTATCTACTGAAGACACTGGTTTCTTCGGAGTTGGACTGAACCGTCGAGATTTGGCTTCGTCTTCTGGCGGAGCTTGTTGGAAAAGTATGGTTCCCTCTTTGTTTACGCCCTTGGATTGTATACAGGGATCGATGTGATCTTAACTGTAGGGCCAAAGTTTTATCATCATTTTTTTTTGTTTCATCTCCGCGATGCTCTATCATTTCAGCTTTTATATCGCGAAGGTTGCGATTGCCCAATCATTTCGGCTATTTTTCGCGGTGCCCAATCATTTCGGTTGTTTATTTTATTTTTACTCGCTGCTTCTTATTGCGAGTTGCCCAATCATTTCGGCTATTTTGCATGCATACATTTTTACTTGCTGCTTTTTATTGCAAGTTGCCCAATTATTTCGGCTATTTTGTATGCATGTGCGGCCTACTGGCTTTCCGCCGTAAACCTGGAATTAGACACTGATTTCGGCATCAGCACCGCTACAACTGGGATATTGCCAGGAGCGAATCATCATTTGCCTATGTCGATGTTGAACAAAGGTGGCTTAGCGACCAGGGTTAGGGTTCTGTCGTCTAAGGCTTTTAACTTCATGAGCCATAAGGGTCTCACAAAGGTATCTCTCCTTAGGAATCGTGAGGATTCCTAAGTGTATGTTCCTCTGTAAGTCGTAAGGATCCTACAAGAGGGTTTTCTCCTTGTAAGTCGAGAGGACTTATAAGGGTTGTTCATCATGCGAACATATCCCCAGTCTCGGATGAGACTTGATTAGGGAAATGTTTATTCGCACCCGTGGATTGTATACAAGGGTCAGTACTGAGCCACTTGTAGGGCAATATCAAAAGTTGTGGGGGTTGCTTAAGAATAGGTTTAGGTCTCTGTAACTCAAGACTTTCAATTCTTATGAACCGTGAGGGTCCTATAAGAGAGTTCTCCTTACGAGTCGTGAGGATCTCGCAAGTGTACTTTCTCCTTAGGAATCGTGGGGATCTCTAAGTGTGTTGCTCCCTTGTGAGTCGTAAGGATCTCACGCGGGTGGTTTCTCCCTACAAGGTCGAGATGATCTTGTAAGTGTTCTTTAACGAGGTTGCGCCTTTTCAGGTTTTCACAAACACTCGTCGGTAGTCCTAATGTTTTTACTCACGGAGCCCTTTCGGGTTTTCATCCGCGCCCATTTTGCTTATGGACATACCGTTTTTTTATTCTTTTTATTTTTATATTTTTTTTACGAGGTCGCGCCCTTTCGGGTTTTCACGAACACTCGCCGGTAGCCCTGCTGTTTTTACTCACGGAGCCCTTTCGGGTTTTCATCCGTGCCCTTTTTTCTTATGGACATACCGTTTATTTTATTTTATTTTTATATGTTTTTTTCTCGTCAGCCTAAATATGCTGCGGTACTAGTTTAAAGACGTTTCGGTCTGCTATTAGTTTAAGGACATTTCGGTCCGCTATTAGTTTAAGGACATTTCGGTCCGGCGTTGAGAGGCTGGCTACTGCTTATAAAGCTTGAGCTTAGGAAGATAGCAAGCGGACATAGTCGTCGTCATCTATCATTGACCTAGGCTGTGGCTCATTAAGCGTAGTATTTCTTTGGGAAGCGACCATTTATTGGCCTGAAAGGCCTTTCACCGTGCATGTCCATGAGTAGATAGGCCCCACCCTGGTAGATCTTATCTATGATGTATGGGCCTTCATAGTTTGGCTCGAATTTTCCCCTCTTGGCGCGATTGGGGATCATAGGCCTTTTGACCACTAGCACGAGTTTGCCTTGGCGGAATGTCCTTGGTCGGGTCAATCTTTCATATGAGCGCGTCATCTTTGCTTTATAAGCTTCCAGATTTTGCTGTGCTATGAGCCGGGTTTCATCAAGGGCGTCAAGCTCCTCAAGCCGAAGGTTAGCATTTTCTTTGTTCGTCAGCTCGTAGTGGACTGCCACTCGTAGAGAGGGTAACTCTACCTCGAGGGGAAGTACTGCTTCTGTCCCGAATACTAACGCATATGGTGTTGCGTTTGTGGCCGTTTTAAACGTAGTTCGATATGCCCAGAGAGCCTCTTGCAGTTTTTCGTGCCAGTCTTTCTTATTTCGCGACACTGTTTTCTTCATGATCTTCGTCAAGGTCTTGTTGAAGGCCTCAGCTAGACCGTTAGCTCGCGGATTATAAACCGAGGAATATCTCCAATCTATATTGTGTTGCTGCGCGAAGCGACTGATCTTGTGGCTTCTGTAGGCTGGCCCGTTATCGGAGATGATCCGTCTTGGCGTTCCAAACCGATATATGATATGCATCTTGAAGAAATGGAGGATATTCTCCGTCTTTACTTCCCTCAGCGGTACCGCTTCTGCCCACTTAGAGAAGTAATCGGTCGTCGCTAGGATGAAACGATGTCCTCTAGACGATGCTGGTTCGATGGGGCCGACTATATCAATCCCCCACATTTCGAATGGCCATCTAGCCACCGTTGGATGTAGTGGATTCGGATGTTGATGGATGAAGTCCCCATGAATTTGGCATGAATGGCATTGCTTCGCATATTCGAGGCAGTCCTGTATCATTGTGGGCCAATAGTAGCCCATCCGTTTGATCTTCAACTTCATCTTTGGGCCCGCTTGGTGAGAACCGCAGAGTCCGTCGTGAACCTCCTGGACGACTCTTTTCGCTTCGTCAGGTCCTAAACATCTCAGCCACAGAGAATCAAATGACCTCTTGTATAGAGTATCATTGGCGAAGGCGAAAGATAGAGCTCGTTTCATGAGCTGATGTCTTGTGGACGCTTCTTCAGGCAATCGGTAGGACTTGAAGTAATCTATGAAGACTTCTCTCCAATCCTCGGTATTTTCTCAGTCTTTTACTTGCAGGGTCGTCTGCTCACTCGCTCCTTTTTCTTCGGATGATTCCGGAGATATTTCTGCTGGGGCAAGCACCCGACGGCTTTGCACCACGATTTTAACGTCATCGAGGTTCTCGTCAGCCAGCTCTTTAGCAAGTTTGGCCAAAGCGTCTGCTTTGCTGTTTTCTGCGCGCGGTATATTCTCCAAAGTATAGGAGGGGATTTGGGTCAACAGCTGTTGCACCTTTTCACCATACTTCACCAATTCTGGTTTGCATGTCTGGTAGTCGCCGTTTACTTGACTAACGACCAGTTGAGAATCCCCGTATATGAGGAGGTTTTTAATTCCCTTGTCAATGGCGATCTCAAGGCCCGCTATCAAAGCTTCGTATTCGGCTTCATTGTTTGTCCTAGGCTCTGTTAAGGAGAAAGCGAAGCGCATTATCCCTCCTTGTGGAGTTACAAAGATGAGGCCTACTCCCGATTTGATTATAGGGGTACTTTGTTTGCGCTTCTTTACGGAAGACGCTCCGTCGAAATAAAGCTCCCACCGGGTATTATCACTGTCGATCGCATCAAACGCATGTTCGTCTGGAAGATCGCAATTCAAAGGAGAATCGGCGGGTATCGGATGCTCAGCGAGGAAGTCGGCGATGGACTGGCCTTTCACTGCCTTGAGCGGTTGATATGTTATTGAAAACTCCATCAAGAGTAGGGCCCATTTAGCGAGTCGTCCCGTCAATATGGCCTTTGACATCAAGTATTTAAGTGGGTCCACCTTTGAAATGAGACGGACCTCATGCGCCAACGCATAGTGCCTAAGCTTTGTTATCGCGAAGATCAACGCCAGGCAGTGTTTTTCAATGGGGGAGTAGTTGCTTTCTGCCCCCAGTAGAACTCGACTTAAGTAGTAGGGTGCTCTTTCTTTCCCTTGATCGTTCTCTTGTGCCCATAATGCGCCTAAAGAACCTTCGAGTGAGGTTGTATAAAGAATGAGAGGCTTTTCCTTAACCGGAGCAGCAACCACTGGAGGGTTTCAGGTACTGCTTGATCTCGTCTAGTGCGCTTTGGTATTTTTGATCACAGACGAACGGGGTTCCCTTCTTCATCAGGTGGCTATAGGGACGGCACTTGCCTGAAAGATTGGCTATAAATCGCCGTATGTATGCGAACTTCCCTTGGAGAGATCGCAACTGTTTGAGAGTCCTTGGTGGAGGCATTTCCATGATCGCTTTGATCTTTGACGGATCTATTTCAATACCTCGGTGTCGAACAATGAATCCCAGGAATTTGCCTGAGGAAACTCCGAATGCACACTTGAGCGGGTTCATTTTCAAATTGTATTGTCGAAGGCGTTGAAATACGGTCTTCAGATGTTCGAGATGTTCCTCATATGATTTGCTTTTAACCACGAGATCGTCGATGTAACATTCGACGATTTCGTGTATAAGGTCATCGAAGATCTTCGTCATGGCCCTCTGATAAGTGGCGCCGGCATTCTTTAAACCGAAGGGCATCACCTTGTAGCAGAATATACCCAGAGGAGTCCTGAAGGCTGTGTGCTTCTGGTCTTCGGGATGCATCTTTATTTGATTATACCCTGATGGGCCATCCATGAAGGAGAAAACCTCGTGAGTAGACGTGTTGTCTATCATCAGTTCGGTGACTGGCACTGGGAAATCATCCTTCGGGCAAGCTTTATTGAGATCCCGAAAATCCACGCATATACGCACCGTTCCATTTTTCTTCATCACCGGGACGATGTTAGCGATCTATTCAGGATATTGAATCTCCTGAATAAAGCCAGAGTCGATTAACTTTTTGACCTCAGCGTTGATGCTCATCTCAAGCTCGAGTCGCGTTCTTCTCGGCGCCTGTTTTACCGATTTGACGTCCGGAGATATTGCCAACCTATGCACAGCAATTTCTGGATCTAGTCCCGGCATTTCGGAATAGTTCCATGCGAAGCAATCTTTGTGCTGTACAAGGACGTCCTTTAAAGCAGTCACCCTTTCTTCAGATAGCAGCTCACTGACAAACGTCGGCCGTGGGTCATCAGCTGTCCCCAACTCGATTTTCTTGAGGTTATCTGCGGTGGTATGTATTCCATCCTCCAATTCTTTCGGAGCTGGCGGAAATTCTGAGATCATCTCCTCATTGCTGTTTTCGAAGCACCAGGGAAGGCTGTCCATGTTCTCGGGATCTTCTTTTGATATTGTTATCATGTGACAAGTGCGAATCCGCTTCCAATCCCGATGTGGAGTTGGTTCTGTTCTTGTGGCTTTGGGTTCGTGCTTCTGTGGCGGCTCTACCCTCTAGTTGTTGGACAGAGCGAATTTGCCGAGCCGATACTGATCTTCAACCCAATTCTTGAAGGTGAAGCAGTCTTCGAGAGGGTGCCCTATTACTCGATGGTAAGAGCAATAGTTTGGGTCAGAGACTTCGCTTGCTTGTTTGGGGTGCTCGGACTCCGGCAGTGTGAGCATCTGATGTTTTAGAGCAAGCTCAAGTATCTTCTTCATCTTGTCCCGAGGAAACGAGTATGCTCGACCCATTTTCTTCATGAGGGACAGATCAATAACGCTCGACTCCCGCTTGCGTGGCTTCTTAGCCCTGCTTTGTTGCTGTTGAGCGTCTTTTTGGCCTTTCGATTTGTTTCTGCCTCTGCGTCGAGCCTTTTTTATAGCAGGTTGGCAAGGGGCGGCACTTTCATCTTTGACAGCCTGTTGAAGGAGGCGTTGCGTTTTGGCCTTCTCGTAGATGGTCATCTCGCGGTTGTGATCATCTCGGACTTTTTGACCAGCTTTCTTTATAAGTTTGTCCATTTGTTCCTCGAACGACGGACTGGGCTCCTTTGCATCTGGAATTTTCACTGGCTTAGGATTAGCGTACTCCCATTGATCATCCGCTTCTTCATCAAGGTCATAGACGACGTAACAGCTGTGCAGTAACTCTCGTTTCGTTAACCGGATGTATCCAAGGCCTTTTATTTCCATTCTCCCGTTAGGCAGTTTGCGTTGAGTCCCGGGAACGTTCCAGACCCTGTCATAGAATTTGGCTTTTCTAACGGTCTGTTCGAAGGATATCCCCTGACGTTTCAGCAGCTTCTTCAAACCCTCTGTATAATATCTGGGAAGACGGATAGGCTGAAGCCTGTCGAGCGTAGAATCCGCGCCATGCCAGATTTCTTTTTCTACCTTGGTTTCTTCAGAGGGGTAAAACAGAATTGCTTTCTCGCTCTCTCGCCTGGGAGGGATATAGAATGTCTGCAACTCTTCTACACTGTAGATATTAAGTGCATCCAGTTCTTTATGGTGTTTAAGCGGCACTATGGCGACTTGTAGACTTTGCTCTTCGTCAGCGGACGTTTGTATTGAAGGTCGAGCAGAGAATACAGCATGGACTTCATTTTCCGAGTCGCTGCCAAAGATCAACGTAGGAGCTGGTGGTCCCGGCTTGTTGTGTTGGGGCGGATCCGAATAAACCATCTCCTCTTCCTCATCAGTATCACTGCCGAAGACAGGGATGGTAGCGTTAGTTTTATTCTCCGGCTTGTGACACTTCTCTGTGTCTTCGAAACCCGGTAAGAAGTATTTGGCATCTTCATATTTGCGAACCTCGTTCACAGAGAACGGGTTCAGTTCTCCCGTCACGGTATACTCGAAACCATCCTTAAAATACTTCATACACTGATGTTGTGTAGAAGAGATGATGTTGTACTCGTGTAACCATGGCCGGCCGAGCAAAGCGTTGTAGCATGTCTTGGCGTCTATGACGTAGAACTTAATGTCCGTGACGAGTAGCCCGAAGCGTAGCGTCAGTATCACAGATCCAAGAGTCTTTGACGATTGGGAGTCGAACCCGGAGATGGTGATCTTGTCCCGAGCAAAGTGCTGGACGCTCATGCAGATTTCCTTCAACACCCGCATGTTGAGTAGGTTAACAGACGATCCCTTATCGATCAAGATTTTGCCTATCTTTATATCATGGCAATATCCTGAGACATAGAGGGGACGATTGTGTTCGCACGTCCCAAGGAGAAGGTCTTCGTCGCCGAAAGTGACATCGGCCGTGTGCACTTCCTCCAATTCATCCTTCATCTTTTCCTCGGCCAGGCATGCTTGGAATTGTTCTGGGTCTTGGAGCGCCTTAATTAACGAATCTCTCGCCTCCTTTGATAACAAAAGGGCGTCAAGAATGCTGAGCTGTGAGGGTAGCTTCCTCAGATGCGCTAAGACGTTGTAATCCACCTTATTCTTCTTTGGTGGGTCTTTGGCAGCTAGCTCTTTCACCACTTGGTCATCTAAGACGATATCTTCAGTGGCCTTTTCTTTCCCTTTATCTTTTTTGTTCGAGGGTCCGAAGTTCTTTTCGGGCAGCGTTCGATTCCGCAGCCGAATATTTTCGCAGACCTTCGGTTCTTCTTCTTTTTCCGAAGTGGACTCTTTAAAGAGAGGGGCAAGTTCCAGCTCTTCATCAGAATCGCTCCCGAATGTAGGCACTTGTGGCCCGCCAGTGTTAACCATGTGACAATCGCCGGTAGTTCTTTTAAGCCCTTCGGTCGTATTCCTTTGCTCTCAACGAGTTTTGCGCTTTTCCCGTTTAAAGCGTTGTCGATGAGCAACGTATCCTTACCACCATCTATCGAAAGCTTTGCACTCTTGAGTGGGGTGCGAGATCTTTTGATGATATAAGCAATAGGAGGGGTGCGTTTCTATTTCACCAGTAATTTCTTCAGAGGATGGCAGCTTCATGCCTATTGATATGGCCTTAGCAAACTTCTTTCTCATCTTGAATTGGCTTTTGTCGGTAGCGGAGGTGTTTAGCTCCACCGGGATCGTCTCAGCTCCTTCATCAAGTCGCTGGCGCTTGGCCCTTTCAAATATAGCCGCCTCGCGCTCCCGATCAGCTTTACTTTTCAACCGAGCTTCATTAAGGAATGCGTCGATTACTTCATCTGGTGGCCCCAGGACTTTTGGTTCAGGATCTGCCCCCAGCTTCTCGGTGCAAGGAGTCCCCTCATCATTCGTGATCGAATGGGAAATCATATGACAGCTCGCCATATATTCCTCGGATTCATCTGATGAACTTTCTCCCTCATCTTCTTCTTGAAAAACGTGATTGAGGAACTCTTGGAGCGTAATGGGAGTCCGTGCCTTTTGGTTGTATTCATCCAGCGCGTCAATTTTCTTTTGTAAGTCCGTGCGCTTATCGTTGGGCTTCACGGGCTTCTTCGATTTCTTCTTCTTCTTTGAAGACTTCACGGCTGGTTATGAGTGTTTGGGCCACTTCCACCAATCTTTTGAGTTGGACGAGGTTTTAGCATTCCCTCCATAATTTGCGGCTCCAATGGGTTCTTCCACTTGATTGCTGGACATGTCTGAAGATCATTTAGCATCCTCTTCATTTTAGCTGATAATACAACCCCCCAAGGAGCTTCTTCAACAACGGAGCATGTTGCCCCTGGCGTATTCGTCCCCTTAGAGGTGTGGGGCTGCGGGGGGTTCACCTTCCATTTGTCAGATAACGCGAACTTGCCCTGTCGGTACTGGTTTTCAAGCCAATTTTTGAAAACGTAGCAGTCTTCGATCGGATGGCCTAGTACTCGATGATAAGGACAGTAATTAGGCTCGTTGACGTCACTTGGTTGCAACGGACGTTTTGGATCCGGCAGATTTATGAGTCTGTTGCGCAATGCCAGCTCGAATAACCTCCTCGTTTTATCACAGGGAAAGGAATAAGGACATCCCATCCTATCCTCAAGCGGTACGTACGGGCGCATATTATTTTGACGAGCAACCGGCTTCGAGTCGCTCGGTTGTTGTTGAGCATTAGCGACGACAATCGCTTTTCCCTTCCCTTTATCACTTCGGGAGTCCAGCTTTGGAAGAGGAGGTTTATGGCCCATCTGATCCATCTGTGCTAGTTTGTCAATCAAGGCTTGGAAGCTAGTCGGCTTGAAGAACATCATAAATTGCGAGATGGTTGCTTGTGGATCGAGGGTTCCCACAAACATACCCACCGCGGGAGCTTCTTCAATGCGTTGCTCGCACTTCGACCATAAATTCCGCCATCGTATAGCGTACTGGACCCATGTCTCGCCGGGTTTTACCCTGGCGTTAATCAGTGCCGTCATCGGGGTACGTTCACTGGCGCTTGCGAAACGTTGAGTAAACAGTAGCTCCATCTCCGCGAAGGTTTTGATAGAGTCGTTCGGGAGTTCAGAGTACCACTCAAACGCTGTATCCGATAAACTTCCAACAAACTGGCGCAGTAAAAGCTTGTCATCTCCACCGGTATTGCCGCAGAGTGCCCTGAACTGGGCAACATGCTGGTGAGGATTGCCCGTCCCTTTGTAGACATGGAACTTGGGAATTGTGTAACCGGGTGGGTACTTGATTTGATCGTACCAACTTAGATATGGCCGTCCCGTTTTTACGACCTGACCGGCCGCTTCGGTCGCATGATGAACCCGTATTTGCTGGGCGATGTACTCATCCAAATCAGCTTTGGAGATTGTATCCTCCTTAGCTGTGGACAGAACTGGTGGAGGATTCGACGTCTCTCCCCTATCGTCTTCAAGAATGATGGGGGGATCTTCAGCAGGTGGATCTTGTTGAATCATCATACCCACCATATCCTGGAACAGGAGGGCCATTTTCTTTATGTTGGCTGCCTGCTCCGCAGCTTCTTTATCTTTCTTCTCTAGTACGCGCCGAAGGAATTCGGCGTCCGTTTCTTGTTCTTGACGCTCGTCCGAGGATGTTTCAGGGGTTTCTTTTGGCCCTGTAAGTGCGGCCATAGCGTTCATCATTTCTTGGAGCTTCTGCTGCTGCTCCTGAGCCTTGGTCACTGACCTCGTGTGCGGTCTATGACCTGTTGATATGCGGCTATCTTCTTTTCCCGATGCCATGTAAACCGTATGAACTGTTATGCCCCCTGACTTGGGGCGTTTAGGTTCACCATTTTTAACTTTCGCCGCTGACACGGGAGTTTTCTCTGGCCTCCTTCTTTTGTGGGCCATTGAAGTTGAAGGAACCGTTGAAGGGGGCAGCCTAGCAGCTGCTGTCCCTTGCTGTTTAATGGGACAGTCCTTGTCTTTTTCCACTTTCGCTTTTTTCTGGTGACGAGAGTGACCTGGGTCAATCACAGAGTCTTGAACCCTCCGCCAAACTTTATAAATTTTTGAAGACAACCGTTGAGGGGGCTGTTCTCGTTTCGTTTCTGGAACTCTCTCCGCAGGTGGAGGAGATCTCTTCAGTGTAGCGATTGGAGAGTTCTTCCGTACCCTCCTCAGCAGTTCAAAGCTGTTCCCAGTTGGAACAGCAGCGTTGATTTCCACCACTGGAGCCGGTGGAGTTATCCCTGAGGGGGAGTTGCCTCCTGCCTTCCTCACTCGTTGCCAATGGCGACGTCGAGCATGACGAGCCGTTGTGACTGGCTCGGAGATTGAGACATCTTCTTTTTGCCCCCTGTCCGAATGGGGCACCGCCGGTGTTAACCTCTTAAAGACTGAGGTTGTCTTTTGAGGGGTGATATTCAACCTGTCGAAGACGGATCCTCGAGCAGGGGTAGGAGTAGGAATCGTCAGCCTTGAAAGGACTGACTCTTTGACAGGGGGAGCCGCCTTGACGACTTCTGAAACAGCAGCTGTTGCCCTCATTTGGACAGACATTTTAGAGTTCAGATTTAGCCTGGTGAAAACAGAGGCTGTCGGTTTGGTAGCGGGTGACCCGTTGACAGGGGCCGTCGTAGCAGTGAGCCGGTCGAAGACCGACTTTTTGTTCACTTCCGGTGCGGGTATTGGCGCAGGAAAGCTTGTAGGCGGGATCATGGTCCCGAAGAACAGGCCAGTGGTGGCTTGAGTCACATGGTCTACCGGCAGAGCGAGTAAGGAGGCCACTTGGGGCCCATATGCTACACCTCCCAGTGAGGTGGAGCGTCCGTTGCAGTGGCATTTCGAGCAGTTGGTGCAATTAGAGGCCATCGATGCTTGACTTCTCTTCTGCACTGAGCAAGAGACCAAATCTTAGTAAACTTGAAATCCAAAGGCAACCGTTAACAAACCGCGATTGGTTCGCGAAAACGACACACGAAGTGGGGAGTGGAAAGAGAAAGAGGTCCCACCAGGCGTGCCAGAATCTGTTCCCCTCCGAAGGTCGGCGCACAAGACCGCGATGTCCTGACGCTGAGATTCGGGGCAGATGCTAATTGGTTTTATCCGTCCACCTCTCCGAAGATGCCAAGTTGATTTATGGCACCGTGTATCGGAGGTTTAGATGGATGCGGCCGATGTAGCAGACTTTGTCAGATTCCCCCTCGCTTGAGGGGTTTTTTTTATTGTGGGGACGCTCTTCCCTGCAGGCGCAAGCCCCTGCAGTTAATTACGCTACCGCGCGCGGTAGCCACTTTCTCCTTCTCCAGAATTTCACTTCGTGTCGTGTGTGTTTGTTTTGTTTGTGGTTGCCCGTGGATTGTATACGGAGACTGAGCAATGCCGTCGCCCGTAGGACGTGGATTAGTCCAAATCCGTATTTAATTAGATTTGGGTTCGGTGTTTTTAGTTTAAGGATGCATTAGTCGCGTTGCGGCTAAGATCAACTTAAACGTTCGTTAAGGATACGTTAGTCCTGTTTGAGACTAAGATCAACTTAACGGGATGATCCATTTAATATAGGGCCGTCGGGACTCGTCGCCTCTCTGACATCGTTGAAGGATTACAACGATAGGTGTCAGAGGATTTTGGAGATGTACCCTTGAGCCAAAGCTGATTTAGGGTTTTATAGTCCATTTGAATGTTTAAGGATACGTTAGCCGTGTTTGGGGCTAAGATCAACTTAAACGGGACCGTTTAGATCCGGCAAAAGAGCATTTGGAGGCTCTATTATTCCAGTTTAGGGACGTGGTGGTCAATGTTCCAGTTTGTGGACGTGGTGGTCCATCGCTAGTTTAGGGACGTGGTGTTCCATCGCCAGTTTAGGGACGTGGTGGTCCAATATTAGTTTAGGGACGTCTCGGTCCGATATTAGTTTAGGGACGTCTCGGTCCGATATTAGTTTAAGGACGTTTCGGTCCACGAGTTTAAGGACCCCGCAGTCCGTATTGATGTGTGGTCGTTGGGACCCGTCACCTCTTTGACGTCGTTGAGGAATTACAACGATGGATGTCAAAGGAGTTCGGAGATGTACCCTCGAACCGGATATAAATTGATTTGAGAGAGCATTTGTGCTCAATTCAATTTAATTTAAGGACTTACGGCCAGAATTGGGCTAAGTCCAGTTGAAAATGTTCAACATTTTATTTAATTTTAGTCTATTAGACCTGCGCTAGGGCTTTGCCCACACTTAAATAATGCATTGCATTACTTCTATTTTTTTGTTTGGGCTCTGCCCATAAAAGATGCAGAGCATCAATTTATTTTGGGCTCTGCAAGGCATCTGCATAGTATTTTATTATTTTGTTTGGGCTTTGCCCATTTATAAATGATGCAGAGCATCAATTTAATTAGGCATGTTTGGTCTTTTAATTGGGCCTGGCCCTTCATTAAAATGCATTGCATTTGTTAGGCGCTTTGTGCCAATCACTGAGCGCAAGCGCTTGTGGTGAGGACACGTGTCATGCTCTGGTGAGCGCAAGCGCAACAGTGTAGTGCGCAGCGCTAGTGCGCTGCGCTGTTGCGCTGCTGACACGTGGCGCGCTCTGGTGAGTTGCGCCAACTCCAGAGAGCAAAGCTTTTATTTCAAGAGCGCGTAGCGCAAGTGGTTTAGATGCTGACACGTGGCGCTCTCCCAAGAGTGCAACAGCGCAGTTTGCAAGTGCAAAGCACTAAGAATCTTTTAGATTCAAGAACAGAAGTGCAAAGCACTATTTGATTTCTTGATCTAATTTAGATCAAAGAAAAAAAATAAGTTTTTTTCTTGTTTTTCTTATCTCAGAGAACCAAAGGTTCATGAAAAGTGCAAAGCACTATTTTATTTTATTTTATTTTTATTAAAGATCATTGATCTTGTTTTTAGATCTATGATCTGTTCATAAGAGAACTTTCTCTTTTTCTAAAGGTTTTTACCTTTTTTATTCTTGAGGAGTTTCTCAGAGTTCTCTCTCTTTTTTTTTAAAGAAAAATGTTGATGCCTTTGAACTGAGGCCTAGGGTCCTTTTTATAGTGCCCATAAATAGTTAAATTTGTTAAAGAGATCTTTCTCTGAGTGATTTGGGGAATTTTCCCTACCGTTGGATCTTTGATCCAAGGGCTTCTGCTTTGCAGAAGAAAATATTCTTGTTTTAATAAGAACAGAAAAGATTTCTTAAAATTTTAATTCTGTTTTGCAAAGATGCCCCAGCGCGTGACACGTGTCGCGCAGCGCACAGCGCAGCGCAACTGCGCTAGCGCATCTGTGCCGACACGTGTCGCGCAGCGCAACCGCGCTAGCGCATCTGCGCCGACACGTGTCGCGCAGCGCACAGCGCAGCGCAACCGCGCTAGCGCATCTGTGCCGACACGTGTCGCGCAGCGCAGCGCCTGTGCAACTGAAGCGTTGCTTCCTTTAATAGAGCTTTGCTCTGATTGGGCGCGCCTTCTTGGGCGCTGCGCTGACGTATTAGCGCCTGACACGTGGCACGTTGCGCCCGAGATTTGAAGCGTTGCTTAAAAATTTTGAATTTTGAATTTTCCGCAGAGCTTTGCTCTGATTGGGGGAAACAGGGGCCTGGTGAGAAAATGTGGTTCCCCTCACCTGCAGGGCAAAAATTTTCTCTTTTTTTGTTTCTTTCTGTGATGCTCTATCATTTCAGTTTTTTATATCGCGAAAGTCGTGATTGCCCAATCATTTTGGCTATTTTTCGCGGTGCCCAATCATTTCTGCTATTTATATTTTTACTCGCTATTTTTTTATTGCGAGTTGCCCCATCATTTCGGCTATTTCATATGCATATATTTTTGGCTCGTTGATTTTTATTGCGAGTTGACCCATCATTTCGGCTATTTCATATGTATTTTTGGCTTGCTGATTTTGTTGCGAGTATGGAACATGAGATCTGATACCAATCTGAGCATCAGCATCGCTGCGATTGGAATATGGCCAGGAGCGAATCATCATTTGCCTTGAGAGGACTTGGAATTTGCTACCAATTTAGGCATCTGCATCGCTACCACTGGAATGTTGCCAGGAGAAAATCATCATTTGCCTTTGCTGATTTGAACAAAGGTGGCTTATCAAACAGGGTTAGGATCCTGCCGACTAAGGCTTTTTAACTTCTTGAGCCGTAAGGGTCTCATAAAGGTATTTCTCCCTACGAGTTGTGAGGATCTCGTAGGTGTATTTTCTCCTTACGAGTTGTGAGGGCCTATATTTGGTGCGTCTCACGTGTTTCACACGTGAGCGCCACGAGAACCAAGTGCTTAGCATTTATATAAAAGGGAGGGGAATAAAACCCAAAGAACAGCGCCCACTTTGGGGCGCCTCATGTGATTCACACGTGAGCGCCTCCAAAGTTCAATGTTTAACACTGATTCAACGTATCACATGGGTACACGTGAGTGCTCCATATACCAGTGCTTAGCACTGCAGGGGTAAATATGGAGACCCAAACCTAGCCCCAAATTGGCTAAGTTTTCTCGAGGTCAAAACCTCTTTGATCTCCAAATCGACCAATCCTTTGTGCTTATGTTTTCCCAAACTGATCTTAGTCCCAAACATGACTGATGTTCCCTCAACTGATGATATCCAAAACGATATTCATCCCACATCCTCCCAAGGAAATCTTAGTCTCAAAATATGACCAATGGTTTCTGGGCTTGCCACTAATTCCTTTTTTTCTCAAATACAGGAATTGGTTCAAGGGTACATCTCTCTACACCTCTGATACATGTTGTTGTAATTGCTTAACGTCTTCAGAGAGGTGGAGGGTCCCGTCAACCAACAGCTTTTGGTGCACTGCCCAAACTGACGTGCACACCCCAAATCAAACCACACCCTAAACTGGGTGTGTCCTATATCATCGTTGCTCACCCCGTCATGTAACAAATACATGTGCACACAAGATGAACAATGGACCGAGATGTCACTAAACTAACAACGGACCGAGACGTCCTTAAACTAAACCGTCATCGCAAAATGGAGACAATGGACCGAGATGTCCCTAAACTAACAACGAACCGTAATGTTCTTAAACCAAACTCTCACCTCCAAAATGGTGATCAACGGACCGAGACGTCCTTAAACTAAAACCTCACTTCCAAAATGGTGATCAACGGACCGAGATGTCCTTAAACTAAAATCTCACCTCCAAAATGGTGATCAACGAACCGAGACGCCCCTAAACTAAAATCTCACCTCCAAAACGGTAATCAACGGACCGAGACGTCTTTAAACTAAAATCTCACCTCCAAAATGGTGATCAACAGACCGAGATGTTCTCAAACTAGAACTTCACCTCCAAAATAGCGATAATGGACCGAAACGTCCTTAAACTAAAACAATAGAGCCCAAATGCTCTTTTGTTGGATTTGAAATAAAAATGATCCTGAAACCCCGTTAAGTGGATTTTAGTCTCAAATTGGACTAATGTATCCTTAACAAATCGAGCCCCAAATGCTTACATATATTTAAGTCAATCTTAATCTCAAAATAGATTAACGATCCTTAAATAAAAAACCCCAAATCTAAGAAATACAGATTTAGACTAATCCACGCCCTACGGGCGACAACAAAATTTAGTCTCCTATACAATCCACCGGCAACCTAAACAAATAAAAAACACGCATGACACGAAGTGAACTTCTGGAGCAGGGGAAAGTGGTTATCGCGATGCGGTAACGTAATTAACTGCAGGGGCTTGCGCCTGTAGGGAAGAGCGTCTCCATAATCAAAAACCCCTCGAAAAATGATGGGTAATCTGACGAAGTCTGTTGCAACGGTCGCATCCGTCAAAACCTCCGATATACGGTGCCATAAATCAACTTGGCATCTTCGGAGAGGTGGAAGGATTAATCCAAATAGCATTTGCCCCAAAAATTCAGGTCAAACGTCCTAACGTCCCGGTCGCGTCTTTCGGCGGTGAACAAATTCTGGCACGCCCGGTGGGACCTTTTTCTCTTTCCACTCCAAACTTCGTGTGTCGTGTCTCGCGAGCAAAATCGCGGTTTGATATGATTGCCCTTGGACTCGAGGTACTAAGATTTGGTGTCTTGTTCCTGTGCAGAAAAAGAAGATAAAATCAATGGCTTCCAGCTACACAAACTGCAACAGCAACTCCCGCTCAGCCCCAACTGGAGGAGTGACATACGGGCCCAATGCGGCCTCCATCTTTTCAATGCCGGTGGGGCAGGTGACTCAAGCCACCACTGGATTGATCTTCGGGACCATGCTCCCGCCAGCAAGCTTCATCGCCCCAGTGCTACCACAGGAAGCTCCCAAGAAGTCGGTCTTCGATCGACTTGCAACCACCACGACCCTTCTCCACGGGTCGTCCAAGTCTGCCAACCCAGTCTTCAACAGGCTGAGCCGAAGCTCAAGTGGGCCCGCAAAGAGGCTCGCGATACCCAAAGGGGCTATCCCAAAACGGATATTCCTCCCAACTCCTCTGGCAGGTGAAGTCATCAAAAGTGCTTCCCCTACTCGAAAGTCGGCCTTCAAAAGTTTGGTCATTCGCTCTCAAAGGACGTCAGTTTTCGACAGGCTGGCACCAGCAGCAGTCCCTCACCAAAGCAGGGGAACGACGGAGCCGCTTCCACAACTGAGGTTGTCCCGTCTGCAAGGCACACTCGACATCGCCACTGGCGCCGAGTGAGAAGAGCTGGGGTCAACTCCCCCTCCGGACTCACCCCACCAGCTCCAATGGTGGAAATTGACGCTGCTGTTCCAACCGGGAACAACTATGATCTGCTTAGGAGGGTGTGAAAGAACTCTCCAACCGCAGTGTTGAAGAAATCTCCCCACCTATTAAAAACACGACGCAGGCAAAGCCGGAGCAGCCCCTTCAGCGGCTCTCTTCCCAAATCCACGGGGTCTGGCGGAAAGTCCAAGATTCTGTGATCAACAAGAACTACTCTCGTCAACCGAAGAATTTGAAGGTTTGACAAGAGGAAAACTATCCCTCCACCATACAACGAGGGACGTCTTCAACACAGGTGCCTGATACAATGGCTCCTTCAACTTCGACCTCCCACAAAAGGGGAGGCTGGAGAAAATCTCATTGCCTGTGGCAAATTCCAAAGGCGCTGGACCTAAACGCCCTAAGTCGGGGGGCATGATAGTATACACGATTTACATGGATTCTGGAAAAGAGGAAAGCCATGCTTCCGTGGGTCATCGGCCACAAACTTGGTCATTGACAAAAGATCAGGAGCAACAACAAAAACTCCAGGAGATGCTGACAAAAATGGCAGCACTCACCGGGCAGAAAAAAGTCTAGAGTCAGCATCAGAACAGCGCCAGGAGCAGAAGACCGATACAGAGTTCCTGCGAAGGGTGCTTGAAAGAAAGGATAAGGAGGCCACGGAACAGGCTGCTAATATAAAGCAGATGGTGCTCCTGTTCCAAAACATAGTTGGAATGATGATCCAGCTAGAACCTCCAGCCGAAGACCCGCCGATAATTATCGAGGACGACAGAGGGGAAACATCAAACTCTCTTCCTGCTTTATCGACAGCCAGGGAGGAAACGATCTCCAAAGCTGCCCTTGATGATTACAAAGCTCAACAAATATGAGCTCATCAGGCAAGTGAAGCGGCTGGCCAAGTCGTCAGAACCGGGCGACCGTACCCAGGCTGCTACGATCAAATCAAATACCTGTTGGGATATACGATCCCCAAATTCCATGTGTACAAGGGACAAGCAATCCTCATCAGCACGTGGCTCAGTTCAGAGCTTTGTGCGGCAATATTGGAGGCGATGACAAATTGCTGCTTCGTCAGTTCGTTGGCAGCCTGTCAGAAACATCATTTGAATGGTACTTGGAGCTCCCAAATGAAACCGTCAAAACATTCACAGAAATGGAATTGTTGTTCACGCAGCGGTTTGCTAGCGCAAGAGAGCGCACCCCGATCACGGCGTTAATCAACGCCGGGATAAAGCCGGGAGAGACCTGGGTTCAATATGCAATCCGGTGGTGGAACCTATGGTCAAAATGCGAACAACGCATCGAAGAAGCTCCGGCCGTAGGCATGTTCATAAGGACTCTAGATCCTCAGGCAACTGTGTCCCAGTTTATGAAGTTCTTTAAGCCGACCACCTTCCAGGCCCTGATCGACAAGTTAGCCCAAATGGATCAGATGGGCCACGTGCCTTCCTCTTCAAAAATGGACCCTCGGAATGCAAAGGGTAAAGGGAAAGCAGCCTTCGTTGCCAATACTCAACAACAACCGAGCGACCCGAAACTGGTTGCTCGCCAAAATAATGCGCGCCCGCGCCGATCCCTAGAAGAGAAGCTAAGACATGATTACTCATTTCTCCATAATAAAACGAGGAGATTGTTCAAACTGGCAGTGCATAACACTCATCACTCCGCAGGCCGGTGACGTCCACCGCAGGCCGGTGACGTCAACAATCCTAACTACTGCTCCTATTACCGAATGGTGAGCCACCCCATTGAGGATTGCTACATCTTCAAGAACTGGGTCAAGGACCAGTACCGTCAAGGGAAATTTGCACTTTCTGAGAACTAGAGGGTAAACCTGCCACAGAGGCACGCTCCTAAAAAGGTGGACATGCCGAGGGCATCATGCTCATTTGTGGAAGAAGCTTCGTGGGAAGTCGTCCTTTCAGCTAAAACCAAAAGAATGCTGAAGGATCTTCAAGCATGTCCGGCAATCAGATGGAAAGGCCCGCTGATGCCCGAGATTATTGAAGGGATGCTGAAACCGCGTTCCGCACCGAAAACTGTTGACGATGGGCAAAACCCCCAGGTCAAGCGTTCAAAGTATTCGAAGGGAAAGAAGAAGACCAAGAAGCCCGTGCAGTCTGACGACAAGCGCATGGACCTGCAAAAGTACAACGACGTGCTTGAGGAGTACAACCAGAAGGCACGGACACCAGTCACCCTCGAAGAGTTTCTCAACCATATACTTGAGAATGGAGATAGTGACGACGATGAGGGAAATGGCTCGTCGGGAGGAACCGAAGATTATGTAGCAAGTTGCCACATGGTTTCTCATTCGTCGTTAAATAATGAAGAAACTCCCTCGGCGTCGGAAAGCAACGCAGAGGAACTGGGGGCTGGATCGGTACCAAAATCCCCGGAGCTGCCAGAAGGCCTAATTGACAGGCTGCTAAATGAAGCTTTTTAAAAGAGCAGAGCTGACCAAGAACGTGAAATGGCCATATACGAAAAGGCCAAGTATCGACGTCAGGATGAAGAAGACACAGCGAGGAGAAGCCACAAAGTATTCCAACCAGACAGAAGAACACCTGCGGCAAACAAAAGCAGTTTTAAGACAGAGAAACGGTTCGCCAAAGCCCTGTCAATAGGAATGAAGCTGCTATCTCTCAAGAGAAATATTCCCGGAGCCACATGCCTCAACGGAGAGATTTCACATCTGAACTATTGCCTATATTATCGAAGGGTCACCCACCCCACCGAAGAGTGTAATGCCTTCAAGAAGTGGTGGCAAGGATACGTTGCTCACCGACAACACTTCAATAGGATGAAGCGCAAAGCTCGTCGACAACAAAGAAGTGCGACAGATGAGCGTGAAGGAACGGCTTGCAGCTGTCATATGGTTGGTATTAGTTCGACAAAAGGAAAATCCCAAGTTCTTACATTCAGGAGCGATTCTGAGGAAGAAATAACCCTCGGCCCTCTCTTCAAAGAATCCACCTCTGGAAAAGATGAGGAGGAGAAGAGCTGTGAGAACATTCAGCTGCGTAATCGCACGCTGCCTGAGAAGAACCTCGGGCCTACAAATAAAGGTTCGAGCAAAAGAGATAAGGGGAAGGAGAAAGTCCCTGAGGAAATTGCCCTCGATGATAGAGTCGTCGAAGAGCTCGCAGCCAAGGACCCATCTAATAAAAACAAGGTGGATTATAATGTCCTGGCACATCTGAGGAAGATGCCCTCATAACTGAGCATATTGGATGCTCTCCTCCTGTCCAAAGAAGCAAGAGATTCTCTGATCAGGTCATTACAGGAGCCCGATCAATTCCAAGCTTTCCTTGCAGAAGAAAAGATGAAGGACGAGCTGGCAGAGGTTCATACAGCTGACATTATATTCGGCGATGAAGATCTCCTCCTCGGAACGTGCGAGCACAACTGTCATCTATATGTCACCAGGTACTGCCACGACATCAAGATAGGGAAGATCCTGGTCAACAACGGGTCCTCCGTCAACCTTCTCAACGTGAAGGTGTTGAAGGAGATCTGCATGAACGTTCAGCACCTGGCTCGGGACAAAATTACCATCTCTGGGTTCGACTCACAGTCATCACGGACGCTTGGGTCCGTAATATTGACGTTACGCTTTGGGCTACTCGTCACCGATATCAAATTTCATGTCATCGACACCAAAAATTGCTACAGCGTTTTGCTCGGTAGGCCTTGATTTCATGAGTACAACTTCATCCCCTCTACACAACACCAGTGTATGAAGTATTTCAAAATGGCCTCGAGTACACCATTACGGGGGAGCTAAATCCATTCTCCGTAAACGAAGTCCGAAAATATGAAGACGCCAAGTATTTCCTACCAGACTTCAAAGACACGAAAAGATGTCATAAGCTGGAGAATAAACGAAAATCCATCACCACTATCCCGATCTTTGGGAGTGATACCGAGGAAAATGAAGAGATAGTCTATTGGGGGCAACCCCAAGGCAACAGGCCCAGACCATCTACTCCTATTTTGGTCTTCGGCACTAACTCTGAGGACGAGACCAATACCGTGTTCTCCACTCGCCTGTCAACACAAATCATTACTGGAGCTAATCATAGCTTACAAATCACCATGGTTCCACCACGGCATTATAAAGAACAAGATGCGCTTCATACATACAGCGTACAAGAGCTGCAGACTTTCTACGTCCCTCCCAGGCAAAGAAGTGAAAAGACGATCCTCTTCTATCAATCTACGGAGACCAAAGTGGAAAAAGAAGTCTGGCATGGCGCCGATTTTGAGCTTGACAGGCTTCGACCAATCCGTTTGCCTAGATATTACGCAGAGAGATTGAAAAGGTTGTTAAGATGCCAAGGCGTACCCTTCAGACAAACCGCTCGACAAGCCCAGTTCTACAATAAGACCTGGGACGTCCCCGGGACTCAACGAAGAATGCCCAACGGGAAGATGGAAACAACCGGGCTCGGATATGTTCGGTCCAAGGAACGGGAGCGATTCCATGGCTGCCGCGCCATAAATAGTTCCTGTGTGGAAAGGAATGCTTTTCCAGATAGCTGTGGCGTTGGAACGGAGCAAAATCCCACTGTAAGAGCGTCAAGTCCATCATTCGAGGAGCAGGTTGCCAAGATAATAAGTGAAGCTGGTCAAACGGTTCGGGATGACCACATCCGTGAAATGAACATTTACGAAAAGGCCAGAACTCAGCATCTCATTCAGTAGTCTGCGAAAAAGGCAAACTGCGATGCCCTTCACCCTTAGCCTGCTGTATGTTCTCGCAACAAGGAAAAGGACCGACATAGAGAAAAAAACATGGTAGAGAACGAGAATGACGTTCAAAAACAGCGAAGCAGACCCAAGAAGCCACGCGATCGAGTAAAAGTAAGCTGGAATCCGTCTTATATAAAGAAGATGGGACGAGAATACTCTTTCCCCCAAGACAAGATAAGAAAAATATTCAACCTTGTCATCAAACATCAAATGATGACGCTTCCGGAGCCTCGGTACCCTGAACAGATAAACGAGGTCCATCATCCAGATTATTGCTCCTATCAACGAGCAATAGGTCATCCCCTTGAAGACTGCTTCACCTTCAAAAACTGGATCGAAGACCAGTATCAACAAAGCAGGTTCGCTCTATCCAACAGTTGGAGGGTAACCCCACCGTGAAAGCATGAGCCAAAAGCAACCTATATTGTGAGAGTAGAGCCAGATCAACATCGAGCTTGGAAACAAACTCGTACCTGCCACGTGATAACATTCTCAAAAGAGGGGAACCACGAGAATATGGATAACCCTCCAGATGCTTCATAGACGAGGATGAGGACGAGGTGATCTCATAATTTCCACCAGCACCAAAAGAGCTGGAAGATGGGATACATATAACCTGAAGAAAATCGACTTAGGCACGAAAAATGAGCCGAGACCCACGTTCGTCAGTGAGCTGTTGTCTAAAAAACAGGTGGCCACACTAAAGGACGTATTTATGCAATATAAATACTGCTTCGCATGAAACTATTTCGAGATGCCAGGACTGGATCCAAAAATAGCGGTGCATAAACTGACTATATCGCCGGACGTCAAGCCAGTCAAATAGGGGCCAAGAAGAATGCGGCTCGAACTCGAGATGAGTATCAATGCCGAAGTCAAGAAACTAATTGACTACGGCTTCATCAAAGAAGTTCAGTATCCCGACGGGATTACGAACATTGTTCCAGTGATGAAGAAAAATGGGATAGTGCGCATCTGTGTGGACTTTCGAGACCTTAACAAAGCTTGTCCGAATGATGACTTCCCAGTACCTGTTACCGAGCTGATGATCGAAAGCACGTCCATTCATGAGGTCTTCTCCTTCATGGATGGATCTTCAGGCTACAATCAAATAAAAATGCATCCTGAAGACCAAAAGCACATCATCTTCCAAACTCCGCTAAGTGTTCATATCAGAATTTTGCATTATTATATTCCCCATTCTTAATCATATTACAAATAAATAGGTGCTTTTGATCCATATCTGCTAAATAGTTGCAGGTTATAGGTTCTCAAGAACAATACAGTGAAATTCAGGAAAAGACGCTAAAATGTGAGACTACGACCAACAAATAGATGAATCTGTATGATGTTGTCTGCCAGTTTAAGGAACAAACGAAGATCAATGAACAGTTCGATTGCATAAAGTACAAGGGCAGCACAAGATTCAAGACTTCAACGCGAAGCTAACGGTAAAAGTCCACAAATTCTGCACTGTTGAAAATCTGGAAGAAAGTAGAAAAGATTCTGAGGAACCAAGTAAAGAAAACAGAAGAAAAAGGCAACTTGGAGCATCATTGAAGAATTGAGCCCAAGAGCCCACCAAACTGCCGCGGAACCGCGGCCAAATAGGGCATTCTGCCGCAGATCTGCGGCCGTGCAGTACACGTGTCGGTGCACGTGTCGGTAGGTGTCGGTGCTTTGACCCGGCTTTCTTAGGGTAGTCTTGTAATTTTAATTGTGGATCAGATGTAAACCCTAGGGTTTCTCCTATCTATAAATAGGAAACCCGAAAGCCTAATTAGGCATGCCTCTTTTTATTTTTCTAGATCTAAATTTTATTTTCATTGTAATCGTCAAGAGGTGTCAATAAAAGTAATTTTTTTTATCTTGCATTTTCCATTCGAATTTAATTTCTGCAATTTTATTATCTGTCTTTTATTGTCAGTAAATTGGGTAATTAAATTTAAAACCATAAAAAATGAATTTCATCGTAATTTCCCTGATGAGTGAGTAATTCCTCGCTTGTTAGGGTTAGGGTTGGGTAGGTTTGAGAGATGTACATCTCTCACTCTTTTCTTGCCCATATAATATTTAATTAGGACTCTATATGAATCAAACACACACCGCTCACTACGGCATCCTATCCTACGAGATAGAGGTGATTACCTAGTTAGATCGGTTGTAGTTAATTTACATAGAGATTAGGGCTAAGAGTTAAGAAAGGACGGACAAGGACCAAAAGGAAGAAACTACGTTTCTTCCTAGTCGTGCTAATCCCCTTTATTGACTATTAGCCTAACACATATGTTCTTAATTAGGGCAAAGAAAGCACTGAGTAGAGTCATTTTTTCCAAACTAACATAATCCGAATCCTAGCAAGGCTTCAAATCAAATTAAATTCAATCTTAGTTTTTTATATAGATCAAAACCTACCAAAAATAGGACTTAACTCGTAAGAACATAAAGAAAAGAACACATTTTCCCTGTGGACCGACCCGTACTCAACCGGCTAGCTACCAAGCGACACCGTTATTGATTGCGGTATATTCTTAATTTTTTATCTATCTTTTAAAACGCTCGCATACGCAAAACATCAACCAATCAAATGGCGCCGTTGCCGGGGATACGGTAGTTATTTTCTTTTTTGTAATTTCGGGTTAATTGAAATTGAAAAATTATAAAAACTGAAAAAATAAAAACATAAAAAAATATCATCTTGTTATTTTTTGAAGGGTTTTGTGTGAATTGCGCAGGGAAAGAAGACGGATTGATTTAGATCTGGAGCAAGCTCTGTGAACAAATCCAGAAACAAAAGATCTGAACAGAGGAGAATCAAAACAGCACAGAACAATTTTTTTTGGGATCCGAACCAACCATTACACCGCGGAACCGCGGCGGGAAGAGGCGTTTGACCGCGGATCCGCGGTCAATTGCTGACATCAGCGAACCAAATTCCTCTGTGAGTATTTCTTGTCTTCTCTGTAACCCCCTGAGCTCCACTAAAAATTTTTCCTGCAGGGTTCTTTGCGCAAAACTTCTTCTCACTCTCCAATAAATCAATTTTGTGCAGGATTCTTTGCTCCGCAAACAAAAATAATTTTTTTTTGGCAAGTGTTTTAGATTTTTGTGTGATTATTGCTTTGCATATTTAAAACGGAAATTAAGGGGTTATAACACCAATCCAGATTGGGTGGGGATTTCATTACCCTTCCTAAGACCCCAGAAATCACATAAAGCATATGCATCACCCTCGAGTTAATTAAAAAATATTTAGACTCGGCCAATTAAGGATTGTCGCGCTCATTAAGATAGACGATGGTTGTGGGCAATTGGTCGTTTATCTAAACCTGACTTTGTGGTGCCTAGGCTAGACAAGTGAGAAAGGTAATTTTAAAAGGCCCGTCTCACAGTGATTTGTGAGCGGATCCCTCCTTTCTTTACTTGTGCTTACCTGGCCACAATTGGCGGTGAAGAGGCGATTTGAGGGATATCTCACAACTTGCCCTTTAGACCAGTTAGGAGCAGTCTAGTTGACTTAGGAGACCCTAGCTCTAGGCTTGATTGTGCATGCTTAAATTGTGATTGCTTGAAAGTGTGTCTTAGTTCCTTATAAAACTCTTTTGCAAAAACTTGCCATTTGTCGCTAGAAATCCATTGCACCCAACTTTCACCCACCTTTTCTCCATTGATGTTTTCTTACCCCCACATTCTACGTTTGACTACACTACACCTCATTTAGTGTATGTCCGGTTGGACTAGGGACACTAGCGCCCTTTTAGTCCGTATCTCGTTAGTCCCTACTAACGACGCGTTCGACTCTGAAGTCGAAATTCCCTCCACTTCTTTACCTTCATCTTCAAATTCATCATCTTCTAAGGAGATGTCAGGATTCAATCCTAACAACCCCTTACCTACTTCGGGACTGATTCCACCTCAACTGGGTGCGAATAACCCACAACACCCTCCTGTAGAAGCGCCCCAACGAATCGCGCTCCAGGATCTTTTCTATCCAACCCGCACCGCACTTCCTACTTGTCTTTCACTTCCGCCGGCTAATGGGGACAATTTCGAGATTAAGCCCCACTTCATCAATATGTTGCCCAAATTTCACGGGCTGGAATCTGAAGATGCCTATATCTTCATTAACAAATTCCAGAATGTTTGTGCAATGATGAAGACAACCCAACTTTCCGATGATGCTATAAGGCTACGAGTTATTCCCTTCACTTTATGTGACCTAGCTGAAAAGTGGCTATATAGTAAAGCATCGCACTCCATAAAAAGTTGGGAAGAGTTTGTTAAGGCTTTTCTTAAAAAGTTTTACCCACATCACAAGACCGTGAGAATTCGCAATGAAATTAGCCAATTTTCCCAGCTTCCTTTCGAACCTTTTTGGAAGTGTTTCGAACAATTTAAGGAACTTCTTGTTCAATGCCCTTACCACGGCATCGAGAGATGGCAACTGTACCAAACTTTATGCGAAGGACTGAACCCAGCAACTAAGCAGTTGCTGGAAACCATTTGTCAAGGTCACTTACTAACTAAATCTGACGAGGAAGCTTGGCAATTTCTCGACGATCTTGCTGAACAAACGCTTCAGTGGGAAAGCACTAGACAGACCGTTTCATCCACTTCGTCTACTTCATCCTGTTCGTCTAGGGCAGGTGTTCATCAACTTGACATGTCAATTGCAATGAAAGCCGAAATGGCCACAATTACACGTAAACTAGAAGCAATTGAGAGCAAATTCTCATCGCCTTCTCCTGTCCCCTATTTACCCCCTCGCACTATATGCTTACAACCCACTTGCTCAAGGACAAGATCAAGTCAATGCTGCCTTTTAGCAGAGATAAAGAAATGATCCATACTCTTCAACTTATAATCCTGGTTGAAGAAACCACCCCAATTTTGCTTGGAATCAAAATCAACAACAATTCCAAGGCAATAACAATTTTCAGAGGCCTCCTCCACAACAACAAGCCCCTCAACAAACTCAATATCAGCAACCTTTCCAACCCCAACCTTACCAAAATCAAATGAATAATTTTGCACCAAACAACTCTTTTCCTCAAAATAATTTTGTTCAACCAAATAACGATAAGGTTTCCTCACTAGAATAAAGTCTGGATGCATTTTTAAAACAATCTACGCAATCCTCAGTCAACATCCAGTCCTCCATTCAGTCTTCGGTGCAACACACTGCATCACATGAGCAAAGCATCAAAACCATTGAAGCCCAAATTGCACAACTGAATGCTGCTCTAAGCGAGCGAGAGAAGGGGAAACTTCCATCTCGACCACTGCTAAATCCCGGTCACACACAAAATGCACATGTTGCTCATGAACAACAAAATCATATTGTGAGTGCCATGACTACATTGAAATCTGGAAAGGTATTGCACAACAACGTTGGCACTAATAATGACACCCCGGCCGCCGCTTCTTCTTCTTCATCATCATCTTCTTCATCTTCTTCAGAGCCTGTTCTTCATTCTTAACAAGGCTCTACTTCTTCTACTAATTCGAACGGACCCACATCTCACTCCATGAAAACACCAACACTGGGATCCATTCCAACTCCGCAATCTACTCTACAAACATTGGACTCAACAAATTTTCCAAATATTCCATTTCCAAACAGGTTGAGATCCAATAAACGAACTCCACAAATGGAGAAGATTGTGGAGTTATTTAAACAGGTTAGCATTAACATCCCTCTCTTGGATGCAATCCAACAAGTCCTTTCTTACGCTAAAATCTTGAAGGACTTATGCACCAAGAAGAGGAAATCACAGGTACCTAAGAAAGTTTTCTTGACTAGTGCAGTAAGTGATGCTCTTACCCAACCTTTACCTCAAAAACGAAAGGACCCTGTCTGTCCTACAATTTCAATAACTATTGAGGATAAGAACATCAACCGCGCACTTTTAGATCTTGGTGCCAGTGTTAATTTGCTTCCTTATTCAGTATATGAACAATTAGGCGTTGGAGAGCTGAAACCCACACATTGTACTCTCCAAATGGCCGACTGATCCATCACCCATCCTAGGGGTGAGTTAGAGGATGTGTTGATTAAAGTAGGGGACTTCATTTTCCCCATTGATTTCATTGTTATGGACACACAGCCTGTAGCTAACCTCCGAAGTCAAATTCTGGTGATACTCGGTCGACCATTCCTTGCAACTTCTAATGCAGCGATTAATTGTCGAAATGGTTCGATGAACCTATCTTTTGGAAACATGACAATTGAACTCAACATTTTTTAGTTGGGGAATCAGCCCTCCGAACCTAATGCGAATATACTTGATGTTTGCTCGATCCAAGAGATTACTCAGGAGGATTGTGAGCTCGAAAAGTTTCTGTTCGATCACAACAATTTTGACGTCACTAGTGCGTTCCTCCTCGAATCTGACACAGCTTTCACACCCGATAATGATTATGAGTGTTTCACTTTCACGAACGATTTTGAAGAATCACCACCCGAGTTCGAATCCTTTGAATTTTCGGATGAGTTAACCGAACCATCCGACTCGGTTGCTTACACTCGTATTGAACCTCTGTTGGAATCCTTTGAGTTTGAGACAATTTCACCGATTTCGCCTTCAATTGTTTCACCTCCAACACTCGAACTCAAGCTATTGCCGTCTCATCTTAAATACGCTTACTTAGGTGAGAATGAGACCCTTCCTGTTATCATCTCGGGCTCTCTAGCCCCCGAGCAAGAGAAAGCCCCTTTTAACGGTCTTACAAAATAATCGGTAAGCTTTTGGCTGGACTATGGCGGACATCAAGGGGATTAGTCCCCTAATAGTTGAACATCATATTCATATGATGGATGATGTCAAGCCAGCAAGGGATCCACAGAGACGACTAAATCCTATAATGAAAGAGGCTGTTGAAAAGGAGATTTTAAAATGTCTTGATAGTGGTATCATTTACCATATCTCTGATAGCCAGTGGATTAACCCCATTCACGTTGTCCCAAAGAAATCGGGCACAACGGTCATAACTAATGAGACGAATGAGTTAATACCTACTCGCACCCAAACTGGGTGGCGAGTATGCATCGATTATAGAAAACTCAACGCCGCGACACGGAAATACCACTTTCCATTATCTTTTATTGACCAAATGCTAGAATGATTAGCTGGGCATGATTTTTACTGCTTTTTGGATGGCTACTCCGGCTATAATCAAGTTCCCATCGTCGAAAAGGACCAAGACAAGACCACATTCACTTATCCTTTCGGTACGTTTGCATACCGTCGCATGCCCTTTGGGTTATGCAATGCACCCGCTACTTTCCAGCGGTGTATGATGGGCATTTTTTCAAACATGGTGGAAAAATTCTTGGAGATTTTTATGGATGATTTCTCCATTTTCGGCGACTCCTTTAATGAGTGTTTGCGACATTTAGACGCAGTTCTTACCCGGTGTAGGGATAAGAACCTTACTTTAAATTGGGAGAAATGCCACTTTATGGTACGAGAAGGTATTGTCTTAGGACATATCATCTCGCAAAATGGTATTGAGGTAGATAAATCTAAGATTGAAGTCATCTCCAATCTTCCTCCTCCCAAGTGCGTCCGAGACATTCGAGCCTTTCTTGGCCATGCCGGTTTCTATAGACGGTTCATCAAGGATTTTAGCAAGATAACTAGACTCTTGACTCTTTTGTTGGCCAAGGACACCACATTTGATTTCGACTCAAGCTGTATGAAGGCGTTCGAGTCATTGAAAAACTCACTTATTTCCGCTCCTATTCTTTCATCTCCTGACTGGACGCATCCATTTCAGATTATGTGCAATGCATCGGATTTCACCATTGGTGCTGTCCTTGGACAGCACATAAATAAGATGCCGCATGTAATTTATTACGCTAGCCAAACCTTGAACGAGGCCCAATTAAATTACAAACAACTGAAAAAGAATTCTTAGCAGTTGTGTTTGCACTAGAAAAGTTCAGGCCCTGTTTAATCGGCTCTCCAGTCATCGTTTACACTGACCACTCAGCTCTTCGCCATCTTTTCGCGAAGAAGGACGCTAAATCTCGGCTGATACGTTGGATCCTCTTACTACAAGAGTTTGACCTTGTCATCAGAGACAAGAGAGGATGCGAAAACGTAGTCGCCGACCATCTTTCACGACTTCCTTCTTCGCCTACACTTCAAATTCCTATTAAAGACGTTTTTCCAGATGACCAGCTCTTAACTGTGTCATGCGAACCTTAGTTCGCAGATATCGTAAATTATTTGGCCACCGGACTTATACCAAACGAATGGTCAAATCAGGACAGACTCAGATTTCTATCCCAGGTAAAACATTTTTTCTGGGATGAACTGTATCTATTCAAATAATGTCCCAACCAAATTATTTGTCGGTGTGTCCCCGACAATGAGTTTAAGAGCGTGCTGTCATTCTGCCACGATCAAGCGTGTGGCGGGCATTTTGGCCCTAAAAAGACAGCAGAAAAGGTCTTGCAGTGTGACTTCTACTGGCTACAACTTTTTAAAGACGCACATGATTACTGCAAGACATGCTCCCAGTGCCAACACTTGGGCCGGATATCTAGGAGAAATGAAATGCTGCTCCAACCAATTTTGGTTGTTGAAATTTTTGATGTTTGGGGGATAGACTTTATGGGACCATTTCCCAACTCTTTTGGGAATATGTATATTCTACTCGCTGTTGACTATGTTTCAAAGTGGGTCGAGGCTGTGCCCAGCCGAACTAATGACAACAAGGTTGTCGTTAGATTTCTCAAAGAAAACATTTTTTTCTCGGTTTGGGCATCCTCGCGCAATTATCAGCGATAATGGATCTCACTTTTATAATAGGACTTTCGAATCCTTAATGCGGAAATACTCCATTACTCACAAGCTGTCAACGCCCTATCATCCCCAAACATGTGGGCAAGCCGAGATTTCAAATCAGCAAATTAAACAGATATTGGAGAAAACGGTTTCCAAAAACTGTAAAGATTGGTCGTCAAAACTTATTGATGCCCTTTGGGCATTCTGAACTGCCTATAAGACCGATCTTGGTATGTCTCCATATAGGCTTGTTTATGGAAAGGCTTGCCACCTTCCAGTTGAAATTGAGCATAGAGCATTTTGGGCAATAAAAGAGTTGAATCTATCTCTGGGAGATGTGGGCAGCAATAGAAAGCTGCAGTTGAACGAATTGAACGAGCTTCGGGATGAAGCTTACGAGAACGCAATAATCTTCAAAAACCGAACGAAGGTGTTCCACGATAAACACCTTATGCGCAAAACTTTCAAACCTGGTCAACAGGTTTTACTTTACGACACTCGGTTACATTTCCATCCCGGCAAACTCAGATCTCGATGGAAAGGGCCATTTTTGATACGCACCGTATATCCGCACGGTGCGGTCAATTTAGAAAATCCGGAGGACGATTCACTATTTAAAGTGAACGGACATAGACTTAAACCGTTTCTCACTGCGGACCCTTCGGAGGAGCTCCTGTTTTTGCAGGAGCCGATCTACATTGACTGATCTTTCTCCATCTGCCCCTAAATTTTGATTATCTAGCCAAAACACTGTTTCAAACAAGTGTGGGGGTATGTATCACTTGTAATTATATAAAAACAAAATAAAAACAAAATTTTTGAATTTTTTTTGGGTATTTTTGTAAATTTCCAGTTTTAATAAAAAAATAAATATTTTATTTACAAATAATTTCCTCTTTTTAAGAGGGGCTTTTTGCAAATAACCAAAAACATCCCCCTATAAATAGAACCCGACCCCTCTCTGTTTTTATCAAACCCTAAAAAAATTCCTCTTAGTAAACCCTAGCCGCCGCAGCAGCCAGAGCAGAGAGATCTCCCCATCGCGCCGCCCTTCCGCCGCAGGAATCCCCATTCGGCCGCGCAACCGCCGCGCCTCTGCTTCTTCTCCCTCTGATTTTTTTCAGAGGAGGTTTGCATCATCTCTCCCTCTCTGTTAATTTTTTTTATAAATCTGTGCACTCTCTGAATGGCACCAACCATGCAATTAGAACAGGATTTTTCCAAAATGTTTGCACACACGATCTTTGGGAGTTATTTTGGTGATGAGATCACACGGCGAGGGTGGAACTTTTTAATTTTCAATCATCCCAATGTCTATGCTCTTCCAGATCTAGTCACTCGTTTTTACGAGTGCATGGAGGAAGGTTGCCTATCACAATACAGTTTTATTAAATTATTTTGGGGCGATAGGGAAATAATCATTGATAAGGACTTCATCCATGAAGTCACCTTAATTCCTAGATTATCTATTCATGACCAACCCCTTCAATTTGAAGACTACTTACCCTTAATGGATAATGACTGTTCGAGGGAACCTAGGAAGGGTATACAGGCTAGAACCCTCTTCGCCAATGTATTAACCGTGTGCCGTTGGGCACAAAATAATATTTTTGGTAGTTCACACAATAATACCTTTTTCACACCATCTCTTCACATCGTGCATACCTTAATGACTAAGAATCCTAGTTATGACATGTGCACGGTGTTGCTTAATTCAATTGGTGCTGGCAAAAGGGCTGCAAATTACCCATGCCCTATGTTAGTGACACAACTGTGTCGCTATTTCCTCCATGTGGAGGAATTTGAGTTTTACATGCATGGAGGTATACCCATTAAGCCTCTTATTGAGAGCGTATCCACGTCCTATACCCGCCTACATGATGTATGGTCGCGAACAGAACCGGCCGAACATGTACACGCCAGAACACCCAGCTCTAGCTCGACCACGAGCGAGGAAGAGCTTACCCCCGCAGAACATGCACGTCTACTTAGAAAAGCCACTAGGGGGATTGATAGGTTGGTAGGGATGGTGACCAACTTGGATCACCGGGTGACAGAGATTGAACATGGCGTATCTACGCTGCTGGCAAGAGAGGAACGTTCCCGTTCACGTTCAAGGGGACGGTGAGGATATGAGCAGTGAGGGCACTGCTTTTGGTAAGTTTGGGGGATGAGGAGGTTTGTAAATAGTTATCATTGCATTGCATATTTTAATTTTTGTACATATTTTTTCTTTTCTTTCTTTGCATGTTTAATTCTGTATTGCATCTTTATAAAAAAAATTTAAAAATGATGAAAATAAAAAAAAAACATATAAAAGAATAAATCAAATAAAAAATTAAAAAAATTAAAAAGAAAAAAATATATTTTTCAACTTAGCCATATTTGACTTAAGTTTGACAAGACGGTTAACTAGCTAGGAAAAACTAGATCCTAAACTTAGTAAATTAAAAACCCTAAAAAATCCTTTCTTAAAGTTTAACGGTAGAAAATATATGTCATTATAGTTTATTTAGAAATAGGCAAATTTTGAGTTCAGTTCTTGGGCTAAGTCAAAATAAGGGAAGAGTATTGAAATTTTTATTGAAGTGTAAGTCTGAAAAATAATTCTGAACCTTTAGTCTAAATTCTGAAAATATATACCCTACAACTCGCACATACACGCACCTTGAAACTTGGGATAGTAGAGAATACCTTGATATGCTCTTGTCTAAAATCCTTAGTATGAGAAAAAATTAAATAAAAGTATAAGTGTGAATAAAGAGATATAAAAAATGAACACTGGTTTTGTAATTACTTAAGGCTGCGTAAAATAAAAAAATATATAGCGAGTGTGCTTTATCACCTAGTGCCTTAAACCAACTGGTTTGGGAGTCACTGCTAATGCCTTAGGTATTACAAGACGAGGAATTACGCCTTAATGCGCAAACACGTTTTGTAATTAGTCGTTAGTACCTTAAGAAGTATTAACGGTCGCATGAAGGATGTGTGAGCAATTTCATCTAAAATTCACCAACTAAAAGTATTTTGGACGATGGACAAGAGTATGATAGTTTGAATTGAATTTCCAAGTGTAGGGGTGATACATACACACACGTAGGGATATATAATTGGGGTTTTTGATGAGAGATAGGAATGAAAAATATGACTTATATCTTCAGTAGAGATGATAAAAATTCTTAAGTTGAGATGGAACCTTAGAAGGAAAATTCAAGAGATGCTAAAAGCTAAATAAATTTACAGAATATATACGATCTTAAGTTGAATGATAAGTGAGTGTGAAAAATACGGGTTGATGATTTCTAAGTTGAAGATAATAGAATTTCTTGCTAGAATACCAAATTAAAGAATGAAAGTCAACAGGCCAAATTGATCGGATTTTGTGGGTAGTATCCGCTGAAAACCCTCAGGAGACAACACTCCTCCTACTAGGGACACCTAGAGGTTTAACGGCTTGTTTCACGAGCTCAGTGCAATCGCGATTCCCTGCGAAAGTGAGGTTATGATTTTTTCGAGAATAAAAACAGTTTTGCTCGGGACAAGCAAATGATAAGTTTGGGGGTATTTGTTCATATCAGAATTTTGCATTATTATATTCCCCATTCTTAATCATATTACAAATAAATAGGTGCTTTTGATCCATGTCTGCTAAATAGTTGCAGGTTACAGGTTCTCAAAAACAATACAGTGAAATTCAGGAAAAGACGCTACAAATGTGAGACTACGACCAACAAATAGATGAATCTGTATGATGTCGCCTGCCAGTTTAAGGAACAAACGAAGATCAATGAACAGTTCGATTGCACAAAGTATAAGGGCAGCACAAGATTCAAGACTTCAACGCGAAGATAACGGTAAAAGTCCACAAATTCTGCACTGTTGGAAATCTGGAAGAAAGTCGAAAAGATTCTGAAGAACCAAGTGAAGAAAACAGAAGAAAAAGGCAACTTAAAGCATCACTGAAGAATTGAGCCCAAGAGCCCACCAAACTGCCGTAGAACCGTGGCCAAATAGGGCATTTTGCCACGGATCCGCGGCCGTGCAGTGCACGTGTCAGTGGGTGTCGGTGCTTTGACCCGGCTTTCTTAGGATAGTCTTGTAATTTTAAATGTGGATCAGATGTAAACCCTAGGGTTTCTCCTATCTATAAATAGGAAACCCGAAAGCCTAATTAGGCATGCCTCTTTTTATTTTTCTAGATCTAAATTTTATTTTCATTGTAATCGTCAAAAGGTGTCAATAAAAGTATTTTTTTTATCTTGCATTTTCCATTCGAATTTAATTTCTGCAATTTTATTATCTGTCTTTTATTATCAGCAAATTAGGTAATTAAATTTAAAACCATAAAAAATGAATTTCATCGTAATTTCCCTAATGAGTGAGTAATTCTTCACTTGTTAAGGTTAGGGTTGGGTAGGTTTGAGAGATGTACATCCCTCACTCCTTTCTTGTCCATATAATATTTAATTAGGACTCTATGTGAATCAAAGACACACCGCTCACTACAGCACCCTATCCTACGAGATAGCGGTGATTCCCTAGTTAGACCGGTTGTGGTTGATTTACATAGAAGTTAGGGCTAAGAGTTAAGAAAGGACGGACAAGAACCAAAAGGAAGAAACTATGTTTCTTCCTAGTCGTGCTAATCCCCTTTGTTGACTATTACCCTAACACCTATGTTCTTAATTAGGGCAAAGGAAGCAGTGAGTAGAGTCATTTTTTCCAAACTAACCTAATCCTAATCCTAGCAAGACTTCAAATCAAATTAAATTCAATCTTAGTTTTTTATAAAGATCAAAACCTACCAAAAATAGGACTTAACTCGTAAGAACATAAAGAAAAGAACACGTTTTCCCTGTGGACCGACCCGTACTCAACCGGCTAGCTACCAAGCGACACCGGTATTGATTGCGGTATATTCTTAATTTTTTATCTATCTTTTAAAACGCTCGCATACGCAAAAGATCAACCAATCACTAAGCATATTCTTCTATAAGGTGATACCCTTCGGTTTGAAGAACGCATGCGCTACTTACGAGAGGGCCATGACGAAGATCTTTGATGACCTTATACATGAGATTGTCGAATGGTATATTGACGACTTTGTGGTGAAAAGCAAATCGTATGAAGAGCGCTGGGAACATCTGAACATAGTGTTCCAGCGTCTTCGAAATACAATCTAAAGATGAATCCTCTGAAATGCGCGTTTGGAGTCTCCTCAGGCAAATTCCTAGGATTCATCATACGACATCGGGGCATCGAAATAGACCCATCAAAGATCAAAGCGATTATGGAAATGCCCATGCCAAGAACTCTTAAACAACTGCGGTCTCTCCAAGGAAAGCTCGCGTATATCCGGCGGTTCATAGCCAACCTCTTCGGCAAATGCCACTCCTATAGCCATCTAATGAATAAGGGGAGCCCATTCATTTGGGATCATAAATGCCAAAGTGCACTGGACGAAATCAAGCAATACCTGCAGAACCCGCCGGTACTGACCGCTCCGGTCAAAGGAAAGCCCCTCATCTGTACACATTGGCCCTTGAAGGTTCTATAGGCGCGTTATGAGCACAGGAGAACGACCAGGGGAAGGAGAGAGCTCTCTATTATTTGAGTCGAGTTCTCCTAGGGGTAGAAAACAACTGCTCCCATATCGAAAAGCACTACCTGACAATGATCTTCGCTATAGCGAAGCGCGGACACTACGCCTTGGCACATAAGGTCCATCTCATATCAAAGGTGGATCCTTTCAAATACTTGATGTCAAGAGCCATACTAACTGGAAGGCTAGCCAAATGGGCCCTCCTCTTGATGGAATTCTCGATAACGTATTGACCCCTCAAGACAGTGAAAGGTCAGCCCATCGCCGACTTTCTCGCTGAGCATCCGATACGAGCCGATTCTCCCTTAAATTGCGAATTGCCAAACGAACACGCGTTCGAAACAATCGAAGGGGAGAAGGAATAAAATAATTTCAAATGGGAACTCTACTTCGATAGAGCATCTTCCATAAAGAAGCGGAAGCATAACGCTCCTATAATCAAAGCCGGGGTGGGCCTCATCTTCGTAACTCCGCAAGGAGGGATAATGCATTTCTCCGTTTCCTTAATGGAACCAAGAACAAACAACGAGGCTGGATATGAAGCTTTGATAGAGGGTCTTTAGATCGCTGTCGATATGGAAATCGAAAACCTCCTCATATATGGAGACTCCCAGCTGGTCGTTAGCCAAGTAAATGGCGAGTATCAGATGTGCAAACTAGAGTTGATAAAATATGGTAGGAGAGTGCAGTAACTGCTGACACAAATCCCTTACTACATCCTGGAAAGCATACCGCGTACAGAAAATAGCAAGGCAGATGCATTAGCCAAGCTTGCTAAGGAGCTGGCTGACGAAAACCTCGATGACATAAGGATCGTGTGCAAAGCCGCCGGGTTCTCGCGCCAGCAGAAATATCTTCAGAGGATTCAATGGAGCCATATGAAGAAAAAGAAACGACCAAACAAGCGGTCCTCCGAATAGAAGAAGAAGAAGAAGAAAAAGTCAAGGATTGGATGGAAGTCTTCATACTACTTCAAATCCCATCGAACGCCCGAAAACGCGTCGTCAAGACATCAGCTCATGAAACGGGCTCTGTCTTTCGCCTTCGTCAATAATACTCTATACAAGAGGTCGCTTGACTGTCTGTGGCTAAGGTGCTTGGGGACAGAAGAAGCAAAGAGTGTCGTCCAAGTAACTCACGACAGACTCTGCGGTTCTCATCAAGCCGGGCCAAAGATAAAGCTGAAGATCAAAAGAATGGGTTACTATTTTCCCACAATGGTTCAGGACTGCCTCGAATATGTAAAGCAGTGTCACTCGTGCCAGATTCATGGGGACTTCATCCACCAACATCCAAATCCGCTACACTCAACGGGAGCTAGCTGGCCGTTCGAAATGTGGAGAACCGATATAATCGGACCCATTAAGCCCGCATCATCTAAAGGGCATCGGTTCATACTGGCAATGACTGACTACTTTTCTAAGTGGGTGGAAAAAGTACCACTAAGGGAAGTGAAGACGGAGAATATTCTCCATTTCTTCAAGACATATGTCATCTACAGGTTCGATACTCCGCGACAGATAATCTCGGATAATGGGCCAGCCTACAGGAGCCATAAAATTAGCCGCTTCGCAGAGCAGCATAAAATAGACTGGAGATACTCTTCAGTCTATAATCCTCGTGCCAACAGTCTAGCTGAAGCTTTCAACAAGACCTTGACCAAGATTATAAAGAAAACGGTGTCCAGAAACAAAAAGGACTGGCACGAGAGACTGCACGAAGCTCTCTGGGCATACCGAACGATGTTCAAAACGGCCACGAATACAACACCATATGCGTTGGTATTCGGCACTGAAGCAGTCCTTCCTTTGGAAATAGAACTCCCTTCTCTCCGAGTAGCGGTTCGATACGAGCTAACAGATGACGAGAATGCCCATCTTCAGCTTGAGGAGCTCGACGCCCTCGATGAAACTTGCCTCCTGGCGCAGCAAAACCTAGAAGCTTACAAGGTAAGGATGATGCGCTCATACGAAAAACTAACTATGCCGAGAACAATCCGCCAAGGCGAACTCGTGCTAGTCGTCAAAAGACTTATGATCCCCAATCATGCAAAACGGGGGAAATTCGAGCCAAACTATGAAGGCCCGTACATCATAGACAAGGTCTATCAAGGTGGGGCCTATTTGCTCATGGATATGCATAGGGAAAGACCTTTCTGGCCAATAAACGGCCGATTCCTTAAGAAATACCACGCTTGACGAGTCACGACTTAGGTCAATGATAGATGACGACGCTCGTGTCCGCTCGCTATCTTCCTGAGTCAAAACTCTAAGAGGTATTCGGAAAAACCGTGCCTCAAACATGGCGACAACGGACCGTAATGTCCTTAAACTAAAGCTTCACCTCAAAAATGGTGATAATGGACCGAGATGTCCATAAACTAACAATGGACCGAGATGTCCATAAACTAACAATGGACCGGAATGTCCCTAAACTAGTGTATCGCCCCAGATATGACGATACAGTCTTTTGAAATCCATATTGCAATCAAAGTCTTGATAGCAAAGATCTCAACTCAAGTTCCACCGACTGTGCAGCTACTTCAGCGACAAAGCCACCCATAAACACCACCGGCAAAAAAACGGTATGTCCGCAAGCAAAATAGGCATGGATGAAAACCCGAAAGGACACCGTGAGTAAAAACAGCAGGCTGCTGGCGAGCTTGTGAAAACCCGAAAGGGCGCAATCTCGGTTAAAAAAATAGTATGTCCAAAAGCAAAATGGGCATGGATAAAACCCGAAAGGGCGTCGTGAGTAAAAACAGCAGGGCTACCAGCGAGCTTGTGAAAACCCGAAAGGGCGCAATCTCGGTTAAAAAAAATGGTATGTCCACAAGCAAAATAGGTACGAATGAAAACCCGAAAGGGCACCGTGAGTAAAAACAGCAGGGCTACCAGCGAGCTTGTGAAAACCCGAAATGGCGCAATCTCGTAAAATTTTCACTTACGAGATCCTCTCGACTCGTAAGGAGAACTCCCCCTATGAGACCCTCATGGCTCATAGAATTTGAAAGTCTTAAGTTACAGGGATCCAAACCTGTTCTTAAGCCATCGTATTCCCCAAGCTTCCCTACAGGGGGTTCAATATTGGCTCTTGTATACAATTCACGGGTACAAATAAATGATTTCCACTACCAGATTCCACCAATGATGAGAAATGTCCTCATATGGTGAACGACACTTGTAAGTCCTCTCGACTTATAAGGAGAAAACACTCTTGTGAGATCCTTACGACTTATAAGAGAACACACATTTAGAAATCCCCACGATTCCTAAAGAGAAAATACGCCTATGAGATCCTCACGACTCGTAGGGAGAAATAATTTTATGAGACCCTTACGGCTCATAAAGTCAAAAAACCTTAGTCGAAAGGATCCTAACTCTGTTTGCTAAGCCACCTTTGTTCAAATTGACAAAGACAAATGATGATTCGCTCCTGGCAATATCCCAGTTGTAGCGATGCTGATGCCTGAATCGGTGTCAAACTCCAAGACCTTTCACGGCAAATGATGATTCACTCCTGGCAATATTCCAGTCACAGCGATGTTGATGCCAAGATTGGTATCAGATCTTAAGTTCCATACTCGCAATAAAAATCAGCAAGCAAAAAATGCATATAAAAATAGCCAAAATGATGGGCAACTTGCAATAAAAATCAGCGAGAAAAAAATATATGCATATGAAATAGCCGAAATGTTTTGACAACTCGCAATAAAAAACAGCGAGTAAAAGTATAAAAATAGCCGAAATGATTGGGCACAGCGATAAAAGGCCGAAATGATTGAGCAATCGTAACTTTCGCAATATAAAAAGCTGAAATGATAGAGAATCGCGGAAAGAAATAAAAAAAAAATGAAACTTTTGCCCTGAAAGTGAGTCCACATCAACCCCTGTATACAATCCATGGGCATAAACGTAAAGGGAACCATATTTTCCAACAAGGCTCCTTCAAAGGGAGAGCCAGATCTCGACGGCGACAACCACAGTTTAGAAATCAGTTCGGCGTTCTTTCTCACTCCAGCAGGATGCAAACGCGATGTCAACAAAAGACCCCAGGGTCGAAACAAAATGGAGCCATGGCAAAATTCCTAGCTCCAAGGCTTGACGGTTCACAAAACAACCTAAAGACTACCTCAACATTCGTCTCGTTACAGCAGATGCAATGTCAACAACGATGTTCCCTCTCACTCCAGCAGGATGCAGACGCAACGAGAACAAAAAACCCCAGGGTCGAAACAAAACGGAGCCATGGAAAAATTCCTAGCTCCAAGTCTCGACGGTTCACATACAACCTAGAGACAACCTCGACATTCTTCTCGTTACAGCAGATGCAATGTCAACAAAGGCTCCAAAACAGCTACATAAAAAAGGAGGCGAAGGCAAAATTCCTAGCTTCAGGGTCTTGACGGTAACTCAAATAAAACCCGAAAGACTATCGGAGATCATCCCACACCAGTGCGGAGTGGAAATGACTCATCGGAGCTCCCAAACCGAGCCTAACCTCAAGTAAAAAGCGACATGGCAAAATTCCTAACGCTTGCTCTTCCAATGGTCAAACTTCTTAAGAAGATTACTTGAAGACGTCTTGTCCAGCCCCTAAAGGGATCAGAGACATGACAGTCGCGGGGCTACTCAGACAGCAACGTAAAGTCTGCATATCGGGCAATGCATCAGCCAACGCGACGGTATCACGGGCTAAAACCTTAGTACCACAAAGCCTAACGGACCTCTATCGCAAAGAGCAGGGGTTATCTATGACGTTAGGACATGTTTGCCTATAAACCCAAGGAGGTAAACTAAATAAACTCCAAAATGAGTCCATAAACTAGAAACATCAGAATTAGTGAATAAACTACAAACTCTGAAATGTGTCCATAAACTAGAGACTTCGAAATGAGTGAATAAACTACAAACTCCGAAATGAGTACATAAACTACTTTATACCAAACCAAGACATCGACGGAAAGAAAAGGGCCAGTATGAAATGAAATATGTCCTTTATTCATAAATTTAAGTGAATACAAGATACTTTTATTCAGGGATCAAAATGAATATCGAAAGAAAAGAATAATAGCCTCTTGAAGTACCCGCCAGGATGGTTCAATAAGCCAGCAAGTTCGTAATTTTTTCGCTGGACTTCTGCTTCAAGCTCTATCAGTACCGCAAGACGAGTCCCTGCCTGCGTCTATTGATTCTGGTATGAAGCGAACTGACTTTCAAGCTCTTTCTCGGCGACTTTGTGGGCTTCAACCATCTTACGTGTAAAAATAACGGTTTTATCAAGAGACACCACCTCTGTAATAGCCTCTTGAAGTACCCGCCAAATTTCGTACGCACGGGTGGTCTTGGCAGTGAGCTACGCTTGAAGTTCCCCCAAAGCTTTTGAAGCCAACTCCCTCGCCAAAAACTTCCGATTGAGTCTCTTCTCGCATGACTGGAGATTGGTTGCACATCGTTTGATCCATCCCCTCAAGCTCTCTTTTATAGACAAAGTGTCGGAGGGAAGACATATGCATTCAAGCCCATATAGGCAGGCCTCTACTCGGCGACAGTACTCAACCCAGGCATGCACCAATGCTTCGTCATGATAAGTGGCAAGAACAGAAAAGGAAGCGTTGGCTTCGGCAGTGAATTCTTCGGCCGTGACAGAAGAACCAGCGCAAAGATCTTCGATGAGAGCCGCCAGGGAATAAATGCTCTTTTTTGCCATCCTCTCAGATACGCGTCGGGCGTAAAGGCCTGGTGGCATAGAAATCCGAGACTCTAATGGAGTCAGGGATTGCAAAGCTGTGAAGATATATGTGCAGTCAGTTGTATTTTCAAATATAGAGTAAATAAAATGAAGCCAAAAATAAAACGCCACTTACCCACAGTCATGCAAGGCGGGTTTGAGAGATCCCCAGGTCCATCAAGAATCTCAACTTCGTCGTCGGCTTCTAGAACCGTGGTTTAAAAATGAAGGGCATATCAGCATCATGATAAAAATATAAAACAAAAAGGGCAAAAGAATACCAATCTTGGCCAGAAGAGAGCAATATGCTTTGTGGAGGTATCGCATGTGGGGCCGCCATGTGAAGCAATCGCTGGAAGGTTTTCCTCGGGGAAAGATCCATGATGGAAGCCGCCAGCTCCTGCAATTCTGAGGGAAGGAAAAGTTCAGATAACGGAGGGCTCGTTAAACAAAATGTGTATGGTTAGAAGATTATCTTCGATACTTCGCCCGCCCTGAACTGGAAGGATGGCAGCTTCGGCAGCCTCCTCTACACCCTCAGGTGCATCACTAAGGATATTTTTGAAATCTATAGTCGGCGTGGCAGTCTCCAATAAAGGGAAAAAAGCCACCGTGGAAAGCTCCGAGGCGGAGATAATAGTTTCAGCAATCTTTTATACACCCTCCAGTGCATCACTAGAGATATCCATGAGATCTATGGCTGGCAAGACCACCTCTGCTAGAGAAGTAGACGCTGAAAGGACAGAAGCCACCACCAGGAGCTCCACGGCAAAGGTAGCAGCTTCAGTAATCTCCTCTACACCCTCCGGTGCGTCACGAGAGATATTCGTAGAATCCGCAGCCATGGCTCGATCTGGGATCAAATCCACTTCCGCTGCAGAAGTCCCTGCAATGTTTTTGCAAAGATAAGGAGACGTGAAAGTAATAAAAATTACTCGCCAAAAGAAAAACATGAAAAATACGCATACCAATACGCCAATACGCCTGAAGTATGGCTTTTTCGAACCGTTGTTCTTTTCTGATCAAATGCGCTCGTCGGGTTTCAATTGCAAGTGAATGGCTGCCCGTCTTCAGTGCAAGCTCGTCTTCAGAAACAACCGAGATGGGCTGTTTGAGAGCCTGTTCTTCTTCCATTAACAGAGGACCCATGGGTACCCTACGTAATGATAGGTCAACGTCGTAAAATACAACGTGGGGAAGGCTTTCTTCGGGACATGCACGTTTTCAGTCTCATTTCGTGAGCGCCTTAAAGCCTTGGCCAACTGCGCGGCCTCCTTGGCAGAAGAACCAAGAAAGAGAAGACCATCGTCCCGCTCCTGCATAGATATCGGCTCGTCCTGAATAAAGGGCTCGTATTCAAGCAAAGTGTCGAGTAGGCCGGCGACCGATTTCTTTCTCCTTTTGGAGCCTGTGCTAACGCTAGCGGAGGAGCGCTTCCTTCCCTTTAGTGCTTTGGCACGGCGCTGCCCAACTTCGTCTTCAGTATCATCCTTTGGTGGCACCACCGCAGGTGCTTTATCAAAAATTTCCGCTTTAGCTCTAGTATGCACCAGCATACCAGCAGTGCGAGGGGCTAATTCTACTTCTGCGTATTAAGGGATAAGCACCGAACCGCTATCCCTCAGAAGAGGGAGAACCACCGACCGCGGCCGCAATGAGGCGCTGGTGACCTGAGCTGGAACGGGAGCTCTACACTTGAAAAGCACCCGTCTCTCCTCTGCAATGATGGGGCCGACCCGGTTGCAATACCAACCCTTGAAGGACCCCACAGGCCTCGGAAGGTAGTCGAGCTTTGGGATCATGAAGAGGGAGCCAGTGTTTAACCCCATGAAATGGTGGAGGACATCGCGAGTAACCTACAGGGAGAGGGCAGGCTCAACTAAAAATGCATCGAGAGGAACGCCCTGGTTGTATCCTAACTACTGGGTGAAGCGATGCGGATTATACTGCATGAAGAGAGCAGTGTCATTCTGGCGAAACACCAAATAACCCGGCATGATTGAGTATAGATGCATAATATCTATAGGCTTTAAAGCCGGAACCCCACCCTTCAACAAATCAAACAATTGCTGAACGGGCCTCGCTAGAGCAGAAAGGACCCGATCGCTGAAAACCATTTCGCCTTCATTTGAGTATGGATTCAACAGTACGCGGAGAGCTCCTAACTGGGTCGGATCGGAAGCGGAAGCATCAACTAACATCATGATCCGCGGGAAAGTATATGATTCATAAAAATCTGATCATTGGTGCGCAGCAAATGCTCCTAACACAAGCATCTCGATCCACGACGTGAAGTAGTGGAGGAAGAAATTCACGGTATTCGCACCCGTGTTCGAAGTATTAGCGGCAACGCTTAACCCGTGATATAGATGCGACAACCAGGCAATGCCAACAGCTAATCGTGCTCCTTCAGCTATGCGATGAGCAGGATAAAAGATGGAGGCTCTTGATTGATGTGTGAAAAGTGTTTGTATAGTAACCGCAATTAATAACGGTATCGCGTGTAGCTAGCCGAGATGAGTATGGGTCGTCCTCAAGGATGCGTGGAACTTTTAATCTTGCTTTAGACTAGTTGAAAAATAAAAGAAGAAAGGAAAATAGATTCTAGATCTATGTTAAACACGGATGTAGAATATATAGTTTTAAGATTTAGTTTAAATACGGATATAGATTTTATAGGGAAAAGGCTTGTAGGGTTCGTTAGGATTTAGTAGTCATGGATGAATACTAAAGATGACTGCTTTTATATTTTGATAGATTTAAAACTAGATTGATAGTGATAAATGAGGATTATGGTTCTTGGAAGAAACTATAGTTTCCCCATTATTGACCCTTGTCCTTTCATTGATCTCTATTCATGTCTAGCCCTTAACAAAACAATTGTTAATCTGATCTCAAATCGCGATCAAGACTATCAATAAATTGATAGCGCTCCTGATTAGGATGTTAACGATTCTTTTGCTAAAGTTTATAAACTTCATAAGATGTAAAAGAAATTAAAATATTTTTTCATCCATTGATCTACTCTAATTCTACGAATCCTATCAAGCGGAGAATTACTCGCGCGTGATGGAGATAGAAGAAGAAAGGATAAAGAAGGAAATCATAATGCAGAAATTAAATAAGAAATAATTAAACTAATGATCTACCTTTATTAATCAACTTCACAAGTACAAATCCTATGAGTTTAGATTACAAGAAGAAGAAATTGCTCTCGATCTCTGCCTCGTAGGAAGTAGATGTTCCGTCGATATTCACGTTGCTCTATCACGTTGAATCGCGGACCTGTCGTGGATCACTTTTTCTTTGACGATGATTTGCTTCGTGTAAAAGGTGATGATCTCTAACTTTAGCCCTCTGTCCTTTATATAGCTACAGAAGATACAAACCCTAGATATCATATGTGAGGCTTTGTTGAGAAGATCCTACCCACAAAATCTCAAATCCTAACTCTTCATGATGGCGGCGGATCCGCCGCAAATTGCATGTTTTGGCCGCGAAACCGCGGTGGGTTGGAGGATTTAGTTGATGAAAATTCTTCTGTAGCATCATATTGACACATGGAGATTGTTGTGATATCTGGAATTTTCATATCTTCTCTGAGTCTCTGCTAGTATTGATTTTACGATTTTATTTAACTTTATCGACAGATTTTTGATTCCCGGCATCTCGATATCCCGATCTCCTGAGCTGAGCTAAATCTTGCATAATATCTCCATGAATAATGTTAGTAATATCGGTTATAGAGATATTATTCTAACCATTTGTATGATGTTATATATTTTAAAGAATCTTGATTAGAACATTTGATATGATATGTGTAATAAAAATATTATATAAATATTATATGCATATATTTTCTTTTATAATGTTAATTATAATATATAAATATATGGTAAATAGTATTTTGCAGATAAACCCAAATATGTTCTATATTTATAATAAACAACTTTAGATATTTAAGAAAAGTAAGGAAAATGTTATATCAAATGTGTGATATTTTCGACTGAATAAATACCACCAAACTTAACTTTGATCGTCCCGAGCAAACCAGTTATTCAAGATAGGGAGAAAAAGAAAAAGAAAAACCTAAGTAGCACACTTTCGTAGGCAAGACGATTGCACTGAGCACGTGCAACAAGCCGTTAAACCTCTAGATGTCCCTAGTAGGAGGAGTGTTGTCTCCTGAGGGTTTTCAGCGGATTACACCCACTAAATCCCATAATAAAAGAAAGAAGATGAAAGTTACATAAAAGATAAGAACTATAAAAGAAATAACTTGAAAATAAGAGTTTCCAACTATACTAGGTTTTCGGTTTCCATGAGCCATATCTTAATGGTCGTGAAAAAATGTTAGAAATCACATCATCCCTCAGTAAAACATCGCCTTTATCCTTCCTCCCTACCTTTCATCCAAACATCGATCATATACCCCTACGTGTGTGTAAAATACATCCCTAGACTTAGAAAATTCAATTCAAGCTATCATACTCTTATCCATCTTCCAAAGTACTTTACAGTCGGTGAATATTTTAGATGGAATTGCTCACACATCTTTCATGCGACCATTAATACTTCTTGAGGTACTAACCGACCGATTACCAAATGTGCTTGCACGTATATTTTCGTCTTGCAACACCTAAGGCTTAGCAGTGGCTCCCAAACCAGTTGGTCTAAGGCATTATGTGATAAAGCACCCTCATTATATTTTTTTTATGCTGCCTTAAGCAATTACAAAACCAGTGTTCATTTTTCTTCACCATTTTTTTCTTTATATTTTTTTTCATACCAAGGCTTTTAGACAAGAGCATTTCAAGGTATCCTCTACTATCCCAAGTTTCAAGATGTGTGACAGTGCGTATAGTAGGGTATCAACGTTCAAATGTTTGGACTTAAGAATAGGGACTATTTTTCAGACTTAATTTTATCCACATATTAGTACTTTCCTTCATCTTACTAACTTTTGGGGACAACGGCTTATAATTACTTATTACTAGTTTCATTTAAAAATATATCTAACTTTCTTGCTTTTCTCAAACTATTCATATCTTTCATATGTAATTTTTCACTTTAAAACTTTCATTATCAAAAAATTTTGTGCTTATATTTATGATAATGCAAAATAATGCGTGAATAAGCACAAAGCTTCCCCAAACCTGTTTGCGGCAGTGTCCTCACTGATGTGATCTGTTAAGCTAAAAAAACTGTAGAGTTGGGAGGAAAAGTTAGTAACGGGGACATGAATAAATGACAGTGAAATCCTCCCCCAAACTTATTTTTGGCTCACAAGTTTATAAAAAAAAATCTTTCAAGAGCCAAAATATATTTTCTCCCCCCCCCCAAACTTGAGTAAAATAATATTAAGCATTTAAAATTATGGGGGGGTTAAAATTATTGGTCAAAGTAAAGCCTCACAAAGACCAAAAGTCAACACCAACCATTTAAGTTTTTTATCAATGTAGCACCAAGGTTGGTAGAAGAACATGTCGCCTATCGACGTGAAGAAATGGGGAGGGGATAAGAAGTGGAATAGAACGGGTTTACGTCTCGGTTTATAGAGGCGAAACAGTGATGGTGGATTACTCACATTCTCGTTCTTGATAAGAAGAAGGGTTGGTGGTTCAACTTCTTTGTGTTGGGGTTGATTCATCACAACGTCCATGTCTTCTAAGAATGCGAGTTCTTCAGCGAAGATTTCTTCAAAGCTTTCATCAATATCCCGAATAACAATCCCATCGGAAAGAACGGGATGATACTCGAACTTCATAAAAGGTTCATAATTAGCGTTAGATGTTGACCCAGATAACTCGATAGAAGGGTCCTTATGTGTATAATAAATAGCAGGGTCAAACAACAACGTACTAGCGGAGTCAAGATCAGTATCGTGAAGCTGTTCAAATTCACTACTGTCGGAATTTATCGTTTCGACAAAAAATACTTGAGCATAGGGTTCGGAGGATTCACTTCCCAACTTGTAAATGTTAAGCTCAATCGACATCTTCCCGAAGGATAGATTCATAGAGCCGTTTCGACAATTGATTATTGCGTTGGAAGTCGCAAGAAAAGGTCAACCTAGAATCACCGGGATTTGGTTTCGTGGGTTCGCCACAGGCTATGTATCTATAACGTTAAAGTCCACAGGGAATATAAATTCCCTAACTTTGATTAACACATCCTCTAGCTCACCCCTAGGTTGGGTGATAGCTCGATCGGCCATCTGAAGAGTGCAGTGCGCCGGTTTTAACGCTCCGATCCCTAATTGCTCATAGACAGAATACGGAAGCAAGTTAACACTAGCACATAAATCGAGTAGAGCATAATTGATATTTTTACCCCCAATAGAAATAGATATTATAGGACTCCCGGGGTCCTTTCGTTTCGTGGGTGTAGGGTGTTTTTCGTCACCCCATTGAGATGGGAATACGCGCGCGCTTGTCAGGCGTACTACAGATTCCCCCGGCCTAGGGTAGGCCGGGGTTTAATGATTGTGGGGATCCGAATCTCCGGCAGCCACGGACTAAGCTGCCGTTAATTACCCATCGCCTTTGGGGCGAGGGAACCTCCGATTAACGGGTTAAACTGGTCATGCGAACTCAATGTGCAGTATACGTGTGTTCAGTTCTGAAAGGGGGGTTTGGATATATCGGGAGCCACGCAGAGTTTTTACGGGGGTCCCGCTACCCGGATAGCGGGCTGGGGGTCAAGGGGGCTAGCAGCCCCCTTGCGGGGTGCGGGGCAGCGCCCCGTTAGAAATTTTTTTCTAACAGAGACAGTGTCGTGGAGTACGTGTATGTATAAATTTGTATACATATGTATATGTGTATATATGTACACAAAAGAGGGGGAAAAGACATCCAAGGGATGCGCAGGTGCGCAAGCGCGCGCGCCACGTGTCGGCACGCGGGCGACTTGCGCACTTGCGCAGTTGCGCAAGCACGCGCGCCACGTGTCGGCACGCGGGCGCCTTGCGCAACTGCGCAGGTGCGCAAGCGCGTGCGCCACGTGTCGGCACGCGGGCGACTTGCGCACTTGCGCAGTTGCGCAAGCGCGCGCGCCACGTGTCGGCACGCGGGCGACTTGCGCACACAACAGGCTTTTAGCCTAAAAAGATTTCTCTGAAGAGAAATCAAAGAGGAGTTAGACTCCTGATTTTTTTTTTGTTGGGTTAATAGAAGGGTTCTTCTTCTTCCTCCTGTTGCTTGCTGGATCTTGAAGATCAAGAGATGTAAAATCTCAAAATCTCTCCTTTTTAAGATCTGATGGCAGATCCAAGTTCCCCTTTGTGGGTTTTGTGGTGGAAAACTATTTAGTTTTGAAAAAGGAAGAGTAAAACTCTTGATTTAATTCAAGAGAAAGAAGAAGGTTTTGGAACCTTGAAGAAGGAAGAAAGAGCTCAGCTCTAATTTTTGTGGAGAGAATGAAAAAGTTGTTGAGATATTTCATTATCTTTGCCTTTATAGGCCATACATTTTACACATAGCCCCTTGGGCTTCACAAAAAATGGCATTTTGCCTATCCCATGGCTCATGTGCCATTTCTTTTTGCACATAAGCCATGGGCTTTACAAAAATTTGGCCTTATGCCTATTTTTCTTACATTTATCCGAAAATAAAATAAATGCAACGAATTATTTATTACAAAAATTTTATCTTGGCGTGGGGGAGGCCGGCCGCTTCATGTTCGGGCTCGACCCGGGCATGGGCCCACTGGATCTGGGCTTGGGCCCACTTGGCTTGGGGTTGACTTTGATTTTGACTTGGTCAACCGGGGTGTAAATTTTTACCCCAACAAATTGCCCCCCATCAATAAATGCACACCACATATGTAGGTCGTGTGCATGAAATTGATGGATCTTCTTTCACGTGGAGGCGACTTGATTTGGTTCCGGCTTTTTGGGAAGCTGGCACTGCCCTTTTTTACGACATGGACGGTCGTTGCTTGACAAGTCTCCGAGACGGAGTGTCCGTGATAGACGTTTTCCCTGGCCCGGAGTTATCTGGTTCCCGCTTTGTAGGAATCCTGCGCTGCCCTTTTTGCGACTTGGACGGTCGGTGCTGCCCTTTTAGCGACTTGGACGGTCGATACTGCCCTTTTAGCGACGTGGACGGTCGGTGCTGCCCTTTTAGCGACGTGGACGGTCGGTTCTGCCCTTTTTGCGACTTGGACAATCGGTTCTGCCCTTTTTGCGACTTGGACGGTCGGTGCTGCCATTTTTGCGACTTGGACGGTCGGTTCTGCCCTTTTTGCGACTTGGACGGTCGGTGCTGCCATTTTTGCGACTTGGACGGTCGGTGCTGCCGTTTTAGCGACGTGGACGGTCGGTTCTGCCCTTTTTGCGACGTGGACGGTCGATGCTGCCCTTTTAGCGACGTGGACGGTCGATGCTGCCCTTTTAGCGACGTGGACGGTCGATGCTGCCCTTTTAGCGACGTGGACGGTCGGTGCTGCCCTTTTAGCGACTTGGACGGTCGGTTCTGCCCTTTTAGCGACGTGGACGGTCGATGCTGCCCTTTTAGCGACGTGGACGGTCGATGCTGCCCTTTTAGCGACGTGGACGGTCGGTTCTGCCATTTTAGCGACGTGGACGGTCGATGCTTGATTTGACTTGCTCTGCTTCTTGCAATGCCAGGGGTAGACTTGACTTGCTCCGCTTCTTGCGGTGTCGAAGTGGAAGTTGACTTGTTGATTTTGATTTGGGTTGACATCAGCATCGCTATACTGGAATATGGTACCAGGAGCGAATCATCATCTGTCATGGAGAGGATTTTGGGATTTTGGTTTTTGTTTGGCATCTGCATTGCTGCACTGGAATAATGCCAGGAGCAACTCATCATTTGCCCTGAGAGGATTTGGGAGAAATTGGGATTGTTTTACGCCCGTGGATTGTATACGATTTTGCAGGATGTATGATCCAGACCGTAGGGCCGGAAAAAATTTTGGGACTTTGTCGGCGTCTGCATCGCTGCACTGGAATATGGTACCAGGAGCGACTCATCATTCGCCGTTGGGGTATGGGATTTGGAATTTGGTTGGCGTCTGCATCGCTGCACTGGAATATGGTACCAGGAGCGACTCACCATTCGCCATTTGGGGATTGGGGAGCGATGGCTTAGGAGACAGGTTTAGATCCCTATCGCCTAAGGCTTTTCAATTTTATGGGCCGTGAGGGTCCCATAAAAGCATTTCCTCCCTACGAGTCGTAAGGATCCCGCAGGTGTATTTTCTCCTTAAGAGTCGTGAGGACTCCTAAGTGTGTTCCTTTATGAGTCGTAAGGATCTCACAAAGGTTTGTTCTCCTCATATATCGTGAGGACACATGAGTGGGTCTTATCAATGGAGCATCATTCCCAAAGCGGAGACCGGCCGCGTAACTGGTGATCACGGTGGGGCATGGGTATGATGAGAATTATTTGAGCCCGTGGATTGTATACGATGGTCAATTTGGGGACCCACCGTAGGGCCGGAGAATTTTGAGAAATTGGATTTTGGTTGACGTCTGCATCGCTGCACTGGAATATGGTACCAGGAGCGACTCATCATTCGCCGTTTGGGGACTTGGAATTTGGATCTTGTTTGGCATCAGCATTGCTGCACTGGAATAATGCCAGGAGCAACTCATCATTTGCCATGGGAGGACTTGGGATTTGGGTTTTGGTCGGCATCAGCACCGCTAACACTGAAGCGAAATGCCAGGAGCGACTCATCATTTGCCGTTGCCCGTTGGGGAACGATGGCTTAGGAGACAGGTTTGGGTCCCTATCACCTAAGGCTTTTCAATTTTACGGGCCGTGAGGGTCCCATAAAAGCATTTTCTCCCTACGAGTCGTAAGGATCCTGCAGGTGTATTTTCTCCTTAGGAATCGTGAGGATTCCTAAGTGTGTTGCTCCTTTGTGAGTCGTAAGGATCTCACGCAGGGGTTTTCTTCTCACAAGGTCGAGAGGACTTTGCGAGTGTATTTCATCTCTTTTCACGAATTTGCGCCCCTTTCGGGTTTTCACAGACTCGCCGGTAGTCCTGCTGTTTTTACTCACGGAGCCCTTTCGGGTTTTCATCCGTGCCCATTTTGCTTGTGGACATACCGTTTATTTCTTCTTCCTTTTTTTTTCTTTTTTCTTTTTTTTTTTTACAAAATTTTGCCGCTGGTGGGACTTTTAAAGTAGTCTTACCGGCAAGATTTGGGAAAAATAGGGGTCATTTACGCCCGTGGATTGTATACGGTTTTGCAGGATGTCTGATCCAGACCGTAGGGCTGATGTGCTCAATTCGCCTGCGACTTGGAGCATTCACGTGTAGTATTTCTTGAGATATCGGCCATTGATGGGTGGCATGGGCCTTTCTCCCTCGGCACTTATTAGTTGGTAGGATCCTCCGTCGAACACTTTCTCAATGACGTATGGTCCTTCCCAGTTTGGCTCGAATTTTTCCTTGGCATGTCGATTGAGGATGATCGGTCTTTTAAGGACCAACACCAATTCACCTTTCTTGAAAGCGCGAAGACGAGTTATCTTGTCATAGGCCCGTGACATTTGGGCTCGGTATAGCTCTAGATTTTGCTGCACCACGAGCCTCTTTTCTTCGAGGGCATCGAGCTCTTCAAGTCGAAGGAGCACGTTTTCCTCCTCCGTCAACTCGTACTGAACGGCCATTCTTAAGCTTGGAACTTCGACTTCGAGGGGGAGGACCGCCTCCACTCCGAAGAGCAATGAGTATGGAGTGGACTGAGTTGGAGTACGGTGCGTGGTACGATATGCCCACAACGCCTCGTGAAGTTTGAGATTCCAGTCTCTCTTGTTGGCTGAAGCATTTTTCCTCAGGAGCTTGCATAGAGTCTTATTGAAGGCTTCTGCTAGCCCATTGGCTCTTGGATTATAGATGGAGGAATATCTCCAGTCTATCTTGTGCTGAGTAGCGAACCTTGAGACATTGAAGCTCTTGAAAGAAGGCCCGTTGTCAGAAATGATTCTTCTTGGTGTACCGAAGCGGTATAGAATATTATGCTGGAAGAATATCAGAATATCTTTTGTCTTGACTTCTTTTAGCGGGACAGCTTCAGCCCATCTGGAGAAGTAGTCTGTCGCGGCCAGTATGAACCGGTGGCCTTTAGATGACGGAGGATCAATTGGGCCAACAATGTCGGTGCCCCAAACTTCGAAGGGCCACGACGCCACCGTAGGATGCAATGGATTGGGATGCTTGTGAATAAAATCACCGTGAATTTGGCAGATATAACATTTCTTTGCATGCTCTCCGCAATCCCGTATCATGGTGGGCCAGTAATACCCAAGCCGTTTGATTTGAAGTCTCATCTTGGGGCCAGATTGGTGAGCACCGCAAACGCCCGAGTGGACATCTTTCATGACCTTTTGGGCTTCGGCCAATGACAGACACCTGAGCCATAGTTGGTCGTATGACCTGCGGTATAACGTGTCATTTACAAACACGTATCGGAGAGCTCTTTTCTTCAGCTGAATCCTCGCAGATTTTTCTTCAGGCAGCTTGTCGTATCGGAGGTATTCTATGAAGGGTTCTCTCCAATCAGGCTCGTCTTGGATGATCGAAGCTTCTTCGGCGGGACTGCTCTCCTGTTCCGCGCTTTTCTCTTCTCGTAGACAGACTGGGGGTAGAATTTGTCGGCTCCTTACTGTGATTAGAATTTCGTCCATGTCAGGATCAGCCAGCTCCTTGGCTAGGCGAGCGAGTACGTCGGCTTTTCCGTTCAATGCTCTAGGGACTCTTGTCAGTTCAATGTGAGTGAACCGTTTCATGAGTTCCACCACCCGGCTTCTGTACCGAGCTAACTCGGGTTTGTATACCTTATAGTCGCCGCTTACTTGGTTGACGACAAGCTGGGAGTCACCGTAGACTCGTAGCCGACGGATTTCCATTTCTACGGCGAGCTCCAAACCAGCTATCAGAGCTTCATACTCAGCTTCGTTGTTTGTCCGAGGCTCGGTGAGAGCGAAAGAGCGCCGTAGGGTTCCCATTGATGGTGTGATAAACACCAATCCTATCCCTGCTTTTATCTCCGGGACGCTTGATTTACTGGAGGTTCTCATCGATGAGGCCCCATCGAAGTAGAGCTCCCAACATGGCTCGTCATTCTCGAGGTGCAGCACTTGTTCGTCGGGTAACTCACAATTTAGCGGCGACCCTTCTGGTATGGGATGAGCAGCGAGAAAGTCTGCAATAGCTTGCCCTTTTACTGCTTTCTGAGGGGTATAAACTATGTCAAACTCAAGTAGCATGACAGCCCATCTTGCCATTCTGCCGGCTAGGCTTGCTTTGGTCATCAAGTGTTTGAGCGGGTCGACCTTGGAGATCAGCATAACCCGATGAGCCAGCAGATAGTGCCTCAGCTTCTTCACAGCAAATATCAGAGCCAGGCATTGCTTTTCGATTGGGGAATAGTTGTGTTCCGCCCCGACTAGAGTTCGACTGAGGTAGTAGAGGGCATTTTCCTTTCCCTCCTCGTTATTCTGGGCGAGGAGCGCACCGAGTGACTCATCTAGCGCGGCAGTGTAGAGAATCAACGGTTTATTTGGAATGGGAGCAGCCAGCACTGGAGGGTGCAACAAGTATTGTTTGATGCTTTCGAACGCTGCTTGACATTCGGCATCCCAGATAAAAGGAGCTCCTTTCTTCATGAGCTTTGAGAAGGGCCTACATCTCCCCGATAAATTTGAGATAAACCTCCGTATATAAGCAAGCTTGCCTTGAAAAGATCTTAGCTGCGTCAGACTCTTCGGAGGAGGCATCTCCATGATGGCCTTTATCTTTGATGGGTCAACTTCGATCCCTCGATGTCGAACTATGAAGCCCAGGAATTTTCCCGATGACACGCCAAAAGCGCATTTCAGAGGATTCATCTTCAGATCAAATTCCCTCAGTCTGGTGAGAACGGTCCTAAGATCCTGGATATGATCGGCCTTGGTTTCAGTCTTAACGACCAGATCATCAACATAACATTCGACGACTTTATGAATTAGGTCATCGAAGATATTAGTCATCGCCCTTTGATATGTAGCACCTGCGTTCTTCAGTCCGAATGGCATTACCTTGTAGCAATATATTCCGATCGGGGTTCGAAATGCTGTGTGCTTCTCATCCTCAGGTGACATCTTGATCTGATTATATCCAGACGAGCCGTCCATAAAGGTGAACAGCTCGTAATTTGAGGTGTCATCGACCATCATTTCCATGACCGGTAGCGGGAAGTCATCTTTAGGACATGCCTTATTGAGGTCCCTGAAATCGACACAGACTCGGATCTGCCCATTTTTCTTCTTCACTGGGACTATGCATGCGATCCAGTCTGCATATTTCTCTTCCCTGATGAAGCCGGCATCGATGAGTTTCTTGGTTTCCTCAATGACCTTTTCTTCCAACTCCCTTCTCATTCTTCGAGGAGCTTGTTTGACTGGCTTAGCATCAGGAGATATAGCCAACTTATGTACGGCCACTTCAGGGGAAAGGCCAGGCATTTCTTTGTATGTCCACGCGAAGCAGTCGACGAACTCATGCAGCAGGGCGATTATCTGCGCTTTCATTTCCTCTGACAAGAGCGAGCTGATGTAGGTTGGCCTTGGATTATCGGGCGTTCCTAAATCAATCTCGGTTAGCTCGTCAAAGGTTGCTTGTCCGCCATCTTCGAGCTCTTGAGGAGCTTCTTCTGGCTCGGCTATCTCGTCGTCATCATTTGATCTTTCGCTGGCCTCACCAACATGGATCATGTAGCACGTTTTGGAATCAGGTTGAATGTAGCCTATGCCCCGTCTATCTGGAATTCGTCCATCGATGGGTGCTCGGACCTGGGGCGGATGCCATAGGCCTTCGTAAAACTTTGCTTCGGACTCCGTTTGATATAACCGGCATCCGCACTTCTTAAAGTATTCCCGCATCTCGGGCGCATAGTATCTGGGATTGAGGACGGCTCTTATGCCTCTCTCATATGGAAGGCACGCAACAGACAAATCGTCCGGATGCGCAACGGGGTTTGACCCATAAAACAGGATGCCCTTCTGTCCATTATTCCTCCCGGGAACGTAGAAAGTCTTCAGATGGTCCACGGTGGAGACTGATAACGCATCGAGCTCTTTGTACATCTGCTCTGGTACCCTTGTCACGGCTAGGGACCCTTCTGCAACTTCGAAGGTCTCTCGTAGTTTCTCTTGTTGCATAGGGGTCCAATCTGCATCGCTGTTGCACGGCAGGTCCTCTTCCTCCGACTCTTCAGTGTCGCTGCCAAGATGAGGGCGGACTTTGCTGCTAGGTGGGCCTTCAGTAACAGATTCGTCTGTATCGCTGCCGAAACGAGGACGAGTTTTACGGGAGGACGGGCTTCCAGCGTTGGACTCGTCAGTGTCGCTACCGAAATGCGGGCGCACTTGGGTGTTTTTGCTCTTGAAAGTGACAGCCGGCGCAGATTTGCTTTTGAGTCTTGGGGCCGGTCTATCCTCAGTCAGTTGTGGGTTAGCATTTTGGTGGTTCATAAAGTACCGAGAATCTTCATAGCGGACTTCATGCACACCGAACGGCTGGATGTCTCCGTCAATGCGTCTTTCTTCGCCATTTTTGGTATACTTCATGCATTGATGGAGAGTCGACGGAATGATGCCGTAATCGTGGAGCCATGGCCGTCCCAAGAGAATCTTATAAGACGTGTCGGCATCGATCACGTATATCTTAGCTTCAGTTTGCAGATCCCCGAATTTGATTGGCAGAGCTATAGACCCGAGAACTTGCTGGCAATTTTGGTTGAAGCCTTGAATGACAATCCTTTCCCTTGACAGGTGTCGGACGTCCATCGACAAACTCTTCAGCGTTCGCAAGTTCATGATGTTCACTGAGGACCTCGGATCAATCAATATACGATTAATTCGATCTCCGTCGCTGTACCCGGTCACGTAAAGCGGCCGATTATGCTCAGCCGTTCCCAGTAGCAAGTCTTCATCCTTAAATGTGACTGCGGCGGCATGCAAAGCGTGCTGGGCTTCTTTCATATTAATTTCCGCAAAGTGAGCCTGATACCGCTCGGGGTTTTGTAGAGCATGGATGAGAACGTCTCTAAGCCCCTTAGATAGGACCAAGGCGTCGTAGATGCTCAGGAGAGATGGAAGCTTCCGGAGATGTGCCAAGACATTATAGTCCACCGAGGAAGGACTTATGTTTTCATCGGCCGGTTCTCTGCCATCTTCTTCATTAGCGACATGTTTTTCCTTCCCTTTTGGGGCGTTACCCTGATTTTGCGGTAGAGCCCTGCCGCTTCTGAGCTGGATTTGATTGGCCTTTGTGGTGAGCTCCTCGTCCTCTTCGGGAAAACAGAGATCATCCTCGGAGTCGCTGCCAAGATGGATGGCATAGCAGGTCACTACTGGGATCTCTTCATTGGAGTCTTCTTCTAACTCCTCCAGAATTTCAGCCGCTTGTACAGGGAAGAACTCCTTCAATTGAATCAATGTTCTTTCCTTTTGTTCATATTCTTCGAGGGAATCGATATATTTTTGAATGGTCGATCTCCCTGCAGACTCTTTTTCGTGCCGAGCTGCACTTTTCTTCTTCTTGAGCTTCTTGGATTTTGAGCCTGATGGAGCCGCATAGGCAGCTGGACTGGTAGGCTTCTTCTGTTCTTCCCATTCCATCCTGGGCTCTTTCTGAAGTAGCTTTAGCATCTTCTTCGTCTTATTAGATATGTGCGTACTCCACGGAGGCCGCGATGAGTCGGTTTCGTTTGTCGGGGCAGCGGGTTCAGCAATCTGCTCCCAGAAGGCTTCAACTTCTGTCTGTATAAAGTTGGCGGTCGCAACTTGATTGTTCACCAACACGCTTTTGGACAGCTCGATCTCTCCAGCCTTGTACTGCTTCTCGACCCAGTCTTTGAAGATATAGCAATCCTCGATCGCATGGCTCACTACTCGGTGGTACGGGCAATACAGAGGATTGTCGGTCATTTTTGCTTCTTGGGGTCTTTTCGACTCCGGCAATTGTAAGCCGTTGTTCAAGGCATCTTTAAATATCTTGCGGACCTTGTCCCTTCTGAAAGAGTAAACCTTGTTCTTTTTCTCCTCTAGGGAAGGCCCATCTCCTCCCAGCAATGGCTTTCGAGACCGGTTGGTTTTGGATTCGCCCGCCCTTCGCTTTTCTTCATTGTCGGAGGCATTGAAGACATTGGTACTGCTGGAACTCCCGCTTCTACGGTTGTCGTCCCGCTTGCTTTTCCAGGTTTTGTCTCTCTGAGAGTCTGGCGGGGATTCTTGCTTCGAGCGTTCCAGCATTTGGACTTTCTTGGTTAGCTCCTGAAATGTCTTGAGGCCCGCTGTACACAAGAATGGGACCATCCAATTGCTGAGGTTCCCAATGAGAAGGCTGACGGACTGGTCCTGCTCCAGCGGCGGTTCGCATTTGACTGTGAGATTACGCCATCGGGCGATAAAGTCGGTGTTGCTTTCATTCTTCCCCGGCTTAGTCCTCACAAGGTCGGCAATGGAGATTTTATCACTGACACTCATGAACCTTTGCCGAAACAGGGACTCCATTTGGGCAAAGGTAATGACGGACCCGTCCGGTATACTCGCATACCAGTCGAAGGCGACGCCGGTCAGGCTGTTGACAAACTGACGAAGAAGGAGCGCGCCATTGCCCCCTGTATTTCCGCACGATGCTTTGAAGTGGGCGACGTGCTGGTTTGCATTCCCCGTTCCATCAAATCTTCCGAACTTAGGAATGACGTAGCCGCTTGGGAACTCAATCAGATCGTACTGCGCGGGATATGGCCGCCCACTACTGCCGATTTCTTTCTGAGCTTCAGCTTCGGCCACCAATGTTTTAACCTTGCTGGTGACCAAATCCATTATCCGATCCTGTGTTAGCGGGATGGTGCTATCTGGGGCCAAGGCGTCCCCAGAAGCGGAATGTAGCCGGCTTTCATTTGGCTCGACCAGTCTTGGTCCCAAAGGAACAGGCATTGGCTGCCTCGGATTGTCATCACCCGGCTGATTAGTAGCGGCTTGTGCTTGATTAGGAGGCGCTCGAGCAATTTGAGCCGTAAGCTGCATCACCACGTTCGTTAAGTCGTCAATCTTCGAATAGAGCTTGGCCATCTCTTTATCTTTGCTCCTGAGCTGTTTTCGAAGTTCTTGAAGCAGCTCTTGCTCCGCAGTCCTAGGGCGGAAAGTCGGCTCTTCCTCGCTGTCCGAGCTTGACTCTGCATGGACCGAGGGGTCTTTCTGCCTATCATCCTCATCGAGAGGGTTTTCTTCATCCAGCAGGGGCGGCTGTTCTTGGGCAGCGGCTGTTCTTGGGCAGCGGCAACCACATTCGGGCTAGATTGAGCTTGGGATGTGGTGGCCCCATCCTTGCTTTTGCTGCGAAGGTTGTCGTTGGGGCGTCCTCCCGCCATATAGACCGTATGGATGATATATCCGGCCGTCTTTCTATCATTGGCAGTTGATTTCGTGGATCGCTGTCTTGACCCCCTTGTTTCGGTAGCTGGTAGTCGATTGAAGGCGTCTGGCTTAACCAGTTTCTTGAATGGTGCTGGCGCTTCTTTTCTGGGTTTTCCCCGCTGCTTTCGTGCGGCACAGAGTGCTTCATAGACTCTTGATGAGACAGTGTCATACTTTTTCTGTTGGGGCCGGGACACGTCTCTTTGCGGCACTGTTCGGACTGCTGTCTTCTTGATTCTGGCGGTCATGGCATTGTTCTGAACCCACTTTAGAAGCTCGAAGGAATTGCTGATTCTTACGTCCGACTCAGCCGTCGTCGCGGGGCAACTCTGCACTTGGAACTTCACACGATTCCATTTGGCCGAAGCCTTAGCCCTTTTGTTGGCTCGATACCTGAGCCGCTTCTGTCTTAACTTTTCTGTTCTAAGCACCTTGCAGACTTCGGCTTTTTGGGAAGACGCCGCATACCGGTTGATGGAGGGCCTTGGAGATACGCCCGATTGTGCATTTGTTGGAGTCATCGCCTGAGCTCGTCCGCAACTTTTAATGTTGCCCTTCACATCGGAAGTCTTGCCCCCAGCTAGAGCGCCAGGGACTCGTTCAGACACCATCTTAAGTTTCGGTTGTGGTGCCTTGGCGATCACGACATTCGGCCTCTTACCCCTTGAGACCGGCTTGGCCACCTGTTCCGCTGGGATCTCTGCCAGATGAGCGCTTCCGGCAGGGTAGATGATGACAGAGCCAAACTGGCGGGGCGGTTCCTCCCATTGTCGACTGAGGCTTGCGGGGAGTGTTGGAGATAGTGCCCTCAGAGTCAATTATTGGATCACAGGCACGTGATTGCAATGATTGAGGGAGGACCTATCCCGGTAGGACAGTCTTGCTCGAGATGATAGTATGCTATCTGGTTTATCTTTATCATCGTGTACTGCTTTAGGTGACTTGACATGTCGCTATTACACGTTGATAGAGCCCCTAGGATTCTTGCTTGACGACCAGCAGTATGATGGCGATCATATACGTGGGAGCTGGGGTCTATAAGCACATCCTTAAAAGGTCCCTAGTCGTAGGAGTTTCGAGACAGGGTATCGATACTCCATTAGTAGACTAGTGTATACAGTCGAGACCCCGACGAGGGGCGGTGGCCGGTCTCACAAGCCACTGGTGTCAGTTGGTTCACCTAAGATGTATACAGGTGCTCATTGGGTTATGAGTACACCGGACAGGACTCGCCGGGAACCTGCTAGTTGGTCTTATACCAGACGTCAGATAGCAGTTCCCTGGTGACATGTGTACAGGTTAGTTCATCGACCTGAGGATCGTCATTTGTCTCGTGTGAGTTCCCACTGTGCTTTGATTACTACCCTACCACGGCTCAAAGGAGTCGTGCAAACAGGTTTTAGTTGGGTACAGTCCCGAGCCACATGGAGGCAGTGAGCGGATCTTCAGGGGTTCGTCTCTCCCGGTATTGGGGGTGAGGTCGCGCTGTGTCTAGGAGAGCCATTACGCAAAGCCCTCGGCCGAGGCAGGAGATTTACTGGTAGGTATTCCAGTAGTATCTCAGGGCGTTCTGGGCTACGCTCCGACACGACTTGTACCGCTTTTGGGGGTCTGACTTCCACCAACCCCCTAGGCCCGCCATGCGATACTCATAGACGAACGGACCGGACTGTACGGATATTGTCACTGACAGGCTCAGTTGGGTGTCGGGGTGAGCTTCCTCATCGACGTCCCTTTTGGTCAATAGCTGGTGGCCCGTCACGTATTGGCTTATACCTCTGACGTGCCAGTGGTTAAATCCACAGCCATAGTATTGACGAGTCTTTAGAGTCCACCACACTTACAGTTACTCAAGCTTTCGGGCGAAACGCTGTAGAGGCCGTATGGAGATATGGCAGGGTCCGATCAGATACGTGCGGTATTGCACGGATCAGGATCGGACGGATTGTACTAGTAGCCGTATAGGTATATGGCAGGGTTCGATCAGATACGTGCGGTATTGCACGGATCAGGATCGAACGGATTTTACTAGCCGGCTTTGGTTTAAGCCGGTCCTAGTTTAGTACAGTGTAGATTTTGTCTCATTGCATTTGTATCCGGACGGAATACAAATGCGGGTGTGTATGCACAGTGTCGGGGTTTTCCTGTAATTTATTACGGGACCAGTTTTCTGGAGTTGCCAGTTTGCATTCCGTTCCGGCCGGTTTTCCTTTGTTCTTTCCCGGCCGGACTTTTCCGATGGAGGGGGTAATTTGCAGTTTTGCAAATTACATTTGTGGAGGGGTTTTCTTGCATTATGATTGATTATGATAGCTTTCTTATCTTTCAACCATGCTTGCTTTATTGTGATTTGAAGGGTTATGGAGTGAATAGGAGAAGAAGCATGGTTGAATGTTTTCTTGTCTAGGATGTGGTCACCTTTCTTTAGCTACTACACTCACCTCCCTTTGCATTATGTTTTTCTTTCCTCCACCCTTCTCATTCTCACTAGAAGATGATAAGTTTCCATGAAAAAAGTGAGAAGAAGAGAGAAGAAGAAAGAGAGCTTCATTCTTGAGAGTTTCCTTCTTGTTCTTGCTTTCATGCAAGGAAAAATGAAAGCACCATATTTTCCTTGTCCTCATTCCTCCATCCAAAGGCAACAAACCCCAAAGTGAGACTATGATTCTACACTACACATTCTACAGCAAATCTTGAGCATGTCGAGTTGCCGGCTTCATGCTCGAGTTGCCTCGGTATTGAGGCGGGAGCCCGTAAAAGACGAAGGCGATGTGGTGCCCTTTCCGGCGAGGAGGCGACGATGTCGAGGCAAGACTTTCCGCGGGAGATCGGGACGATGAAGAGAAGACCGGAGGACTCGGATCACTCGGTATACTTCTCACCCCATCTCTAGTTAGCTAGCGTAGGTTAATGGTAAACGATCCGGGTTTTCTTTGTCCGCGGTAGCGCCGGTTTCCGAGCAAGGAAAAATTTTGATTCCGCAATTTGGCCTCGAGTAAGACGGCCGGGGCGCTGCCGTGGCGCAACATGGTATCAGAGCCACGCCATTAACCTTACCTAGCTTTTGTGTAATGTGTTTTACGTTTCCGATCGAACAAAATCCCGAAAACACGTATTTCATGTACATCAGTTTTCTGTCGATTTTTTCCGGGCTCGAAAAATTTTTCAGGTGGTTGCAGAATGATGTACAGGGAAATATAAGAGATCTGATAAAATTTTGTAGCCTGAATCCTTCATTGCGCCGCGGAAGAGCGGCCAAAGCATTGCTTTGGCCGCGCTTCCGCCGCGGGTTAAAATCGTCACTTTACCAAAATTTTTCAGATTGTCTTGAACTTGAAAATGGGGCTTTTGGGATATTAAATTTGGGCCCAGGTTTTCTGTGACTGCTACAGTATTGGTTGGGGGCCCACTTGTTAATTGTTTGATCGATCGGATATTTTAAACACATTATTTCACAGTATTTACATTATATCTGCGACCGTGAATGTCACTCGATCGGTAAATCCGGTCTAACTGCTATAGCCCGGTTAGACGGATTTGCGAACGTGATTTTCACGTTGATGTTCTATGTTTATGCTGTGATGTTGCGGATCGGTCGTGGGGGATAGCCTGGATGCAATGCTAGTACTGTTTTGTTGTATTATGTACATTTGATATTGCGGGGCGAGCGTCCGACATGTGGACTGCCGTCACTGCTTGATTGTATTATTCTTTTGGGGCACGACCTGGTTGCGGTCGATATACCCGGTGTATGTATATTTTACTTTCTGTACTAGGTTTGCCCCGCGGTGGGGTGCACGGATAGCCGGGTTCTGGAGGGCAACGGGCCCGCATCTCAGGGCATTGAGACGGAGGGGGCTTCAGTCCAGGATTGGCGGGCTATTCGCCGCACTCGTAGGGGGTACAGGTTGACCCAGGAGGGGTGCCCAAGTTACCGGATTCCGTGAAGTGCTGGGTGGTCCATTCACGGTACTGAAGGGGGCTGCCTCACTTCAGGTTTTGGCGGGTGACTTGCCGCGCCCGTAGGGGTCTAGGATTTCATTGCACAGGCTATCCACACGACCAGGGGAACGTCGGGTTTCAGCAGCGGCTCTGTGAAACCCGGGGCTTCCAGATATCTGTTTTGTTCTGTGATGCTGTACATTTCTGTGATGTTGCATTTTATTCACGCCTTGAGCGAAATACTATATATTGGTATATATATTAGTAGATGTTGTATATGTTTTTCATCCGCGCTAGTCCAGTCCCCGCTCTGCCGTTAGTTAGCTAACCTAACGGGTGATGACGGGACCCAGTGGCGAATGCGGATGGCATATACGTACGTCAGTATATTTTCGTTCTTTGTGGTGTGATCATTTGATGGGACTGCATTGATTCGGATCAATGCAAGATAAACAAACCTAATCTGATGTTGTTGGAACACTTTTTCAAAAAGCTGTTATTGCAAGGACGTTCTCTTTTGTTTTGCATAGTGGTATTCATTTGGAATATCCTGCTCCTCAGTCGACGAGGCAAGGGCCGAGATCCCTTCACCGGGAGTGACCCCTTGGACAGAAGTTTGCGTCAGGGCATTAACTTCACTATAGCCGATTACTTTTGCTTTGCATCGTGGTATTCAGTTGGAATATCCTGCACCTCATTCTACGGGGAAAGAGCCGAGATCCCTTCACCGGGAGTGACCTCTTTAGTAAAGGTTTTCGTCACTATATTTTATAAAAGGCTATGCAGTTCCTTCAACGATATCAAGTTCATTACGTTAAAGGTTTTTCGCCAAAAACCAGTCGTAGCCCTCCGTCATTTCAGATTAGTATTACTTAGTATTCGTGCTGCGTATGTCGTGCTCAGCCGAGGCGTAGTGTTCGGTAGCTATGTAGTGCTTTTCTGTTGCATGGATATGTGATTGGTTAGGACAGTCGTACGGTCATTTTGGCTCAGTCAAGGACTCGTGCGGGTGGGTCTAATGCAATCAAGATAATGACGGGTTGAACTTGACTAGGATCCTTTGATATGTTGGCTCAGTCAAGGTCACTTGGGTCCTAGGGGTAAAAATCACATCGGGAGTTTCAAAAGAACTGAAACTTGCCAGGCATGCGCATACCTTCTGGAGTGTGGTGGCGTGAGTGGATTCCGTCACGTTATCATGCGATGAGAGTTGGATCCCGATTTCCACTGATGAGTTGGTTTACTCCTCGGGTGATCCCCGACTAATTCTTCTTTCAGGTTTGGAGGAGAATTTGAGGTACAGTGGGAGGTTTCCAGATTAGACAAAGTGATAACCATTCTGATCTAGGTTAGAGTGCACGCTGAGTGTTTTCTTTTCTCTCTCTCTGGCAGCGACCATTGACCCGACCCTGGACTATGACTCAGTGACCAAGTTGACCGAACCTTCTTAACACTGGCTTTTGGATTGTCAGAGTTGCAGACCTCATTGCCACTCCTACTTTTACCCTTTTCTCCAGGACACCCCGTATTACTACGAACGTCCACTTCCATTGGACAAAACCATCGTATGGTTATATACGAACTCGAAGGACTTCGAGGATGGTTTCTGGTTCTGGAGAAAACGGATAGGATTATTCAGTTGTCTTTTCTTTTCACCTTCTCTCAGGTTGCGAGTACTCCTTGGTTTAGGAGTAGTACACCTATTACGCAAATTGGATAGTCTTCTTCCAAACCTTAGGCTGGTTACGACCGGTAGGGAATGAAGAAAACCAATTAGCATAACGATGGTGTGCAGAAGGTATTAAGTTAAGACAAAGCAAGGGATTAGTAGGAGAGCAAAGTAAGTTGCGACTGATATTCACGACCAAACCAAGTATTTCTTCGCTAATCCTAAATCAACTTTGTATTTCTCCAGGACACTCCGTGTCACTACGAAGATCCACAGATTATTGGATACTCCATCGTATGGTTATATACGAACTCGAAAGGAACTTGTTCCAGTTCGGGGATGGATTCTGGTTCAGGAGAAATAGGAATAAAGTACATTCAGGTGTCTTTTATCTTCACCTTCTCTCGCATTGCGAGTGTTCCTAGGATTAGGACAGTACACCCTTTATGCTTTTTGGATAGTCTTCTTCCAAACCATAGGCTGGTGCCGAACGGTAGGGAAGGAAGAAAACCATTTGGCTTAAAGGGGTGTACAGAAGGTAATGACTAAAGACAAATAAAGGGATTTGGAGAGGTGGCAAAGAATTATACGGTTATAGTTGTGAATCTGGATAATGGTAGAGGCATTACTAGGAATACCAGGATACCCCATCGAAACATTACAATGTTTCAGTTTCAACTGTGTACTGTTAAAAGAAAACTGATTTCCCGATTAGACACTTACTCCAGGGTATGTATTTGCCAGGAATAATTCTCACATCTGTATGGTTTTACAGATGAGGAGTGGGAGTAAGTTATTGGGAATTGGGTGATCATCCTCATTATATCGGGATTCGTTGTAATCGGTGATATTTGAGGAAGTCACCTGGGTTGTTTGCCGGTCGGCAAATATTTGGTTTTGAATATCCGCTGTTGTGCACCAATTTCAAATCGATATATCTGTACGTCTATTTTCATAGAGTGAGATATACCTTTTGATATTATGTCGATGACATTTACCTATATCAGTGGGTGGTTAGGTAAGGAGCATTGAACAGCGGTGTAATTCTTCTTAACCATAAGTACAGTTTTCAACCTACGACGCACAGTGAAAGAGTTGTTAGACTCAGCGGACTTATACAGAGTATTGTATGTTGTCCAGTGTCCATTAGGACAGAGGGGTTGGTGCTCGTACTATATTCGGTTTACTTATGGCTTCTCTAGATTTTAGACAGCTGTTTCGTGGAAACACAGGGTCTAAGTTTTGAGGAGTTATAGGTATTTGAATAGAGTAGAGTACCAGGTGTAGCAAGTATCGGGATTCTTCAAAGAGATCGAAGATGTAGATACTTGTGTATGGTATTCAGTTGATAGTAATGATGAAGACAGATTGCTTCTCTTTCAGGTTACTCATAATTGGAAGCATTCCTAAGTTGAGTAACGCTGATCGGCCTCCTTCCATTTAGTTGACATGCACTGGAGACAGCTGCATGATTTGAATCTGGTTCAATTAAATCAGTGCCTCTGGTTCTATATTGGATATAGAACAGTTCATATCTTAACGATGTTAAGGTACGGGGAGTTGTCCGGCTTATGCTTAAAACCAGACTCCGGATAACTCAAGGCACGTTTCTGTAATGGCTGTTTGTGGGTTGACCCAGGCTATGACGAGGGTTGATTTTCTACCATCTGGATGAACAGTAGAAATATTGTTCTAGACTCGCCACAGTTTTATTAAAAATGGATTTTTTCAAAAAAAAAAAAAAAAACAGTAGTGGGAGTATGGTAGAACTGGAAGTAATTCCAGAACCGCAAACGATTACTGAAGATTTAATAAGGAACCTAAAGATTCAATCTGATTTGACATTCCATTGGCCACTCCGCAGATAAGGTGGGTAACTTCAGGCACCCGAGAGGTACTCCGGTAGCCTCAAGGACGGTGACAGGGAAGTTCTTGTTTACCCACACTTGCCATTGTTGTTGTTCCAGGCTGCGAGACCCGGCAGGAGGATGAGTATAGCGTCGTTCTAAACTAGCTTTAGAAGTGCACGTCTATATGACTCTGGCAGAGGGTTGTCGTAGTCAGTGGGAGCAGCGGAAGCATTGGTGGACTTCATGCTTATATCTATTTATAGACTAAAGCAGATATAGCGGAGTTAGATCATCTGTTTCTGATGTGACAGTCATGGGTTTGACGTCATCAGAATAGGGGATGGATCTGTTGAGAAGGTAGTAGGAAGTGATATTCCTATACTACGATCGGTTATACTTTGGTCGTCACACAGTGTTTTCTCCACATGGGACTTGGATATTATATCAGACATACTGGTTACTAGACCTATGGTTTTAGATCTAGATTTGGGTGGTTTCCCAATCAGGGTACCTTGACAGCATTCTAAGAGTATTTAGAATGGACGACTCCTGGCATGGTAGTGTACCTGCAGGTAATGGAGTCACACTCTCTAAAGGTGTCTTATAGACTAAAGGGGAGAGGGATACGCATGATTGACAGATCACTTGCTTAGGCAATTGAGTCAATCATGAGATGTCAAGTACCACACCAGATGTTGTTCTTGCAGTAGGTGCAATAAGTTGATATTAATCCAATCCTGGAAAAACAGTCGGAAGCAGTTTTAGAACATAAGTGAATGTTCTAGGGATATGATAACGGCTGCCTCCTTTAGGAGACGGTTATCACTCCAGGCTTCCAAGGTGACATGGACGACAAGGAGGTTGTCAGAGTTATAGTTCTCCCTCTGACGAGGGGCAGTATTTTGGACAGGTGGTCCAAGGCAATACTGAGGGCGGCATGGCGCAGGATACTGATTAAGTTCAGTTGATGATACAGTCTAAGAAGTTTGGATTTGGAGTTCATTTATGAGCTAGGTCCCATCAGACATCCAGACATTCTAAGACAGGTATTGCTCATTTCGGGAGATGGCTTTCTCCGCGAACTTGAGATATAGAGAGACATAGAAAGAAACATCACAGCGGATCCACTCACTGAGGCTATTCCTCGAACGCAATAGTTTCGCAAACGAGTTTTGTGAGACAGACTAGTAGAGGAGTTGGGTGTTCGGTATCACACGGGCTGTGAGTATGCGACATCGCAATAATTAGCCTTGAGTGCAAGTGGGAGATTGTTGGAGATAGTGCCCTCAGAGTCAATTATTGGATCACAGGCACGTGATTGCAATGATTGAGGGAGGACCTATCCCGGTAGGACAGTCTTGCTCGAGATGATAGTATGCTATCTGGTTTATCTTTATCATCGTGTACTGCTTTAGGTGACTTGACATGTCGCTATTACACGTTGATAGAGCCTCTAGGATTCTTGCTTGACGACCAGCAGTATGATGGCGATCATATACGTGGGAGCTGGGGTCTATAAGCACATCCTTAAAAGGTCCCTAGTCGTAGGAGTTTCGAGACAGGGTATCGATACTCCATTAGTAGACTAGTGTATACAGTCGAGACCCCGACGAGGGGCGGTGGCCGGTCTCACAAGCCACTGGTGTCAGTTGGTTCACCTAAGATGTATACAGGTGCTCATTGGGTTATGAGTACACCGGACAGGACTCGCCGGGAACCTGCTAGTTGGTCTTATACCAGACGTCAGATAGCAGTTCCCTGGTGACATGTGTACAGGTTAGTTCATCGACCTGAGGATCGTCATTTGTCTCGTGTGAGTTCCCACTGTGCTTTGATTACTACCCTACCACGGCTCAAAGGAGTCGTGCAAACAGGTTTTAGTTGGGTACAGTCCCGAGCCACATGGAGGCAGTGAGCGGATCTTCAGGGGTTCGTCTCTCCCGGTATTGGGGGTGAGGTCGCGCTGTGTCTAGGAGAGCCATTACGCAAAGCCCTCGGCCGAGGCAGGAGATTTACTGGTAGGTATTCCAGTAGTATCTCAGGGCGTTCTGGGCTACGCTCCGACACGACTTGTACCGCTTTTGGGGGTCTGACTTCCACCAACCCCCTAGGCCCGCCATGCGATACTCATAGACGAACGGACCGGACTGTACGGATATTGTCACTGACAGGCTCAGTTGGGTGTCGGGGTGAGCTTCCTCATCGACGTCCCTTTTGGTCAATAGCTGGTGGCCCGTCACGTATTGGCTTATACCTCTGACGTGCCAGTGGTTAAATCCACAGCCATAGTATTGACGAGTCTTTAGAGTCCACCACACTTACAGTTACTCAAGCTTTCGGGCGAAACGCTGTAGAGGCCGTATGGAGATATGGCAGGGTCCGATCAGATACGTGCGGTATTGCACGGATCAGGATCGGACGGATTGTACTAGTAGCCGTATAAGTATATGGCAGGGTTCGATCAGATACGTGCGGTATTGCACGGATCAGGATCGAACGGATTTTACTAGCCGGCTTTGGTTTAAGCCGGTCCTAGTTTAGTACAGTGTAGATTTTGTCTCATTGCATTTGTATCCGGACGGAATACAAATGCGGGTGTGTATGCACAGTGTCGGGGTTTTCCTGTAATTTATTACGGGACCAGTTTTCTGGAGTTGCCAGTTTGCATTCCGTTCCGGCCGGTTTTCCTTTGTTCTTTCCCGGCCGGACTTTTCCGATGGAGGGGGTAATTTGCAGTTTTGCAAATTACATTTGTGGAGGGGTTTTCTTGCATTATGATTGATTATGATAGCTTTCTTATCTTTCAACCATGCTTGCTTTATTGTGATTTGAAGGGTTATGGAGTGAATAGGAGAAGAAGCATGGTTGAATGTTTTCTTGTCTAGGATGTGGTCACCTTTCTTTAGCTCCTACACTCACCTCCCTTTGCATTATGTTTTTCTTTCCTCCACCCTTCTCATTCTCACTAGAAGATGATAAGTTTCCATGAAAAAAGTGAGAAGAAGAGAGAAGAAGAAAGAGAGCTTCATTCTTGAGAGTTTCCTTCTTGTTCTTGCTTTCATGCAAGGAAAAATGAAAGCACCATATTTTCCTTGTCCTCATTCCTCCATCCAAAGGCAACAAACCCCAAAGTGAGACTATGATTCTACACTACACATTCTACAGCAAATCTTGAGCATGTCGAGTTGCCGGCTTCATGCTCGAGTTGCCTCGGTATTGAGGCGGGAGCCCGTAAAAGACGAAGGCGATGTGGTGCCCTTTCCGGCGAGGAGGCGACGATGTCGAGGCAAGACTTTCCGCGGGAGATCGGGACGATGAAGAGAAGACCGGAGGACTCGGATCACTCGGTATACTTCTCACCCCATCTCTAGTTAGCTAGCGTAGGTTAATGGTAAACGATCCGGGTTTTCTTTGTCCGCGGTAGCGCCGGTTTCCGAGCAAGGAAAAATTTTGATTCCGCAATTTGGCCTCGAGTAAGACGGCCGGGGCGCTGCCGTGGCGCAACAGGGAGAACCACATGAGCGTTGATCTTGACCACGTACGGAATCGGGGTCGCTTTGGAAGTTGAATTCGTCTGGGAAGACATTGTCGTTGAAGGTTGATTGCTGCACGGAAAAAAAAAACATCATTTCAGTATAGGCAATCGATATGTATATTGATTGAGTTCGTATGAACGTTTAACCCGAAATATGGAAGGAGAGATTGGTCCCACCGGGCGTGCCAGAATCTGTAGGGTGTTTTTCGTCACCCCATTGAGATGGGAATACGCGCGCGCTTGTCAGGCGTACTACAGATTCCCCCGGCCTAGGGTAGGCCGGGGTTTAATGATTGTGGGGATCCGAATCTCCGGCAGCCGCGGACTAAGCTGCCGTTAATTACCCATCGCCTTTGGGGCGAGGGAACCTCCGATTAACGGGTTAAACTGGTCATGCGAACTCAATGTGCAGTATACGTGTGTTCAGTTCTGAAAGGGGGGTTTGGATATATCGGGAGCCACGCAGAGTTTTTACGGGGGTCCCGCTACCCGGATAGCGGGCTGGGGGTCAAGGGGGCTAGCAGCCCCCTTGCGGGGTGCGGGGCAGCGCCCCGTTAGAAATTTTTTTCTAACAGGGACAGTGTCGTGGAGTACGTGTATGTATAAATTTGTATACATATGTATATGTGTATATATGTACACAAAAGAGGGGGAAAAGACATCCAAGGGATGCGCAGGTGCGCAAGCGCGCGCGCCACGTGTCGGCACGCGGGCGACTTGCGCACTTGCGCAGTTGCGCAAGCGCGCGCGCCACGTGTCGGCACGCGGGCGCCTTGCGCAACTGCGCAGGTGCGCAAGCGCGCGCGCCACGTGTCGGCACGCGGGCGACTTGCGCACTTGCGCAGTTGCGCAAGCGCGTGCGCCACGTGTCGGCACGCGGGCGACTTGCGCACACAACAGGCTTTTAGCCTAAAAAGATTTCTCTGAAGAGAAATCAAAGAGGAGTTAGACTCCTGATTTTTTTTTGTTGGGTTAATGGAAGGGTTCTTCTTCTTCCTCCTGTTGCTTGCTGGATCTTGAAGATCAAGAGATGTAAAATCTCAAAATCTCTCCTTTTTAAGATCTGATGGCAGATCCAAGTTCCCCTTTGTGGGTTTTGTGGTGGAAAACTATTTAGTTTTGAAAAAGGAAGAGTAAAACTCTTGATTTAATTCAAGAGAAAGAAGAAGGTTTTGGAACCTTGAAGAAGGAAGAAAGAGCTCAGCTCTAATTTTTGTGGAGAGAATGAAAAAGTTGTTGAGATATTTCATTATCTTTGCCTTTATAGGCCATACATTTTACACATAGCCCCTTGGGCTTCACAAAAAATGGCATTTTGCCTATCCCATGGCTCATGTGCCATTTCTTTTCGCACATAAGCCATGGGCTTTACAAAAATTTGGCCTTATGCCTATTTTTCTTACATTTATCCGAAAATAAAATAAATGCAACGAAATTATTTATTACAAAAATTTTATCTTGGCGTGGGGGAGGCCGGCCGCTTCATGTTCGGGCTCGACCCGGGCATGGGCCCACTGGATCTGGGCTTGGGCCCACTTGGCTTGGGGTTGACTTTGATTTTGACTTGGTCAACCGGGGTGTAAATTTTTACCCCAACAGTGGGTATTTGTTGGGTAAACGCAGTGCTTACATTACTCGTTAAGAAAACTTTTTTAGACACTTGAATTTTTTTCTTCCTAGTGCACGAGTCCTTTAGGATTTTCGCATAAGACAAAACTTGTTGAATAGCATCTAGAAGAGGAATATTTATGTTAACTTGCTTAAAAATTTCCACAATCTTCTCCATTTGTGGACTTGGTCTGTTGCCTCTTAACCTGTATGGATAATGAGCTTTATCAATAAGGGTTGGGTCTAACATTGGAGAAGATTGTGGGGATGGAATGGATCCCAGAATTGGTGTTGGGATCGTTTAAGGTTGACTCGAGGAAGTGGGCGGAGGGTTCGAGCCTAAAAGAAAACGGAGAATAGGCTCGGAAGAAGGTAGTGGACTATACAAAGTAGGAGTAGAAGAAGTAGAAGCCGGGGTTTCAATTGATTCCTCATCATCAACCTGTTCACCGACTTGATTGTTCAACACTCTTCCCGATCTCAACGTGGTAATAATACTCATATTATAACTTTGTGAGTGGCTAGGATTCGGTAAGGGTTGAGATGGAAGTTTCCCTTTCTCTCGCACTCATCGCGGCATTTAAATGTACAAGTTGTGCTTCTCGATTTTATACTGTCACCGTGGGAGGCGGTGTTCTGCATTAACGTTTGGATAGAAGACGTTAAAGTATCCGACGTTTGCATGGAATGTTTAATAAACGTATCAATGCTTCGTTCGAGTGCGAAGAGTTTTTCGATACCAGCCGTTTGGAAAGAATTATTATAAGGTGTAGAATTATTGGATGGATTTTGAAAAGTTTGCGATTGAAAGGGGTGCTGACTTGATTGCGGTGGTTGTTGTTGCTGTGGAGGAGGTCTTTTATAGTTGCTTGGGAACTGATTTTGATTTTGAGGTTGGTTTTGGTTCCAAGCAAAATTAGGATGATTCCTCCATCCCTGATTGTATATGGAAGAATAAGGATCGTTTCTAGGTCGTTGCTGAAAAGTAGCATTAATTTGTTCTTGACCTTGAAACGGTGGACTCAAAGGACATTCTACCGTCAAATGTGATGGGTCGGAACAGCAACCACACACGGTTTTGGGGAGCGTAACCTGGTTTAGGGAGGCTAATGAAAATTTGTTTTCCATAGCTTCAAGTTTTTTCTGCATCACTGTCATTTCGGCTTTCATTGCGATGGAAATATCGAGCTGATGGATACCTTCCCTAGATGAAGATGATGGTGGTCTAACGCTTTCCCACTGTAAACTTTGTTCAGCGAGATCTTTCAGGAATTTCCAAGCTTCACCATCGTCTTTAGATATGAAATGGCATTGACATATGGTTTCAAGCATCTGTTTTGTCGCAGGATTAACACCCTCATATATAATTCGGCAAAGGTCCCATCTATTAATTTCGTGATGAGGGCATTGGACTAGCAGATCTTTAAACCGTTCAAAACATTTCTAAAAGGGTTCATTGGGAAGCTGGGTAAACTGGTTAATCTCGCTTCAAACACGGGCGGTCTTATGATTGGGATAAAATTTCTTAAGGAATGCTATAACGAATTCATCTCAATTGGCAATAGAGTGTGCGGCAGTGTTATAAAACCATTTTTCTACTAGATCGCATAAGGTAAAAGGGAGAAGACGTAATCTCATAGCATCCACTGAAAGTTATGAAGTGCCTATCATTGCGCATACGTTTTCGAATTTGGTGATAAAAATATATGTGTCTTCGGACTCAAGCCCGTAAAATTTGGGCAACAGGTTGATGAAGTGGGGTTTAATTTCAAAATTATCCCTATTGGCTGGTGGAATAGATAGACAAGTAGGAAGGGATCCACGCATGGGGTATCATCTCTCTTGGAGAGAGATGCGCGGTGGATTCTGCACACCTACTGGTGGTGGCAGGGGTGTGTTGGTAAAATCTGATGGGGAACCGTCCATCTCGGTCGATGTGGTGGGTGGAGAGGAAAAAAGAAGATGAAGAAGTACTGACTTCGGAGTCGATAGCAGAAACGCGGACAAGACGGGCACTAGAATCCCGTGTCCAACCGAGCATGCACTAAGAGGGTTTAGCGCACATATGAGAACGATTTTTAAATGGTTTGTTCTGAAAAGTGTCGAACGTGAGACAAATCACACAAAAAATGCACAATCAACCCTAGAACTAAGGTCACCTAAGTCAAGTCACTAGACCGCTCCTAGACTTCCAAAGGATAAGTCGCAGGATCAATCCTCTACCACCTCTTTATTACTCTTGTGGCCAGGTAAGTAGGAGGTATCCGCTATACGAATCACCGAAAATAGCGGACCTAATTAAGTAACCACTTTCCTAGACACACTTCCTAGACACCACAAAAGAAATGCGGATAAGCGATAGATTACCCACGACCCTCCTCTGTCGTAATTGAGCGCGACGGTCCTTATAGTCTTGGTCTAGATATTTTTTTAATTAATGTAGGATGATGCGGATGCTCTTTTTATGATTTGTGGGGCCTAGGAAGGGTGATGAAATCCCCACCTAATCTGAATTTTGGTCTTTTCCCCTTAAAGTCCGTATTAAAATATGCACAAACAAACCAATTACAAAATACGCAAAAAGATTTTTGAGCGGCGATATTTTGCAAAGAATCCTGCAGGAAATAAAATTATTGGATTTCTAAAGAAGAGAGAAGGATATGAGGAAAATACCAGAGGAGTTTGGGGACCAAACTCAACAATACCGCCGCGGTTCCAACGCCAATAGCAAGATTATGCCGCAGTTCCGCCGCCGAAATTAGGGTTCTCTTGACAATTTTTCTACAGTGGCCTCCTTTGCTCCTCTGGTCCTCTCTGAAGATCTCTGAATCTCAATTTCCTCATTCCAGTGACTCCAGATTCCTTCGCAAAAATTGCACACTAATAGTTAAATATGCAAGTTGCGGTTTTGTTTTATTTTTATGATATGGATCGAATAAGAATTCAACACGAATAGCAAGGAAAAAATTACGCATGTATCCCCGGCAACGGCACCATTTGATTGATGTGTGAAAAGTGTTTGAATAGTAACCGCATCAATAACGGTATCGCGTGTAGCTAGCTGAGATGAGTACGGGTCGTTCTCAGGGATGCGTGGAATTTTTAATCTTGCTTTAGACTAGTTGAAAAATAAAATAAGAAAGGAGAATAGATTATAGATCTATGTTAAACACGGATGTAGAATATATAGTTTTAAGATCTAGTTTAAATACGGATATAGATTTTATAGGGAAAAGGTTTGTAGGGTTCGTTAGAATTTTGTAGTCATGGATGAATACTAAAGATGACTGCCTTTATCTTTCAATAGATTTAAAACTAGATAATGATGAATGAGGATTAAGGTTCTTAGAAGAAACTAAGGTTTCCCCACTATTGACCCTTGTCCCTTCATTGATCTCTATTCATGTCTGGCCCTTAACAAAACAATTGTTAATCTGATCTCAAATCGCGGTCAAGACTATCAATAAATTGATAGCGCGCCCGATTAGGATGTTAACAATTCTTTTGCTAAAGTTTATAAACTTCATAAGATGTAAAAGAAATTAAAATATTTTCTCATCCATTGATCTACTCTAATCCTACGAACCCTATCAAGCGGAGAATTACTCGCGTGTGATGGAGATAGAAGAAGAAAGGATAAAGAAGGAAATCATAATGCAGAAATTAAATACGAAATAATTAAACTAACAATCTACCTTTATTAATCAACTTCACAAGTACAAATCCTATGAGTTTAGATTACAAGAAGAAGAAATTGCTCTCGATCTCTGCCTCGTATGAAGTAGATGTTCCGTCGATACTCACGTCGCTCTATCACGTCAAATCACGGACCTGTCATGGATCACTTGTTCTTTGACGGTGATTTGTTTCGTGTAAAAGGTGATGATCTCTAACTTTAGCCATCAGTCCTTTATATAGCTACAGAAGATACAAACCCTAGATATCATATGTGAGGGTTTGTTGAGAAGATCCTACCCACAAAATCCCAAATCCTAACTCTTCATAATGGCGGAGGATTCGCCGCAAATTGCATGTTCTGGCCGCGGAACCGCGGTGGGTTGGAGGATTTAGTTGATGAAAATTCTTCTGTAGCATCATATTGACATATGGAGATTGTTGTGATATCTGGAATCTTCATATCTTCTCTAAGTCTCTGCCAGTATTAATTCTACGATTTTATTTAACTTTATCGGCAGATTTTTTATTCCCGACATCTCGATATCCCGATCTCCTGAGCTGAGCTAAATCTTGCACAATATCTCCATGAATAATATTAGTAATATTTGTTATAGAGATATTATTCTAACCATTTGTATGATGTTATATCTTTTAAAGAATCTTGATTAGAATATTTGATATGATATGCATAATAAAAATATTATATGCATATATTTTTCTTCATAATGTTAATTATAATATATAAACATATGGTAAATAGTATTTTGTAGATAAACCAAAATATGTTCTATATTTATAATAAACACCTTTAGATATTAAAGAAAAGTAAGAAAAATGTTATATTAAATATGCGATATTTTCGACTGAACAGCTCTCATAAAACGGCGATGTATCGGCATGGCAAACCAGCTGAGCCAAAGACTGATAAAGCCGACGAAGAAAGTTTCTATGTCCATGCAAGGGGCCGCGATCGCATTAAAAGCCACGACCGACAAGTTTGGAATATAAAACTATGGCAGGTCTTCTTCTTTGGCCGGCAGTTTCTTCAACCCGAATCCAAAAGGATCTTCAATTTTCATGAATTTTGGAGCCTTCTTGGATAAGACATTCTCGCGGAGAAAGCAGGCAATGAAAGCGTCAAAGGTGACACCTTACCCTTCCGATGTCACGAACAGCTTTTCAAAAATACCCAGGGCCTTGATTAGACTCGGGAACTTATGGTGAACGGCATTCTCAGTCGTTAGACCATCAAGCATAGCAGGCATCGTAGCAAAGATGTACTCATCAGGAGGCAATAACTCTTCATAATGCTCTTCCGTGATCGGCAAACCTGAAATTTCATAAAACTCCTCCTATGAGATCGAAACTTCACGATCCCCTAGCAAGAATGTGTTTGTAGGAAGATTCCATTGGTTCAAGAAAGCCTTGACCCACCAGACGTGAGGGGCGTGATAATTGAATAACGACGCATACACTGCTTAGTACAGCCCAACCTTCTACAGCCGTGCGCGTTGGGCAGAGAGAACGTGTCACGCCCCGCTTCCCAGAGTGCGCTAAGATCGGTACGTGACAGAGCCAACTATGCTACCTGTGGTTAGGAAACATCCCTCCACGGTCACATTACGGCTGTCTATAAGATATCAAGAACAGTAAAATGAAATAAACTATCTAGTACATGTCCATATGCCAGAATAAAAGAGTCAAGAAATAATATGCGGAAGCAATAAATCCAAAACAATAACAATCTGGAAAGTACGTCCCAAATACAGGCTCACATCAGGAAATAAAAGTACGGAAAGAACTAAACTAAACTTGATACTAACAGGATCCTCAATGCTCGGTTTGTCAGCTAAAGTACTCCTGATCGGCCTGCGACAAAGGTAGAGGATCTGGGCCATGCAAAACCCAGACTTCAGTGCGTCATAATATCAATAATAATAATAAGCAACCAGGATGTAACGAGATATGCAAGCATGAATGGTAACATGAATGTAAAAAGTAAACATGGATATAGAACAGTGAAGAGTACACGTGCAGGTGAAGTGCAGTGAGTAATCTAAACTATACTACTGGGTTATCTATTCTAAAGTCTTCAAAATCAATTAATGTAATCCTCATCGTAACCCATCGGTCTATGCCCCGTTCATTCCTCACGGGACCATGTAACAGGATTATTCCGTAACGCCGGGAAAAACGGCAAACAATATATTCCGTAACGCCCGGAAAAACGGCAAACAATATATTCCGTAATGCCCAGAAAAACGGCAAACAATATAACAGCCCTTTGAGTTACGTTCGGTTACATTCTTGATTTCCCCTTACCCCCAAGGTTATGTGTTCAAATCGGGTATTGCCAATCAATATCTAATGCCAACACAGGATCAAGCAGGTACAGATTTTTTCTATGCAGACAACAGTAACGTCCATCAGGACAACATGCCAGGATTGTCGGCATTAGAAACAGGATCGGGTAACATGTCAAGTAGTGGTATATCAGGTCATGTCAGGTAGTGTACATGTATCAAATGGATGCCCAACAGTAGAGTGTAGCAAGTATCGAATCACGGTAAAAGTACGGATGCACAGTAAAACACGGATGCACAAATATCTATCAAGGATTACATCTACAACTCCATGACTACGTAGGATGCACGTTATCAAGTATGGGGTGCTAATGTAACAGTAATATGAAATAATATGATATGGCATGCAGCTAGATATGCAATAAATGATACGGATGCGAACGGATATCGGAAAAACGGTAAAACTGTAACATGGATGCACAATACAATAAATATGCAATATTTTTATTAATATAGATGCAAGTATAATAATATAGCATGTATCAAGCTAACTTGCATGCAACCAGATATGTAATTAATGATATGGATGCGTACGGCTATCCGAAAACAGTAAAACGGTAATATAGATGTACAATGCAGTAAACATATGATATTTTTATTCATATAGATGCAAAATATGTATCATAGCATGTAGAAAGATAAACTTTCCTGAACGGATCTCACGACAGGGTGTATACAGCGTCCGACGTCGGGTAAACGTCACAATGTACAAACGCGCACACGGGACAGGTCCAGGCAAAGTAAGAAAGTGACCGCGCTGGCTGGGGATGCCCACTGGGTCGGCCTGATCGTCAGCGACGGCACAGCTCCGGTTGTGACCGGAAAACAAGAAACAAGAAGAAGAAAAGAGAAGAAAGAAGAAGAGGAAGAGGAAGAAGAAAGGGCTGGTGCCCTGGGGTTTGGTTCGAGGGTTCTGGGACATAGGCTAGAACAGAGATGGTGACGACGTCGATGATGGGGGTTTTCCGGCGAAGTACACGGTGAAGGCAGTGGGGTTTCTTGATCGTCGGGGATTGGGTGGTTCAGGGGTTGTTGGTTCGGGGTTTGGCTGGGGTGTTGGTGAGGAGATGGAGGAGGCGAGGTCGAGGGTGAGACGACGATGAGCATGTTCGCCGACGGTGGAGACGGGGTGTGCAGGCGACGATGGGTGCAGGCGAGGGTTGCTGGGTTCGTCGGGGAGATGAGAAGGAGAAGAGGAAGAAGAGGAGGGGTGAGCAAGTGTCGACGAGGATGAGGGATAGTCGACGACGGCGAGGCCAGGTCGGCGAGGTGCACGGTGAAGGTTGGGTTCTTGGGTTTCTGCATGTGCAGGGAAGGGCTCGGGCCTTGAGGAAGAGGAAGTGATGGAGGTGGTGGTTGTGGGTTGCCGATGACGAAGTTTTCCGGCGGTGGAGGTCATGGGAGGCGAGACGAGCGTAGGCGCGGGCGTGGGTTGGAGAGAGGAGGAGGCGGGAAAATGTGAAGAAGAAAGGGTATGGGTTACACAGTATTAGGTTTATAAAAATAATATTTAATAAATATATAGAGAGAGAAAGACAATATAGAGAGGGAGGGGGAGTTAGGATATGATTTAATAAAATATTTAAAATATATATTTAGTTTAAAAGATATATATATAAACGTGTGTGTGTATAACATTTTAAATATATAGAATATAATATTGATTATGTTTGAGTTTTCAGGCTAATACAAAAGTAGTCCAAAACGTGCCCAGATCGGGTTTAGAATTACGGTTTAAGAATATGGATAATGTACGTATAAACCAAAACCAAAATAGAATATCTGGGTAACGAAAAATGCATACCCCAAAGAACAGATGCACGTAGCGTGCACGTAGCGATCCAAACGAGTCCGTTTCACTAAACGGAACGAGAACAAGATGTACGGATGCCACGACAGGGTTAGGGGTATGATGCAGGCCATGCTAGATATTTGTAAAATATTTTATTAGACTTTATAGGTTATATTAAAAAAATGCAAATGCCAGATATAATACAGATGAACAGGGTATACAACATGAAAATGCATGGATCATCATAACTAGTAGGGATAAATCATAAACAAAAATTAAGATGGGTTTCCAACAAGCGGGTCGGGTCGGATGCAAATACAGATATCAAATACACTATTCGCACCCAAAACACAATAAATCAGGAAATTACCATAAATAAAGAAATACTCAAAATAGAACTGGTATAAATGAACTAGGGTGTTACATTATACCCAACTACAAAAAGAATTTCGTCCTCGAAATTCCAGGAACAAGGAAAGATAAACAAATATGAATCTACAAGAATAGGTGTGGAAACTTCTGTCGAATCCCGTCTTCTCGTTCCCAAGTTGATTCTCCATGCGAGCGATTTCCCCATGAAACAAGTACGAGAGGGATAACCTTGTTCTTGAGGACCTTTTCTCTTCGATCAACAATCGACATCGGTCGTTACTCAAAGGTCAAATCCTCCCTTACAGTCAGCTCCGAATGATCTAGCACGTGTGCTTCATCTCGAACATACTTACGGAGTTGAGATACATGAAACACGTCATGAAAACTCGCTAAAGATGGTGGTAAAGACAATCGATAAGCCACTTCTCCAACAAGCTCAATAATATCGAAAGGCCCCACGAATCAAGGACTAAGCTTGTCTCGACTGCCAAAACGAATCACTCCTCTAGTCGGTGATATCTTCAAGAATACAAGATCACCAACAGCGAACTCTAGAGATCTTCTCGATGTATCTGCCCAACTCTTTTGCCGATCCTGGGCTGTCTTCATGTGATTCCGGATAGTATTAATCTTCTCTACTGTTTGCACGATCAAATTTGGTCCCAACAATCTTCGTTCTCAAACATCGTCCCAACAAACGGGTGAGCAACACTTGCGACTATACAATACTTCGAATGGAGCCATCTGAATAGTCGCTTGAAAGCTGTTATTGTAAGAAAACTCCACCAAGTGTAGATGATCCTCCCACGAACCCTTGAAGTCCAACATACAAGCTCTCAACATGTCTTCAAGAGTTTGGATCGTTCTCTCCGACTGGCCATCTGTCTGAGGATGATAAGCGGTACTAAACTTCAATCGCGTCCCCAAACTTTCCTGTAGACTCCTCCAGAAGTGCAATAAGAATCGGGTATCACGATCGGAAACGATGCTCACAGGTACTCCATGCAATCTCATAATCTCCTGCGTGTACCGTTCTGCTAACGATTCCATTGACTGACCAACTCGAAATGGTATGAAATGAGCTACATTGGTCAATCGATCAACAATCACCCAAACTGCATTGTTGCCCTTTCGACTTCACGGTAATACTGTCACGACATCCATGGTTATATGTTCCCACTTCCATTGAGGAATCGGCAGTGGCTGCAATAAACCAACTTCTCTTTGATATTCAGCCTTGATCTGCTGACACACCAAACACTTCGCTACAAAGCGAGCAATCATCCTTTTCATGCCTTCCCACCAGAAATGCTGTCGTAGATCATGGTATATCTTTGTGTCTCCTGGATGTACGGAATATGCGGAACTGTGCACCTCCTTCATAACTTCTTCATGAATACCCTTTCAGGCACACACAAACGGCTACCATATCGTAACTAACCATCTTCATGAATCAACAAGTCCGTTCGAAGTCCCGCTTCAACCTGTCCTCAAAACTTCTGCAACCTTGGATCTTGTGATTGCGCTGCTTTAATACTCTCGATCAACAATGACTGTACTTACAGCTGCATCAACTGTCCTAAAGAATGTGGTAACACGATCTCCAACTCGAATCTCCGAAAATCATCGATAAGCTCCTTCTGTGCAATCAACATCCGAATTGCTGGAAACCGACTAAGCGCATCCGGCACTACACTAACTTCCCCGGATGGTACTTGAGATCAAGATCATAGTCAGCCATCAGCTCCAACCATCTACGCTGCCTCATGTTAAGCTATTTCTGCGTGAACACATACTTTAGGCTTTTGTGATCGGTGAATACTTCGACCCTTTCGTCCAGTAAATAGTGTCTCCAAATCTTCAAAGCGAAAATCACTGCTGCAAAATTCTCCACAAACCTTCTGTAATATCCGGCAAGTCCAAGAAAACTTCTGATCTCCGCTACATTCCTCGGAATCGGCCAATCTTGAACTGCTGCAATCTTCTCAGGGTCAACGGCGATTCCATCTCTGGATATGACGTGCCCTAAAAACTTCACTTCTTCAAGCCAAAACTCGCACTTGCTCATCTTTGCATATAATCTTTCTTGCTTCAATGTCTGCAGTGTGATCTTCAAGTGTTCTGCATGCTCTTCTAGGCTCCTCGAGTAGACCAGAATATCATCGATGAACACCACTATAAACTGGTCCAAGAACGGTGAAAAGATTTGGTTCATCAAGTCCATGAATATTGCCGGTGCATTCGTGACTCCGAATGGCATCACTAAATACTCGTAATGTCCATATTGAGTTCGGAACGCAGTCTTGCAAATATCCTCCGATTTAACTCGAACTTGATGATATCCGGATCGCAAATCCAGCTTCGAGAATACCCTCGCGCCACTGAGTTGCTCGAATAATTCGTCAATGCGAGGGATCGGGTACTTGTTCTTAATAGTCACCCGGTTTAATTCTCGATAGTCGATGCATATCCTCCTTGTGCCATATTTCTTCTTGACTAGAAGAACTGGAGCTCCCCAAGGTGAATTACTGCTGTGAATCCAACCCTTCTCTAGCAATTCAGTAACCTGTTTCTTGACTTCTTCCAACTCCACTGGTGCCATCGGATAGTATGCCTTTGAGATTGGCGCTGCACCAGGAACAAGATCGATCGCGAACTCCACATCTCGTTTTGGTGGTAAACCCAAGATGTCCTCGAACACGTCCATGAACTCTCGAACTACAGCTGGCGCTTCCTCCTTATCAACTTCCATTGACGAAAGAACACCGTGCGTCGGCCTAGCCCTAAACTCGACTGGCCCGACAGAACTGCTTCCTCTAGCAAAAACAAACTCCGGATGTCTGGGAATCTGGAAAATCACTTTCTTTGCCCTACAATCAATGTGAGTGTGGAAAGTACCGAGAAAGTCCATTCCCAAGACAACATCATAACTGTCGGTATCGATCACTAAGAAATCTGCAAATAACTCTCGTCCGCAGATAACAACCGAACAATCCTTGCACTCACTGCTAGATATGATTTTCCCATTCCCAATGTGTATGTCCTAACAACAAGACAGGGGCGTGCAAGAAATCGAGTGTGCAACAATAAACTTGGACGACATAAAGCAATGGGATGCACCGGAATCGAATAATGCTAATGCGGAAAAACCATGAACAAGTAGGATACCTGAAATGACTTCATCTGAAACCAAGACACTGAAGAAGATTAGCATGATAAACAGGATTCAAGCTTGCGATAAACCATGAACTGGTAAGCAACGACACCGAGAGAAGCAAGGTAATATAACGACCATAAATCAAGGAAATGAATCAAGACTAAGATTCCAAGTTACTTAAATAGAGTACCGCATTGTAACCATGCTGCAGTTCATAGTTACAATCACATAACTCCGTTCAAGTCGCTTAAATCCTAGTATCAGAATAGAGAGAAATAATAGGGAACCAGAAGGTTTCAAATCGAGATGCAAAGTTGTTTGCATATCGTCAAGACAAAGAGTCAAGAGAAAGATATGATTCAAGAATTAAGATAATAATGTGGCAGGACATGTTCCTAATTACGGGTTTCCTGATTCGTGTATTGGGTTCAATACCCAACTACAAAAGAATCAAACCCGATTAATCTAAATCCTATGTCTCTGATACCAAACAAACCCTGTCACGCCCCGCTTCCCAGAGTGCGCTAAGATCGGCACATGACAGAGCCAACTATGCTACCTGTGGTTAGGAAACATCCCTCCACGGTCACATTACGGCCGTCTATAAGATATCAAGAACAGTAAAATGAAATAAACTATCTAGTACATGTCCACATGCTAGAATAAAAGAGTCAAGAAATAATATGCGGAAGCAATAAATCCAAAACAATAACAATCTGGAAAGTACTTCCCAAATACGGTCTCACATCAGGAAATAAAAGTACGGAAAGAACTAAACTAAACCGGATACTAACAGGATCCTTACTGCTCGGCCTGTCGGCTAAAATACTCCTGATCGGCCTGCGACAAAGGTAGAGGATCTGGGCCATGCAAAACCCAGACGTCGGTGCGTCATAATATCAATAATAATAAGCAACCAGGATGTAACGAAATATGCAAGCATGAATGGTAACATGAATGAAACAAGCAAACATGGATATAGATCAGTGAAGAGTACACGTGCAGGTGAAGTGCAGTGAGTAATCTAAACTATACTACTGGGTTATCTATTCTAAAGTCTTCGAAATCAATTAATATAATCCTCATCGTAACCCATCGGTCTATGCCCCGTTCATTCCCCATGGGACCACGGTAACAGGATTATTCCGTAACACCCAGAAAAACGGCAAACAATATATTCCGTAATGCCCGGAAAAACGGCAAACAATATATTCCATAACGCCCGGAAAAACAACAAACAATATAACAGCCCTTTGAGTTACATTCGGTTACATTCTTGATTTCCCCTTACCCGCAAGGTTATGTGTTCAAGTCGGGTATTGCCAATCAATATCTAATGCCAACACAGGATCAAGCAGGTACAGATTTTGTCTATGCAGACAACAGTAACGTCCATCAGGACAACATGTCAGGATTGTCGGCATTAGAAATAGGATCAGGTAACATGTCAAGTAGTGGTATATCAGGTCATGTCAGGTAGTATACATGTATCAAATGGATGCCCAACAGTAGAGTGTAGCAAGTTTCGAATCACGGTAAAAGTACGGATGCACAGTAAAATACGGATGCACAAATATCTATCAGGAATTGCATCTACAACTCCATGACTACATAGGATGCACGTTATCAAGCATGGGGTGCTAATGTAACAGTAATATGAAATAATATGATATGACATACAGCTAGATATGCAATAAATGATACGGATGCGAACAGATATCGGAAAAACGGTAAAACTGTAACATGGATGCACAATACAATAAATATGCAATATTTTTATTAATATAGATGCAAGTATAATAATATAGCATGTATCAAGCTAACTTGCATGCAACCAGATATGTAATTAATGATATGGATGCGTACGGCTATCCGAAAACAGTAAAACGGTAATATGGATGTACAATGCAGTAAACATGTGATATTTTTATTCATATGGATGCAAAATAAGTATCATAGCATGTAGAAAGATAAACTTTCCTGAACGGATCTCACGACGGGGTGTATACAGCGTCCGACGTCGGGTAAACGTCACAATGTACACACGCGCACACGGGACAGGTCCAGGCAAAGCAAGAAAGTGACCGCGCTGGATGGGGATGCCCACTGGGTCGGCCTGATCGTCAGCGACGGCACGGCTCCGGTGGTGACCGGAAAACAAGAAACAAGAAGAAGAAAAGAGAAGAAAGAAGAAGAAGAAGAGGAAGAAGAAGGGGCTGGTGCCCTGGGGTTTGGTTCGAGGGTTCTGGGACAAAGGCTAGAACAGAGATGGTGACGACGTCGATGATGGGGTTTTTCCGGCGAAGTACACCGTGAAGGCAGTGGGGTTTCTTGATCGTCAGGGATTGGGTGGTTCAGGGGTTGTGGGTTCGGGGTTTGGCTAGGGTGTTGGTGAGGAGATGGAGGAGGCGAGGTCGAGGGTGAGACGACGACGAGCGTGGTCGTCGGCAGTAGAGGCGGGCTGTGCAGGCAACGATGGGTGCAGGCGAGGGTTGCTGGGTTCGTCGGGGAGACGAGAAGGAGAAGAGGAAGGAGAGGAGGGGTGAGCAGGTGTCGACAAGGATGAGGGATAGTCGACGACGGTGAGGCGAGGTCGGCGAGGTGCACGGTGAAGGTTGGGTTCTTGGGTTTCTGCATGTGCAGGGAAGGGCTCAGGCCTTGAGGAAGAGGAAGTGATGGAGGTGGTGGTTGTGGGTTGCCGATGACGAAGTTTTTCGGTGGTGGAGGTCATGGGTGGCGAGACGAGCGTGGGCGCGGGCATGGGTTCTGTTGGATATATGTATGCCCTATAGGCCATTATATGTATAGTGGATGCTTGGACATGTATATATGTATAGATGACTTTCTAGCTCGACATGATAGTATGCTATCTGGTTTTACTTTATCTGACATGTTTACTTGATACAGTTCATTTGATACATGTTGATAAAGCCCTTAGGATATTTGCTTAACTTCTATGGCTATGATGGAGATCATACTAGTGGGGCATGTGTGGTCTATAAGCATATCCTTAAATGTTCCTAGTCGTAGGTATATCGAGACAGGGCATCCATATTCCAGAGTAGACTAGCGTATACGTTTCTTGACCCATATGATGGGCGATGGATGATCTCATATCCATTGGTGTTGTGACATCGAAGATTGTATATGGCTGCTCAGTGGAGACTGGGTACACTGAACGGACTCACCGAGAATTCCTATATGGTATTATATCTATCGTTGGATAGTAGTTCTCTGGTGACACTGGTACAGGTTAGTTTGTAGACCCGAGATCGTCATAGAGTCTTGTGTGTTCTCCCACTGTACTTTGATTTCCACACTACCACGGCTCTAATGAGTCATGAAGGTGGCTTTTGGGTATAGTCCCGAGACACATGGAGACAGTGAGCGATAGGAGGGGTTTCGTCTCTCCCGGTATTGGGAGTTGATGTTGTGCAATGTACGATTGGCTCTGACTTGAAGTCTCTGGCCAGGGCTGATGAGATTTACTGATAAGTGTTATCAGTAGTTTCTCGATCGGCCATAGTCCATATCGACATGACTTATTGAGTTATTAGGGCTCGACGATTCCATCCTTAGACTTGACATGCAGCATATCAGACGAAGAGACCGAACTGTACGGTAAGTGTTGCCAATAGCTCGACGGGAGTTTTGACGGGTTCGCTTGTTTTTCTTCTGATCGCTCAATATCCGGGTGGCCGTTATATTTAGCTGACCGCTTGCGGCTTGTAGGTGTTTTAATATGGTCATCGCCTACTGCCGGCGTATTAACGAGTCTTAGAGTCCCACACAGGATTTTTCTAGCTTAGGTGAAACAATGTGGTGTGCATTTGAGATAATGTGCGGGAGCTTGATTAAATGCGAGTATGTGATACCGTATTTTAATCAGGCGGTTACTATTGGTCGGGTCGTATTTGATGTGACCGATTTATTAAATCAAGTGTTGATTTAATATTGACTTTTAGCTCACTTTTAATTAAACCTTTTCTTTTGATTGTATGGATGCATGTATGCATATATGTTTATACATGCACATGATGATGTGAATGCACACATACATACATACACATGTATCATGGTTGTTGATACATAGGAGATGGCAATATAAGACTCACATGGTTGACAAATATCTACATATTTGTAATGAATTAAAGAAAAAGAAAATTAGCTAAATGACTCATTTCTTCCACACACTTCTCGTTGACCCTTTGACTTTAACCCTAGTTGTATTTCCTTTTGTTCTTTAACTCATCCACAAAAATATCTAGATATTATGTTAAACATGATTATATTTGAGAGTGTCGCATATATATATTCTTTTCTTTTTCATTTTGGATTAAGTTTTTTCACAATATTGACAAAAACTTTTGCCATCTTCATCTTCCTCCTTCTTCAAGCTCTCTTGAGTTTTAAAAAGAGTGAGGAAATTAAAAAGAAAGGGTTTTTTAAGAGAGTATAAAAAACCACATAACCATTCTACACTACCCTAGCCCTTTAGTGTAGAGTGTTTGCTCCACTTCATCTTGTTTTTGTGAAGTAAAGAGCTTGACCTAGAAATCTCCGGGTGGATCATCGTAGACGAAGAACCTCAAGCGGAGTTGATCGAAGCTTTGAACAAAGCCATAGGAGTCCAAAAGATTGAAGGAGTTGGCTACAAAGGTTGTATTCTCTTTTCCTTTAGTTTAGACTTCCTATAATGTTGTTGTTACCCTAAACTCTAGTTACGATTCGTAGTTCGTTTGTAATAGCCCTCTAAAATTTAAAAGTTCACTACTTTATGATGTTGTAACCTAACTAGAGGTGCTACTACACACCAACAGGTTCGAGAGAGGAGGCGGCGGGAAAAGGTGAAGAAGAAAAGGTATGGGTTACACAGTATTAGGTTTATAAAAATAATATTTAATAAATATATAGAGAGAGAAAGACAGTATAGAGAGAGAGATGGGGAGTTAGGATAGGATTTAATAAAATATTTAAAATATATATTTAGTTTAAAAGATATATATAAACGTGTGTGTATATATATATATTAAACATTTTAAATATATAGAATATAATATTGATTATGTTTGAGTTTTTAGGCTAATACAAAAGTAGTCCAAAACGTGCCCGAATCGGGTCTAAAATTACGGTTTAAGAATATGGATAATGTGCGTATAAACCAAAACCAAAATAGGATATCTGGGTAACGAAAAATGCATACCCTCAAGAACAGATGCACAAAGCGTGCACGTAGCGATCCAAACGAGTCCGTTTCACTAAACGGAACGAGAATAAGATGTACAGATGCCACGACAGGGTTAGGGGTATAATGCAGACCATACTAGATATTTGTAAAATATTTTATTAGACTTTATAGGTTATATTAAAAAAATGCAGATGCCAGATATAATACAGATGAACAGGGTATACAACATGAAAATGCATGGATCATCATAACTAGCAGGGATAAATCATAAACAGGAATCAATATGGGTTTCCAGCAAGCGGGTCGGGTCGGATGCAAATACAGATGTCAAATACATTATTCGCACCCAAAACACAATAAATCAGGAAATTTCCATAAATAAAGAAATACTCAAAATAGAACTGGTATAAATGAACTAGAGTGTTACAGAATGTATCGAGCCCAAGAAAGATAGCCCACTGGATGGCGCGGGGTAACTACACCTGCCCCAGGGTCGAGTTTCACCCTGACATATGCGGCGCCCCAAAATATCAATAGCCACTGGGGGATGGTTGGGTATCCCGGTCGTTGACGGCTCGAGTCAGCCCGTGGGAGTCCAATCAGTCGCCTCCACCGCATAAGCAGTCTGTGGGCGTTCCATCAATGAGATTGGGAGGATGGGTTCTGTTGGCACTTCATAGGTAAAGCTACGGCGGCCCCTGATGATGTGGTCGTACCAAACCCCCATAAGAGAAGACTCGTACGGTCCTTGTCATGCGCCATAATCATCGACATAACTTTCTCGTCTGATGGCGACTGCAGAAAAGCGGCTTCTGAACGAGTGTAAGGAAAGTCAAGAAATGAGGCCATCGTTCCTGAAATAAGAAGGGAAAGGGAAAAACCCATTTAAACAAATATAATAATAAAAAATAATAATAAAATAATATAAAATAAAATAAAAAAATGTGATGTTTGTTTCACGGGACCATTGGCTGCAAAACTAATGGACCCCATAAAATCAATATGGCGGAGCATCAATGATGAGACAAGATAATCATTGTGAGAATAAAAAAGGATTCTCATTAAATAGACACTGGAGTTTAAACAAACTCTGGGCATTCTCAAACAAAAATGAGTTCTGTTAAAATACCCAACAAGTTCAAATTTGTGGAAATAAGGGTAAAACCCTATAATGGAAATATACTCAAGAACACCAGCGAATACAATTTCCAAAAGGCCTTCATGATATTTCAGAGATAAGTTCTATAACGATGAATTAAAATCCTTTTAAAACAGTGGAATTAAATTCCAGAAACCCCCATGATGGGGAAACGAAAAAATGGAATTAAAATTCCATAAATCCTCAAAGATCAGAGGAGAAATGCCCGATCTTCGAAGACATTAGGGTTTACTACTCAAAGATTATGTCTTTTTGGATCTCTAAGAGATCGGTTTCAGAAGAGAGTAAAGCTCTTGCGGTGGATTTAAAATCCAGAAAAATTAGAAAAATAGGTTTCTTGTTCCTAAGAGATAAATGTAGTTCAAGATCTTTACCCAAAAGAGTTTTTTTAACAGAGTTTAACTCTGAAATTTCAACGGGCAGAGAACTGAGCTTTGAGAAGAGAATTAAATTCTCAAGAAAAAGACTAGGGAAGAAGACGAAGAAACAGTGGCTATCTTAAGGGCTAATCCCTTATTTATAAGACGTGATGGAGAGCGGTTTATCTCCCCATTCCCCTAGGTAATCCAACGGCTGTAAAAGTGGACAGCGTTACACTTACGTGTAAGCCACGTGAAAGCAACGCTATGGGAGCATTTGTTTCTTTATAAAAGGAAAAAGAAAAAAGAAGAAGAAAAGAAGATGAGAGAAAGAAAGGGGGAAACTTCCTACTAAACAGCCATACGTGTTAAACACGTGAGCGCCTATATGCTTAAACTACAGATAGGCTAAACAAAGCCTCACGTGTTAAACATGTGAGCGCCTATATGCAAAGCATATAGACACTGCAATTAAACTACAGATAGGCTAAATAAAGCCTCACGTGTTAAACACGTGAGCGCCTATATGCAAAGCATATAGGCGCTGCAATTAAACTACAGATAGACTAAAAAAAGGCTCACGTGCTAAACACGTGAGGACACCTCGTTACGTAGAATTAAATCCCACTTAATGATCCATTGGATCAAGGATCCAACGGTAATTAAATATAGAATTAAATTCTATTGGGAAGAATATTTTCTGTTAAACAGAGAGTTGATGGATCAAAGATCCAAAATATTTTCTATATCTTTCTAAACAAAGAAAGATTATACTCTGTTAAATTAAACATCCTTGGATTAAAAATCCAATGGTGATTAAAATGTCACCGCTCGATAGAATTTGATTCTATATATAGGAGAATATCCCCAATCTTGTTAAAAAAAAGAACAATATCTTCTGTAAAACAGAAGTCTTTAGATCAAAGATCCAACGGTGGGTAAAATTCCCTAAATCAATTCTAAAACCAATTAAATCAATGAGGATCTCTCAATGAGAGATTTTCTGAGAATTAAACAAATTTCTCTCCACTATATAAAGAGCCCGAGACTTCAAGTCTAAAAAAATAGAAGAAGAAAGAGGCAGAGAGGGGAACACACAGAAAGAGAGAGAGAAAAGAAGGAAAAAACCCAGACGAAACCAAAAAAAGAGAAGAGAATTTAATCCTCGGCGAAGACTTGTTTCGTCGAAAAAACACTAGGTAAAGGAAAAACACAAAGATCGTTTTTTACCTCTCTAAGGATTTAACCCTTCATATAAGAACTTATTTCTTCCTCTGGTTGAGATCTGCAGAAGCAGATCTCCGCATAAGTTGAGAATTTAATTCTCATCGAGGAGATTCTGTCATGAAGATTCAAAAGCTAGGGGAAAGAACTGTGTCCAAAGAATTTAATTCTTATAAAAACATATGGGTATTTAATTCTTCTGAAAGCTAGGGTTTAACCCTATAAAAAGAATTTAATTCTTGCAAAGAATAAGAGGAGAACTTGATTCCTCATCTCTCAGAAAATGATAATAATCTGAGACCTTCCAAACCCAAATCCTAATGACTAGAAATGTCATTAATAAGAGATCAAAATTTCTAAGAACACAGAAGAACAGCCTGGTGATTCATTACTGTTTAACACCATGACGAGACCTCACGTATTTTCCACATGAGTGTTTCTAATGAACAAAAGAAACGGCCGAGACTACCTCACGTGTTTCCCACGCGAGTACTTTAAGGAAGAGTAAGGAGCACTTCCTAAGGCAGTCACGGGTTTTGCACGTGACCCCCAACCAAGTGCTTAGCACTTCTGTAAAAGGAAGAGGCAATAAAACCAAAGGGCAGCACCCATATTTGGGGTGTCTCAGTGTTTCACACGTGAGGGCCACGAGAACCAAGTGCTTAGCACTTATATAAAAGGGAGGGGAGTAAAACCCAAAGAACAACGTCCACTTTAGGGCGCCTCACGTGATTCACACGTGAGTGCCTCCAAAGTTCAATGTTTAACACTGATTCAACGTCTCACATGGATACACGTGAGTGTTGCATATACCAGTGCTTAGCACTGTAAGGGTAAATATGGAGACCCAAACCTAGCCCTAAATTGGCTAAGTTTTCCCGAGGTCAAAACCTCTTTGATCTCCAAATCGACCATGCCTATGTGCTTATGTTTTCCCAAACTGATCTTTAGTCCCAAACATGACTGATAATCCCTCAAGTGATGATATCCAAAAAGATATTCATCCCACATCCTCCCAAGGAAATCTTAGTCTCAAAATATGACTAATGGTTTCTGGGCTTGCCACTAATTCCTTTTTTTCTCAAATACAGGAATTGGTTCAAGGATACATCTATCTGCACCTCTGATACATGTTGTAATTCCTTAACGTCTTCAGAGAGGTGGCGGGTCCCGACAACCAACAGCTTTTGGTGCACTGCCTAAACTGACGTTCACACCCCAAATGAAACCACACCCCAAATTGGGTGGATCCCATATCATCATTGCTCACCCCATCATGTAAGAAATACATGTGCGCGCAAGATGAACAATGGACCGAGATGTCCATAAACTAACAACGGACCGAGACGTCCTTAAACTAAACCGTCATCCAAAAATGGCGACAATAGGCCGAGATGTCCCTAAACTAACAACGGACCGTAATGTTCTTACACTAAACTCTCACATCCAAAATGGTGATCAACGGACCGAGACGTCCCTAAACTAAAATCTCGCCTCCAAAATGGTGATCAACGGACCGAGACGTCCTTAAACTAAAATCTTACCTCCAAAATGGCGATCAACAGATCGAGATGTCCTCAAACTAGAACTTCACCCCCAAAATGGTGATAATGGACTGAAACGTCCTTAAAACAATAGAGCCCAAATGCTCTTTTGTTGGATCTGAAATAAAAATGATCCTGAAACCCCGTTAAGTGGATCTTAGTCTCAAATTGGACTAATGTATCCTTAACAAATCGATCCCCAAATGCTTACATACATTTAAGTCGATATTGATCTCAAAATAGATTGACAATCCTTAAATAAAAAACCCAAAATCTAAGAAATACGGATTTGGACTAATCAACGCCCTACGGGCGACAACATAAATTAGTCTCCGTATACAATCCACGGGCAACCTAAACAAATAAAAAAAAAACACGACACAAAGTGAACTTCCGAAGCAGAAGAAAGTGGTTATCGCGATGCGGTAATGTAATTAACTGCAGGGGCTTACGCCTGCAGGGAAGAGCGTCTCCACAATAAAAGAAATCTCGAAAAATGAAGGGGGAATCTGACGAAGTCTGCTACAACGGCCGCATCCATCCAAACCTCTGATATACAGTGCCATTAATTAACTTGGCATTTTCGGAGAGGTGGACGGATTAATCCAGATAGCATCTGCCCCCAAAATTCAGGCCAGACGTCCTGACGTCTCGATCGTGTCTTTCGGCGGTGAATATACACATCATTTGTAACTTTAACCCATAGTTATTTAGAATCAAATTCCATCTAAATTCTCATGTAAAATAACTTTAAATTGAGTTTTTCATTTAAATACCATGAACTTTATATATGTCATCTTATTTTCCTTTGTTGAAACATACATTTAGAAAACTCCATGGGGTAATGACCTACCCCTCACATCCACACATGGTTTTATAGCACGATTCACTTTGAACCTATTTTTGTGGCAAATACAATATATTCAATAAAATACCATCTCTTAAAAAAACGGTTTTCTTGAGAATTGTATTTCAAAACTCTTTGCAAATAAGCCTCTACAACCATTTTTAGGGGACCCGCTATTGGATGGTACTGATTATCGCACATTCTTGGGCTAGTAGAACGAGATGTAGAACTCATCACGGAGCATTCAGTTTCGAAAGGTTTCGATTACGATTTTTAAGAAAAACGAAATTTTCTACTTAATAATCAAAACTTAATTTTTTAATAATAATATTGTCACGACCCGAAATGGAACATGACTGGCACTTGAATCATATGAAGTCTATAGGACCCCATCTAATTCAAGTAAGCAAAAACCCCAGAAATCTAAACCATTTTTAAAGAAAGTGTTTTGTTAAAATAAGCCGAATATGGGTTTTTAAAATATCAAGTCTTTTCTGAAAATTTCGGCAGAGTTTCCTTTGTAAATACTGACCCCAAACGAGTACAACATGTATAATATGAATAAAGGCATCCCCAAGCGGGAGCTAGCTCTTCGTCAATTGACGGTCACAACCACACAAGCAATATAATATACAACGCTAAAGGGCGAGAATCAAAACTCAAAAGGAAACCCAAAATCAACAATAAAACCACAAATAATACAACCGCGACTCTACGGTCGAAAGAATATACACAGGTCTCTAAGATATAAAATAATACAATCTGGTTGATAGAGTTTACTAGATACAACTGAAATAAATAAAGGTACTATGGTGGTCACGATGTGAGTGAACCCACCTACCAAAGCAATCACCCGGAAGAAACAGTGTGCCAGCAAAGCCGCAATGAAAACCTGTAGGGCAAAACCTGCAAGAAACTGTGGCACAACGGGGGTGAGTTGCCAACTGGTGAGTAAAAAACATCACAGTGCAGAAATCGTATGTATGACTCAATCCTAGATCAAAACGATCATAATATAAATATCCTCAATATGATAAGTTCTGAAGCAAAAAAAGGTGGCAAGGGTAAATATCTATACATAAGTGTAATCTCATGTGCTCGTGTCAGTGCCTCAGGTAGCAATATATCATAACTGTGAGGTATGAATGCATGAAAACAGAATGCATATAAATGAGAAACTGTTTTCTTTAATTGGTGAGATTTCTGTATATATAAATCGAGGTATCATCAATGAAATCAATATAAAAATCCGTGTCAAGCATCGACACAAAACATGTATCCAAAAATCTGATATCTCGGGTGTTCCCCTCCGAAAGACGGCGTGACGTGACGTCTCGCCTGAGATTCGGGGCAGATGCTAATTGGTGCTATCCGTTTACCTCTCCGAAGATGCCAAGTTGATTTATGGCACCATGTATCGAAGATTTAAACGGATGCGTCCGATGTAGCAGACTTCGTCAGATTCCCCCTCGCTTGAGAGGTTTTTGATTGTAGGGACGCTCTTCCCTGCAGGCGCAAGCCCCTGCAGTTAATTACGCTACCGAATCGCGGTAATAACTTTCTCCTTCTCCAGATGGTCACTTCATGTCGTGGGTGTTTGTTTTGGGTTTGGTTGCCCGTGGATTGTATACGGAGACTGAGTTATGTCGTCGACCGTAGGGCGTGGACTAGTCCAAATCTGTATTATCTTAGATTTGGGTTTGGGGGTTTGGGTTTAAGGATACGTTAGTCTCGTTTGAGACTAAGATCGACTTAAACGTTTGTTAAGGATACGTTAGTCTAGTTTTAGACCAAGATCGACTTAACTGGATCGTTTAGATCCAACAAGAGAGCAATTAAGGGAGCCCTATTGTTTAGTTTAGTGACATTGCGGTCGATAGGTAGTTTAAGGACATTGCGGTCTATTGTTAGTTTTAAGACGTTGCGGTCAAGGTTAAGGACATCGTAGTCCGTGGATTTAAGGACTCCACAGTCCGATGTTAGTTTTAAGACATCACGGTCAAGATTAAGGATGTCGTAGTCCGTGGATTTAAGGACTCCACAGTCCAACTTTAGTTTTAAGACATCCCGGTCAAGGTTAAGGACCTCATAGTCCATGAGTTTAAGGACCTCACAGTTCGTCGTTAGTTTTAAGACATCACGGTCAAGGTTAAGGACCTCATAGTCCATGAGTTTAAGGACCCCACAGTCCGTCGTTAGTTTTAAGACATCTCGGTCAAGGTTAAGGACCTCATAGTCCATGAGTTTAAGGACCCCACAGTCCGTATCAATATGTGGTCATCGGGACCCATCACCTCTTTGAAGACGTCGAGGAATTACAACGCCAAGTATCAAAAGAGTGAAGAGATGTACCCTTAAACCAAGGTAGATTAAATAGTCTTTGGCCCAATCTGGGACCAAGACCAATTAATTATGTTATGGGCCCATTAGCCCAGTTAAGTTTGAATTGAGGACTTATGGCCAGCTTGGGCTAAGTCCAGTCATGTTTAGAATATTGGCTTTCTGTTGGTCCATTGAAGGGGAGGCTTTGCCTCTAGAGACTGAGCCAATTGGGCTGAAGTCAGTGTTAAACACTAAAGACCAACAGTGTTGAACACTGGGAATGAGATTGACAAGTTAGTGTTTAATACTAAGAGATAGTTAGTGTTAAACACTAGCAACAGGGCTTTCAAATTAGTGTTTATACCCTAAAGCAGATCAGTGTTAAACACTGGCAATGGAGATTTCAAATTAGTGTTTAACACTAAGGCAGATCAGTGTTAAACACTGGAAACAGGGTCTTCCAAGTTGGTGTTCAACACTAAGAAAGTCAGTGTTAAATACTGTAAATAGAGTTTTCCAAATTAGTGTTTAAACACTAAGAAAATCAACATTGAAAACTGGATATAGAGGTTTCAACTTTAGTGTTAAACACTAAGACGAGAGGGGTCACGTGGTAGCACGTGAGAGCGCCCTCAATTCATTTTATTCTTCCAGAAGTATTGTGTACTTTGGAGCATCACGTGCTGTCACGTGATGGGCATTTAAATGTTTGTCTGTTAGAGCTTCTGCCAAGGGGTCACGTGGGGCACGTGAGGCGTTGCCTGGAAGTTCTTCTCTATGGATTTTTACAGGGGTCACGTGGTAGCACGTGACCCTGTTTCTTTGCTTGTTTGAAGACGTGTTTATATTTTTTAAGACTTAAATTCTTCATAGGGTTAAACCCTAGCAATAAACTTTAGAAGAATTAAATTCCTGTTTTCTTCTGAAGAATTATATTCTTAGATAGGGTTAAACCCTGATTTCTTTTCTGTAGGAATTAAATTCCTCATGTATGTAAAGAATTGAATTCTGGCATAGGGTGAAACCCTAATTTCTTCTTCTTTCTTTTTTTTGTAAAGGAATTAAATTCCTGCTATTTTAATAGGATTAAGTTCTTAATTAGGGTTAAACCCTGGTTTTGTCCATTTTGAAGGAATTAAATTCCCATAACATAGGGTTAAACCCTAATTTTATCTCAAAGGAATTGAATTCCTATAGTTCTGTGAGAATTAAATTCTCAAACTTCCATTCACTTTCTATGCTTTGGATCTGCATGGCAGGATCTCAACCCCATGAGAATTAAATTCTCAATTCATGGGGAGATGTGCACTTTGCAGATCCTCTGCTAGAGAAAGAACTAAGCTCTTCTTTTGTATAAGAGTTAAAATTTTTGAGAATTAAATTCTCCTTTTTAAGCCTCTCCCTTCTTACCTAAGGTTTTCTTTTGCAGAGGATCAAATTCTTCCCAAAATCCCAAGGCTCTCTTTCTCTTTCTCTGTATATCTCTTTTTTTCTATCTCTCCCGGCTCCTATTTATAGGAGAAGGAAGAAAATCAATTAGTTTCAGTGAATCTTCAATTGAAAGATTTGATTTTTTTATTGAGAGATTTGATTTATATTTATCATTCATCTGGACCTTTGGATTATTAGGTGAATTTTATTCACCATTGGATTTTAAATCCAAAGATATCTCTTTGTTATTTCGGTTAGATTTAAGGGGAAATCTTTCCAAGTCTGATATTTCTCCATAAATTGGTGATATTTAATCACCCTTAGATCTTTAATCCAACGATTCCAAATAATCATTCTCTTTTGGAAAGATTTGAATGCTTTCGGAATTTAATTCTGTTAAATAAAGAGGCTTTGAAAGCGCCACAGGTGACCCCCGGTCACGTGTGGCCACGTGACCCCCGGTCACGTGTGGCTACGTGACCGGGGCCAGAACGGGCTTTTCTTCTCCTTTTGCGCTCTGTTCTCTGGCCGCTGCTCAACCGTCACGTGCCAACACGTGACCCCTGGTCACGTGTGGGCACGTGACCTTTTTTGGAGCCTTTTCTTTGATTTAAACAGGGAGTGAATCTGCGTTTTGCCGCTGCTTTTAAATGTCACGTATCAACACGTGACCACTGGTCACGTGCTAGCACGTGATGCCTTCTCTATAAGTTTTCCTGATTTTAAATCAGGAAACAAATGCCCCCACAGCGTTGTTCTCACGTGTCTGCACGTGGGTGCAACGCTGTCACTTTTTGTGACCGTTGGATTCCTCTAGGGATTTGGGGAGATGAAGCGTCTCCATCACATCCTATAAATATAGGGGTCATTTCAGAAACGCCTCCACTTTGCTTATCTTCCTCCTTGCAAACTTTTTCTGAGAATTTAATTCTCTTCTTCCAGAGCTTAGTTCTTTGCCTTGAAACATTTTCAGAGTTTAACTCTGTTCAAAAAGACTCTTTTCTTCAGGTAATGCTCTTGAATGAACGATGAACTTTCACATTCCTCTGGATTTTAAATCCAAAGCAAGGGTTTTTACCCTTTTTAACAGGAACCCATTATTTCTTTAAGCTTTTCAATCAAAATATGTAACCATTTAATCTTCAACAATAGATCTTTTAGGGCTCGTATGATCTTTAGGGAGATGATGATGGCGGTTCAAATCCATGGAATTTAATTCCATCCCAAAAATGTTTCTGGGAATTTAATTCCCTTTTCTCAATAAGGAATTTAATTCCTATGAAGAACTCAGTTTCTTCGCATGAAGGCTTCTTAGGGTTTCCTTGCCCTAGGTTGTCCTTCTGTAATTAATGAAGCAGAAGCTTGCAATGATGTCTTCTGTGGGAATTTAATTCTCTTGATCATGTTTGATTTGTTGTAGAGTCCAAGGTAGATTTGTCTTCTAGGGGATGTGCAGGGCCACTTGAAACCCACTTCTTATTTAATGAGGATATCTCCTTTGTCTTACTACAACTGCTTGGTCTCATTATTAACGAGCCGTCATCCTGATTCTGTGGGGCACACGTGTTTTGTAGCCAATGGTCCCATAAAAAGAGTCTGCTATCGCTTTCTTCAACTGTCTTCATGTTCATGCATGCATATATATTGCTGCTTTGCTTTTGACAGTTTTCTTTTATTCGCTTTCAGGTGCAATGGCTTCTGTTCCGTGCTTTCCCTTCACTCGCTCGGAGGCCGCTTTTCCTCAATCACCATCTGATGAGGAAGCGATGGCGATGATCCGGGCTCATGACCCGAACTGCACCAACTTGCTTCTATGGGGAACTTGGTATAGTCATATTATTCGGGGTCGTCGGAGTTTCCTCTGCGCAATACCGACGGAACCTACTTTCCCATTCTTGCCGATGGACCCTCCGAAGACGGTATTTGCTGTGGAGATGCCAAACTGGACTCCAACGGGACGGCTCGAGCCTTCGACGACCGGTATCCCGAACCATCCGATCCCGGGTATAGATATCTTGGGGCGACGTATTTTCCAGGGTGAGGCCCAACCATGGGGACAAATCTACAAGATAGGGCTCACCCCTCGACACCCTACGGGGTACCTTCTCTGGGCTCGTTACATCCTGTCCGCCCATTATGCGCGGCTACAGAAGGTAGGGCTTTACCAGGCGATATACGCGTCGCTCTTTCACTACTAATCCTCGCATGTCTGGTGGGTTAAGGCGTTCTTGAACCAGTGGAACCTCCCCACCAACACTTTCCTTCTGGGGGACAGAGAAGTCTCGATCTCTTTGGGAGAGTTCTATAAGATCTCGGGACTGCCAATCCGAGGGACGCTTTATGAGGAGTTGCTGCCCTCTGACGAATACGTCTTTGAACCCGAGCCTGCTCCGGTTGACGGCTTGTCTGCTGAGAACGCCGTCCACCACAAGCGTCCCAGCTTAATCAAGGTGCTGAGTATCTTTGATCGTTTGTTCACCGAATCCGAAGAGCAGGGTGTTACTTTCAAGAGCTTCATTGCTTGTTTCCTTCGCGAGGACGTCTTGTCGAAGAAAGCTCCGAAGTTCGCCAACATCAAAGACCCCTTTGGGTTTGGTCTGAAGAAGCTGCCGACCACTGAATCGGATCTACCACGGTACTACATCCTCATTATGTCGTCGATGTCTTTCGAATCCATTGCAGCTCCCGGCATGGATGAGGAGGCGTTCTTCGTGGGGTTTGTCAGTGTCTGGCTCAGTTGGTTTGTCATCCCCATGCATCGTCGCTTTATGAGGGCTTCGGTTATCTACCCGGCTCATTGTATCGCTGAGGGGACACGGTTGGCCGTCGGTATCCCGGCGTTGGCACATCTTTATCACGGGTTGGGCACCGCAGCTAATACTTCTACTCCTGGCGTGGATGTAGTAAACTTTTCGCTTCATTACTTCACGTCTTGGATCGAAATGCATGTGTTGGGGGCTTTCGCTATGCATCAGAGGCCCGCATTCTACGACGCCTACACTTTCCCTCGGCTTATGCGATTGGTGGATGCTTCTGCCACTGACCCAACTCAATTCGGGGCTATTCGGGCGTTGATTTCTCCTTACGCTACTGCCGGCGGATTAATATTTAATGATCGGGTCTTATCTTCTTCCGCGGGTTCGGCCCAGCCGCTTTGGGACCGGTCGAAAGATGACGCGCCCACTTTGAAGCCTCGGGAGGCCGCGCGCTTATATGCAATTAGACCAGGTTACCTGGTGTTCCGTCAAGACAGTGCGGCTCTCTTCATGCGGTACAATCCGCATTGCTTTGCCCGGCAGTTTGGCTATGATCAGGGAGTCCCGTTTGAAGCTTTCATAATCGCGCCGGTTCCTTCGCTCGAGGCCGTCCGAGATGCCGCCCACCACTTTGTGAGGCTGAACACTGGTTCTCAGTTCATGATCCCCGATGGTGATTACATTCCCTGATGCGTGGGGTCGTTCACGGGCTGGTATCTCCATCGAGTGAACCCAGTTATTATTGAGGAGAGAAGGGTGCTTCTTGGCCATGGCGCCCCTATTCAGGTTCCGGCCCTGGGAGCCATGCTGCGACCACGTGCCCCGGTCCGCTTTCCCCTGAGGGATACCGGCACCACGCTTATTCCTGGAGAGTCGGGAGTAGATCTTACTCCAATAGTTGGTATGCCCCTGGGTACTCGGTCGCGGGGTAGACGGGCTCCGGTAACAGTACCACCACCCGAAGCAGCACCACCCTCCGTGGCATCGACGATGGCAGTGTCATCTCCAGTTGTGGCCCGGGGTGAGGGTGTTGAGGGCGACGTGGGCCAACGCCGCACTAACGCTTTGAAGGGAAAGAAACGGTCGTCCTCGGCGACTGGTCCCGGGTCCAAGCGTCGAAGGAAGGTGGCTACTAATTTGCTCGACTCTTTAACGGAGTCTGAGCCCATCCTCGAAGATGAGCCGTTGGCCTTACCGGAATCAAATGCTGAACTACTTTTCCCTAGTTCAGCCGCTGAGGAAGCCGCGCAGTTGGCTGAGGCTATAAGGCGTTCCAAAGACGCGTCTCAGAACGCCAGGGTTCCGAAGAAGCCCTATCCTGCTGTAATCTTTTACGAAGACCCCTCATGGATTCGGCGGCGGTTTATAGGCCCTTTGGAGGAATGAGGGGAAAAGGCCTTGAAGCAGGCTACTTCAGAGGACGCGGCGGACGCGCTTTCTTTATGGACCGGCGGCCACGAGTCCACCCTCGAACCCCGGCGAGCACGCCTCCTTGAAAAGGAGCAGCGGCTTGAAGAAGCCATATTGAGGGCTTCCCTGCGCATTGGTATGTTTCTTGTTTTTCTTGATAGCTTTTCAGATTGTTTACGCCTGTATGTATGTATGCTTATTCTTGTGTGAATTGTGCAGAATCTTCGACGATGGGGGAGGTCCCTACGGGCCTATTGAAGCTAAAGCCTGTCGACATTCCCGATGAAGCATTGCTCGATGTGGAGGGGGTTGATGAGGCTGCTCCTCCTACAACAGAGCCTCCGGTGGCAGTTCTTGATCACGGGGTGCTTGCTCCTTTGGGGGAGGCCCCTTTGGTGTTCACCACCCTAATGACTCTTCCTGAGGGCAAATCAGAGGCTGGAAGAGAGGTAGTCGGGACTGCCCTTCCTCTGTTGGAGCCCGAAGTCACGGCGGAGGCCGTTGAGGCCGCTATCTCCCCGGCTCAGAATGGGAGGAGCGTTGAAGGTAACCTTTAACATTTTACATTGGCAATCTTTCTGTTGTCTGACCCTTTTGTGTTCTCAGAATTGCGCGGGCTGGCGTCCTCCATTGCCGATCTGCCTCCCCGGCAATCGTTTCAGCGTCTGCTGGAGATGGCAGCTCCGCAGGCGATAATCCCTCAATGCATCGTCCTCTCATCTGGACAAGGTGAGTGTTGTTCATCATTTCTCATAGCATCGTTTTTATTTTGCATATTGACACCGATGTTCTCTACAGTTTTGGAGGCCGATGATGAGGTCGAGGTCCTCGAAGGGCCAGGGGAACCTTCAGCTCCTACTTGCATGACCGTAGGTAAGTGACATTTCAGTATAGCCTCACTTGTTCCTTTGCTTAAGAGTTTTACTAACATTTTTCAACTCTGAACAGCCTTGCCATCTCCAATAGCGTTGGAATCGCGTGTCGCCATGCCGCCCGGCCCTTATGCTTTGCGAGCTTCAGAACGCTTGGCCCAATTAAGCCTTATCTCCCTGTCGTCTTTGATCGAGGAGCTTCATGCTGGCAGCGCAACCACAGCTGAAGCATTTGCTGCCGAGGCTAACGGTTCTCTTTCTTTTCTTGCCACCTACCATAGCGAAGAGGTGGTGCGAGTCTGGGTGGAGTTCTGTCGGCAGGTGGAGGCTTGCTTGCACGCACTTGAATGTTCCCGTCTTTCCTCGGAGGCCATGGCTGCAAAGGCGGACTTGCGGGGGTTGATAGCGCGGTGCGCAGCAAACATGACATCATGCGAGAAGAGGCTCGGCCGTAAATTCTCGGAGAGGGAGCTGGCTTCTAAAGCGCTGAGCGAGCTTCAAGCTAATCTTACTGCCAAGGCCAACAAAGCATACGAACTCTGGCGGGTGCTTCAAGAGTCTATCAGGGAGGTGGTGACTCTTGATAAAGCTGCCATGTTCACTCGCGAGAGGGTCAGGGCTCACAAGGCCACCGAGAAAGAGCTTGAAAGCCGGCTTGCTTCGTATCAGGCCCAGCAGGCTCAGGCGGAGGCTCGTCTTCTGGCGATTCTGAATAATGAAGCCGTGACCCAGCAAAAGCAGGATGAGCTAGCGAAATTACTAAATCGCCCGCCGGCTTAAAAACTTGTATTTTTTTTCTTCTTTTTTGTACATACTCCTGGATGAAAGTATATTCTTTTTGCCTTTTTATGACTTGTACCTTGTACCCATTTTAGTTATGAATGAAGACATATTTTTCTTCTCAGTGGTGTGTCCCCTTTCTATTGAATGTGTTCTGCGGAAAATTTATCTTGGCCTACTTGCAGGGCAGCGATGGCTTAGAATTCAGGGTTAAGATCTGCCTCCTAAGACTTTTGATCTTTATGAGCCGTGAGGGTCTCATAAAGAGTTTTTCTCCCTACAGGTCGAGAGGATCCCGTAGGTGTAACTTCTCCTTAAGAATCGTGAGGATTCTTAGGCGGATTTTCCCTTGGGAGTCGTAAGGATCTCACAAGAGAGTTTTCTTCCTTGCGGGTCGTGAGGACCCACAAGTGCTGAGTGAGGTCGCCCTTATCCGTATTTCACGGGGTCAAGGGTCGCTTTGGGATGTTCTCTAGGGTATCGTAGTTTAAAGACATCATGGTCAAGGTTAAGGACCTCATAGTCCGTGGATTTAGGGACTCCACAGTCCGATGTTAGTTTTAAGACATCGCGGTCAAGGTTAAGGACCTCATAGTCCGTGGATTTAAGGACTCCACAGTCCGATGTTAGTTTCAAGACATCACGGTCAAGGTTAAGGACCTCATAGTCCGTGGATTTAAGGACTCCACAGTCCGATGTTAGTTTTAAGATATCACGGTCAAGGTTAAAGACCTCATAGTCCGTGGATTTAAGGACTCCACAGTCCGATGTTAGTCTTAAGACATCACGGTCAAGGTTAAGGACCTCATAGTCCGTGGATTTAATCCGATGTTAGTTTTAAGACATTCCGGTCAAGGTTAAGGACCTCATAGTCCATGGATTTAAGGACTCCACAGTCCGATGTTTGGTTGCAGGGACCCGTCACCTCTTTGAAGACGTTGAGGAATTACAACGCCAGGTATCAAAGGAGTGAAGAGATGTACCCTTAAACCAAGGTAGAATCAGTACAGAATCAGGGTGGTTGATCGTTAGTTTTAAGACATTACGGTCGAGGTTAAGGACATCATAGTCCATGGATTTAAGGACTCCACAGTCCGATGTTTGCTCTGGATGCTTCACATGGGTTCACTGCCGTGCTCTGCAAGGACCAGGCTCCTGGGCGTTTTCTGCGGGGTCAAAGAGTGACATTATCCGCGTTCCACGTGACCAGGAATTTGCACTAGATGCTTCACACGGGTTCACTGCCGTGTTCGGCGAGGACTAGGCTCCGCTCTGGATACTTCACACGGGTTCACTGTCGTGCTCTGCGAGGACCAGGATCCGCTCTGGACGTTTTCCAAGGGGTCAAAGAGTGACGTTATCCGCGTTTCACGTAACCAGGAATTTTGCACTAGATGCTTCACACGGGTTCACTACCGTGTTCGGCGAGGACTAGGCTCCACTCTGGATGCTTCACACGGGTTCACTGTCGTGCTCTGCGAGGACCAGGATCCACTCTGGACGTTTTCCACGGGGTCGAAGAGTGACATTATCCGCGTTCCACGTAACCAGGAATTTGCACTAGATGCTTCACACGGGTTCACTGCCGTGCTCGGCGAGGACTAGGCTCCGCTCTGGATGCTTCACACGGGTTCACTGCCGTGCTCTGCGAGGACCAGGATCTGCTCTGGACGTTTTCCACGGGGTCAAAGAGTGACATTATCTGCGTTCCACGTAACCAGGAATTTGCACTAGATGCTTCACACGGGTTCACTGCCGTGCTCGGCGAGGACTAGGCTCCGCTCTGGATGTTTCATACGGGTTCACTGCCGTGCTCTGCGAGGACCAGGATCCGCTCTTGACGTTTTCCATGGGGTCAAAGAGTGATATTATCCGCGTTCCACATAACCAGGAATTTTTCACTAGATGCTTCACACGGGTTCACTACCGTGTTCGGCGAGGACTAGGCTCCGCTCTGGATGCTTCACACGGGTTCACTGTCGTGCTCTGCGAGGAACAGGATTCGCTCTGGACGTTTTCCACGAGGTCAAAGAGTGACATTATCCGCGTTCCACGTAACCAGGAATTTGCACTAGATGCTTCACACGGGTTCACTGCCGTGCTCGGCGAGGACTAGGCTCCGCTCTGGATTTTTCACACGGGTTCACTGCCGTGCTCTGAGAGGACCAGGATCCGCTCTGGAAGTTTTCCGCGGGGTCAAAGAGTGACGTTATCCGCGTTCCACGTAACCAGGAATTTGTTGATTGTATCCGCATTTCACGGAATGGAGGTTTGACTCTTGGTGATATGTATATCGCCGAGCCATGGAACTGGGGGTTGCCGCTGTTCCGTTTCGCTTGATGTTGTGTCTGCTGCAATGAGACGAACGTCGAGATGATCTCTAGGCTATCTGTGAACCGTCGAGATTTGGCTTCTTCTTATGATGAAACCTGGGGGAGGAGTATGATCCTTTCTTTGTTTACGCCCCTGGATTGTATACAGGGATAGATGTAACATCACCTGTAGGGCGTGGATTTCATTTTTATTTTATTTCTTTTTCCGCGATGCTCTATCATTTCAGCTTTTATATCGCGAAGGTCGCGATTGCCCCATCATTTCGGCTATTTTTCGCGGTGCCCAATCATTTCGGCTATTTATTTTATTTTTACTCACTGCTTTTTATTGTGAGTTGCCCAATCATTTCGGCTATTTTTTATGCATACATTTTTACTTGCTACTTTTTATTGCAAATTGCCCCATCATTTCGGCTATTTTTTATGCATGTGTGGCTCGCTGGCCTTTTCGCTGCAAGCTTGGATTTTAGACACCGATTTCGGCATCAGCATCGCTACAACTGGGATGTTGCCAGGAGTGAATCATCATTTGCTTCTGTCGATGTTGAACAAAGGTGGCTTAGTAAACAGGGTTAAGGGTCCTGTCGACTAAGGCTTTTGACTTCATGAGCCGTAAGGGTCTCACAAAGGTATTTCTCCCTACCAGTTGTGAGGATCTTGTAGGTGTGTTTTCTCCTTGGGAATCATGAGGATTCCTAAGTGCATGTCCTCTTGCAAGTCGTAAGGATCTTACAAAAAGATTTTCTCCTTATAAGTCGAGAGGACTTACAAGGGTTGTTTACTATATGGACATATCCCTAGTTGCCAGTGGAACTTTGCTGGGGAAACGTTTATTCGTGCCCGTGGATTGTATACAAGGGTCAGTATTGAGCCACTTGTAGGGCACTATCGAAGGTTGTGAGGGGTTTGCTTAAGAACAGGTTTAGGTTTCTGTAACTTAAGACTTTCAAATCTTATGAGCCGTGAGGGTCCTATAAGAGAGTTCTCCTCGCGAGTCGTGAGGATCTCGCAAGTGTATTTTCTCCTTAGGAATCGTGGGGATCCCTAAGTGTGTCGCTCCCTTTGTGAGTCGTAAGGATCCCGCGCGGGTGGTTTCTCCTTACAAGGTCGAGAGGATCCTGTAAGTGTCTTTTAACGAGGTTGCGCCCTTTCGGGTTTTCACAAACACTCGCCGGTAGTCCTGCTGTTTTTACTCACGGAGCCCTTTCGGATTTTCATCCGTGCCCATTTTGCTTATGGACATACCGTTTTTTTATTTATTATTTTTCTATTTTTTTTTTACAAGGTCGCGCCCTTTCGGGTTTTCACGAACACTCGCCGGTAGCCCTGCTGTTTTTACTCACGGAGCCCTTTCAGGTTTCCATCCATGCCCATTTTGCTTATGGACATACCGTTTTTTATTTATTATTATTATATTTTTTTATCGGCTTTGAGACACTGCAATCCACCGTAGTTTATCGATATCTCGGTCAACAGCTAGTTTTAGGACATAGTGGTCCATTGTTAGTTTAAGGACGTTTCGGTCCGTTGTTAGTTTAAGGACATTTCGGTCCGCCATTAGTTTAAGGACGTTTCGGTCCACCGTTAAGGATGCCGGTTACTACCTAGAGTTCGAGCTTAGGAAGACAGCGAGCGGACATAGTCGTCGTCATCTATCATTGACCTAGACCTTGACCCGTTAAGCGTAGTATTTCTTTAGGAAGCGACCATTCACTGGCCTGAAAGGCCTTTCACTGTGCATATCCATGAGTAGATACGCTCCACCCCGGTAGACCTTGTCTATGATGTATGGGCCTTCATAGTTTGGCTCGAATTTTCCCCGCTTGGCTCGATTGGGGATCATAGGTCTTTTGACAATTAGCACGAGTTCGCCTTGGCGGAACGTCCTCGGCCTGGTCAATCTTTCGTGTGAGCGCGTCATCTTTGCTTTGTAAGCCTCCAGGTTTTGTTGCACTATGAGCTGGGTTTCATCAAGGGCATCAAGCTCCTCAAGCCGAAGGTAAGCACTTTCTTCGTCCGTCAGTCCGTAGTGGACCGCCACTCGTAGAGAGGGTAGCTCTATCTCGAGGGGGAGTACTGCTTCTATACCAAACACCAACGAGTATGGCGTCGTGTTCGTGGCCGTCTTGAATGTAGTTCGATACACCCAAAGAGCCTCCTGCAGTCTCTCGTGCCAGTCCTTCTTATTTCGGGACACCGTTTTCTTCATGATCTTCGTCAAGGTTTTGTTGAAGGCCTTGGCTAGACCGTTAGCTCGCGGATTATAAACCGAGGAATACCTCCAGTCTATATTATGCTGTTGCGCAAAGCGGCTGATCTTGTGACTTCTGTAGGCTGGCCCGTTATCGGAAATAATCCGTCGCGGAGTCCCAAACCGGTAAATAACGTGCGTCTTGAAAAAGTGGAGAATATTTTCCGTCTTCACTTCCCTTAACGGTACTGCTTCTGCCCATTTAGAGAAGTAATCAGTCGTCGCCAGGATAAAACGATGTCCCCTGGATGATGCTGGTTCGATGGGGCCGATTATGTCAGTTCCCCACATTTCGAATGGCCAGCTAGCCACCGTTGGATGAAGTGGATTTGGATGCTGGTGGATGAAGTCCCCATGAATTTGGCATGAGTGGCATTGCTTCGCATACTCGAGGCAGTCCTGGATCATCGTGGGCCATTAGTAACCCATCCGCTTGATCTTCAACTTCATGTTCCGGCCCGCTTGGTGAGAACCGCAGAGTCCGTCATGAACTTCCTGAACGACCCTTTTCGCTTCGACAGGTCCCAGGCATATCAACCATAAAGAATCGAACGACCTTTTGTACAGAGTATCGTTGACGAGGGCGAAAGACAGAGCTCGTTTCATAAGCTGATGTCTTGAGGACGCATCTTCGGGCGTTCGATGGCATTTGAAGTAATCTATGAAGACTTCTCTCCAATCTTCAGCCGTTTCTTAGTCTTTTATTTGCATGGCCTTCTGCTCGGTCGCTTCCTTTTCCTCGGACGATTCCGGAGATATTTTTGCCGGAGCAAGAACCCGGCGGCTTTGTACCACGATTCTTACATCATCGAGGTTCTCATTAGCTAGTTCTTTAGCTAGTTTGGCTAATGCATCCACTTTGCTATTTTCGGCACGCGGAATGCTTTCCAAGGTGTAGAAGGGGATTTGGGTCAACAGTTGCTGCACCTTCTCGCCGTACTTCACCAGCTCTGGCTTGCATGTCTGGTAGTCGCCGTTTACTTGACTAACGACCAGTTGGGAATCTCCGTATATGAGAAGGTTTTCAATTCCCATGGCTATGGCGATCTCGAGGCCTGCTATCAAAGCTTCGTACTCGGCTTCATTGTTCGTCCTCGGCTCTGTTAAGGAGAAAGCGAAGCGCATTATCCCTCCCTGTGGAGTTACGAAGATAAGACCTACCCCTGATTTGATTATAGGGGTGCTTTGTTTGCGCTTCTTCATGGAAGATGCTCCATCGAAATACAGCTCCCATCGGATATTACCGCCATCGATCGCATCAAACGCATGTTCGCCTGGTAGTTCGCAATTCAAAGGAGAGTCGGCCAGTACCGGACGCTCAGCGAGGAAGTCGGCGATGGCCTGGCCTTTCACTGCCTTGAGAGGTTGATAAGTTATCGAGAACTCCATCAAGAGCAGGGCCCATTTAGCGAGTCATCCCATTAATATGGCCTTTGACATTAAATATTTAAGAGGGTCCACCTTCGAAATGAGACGGACCTCATGCGCCAACGCATAGTGCATGAGCTTTGTTATCGTGAAGATTAATGCCAGGCAATGTTTTTCAATAGGGGAGTAGTTGCTTTCTGCCCCCAGTAGGACTCGACTCAGATAGTAGAGCACTCTCTCCTTCCCTTGGTCATTCTCTTGTGCCCATAATGCGCCTAAGGAACCTTCGAGGGCTGTCGTATAAAGAATAAGGGGCTTTCCCTTGACCGGAGCAGCTAACACCGGCGGGTTCTGCAGGTATTGCTTGATCTCATCCAGCGCGCTCTGGAATTTTTGATTCCAGACGAATGGAGTTCCCTTCTTCATCAGGTGGCTGTAAGGACGGCACTTGCTTGACAGGTTGGCGATAAACCGCCGGATGTACGCAAGCTTCCCTTGGAGAGACTGCAACTGTTTGAGAGTTCTCGGCGGAGGCATTTCCATGATCGCCTTGATCTTGGATGGATCTATTTCGATACCTCAGTGTCGGATGATGAATCCCAGGAATTTATCCGAGGAAACTCCGAATGCGCATTTGAGGGGATTCATCTTCAAATTATATTGCTGAAGGCGTTGAAATACAGTCTTCAGATGCTCGAGGTATTCCGCATATGATTTGCTTTTCACGACGAGGTCGTCGATATAGCATTCGACGATTTCATGTATGAGGTCATCGAAGATCTTCGTCATGGCCCTCTGATAGGTGGCACCGGCATTCTTTAAACCAAAAGGCATAACTTTGTAGCAGAATATACCCAAAGGAGTCCGGAAAGCGGTGTGCTTCTGGTCTTCGGGATGCATCTTTATCTGATTGTATCCTGATGAACCGTCCATGAAAGAGAAAACTTCATGAGTGGACGTATTATCTATCATCAGCTCAGTGACCGGCACTGGGAAATCGTCCTTCGGACAGGCTTTATTGAGATCTCGGAAGTCCACACATATGCGTACTGTCCCATTTTTCTTCATTACCGGGACGATGTTGGCGATCCAGTCAGGGTATTGAACTTCTTGGATAAAGCCAGAGTCGATTAACTTCTTGACTTCGGCGTTGATGCTCATCTCAAGCTCGAGCCGCATTCTTCTCGGCGCCTGTTTGACTGGCTTAACGTCCGGGGATATCGCCAGTTTATGCACAACAACTTCTGGATCTAGTCTTGGCATTTCAGAATAATTCCATGCGAAGCAATCTTTATGCTGCATAAGCACGTCTTTTAACTCGGCCACCCTTTCCTCAGATAGCAACTCGCTGACGAATGTCGGTCGTGGGTCGTTTGCCGTCCCCAACTCAATCTTTTTAAGGTTATCTGCAGTAGTATGTATGCCATCTTCCAGCTCTTTCGGTGCTGGTGGAAATTCGGAGATCACCTCATCGTCATTGTTTTTGAAGCGCCAAGGGAGGTCGTCCCTATCCTCGGGCCCTTCTCTTGATATCGTTATCATATGACAGGTACGAGCTCGCTTCCAAGACCATTGTGGATCTGGTTCTGCTCTTGTGGCTTTGGGGTTATGCTTTCGCGGCGGCGTCACCCTCCAGCTGCTGGATAAAGCAAACCTGCATTGCTGGTACTGGTCTTCCACCCAATTTTTAAAGGTGAAGCAGTCTTCGATAGGGTGCCTATGGCTCGGTGATAAGAGCAATAGCCCGGATGAGTGACCTCGTTAGCTTGCTCAGGGTGTTTAGACTCCGGAAGTGTGATCATTCGGTGCTTCATAGCGAGATCGAGTATCTTCTTCGTCTTTTCTTGAGGGAAGGAATACGCTCGACTCATCTTCTTCATGAGGGACAAGTCCGGACCGCGCAATAACCGATCACATGACTCTTTAATCCTGCATCGTTGTTGTCGGCTCCTTTTTCCGCCTTTTGACTTATTTCTACCTCTGCGTCGGGCCTTTTGCGCAATGGATCGACAGGGAGGAGCATCTTCGTCTTTTGCAGCCTGTCGAAACAGACGTTGCGTCCTGGCTTTCTCGTAGATGGCCATTTCGCGACTATGGTCGTCTCGAGCTTTTTGACCCGCTTTCCTGATAAGCTTGCCCATTCGTTCTTCAAACGACGGATTCGGCACTTTGATTGCGGGATCTAGTTTTGATAAGAGGTTGGCATTTCCCGACAGGGCGTCCTCTTCCTCATCGAAGCTATATATGGCGTAGCTACCGTGGACTCGTTCCCGTTTCCCGGCTTTCACGTATCCAAGCCCAAGCGTTTCCATTCTCCCGTTGGGCAATTTGCGTTGGGTCCCAGGGACATCCTAAATCCTGTTATAGAATCGAGCTTGTCGGATAGTCTGTTTTAAGGGTACCCCTTGGCGCTTCAATAGTCTTTTCAACCCGTCTGTGTAGTATCTGGGCAAACGGATGGGTTGAAGCTTGTCAAGTGTAGAATCCGCGCCATGCCAGATCTCTTTCTCCATTCTTGTTTTCGAGGATCGATAGAACAGGATCGCCTTTTCACCCTTTCGCCTGGGAGGGACGTAAAACGCCTGCAGGTCCTGCACATTGTAAGCTTCAAGTGCGTCAAGGTCTTTGTAGTGTTCCCGCGGCACCATGGTGATTTGCAAACTCTGATTATCGCCAAAGGATGCTTGTATTGACGGCCGACTGGAGAACACGGCATTAACCTCATCTTCCGAATCACTTCCGAAGATCAACATGGGGGTGGACGGTCCCGGGTTGTTACGTCGAGACGGACCAGCGTAAACTATCTCTTCTTCTTCTTCGGTATCGCTTCCGAAAACAGGGATGGTGGCGGCGGCTTTGTTCTCCGGCTTGCGACACCTTTCTGTATCCTCGAAGTCTGGCAAAAAGTACTTTGCATCTTCGTACTTGCGGACTTCGTTCACAGAAAATGGGTTCAGCTCACCTGTTACGGTATACTCAAAACCATCCTTAAAGTACTTCATACACTGATGCTATGTAGAAGGGATGATGTTGTACTCGTGTAACCAAGGACGACCGAGCAAGGCATTGTAGCAGATCTTGGCGTCAATGACGTGAAACTTGATGTCCGTGACGAGTAGTCCGAAGCGCAATGTTAATATCACGGATCTGAGAGTCCGTGATGGCTGGGAATCGAAACCGGAGATGGTAATTTTGTCACGAGCGAGGTGCTGCACGCTCATGCAGATCTCCTTCAACACCCGAACATTAAGGAGATTGACGGAGAATCCATTATCAACCAGGATTTTGCCTATCTTGATATCGTGGCAATATCCGGAGACGTATAGGGGACGGTTGTGGTCGCACGTCCCGAGGAGAAGGTCTTCGTCACCGAAAATGATGTCAGCCGTGTGCACTTCTTCCAGTTCATCCTTCATCCTTTCTTCGGCGAGGAAGGCTTGGAATTGTTCGGGCTCTTGTAACGCCTTGATTAATGAATCTCTCGCTTCCTTTGATAATAGGAGGGCGTTGAGAATGCTGAGCTGTGAAGGTAGTATCCTTAGGTGTGCTAGGATGTTATAGTCTACCTTACCCTTCCTAGGAGGGTCTTTGGCAATCAACTCTTTCAGGACTTGGTCATCTAAGGTGATATCCTCAGTGACCTTCTCCTTTCCCTTATCTTTTCTATTCGTGGGTCCGAGATTCTTTTCCGGGAGCGTGCGATTGCGCAGCTGAATGTTTTCGCAGGCCTCTGGTTCTTCCTCTTTCCCTAAAACGGATTCTTTAAAGAGAGGGCCCAGAGCCATTTCTTCATCAGAGTCGCTCCCAAAGGTGAGAACTTGTGACCCTCTGGCGTTAACCATGTAACAGTTGCCAGCAGTTCTTTTGCGCCCTTCGGTCGTACTTTTTTGTTCCCGACGAGTCTTGCGTTTCATACGCTTAAAATGTTGCCGATGAGCAACATATCCTTGCCACCACATCTTAAAAGCGTCGCACTCCTCGGTGGGGTGCGAAATCTTCCGATGATATGCACAATAATTATGGTGCCTCTTCGCCCCATCGAACGTGTTTTCTTCCGAGGGTGGTAGCTTCATTCCCATCGACATGGCTTTGGCAAACCTTTTCCTCGTCTTCAATATGTTTTTATCCACATCGGGTGTCTTTTGATCTGGCGGGAATGCTTTGACTCTTTCGTTTAGTCGCTTGTGGTTGTCTCCTTCTGACGCGGCCATCTCACGCTCTTGGTCGGCTTTACTTTTCAAACAAATCTCGTCTAGAAAGGCGTCAATCATTTCTTCTGTTGGCCGCACAAGCTCCGGCTCAGGCTCTGCCCCCAGTTTCTTAGTGCCAGGAGTTTTGTCATTGTCTGTAAACGAGTGGGAGATCACATGACAACTCGCCACATAACCCTCGGATTCATCCGACGAGCTTTCTCCATCGTCTTCCTCCTGAAAGACGTGGTTGAGGAACTCTTGCAGTGTGACGGGAGTCCGCGCCTTTTGATTGTACTCCTCCAGCGCATCAATCTGTTTCTGCAAGTCCGTGCGCTCGTCTCCAGGCTTCACGGGCTTCTTGGATTTCTTCTTCTTTTTCTTCAAAGATTTTAACGGTTGGGTGTGATTATTTGGGCCATCACCACCGCTCTTTGTAGTTGGACGCGGCTTCAGCATCCTTTCGATGATTTGAGGTTCAAGCGGGTTCTTCCATTCGACTGCTGGGCACGCATGAAGATCACTCAGCATCCTTTTGGTTTTAGCCGATAGCACGACCTCCCATAGAGCTTCTTCAATAAAGGAATAAGTTGCCCCTGGTGCGTCTGTCTTCTTAGGAGTATGCGGCTGTGGCGGGTTCACCTTCCACTTTTCGGACAGCGCAAACTTTCCCTGGAGGTATTGATCCTCAATCCATCCTTTGAAGTCGAAGCAATCCTCAATCGGATGGCTTACCGTTTGATGGTAAGGGCAATAATTAGGGCTATTCAACTCAGTGGGTTGTGGCGGCCGCCTTGGGTTTGGCAAATTGATAAGCCTGTTGCGTACGGCCAGCTCGAATAACCGTTTTGTCTTATCCCGTGGGAACGAGTAGGGGCGCTTCATCTTCTCATTATAATACCGGCGTCTTTCTTCCAGTTGATCCGCCAGCTTTGGGGCACTGGGTTGCTGCTGAGTATTCGCAACGAAGGTTGCCTTCCCTTTACCCTTGTCACTCCGAGGCTCCGACTTCGGGGGAGATGGTCTATGACCCATCTGGTCCATCTGGGCCAACTTGTCGATTAAAGCCTGGAACGTGGTTGGCTTAAAGAACATCATGAACTGGGAGATAGTCGCATGAGGGTCTAGGGTTCCCACGAACATGCCCACCGCGGGCGCTTCCTCAATGCGTTATTCGCATTTCGACCACAAATTTCGCCAGCGTATAGCGTACTGGACCCACGTTTCGCCTGGTTTCACCCTGGCATTAATTAATGCTGTTATCGGAGTGCGTTCGCTGGCGCTTGCAAATCGCTGAGTGAATAGCAACTCCATTTCGGCGAACGTCTTGACGGAATCATTCGGAAGCTCAGAATACCACTCGGACGCTGTTTCTGATAAGCTGCCGACGAATTGGCGAAGCAAGAGCTTATCGTCGCCACCAGTGTTGCCACAAAGCGCCCTGAACTGGGCCACATGTTGATGGGGATTGCCTGTCCCCTTATAGACATGGAATTTTGGTATTGTGTAGCCCGGCGGATATTTGATCTGGTCATACCAGCTCGGATATGGTCTTCCTGTCCTGACAACTTGACCAGCTGCCTCAGTCGCCTGGTGAACGCATATCTATTAGGCTATGTATTCGTCCAGGTCAGCCTTGGAGATTGTCTCCTCCTTGGCTGTTTACAGAGCGGGTGGAGGATTTGACGTTTCTCCCCTGTCGTCTTCAAGAACGATTGGAGGATCTTCAGTAGGGGGCTCTTGTTGAATCATCGTACCCACCATGTCCTGGAATAGGAGGACCATTCGTTGTATATTGGCTGCTTGTTCAGCAGCCTCTTTATCCTTCTTCTCCAGTATCCTACGAAAGAACTCAGCGTCAGTTTCTTCCTCCTGGCGTTGATCAGATGACGCTTCGGGGCTTTCCTTCGGCCCAGTAAGTGCAGCCATCGCGGTCATCATTTCTTGGAGCTTCTGCTGTTGCTCCTGAGCTTTGGTCACTGACCGTGTAAGCGGTCTGTGACCCGTAGACGCACGGCTATCTTCCTTCCCCGACGCCATGTATACAGTATGGACCATCATGCCCCCAGACTTAGGGTGTCTGGGCTCAGCGCCTTTAGCTCTCATCGCAGGCCCGGGGATCTTATTCGGCCTCCTCTTTTTATGAGCAGTAGAAGTTGAGGGGACCGTTGAGGTGGGCACCCAGACAGCTTTTCGTGGCTTAGCGTGATGACTGACTTCCTGTTGAATCTTCACCTTCTTGTGCTGGCGGGAGAAATTTGGATCGATCACCGAGTCTCGGGTCTGCCGCCAGACTTTATAGATTTTGGAAGACAGCCGTTGAGGAGATTGGGGCTGTTCTGGCCTTATTTCCGCGGCCTTTTTCAGCGGAGGGGGAGACCTCTTTAGCGCCGCGGTAGGAGAATTCCTACGCACCTTATTCAGCATCTCAAAGCTGTTCTTAGTTGGAACAGCAGCATTAACTTCTGTCGTCGGGGATGGAGGAGTTAGCCCAGAAGGGGAGTTGCCTCCGGCCTTCCTCACTCGGCGCCAATAGCGACGTCGAGCGTATGCTAACGGAATCGGCTCGGTGAGGGCGATAGCCTCGTCTTTCCCCCTGTGTAGGTGGGGGGTCGCAGTTGGTGTCAGCCTGTTAAAAACTGATGTCCTTTGGGTAGTAGGCGCAGGAGCTGGAACAGTTAATCTTGTAAAGACTGACTTCTTGGCAGGAGAAGCCGCCTTGACGATTCCAAGAGCAGGACTGGTTATTTTCTTAGGAGCAGCCTTCTCTTGGATTGTAGGCTCCATTGCGGGTCTACAGGAGTTCTGGCCCAGCATGGAGAAGACCGAGGCGCTGGTGTTGGGCGACCCGTTGAGAGAGGCCGCGGTAGGTGTAAGCCGATCAAAGACCGACTTCTTGGGAGCTTCCGGTGTCAGCACAGGAGCGGTGAAGCTCGTTGGCGGGAGCATCGCCCCGAAAAACAACCCGGTGGTGGCTTGAGTGACCTGTTCCACGGGCATTGTGAGCAGCGAAGCAGCTTGGGGCCCGTAGGCTATACCTCCTGGCGAGGTGGAGCGCCGGTTGCAGTTGCAGTTGGAGCATTTCGCACAAGTGGAAGCCATTGATTCTTTGCTTTCTGCAATAAGAAAAACGCTAAATCTTAGTACCTTGAAACCCAAGGGCAACCATTAGCGAACCGCGATTGGTTCGCGAATACGACACACGAAGTGTGGAGTGGAAAGAGGAAAAGGTCCCACCGGGCGTGCCAGAATCTGTTCCCCTCCGAAAGACGGCGCGACGTGACGTCTCGCCTGAGATTCGGGGCAGATGCTAATTGGTGCTATCCGTCTACCTCTCCGAAGATGCCAAGTTGATTTATGGCACCATGTATCGAAGGTTTAAACGGATGCGTCCGATATAGCAAACTTCGTCAGATTCCCCCTCGCTTGAGGGGTTTTTGATTGTGGGGACGCTCTTCCCTGCAGGCGCAAGCCCCTGCAGTTAATTACGCTACCGCATCACGGTAACAACTTTCTCCTTCTCCAGATGGTCACTTCGTGTCGTGGGTGTTTGTTTTGTGTTTGGTTGCCCGTGGATTGTATACGGAGACTGAGTTATGTCGTCGCCCGTAGGGCGTGGACTAGTCCAAATCCGTATTATCTTAGATTTGGGTTTGGGGGTTTGGGTTTAAGGATACGTTAGTCTCGTTTGAGACTAAGATCGACTTAAACATTTGTTAAGGATAGGTTAGTCTAGTTTTAGACCAAGATCGACTTAAATGGATCGTTTAGATCCAACAAGAGAGCAATTAAGGGAGCCCTGTTGTTTAGTTTAGTGACAGTGCGGTCGATAGGTAGTTTAAGGACATTGCGGTCCATTGTTAGTTTTAAGACGTTGCGATCAAGGTTAAGGACATCGTAGTCCGTGGATTTGAGGACTCCACAATCCGATGTTAGTTTTAAGACATCACGGTCAAGGTTAAGGACGTCGTAGTCCGTGGATTTAAGGACTCCACAGTCCAACTTTAGTTTTAAGACATCCCGGTCAAGGTTAAGGACCTCATAGTCCATGAGTTTAAGGACCTCACAGTCCGTCGTTAGTTTTAAGACATCACGGTAAAGGTTAAGGACCTCATAGTCTATGAGTTTAAGGACCCCACAGTCCCTCGTTAGTTTTAAGACATCCCGGTCAAGGTTAAGGACCTCATAGTCCATGAGTTTAAGGACCCCACAGTCCGTATCAATATGTGGTCATCGGGACCCGTCACCTCTTTGAAGACGTCGAGGAATTACAACGCCAAGTATCAAAAGAGTGAAGAGATGTACCCTTAAACCAAGGTAGATTAAATAGTCTTTGGCCCAGTCTGGGACCAAGACCAATGAATTATGTTATGAGCCCATTAGCCCAGTTAAGTTTGAATTGAGGACTTATGGCCAGCTTGGGCTAAGTCCAGTCATGTTTAGAATATTGGCTTTCTGTTGGTCCATTGAAGGGGAGGCTTTGCCTCTAGAGACTGAGCTAATTGGGCTGAAGTCAGTGTTAAACACTAAAGACCAACAGTGTTGAACACTGGGAATGAGATTGACAAGTTAGTGTTTAATACTAAGAGATAGTTAGTGTTAAACACTAGCAACAGGGCTTTCAAATTAGTGTTTATACCCTAAAGCAGATCAGTGTTAAACACTGGCAATGGAGATTTCAAATTAGTGTTTAACACTAAGGCAGATCAGTGTTAAACACTGGAAACAGGGTCTTCCAAGTTGGTGTTCAACACTAAGAAAGTCAGTGTTAAATACTGTAAATAGAGTTTTCCAAATTAGTGTTTAAACACTAAGAAAATCAGCGTTGAAAACTGGATATAGAGGTTTCAACTTTAGTGTTAAACACTAAGGCGAGAGGGGTCACGTGGTAGCACGTGAGAGCGCCCTCAATTCATTTTATTCTGCCAGAAGTATTGTGTACTTTTGAGCATCACGTGCAGTCACGTGATGGGCATTTAAATGTTTGTCTGTTAGAGCTTCTGCCAAGGGGTCACGTGGGGCACGTGAGGCGTTGCCTGGAAGTTCTTCTCTATGGATTTTTACAGGGGTCACGTGGTAGCACGTGACCCTGTTTCTTTGCCTGTTTGAAGATGTGTTTATCTTTTTTAAGACTTAAATACTTCATAGGGTTAAACCCTAGCAATAAACTTTAGAGGAATTAAATTCCTGTTTTCTTCTGAAGAATTATATTCTTAGATAGGGTTAAACCCTGATTTCTTTTCTGTAGGAATTAAATTCCTCATGTATGTAAAGAATTGAATTCTGGCATAGGGTGAAACCCTAATTTCTTCTTCTTTCTTTTTTTTGTAAGGGAATTAAATTCCTGCTATTTTAATAGGATTAAGTTCTTAATTAGGATTAAACCCTGGTTCTGTCCATTTTGAAGGAATTAAATTCCCATAACATAGGGTTAAACCCTAATTTTATCTCAAAGGAATTGAATTCCTATAGTTCTGTGAGAATTAAATTCTCAAACTTTCATTCCCCTTCTATGCTTTGGATCTGCATGGCAGGATCTCAACCCAATGAGAATTAAATTCTCAATTCATGGGGAGATGTGCACTTTGCAGATCCTCTGCTAGAGAAAGAACTAAGCTCTTCTTTTGTATAAGAGTTAAACTTTTTGAGAATTAAATTCTCCTTTTTAAGCCTCTCCCTTCTTACCTAAGGTTTTCTTTTCCAGAGGATCAAATTCTTCCCAAAATCCCAAGGCTCTCTTTCTCTTTCTCTGTATATCTCTTTTTTTCTGTCTCTCCCGGCTCCTATTTATAGGAAAAGGAAGAAAATCAATCAGTTTCAGTGAATCTTCAATTGAAAGATTTGATTTGTTTATTGAGAGATTTGATTTATATTTATCATTCATCTGGACCTTTGGATTATTAGGTGAATTTTATTCACCATTGGATTTTAAATCCAAAGATATCTCTTTGTTATTTCGGTTAGATTTAAGGGGAAATCTTTCCAAGTCTGATATTTCTCCATAAATTGGTGATATTTAATCACCCTTAGATCTTTAATCTAACGATTCCAAATAATCATTCTCTTTTGAAAAGATTTGAATGCTTTCGGAATTTAATTCTGTTAAATAAAGAGGCTTTGAATGACCCCTGGTCACGTGTGGCCACGTGACCCCTGGTCACGTGTAGGCACGTGACCTTGGAACGGGCCTTTCTTCTCCTTTTGTGCTCTGTTCTCTGGCCGCTGCTCAACCGTCACGTGCCAACACGTGACCCCTGGTCACGTGTGAGCACGTGACCTTTTCTGGAGCCTTTTCTTTGATTTAAACAAGGAGCGAATTTTGCCTTTTGCCGCTGCTTTTAAATGTCACATGTCAACACGTGACCGCTGGTCACGTGCTAGCATGTGATGCCTCCTCCATAAGTTTTCCTGGTTTTAAATCAGGAAACATCGGGCTCCGGCTATCCGGACTGGCCCATATAATAAATCTCAATACCTCAAATCTTAATATCCTGGGCTCCGGCTATCCGGACTGGCCCCTGAGCTATTGCTATCCGGACTAGCCCAACTCCGATCAGTATCCTCCGGATATCCATCGAGTCACAAATACAATCACCGGTCAGTGGTGCTCCCCTATCACAGGCTCAATGCCATCATCTGCGTCCTTCTCACCCCGGGGTACCGCACTGGGTCCACCATGCACCCACAAACGGTTCCTCCTCCTCATCGAATTGGGTGTATGATATAGCTCAAGAGCCGAGAAAACTTATGGTGGACATATCTCAAATCATATCATGATAAAACCGCAACTTTCATTTTAAAATGATAATCAGTTTATAAAATTCTTGCGGTTTCTCCAAATCCAGAAATCTCATGAAAATCCGAAATCCCAATCTCAAGTATAATTAAACAATGAATTCTAAAATATTAGGCTCCGGCAATCCGGACTGGCCCTGATAATAATGCATGAAAATGAACGTATAAATATGCATGACAATCACAGTAATAAATGCAATGTCTAAGCTATCAGCTAACAAGGGATATCAATGAATTAATATTCTCTACAGTGTACGTAGCATGGCAATTACCGATGATGATATGTGTAAGCCGGCAAGCAGGGGTGCGTGGAACATACGCATCATCAGTAATGGTGCTGGTGTCCTGACAGCATGATTTCAGTAATAGAATATGAAAACACAATATAAGCATGCAATGCGATGCGAGCAGAAATAATATGCGGGAGCTGAATAATAAACACAATAATAAATAATCTACAAGTAAACTACTGGACTAAACTAACAGAATGATCAAAGGGTAAGGAAAACCACCTAAGTCTGAGTCGATATATATATACATATAATAGTCGGTGATCCTGCCTCAATAGTATCACATATGATATAATATATAACGTGACATTCTCGAGTCAAGAGTGCGGATCTATCATCAATATATAGCTCGTACGGTAAATCCATCGTACGGTATCCCAAATCTGGGTATGGGTCAATATCACATTTATCTCATTAATCAACTGGTATCCTTACCATCACATATCGTGAACTGGGGGTACTGATCTAAGTCTAGTACAATACCGATACCATCTACATATATGTATGTGTGTGTATGAAAACACATCGCCCAAGGACCCGCTATACTAATCATGTCGTATCTCATAATACGAACCCAAACATGTCACCGATCTCGTGGTATCATGCACAATCTCATCGACTCAACTCCAAGTATCATATACTATCCTCGTCAACCATGTGTGTGTGTGTGTGTGTGTCTATATATATATATATATATATATATATATATATATATATATATATATATAGTCCCATACCTATGTGTATTTATATATACATACATATCCCCATATACGCATAACTAATAAAATGTATGCAAGTGTGTGTGTGTGTGCGCACGTGTAGGTGTAATCTTTACTCTAGGGTTTTGTCACACCCCGCTTCCCAGAGTACGCTAAAATAGGCACGTGACATAGCCAACCATGCTACCTGTGGGTAGGAAGTATCCATCCACAGTCACATTATGGCTGTAGAGATATCAAGAACAAAATAAAACTATCTAAACATGTCCATAAACCAAGATAAATCATGAGTTAAGAATAATAAAAGTGCGGAAGCGAAAGATCCAATACAAAATAACTGGAATGTATGTCCCATAATGCGGGCTCACATCAGGAATAAAATGCAGTAAAGAAAGCTAACTACTGCTAACACTCACAGCTCAGCCTGTCGGCTGAAGTACTCCTGCTCGGGCTGCGACAGCGGTACAGAATATGGGTCATGCAAAACCCAGACGTCAGCGCGTCAAGTCATCAAATAATAACATAATAAAAAGGCAATGCGAGTATAAGCATGAATAAAGCAAGGATAACAATAATATGAATCAGAGCAGTACAGGGTAGTGTGCAGTGGGTAAACTGGATTGTTCTATCAGGTTCTCTGTTCTAAAGTCTTTGAAATCAAATTGATGAATCGTCGATGTAACTCAATAGTATCCCGTACATACCCGGGACCACGGCCATAATATTCTCGGCTGCAGCCGAGACATGCCGCTAGGCACAAAACAGGAATGTGTACACTCGATAGCATCCCGTACATACCCGGGACCACGGCCACAATATTCTCGGTTGAAACCGAGACATGCCGCTAGGCACAAAACAGGAATGTGTACACTCAGGACAGGTAGTGAACTGTCGAGTTACAAGTCAGGTTTCACCTTTGATTTCACCATACCCCCAAGTTATATGTGCAAGTCAAGTCAGGTATCCCGAAATCAAGAAACTAATGCCAACGCAGGATCAGGTAAACAGGTTTGTCTGGATAGACAACAGGAACGGTCCATGAGGACTACATGTCAGGTTTGTTGGAATTAGACACAAGATCAGGTAACGGATCAGGTTATGGTACATCATGTCAAGTCAAGCAGTATACGGTACCATGTCGGGTCAATCAATGTGTAGATAGCAAGGCAGGTCAAGAAGTAAGCGCTATCACAGGTGTGCTCGCAATCAGTTATATAATCAAGCATGGGTAGCATGAGATAAGCAATGAAGTAAGCAATAGGCAGTTTCATTCAATTAGCAATACCATTATCAATTGTGTCGCAGATAAGATTTCAACATTATAAGAATGCAATAAGACAATTTATAGCCATTTAATCATGTTAACAAGTTTAAGACTTCATGGATGCAATGATATATATATTTCTATAAGTTCCAAGTTTGAAAGATAAAATGTTATATAACAATATTGACATAAAATGGGAAATTATAATACTAAAGTTAAATAGCAGGTTTAGGGTGTCATTAATGAATATGTAAATATTGTATAGTATGTAGCAAGGGGTACTTGCCTCGGCGGGTCGCGAATCGGGAAAACGGAACATTAACCGTCGGCGGGGAAAACTCGCGACGGGCGCACGGTTCACGGAATGAACCCAAACGACGAACAACGGAACCACACGGGTCGGGGTACCACGCTGGAATGTCGGGACGCGACGTCGGCAACACCGGATTCCAGCGAAGAATGAACAGTGAATGATAAGGAAAACTTTGCAACAAGAAAAAAAGGGAAAATAAAGAAGAAGAAGAGGAGGCCTACAAGGTTCTGCTTTGTGGTTACAGAGAGGAGACGTGAGGGTGACGGCGAGGTCGACGGAGCTCCGGCGGTGGCTTACGACGGCAGCAACGAGATCCTGCAGTTCAAGAAATCTCACAGCGAAGGGAAAAAAGAGGAAAGGAAAAAGGAGGAGAGGAGAAGAGGCTTACAGAGGCGTTCAAAGGTGGTCTGGTGATCGTCGGCGATGACCAGGGGCGGCGCAGACATGTGCAGGGGGGTCGCTGGTGGCCGCGGCGAAGATGCAGGGTGCACGGGAAGAAGGGAAGCAAGGAAGGAGGAAGAGGGGGGCTTGGCTGCGACGAGAGCGCGGAGACGACTAGCGCGGCGGTGCTGGTGCCGGCGATAGGGTTGCAGCGGCGAAGGGGGGACGAGGCGGCTGGTTGCGCGATGGGTTAGGGTTATCGTTGGAAAAGAACTGAGGGGGAAAAAAATTTAAAGTAGAAGGAAGAGAGAGAGAGAGAGAGATTATGGGAGAGAGAGGAGAGAGAGAGAGACGGGGATTGGAGAGAGAGAGGAGAGAGAGAGACGGGGCCCATGGAAAAGGAGCTCGTTGATTGGCTGAGGGGAATCGTTTTGTTAGGAAAAATAAAGATTTATTAGATTATGTATGAACAGTAAAATATATGGTTAGTAAAATATATGATGGTTTAAATATTTTAAGATTTGGGGTTTTGGCGCAAAATAAAACATTTCCAAAACGCGCCCGGGTCGGGTCCAAAAATTCGAAATTGAAATAATAGAATTTTAAGCGGGATCCAAAATTTAAAATGAAGTGTTTTATGATTAAAAAGCATACCCCCAAAACGGACACACGTACGTGCACGTAGCCGTCCAAACTCGCCCGTTTCACTGAACGGGACGAGGACACGATGCATGGACGCTACAACAGGGTTAGGGGTGTCAAGCAGGCCAAGATGAATATTTTTAATTTTATTTTAGATACCATAAATTGTTATATGCAGAAATGAATTTGCCGGGTAAAATTTACAGTAAATAACAATCAAGCAAGATAGGTGAAAAGAGTACCACATTACGCTCAAACAGTAACTGAAAATAGTAGCATTGGGCTCGGGTGTTACAGGTTTCGCGAGTAAGAAACTAAACTAATTTACTTCTAACTACACTAATCTAACCCATGAACACATAACCCTTTCGTGATAATCATCCATGTATCACAGTACTCTAGTTTTTATATATAATATAAGTATATCATATACTACGCTACGAACTGCGGGGGTGCTATACGCCATCCACCCGACTTCCCCTGTAGATATATATCAACTCACCTTGATCCTCGCTTGCTGGAGTCGATGACGCTACGCTCTCCTCGTCATCTCGAATCCACATGGGGGTACCTACATATCACACATATAGCATCATAAACGGAAATCATGCACGAAAACCAAAATTTCGCACGAATCACACATAGGTTAAAACCTATAGTTTACGCATGCAAGAATAACCAACAACTCTCGACGATTGACGTATAAACGTGAATCGACCGATAAAAACACAAATGTCAAAACTTCATTTCATAAATATCACGAAATACAGGGCAGCAACTCATGAAAATGGTCCCAGATTTTACCCTAGGTCAAATTTGCCAATTTTGCATATGCAAAGGATCTATTTTACTGGAGATAAAGCCCTGGAACAAACATGGACCAAATCAACCCTACTCTGGCCGCAATTTGCGGCCAGAATGATTAAATCTGCGGCCTAGTTTAAGGGTTAGGGGCTCGAGTCTTCAGAGTAGCATCTAGGTCACCTGCACTACTCACTGTGTTTGCTAAATAATTTTCAGAGGCCCCGGGTGTTAGCAGATCACCAATTCTCATCACAATTTCAACAATTTCCCGATATCGGGGTTTTCTATGTTTATTGTTTGGGTTCTATCTCTCATTTTAATCCAAAATACGATCATTACAAGGGTTGCAAGGTCTCTACTAACCTCAATTTACAATTCACAATTCAAATCAAACCCTAACCTCTTCTAGAATTTTCAAAGTTCACAATTTTACACTAAATTGGTTCTAAACACCTATGGGTACTAATGGAATTGAAATACTACACTAAAGGTGCAGAAATTACCTCATTTTGCAACTCAATAATTTTCTTGAGTTGCCCCAAGTCTTCAAAATCCGATTTTTCTTGGTCCAAAGTGTTCGAAATGGGCTTGTGCATGTTTTTTGTGAAATGGAGATGAAGTTTAGAGTTGTTTTGGATGGTGAAGTGAAGGGCTTGAGGAGGGAGGAGGTGGAGGCAGCCATGAGAGGAGAGGAGAGGGAAAAAATGAATGAAAAAAATGAAGGGGAGAATAACCAAGACCAAGATTCGACCCCTCACCCTCTCTCTTTTATCTCTCTTGCCCATCCCTCATTCTTTAATCCATTTTCTTCTTTATTTCCTTTTGTTTTGTTTTCTTTTCCTTTCTTCTCTCATAATAAAACCAAAACAAGCATGAAGAAATAAAGAAAATCCATAGAGGAAAATGTAACAAGTGTGAAAAGGACTTGGTGCATGTCACATGCATAAAACTAGCTTAATGCACGATTAGCGATATTTAATCGCGATTAGTATTAAAATTGCATATAATTAATTATAAAAATTCATAATTTGCATAAATCACGTAAAGCACCCTCATTTCTGAAATTCCTATAATTTTCCAAATATTTCCCAATTTATCGGTATTTAATTATACCGCATATTAAAATATTCATAATATTTATTATTTAATTATAAAAATTCCTAAAAATAATATTTTATTTTTCTGAAATGTTACAGTCTTCCCCCCTAAAAGAAATTCGGTCCTCGAATTTAAATTTAAACTCCACCAATTTGTAAAACATTTCAGTAAAAAGGCTAAGTCGTCGGGGATCCGAAATCATAAATACATAAAATATATTGTAGCGCAATGCATGCGCATGAAAATGAGTATATAAACCAAAAATCAAAACTCCGTCAAGCATCCCGCAATAATCAGAGTTATGGTGAAGACACCAAAGTCAAAACCCAATACGAAAACCGACATGATATATAACAAAACTATAACATGTATGTAGTACGCGTCGGTGTAAACTCGTCAAACATTTGGAAGCAATGCATGCCAAACCTTTCCAAGTCACTGTGCGATGTGCGTGTCATGGCACAGTGGCAGACGTCTATTATAAGAAAATAACTATATATATATATACCCTTTGTTTAACACACACGTCCCGCCGTTTTGAAAATAGTTTAGAAAGGTTTCCCTGTAACATTTGTCGTGTCATCTCGGACACGTATGAAAATACTGAGACTATAGCTCTATCTTTGGAAATCTCTTCGATAACTATCAACATATGCAAAATATGTTCAGGTACTGTTCTCGGACTAGTCCTGCTCGGCTACTATATCAAATAATAAATATCATAAAACATGTTGCTCAAAGGAAATCAATCCTAAAAATGCATATAAGAATGCCACGTGCGTTTGGTGCGCACGGAAATCGAAATCCATGAATGTGCCATACATGAGCACAGAAACAAAATCTAAGTGCAACAGGTGTGCACGAAACATCCGTCAGAGGCAACGGGTGTGCCTGACAGCAATAACAGGTGCATCTGATATACACAAAGAATCTCCATTTAGTACATCTAGCGTGCACCAAAATCGCATCAAGCGCGTCAAAATGCGCAAAGAATCCAAATCAAGTGCACTAGGTGCACGGAACAAATATCGAGTATTACAATCGAAATCGACGGTATACAACACATATCAATCCAAATCCAAATCAGGTATATCGTGTATATAATCTCATAACCATGTGTATCAGCGTACACAAAATCGAATCAAAATACTAAAGGTGCGTGAAAACTATGCTGAAAACACAAGCCAAATCACATGCATAACATAGGCATGAAACCAAAATCAATATCTCGAATGACATTAAAACGAAGTCAACTGCAGCTGTGGTGCACAAAATACGTATCAATGCACTGCAAGCATATGTGAACTATACCGAGTGCAAAAACCGAATCGAGTGAGTGCTACATGCACAAAATCAACCCTACTGTATGAAATCCATGAAATCATAAACATGTGCATCCAAGGCACAAAAACGATATCAAATGCAATAACTGTGCATAAATCATAAATCAACACAACGGTGTATAAAGAATATCTTAAGTGCAATAATTTTGCACAAAATATAAATACCCGGTAGGTGCAACCATGGTGCACGAAAACAATATCATGAAACTCAGTCATCAAAACTCAATCATAGGAAAAAAATCGCCCAAAATACCGAAATCAAAGATGGCAGAAACAGTTCTGCTCTAGCACATCCTCTAAAAATCCCTGGCCAACAGTCGTGGTCACTCATAACTGCCTCGTCGAAGATACCAAACTCTGGCCTACTGGGTGTGCGTAATATGACCGATCCTGGGTCTAAGTCTTCTCGTAGTATTCCAGAAGGGTTCTGTCAAAGTCTCCCTCAAATCTCGTTTCTGCCGAACTGCCCGGAAGCCATCATCTTTTACTAAATCTATTTCTTATTCCGGAATGGCTATATACTCATCACGACTCCTTCTGGAAGATATATCCATGTACAACGCCTCTGCATGCATATCACATCTCTGATGTCAGCGGAGCGGAACGTCGTCTCGTCAAGATCTCGTACGAACCTCTTACTCCACTTTTCTCTAATGTTGACTGATTCGGACTCGTCTCTTCGTGGCTGCATGGACTGCGCTCCAACGACTATACTCGTATCTGGAGTCTCCCAAGCAATGTATCCCATCACATGATATCCGAACGAAGTCGAACTTTTCAATCGATTCGTCAAAGTTCCATAATTTCCCCCAAGAGCTCAACATCTTGAGTACAGTTTAATAGTATTCTAATACATGCCACGGTACCTATGGACCAGCCGTAGATGGGCAAACCCAAGCCTCATCAATGGCACCGCGGAACTGCTGTAAATCCTAAGGTTTTAAAATGTTCTCATAGTCATTATATCGAGTTAGGGTTTCATTCTTCTAGAGGGTCCACGGAATTACTTGCATGTTTCTCCGAATACTTTAAACTTGGAAAAATGGGTTTCTGACATTCGATCATCTTCTATCGACTCTCAACGTACTTGCGTGAAGTCGTCTCTAGATGGAATCAATCAATCTGATGACCTCGCTGTTAGTGTTTATTCCCTAGAAGGCCATTACTGTATCATACTAGTTTGTATATTACTTAATGGAAGATTGGGATATTCACAGTTATATAACAGTCTTGCTAAACATGGTAGTATGCTGCTTGGTTTTATCTATCTTAATATGTGAGTATACGTATTGATGGAGCTCTTAGGATCTTGCTTGACTACCAGCGTTGTGATGGCAGTCACACTAGTGGGGGCTGGGTAGTCTACAGGCACATCCTTTTTCAGGTCCCTAGTCGTTGGATTGTCGAGACAGGGCATCGATACTCCGGAGTAGACTAGTGTGTATGCTTCTCATCCCAGTTGGGGAGATGGTCTGTCCCACAGCCATCAGTACGTCGTACTGGAGATAGTATACAGGTGCTCGTTAGGTTACGGGTACACCGGACAGGACTCACAGGGAACTGTTGGTTGGTTTTATACCAGTCGTCAGTTAACAGTTCCAAGGTAACATGAGTACAGTATAGTCCGCAGACTTGACACTGCTGCTTCGCCTCGAGTGTGTCCCACTGTTCTTAAATTGCTACCCTACCACGGCTCAAAGGAGTCATGCAAACAGGTAGCAGTTGGGTGCAGTCCCGAGCACTTGGAGGCAGTGGCGGTTAGACAGGATTCGTCTCTCCCGGTATTGGGGGTTGATATCGCGCTGTGTCAGAGAGCCATTACGCAAAGTCCCTGGCCCTGGCAAACGAGATTTGCTGGTAGGTTCCAGTAGTTTCTCAGGGTGTAATGGGCTACGCTCCGACACGACTTATACCGCTTTTAGGGGACTGACGCTTGCCGCCCCCGAGGCCCGATATGCGATAGTCTTAGACGAACAGACCGGACTGTACGGAGATTGTCACAGCAGGCTCAGTAGGAGTTCGGATGGGTTTCCTCATCGACCTTCTTATCGACATCTACCTGGGGACCGTTACATACAGCTAGTGCCGCTTGCGGTCTGTGGTTAAACCCACTGCCAGCGTAGTGTCGAGTCTTTAGAGTCCCACACAGAGAGTTTCCCTGCTTCGGGCGAAACGATATAGAGGTCGTATGGTTTTACGACAGGGTTCGGACGCATACGTGTTTTTACGCACGTACGATGTTCGGAAAGTTTTTACTAGTCGGCTTTAGTTTAAGCCAGATTCTAGTATCGGATTATTGGATTTATACAGTCTAAAGTTTTTCTGTGTTTTTACGGATAGGAGGGGCGTTCCCGTAATTTGTCGGGAAGCTTCTTGAAGCATGGTGACTTGGGGGTTAAGGTGGCATTTGCATTAATTGGATAAGTGAGTCATGGTGTGTTTCATACATGGAGTTAATGAATCAATTATGATTTATATGACTCATGTGATGAATCACTTAGTGTATGTTCCCCCAATAAGAGCAAGGCTCTGTTTGAATTTCAAAAATTCAAATTTTGAAGCAACGCTTCAGATCCCGTGCGCTGCGCGCAACGCGCCACGTGTCAGAAGTTGACACGGCAGCACAACGCCCAAGGCAGTGCGTCCAATCAGAGCAAGGCTCTTTAAAAAAAACATAAGCAACAATCAGTTGCGCAAGCGCTGCGCTGCGTGACATGTGTCTGCGCAGTTGCGCACGCACAACTGCGCAAGCGCATCGCTGCGCGACACGTGTCAGCGCAGTTGCGCAAGCACAACTGCGCAAGTACACCACAGCGCGCCACGTGTCTGCGCAGTTGCGCAAGCATAACTGCGCAAGCACACCGCTGGGCGACACGTGTCCGCGCAGTTGCGCAAACACTGTTGCGCAAGTGCACAGCTGCGCGACACGTGTCTGCGCAGTTGCGCAAGCGTTTCACTGCTCGACACGTGTCTGCGCAGTTGCGCAAGCGCTTCACTGCGCGACACGTGTCACGCGCTGGGGAGTTGCGCAAAAACAGAATGAAGATTTAAGGAAATTTTTTTCTGTTCTTGTTAAAACAAGAAGATTTCTTCTGTAAAACAGGGGGCCTTTGGATCAAAGATCCAACGGTGGGGAAAATTCCCCAAATCACTCAGAAAAAGATCTTTTTAACAAATTTAACTAATTTTTGAGCACTATAAAAAGGACCCCAGACCTCATTTCAAAAGGATAGAGACATCTGGATAAAAAAAAAAGAAGAGAGAAGAGAACTCTTGAGAACTCCTTGAGAATACAAAAAAAAAGGTAAAACCTTTAAAATACGAGAAAATTCTCTTAGGAATAGATTATTGATCTAAGAACAAGATCAGTGATCTTCAATAAATAAATAAATAAATAAATAAAAATAATAAAAAAATAGTGCCTTACACTTGCTATGAACCTTTGGTTCTCTGAAACAAGGAAAAACTTGTTTTTTTTTTCTTTGATCTAAATTTAGATCAAGAAATTAAAAAAGTGCTTTGCACTTCTGTTCTTGAATTTAAAAGATTCCTAGTGCTTTGCACAAATGTAATGCATTACTTGAAGGGCCAGGCCCAAATCAAAAAGACCTAGCAGGCCTAAAAAAAAGGGCAGAGCCCAAAACAAACTGATGCTCTGCATCCTTTCTGGGCAAAGCCCAAATAAGAATAAAAAGAAATGCAATGTAAAAGCAAATAAAATGTTGGACATTTTCAACTGGACTTAGCCCAATCGTGGCCATCAGTCCTTAAATTAAACTGACTGAGCAAATTGGCTCTCCTAAATCAATCTACATCCGGTTCGAGGGTACATCTCCGAACTCCTTTGACATCCATCGTTGTAATTCCTCAACGACGTCAAAGAGGTGACGGGTCCCGACGACCACACACCCATATGGACTGCGGGGTCCTTAAACTCATGGACCGAAACGTCCTTAAACTAATATCGGACCGAAACGTCCTTAAACTAATATCGGACCGAAACGTCCCTAAACTAATGATGGACCGCAACGTCCCTAAACTACCTATGAACCATTACGTCCCTAAACTGGAACAATAGAGCCTCCAAATGCTCTTTTGCCGGATCTAAACAGTCCCGTTTAAGTTGATCTTAGCCGCAACGCGACTAATACATCCTTAAACTAAAAACACCGAACCCAAATCTAAGTAAATACGGATTTGGACTAGTCCACGTCCTACGGGCGACGGTATTACTCAATCTCCGTATACAATCCACGGGCAACCACAAACAAAACAAACACCCACGACATGAAGTGAAATTCTGGAGAAGGAGAAAATTGTTACCGCGAAGCGGTAGCGTAATTAACTGCAGGGGCTTGCGCCTGCAGCGAAGAGCGTCCCCACAATCAAAAACCCCTCTAGCGAGGGGGAATCTGACAAAGTCTGCTACATCGGCTGCATCCGTCTAAACCTTCGATACACGGTGCCATAAATCGACTTGGCATCTTCGGAGAGGTGGACAGATAAAACCAAATAGCATCTGCCCCGAATCCCAGCGTCAGGACATCGCGGTCCTGTGCGCCGTCCATTCGGAGGGGAACAGATTCTGGCACGCCCGGTGGGACCTTTTCCTCTTTCCACTCCACACTTCGTGTGTCGTCCTCGCGAACCAATCGCGGTTTGTTAAATGGTTGCCTTCGGATTTCAAGTTACTAAGATTTGGTCTTTTTCCTGGCGCAGAACTCAAGATTCAATGGCCTCTAACTGCACCAATTGCTCGAAATGCCACTGCAGTGGACGCTCTACCTCCCCCAGAGGTGTAGCATATGGGCCCCAAGCGGCTTCCTTCCTCACTCTGCCGGTAGACCAAGTGACCCAACCCACCACTGGTCTGTTCTTCGGGACCATGATCCTACCTACAAGCTTCCCTACGCCAATACCTGCACTGGAAGTGAACAAAAAGTCGGTCTTCGACCGGCTCACTGCTACGACGGCCCCAGTCAACGGGTCGCTCACTACCGAACCGACAGCCTCTGTTTTCACCAGGCTAAATCAGAACTCTAAATTGGCTGTCCCGAGGAAGGCGATAACTGTTGCTCCGGAAGTCGTCAAGGCGGCTTCCCCTGTCAAAGAGTCAGTCTTTTCAAGACTGACGATTCCTGCTCCTCCCCCTACTCGAGGGTCTGTCTTCGACAGGTTGAATATCACCCCTCAAAAGACAACCTCAGTCTTTAAGAGGTTAACACCGGCGACGCCTCATTCAAACAGGGAGCAAAAAGAAGATGTCTCAATCTCCGAGCCAGTCCCAACGGCTCGTCATGCTCGACGTCGCCATTGGCAACGAGTGAGGAAGGCAGGGGGCAACTCTCCCTCAGAACTAACTCCACCGGCTCCAGTGGTGGAAGTCAACGCTGCTGTTCCAACTGGGAACAGCTTTGAGCTGCTGAGAAGGGTACGGAAGAACTCTCCAACCGCTACATTGAAGAGATCTCCTCCACCTGCAGAGAGAGCTCCAGAAACAAAGCAAGAACATCCCCCTCAACGGCTGTCCTCAAAAATATACAAGGTTTGGCGTAGAGTTCAAGACTCCATGATTGACCCGGACCACTTTCATCGCCAGAAAAAGGCAAAGGTGGAAAAAGACAAAAACCGCCCCACTAAACAACAGGGGGCAACAATTGCTAGGATGCCCACTTCAACGGTCCACAAAAGAAGGAGGCCAGAGAAAGCTCCCGTGACAATGGCAAAGTCTAAAAGCGGTGAACCTAAACGCCCCAAGTCAGGGGGCATAACAGTTCATACGGTTTATATGGCTTCTGGAAAGGAGGAAAGCCGCACTTCTACGGGTCACCGACCGCTCACCCGATCAGTGACCAAGGCTCAGGAGCAGCAACAAAAGCTCCAGGAGATGATGAATGCTATGGCCGTGCTTACAGAGCCAAAAGAAAACCCTGAAGCGTCCTTAGATGAGCGCCGAGACGAAGAGACCGACGCCGAGTTCCTTCGCCGAATATTGGAAAAGAAGGACAAAGAGGCTGCTGAACAAGCGGCCAACATACAGCGTATGGGCCTCCTCTTCCAGGACATGATAGGGATGATGATACAACAAGATCCCCCGAATGAAGAACCTCCGATCGTCCTTGGAGACGATAGGGGAGAGACATCGAATCCTCAGCCCATTCTATCAACGGCTAAAGAGGATACAATCTCTAAAACTGATCTGGACGAATACATAGCCCAGCAAATAAGGGTTCATCATGCGGCCGAAGCAGCCAGCCACGTCGTAAAAACGGGGCGGCCATATCCAGGCTGGTATGACCAAATCAAGTACCCGCCGGGTTACACAATTCCCAAGTTCCATGTCTACAAGGGGACCGGCAATCCCCATCAGCATGTTGCCCAGTTCAGGGCGCTTTGCGGTAACACCGGCGGCGATGACAAGCTTTTGCTCCGCCAGTTCGTTGGAAGTCTATCAGATACGGCGTTCGAGTGGTACTCTGAACTCCCTAATGATTCTATTAAAACCTTCACGGAAATGGAGCTGCTGTTTACCCAACGCTTTGCAAGTGCCAGTGAACGTACCCCGATGACGGCACTGATTAACGCTAGGGTAAAACCTGGCGAGACATGGGTTCAGTACGCTATACGGTGGCGTAATCTATGGTCGAAGTGTGAGCAGCGCATAGAAGAAGCCCCTGCGGTGGGAATGTTTGTTGGAACCCTTGATCCACAAGCAACCATCTCACAGTTTATGATGTTCTTCAAGCCGACTACCTTCCAGGCTTTGATTGACAAACTAGCGCAGATGGACCAGATGGGCCATAAACCCCCTCTCCCAAAGCCGGACTCCCGAAATGACAAAGGAAAGGGAAAAGCGATCGTTGTCGCTAATGCTCAACAACAACCGAACGACTCGAAGCCGGTTGCTCGTCCAAACAATACGCGCCCGTACGTACCCCTTGAGGATAGGATGGGACGTCCTTATTCCTTCCCCCGTGATAAAACGAGGAGGTTATTCGAGCTGGCGTTGCGCAACAGACTCATAAATCTGCCGGATCCAAAACGTCCGTTGCAACCAAGTGACGTCAACGAGCCCAACTACTATCCTTATCATCGAGTACTAGGCCACCCGATCGAAGATTGCTACGTTTTCAAGAATTGGCTTGAAAACCAATACCGACAGGGCAAGTTCGCGTTATCTGACAAATGGAAGGTGAATCCCTCGCAGCCCCACACCTCTAAGGGGACGAATACGTCGGGGGCAACATGCTCCGTCATTGAAGAAGCTCCTTGGGAGGTCGTATTATCAACCAAGACAAAGAGGATGCTAAACGATCTTCAGACATGTCCACCGGTCAAGTGGAAGAACCCATTGGAGCTACAAATTATGGAGGGAATGCTAAAACCTCGTCCGATTCAAAAGATTGGTGGAAGTGGCCCAAACACTCATAACCAGCCGTCAGAATCTTCGAAAAAGAAGAAGAAGAAATCTAAGAAGCCCGTGAAGCCTGGCGACAAGCGCACGGACTTACAAAAGCAAATTGACGCGCTGGAGGAATACAATCAGAGGGCACGAACCCCCATTACATTCCAAGAGTTCCTCAGCCATGTCTTTCAAGAAGAGGATGAGGGAGAAAGTTCATCAGATGAATCCGAGGAATATGTGGCGAGCTGTCATATGATTTCCCATTCGATCACGAATGATGAGGAGATTCCTTGCACCGAAAAGCTGGGGGCAGATCCTGAACCAAAAGTTCTGGGGCCATCAGATGAAGTAATTGACGCACTCCTTAATGAAGCTCGGTTGAAAAGTAAAGCTGATCGGGAGCACGAGGCGGCTATATTTGAAAGGGCCAAGCGCCAGCGACTTGATGAAGGAGCTGAGACGATCCCGCTGGAGCAAAACACCTCCGCTACCGACAAAAGCCAACTCAGGATGAGGAAAAAGTTCGCTAAAGCCATATCAATGGGCATGAAGCTACCATCCTCTGAAGGAAACATCGCCGGTGAAGTGGAAACGCACCCCTCGTATTGCTTATATCATCAGAGGATTTCGCACCCCACTCAAGAGTGCAAAGCTTTCGATAGATGGTGGCAAGGATACGTTGCTCATCGACAACGCTTTAAGCGGGAAAAACGTAAAACTCGTCGGGAGCAGAGAAATACGACCGAAGGGCTTAAAAGAACTGCTGGCGATTGTCGCATGGTTAACACCGGTGGATCACAAGTGCCTACATTCAGGAGTGATTCTGATGAAGAGCTAGAACTTGCCCTTCTCTTTAAAGATTCCGCTTCAGGAAAAGAAGAAGAACCGAAGGTCTGCGAAAATATCCGGCTGTGGAATCGAACGCTGCCTGAAAAGAACCTCGGACCCTTGAACAGAAAAGATAAAGGGAAAGAAAAGGTCTCTGAAGATATCATCTTAGATGACCAAACGGCGGAAGAGTTAAACGCCAAGAACTCGCCGAAGAGAAATAAGGTAGACTACAACGTTTTGGCGCATCTGAGGAAGCTGCCCTCACAGCTCAGCATTCTTGACGCCCTTTTGCTATCAAAAGAGGCGAGAGATTCGTTGATTAAGGAGCTCCAAGACCCGGAACAATTCCAAGCATGCCTGGCCGAGGAAAAGATGAAGGATGAATTAGAGGAAGTGCACACGGCTGATGTTACTTTTGGTGATGAAGACCTTCTACTTGGGACGTGCGAACACAATCGCCCTCTCTATGTCTCGGGATACTGCCATGATATAAGGATAGGCAAAATCCTGATCGATAACGGGTCGTCTGTTAACCTACTCAACGTGCGGGTGTTGAAGGAAATCTGCATGAGCGTCCAGCACCTTGCTCGGGACAAGATCACCATCTCCGGGTTCGACTCCCAATCGTCAAAGACTCTTGGATCTGTGATACTGACGCTACGCTTCGGGCTACTCGTCACGGACATTAAGTTCCACGTCATAGATGCCAAGACATGCTACAACGCTTTGCTCGGCCGACCATGGTTACACGAGTACAACATCATCCCTTCTACACAACATCAGTGTATGAAGTATTTTAAGGATGGTTTCGAGTATACCGTGACGGTAGAACTGAACCCGTTCTCTGTGAACGAGGTCCGCAAATACGAAGATGCCAAATACTTCTTGCCGGATTTCGAAGAAACGGAGAAGTGTCACAAGCCGGAAAATAAAACTAACGCCACCATCCCTGTCTTCGGCAGTGATACCGAGGAGGAAGAGGAGATCGTTTATTCGGGTCCGCCCCAACATAACAAGCCAGGACCGTCCACTCCTACATTGGTCTTTGGTAGTGATTCGGAGGATGAGGTCCATGTCGTATTCTCTGCTCGACCTTCAATACAAGCTTCCGCTGACGAAGAGCAAAGTCTGCAAGTCGCCATGGTGCCGCCTAAACATCATAAAGAACTGGACGCACTTAATATCTACAGTGTAGAAGAGCTGCAGACATTCTATATCCCTCCCAGGCGAGAAAACGAGAAGGCAATCCTATTCTACCGTTCTGAAGAAAAAAAGGTGGAAAAAGAAGTTTGGCATGGCACGGATCCCACGCTCGACAGGCTTCAGCCTATCCGTTTTCCCAGATATTATACAGAAGGTTTGAAGAAACTGCTGAAACGCCAGGGGATATCCTTCAAACAGACCGTTAGAGAGGCCAAATTCTATGACAGGGTCTGGAACATTCCCGGGATCCAACGCAAACTGCCTAACGGGAGAATGGAAAAAAGAGGGCTTGGATACATCTGTTCAAAAAAACGAGAGCCGCTCCGCGACTGTTACGTCGTGCATAATTTTGATGAAGAAGCAGATGCTCAAGGGGAAGACGCTAATCCTGAACCAATAAAGGTTCCTGATGAAAAATTGCCCAGTCCATCATTTGAAGACCAAATGGGCAAACTTATAAGGGAAACGGGTCAAAAAGTCCGAGATGATCACAATCGTGAAATGGCAATCTATGAGAAAGCCAAAATGCGGCGCCTCCTTCGACAGGCAGTAAAGGACGAAGAGGCTGCCCCATGTCAACCTGATATAAAAAGGGCTCGACGCGGAGGCAGAAACAAGTCGAAAGGCCAAAGAGGCGCTCAACAGCAACAAGGCAGGGCTAAGAAGCCACGCAAATGAGAATCGAGCGTTATTGATCTATCCCTCATGAAGAAAATGGGTCGAGCGTACTCGTTTCCTCGGGAAAAGACGAAGAAGATACTCGATCTTGCCCTAAAGCATCAAATGCTTACATTGCCGGAGTCTAAACACCCTGAACAAGCAGGCGAAGCCTCACACCCGGACTATTGCTCTTACCATCGAGTAGTAGGTCATCCTCTTGAAGATTGCTTCACCTTCAAGAATTGGGTCGAAGATCAATATCAGCTTGGTAAATTCGCTCTGTCCAACAACTGGAGGGTAGCACCACCACAAAAGCACGAGCCTAAGGCCACGAAAGAAAAACCAGTTCCACATTGGGATTGGAAGCGAATTCATACCTGTCACATGATAACAATACTACAAGAAGAATCCGAGAACATGGACAGCCTTCCCTGGTGCCTCGAAAACAGCAATGATGAGGTGATCTCAGAATTTCCCCCAGCTCCGAAAGAACTGGAGGATGGAATACATACCACTGCTGATAACTTCAAGAAAATTGAGTTGGGGACGATAAACAATCCGCGACCGACATTCGTCAGCGAGCTGCTGTCTGAAGAGAGGGTGGCTGCGTTAAAAGACGTCCTTGTACAGCATAAAGATTGCTTCGCATGGAACTATTCCGAGATGCCGGGACTAGATCCAGAAGTTGTTGTACATAGACTGGCGATATCCTCGGGTGTCAAGCCAGTCAAACAAGCGCCGAGAAGAATGCGGCTCGAGCTCGAGATGAGCATCAACGCTGAAGTCAAAAAGCTGATAGACTCCGGCTTTATCCAGGAGGTTCAATACCCTGAATGGATTGCTAATATCGTCCCAGTGATGAAGAAAAATGGGACGGTGCGCATATGCGTGGACTTTCGGGATCTCAACAAAGCCTGTCCGAAGGATGATTTCCCAGTACCAGTCACCGAACTGATGATAGACAATACGTCCACGCATGAGATTTTCTCATTCATGGACGGCTCATCAGGATATAATCAAATAAAAATGCATCCTGAAGACCAGAAACATACGGCTTTCCGGACTCCTTTGGGAATATTCTGTTACAAGGTGATGCCCTTCGGTTTAAAGAACGCCGGTGCCACCTACCAAAGGGCCATGACGAAGATCTTCGATGACCTTATACACGAAATCGTCGAATGCTATATCGACGACCTCGTTGTTAAAAGCAAATCATATGAGGAACATCTCGAGCATCTGAAGACCGTATTTCAACGTCTTCGGCAATACAACTTGAAGATGAATCCGCTCAAGTGTGCATTCGGAGTTTCCTCAGGAAAATTCCTGGGATTCATTGTTCGACACCGGGGTATCGAAATAGATCCCTCCAAGATCAAGGCAATCATGGAAATGCCTCCGCAGAGAACTCTCAAACAGCTGCGGTCTCTCCAAGGGAAGCTCGCGTACATACGGCAATTTATAGCCAACCTCTCAGGAAAGTGCCGTCCTTACAGCCACCTGATGAAGAAGGGAACCCCGTTCGTCTGGGATCAAAAGTGCCAAAGCGCACTAGACGAGATCAAACAGTACCTGCAAAACCCTCCAGTGTTGGCCGCTCCGGTTAAGGGAAAGCCTCTCATTCTTTATACAGCCGCCCTCGAAGGTTCTTTAGGCGCATTATGGGCACAAGAGAACGATCAAGGGAAAGAAAGAGCACTCTACTACTTAAGTCGAGTTCTACTGGGGGCAAAAAGCAACTACTCCCCCATTGAAAAACACTGCTTAGCGTTGATCTTCGCAATAACAAAGCTTAGACATTACGCATTAGCACATGAAGTCCATCTCATTTCAAAGGTGGACCCTCTCAAATACCTAATGTCAAAGGCCATATTGACGGGACGACTCGCTAAATGGGCCCTGCTCTTAATGGAGTTCTCGATAACATACCGACCTCTCAAGGCAGTGAAAAGCCAGGCCATCGCCGACTTCCTTGCTGAGCACCCGATACCTGCCGATTCTCCCCTAAAATGCGATTTGCCAGACAAACATGCATTTGACGCAGTCGACAGTGGTGATACCCGTTGGGAGCTTTATTTCGATGGAGCATCTTCCATGAAAAAGCACAAACAAAGTACGCCAATGATCAAATCGGGAGTAGGCCTTATCTTCGTGACCCCACAAGGAGGAATAATGCGCTTCGCTTTCTCCTTAACAGAACCGAGAACGAATAATGAAGCTGAATATGAAGCTTTGATAGCAGGTCTCGAGATCGCCATTGACATGGGAATTGAAAGCCTCCTCAAATATGGGGACTCCCAGCTAGTCGTCAGTCAAGTGAACGGCGATTACCAAACATGCAAACCGGAATTGGTAAAATACGGGGAAAAGGTGCAACAACTGCTGACCCAAATTCCCTCCTATACTTTGGAAAGTATACCACGCGTAGAAAATAGCAAAGCGGACGCGTTAGCTAAGCTTGCTAAAGAACTGGCTGACGAGAACCTCGATGAGGTTAGAATCATGGTACAAAGTCGTCGGGTGCTCGCCCCCACAGAAATACCTCCGGGATCACCCGAAGAAAAGAGAGTGACTGAACAAGCGACCTTACAAATAAAAGACCATGAGAAGGTTGAGGATTGGAGGGAGGTCTTTATAGACTACTTCAAATCCCACCAAATGCCCGAAGATGCGTCCGCACGACACCAGCTCATGAAACGAGCTCTATCTTTCGCCTTCGTCAATGATACTCTATACAGGAGGTCATTCGATTCTCTGTGGCTGAGGTGCTTAGGACCGGACGAAGCGGAAAGAGTCGTTCAAGAAGTTCATGACGGAATCTGCGGTTCTCACCATGCAGGCCCAAAGATGAAGTTAAAGATCAAATGGATGGGCTACTACTGGCCCACGATGATTCAGGACTGCCTCGAATATGCGAAACAATGTCACTCATGCCAAATTCATGGGGACTTCATCCATCAGCATCCCAATCCACTACATCCAACGGTGGCTAGCTGGCCATTCGAAATGTGGGGGACTGATATAGTCGGCCCCATCGAACCAGCATCGTCTAAAGGACATCGTTTCATCCTAGCGACGACTGACTACTTCTCTAAGTGGGCAGAAGCAGTACCGTTGAGAGAAGTGAAGATGGAGAATATCCTCCATTTCTTCAAAACGCACGTCATAGATCGGTTTGGAACTCCGAGGCGGATCATCTCCGATAACGGGCCAGCCTACCGAAGTCATAAAATCAGCCGCTTCGCACAGCAGCATAACATAGACTGGAGATATTCCTCAGTCTATAATCCACGAGCTAACGGTCTCGCCGAGGCCTTCAACAAGACCTTGACGAAAATTATAATGAAAACAGTGTCCCGAAATAAGAAAGACTGGCATGAGAGACTGCAAGAAGCTCTTTGGGCGTATCGAACCACGTTCAAGACAGCCACAAACACAACGCCATACGCGTTGGTGTTCGGTACGGAAGCAGTACTCCCTCTCGAGATAGAGTTACCCTCTCTACGAGTGGCAGTTCACCACGAGCTAACGGACGAAGAAAATGCTCACCTTCGGCTTGAGGAGCTTGACGCCCTTGATGAAACTAGGCTCATAGCGCAACAAAATCTGGAAGCTTATAAAGAAAAGATGACGCGCTCATACGAAAGATTGACCCGACCGAGGACATTCCACCAAGGCGAACTCGTGCTAGTGGTCAAAAGGCCTATGATCCCCAATCGCGCCAAGCGGGGAAAATTCGAGCCAAACTATGAAGGCCCGTACATCATAGATAAAGTTTACCAGGGTGGGGCCTATCTACTCATGGACATGCACGGTGAAAGGCCTTTCAGGCCGATAAACGGTCGCTTCCTAAAGAAATACTACGCTTAATGAGCCACAGCCTAGGTCAATGATAGATGACGACGACCATGTCCGCTCGCTATCTTCCTAAGCTCAAGTTTTATAAGCAGTAGCCAACCTCTCAATGTCGGACCGAAATGTCCTTAAACTAATAGCGGACCGAAATGTCCTTAAACTAATAGCAGACCGAAACGTCTTTAAACTACTACCGCAGCATCTTTTAGGCTGACGAGATATAAAAAAAACATATAAAAATAAAATTAAAAAAAAACGGTATGTCCATAAGCAAAAGGGCACGGATGAAAACCCGAAAGGGCTCCGTGAGTAAAAAACAGCAGGGCTACCGGCGAGTGTTCGTGAAAACCCGAAAGGGCGTGACCTCGTAAAAAAAAATAAAAATAAAAAAATAAAAAGAATATAAAAAAAAACGGTATGTCCATAAGCAAAACGGGCACGGATGAAAACTCGAGAGGGCTCCGTGAGTAAAAACAGCAGGACTACCGGCGAGTGTTTGTGAAAACCCGAAAGGGCGCAACCTCGTTAAGAAACACTTGTAGGGTCCTCTCGACCCTATAAGGAGAAACCACCCGCGTGAGATCCTTACGATTCACAAGGGAACAACACACTTAGGAATCCCCACGATTCCTAAGGAGAAAATACACTTGCGAGATCCTCACGACTCGTAAGGAGAACGCTCTTATGGGACCCTCACGGCTCGTAAGATTTGAAAGTCTTAAGTTACAGAGATCTAAACCTGTGCTTAAGCAACCCCCACAACTTTCAATATTGCCCTACAAGTGGCTCAGCACTGACCCTTGTATACAATCCACGGGCGCGAATAAACATTTCCCTAACTAAGTCCCATCTGAGACTAGGGATATGTCCACACGGTAAACAACCCTTGTAAATCCTCTCGACTTACAAGGAGAAAACCCTCCTGTAGGATCCTTACGACTTACAGAGGAACAAAACACTTAGGAACCCTCACGATTCCTAAGGAGAAAATACACCTACAAGATCCTCACGACTTATACGGAGAAATACCTTTATGAGACCCTTACGGCTCATGAAGTCAAAAGCCTTAGTCGACAGGACCTTAACCCTGGTCGCTAAGCCTCCTTTGTTCGATAACAACAGAAGCAAATGATGATTCGCTCCTGGCAATATCCCAGTTGTAGCGGTGCTGATGCCAAAATCGGTGTCCGAGTTCAGGTTTACGGCGAAAAGCCAGTAGGCCGCATATGCATACGAAATAGCCGAAATGATAGGGCAACTTGCAATAAAAAGCAGCAAGTAAAATGTATGCATGTGAAATAGCCGAAATAATTGGGCAACTCGCAATAAAAAGCAGCGAGTAAAAATAAAACAAACAGCCGAAATGATTGGGCACCGCGAAAAATAGCCGAAATGATTGGGCAATCGCGACCTTCGCGATATAAAAGCTGAAATGATAGAGCATCGCGGAAAGAATAAAAAAAAATGAAAGAATGAAACTTCTTGCCCTACAGTTAAGATCACATCGATCCCTGTATACAATCCAAGGGCATAAACAAAGAGGGAACCATACCCTCCCAACAAATTCCTCGACTCACGGATACAAACACTCCTTGACGAGAGCCTCCTGATCCGCGTCGATCCGCAGAGCCACCAGCGCCTCCGTGGAAATCCTCGACTCATTTCAAACCCCAAGGAAACAAATAATCCTTGGCACTTGGGAAACAAATAATCCCTAGCAAACTCCTCGACTCACGGATACAAACACTCCTTGACGAGAGCCTCCTGATCCGCGTCGATCCGCAGAGCCACCAGCGCCTCCGTGGGAATTCTCGACTCGTTTCAAACCCCGAGGAAACAAATAATCCTTGGCGCTTGGGAAACAAATAATCCCTAGCAAACTCCTCGACTCACGGATATAAACACTCCTTGACGAGAGCCTCCTGATCCGCGTCGACCCGCAGAGCCACCAGTGCCCCCGTGGGAATTCTCGACTCGTTTCAAACCCCAAGAAAACAAATAATCCTTGGCGCTTGGGAAACAAATAATCCCTAGCAAACTCCTCGACTCACGGATACAAACACTCCTTGACGAGAGCCTCCTGATCCGCGTCGACCCGCAGAGCCACCAGTGCCCCCGTGGGAATTCTCGACTCGTTTCAAACCCCAAGGAAACAAATAATCCTTGGCGATTGGGAAACAAATAATCCCTAGCAAACTCCTCGACTCACGGATACAAACACTCCGTGACTAGAGCTTCTTAACTCATGTCAACTCGCAGAGCCACCACCCTCTCCGCAAGCAAATCCCCGATTCGTCTCAATTTGTAAGAAGAAGTCTCAGACAGCAAGGATTGAAAAGCTTGCTTCTTGAGCAATGGGGCCCTGCAAGTCAATCCAAACTGGTCTCTTGCATACTATTCACGGGTCTCACTCTCCGAAGTCGAATTTCGACGAGGAGGGAAACAACCGCTTACGAATCCTCTCGACTCGTAAGAGGGAAAATTCTCTTATAGGATCCTTACGACTTATAAGAGAAAACCACACTTAGGAATCCTCACGATTCCTAAGGAGAAAATCCGCCTATGAGATCCTCTCGATCCGTAGGGAGAAAAGCCTCTATGAGACCCTCACGGCTCATAGAGTTGAAAAATCTTAGGCAGCAGACCAGAACCTGCGGCCTAAGCCATCGCTATTTCCTAAGGAAGTCGGAATACTCGTTTTAGACATCCATCAACCATGGTTATTAAGACAGCCTGCTGACAATAAAAAAAAAAAGAAGATGACAGAAAGAATATCCGGTCTACATTTGATCTGGCGTGCGTGACGCATTCATTTATACATGGGCAGAAGACTCAGGACGAGAAATAAGACAAGCTGAAATAGAAAAGGGCAGGGTTTCCATTCATACTGCTAAAAAAATTTCTTTTACAAGCATAAGAATAATGAATAAGAAACATTATTCAAATTATTACAACGGTATAACCTCAGATCCGGGGCACGGATTGAGGAAATCAAAAGTAAGGCCATCCAGAGTTCTTCTGGCCTTTCTAATTATTCTTATGCGCAGTCTTTCTCGCTCCTCTGTATCGAGATCATCGGCGAGCCCTCCTGGCCTTTGATAAGCAGCAACTATCGTCGTCTGCTGGAAGACTTGGTGTAGGATGTCAATAAGGCTGTTCCGTCGTTTCTTTGAAATCAGCCCTGTCAGGTACACTGAATGCACCTTGTCTTCGGCATCATCCAGCGCGTTGAGCGGTAAGGCCTCATGAAGACCCGGAAGTGCTCTCCATATGGCTCCCAACACGACTTTCAAAAGGGCCGAACGACGAGGCAACAGCCAACCACCGCTTGCGTTCAGACGACCCATGACTTCTGCACATTCAGCGTCTGTAAACTCCTGGTTTTGGTGACGACCCTGAGCGCGGATATCGTCGTAGGTAATAAACTCGTGCAAACTGTATAGATGCACTGCCGCCATTATGCCTGGAGGAAATATTACAGGAAGATCAGCAATAGAAAAGCAATAATATACATAGAGGACTAAATTCCTAGAGAGCAAAACTATGTTCAAGGATAAAGTCCCCTGGATGAAAGCTCTGCTGGTTAAGATTAATCTAAGAATCGATTTTACCTAAAGTTTTCCTAAAAACTTTGAAAAAAAAAGGAGGAGCAAGGCACCGGAGTTCTTGAAGGCAAGAACAAAGCTCTGAGGTCTTCGAAGATAGAAATCTGAAAGATGATAAATATCTGGGGGGGACGAAAGGTCCTATTTATAGGCATCAAGTGCCTCTTCGACTTCCAAGAGTTGTCACGGCAGTTTACCCTAATCGGAGCGAACTTCTGTTCAAATTCCGAGGCGGGAGATGAAGCAACGCTTCGTCTTCCCCGTGCTCTGACTTGAAAATTAATTTAATAAAGCGACGCTTCAGATTATTTGCGCTGCGTAATACGCCACGTGTCTGACGCAGACGCATCAGCGCAACGCCCAAAGCAGCGCACCCAATCAGAGCAAAGCTCTATTTCAAGCAAAATTAAAGGAAGCAACGCTTCAGCGGCGTATGCGCCGTGCGCTGCGTGACACGTGTCGGCGCAGATGCGCTAGCGCAGTTGCGCTGCACTGTGCGTTGTGCGACACGTGTCATACCCTGGAGCATTTGCGCTAAACAAAATTAAGGTTCTGAAGAAATCTTTTCTGTTCTTGTTAAAACAAGAAGATTTTCTTCTGTAAAACAGAAGCACTTGGATCAAAGATCCGACGGTGGGGGAAATTCCGCCAAATCATTCAGAAAAGGGGATTTCTTCAACAAATTGGACTTGCTTCTTAATTTGCAAGATGAAGCCTCAGGCAGCAGAGGTGGGAAAACTTGCTTCCTGAACGATGAGACCCTACAAGTCGATCTAAAATGGTCTCTTGCATACTATACACGGGTCTCACTCTCCAAAGTCGAGTTTCGATAAGGAGGGAAACAACCGCTTACGGGTCCTCTCGACTCGTAAGAGGGAAAAATTCTCTTGTAGGATCCTTACGACTTATAAGAGAAAACCACACTTAGGAATCCTCATGACTCCTAAGGAGAAAAAAAAAACAAAACCACCTACGAGATACTCTCGACCCGTAGGGAGAAAAGTCTCTATGAGACTCTCACGGCTCATAGAGTTGAAAAGTCCTAGACGGCAGATCTGAACCTGCAGTCTAGGCCATCGTTATCTCTGGGAGAAATGAAGTTATCTGCCAATAAGCTGCATTAAAGATGTCATGCTGAAAAGAAAGAAAAAGCGAAGAAGTGACACAGGACATTACAAAAATGTGTATCTTTTATTCATAAATGTTGATCGAGTACAGGATACATTGTACTAAAGAATAAAAAAAATATATAAAAATATATACATATATTTTACAAGTACAAATGATACAAGGAGAATTACTGGGAAGGAAGCGTCTTGCATAGATTTAGCAATTGCTCGCATACGCCCTTCCATGCCTTCTCTTGATCGGCTACCACCGCCAGCTCTGCCTCCACTTGGACTCGTTGCTGCAAGACAGACGCAAGCTGCTCCCTGACGACCTGATAGGCAGCTTCCCGACCTGGGATATTGCGCTCAGCTACGTCAAGTTTCCGCTTCAAGTTTAGCCCATGGGAGATGCGCTCCAAGAGACCCTCAAAGATAGTCTTCACTTGGGCAGCCTTTGTTTCAACCTCAGCGCGCAGATGGGCCGTCTCGTTCGAGGTCTTTTGGCACTCCCTTAGTTTTAAAGCTGCTTCTTGCTCCAAATGGCGGAAGTGAGAAGTGCTTTGCTCGAGCCAAGTTGTTCGTTGGGTGCTCAGGGCTAAAACTTCGGGAGAAGGACGCGTCGACTCCAGCCGATGTAGACAGGCCTCGATCTCCCTGCAGTGATTAACCCAAGATTCGACGACGCCTTCGTTATGAAAATTTACGAGCGCCGCCAACATCGGGTTAACCTCCACAGCGAAATCTACGGCAGAAGGGAGAGCGTCCATGTTGAGCTCTTCGATGTACCCGCTCAGCATGCCCAAACTCATCACAGCACCCTTTGAAGATGGACGTTTCAAGAAAGGGCCTGCCGGTGAAAGGATGCGAGACTCAAAAGGGACCGGAGCCGGAACAATAGCTGCAAAACAAAACATGGTCAAACGATGGTTCAAGAGATGTTGAAGGGTTACCAAAAAGGAAATTTACTATACCAGCTGCAACGGACGGCAAAGCCGGAAGGGCCGGTAGCGTGGCAGGTCTTGCATCCCCTCCTTCGATTTGTGGCACTGCAATAAAGAAAAGGAAAAGTCAGAAATCATCCCATTGCTAAAAAAGGGATAAATAAAGACATTGTAGTGAAAGTATACTCACCGGCGCCACTAGAGGGAGAAGCGAGTTCGGATGGAAAGGAGAAGTGTGGGAGCAACACTTGATATAAATGATCAAAGAGCACTCCTGAAAGGGCACAGTGATATAACGTTAGTACAAAAGCTACATTTTAAAAAAAAAATTATTAATGCATGAGTCGTAAATCTATACCTTCCAACATCCGCGATGATACAAGGGAAGGCGGGGAAGTGACCACCGCCAAAGCAGTAGTTGACGGTGCTCCCTCGAGCAATGGAGCGTCGGCACTGGCCGCACCTGCAAATACAAACTTGTTAGAAGAGGTCGTGAGACATATATAAAAAAAAAAGAAGAACGCTGGTAACTAAAAATTTACCCGACGAGCTGCCAGCTGAAACTGAAGCAATCCCCTCCTCCAGTGACATGAGACCACCGCCCGTAGCCTCATCACCCGACTCGATGGGAACCGTTGTTGTGCTCGCAAGCCCTGGAGACGGCAAGGAACCATACATGGGGAGGGCTATGATCGGAGTATTGCCAGATTCCTGGGAAAGAACGGTCAGCTCCTCCTCAGGAATCGTGGCCGCCTCACCCGATACTCCCTCGGGTTCTGCGGTGGCGATTGTCTCGTCCATCGGCACCACGAGGTCTCCAGCCTCAAGCGCTTCGCCCTCTACTGCTTTCGGCTCGGTTAAGACAATCATCTCATCTGCCGCCACTTCAGGTGCGACATCAATGACCCTCTCGGCGGCGGATCCCTCAACCTTTGTTTCAGGCCCCGTGGCCCCGACGACGTTGCTCACTGTCGGCTCTGGTTCGGCAAGTACCGCTTCCTCCGCTCCCCTGGGTTCGACGGTCTCCGCCTCCCCCTCAGTCGGACCTGGCCCTGCAAGATGGAATGCATATGAGCCAATGGCTTTATAATTCTTACAACAAGGTTCTAAAAGAAATTCTACCTGAAGAAGATTTATCGTTTGCACTCCGGGCCGCGCGCGCCACTTGCCTATGAGCAGTAGACAGGACGGCAGGGGCCTCTTTAGAAGGAGTGTCGGCACGAGGAATAGTGCTAGGGCCCGCTCCTGTGGCCAAAGCAGCTCTGCGCACTTTTGCTTCGCGTCTCAACCGCTTCCGCTCCTCTCGAGCCGTTGAGACGGATGCCACTAGGGCTTCTTTGAGTGAGGCTTCTTCGTCCGTAAATAGGGAGGCCTCTAGATTTTTCAGGGCATCCCTCGTCGTTTTGTCAAGCCGAGGCTCTTGCGGCAACTTCGACGAAGCCGGGACTTCGGTAACGGGCTCGGGAAGGATCCCCGCATCAATTGATACAACCCCTGCAAAGAAACAAAAGAAGGTTAGGTTGACCATCAGAAAAAGACGACAAACTTTCCTTATAAAAGTGAAAGGGGTGAAACATACCAACGCCTGCTAGGGCACGCTTCTCCTCCTCCTCCTGGAAGGTTTTCAGGGAGGCAGCAATAGCCTCTTCAGTAGAGACACCTGTTGAAAATGGAGCAAATATTAGTTAAAGATAATAATAAAAAGTGCAATAAAATGACAAATAAAGCGGCTGATGATTACCGGACTCAGCGAGTTTGCTTAACATCGCTTCGAGCCTCGCCGATCGCTCAGAAGCTGCAATGGCGGCAGCCAAATTGGTGTCCGCAGGGTCTACCAAGAAGCCCTCACTACTGCCATATTCACATATTCCTTCGGTGGGAGGAGCCGCAGGCTTTAAGCTGAGGATCGCATCGAGGGAAAGGGTGGATTTCTTCTTCTTCTTCTGTTCGCCAGCTTTAGACCCGCCCGGAGTAGATTTTCGCTTGGCAGTCACTTTAGGGCGGCGGGTCCCAATATCTGCTCCTACGCCTGGCTCTGGCGACACTACATTAGCCGCCTTCGTGGGAGCATGGGGCGCCAATGGTGCATCCACCGTAGCGGGCAGCGGCAATCCCCGCGGGGGGCTCAACACGCGTGGTCGATCGACTCCAGCATCTTTTAGCGGAGGGACAACCGGGAGCCTTGGCTGCAAAGGGGCCTTGCGATCGTCGCCGGGAGGCGCACCCCTACGGTCAACCAGCATACGCTTCTCCGTTAAGATAATTGGGCCCATCGCGTGTGCATACCAGGCCACATATGAATTAAGCATCTTAGGGGCACAGCTGGGTTCACTAATGAAGAAATAGGAACCTGTGTTAAGCTGTGTAAAATGATGCATCGCATTCTTTATCCCCTCTGGGCCGACCACGGGCGTTTCCAAGAAAGCTTCCAGCGGGATCCCTTGGTTGTAGCTTGACTGCCGGGCAAATCGGTGTGGGTTATATCTTATAAACAAGGCTGTCTTATTCTGCCTGAACACTAGATAGCCCGGCCGGATGGAGTAGAGATGGAGGATTTCCCGAGCTTTCAATACAGAAGCCCCATCTTTGAAGTTATCACGCAGGGGCACCACTGACTTGGTGGTCTCTGAGCCTATGGTTATGACCTTGTCCACAAAAGAAACCTTCGCTCCGACCAGATGTGGACGAAGGAGCAGCCCTCTAGACTCCCGCGGGGCTGGAACCACAATTGAAGCCCCAACCAACTGCATGACTCTCGGGAGTCTGTATTTCTCGAAGAACGGAGGAGTCTTGTGGGCACCAAACACCCCTCGCACATGCATCTCCATCCAAGAAGTGAAGTAGTGCATCGGGAAGTTAGCAGGCTGTACCCCGGGCTCACTGGCGTCCGCCGCTATGCTAAGTCCATGATAAAGGTAAGCCAGCCCGGCGATTCCTACCGATAACTGCAAACCAGCCACCATCCGATGCGCTGGGTAAAAGACAGAGGGCCGCATGAGGCGGGGGTGCATGGGGAGTGCAAAGTTGCATAGCCACAAGCCCAAGAATCCAATAAAAAAGGTTTCCTCATCCATGCCTGGGACGGCAATTTCCGAGAAAGCAGCAATGGCAGCGTTGGGGAGATAGAAATCCTTCTGGTCATTGTCCGATACGGGTCGGCGGTCCAAGCCGAAACCAAAAAGGTCACAAAGCTGAGCGAACTTCTCGCCCTCCTCTGATAGGAACTCTGGGCGAATGAAGCGAGCAATAAAATCTGCGAAACTGACGCCCCGGTCGCCCGATTCCAGATGGAGTTCCTCATAGATCTCCAATACCTTCACTAAGCCCGGATACTGATGCTGAATGGCGTTCTCCGGAGTCAAGTCAAACACCAGCTGCTTGGTGGCAAAGACGTACTCGTCAGGAGGAAGCAGCTCCTCGTAGTGCTCTCCCCTCATTGGTAGACCCGAAATCTCAGCGAATTCCTCCAAGGAGATAGAGACTTCCCTATCCGTCATCAGGAAGGTGTGAGTGGGGATATTCCATTGTTCGATAAAGGCCTTGACCCACCACGTTGGAGGAGAGGGATACTCGAAAAGCGAAACGTAGATGGCTGGATATAAACCAATCCTCGTTAGATGAGTCATTTTCGCCGATAAGATGTACCGGGCCCACTGCAAATATCCGGCGGGGGGTCGCGGGATCAGTCCAATATTGTAAGCCTGTCCCCAAGGGCGTGCTTCACCCTGACAGATTCGCCTCCCCAGAATGTCTATTGCCGGCGGCGGCTGCACGGGAATGGCACCGATCGCAGGCTGGAGGAGGTCATCAGAATTCCAGTTTTTAACCTCCACGGCATACTTCACCGGGGGTTCGTCTGCATAGGGGATCGTGACTGTAGGCTCAGACGGCGAGGCGGAACTGAAGCTGCGACGGCCTTGGATGATCTGGCTGTACCACCTTCCCTACAGGTGGAGCTTTTTGCACTCAGGGTCATGATCTTTAATGAGAGCGAACGCCACCCGGTCCACTGGCGAATGGGGGAACCCTCCTTCCGAGCGAACGAAAGGGAAAGACAAATCTTCAGACATGTTTCCTGTAGAAAAAGCAAGAAAATAATAACCGTTAGTGTTCCAATGCTTCACATTTTAAAGTCCTACATCACACTGCAATGCAGTGGGTAGGAGACCAAAGGGGGACCCACAAAATCTAGATGACGGCGCATCATTTGATAAGACAGTCCCATCATTGGATGAGACTGTCAGTTAATGAAAAAGACCCCCAAGAGAATATCCTCATTAGGGGGAAATCCCTAGAGACAAGGAGAAAATCTCCTCTTTTAGAGCAAAGCTCTGTCACAGAGTGACATTTGTCAAACTCTGGTCTCAAGGGAATAAAACTTCCTAAAAAAGGGGGGGCCTAGCTCTGTAATAGTAATGAAAACTATAACTCCTAAGGATTAAAAGAAAAATTTTGGGATCTTAAAGATCCATGAAAACTTTTAGGAGTTCTCCATTTGATCTATGAGCAAGGCTCTGTTCATGGGTTAAAACCCAGGAACAAGATCTCTGTAAATTTTTGAGAACAAGGCTCTGTGGATGAAACCCCAAAGGGGTTTTCTTTAGATCAAAGATCTATGAGAGCAAGGCTCTATTGAAGAAACCCCAAAGGGGTTTTCTTTAGATCAAAGATCTATAAGAGCAAGGCTCTGTTAATTAAATTTAATTTAAATTAATTTAAATTTTTACCTAGAGTGATTCTAAGTGCTGAACTTTAAAGTTATTGGGAAGAAGCAAGAGCAAGGCTCTGAGAGTTCTTAAGCAAGAGCAAGGCTCTGAATCAAAGTTCTTGAAACGGTAAAGAAATTAAAGGACCAAGGGTCCCATTTATAGGCGCCTGCGCCTCTTCACCTAACCTCCATGATCCAACGGTCGGGATCTTGCCACCGCTGCACTCGCGTGCGCGCCACGTGAGCGCAACGGTGGGGGGCATTTGTTCCCCCAATCAGAGCAAGGCTCTATTTGAATTTCAAAAATTCAAATTTTGAAGCAACGCTTCAGATCCCGTGCGCTGCGCGCAACGCGCCACGTGTCAGAAGTTGACACGGCAGCACAACGCCCAAGGCAGTGCGTCCAATCAGAGCAAGGCTCTTTAAAAAAAAACATAAGCAACACTCAGTTGCGCAAGCGCTGCACTGCGTGACACGTGTCTGCGCAGTTGCGCAAACACAACTGCGCAAGCGCATCGCTGCGCGACACGTGTCAGCGCAGTTGCGCAAGCACAACTGCGTAAGTACACCACAGCGCGCCACGTGTCTGCGCAGTTGCGCAAGCATAACTGCGCAAGCGCACCGCTGGGCGACACGTGTGTGCGCAGTTGCGCAAGCGCTGTTGCGCAAGCGCACCGCTGCTCGACACGTGTCTGCGCAGTTGCGCAAGCGCAGTTGCGCAAGCGCACCGCTGCTCGACACGTGTCTGCGCAGTTGCGCAAGCGCTTCACTGCGCGACACGTGTCACGCGCTGGGGAGTTGCGCAAAAACAGAATGAAGATTTAAGGAAATTTTTTTCTGTTCTTGTTAAAACAAGAAGATTTCTTCTGTAAAACAGGGGGCCTTTGGATCAAAGATCCAACGGTGGGGAAAATTCCCCAAATCACTCAGAAAAAGATCTTTTTAACAAATTTAACTAATTTTTGAGCACTATAAAAAGGACCCCAGACCTCATTTCAAAAGGATAGAGACATCTGGATAAAAAAAAAGAAGAGAGAAGAGAACTCTTGAGAACTCCTTGAGAATACAAAAAAAAAGGTAAAAACCTTTAAAATAAGAGAAAATTCTCTTAGGAATAGATCATTGATCTAAGAACAAGATCAGTGATCTTCAATAAATAAATAAATAAATAAATAAATAAAAATAATAAAAAAATAGTGCCTTGCACTTGCTATGAACCTTTGGTTCTCTGAAACAAGGAAAAACTTGTTTTTTTTTCTTTGATCTAAATTTAGATCAAGAAATTAAAAAAGTGCTTTGCACTTCTGTTCTTGAATCTAAAAGATTCCTAGTGCTTTGCACAAATGCAATGCATTACTTGAAGGGCCAGGCCCAAATCAAAAAGACCTAGCAGGCCTAAAAAAAAGGGCAGAGCCCAAAACAAACTGATGCTCTGCATCCTTTCTGGGCAAAGCCCAAATAAGAATAAAAAGAAATGCAATGTAAAAGAAAATAAAATGTTGGACATTTTCAACTAGACTTAGCCCAATCGTGGCCATCAGTTCTTAAATTAAACTGACTGAGCAAATTGGCTCTCCTAAATCAATCTACATCCGGTTCGAGGGTACATCTCCGAACTCCTTTGACATCTATCGTTGTAATTCCTCAACGACGTCAAAGAGGTGACGGGTCCCGACGACCACACACCCATATGGACTGCGGGGTCCTTAAACTCGTGGACCGAAACGTCCTTAAACTAATATCGGACCGAAACGTCCTTAAACTAATATCGGACCGAAACGTCCCTAAACTAATGATGGACCGCAACATCCCTAAACTACCTATGAACCATTACGTCCCTAAACTGGAACAATAGAGCCTCCAAATGCTCTTTTGCCGGATCTAAACGGTCCCGTTTAAGTTGATCTTAGCCGCAACGCGACTAATGCATCCTTAAACTAAAAACACCGAACCCAAATCTAAGTAAATACGGATTTGGACTAGTCCACATCCTACGGGCGATGGTATTACTCAGTCTCCGTATACAATCCACGGGCAACCACAAACAAAACAAACACCCACGACACGAAGTGAAATTCTGGAGAAGGAGAAAGTTGTTACCGCGAAGCGGTAGCGTAATTAACTGCAGGGGCTTGCGCCTGCAGCGAAGAGCGTCCCCACAATCAAAAACCCCTCTAGCGAGGGGGAATCTGACAAAGTCTGCTACATCGGCTGCATCCGTCTAAACCTTCGATACACGGTGCCATAAATCGACTTGGCATCTTCGGAGAGGTGGACGGATAAAACCAAATAGCATCTGCCCCGAATCCCAGTGTCAGGACATCGCGGTCCTGTGTGCCGTCCATTCGGAGGGGAACAGTGTATTAATGAAACATGATGATAGATCATTATTTGTTATTCATTTAATATATAAGATATGTTTCATATATACACACATGATCTATTCATCCAAATAGGATTCTCACTCTCACTTTCTCTCTCTTCAAGCTCTCCATCTTCAAACCCTAATCCTAACCTCTCATGTGTTGAGATCAAGGGTTAGCTAGACTAATACTTCCATAATCCAACTCTATATCACCTAGGTTGCTTAGATTAGCACTTTGAGTAACCTAGTTACCTCAAGTTAGAGGTTAAGCTTGGAGTAGGAGCTCTCGGGTGGATCGTCTTTGACTCGAGGAGGCCATTGAGGTGCCGACGTTCCAAAGAGCCTACAAGGAGTGGAGGATAGTGATGAAGACCCGAAGGACAAGAAACGTGAGGTATAACTTCGAATCAGAGTAGTTAAACCTTTCGTAGTTTGCTAGTAACGGTTTAGATACGATTCTTGCACTCAAGTCCTTGTTACAAACCTTTGATGATCGTTTTTCATATATTCCGCCTCCCCGCAAGTTCGTGGGGTGCGTGACATGGACTTACAGTGGTATTAGAGACAACTAAACCATTACTATCTTGTTAGCAACTAAGTAGAACTTCGATCGACGGAAAACACGAAAATAACACCCCGATACCCTTAACAGTTTCTGTTAATTTTAAATGTGTCAGAAAATTTTTTTGATAGGCCTTAAAATTCACGGCAGGGTATTATAAGAGTTCTGGGAAAATACGAGGTCACAACTCGGCAAGACGGCCGCGGAATCGCAGCCAAATGGTGCTTTTGGCCGCGGATCCGCCGCCGAGTCAACGCCGAGTTGACTCGGAGTTTCACAGTAATTCCTATTTTCTGGTGATGATTAGCCGGGGTTTGAGATGGGTTTTATATTCATTCATTCGATGTGAATTGTTATATGATGTAATATTCTTTTGCGGAGCACATCCAGGTTGCGGTTGTAGCCACCGTTTTATTATTTCATTTACTATTTTTTTGGCTCCTAAGATAGACCCAAGATGGGGTGCACAAACTACCGGGTATGTCGAAGTGTTTAGTGGCCTACACACGTTGTTGAGGGAGATCGCTTCACTTCGGGTACTTGGCGGGTAGTTTGCCGTACCCGTAGGGGTCTAGGGTGGGGTAAAGGCTATTCATCACAACTGTGTAATCCGTATTTTGTTGCAGGCTCAAAGCAAACGCGGATTGCTTGTATATCCAATAATGTTCATCTGAGATCTGGAATGCCTATTATTGCATCTGACGAATGTACAATATCTATATATGATAGCTATTTAGACGTCACTTATGTTTTACACCCGCGCTAGCCCAGCCCCTGCTCTGTCGTTAGTTAAGTAACCTAACAGGTGATGACGGGACCCAGTGGCGAATGCGGATGGCACAAGAGAACGTTGTATTTTCGTTGTTCTCTGCAATGATAGGTTAAATGATGGGACGCATTATTTTAATGCAAAGAAAATAAACCAAAGTTGAATCGTTGGAATAAATTTAAAAGATACCACTCGGTTATTTTAAAAGAGCAGAATTTTTAATTACGGAGCTTTAACCACTCCTTTTAAAAAGCTATCAGGTTCCTTCGATTATATCAAGTTCACTACGTTCACGGTTTCGCCAAAACCAGTCGTAGCCCTCCGTCATTTCTTATGGATGGTCAGTAGTATTCAAGCTATGTTTGTTGGCTTTCGTCAAGACATAGTGTTTGGTAGCTGCTGGGGTATTCATTTGTTGCATAGATAGATGAGTTGGTTTGGGACAGTCGTATAACCTTGTTGGCTTTCGTCAAGGGTATATACGGGTGGGTTCAAATTAACAAGATAATGATGGGTAGAACTTAACATGTGTTTTATGATTTGTTGGCTTTCGTCAAGGTCATAAGAACATGGGGCAAAAATCCACATCGGGAGTTTCTAAAGAAACTGAAACTTGCTAGTGTTGCATACCATTTGGAGTTTGATGAATGTTGGTAGGATACCTTCAATATTATCATACGATGATATTTGGATCCCGGTCCTACTGTGAGTATATGCTACTTATCAGGAGATTCGTCACTTAACGATCAATGCTATAAACCAAGTGTCAAGAAAGGTGTCAGCGGAGCTACGCCCCCAGAGAAAAGAGGTTATTTAATTAAGGAACTTCGCGAAAGCGTTGGAAAACCTCCCTCGAAGTACCGACACTAGCCTGGCTGAACGGTTAAGCAAATATTGTACAGTGAGAATAGTCCTGGCTAGTTCTTCTTTTATGGTTTGAGGAAGGATTCGAGAAACAGTGGAAGCCATCCAGTTTAGATAAATTAAAAACCAATCTAAATTTGCAAGAGCATCATGCTAAAGTGTTTTCTTCTCTCTCTCTCTCATTGCAGCGACCTTGTGACCATGACTAGGTTACATCTAGATAACAAGTTGACTGAATCTAACTTATTTGACTGGCAAAGGTCTGTCCAGATGTCCATTGCCTATGACAAGCTGGACCACCCTATTACTACTCAAGATCCCGCCGTCCCAGGTCCAGTTTCCACCGTCGCGGATGTGGATATCCGTCAGACAAGGGAAAAGGATAAAGCGAAAGCTAAGTGCCTCGTGTTGGCCTCAGTTGATGGTGTATACCAGAAGCAACACGAGAAGATGGACTTATTTTCCATCTTTCTCCATAAAGATTTATATGGAGAGCAAACTCATATCGCAAGATATGAGACCTCGAACGATTTAATTCAAGCGAGGTTGGCTGTTGGGTCATCTGTAGGGGACAACGTCCTTACAATGACTAGCTCTGTTGATGAGCTCAAGGACCTGGAGACCACGTTGGGAAACAGGTCATACGCTGACTTATTTCCACAGTCCCTACCCTCTACTTACACCCTGAAAGAAACCAGGGAGACACAAGCTTTGCTTAATGAGGGACCTTCTTCTTCTACATCCAGGGCGAAAGCAAATGGTGAAAAGAAGAAGACCTCTACAAAGCCGATATACAGTGTCAATAAAGTAGGAGGAAAGGGAAGAGCAAAAGTTTCGGGACTTGGTGTAGGTAAGGAGGGATGTTCCTATTGTTATGGAAACGGGCATTGGCAGAAGGATTGCAGGGCTTTGGAAGCCTGTAGCCAGGATACGAAGCATGTTGTGGCTTCAGCCTCTAGTGTGTTTGTAATTGAGAACTGTTTGTCAATTAACTCTACTTCCTGGGTACTAGATACCGGAGCAGGATCTCATATCTGTAATTCATTACATGCTTTGAGAAACCGTAGAGATATAAGGATAGGTGATTTGTCTCTCAGAGTTGCAAATGGAATGAGCGTGGACGCTGAATCCGTGGGAGAATGTCGCCTAGGTTTGACAAGTGGGCAGATATTGATTCTACGTAACTGTCTGTATGTACCTAGTTTGACTTGTAATATCATATCAGTGTCCTCACTTTCAAGAGAGGGATATGACTTTACATTCGTAAGCGATGTAGTTCACATCCACCTAAATCAAGTTCTGATTGGGTCCGGTACATTAGATGACGGTATATACGTATTGAGTGAAGCTCAGATTTTCAATGTCCAGAACACACTTAAAAGAAAGTCTCCAGAATTGAATCAGGCTTTCTTATGGCATTGTAGACTAGGTCACATCAATGAAACACGATTAACGAAGTTACATAAAGAAGGATATTTGAATCCGTTCGAATATCAATCTTATGCCACTTGTGAATCTTGTCTCATGGGAAAGATGACAAAGACTCCGTTTACTGGACACGGAGTAAGAGCGAGCGAGCTCTTAGGACTCATACATAGTGACGTGTGCGGTCCAATGTCTACACATGCGCGAGGTGGTTATTCCTACTTCATTACTTTTACGGATGATTTCTCTAGGTATGGACATATCTTCTTAATGAAGCATAAATCCGAGGCCTTTGAGAAATTCCAGGAATACAAGAATGAAGTGGAAAACCAAACAGGCAAAAGTATTAAGACACTGAGATCTGATCGAGGTGGTGAATACTTAAGTGCCGAGTTCCTGGGTTACTTAAAAGAGAATGGAATTCTCTCTCAGCTTACTCCTCCATACACACCACAATGCAACGGTGTATCGGAGAGGAGGAATCGAACCCTATTAGATATGGTTCGTTCCATGATGAGTAAGGCTGAGTTACCACGATCATTCTGGGGTTATGCGCTAGAATCAGCGGCATATCTTTTGAACAAGGTTCCAACCAAAACAGTGCCTACCACACCATATCAGATGTGGAGTGGGAAGAAACCCTATCTTCAGTACCTGAAGACATGGGGGTGTCCAGCTTTTGTAAAAAAGCAGCATCCGGACAAGCTCGAGGCACGCTCAGTAGAGTGTAAGTTTGTGGGATATCCAAAGAACTCCATGGGATATTGCTTCTATTACGCAGAGGAACAAAAGGTTTTTGTTTCTCGTCATGCCCGCTTCTTAGAAAATGAATTTTGAGAAAATCAGAAGAGTGGGAGCGCAGTAGAACTGGAAGAAATTCCAGAACCACAAGCTGTTACTGAAAGTTTGGTGGAACAAGAAGTTTCAGAAGAAAGGGACATACCAGCGCCTATCCGCAGAAGTAGTAGGCAGTCTCATCCGCCCGAAAGATACTACGGTTTTCTCATAGACGGGGATCAAGAAGATTGCGTCATTGATAATGACGACCCTACTAGCTTCCAGCAAGCCATTCAGAGCGGCGACTCGGTAAAATGGCTGGATGCAATGCGGACCGAAATGGAGTCCATGTACACTAACAAAGTATGGACTTTGGACACTGCTCCAGATGGGGTAAAACCCGTAGGATGCAAGTGGATCTTCAGGAAGAAGATTGGTGTAGATGGACAGGTTGAAACCTATAAGGCTAGACTTGTTGCAAAAGGTTTCCGTCAAAGACCTGGTTTGGACTATGACGAAACCTTTTCTCCAGTGGCTATGCTGAAATCCATTCGGGTCCTTCTTGCTATTGCTGCCTTCCACAATTATGAGATCTGGCAGATGGACGTAAAGACGGCCTTTCTAAATGGAAATTTAGAAGAAAGCGTCTATATGGATCAGCCAGAGGGATTCATTCAGAGTGGGAGCAGCGGTAAAGTATGCAAGCTGCTTAAATCCATTTATGGACTAAAGTAGGCATCGCGGAGTTGGAACATCTGTTTTGATGATACTGTCAAAGAATTCGATTTTATCAAAAATCCAGATGAACCATGCATATAAAGTAAGATTGTAGGGAGAGTTGATGTATTCCTCGTCTTGTACGTGGATGACATTCTCCTAATAGGAAATGATATTCCTATGCTACAGTCAGTCAAAAGATTCTTGTCACAGAAGTTCTCCATGAAAGACCTGGGTGATGCCACCTACATTCTGGGGATCCAGATCTATCGTGATAGATCAAAGAGGATGTTGGGACTTTCGCATTCCAGGTACATAGACACCATATTGAAAAGATTCAGTATGGATGATTCTAAGCGCGGTAACCTACCGGCTTGTCACGGAATCACCCTCTCCAAAGAGATGTCTCCCAAGACTGATTTGGAAAGGGATCGCATGTCGATTATTGTAACACCCGAGCCCATTGCTACTAATTTCTGTTACTGTTTGAGCATAATATGGTACTCATTTCATATATCTTTCTTGTTTGTGGCTTATAGTAAATTTTACCCGGTAATGTCATTTCTACATATAACAAATTTTTAGCATCTAAAATAAAATTTAAAAATATCCATCTTGGCCTACTTGACACCCCTAGCCTTGTGGTAGCGTCCGTGTATTGTGTTCTCATCCCGTTCAGTGAAACGGGCGAGTTTGGACGGCTACGCGCGCATACAGGTGTCCATCTTGGGGGTATGCTTTTTAATCATAAGACACTTAATTTTAAAATTTGGAACCCGCTTAAATTCCTATTATTTCAATTTCGAATTTTTGGACTCGACCCGGACGCGATTTGGAAATGTTTTATTTTGCGCCAAAAACCCAAATCTTAAAATATTTAACCAGCGCATATTTTTTTACTAACCTTATATTTACTGTTCATTCACAATCTTTAAATCTTTTTAAAATTTCTTTTTCTAACGCCTAATCTTGCCTCAACCAATCAACTCTCCCCATTTATTTTTCTGTGGGCCCCTCACCCTCAGATCTCTCTCTCTTTCTCTATCTCTCTCTCTCTACCCCTCAATTCTCTCTTTCTCTATCTCTCTCTCTCTACCCCTCAAATCGCTCTCTCTATATAACGTTATTCTCTCTCTCTTATATAAAATTTTCCCCTCCTTTATTTTTTCAAAACAAAACAACAGAAACCTATCTCGAGCCAGCGAACCCCGGCCGCCTCGTCCCCGTCGCCGCCGCAACCCCGTCGCCGGCACCACCGTCGCCTGCGCCCGCACCTCCTCGTCTCAACCACAGCCCTCTTCCTCCTTCCCGTGCGCCTGCACCCTCACCATGACCTTGCCCTCGCCGCTGCAGCCACCTGCTCACCACCCGCGACCATCTGTGCCGCCCCTGGTCATCGCCGACGATCACCAGACCCCCCTGTGATCGCCTCAGTAAGTCTTCCTCTTCTCTTCTCCTCTCCTTCTTCCCTTCTTCTCCCTTTTTTGTTCTGTCCCGATTCTTGTTGGCCGTAATTCCTTGCAGGCTTAGCACCGGAGCTCCGTCGACGTGGTCGGCATTCACCATCCCTCCACAGATCCTCGTGAGCCCCCTCGTCTTTATCCTTCTTCTCTTCCCTCTTCTGGATTCTCCGTTTAGCCGTTCACGAAATTCTTAAAATTGTGGTTTCACTATTCTCTTTCTCGCTGAAATCCGGCGATGCCGACGACGTGATCCGACGTTCCAGCGAGGTACCCCGATCCGCGTGGTTCCATTGTTCGTTGTTTGGGTTCAATCCGTGAACCGTGTGTCCGTCGCGAGTTTCCCCGCCGACGTTACGTTCCGTTTTTCCCGGTTCGATACCCGTCGAGGCAAGTACCCCTTGCTACATGCTATACAATATTTATATATATATATTGACACCCTAAACCTGTAAAACTTAACTTGGTATAATCGTTTCCCATTTTCGGTTACAATATTGCATTATATCATTTTACTGTTAAACATGGAACTTACAGTTTGCAAATTGAACCTAATAATCATATCTACCTGTTCAATCACATTTTACTGTTAAAACAGCTGGTAGCATTTATCCATGTAGTTCTGTTATATTCGGACACTCGCATGCATTTAACCTGAAATAACTGTATTGAACCGTTACATAAATTATTGCACCGCTAAGGGTGCTTAAACCTGTTGACATGACTAAACGGCTATATCGTCTTACTGTACTCTTGTAATTTGAATGAAACTGCTTATTATGTAATTCATTGCTTATCTCATGTTTGATAATATATCTGATTGTGAGCACACTCACGATATTGTTTACATCTTGACCTGACATTGCTACACATGTATATATTGATATACCTGACATGGTACCGTATACTGTTGACTTGACCTGATGTACCTGACCCGACCCGTTACCTGATCTTGTGTCTAATGCCAACAAACCTGACATGTAGTCCTCATGGACCGTTCCTGTTGTCTATCCAGACAAACCTGCTTTTACCTGATCCTGTGTTGGCATTAGTTCTTGATTACTGAATACCTGACTCGACATACATAACTTGGGGGTATGGGGAAATCAAAGGTGAAACCTGACTTGTAACTCAACAGTTCGATACCTATTCTGATCAGTCTTACGGGCTAGGCCAGCCCCGGAGTGATGATGCTGACATCACTCGCCCATCATGCTACCTGTTACTGCCTAGCGGCACGTCTCGGATTTAGCCCCGAGGATCTTGACCGTGGTCCCGGGCACGCACGGAATACTATTGAGTTACATCGACGATTCATCAATTGATTTCAAAGACTTTAGAATAGAAAACCTGATAGAACAGTTTAGTTACCCACTGCACACTACCCGGCACTGCTTGATTCACATTATTGCTACTCTCGTTTTATTCATGTTTATTTGCATTACCTGTTACATTGTTCATATTGTATTACTTGTTGACATAACGCGCTGACGTCTGGGTTTTGCATGGCCCAGATTCTGTACCGCTGTCGCAATCCGAGCAGGAGTACTTCAGCCAGCAGGCTGAGCTGTGAGTTCAGTAGTAGTTAGTTTTATTTCCTGCATTTATTTCCTGATGTGAGCCCGCATTATGGGACATACTTTTCAGTTATTTATATTGGATCATTTGCTTCCGCATTTATTTATTATTGACTCCTGTTATTCTGGATTATGGACATGTTTTAGATAGTTTTATCTTGTTCTTGATATCTCTACAGCCGTAATGTGACTGTGGATGGATACTTCCTACCCACAGGTAACATGGTTGGCTATGTTACGTGCCCAATCTAGCGTACTCTGGGAAGCAGGGCGTGACATGGTTCTTTTGGTATCAGAGCCATAAGTTAGTTGGGTTGATTCTTTTGTAGTTGGGTATGGTACCCAATACACGAATCAGAATACCCGTGTTTAGGAAACATGTCCTGCCACTTTGTCGTTTACCATTCTTGAATCACATTCTTCCGTATTATATATTTTACGATGTGCAAACTTCCTTTGCATATCGACTCGAAAAACATGATTTCTTGTTATCTCTAGGACTTAGGCGACTTGGGTGGAGTTAAGTAATTGTGGCTATGATACTGCGGCATAGTTACAATGCGGTACTCTATTTAAGTATCTTGGAGTTCTAGCCTTGATCTATATATTGAATCTATCATCATGCTAATGTTGGGTGTTTTGATTTCAGGAATATGGCAGATAAAAATTTGAAGACGCACCAGAGGCGTGTGGACAAACCCGCCATGCTTGGAGTGATAAAGGGAATGCTAGAAAATCAAAAGAGAAAGACCGAGCTGATCCAGCAGCAAGCAGACTCGTTCCAGGAAGGTTTGCAGATCGTTCAGCAGTCTGTAAACAACGTTGGAGCTAAACCAGTTGACCGAGTAGGGACCGTGGCAGATTTCAGGCGTTTGGGTCCGTCTACATTTACTGGGTTGGAGGAGCCGTTGCCAGCCGAGCAGTGGCTAGTTAACACGGAGAATTTGTTGATTGCGGCACAGGTTCCAGATGACAAAAGAGTTGATGTGGTACGCATTCAGTTAGTGGACTACGCCCGAGAGTGGTGGCTTGTGGAGGAGACCCGCTTGCCCAAGCCGATCAAGTGGGCGGATTTTTCTAAGAGTTTCCTGGAGAAGTTCTTCCCGCGGACTGCACGGGAGGAAATGGAAGAGAAATTTATTGGGCTAAGGCAGAATGGAGCACCTGTGGACGTGCATGCAGCAGAGTGGACGAGACTCGGCAGATTCGCTGGACCTTTAGTCGCCAACGATGCAGACAGGGCACGAAGGTTCATGCGCAGTTTGGATGTGGACATCCAGAGGCAGATTGTCTCCCTGGGTTTGACCACTTTCTCACAGGTTCTTACGGCAGCTCGGGAACAGCAGAGTTCATCTGGGATGAAAGGGAGTTTGCAGCAGACAGCAGTTGCAGCAAGGAAGCCCGCATTTGTACCTAACCGAGCTCATGGTCGCAGAGGTATTCCAGTAGACCGTCGAGGTGTAGCACCCATGAAGAAGCCTATGATCGTTGATCGAAGAAAGAGCGTGATTTGTGACTACTGCCATTTACCTGGGCACGTGCAGAAGGATTGTCGAAGAAGGCTGGGACTTTGTTTGGTTTGTGGAGCGGCCGATCACGCAGTTGGTGCCTATCCGTCGAAGCTTCGTACGAGAGATGATATTCAGAAGCCTCCGCAGAGACCGTTCCAAGGGCAGAAACAGCTGACTCAAGGACCTAATCAGGCTCGAGCTTTTACCTTGACAGCTGAGGAAGCCAAGGCGTCAGGAGAAGTCGTTTCAGGTATTCTACTCGTTCATGGTTTTCCCGCATTGGCATTATTTGATTCTGATGCATCCCATTGTTTTATGTCATCCAAGTTTATGACTACACACTCGATTGCTTGCACGACCCTGTCTAGTTTCTGGGACATACACACTGGAAATGGGAAAATTATATCTAGTAGGGAATGTAAAGACTGTACAGTTGTTGTGTGCGGACGGGAGTTTTTTGCAGATTTCTTGGTGATTGATACGGGCAGCTATGAAGTCGTCTTGGGAATGGATTTTCTTGGCACTTTCCACGCTCACATTGACTGTAGGGCAAGGAAAGTAATTTTCCAGATTCCCGGACATCCTGAGTTTACCTTCACTGGAGGAAGCAGTTCTGTCGGGCCAGTCGAGTTTAGGGCTAGGCCGACAAATATTATTCTTGCAGCAATGGAAGTTGATAGTAGTGAAGAGCCGGCGGTTGTTCGCGATTTTATGGATGTGTTTGAAGATATATCGGGTTTACCGCCGAAGCGAGACGTGGAGTTCGCAATTGATCTTATTCCTGGTGCAGCGCCGGTATCTAAAGCGTATTATCCAATGGCACCAGTAGAGTTGGAAGAAGTTAAGAAACAGGTTACTGAATTGCTTGAGAAGGGTTGGATTCGAAACAGTAACTCGCCTTGGGGAGCTCCAGTTCTTCTAGTAAAGAAGAAGGATGGCACAAGAAGAATGTGCATCGACTATCGAGAACTAAACCGGGTGACTATTAAGAACAAGTACCCGATCCCTCGCATTGGAGAACTTTTTGAGCAGCTTAGTGGCGTGAGGGTATTCTCGAAGCTGGATTTGCGATCCGGATATCATCAGGTCCGAGTGAAAACAGAAGATATTGGCAAGACGGCGTTTCGAACTCGGTATGGACATTACGAGTACTTAGTGATGCCCTTCGGAGTAACGAATGCGCCGGCAGTATTCATGGACTTGATGAACCGAATCTTTTCACCGTTCTTGGACCAGTTTATCGTGGTCTTCATTGACGATATTCTGGTTTACTCGAAGAGTTTTGAGGAGCATGCTGAGCATTTGAAAATCGCACTGCAGACATTGAGACAGGAGAAGCTTTATGCGAAGATGAGTAAGTGCGAGTTTTGGCTGGAGGAAGTGAAGTTTTTGGGACACGTGGTGTCTGGCGATGGCATTGCCGTCGATCCAGAAAAGATTGCAGCAGTTCGAGATTGGCCTATTCCAAAGAATGTTGCTGAGATAAGAAGTTTCCTTGGATTAGCCGGATACTACAGGAGATTTGTGGAGAACTTTGCTCGTCTGGCAGAGCCGTTGACCAAACTTACGCGCAAGGAGGTACCTTTTGTATGGACGGATAAATATGCGTTAGCTTTTGAGTCGTTGAAGCAGAAGTTGATAACCGCCCCTATTCTGACCGTGCCAGACAATTCCGGAGGATTGGTGATTCACAGCGACGCATCTGGGAAAGGATTGGGATGTGTTTTGATGCAGCATGGGAAGGTTGTAGCATACGCATCGAGACAATTGAAGACCCATGAGAAGAATTATCCGACTCATGACTTGGAGCTTGCGGCTGTGATTTTCGCCTTGAAGATTTGGAGACACTACCTTTTGGGCGAAAGAGTCGAAGTTTTTACAGATTATAAGAGCTTGAAGTACGTGTTCACGCAGAAGGAACTTAACATGAGGCAGCGTAGATGGTTGGAGCTGATGGCGGACTACGATCTTGATCTTAAGTACCATCCGGGGAAGGTTAATGTTGTGCTGGATGCGCTTAGTCGGTTACCAGCAATTCAGGTGTTAACTACGCAGAAGGAGATCGTTGCAGATTTTCGAAGATTTGACTTGGAGGTTGTGCTACCGTGTTCTACGGGACAGTTGATGCAGCTGCAAGTGCAGTCGTCTTTGATTGAGAAAATTAAAGCAGCACAATCGCAGGATCCTAGACTGCAAAAGTTTCGAGAGCAAGTTGAAGCCGGACTACGAACAGATTTACTGGTCCACGAAGATGGTTCGTTGAGGTATGGTAGCCGTTTATGTGTGCCAAAGGGAGATGTTCGTGAAGAGCTTATGAAGGAGGCACACAGTTCAGCTTATTCTGTACATCCAGGAGGCACAAAGATGTACCGAGATATTCGACAGCATTTCTGGTGGGAAGGCATGAAACGGGAGATTGCTCGCTTTGTGGCTAAGTGCTTGGTGTGTCAGCAAGTTAAGGCTGAACATCAAAGGGTTGCTGGTTTATTGCAACCACTTCCGATTCCTCAGTGGAAGTAGGAACATATAACCATGGATTTCGTGACGGCTTTACCGCGGAGTCCAAAGGGCAACAATGCAGTATGGATGATTGTTGATCGGTTGACCAAGGCAGCTCACTTTATTCCTTTCCGGGTTGGTCAATCAACAGAGACCTTGGCAGAGCGGTACATGCAGGAGATTGTAAGATTGCATGGAGTACCGGTGAGCATCGTGTCCGATCGGGACACTCGGTTCCTATCACACTTCTGGAGGAGTTTAAAGGAAAGTTTGGGGACTCGATTGAAGTTTAGCACAGCTTATCACCCTCAAACTGATGGTCAGTCGGAGAGAACGATCCAAACTCTTGAAGATATGTTGAGAGCATGCATGTTGGACTTCAAGGGTTCGTGGGAGGATCATCTACACTTGGTGGAGTTTTCTTACAACAATAGTTTTCAAGCAACTATCCAGATGGCTCCGTTTGAAGCTTTGTATGGTCGTAAATGCCGTTCACCTGTTTGTTGGGATGATGTCGGTGAACGAAGATTGTTGGGACCAGATTTGGTTGTGCAGACAATTGAGAAGGTTGACACTATCAGAAATCATATGAAGGCAGCACAAGACCGACAGAAGAGTTGGGCAGACACGTCAAAAAGACCTCTAGAGTTCGCCGTGGATGATTTGGTATTCTTGAAGATATCACCGACTAGAGGGGTGATTCGTTTTGGGAGTCGAGGAAAGCTTAGTCTCCGATTCGTTGGACCCTTTGAGATCTTGGAGCGTGTTGGTGAGGTAGTGTACCATTTGGCGTTACCGCAGTCCTTGGCAAATGTGCACGATGTGTTTCACGTATCTCAACTACGAAGGTATGTTCGAGATGAAACGCACGTATTGGATCATTCGGAGCTAACAGTACGGGAAGACTTGACTTTTGAGGAGCGACCGATTGAAATTGTGGATCGAAGGGAAAAGCTTCTTAAGAACAAGGTTATCCCCCTTGTGCTTGTTTCTTGGGGAAATCGCTCGCATGGAGAGTCCGCTTGGGAACGAGAAGATGAGATCCGGCAGAAGTTTCCTCACATTTTCCTGTAGTTTTCTATGTTTGTATTCTTGGAATTTCGAGGACGAAATTCTTTTTGTAGTTGGGTATAATGTATCATCCGAGCCCATTGCTACTAATTTCTGTTACTGTTTGAGCATAATGTGGTACTCATTTCATATATCTTGCTTGTTAGTGGCTTATAGTAAATTTTACCCGGTAAAGTCATTTCTACATATAACAAATTTTTAGTATCTAAAATAAAATTTAAAAATATCCATCTTAGCCTACTTGACACCCCTAGCCTTGTGGTAGCGTCCGTGTATTGTGTTCTCGTCCCGTTCAGTGAAACGGGCGAGTTTGGACGGCTACGCGCGCATACAGGTGTCCGTCTTGGGGGTATGCTTTTTAATCATAAGACACTTAATTTTAAAATTTGGAACCTGCTTAAAATCCTATTATTTCAATTTCGAATTTTTGGACTCGACCCGGGCGCGATTTGGAAATGTTTTATTTTGCGCCAAAAACCCAAATCTTAAAATATTTAACCAGCGCATATTTTTTTACTAACCTTATATTTACTGTTCATTCACAATCTTTAAATCTTTTTAAAATTTCTTTTTCTAACGCCTAATCTTGCCTCAACCAATCAACTCTTCCTATTTATTTTTCTGTGGGCCCCTCACCCTCAGATCTCTCTCTCTTTCTCTCTCTCTCTCTCTTTACCCCTCAAATCTCTCTTTCTCTATCTCTCTCTCTACCCCTCAAATCTCTCTCTCTATAACGTTATTCTCTCTCTCTCTCCTATATAAAATTTTCCCCTCCTTTATTTTTTCAAAACAAAACAACAGAAACCCATCTCGAGCCAGCGAACCCCGGCCGCCTCGTCCCCGTCGCCGCCGCAACCCCGTCGCCGGCACCACCGTCGCCTGCGCCCGCACCTCCTCGTCTCAACCACAGCCCTCTTCCTCCTTCCCGTGCGCCTGCACCCTCACCACGACCTTGCCCTCGCCGCTGCAGCCACCTTATACAGTCTATGGTGTAAAGTTTTTCCGTGTTTTTACGGATAGGAGGGGCGTTCCCGTAATTTGTCGGGAAGCTTCTTGAAGCATGGTGACTTGGGGGTTAAGGTGACATTTGCATTAATTGGATAAGTGAGTCATGGTGTGATTCATACATGGAGTTAATGAATCAATTATGATTTATATGACTCATGTGATGAATCACTTAAAGTATTAATGAAACATGATGATATATCATTATTTGTTATTCATTTAATATATATGATATGTTTCATATATACACACATGATCTATTCATCCACATAGGATTCTCACTCTCACCTTCTCTCTCCTCAAGCTCTCCAACTTCAAACCCTAACCCTAACCTCTCATGTGTTGAGATCAAGGGTTAGCTAGACTAATACTTCCATAATCCAACTCTATATCAGCTAGGTTGCTTAGATTAGCACTTTGAGTAACCTAGTTACCTCAAGTTAGAGGTTAAGCTTGGAGTAGGAGCTCTCGGGTGGATCGTCTTTGACTCGAGGAGGCCGTTGAGGTGCCGACGTTCCAAAGAGCCTACAAGGAGTGGAGGATAGTAATGAAGATCCGAAGGACAAGAAACGTGAGGTATAACTTCGAATCAGAGTAGTTAAACCTTTCGTAGTTTGCTAGTAACGGTTTAGATACGATTCTTGCGCTCAAGTCCTTGTTACGAACATTTGATGATCGTTTTTCATATATTCCGCCTCCCCGCAAGTTCGTGGGGTGCGTGACATGGACTTACACTCGCATCGGGGTAGGCAACAAATCACATGTCCAAGTCCCTCATCTTTGAGGACTAGCGATCTTCTATCATATCTCGAAGTACAACTCGTGCGGCAATAGCTCCAAACTTCTGGGGCGATATCTCGTCATTCGCAGCAACAACTGGCTCATTTGTCTGCATGCTGAACAGTGCATCAATCATTAAATAATCGGTGCATTGACGGTCATCACATCCTGGCTGGCCTCTAGCAGTAGCCTGATCCTCTGGTGCTGATCTGTACGTCCGAGAAATCTTCGTAAAAGCGATTCATCAACACTCATGGCGCGAAAACACAATAAAACGACGCGTCTATGCAAATCGTATGTCCCTGAAATCATGCCCTGGTCAGTCCTCGTCCGTGACAAGCTCATGCTGACGCAACTCTAGCCGTAGCTCCTTCTGCCCGTGTAATCGTGGCAGCAAAACCATAAACCAATATCGATGAGGATAGATCATGAATGAATATAATGCTGTGCAAGGAAATGTACATCCTAAGGCTTCTTAAGCGGAGTAGCGTATCATAAGTATGCCGCGGAACATACACACGATACGTCACTCTCCTTAAGTCACATACTCTATCAACCAAGGTCAACCTACGCGACGAAAGTTCGGGTCTAATACCCCCTCGACTAAGTCTAAGTTCCGTAAGGTCAAGCCTAAATTCTGTATATATACAAACGCCCAAGGCTCCGCATAGTCAAACATAGACTCGAACCAAGGTTAACCTAGCGCTCTGATACCAACTTTGTCATGACCCGAAAAGGCACGTGACTGGCACTTGAATCATATGAAGTCTATAGGACACCATCTAATTAAAGTAAGCCAAAATCCCAGAAATCTAAATCATTTTTAAAGAAAGTGTTTTGTCAAAATAAGCCGAAGCGTTTTTAAAACATCATGTCTTTTCTGAAAATTTCGGCAGAGTTTTCTTTGTAAATACTGGCCCCAAACAGGTACAACATGCATAATATGAATAAAGGCATCCCCAAGCGGGAGCTAGCTCTTCGTCAATTGACGGTCACAACCACACAAGCAATATAATATACAACGCCAAAGGGCGAGGATCAAAACTCAAAAGGAAACCCAAAATCAACAATAAAACCACAAATAATACAACCGCAACTCTACGGTCGAAAGAATATACACTGGTCTCTAAGGTTATAAAATAATACATCTGGTTGATGGGGTTTACTAGATACAACTGAAATAAATAAAGGTACTATGGTGGTCACGATGCGAGTGAACCCACCTACCAAAGCAATCACCCGGAAGAAACAGTGTGCCAGCAAAGCCGCAATGAAAACCTGTATGGCAAAACCTGCAAGAAACTGTTGCACAACGGGGTGGGTTGCCAACTCGTGAGTAGAAATCATCACAGAGCAGAAATCGTATGTATGACTCAATCCTAGGTCAAAACGATCGTAATATAAATATCCTCAATATGATAAGGTCTGAAGTAAGAAAAGGTGGCAAGGGAAAACATCTATACATAAGTGTAATCCCATATGCTCGTGTCAGTGCCTCAGGTAGCAATATATCATAAATGTGAGGTATGAATGCATGAAAACAGAATGCATATAAATGAGAAATTGTTTTCTTTAATTGGTGAGATTTCTGTATATATAAATCGAGGTATCATCAATGAAATCAATATAAAAATCCGTGTCAAGCATCGACACAAAACATGTATCCAAAAATCTGATATCTCGGGCTCCGGCTATCCGGACTGGCCCATATCATAAATCTCAATACCTCAAATCTCAATATCCTGGGCTCTGGCTATCCAGACTGGCCCCTGGGCTCCGGCTATCCGGACTAGCCCAACTCCGATCGGTATCATCCGGATATCCGTCGAGTCAAAAATACAATCACCGGTCAATAGTGCTTCCCTGTCACAGGCTCAACGCCATCATCTGCGACCTTCTCGTCCCGGGGTACCGCACCGGGTCCACATACACCCACAGACGGTTCCTCCTCCTCCTCGAATTGGGTGTATGATATCGCTCAAGAGCCGAGAAAACTCATGGTGGACATATCTCAAATCATATCATGAGAAAACCACAACTTTCATTTTAAAATGATAATCAGTTTATAAAATTCTTGCGGTTTCTCCAAATCCAGAAATCTGATGAAAATCCGAAATCCCAATCTCAAGTATAATTAAACAATGAATTCTAAAATATTGGGCTCCGGCAATCCGGACCGGCCCTAATAATAATGCATGAAAATGAACGTATAAATATGCATGACAATCACAGTAATAAATGCAATGCCTAAGCTATCAGCTAACAAGTGATATCAATGAATTAATATTCTCTACAGTTTACGTAGCATGGCAATTACTGATGATGGTGTGTGTGAGCCGGCAAGCAGGTGTACGTGGAACATACGCATCATCGGTAATGGTGCTGGTGTCCTGACAGCATGATTTCAGTAATGGCATATGAAAACACAATATAAGCATGCGATGCGATGGGAGCAGAAAGAATATGAGGGAGCTGAATAATAAACACAATAATAAATAATCTACAAGTAAACTACTGGACTAAACTAACAGACTGATCAAAGGGTAAGGAAAACCACCTAAGTCTGAGTCGATATATATATATATATATATATATATATATATATATATATATATATTTACACACACACATACATACATATAATAGTCGGTGATCCCGCCTCAATAGTATCACATATGATACAATATATAACATGACATCCTCGAGTCAAGAGTGCGGATCTATCATCAATATATAGCTCGTACGGTAAATCCATCGTATGGCATCCCAAATCATAAATCAACACAACGGTGTATAAAGCATATCTCAAGTGCAATAATTTTGCACAAAATATAAATACCCGGTAGGTGCAATCATGGTGCACGAAAACGATATCATGAAACTCAGTCATCAAAACTCAATCATAGGAATAAATCGCCCAAAATACAGAAATCAAAGATGGCGGCAACAATCCTGCTCTAGCACATCCTCTAAAGATCTCCGGCCAACTGTCGTGGTCACTCATAACATGCCTCGTCGACGATGCCGAACTCTGGCCTACTGGGTGTGCGTAATATGACCGATCCTGGATCCAAGTCTTCTCGTACTATTCCAGAAGGGTTCTGTCGAAGTCTTCCTCAAATCTCGTTTCTGTCGAACTGCCCGTAAACCATCATCTGCTACTAAATCTATTTTTTATTCCGGAAAGACTGCATACTCATCACGACTCCTTCTGGAAGATATATCCATGTATAACGCCTCTGCATGCGTATCACATCTCTGATGTCAGCGGAGCGGAATGTCGTCTCGTCAAGATCTCGTACGAACCTCTTACTCCATTTTTTCTCTAATGTCGACTGATTCGGACCCGTCTCTTCGTGGCTGCATGGACTTCACTCCAACGGCTATACTCGTATATGGAGCCTTCCAAGCAATGTATCCCATCACATGATATCCGAACGACGTCGAACTTTTCGATCGATTCGTCAAAGTTCCATAATTTCTCCCAAGAGCTCAACATCTTGAGTACAGTTTAATAGTATTATAGTACATGCCACAGTACCTATGGACCAGCCGTAGAAGGGCAAACCCAAGCCTCATCAATGGCACCGCGGAACTGCTGTAAACCCTAAGGTTTCAAAGCGTTCTCATGGTCATTATATCAAGTTAGGGTTTCATTCTTCTAGAAGGTCCACAGAATTACTTACATGTTCCTCCGAATACTTTAAACTGGAAAAATGGGTTTTTGGCATTCGATCGTCTTCTATCGACTCTCAACGTACTTGTGTGAAGTTGTCTCTAGCTGGAATCAATCAATCTGATGACCTCGTATCGGGGTAGGCAACGAATCATATGTTCTAGTCCCTCATCTTTGGTGACTAGCGATCTTCTCTCGAAGTACAACTCGTGCGGCAATAGCTCCAAACATCTGGGGCGATATCTCGTCATTCGCAACAACAACTGGCTCATTTGTCCGCACGCTGAACAATGCCTCAATCATCAAATAATCGGTGCATTGACGGTCATCACATCCTGGCTGGCCCCTGGCAGTAGTCTGATCATCTGGTGCTGATCTGCACGTCCAAGAAATCTTCCTAAAATCGATCCATCAACGCTCATGGTGCAAAAACACAATAAAACGATGCATCTATGCAAATTTTATGTCCCTGGAATCATGCCCTGGTCAGTCCTCATCCGTGACAAGCTCATGCTGACGCAACTCTAGCCGTAGCTCCTTCTACCCGTGTAATCGTGGCAGCAAAACCATAAAGCAATATCGATGAGGATAGATCTTGAATGAATATAATGCTGTGCAAGGAAATGCAATCATGCACCCACAGACGGTTCCTCCTCCTCCTCAACTCGCCCAACTCCGATCGGTATCCTTCGGATATCCGTCGAGTCACAAATACAATCACCGGTCAATAGTGCTCCCCTGTTACAGGTTCAACGCCATCATCTGCGACCTTCTCGCCCCGGGGTACCGCACCGGGTCCACCATGCACCCACAGACGGTTCCTCCTCCTCCTCGAATTGGGTGTATGATATCGCTCAAGAGACGAGAAAACTCATGGTGGACATATCTCAAATCATATCATGAGAAAACCACAACTTTCATTTTAAAATGATAATCAGTTTAAAAAATTCTTGCGGTTTCTCCAAATCCAGAAATCTCATGAAAATCCAAAATCCCAATCTCAAGTATAATTAAACAATGAATTCTAAAATATTGAGCTCCGGCAATCCGGACTGGCCCTGATAATAATGCATGAAAATGAATGTATAAATATGCATGACAATCACAGTAATAAATGCAATGTCTAAGCTATCAGCTAACAAGTGATATCAATGAATTAATATTCTCTACAGTGTACGTAGTATGGCAATTACCGATGATGATGTGTGTGAGCCAGCAAGCAGGTGTACGTGGAACATACGCATCATCGGTAATGGTGCTGGTGTCCTGACAGCATGATTTCAGAAATAGCATATGAAAACACAATATAAGCATGCGATGCGATGCGAGCGGAAAGAATATGCGGGGGCTGAATAATAAACACAATAATAAATAATCTACAAGTAAACTACTGGACTAAACTAACAGACTGATCAAAGGGTAAGGAAAACCACATAAGTCTGAGTCGATATATATATACATATAATAGTCGGTAATCCCGCCTCAATAGTATCATATATGACACAATATATAACATGACATCCTCGAGTCAAGAGTGCGGATCTATCATCATATATAGCTTGTACGGTAAAACCATCGTACGGCATCCCAAATCTGGGTACGGGTCAATATCACATTTATCTCATTAATCAACCGGTATCCTTACCATCACATATCGTGAACTGGGGTTACTGATCTAAGTCTAGTACAATACCGATACCATCTACATATGTATGTGTGTATGAAAACACATCGCCCAAGGACCCGCTATACTAATCATGTCGTATCTCATAATACAAACCCAAACATGTCACCGATCTCGTAGCATCATGCCCAATCTCATCGACTCAACTCCAAGTATCATATATTATCCTCGTCAACCATGTATATGTATATGTGTGTGTGTGTGTGTATATATATATATATACATAGTCCCATACCTATGTATATTTATATATACATACATATCCCCATATACGCACAACTAATAAAATGTATGCAAGTGTGTGTGTGTGTGCGTGTAGGTGTAACCTTTACTCTAGGGTTTCGCGACTAAAAAGCTAAACTAATTTACTTCTAACTACACTAATCTTACCCATGAACACATAACCTTATCCTGATAATCATCCACGTATCACAATACTCTAGTTTTTATATATAATATAAGTATATCGTATACTACGCTACGAACTGCGGGGGTGCTATACGCCATCCACCCGACTTCTCCCGTAGATATATATCTACTCACCTTGATCCTCACTTGCTGGAGTCGATGACTCTACGCTCTCCTCGTCGTCTCAAATCCACATGGGGGTACCTACATATCATACATATAGCATCGTAAACGGAAATCACGCATGAAAACCAAAATGTCGCACGAATCACACATAGGTTAAAACCTATAGTTTACGCATGCAAGAATAACCAACAACTCTCGACGATTGACGTATAAACGTGAATCGACCGATAAAAACACAAATATCAAAACTTCATTTCATAAATATCACGAAATACAGGGCAGCAACTCATGAAAATGGTCCCAGATTTTACCCTAGGTCAAATTAGCCAATTTTGCATATGCAAAGGGTCTATTTTACTATGGACCAAATCAACCCTACTCTGGAACAAACATGGACCAAATCAACCCTACTCTGGCTGCAAATTGCGGCCAGAATGATTAAATCTGCGGCCTAGTTTAGGGGTTAGGGGTTCGAGTCTTTAGAGTAGCATCTAGGTCACCTGCACCACTCACTGTGTTTGCTAAATAATTTTCAGAGGCCCCGGGTGTTAGCAAATCACCAATTCTCATCACAATTTCCACAATTCCCGATATCGAGGTTTTCTATGTTTAGTGTTTGGGTTCTCTCTCTGGTTTTAATCCAAAATACGATCGTTACAAGGGTTGCAAGGCCTCTACTGACCTCAATTTACAATTCACCGTTCAAATCAAACCCTAACCTCTTCTAGAATTTTCAAAGTTCACAATTTTACACTAAATCGGTTCTAAACACATATGGGTACTAATGGAATTGAAATACTACACTAATAGTACAGAAATTACCTCATTTCATAACTCAAGAATTTTCTTGAGTTGCTCCAAGTCTTCAAAATCCGATTTTTCTTGGTCCAAAGTGTTCGTAGTGGGTTTGTGCATGTTTTTTTGTGAAATGGAGATGAAGTTTAGAGTTGTTTTGGATGGTAAAGTGAGGGGCTTGAGGAGGGAGGGGTGGAGGCATCCATGAGAGGAAAAAATGAATGAAAAAAATGAAGGGAAGAATAACCAAGACCAAGGTTTGACCCCTCACCATCTCTCTCTCTTTACTCTCTCTTGCCCATCCCTTATTCTTTAATCCATTTTCTTCTATTTTTCTTCTTTTGTTTTCTTTTCTTTTTCTTTCTTCTCTCATAATAAACCCAAAACAAGCATGAAGAAATAAAGAAAATCCATGGAGGAAAATGTAACAAGTATGAAAAAGACTTGGTGCATGTCACATGCACAAAACTAGCTTAATGCACGATTAGCGATATTTAATCGCGATTAGCATTAAAATTGCATATAATTAATTATAAAAATTCATAATTTGCATAAATCACATAAAGCACCCTCATTTCTGAAATTCCTATAATTTTCCAAATATTTCCCTATTTATCGGTATTTAATTATACCGCATATTAAAATATTCATAATATTTATTATTTAATTATAAAATTTCCCAAAAATAATATTTTATTTTTCTGAAATGTTACAGTCTTCCCCCTTAAAGAAATTCGGTCCCCTAATTTAAATTTAAATTTAAACTCCCCCAATTTCTAAAACATTTCAGTAAAACGGCTAAGTCGTCGGGGCTTCGAAATCATAAATACATAAAATATATCGTAGCACAATGCATGCGCATGAAAACGAGTATATAAACCAAAAATCAAAACTCCGTCAAGCATCCCGCAATAATCGGAGTTATGGTGAAGACACCAAAGTCAAAACCCAATACGAAAACCGACATGATATATAACAAAACTATAACATGTACGTAGTACGCGTCGATGTAAGCTCGTCAAAATATCTGGAAGCAATGCATGCCAAATCTTTCCAAGCCGCTGTGCGATGTGCGTGTTACGGCACAGTGGCGGACGTCTATTATAAGAAAATAACTATATATATATATACCCTTTGTTTAACACACACGTCCCGCCGTTTTGAAAATAGTTTAGAAAGGTTTCCCTGTAACATTTGTCGTGTCATCTCGGACATGTATGAAAATACTGAGACTATAGCTCTATCTTTGGAAATCCCTTCAATAACTATCAATGCCTGCAAAATATGTTCAGGTACTGTTCTCGGACTAGTCCTGCTCGGCTACTATATCAAATAATAAATATCATAAAACATGCTGCTCAAAAGAAATCAATCCCAAAAATGCATATAAGAATGCCACGTGCGTCTGGTGCGCACGGAAATCGAAATCCATGAATGTGCCATACATGAGCACATAAACAAAATCTAAGTGCAACGGGTGTGCACAAAACATCCGTCAGAGGCAACGGGTGTGCCTGACAACAATAACAAGTGCATCTGATATGCACAAAGAATCTCAACTTAGTGCATTTGGCGTGCACCAAAATCGCATCAAGCGCGTCAATATGCGCAAAGAATCCAAATCAAGTGCACTAGGTGCACGGAACAAATATCGAGTATTACAATCGAAATCGACGGTATACAACACATATCAATCCAAATCCAAATCAGGTATACCGTGTATATAATCTCATAACCATGTGCATCAACGTGCACAAAATCGAATCAAAATACTAAAAGTGCATGAAAACTATGCTGGAAACACAAGTCAAATCACATGCATAACATAGGCATGAAACCAAAATTAATATCTCGAATGACATCAAAACGAAGTCAAGTGCAGCTGTGGTGCACAAAACACGTATCAATACACTGCAAGCATATGTGAACTATACTGAGTGCAAAAACCGAATCAAGTGAGTGCCACATGCACAAAATCGACCCTACTGTATGAAATCCATGAAATCATAAACATGTGCAGTCAAAGCACAAAAAAGATATCAAATGCAATAACTGTGCACAAATCATAAATCAACACAACGGTGTATAAAGCATATCTCAAGTGCAATAATTTTGCACAAAATATAAATACCCGGTAGGTGCAACCATGGTGCACGAAAACAATATCATGAAACCCAGTCATCAAAACTCAATCATAGGAATAAATCGCCCAAAATACCGAAATCAAAGATGGCGGAAACAGTCCTGCTGTAGCACATCCTCTAATGATCTCTGGCAACTGTCGTGGTCACTCATAACATACCTCGTCGACGATGCCGAACTCTGCCCTACTAGGTGTGCGTAATATGACCGATCCTGGGTCCAAGTCTTCTCATAGTATTCCAGAAGGGTTCTGTCGAAGTCTCCCTCAAATCTGTTTCTGCCGAACTGCCTGGAAGCCATCATCTTATACTAAATCTATTTCTTGTTCCGGAACGGCTGCATACTCATCACGACTCTTTCTGGAAGATATATCCATGTACAACGACTCTGCATGTGTATCACATCTCTGATGTCAGCGGAGCGGAACGTCGTCTCGTCAAGATCTTGTACGAACCCCTTACTCCACTTTTTCTCTAATGTCGACTGATTCGGACTCGTCTCTTCGTGGCCGCATGGACTGCGCTCCAATGGCTATACTCGTATCTGGAGTCTCCCAAGTAATGTATCCCATCACATGATATCCGAACGACGTCGAACTTTTCGATCGATTCGTCAAAGTTCCATAATTTCCCTAAGAGCTCAACATCTTAAGTACAGTTTAATAGTATTCTAGTACATGCCACAGTACCTATAGACCATCCGTATAAGAGCAAACCCAAGCCTCATCAATGGCACCGCGGAACTGCTGTAAACCCTAAGATTTCAAAGCGTTCTCATGGTCATTATATCGAGTTAGGGTTTCATCCTTCTAGAGGGTCCACGGAATTACTTGCATGTTTCTCCGAATACTTTAAACTTGGAAAAATGGGTTTCTGGCATTCGATCATCTTCTATATACTCTCAACGTACTTGCGTGAAGTCGTCTCTAGCTGGAATCAATCAATCTGATGACCTCGCATCGGGGTAAGCAACGAATCACATGTCCTAGTCCCTCATCTTTGGTGATTAGTGATCTTCTATCATATCTCGAAGTACAACTCGTGCGGCAATAGCTCCAAACATCTAGGGCGATATCTCGTCATTCGTAGCAACAACTGGCTCATTTGTCCGCACGCTGAACAGTACCTCAATCATCAAATAATCGGTACATTGACGGTCATCATATCCTGGCTGGCCCCTAGCAGTAGCCTGATCCTCTGGTGCTGATCTGTACGTCCGAGAAATCTTCGTAAAAGCGATCCATCAACGCTCATGGCACGAAAACACAATAAAACGATGCATCTATGCAAATTGTATGTCCCTGAAATCACGCCCTGGTCAGTCCTCGTCCGTGACGAGCTCATGTTGACGCAACTCTAGCCGTAGCTCCTTCTGCCCGTGTAATCGTGGCAGCAAAACCATAAACCAATATCGATGAGGATATATCATGAATGAATATAATGCTGTGCAAGGAAATTTACATCCTAAGGCTTCTTAAGCGGAGTAGCGTATCGTAAGTATGCCGCGGAACATACACACGATACGTCACTCTCCTTAAGTCACCTACTCCATCAACCAAGGTCAACCTACGCGACGAAAGTTCGAGTCTAATACCCCCTCTACTAAGTCTAAGTTCCGTAAGGTCAAGCCTAGATTCTGTATATACACAAACGCCCTAGGCTCCGCATAGTCAAACATAGACTCGAACCAAGGTTAACCTAGCGCTCTGATACCAACTTTGTCACCACCCGAAATGGCACATGACTGGCACTTGAATCATATGAAGTCTATAGGACTCCATCTAATTAAAGTAAGCCAAAATCCCAGAAATCTAAACCATTATTAAAGAAAGTGTTTTGTCAAAATAAGCCGAATATGCGTTTTTAAAACATCATGTCTTTTCTGAAAATTTCGGCAGAGTTTCCTTTGTAAATACTGGCCCCAAATGGGTACAACATGCATAATATGAATAAAGGCATCCCCAAGCGAGAGCTAGCTCTTCGTCAATTGACGTTTACAACCACATAAGCAATATAATATACAACGCCAAAGGGCGAGGATCAAAACTCAAAAGGAAACCCAAAATCAACAATAAAACCACAAATAATACAACCGCAACTCTACGGTCGAAAGATTATACACTGGTCTCTAAGGTTATAAAATAATACAATCTGGTTGATGGAGTTTACTAGATACAACTGTAATAAATAAAGGTACTATGGTGGTCACAATGCGAGTGAACCCACCTACCAAAGCAATCACCCGGAAGAAACAGTGTGCCAGCAAAGCCGCAATGAAAACCTGTACGGCAAAACCTGCAAGAAACTGTTGCACAACGGGGGTGGGTTGCCAACTCGTGAGTAGAAAACATCACAGAGCAAAAATCGTATGTATGACTCAATCCTGGGTCAAAACGATCATAATATAAATATCCTCAATATGATAAGGTCTGAAGCAAGAAAGGTGGCAAGGGTAAACATCTATACATAAGTGTAATCTCATGTGCTCGTGTCAGTGCCTCAGGTAGCAATATATCATAACTATGAGGTATGAATGCATGAAAACAGAATGCATATAAATGAGAAACTGTTTTCTTTAATTGGTGAGATTTCTGTATATATAAATCGAGGTATCATCAATGGAATCAATATAAAAATCCGTGTCAAGCATCGACACAAAACATGTATCCAAAAATCTGATATCTCGGGCTCCGGCTATCCGGACTTGCCATATCATAAATCTCAATACCTCAAATCTCAATATCCTGGGCTCCGGCTATCCGGACTGGCCCCTGGGCTCCGGCTATCCAGACTGGCCCAACTCCGATCGAAATCCTCCGGATATCCGTCGAGTCACAAATACAATCACCGGTCAGTAGTGCTCCCCTGTCACAGGCTCAACGCTATCTTCTGCGACTTTCTCGTCCCGGGGTACCGCACCGGGTCTACCATGCACCCACAGACGGTTCCTCCTCCTCCTCGAATTGGGTGTATGATATCGCTCAAGAGCCGAGAAAACTCGTGGTAGACATATCTCAAATCATATCATGAGAAAACCACAACTTTCATTTTAAAATGATAATCGATTTATAAAATTCTTGCGGTTTCTCCAAATCCAGAAATCTCATGAAAATAAGAAATCCCAATCTCAAGTATAATTAAACAATGAATTCTAAAATATTGGGCTCCGACAATCCGGACTGGCCCTGATAATAATAATGCATGAAAATGAACGTATAAATATGCATGACAATCACAGTAACAAATGCAATATCTAAGCTATCAGCTAACAAGGGATATCAATGAATTAATATTCTCTACAGTGTACGTAGCATGGCAATTACCGATGATGATGTGTGTGAGCCGGCAAGCAGGTGTACGTGGAACATACGCATCATCGGTAATGGTGCTGGTGTCCTGACAGCATGATTTCAGTAATATCATATGAAAACACAATATAAGCATGCAATGCGATGCAAGCGGAAAGAATATGCGGGAGCTGAATAATAAACACAATAATAAATAATCTACAAGTAAACTACTGGACTAAACTAACAGACTGATCAAAGGGTAAGGAAAACCACCTAAGTCTGAGTCGATATATATATACATATAATAATCGGCGATCCCGCCTCAATAGTATCACATATGATACAATATATAACCTGGCATCCTCGAGTCAAGAGTGCAGATCTATCATCAATATATAGCTCGTACAGTAAATCTATCGTACGGCATCCCAAATCTCGGTATGGATCAATATCACATTTATCTCATTAATCAACTGGTATCCTTACCATCACATATCGTGAACTGGGGGTACTGATTTAAATCTAGTACAATACTGATACCATCTACATATATATATGTGTGTGTATGAAAACACATCGCCCAAGGACCCGCTATACTAATCATGTCGTATCTCATAATATGAACCCAAACATGTCACCGTTCTCGTGGCATCATGCCCAATCTCATCGACTCAACTCCAAGTATCATATACTATCCTCGTCAACCATGTATATGTATACGTATATATATATATATACATAGTCCCATACCTATGTGTATTTATATATACATACATATCCCTATATACGCACAACTAATAAAATGTATGCAAGTGTGTGTGTGCGCGTGTAGGTGTAATCTTTACTCTAGGGTTTCGCGACTAAGAAGCTAAACTTTACTTCTAACTACACTAATCTAACCCATGAAAACATAACCCAATCCTGATAATCATCCACGTATCACAATACTCTAGTTTTTATATATAATATACGTATATCGTATACTACGCTACGGACTGCGGGGGTGCTATACACCATCCACCCGACTTCCCCCGTAGATATATATCTACTCACCTTGATCCTCGCTTGCTGGAGTCGATGACGCTACGCTCTCCTCCTCGTCTCGAATCCACGTGGGGGTACCAACATATCACACATATAGTATCGTAAACGGAAATCGCGCACGGAAACCAAAACGTCGCACGAATTACAGATAGGTTAAAACCTATAGTTTACGCATGCAAGAATAACCAACAACTCTCGACGATTGACGTATAAACGTGAATCGACCGATAAAAACACAAATGTCAAAACTTCATTTCATAAATATCACGAGATACAGGGCAGCAACTCATGAAAATGGTCCCAGATTTTACCCTAGGTCAAATTAGCCAATTTTGTATATGCAAAGGGTCTATTTTACTGGAGATAAAGCCCTGGAACAAACATGGACCAAATCAACCATACTCTGGCCGTAATTTGCAGCCAGAATGATTAAATCTGCGACCTAGTTTAGGGGTTAGGGGCTCGGGTCTTCAGAGTAGCATCTAGGTCTCCTGCACTACTCACTGTGTTTGCTAAATAATTTTCAGAGGCCCTGGGTGTAAGCAGATCACCAATTCTCATCACAATTTCCACAATTTCCCGATATCGGGGTTTTCTATGTTTAGTGTTTGGGTTCTATCTCTGGTTTTAATCCAAAATACGATCATTACAAGGGTTGCAAGGCCTCTACTAATCTCAATTTACAATTCACAATTCAAATCAAACCCTAACCTCTTCTAGAATTTTCAAAGTTCACAATTTACACTAAATCGGTTCTAAACACATATGGGTACTAATGAAATTGAAATACTACACTAATGGTGGAGAAATTACCTCATTTGACAACTCAAGAATTTTCTTGAGTTGCCCCAAGTCTTCAAAATCCGATTTTTCTTGGTCCAAAGTGTTCATAGTGGGCTTGTGCATGTTTTTTGTGAAATGGAGATGAAGTTTAGAGTTGTTTTGGATGGTGAAGTGAGGGGTTTGAGGAGGGAGGTGGTGGAGGCGGCCATGAGAGGAGAGGAGAGGGAAAAAATGAATGATAAAAATGAAGGGGAGAATAACCAAGAATATACACTGGTCTCTAAGGTTATAAAATAATACAATCTAGTTGATGGAGTTTACTAGATACAACTGTAATAAATAAAGGTACTATGGTGGTCACGATGCGAGTGAACCCACCTACCAAAGCAATCACCCGGAAGAAACAGTGTGCCAGCAAAACCGCAATGAAAACCTGTACGGCAAAACCTGCAATAAACTGTGGCACAACGGGGGTGGGTTGCCAACTCGTGAGTAGAAATCATCACAGAGCAGAAATCGTATGCATGACTCAATCCTAGGTCAAAACGATCGTAATATAAATATCCGCAATATGATAAGGTCTGAAGCAAGAAAAGGAGGCAAGGGTAAACATCTATATATAAGTGTAATCCTATATGCTCGTGTCAGTGCCTCAGGTAGCAATATATCATAACGCCCGGAAAAACGGCAAACAATAGGTATTCCGTAACGCCCGGAAAAACGGCAAATAATAGGATGGCCTTTTGAGTTACGTTCGGTTACAATCCTGATTTCCCCATACCCCCAAGTTATATAAGTTCAAGTCAGGTATTAAATAATCTGGAACTAATGACAACACAGGATCAGGCAGGTACATGTTTGTCTGGATAGACAACAGGAAATGTCCGTAGGGACAACAGGTTAGGTTTGTTGGCATTAGTAACAAGATCAGGTAACCGAGAAAGCCATGGTACCTCAAGCCAAGTCAGGTAATATATATGTATCATGTCATGTTTAAAAGTACACGGTACCATGTCTTGTCAAGTAGTAGGTGTATCAAGTCATGTCAGGGGTGCACAACATGTCACGTGGGTGCTCGTAATCAAACTAAAATAAGCATGGGTATACAAAACAAGTATGTGGTACTAATGAAACAATAAAATGGAATATTGTAATGTGATATGCAAATAGATACAGATTAAAGCATATGGATGCACAGTTATCGATTTGGGTTAAGGAGATAGTTCCAACATTAATTAAATACAGTTTATCGAGTATGGAATGTTAAAATCACATTAATATGTATTAAATGATCTAGGGATGCAATTGAATATATATATTGAGCTAGATGTATGCAAACGAATGTCCAATAGGGTATAAACTATTAAAAGGGTACTATGGGCTATGCAAATAATTATTATGTGATTTAAATATGGATGTGGGTACTATGTATAGTAAACTAAAATGCAACATGGTATGTTTCAAGTTATAAATCTAAAATGATATAAATGAACATCGAAATGTTAAAAATGGAACATGCGGCATTAAATTTAATCTACAGGTTCAACATGTAATTAAATAAGTATAAAATAATATAGATAGCATGTAGCAAGTTTTACTTGCCTCGACAGATCAAGAAACGGGTACGCACTGCAACGTCCAATGTCGATAAAAGCTGCGATGCACACACGCTTGCCCGGAACGGAACCGGCCAATGCAAGAAGTGACCACGCTGCACAAGAACGTCTTCTGGGTCGCCCGGATCGTCGACGACATGCACGACTCCAATGAGACGGCCGAGACCCGATTCAAGAAAGCAAGAAAAAGGGAAAGAAAGAAAATAGAAGAAGGAAGGAATGGGTTGTGGATATTGGCTCTGTGGTTGGTGTTTGAGGACAGAGGCGAGGCAAGGGAAACGAAGGCGACGATGATGTGTTTCCGGCGATCACCGGAAAAAGAAATCCCAGAAGAGATAAAGAAAAGAGAAGAAGGAACAGAAGAAGAAGGGGAGAAAGAGAGGGTTGTTTGCAGGGGCTCGGGAGAAGAGTGAAGGGAAGTGGAGGAAAGAGAAGAGAAGAGGTGGTGTTAGCGCCGACGTTGAGGTTGACGGCGATGGGGACAAAGGCGAGGCTGGGTCATAGGTGATGGGTGCGTGGGTTTCTTTGGGTTCAGGATCTTGGGGAAAAGGAAGTGAGGAGGTGGTGAGGAAGGTCGTCGGTGAGGCAACGGGGTCAGAGTGGTGGCGACGATGAGGCGAGGGCGCGGCTCTCACAGGGGTTAGGGTTCCAGGGAGTAATCGTGTGCAGGGAAATCGGGTGATGGGTTCCTGAAGTCTGGAAAGAAAAGAGAGAGGAGGAAGGGAGGAGGAGAGTGAGAGTTCGTCGGCGGTGGTGAGGGGATGTCGATGACGACGAGGGTGGAGGCGGTACAGGCGAGGGCAGAGAAGTGGGTTCTCGCGATGAAGGCGGGAAACGAGAACGGGGAGATGAGAGGAGAGGGAGGGAGATGAGGGCAGTAGGGGAGAGGCGAGGAGAGACGGAGGATAGGTGGTCGAGGTGAGGAAGACGACGGTAAGGTGGCTAGGGTTAGGGTCTGGGGTTTTTCTCGTGCTCGTGGGGGTTTAAACGAGGGAGAAGAGGAAACGTAAAGAAGGGAGGTCACGAAAGCGCGGCGCGGTGACCACACTCGAGGAACGCACAGTAACTCCGATAGGAGAGAGAATGAAGAGAGAGAGAGAGAGCGGGGGAGAGAGAAAGAGAAAGAAAGAGGCAAGAGGAGAGAGAGACGGCGAGAGAGAGAGACTGAGAGAGAAAGAGAAAGAGAAGAAAAGAAAGAAAGGTTGAGTGCGGTGGGGCCAGAGGGAAAAAGGGATATATGGTTGTTTTGAAATTACGATTTGATTTAAAAAGATTTCGTTGGTTAAATAAAACTTTGAAGCTGTTAAGAAATTTTTTTAATATATTATTATATTAATAAATTTGAATTTTGGCGGGATATAAAACATTCCGAAATACGCCCGGGTCGGGTCTAAAAATTCAGATTTTAAATACGAAAAATAAATGCGACTTCCAAATTTTAAAATGAATGATTAGGTAACTAAAATGCATACCCCCAAGAATGGACGCACGTACGTGCGCGTAGCTATCCAAACACGCCCGTTTCACTGAACGGGACGAGAACAAGATGCACGGACGCTACCACAGGGTTAGGGGTATCATGTAGGCTATGGAATGCAATTTTAATTTATTTTCCGTGTCCTAAAATGTTATATGTAAAATATACGATGCTGGATGAAATGCCAATTTGCAGTTTACACTAGATGCACGTGTCTATGTAACAAGCTAGGGTAATTTATAAATATGAATCAACCAGTTCAAGCAAGCGGGTCTGGACGAATGCAATGTAAAAATGTAAACTACCATTCGCACCCAAACACGATAAATCAAGAAAATACCACCAAAAAGTAAATATAGAAACTGTAATTGGTATAAATGAATTAGGTTGTTACATTATACCCAACTACAAAAAGAATTTCGTCCTCGAAATTCCAAGAACAAGAAAGGATAAACAATCAAGAATTACAAGAATAGATATGGAAACTTCTGCCGGATTTCATTTTCTCGTTCCCAAGTTGATTCTCCATGCGAGCGATTTCCCCAAGAAACAAGTACAAGAGGGAAAACCTTGTTCTTAAGAACCTTTTCTCTTCGATCCACAATCGACATCGGTCGCTCCTTCGAGGTTAAATCTTCTCGTACAGTCAACTCCGAATGATCCAGCACGTGTGTTTCATCTCGAACATACTTACGGAGATGAGATACGTGAAATACATCATGAACATTCGCCAAGAATTACGGTAACGCCAATCGATACGCCACTTCTCCAACACGCTCCAAAATCTCGAAAGGTCCAACGAATCGAGGACTAAGCTTTCCTCAACTTCCGAAACGAATCACTCCTCTAGTCGGTGATATCTTCAAGAATACCATATCACCAACAGCGAACTCTAGAGGTCTTCTCGATATATCTGCCTAACTCTTTTGTCGGTCTTGTGCTGCTTTCATATAATTCCGGATAGTGTTAACCTTTTCAACTGTTTGCACAATCAAATCTGGTCCCAACAATCTTCGTCCTCCAACATCATCCCAACAAATGGGTGAGCGACACTTGCGACCATACAACGCTTCGAATGGAGCCATCTGAATAGTCGCCTGAAAGCTAATATTGTACGAAAACTCCACCAAGTGTAGATGATCCTCCCATGACGCTTGAAGTCTAACATGCAAGCTCTTAACATGTCTTCAAGAGTTTGGATCGTTCTCTCCGACTGGCCATCTGTTTGAGGATGATAAGCTGTGCTAAACTTCGATCGAGTCCCCAAACTTTCCTCTAAGCTCCTCCAAAAGTGTGATAAGAAACGAGTGTCATGGTCGGACACGATGCTCACCGGTACTCCATGCAATCTTATAATCTCCTGCATGCACCGTTCTGCCAAAGTTCCTGTTGATTGACTAACTCGAAATGGTATAAAATGAGCTGTCTTGGTCAATATATCAACAATCACCCAAACTGCATTATTGCCTTTTTGGACTCCGCGGTAAAACCGTCACGAAATCCATGGTTATATGTTCCCACTTCCATTGAGGAATCGGAAGTTGTTGCAATAAACCAGCAACCCTTTGATGTTCAGCCTTAACTTGCTGACACACTAAGCACTTTGCTACAAAACGAGCAATCTCCCTTTTCAAGCCTTCCCACCATAAATGCTGTCGTAGATCTCGGTACATCTTTGTGCCTCATGGATGTACGGAATATGCTGAATTGTGCGCCTCCTTCATAACTTCTTCGCGGATGTCTCCCTTTGGCACACACAAAAGACTACCATATCGCAACGAACCATCTTCATGAATCAACAAGTCCGTTCGAAGTCCAGCTTCAACCTGTTCTCGAAACTTCTGCAATCTTGGGTCCTGCAATTGCACTGCTTTAATATTCTCGATCAACGACGACTGTACTTGCAGCTGCATCAACTGTCTCGAAGAATATGGCAGCACAACCTCCAAATCGAATCTCCGAAAATCTTCGATAAGTTCCTTTAGTGCAGTCAATATCTAAATTGCTGGCAACCGACTAAGCATATCCGGCACAACATTAACCTTCCCCGGATGGTTCTTAAGATCAAGATCGTAGTCAGCCATCAGCTCCAACCATCTGCGCTGCCTCATGTTAAGCTCTTTCTGTATGAACACGTATTTTAGGCTTTCGTGATCGGTGAATACTTCGACCCTTTCGCCCAATAAGTAGTGTCTCCAAATCTTCAAAGCGAAAATCACAGCTGCTAGCTCCAAATCATGAGTTGGGTAATTCTTCTGATGGGTCTTCAATTGTCTCGATGCGTAAGCTATAACCTTTCCGTGCTACGTCAAAGCACATCCCAATCCTTTCCTAAAGGCGTCGCTGCGAATCACCAATCCTCCGGAATTGTCTGGCACGGTCAAAATAGGACCGGTTATCAACCTCTGTTTCAACACCTCAAAAGCTGACGCACACTTATCCGTCCACACAAATGGTACTTCTTTGCGCGTAAGCTTGGTCAAAGGCTCTGCCAGACGAGCAAAGTTCTCCACGAACCTTCTGTAATACCCGGCAAGTCCAAGAAAGCTTCTTATCTCCGCAACAGTCTTCGGAATCGGCCAATCTCGAACTGCTGCAATCTTTTCGGGATCTACGGCGATTCCATCTTCGGACACGACATGTCCCAAAAACTTCACTTCTTCAAGCCAAAACTCGCACTTGCTCATCTTTGCATACAATTTTTCTTGCCTCAACGTCTGCAGTGCGATCTTCAAGTGTTCTGCATGCCCTTCAGTACTCTTCGAGTAGACCAGAATATCATCGATGAACACCACTATAAACTGGTCCAAGATTGGTGAAAAGATTCGGTTCATCAAATTCATAAATATCGCCGGTGCATTCGTTACTCCGAAGGGCATCACTAAATACTCGTAATGTCCATACCGAGTTCGGAACGCCGTCTTGCAAATATCCTCTGATTTAACTCGGACCTGATGATATCCGGATCGCAAATCCAATTTCGAGAATACCCTCGCGCCACTAAGCTGCTCGAACAATTCGCCAATGTGAGGGATCGGGTACTTGCTCTTAATAGTCACCCGGTTTAATTCTCGATAATCGATGCACATCCTCCTTGTGACATCTTCTTCTTTACTAGAAGAACTGGAGCTTCCCAAGGTAAATTGCTGCTGCGAATCCAACCCTTCTCAAGCAATTCGGTAACCCGATTCTTGACTTCTTCTAACTCCACTGGTGCCATTGGATAGTACGCCTTTGAGATTGGCGCTGTACTAGGAACAAGATCGATCGCGAACTCCATATCTCGCTTTGGTGGTAAATCTGAGATGTCCTCGAACACGTCCATGAAATCTCGAACAATAGCTGGCGCTTCATCTCTACCAACTTCCATCGACGAAAGAACATTAGCTGTCGGCCTAGCCCTAAACTCGACTGGCCCGACAGAACTGCTTACTCCAGCAAAAACAATCTCCGGATGTCCGGGAATCTGGAAAATCACATTCTTTGCCCCACAATCAATGTTAGCGTGGAAAGTGCCGAGAAAATCAATTCCCAAGACAACAACAAACAAAGGGATGCACCAGAATTGAATAATTCTACTGCGGGGAAGACATGATCAAGTAGGATACCTGAAACGATTTCACCTGAAGCCAAACACTGAAGAAGATAAACACGGTAAACAGGATTCAAGCTTGCGATAAAACGTAAACTGGAAAGCAAGAGAAACAAGGCAATACAACGACCATGGAGCAAGGAAGTGAATCAAGACCAGGACTCCAAGTTACTTAAATAGAGTACCGCATTGTAACTATGCTGCAGTTCATAGTTACAATCACATAACTCCACTCAAGTCGCCCAAATCCTAGTATCAGAATCAAAGAACAGGCAGAAACAATAGGGAACCCACAGGTTTCAAGTTGAGATGCAAAGAGGTTTGCATATCGTCAAGATAAGGATCAAGAGATAGATTATAATTCAAGAATCACGATAACAATGTGGCAGGACATGCTCCTAGTTACGAGTATTCTGATTCGTGTATTGGGTCCAATACCCAACTACAAAAGAATCAAACCCGATTAACCTATATCCTATGTCTCTGATACCAAAAGAACCATGTCACGCCCCGCTTCCCAGAGTACGCTAAGATAGGCACGTGACATAGCCAACAATGCTACCTGTGGATAGGAAATATCCTTCCACAGTCACATTACGGCTGTAGAGATATCAAGAACAGTAAAGTAAACGGATCTATCTAATACATGTCCATGAGCCAGAATAAATGAGTCAAGAAATAATATAATATGCGGAAGCAAAAGATCCAATAAACTAAACACCTGGAAAGTAAATCTGAATACCAACAGGATCCTCACTGCTCGGTCTAATAGAGGCAGTACTCCTGAGCAATCTGCAACAAAGGTAAAGGATCTGGGCCATGCAAAACCCAGACGTCAGTGCGTCATAATATCAAGCAATAAAATAAACAGGGGTAGCAAGACATACAAGTATGTGTATGAACAGTAAAACAGGTATAACAGTAATATAAAAGTGACAGTGAAGGGTAAGGCACAGGTGATGTGCAGTGAGTATTCTAAACTGGTCTACTGGGTTATCTACTCTCAAGTCTTTGAAACCAAGTAATATAATCCTCATTGTAACCCATCGGTGATTATTCCGTAACGCCCGGAAAAACGGCAAACAATAGGTATTCCGTAACGCCCGGAAAAACGACAAACAATAGGCATTCCGTAACGCCCGGAAAAACGACAAACAATAGGTATTCCGTAACGCCCGGAAAAACGGCAAACAATAGGATGGCCTTTTGAGTTACGTTCGGTTACAATCCTGATTTCCCCATACCCCCAAGTTATATAAGTTCAAGTCAGGTATTAAATAATCTGGAACTAATGACAACACAGGATCATGCAGGTACATGTTTGTCTGGATAGACAACAGGAAATGTCCGTAGGGACAACAGGTTAGGTTTGTTGGCATTAGTAACAAGATCAGGTAACCGAGAAAGCCATGGTACCTCAAGCCAAGTCAGGTAATATATATGTATCATGTCATGTTTAAAAGTACACGGTACCATGTCTTGTCAAGTAGTAGGTGTATCAAGTCATGTCAGGGGTGCACAACATGTCACGTGGGTGCTCGTAATCAAACTAAAATAAGCATGGGTATACAAAACAAGTATGTGGTACTAATGAAACAATAAAATGGAACATTGTAATGTGATATGCAAATAGATACAGATTAAAGCATATGGATGCACAGTTATCGATTTGGGTTAAGGAGATAGTTCCAACATTAATTAAATACAGTTTATCGAGTATGGAATGTTAAAATCACATTAATATGTATTAAATGATCTAGGGATGCAATTGAATATATATATTGAGCTAGATGTATGCAAACGAATGTCCAATAGGGTATAAACTATTAAAAGGGTACTATGGGCTATGCAAATAATTATTATGTGATTTAAATATGGATGTGGGTACTATGTATAGTAAACTAAAATGCAACATGGTATGTTTCAAGTTATAAATCTAAAATGATATAAATGAACATCGAAATGTTAAAAATGGAACATGCGGCATTAAATTTAATCTACAGGTTCAACATGTAATTAAATAAGTATAAAATAATATAGATAGCATGTAGCAAGTTTTACTTGCCTCGACAGATCAAGAAACGGGTACGCACTGCAACGTCCAATGTCGGTAAAAGCTGCGATGCACACACGCTTGCCCGGAACGGAACCAGCCAATGCAAGAAGTGACCACGCTGCACGAGAACGTCTTCTGGGTCGCCCGGATCGTCGACGACATGCACGACTCCGATGAGACGACCGAGACCCGATTCAAGAAAGCAAGAAAAAGAGAAAGAAAGAAAATAGAAGAAGGAAGGAATGGGTTGTGGATATTGGCTCTGTGGTTGGTGTTTGAGGACAGAGGCGAGGCAAGGGAAACGAAGGCGACGATGATGTGTTTCCGGCGATCACCGGAAAAAGAAATCCAAGAAGAGATAAAGAAAAGAGAAGAAGGAACAGAAGAAGAATGGGAGAAAGAGAGGGTTGTTTGCAGGGGCTCGGGAGAAGAGTGAAGGGAAGTGGAGGAAAGAGAAGAGAAGAGGTGGTGTTGGCGCCGACGTTGAGGTTGACGGCGACGGGGACAAAGGCGAGGCTGGGTCATAGGTGATGGGTGCGTGGGTTTCTTTGGGTTCAGGATCTTGGGGAAAAGGAAGTGAGGAGGTGGTGAGGAAGGTCGTCGGTGAGGCAACGGGGTCAGAGTGGTGGCGACGACGAGGCGAGGGCGCGGCTCTCACGGGGGTTAGGGTTGCAGTGAGTTATCGTGTGCAGGGAAATCGGGTGATGGGTTCCTGAAGTCTGGAAAGAAAAGAGAGAGGAGGAGGAGAGTGAGAGTTCGTCGGCGGTGGTGAGGGTATGTCGACGATGATGAGGGTGGAGGCCGTACAGGAGAGGGCAGAGAAGTGGGTTCTCGTGATGAAGGCGGGAAACGAGAACGGGGAGATGAGAGGAGAGAGAGGGAGATGAGGGCAGTAGGGGAGAGGCGAGGAGAGACGGAGGATAGGTGGTCGAGCTGAGGAAGACGACGGTGAGGCGGCTAGGGTTAGGGTCTGGGGTTTTTCTCATGCTCGTGGGGTTTTAAACGAGGGAGAAGAAGAAACGTGAAGAAGGGAGGTGACGATAGCGCGGCGCGGTGACTACACTCGAGGAACGCACAGTAACTCCGATAGGAGAGAGAATGAAGAGAGAGAGAGAGAGAGCGGGGGAGAGAGAAAGAGAAAGAAAGAGGAAAGAGGAGAGAGAGACGGCGAGAGAGAGAGAGACTGAGAGAGTAAGAGAAAGAGAAGAAAAGAAAGAGAGGTTGAGTGCGGTGGGGCCAGAGGGAAAAAGGGATATATGGTTGTTTTGAAAATTACAATTTGATTTAAAAAGATTTCGTTGGTTAAATAAAACTTTGAAGCTGTTAAGAATTTTTTTAAATATATTATTATATTAAATAAATTTGAATTTTGGCGGGATATAAAACATTCCGAAATACGCTCGGGTCGGGTCTAAAAATTCAGATTTTAAATACGAAAAATAAATGCGACTTCCAAATTTTAAATTGAATGATTAGGTAACTAAAATGCATACCCCCAAGAACGGACGCACGTACGTGCGCGTAGCTATCCAAACACGTCCGTTTCACTGAACGGGACGAGAACAAGATGCACGGACGCTACCACAGGGTTAGGGGTATCATGCAGGCTATGGAATACAATTTTAATTTATTTTCCGTGTCCTAAAATGTTATATGTAAAATATACGATGCTGGATGAAATGCCAATATGCAGTTTACACTGGATGCACGTGTCTATGTAACAAGCCAGGGTAATCTATAAATATGAATCAACCAGTTCAAGCAAGCGGGTCGGGTTGAATGCAATGTAAAAATGTAAACTACCATTCACACCCAAACACGATAAATCAAGAAAATACCACCTAAAAGAAAATATGGAAACTCTAATTGGTATAAATGAACTAGGTTGTTACACCGGCTATCCGGACTGGCCCCTGGGCTCTGGCTATCTGGACTAGCCCAACTCCGATCGGTATCCTTCTGATATCCGTTGAGTCACAAATACAATCACCAGTCAGTAGTGCTCCCCTGTCACAGGCTCAACGCCATCATTTGCGACCTTGTCGCTCCGGGGTACCGCACCGGATCCACCATGCACCCACAGACGGTTCCTCCTCCTCTTCGAATTGGGTGTATGATATCGCTCAAGAGCCGAGAAAACTCATGGTGGACATATCTCAAATCATATCATGAGAAAACCGCAACTTTCATTTTAAAATGATAATCAGTTTATAAAATTCTTGCGGTTTCTCCAAATCCAGAAATCTCATGAAAATCCGAAATCCCAATCTCAAGTATAATTAAACAATGAATTCTAAAATATTGGGCTCCGGCAATCCGGACTGGCCCTGATAATAATGCATGAAAATGAACGTATAAATATGCATGACAATCACAGTAATAAATGTAATGTCTAAGCTATCAGCTAACAAGTGTTATCAATGAATTAATATTCCTTACAGTGTACGTAGCATGGCAATTACCGATTATGATGTGTGTGAGCCGGCAAGCAGGTGTACGTGGAACATACGCATCATCGGTAATGGTGCTGGTGTCCTGACAGCATGATTTCAGTAATAGCATATGAAAACATAATATAAGCATGCAATGCGATGCGAGCGGAAAGAATATGCGGGAGCTGAATAATAAACACAATAATAAATAATCTACAAGTAAACTACTGGACTAAACTAACAGACTGATCAAAGCGTAAGGAAAACCACCTAAGTCTGAGTCGATATATATATATATATATATATACATATAATAGTCGGTGATCCTGCCTCGATAGTATCACATATGATACAATATATAACATGACATCCTCGAGTCAAGAGTGCGGATCTATCATCAATATATAGCTCGTACGGTAAATCTATCGTACGGCATCCCAAATCTGGGTACGGGTCAATATCACATTTATCTCATTAATCAACTGGTATCCTTACCATCACATATCGTGAACTGGGGGTACTGATCTAAGTCTAGTACAATACTGATACTATCTACATATATGTATGTGTGTGTATGAAAATACATCGCCCAAAGACCCGCTATACTAATCATGTCTTATCTCATAAAATGAACCCAAACATGTCACCGATCTCATGGCATCATGCCCAATCTCACCGACTCAACTCCAAGTATCATATACTATCCTCGTCAACCATGTATATGTATACATATATATATATATATATATATATATATATATATATATATATATATATATACTTAGTCCCATACCTATGTGTATTTATATATACATACATATCCTCATATACGCACAACTAATAAAATGTATGCAAGTGTGTGTGTGCGTGTTTAGATGTAATCTTTACTTTAGGGTTTCGCGACTAAGAAGCTAAACTAATTTACTTCTAACTACACTAATCTAACCCATGAACATGATTGTTAAGGATTCTGCGTGTTCAAGTTTAGTTAATTACCGCAATCAAAACGGTTTCGCTTGTAGCTAGCCGGTTGAGTACGGGTCGTCCGCAGGGAGATGGGAATCTTTTTCTATGTGCTTTAACGAGTTAAGTCCAATTTTCCAGATTTGTTTGTGATTAACTAAGTGTTAAAATGATATGTAAAGAGAGCTTGTTAGGGTTAGGATTAGATTAGTTTGAGTTAGGAGTCGCTCACTTCTTTCATAGTCACTCTTAATATCGGTGTTACGGTAATCGGCAACAACGGGGATTAGCACGACTAGGAAGGAACTTGCGAGTATAAGCTAGGCTTTCCAACGCTTAAGTTCTTCCTTTTGGTGCTTGCCCGTCCGTTCTTGGCTCTTAGCCATAACCTCCGGTTAATTCAACCACAACCGGTCTCACTACGGAATCACCGCTATCATGTAGGATAGGGTGCCATAGGGAGCGGATTGTGGTTCAATTAACGGGAGTCGATTTAAGATGTTGGGCAAGGAAAGAGTGAGAGAGATTTCCTTCTCTCAAACTTCACTTATCCTACCCTAACAAGTATGGAAACTACTCACACATCATAACGAAAAGAAAATAAAACAAAAGAGGAAGATAGAAAGAAAGAGATTAGAAGATAACAACTAGCTATTTGCGACCTCACCTTGGCAAGGATCAAGCGTAAGCGTCATGGTTGTTTAAGGATAAAGGAAAAGAGAAAAGAAACAAACAAACAATAAATAACAACAACTAGATTAGCAAAAGAAAATTACAAGCAATTATAAAAGAACAATTACAACAAGATAAGCATGGCAAGAACAAGAACTCATTTATTCATTCTTCACTCACAAGAGCTCACTACAAGTTTTTTAATGGAGAAGAGATGAGAGGAGGAAGAAGAAAAATAACTAAAACCTAAAATCTAAATACAAGATTATGCACACCTTGGCTTTGGCAAGTTCTGGACTATTTATAGGCAGGGAAATGGAAACCTAGGGCAACAAACTACCTCTTTACAAAAGTTCCAAACTACCCCTGAAAAACGACGTACTGAAGAGACATAACGGCCGCGGATCTGCGGCCTATACCCCCTATTGGCCGCGGATCCGCGGCCCTATAGGAGAGTTGGGGCATGAGCTTTTTTGTACTCCCCTGGTCTGCTGTGCCCATGAGTCTGGTACATGTTTTTTTCTGATAATATTTCCACATTTCTTCCAGAATTCTAGTGGATCAAAAGGTGATTGGACATGGATCTTTTGTCATGATTTTCTTGAGCTCCGCGTAGATTTCTTGGACTTGGTGTTGCCATTGTGCTTTGTGCATGAAGGTGACAATCGATTTGCCATTTTGTCTCTTAAACTGGTGTGTGGCAACAGACGGATAAAGAGCGGAGACCCGTGTTTTATCTGTAGTTGGCAGGAACCCGGATTTTGTCGTGCTTGTCCATGAATTTCATCGTTTAGAGCCAAGAACCTGTATCCTGCAATTGACTAGCAAACACGGCTCAAGAGTACCTACCGAGAAGCAATATGATAAAAATTGGGCGGTATAAAAATGCAATAATCTGATATGAACAAATACCCCCAAACTTATCATTTGCTCATCCCGAGCAAATCCAATTTATTCACAAAAAATCCTAACCTCACTTTCGCAGGGAACGCGATTGCACTGAACATGTGCAACAAGCCGTTAAACCTCTAGGTGTCCCTAGTAGGAGGAGTGTTGTCTCCTGAGGGTTTTCAGCGGATACTACCCACAAAATCCGGTCAAGCTCGTTTTGCAAAATAACTATGATTCAAACCCTAAAGTTTTGTTTCAGAAAATAATAATTCTATGATCCTAAGTTTAGATTATCGAACCTTTATTTTTCACACCTCGCTTCTTATTTAACTACAGATTTTATATGTCTTTACGTGCAGTGTAAATAGTGTCGTTAAGTTTCCAGAAGGATCGATTAAAGTCATTATGTCACACGATAAAGCCCAGATAAAAATTTTAAAAGGATCACCTAAGTTTTATAAAGAGTTAAGCATTTTTCAAGTCTCGTTTTCCAGTAAAGTTTCAACTTCAGAATTTCTATCTTCCTTAACAGGAAACTAAGTCTTATTTTTCACTCCACCTTTTTCTTGTTTTCATTTCATACACACCTCTGTGAACGTGCAATAGTCTTCATCATAGAATAAAACCTTCATATCTCCGCTAAAATTTTTATAAAAGCCTGTCTTTTATCAAGATTATTCTCACACAAAGAACCGTTAGGAATTTTAACTCGGAGAGAACACTTGCTTGACTTTGTTCTAATCTGGACTTTCTAGGCTTCTTAGCGAGCTTTGGGCCAATGCACCCAAACCAGTTGGCTTTAGGGCATTAGGTGTAGAAACACCCCAGCGGACTTAATTACTCAAGTTACCTAGGTCCAAAAACAAAAGACAGTTTGGCGTGAAAATCATGATGATTCAATACGAACGGAGACATAACCGGCAGTTCAATTATTTATTTATTTTTTGATAAAAGACGTGTTTAGTGGGTTCGGTGTGTAATCATTCCAATCAAGTTTCAGATGGGTTATTTTTTCAGACTTAGTTCCAATTAAGGCATCAATAACATTCCTTCATATTTACTTCACTTCATAAACTATTCTTGATATTACTTATTTCAGAACAAACATATTTGATCCTCAGAAAATCATTTATCTATTTTAAAAGTTTTTAGACATAAAAGACTTGTCATCAAATTTCCAAAACTCACGACACGTGTAGTGTGATGTAAAGACGTATATCAGCTATAGTTAACTTCAAAGGAGAGTTATCTTTCAGGTTTTCAAAATCTAAAAATAAGATTTAGTTATTCTTATTTTATCAAACAAAACCGTCGAAATGTTGAATCAGAGTTTTCCCACTAGCTAACTTGACAGAAAAGTTTTTATATTTTTAGAAAATTTTCTGATTTTTATGGATTTTATGGATTTTAATATGCAGATGCAAAATACACATATGAATGCGAAGGTATGAAATTCGTACCGAGCGTACCCCCAAACTTAAACTGGACAGTGTCCTCACTATCATTGCATGAAGAGATCATTTGAAGGGTCAAAATTGTCGGTTAGCTATATACACATTTTTTTATTTATTATTTATTTATTTTTTGTTTTTAGAGAAAAGAAAAAGAGCAAAAAATGGAAAAGAATATCCACAAATATATACAAAATGGTATATACATACCCCCAAACTTATTTGGAACAGTGTCCACTGTTCTTGGCTGGATAACCGAAGTTTGGAGGTAGGCAGAGGAAGATTATACAGGGTAAACCGGCTCCTGTAAGAACAGGAGCTCCTCTGTTGGTTCGGCGCTAAGGTACGGTTTTAGTCGGTGTCCGTTCACTTTGAAAAATGAACCGTCCTTTGGATTCTCCAAATCCACAGCGCCATGCGGATACACATTCCGCACAAAATACGGCCCTTTCCAGCGAGATCTGAGCTTTCCTGGATGGAAATGTAGCCGGGTGTCGTAAAGCAATACCTGTTGACCAGGTACGAAAGTTTTGCGCAAAAGGTGTTTATCGTGAAACACCTTCGTTCGGTTCTTAACGACAACCGCGTTATCGTAAGCCTCATCCCTAAGCTCGCTCAATTCGTTCAACTGCAGCTTCCGATGGCTGCCCGCATTTTCGAGAGACAGATTCAGCTCCTTTATCGCCCAAAATGCGCGATGCTCTATTTCGACAGGTAGGTGGCAAGCCTTTCCGTACACAAGCCGATAGGGAGACATGCCAAGATCGGTCTTATAAGCGGTTCGAAATGCCCAAAGGGCATCAGTGAGTTTCAGCGACCAATCCTTACGGTTCTTGGAAACCGTCTTCTCCAGTATCTGCTTGATTTGCCGATTTGAAACTTCGGCCTGCCCACAGGTTTGGGGGTGGTAGGATGTAGAGAGCTTATGATTAATGGAATATTTCCGCATCAAGGCCTCGAAAGTCTTATTGCAGAAATGAGTTCCATTGTCGCTAATGATCGCTCGGGGGTGCCCAAAACGGGAGAAAATGTTTTCTTTAAGAAACATAACGACCACCTTGTTGTCGTTAGTCCGGCTGGGCGCAGCCTCGACCCATTTAGAGACGTAATCAACAGCGAGAAGGATGTACAAGTTCCCAAAAGAGCTGGGAAACGGCCCCATGAAATCTATCCCCCAAACATCGAAAATCTCCACAACCAAGATTAGTTGGAGCGGCATCTCGTTCCTCCGGGATATCCGGCCCATGTGTTGGCACCGGGAGCAAGTCTTGCAATAGTCATGAGCGTCTTTGAAGAGTTGTGGCCAGTAGAAACCACATTGCAAGATCTTCTCAGCTGTCTTTCTGGGGCCAAAATGCCCGCCACACGCTTGATCGTGGCAAAATGACAGCACTCTCTTGAATTCCTCGTCAGGGACACACCGACGAATAATCTGGTCGGGACAGTACTTGAACAAATAGGGTTCGTCCCAGTAAAAGTGTTTTACTTGGGATAAGAAGCGAAGTCTGTCCTGACTTGACCATTCAGTCGGTAGTAATCCCGTGGCCAAATAGTTCACAATATCTGCGAACCAGGGTTCGCAAGATACTGTCAAGAGCTGTTCATCCGGGAAAACGTCGTTGATCGGAATTGGAAGCGAAGGCGAAGAAGGAAGTCGTGAGAGATGGTCGGCAACTACGTTTTCACATCCTCGTTTGTCCTTAATGATAAGGTCAAACTCTTGAAGCAAGAGGATCCAACGTATTAGCCGAGATTTTGCATCTTTCTTCGCAAAAAGATGGCGCAGAGCAGAATGGTCTGTGTAGACAATGACTGGAGAGCCGATGAGGTAGGGCCTGAACTTTTCTAAAGCAAATACAACAGCCAAGAATTCCTTCTCAGTTGTTGTATAATTGAGTTGGGCGTCGTTCAGGGTTCGGCTCGTATAATAGATTACATGCGGCATCTTGTTGATGTGTTGTCCAAGGACAGCACCAATGGCAAAGTCGGATGCATCGCACATAATCTCAAACGGGTGCGTCCAGTCAGGTGAAGAAAGAACGGGAGCAGAAGTGAGTGAGCTTTTCAATGAATCGAACGCAGTCACACAGCTTGAGTTGAAGTCGAATGGCGTGTCCTTGGCCAGCAGAAGAGTCAAGGGCCTAGCAATCTTGCTAAAGTCCTTGATGAACCGTCTATAGAAACCGGCATAACCAAGGAAGGCTCGGATGTCTCGGACGTATCTGGGAGGAGGTAGATTGGAAATGACCTCAATCTTTGCTTTGTCAACCTCTATGCCATTTTGCGAGATGATAGGTCCTAAGACAATACCTTCGCGCACCATGAAGTGGCACTTCTCCCAATTCAAAGTGAGATTCTTGTCCTTACATCGGGTAAGGACAGCATCAAGATGCAGCAAACACTCGTTGAAGGAATCGCCGAAGATGGAGAAATCGTCCATGAAGATCTCCAGAAATTTTTCCACCATGTCTGAGAAGATTCCCATCATACACCGCTGGAAAGTAGAGGGCGCATTGCATAACCTAAAGGGTATGCGACGATATGCAAACGTGCCGAAAGGACAAGTGAAAGTGGTCTTGTCCTGGTCTTTTTCGGCGATGGGAATTTGATTATAGCCGGAGTAGCCATCAAGAAAGCAGTAGTACTCGTGTCCGGCCAATCGTTCAAGCATTTGGTCAATGAAAGGTAGCGGAAAGTGGTCCTTCCGCGTTGCGGCGTTGAGTTTTCTGTAATCGATGCATACTCGCCACCCAGTTTGGGTGCGAGTAGGGATTAACTCGTTCGCCTCGTTAGTGATGACCGTTATACCTGATTTCTTGGGGACAACGTGAATGGGGCTAACCCACTGGCTATCAGAGATAGGGTAAATGATACCACTATCCAGACATTTTACGATCTCCTTCTTCACAGCCTCTTTCATGACTGGATTGAGACGTCTTTGTGGATCCCGGGCTGGTTTGGCATCATCCATCAGATGAATGTGATGTTCAACAATCAGGGGACTAATCCCCTTAATGTCCGCCATGGACCAGCCAAAAGCTTGCCTGTTGCTGTGCAAGACCGTTAGAAGGGCTTTCTCTTGCTCTGGAGCTAGAGAAGCCGAGATGATGACAGGGAGGGTCTCGTTCTCACCTAAGTAAGCGTACTTAAGGTGAGACGGCAAAGGCTTGAGTTCGAGCGTTGGAGGTGAAACGATGGAAGGCAAGATTAGTGAAGTGGTCTCGAACTCAAAAGATTCCAGCAAAGGTTCAAAACGAGTGTAAGCGACCGAGTCGGATGGTTCAGGTAACTCATCCAGAAATTCGAAGGATTCAAACTCGGGATGCGAGCGGCTAAGATCGTTCAAGAACGTGAAACACTCGTAGTCGTTGTCGGGCGCAGAAACAGCAGCAGGTTCGAGGAGGAACGCACTAGTGGCGTTAAGGTTATCGTGATCGAACAGAAACTCCTCGAATTCACACTCTTCTGGGGTGATCTCCTGGATTGAGCAAACGTCCAGTATATGAGCATTAGGTTCGGAGGGCTGATTCTCCAACCTAAAAATGTTGAGTTCAATTGTCATGTTTCCAAAAGAGAGGTTCATCAAACCATTGCGACAATTGATCACAGCATTTGAGGTTGCAAGGAATGGGCGACCGAGTATCACCGGAATTTGATCCGGGTTAGCTACAGGCTGTGTGTCTAATACAATGAAGTCAACGGGGAATATGAAGTCCCCGACTTTAATTAACACATCCTCTAGCTCACCCCTAGGATGGGTGATCGATCGGTCGGCCATTTGGAGAGTGCAGTGCGTGGGTTTCAGCTCTCCTATGCCTAATTGCTCGTATACTGAGTACGGAAGCAGGTTAACACTGGCACCAAGATCTAATAGTGCGCGGTTGATGTTCTTATCCCCAATGGTAATAGAAATCGTAGGACAGCCAGGGTCCTTCCGTTTTTGTGGTAAAGATTGGGTAAGAGCATCACTCACAGCACTAGCCAAGAAAACTTTCTTGGGTACCTGAGACTTCCTCTTTTTCGTGCACAAGTCCTTTAAGATTTTCGCGTAAGATGGGACTTGTTGGACGGCATCTAAAAGAGGAATGTTAATGTTAACCTGCTTAAATAACTCCAGAATCTTCTCCATTTGTGGATTTTGTTTATTAGACCTCAACCGGTTTGGAAATGGGACGTTTTTAAAATTGGTTGAGTCTAATGCTGGAGGAGGAGATTGTGGAGTTGGAACGGATCCCAGAACAGGTGTTTTCGTGGAGTGAGAAGTGGGTCCATTCAAAGCAGAAGAAGAGAAAGGAGAGCCTTGTGAAGAACGGAGAATAGGCTCAGAAGACGAAGAAGAAGGAGAAGAAGAAGAAGAAGAAGAAGAAGAAGAAGCGGCGGCCGGGGTGTCATCGTTGTTCCGTGTGCCAATGTTGTTTTGCAGCATCCTTCCCGATCTCAATGTGGTCACGGCACTCACATTATGGTTCTGTTGTTCAAGAGCAACATGTACATTATGTGGGTGACCGGGATTTGGGAGTGGCTGGGACGGGAGCTTCCCCTTCTCTCGCTCGCTTAAGGCCGCATTCAGCTGTGCAATCTGGGCCTCGATGGTTTTGATGCTTTGCCCGTGTGCGGCAGTGTGTTGCACTAAGGACTGAATGGAAGACTGGATGTTGGCAGTGGATTGTGTCGATTGTTTGACGAACGCCTCCAGACTTCGTTCGAGCGAGGAAACCTTATCGTTGTTTGACGGAACAAAGTTGTTTTGGGGAAAAGAATTGTTGGGTGCAAAGTTGTTCGTCTGATTTTGAAAAGGTTGGGGTTGGAAGGGCTGCTGAAACTGATGTTGAGTTTGTTGTTGCGCTTGTTGTTGCGGCGGAGGGGGCCTTTGGAAATTGTTGCCTTGGAATTGATTCTGATTCTGATTCCAGGCGAAATTGGGGTGGTTCCTCCAACCGGGATTGTACATGGAAGAGTATGGATCATTCCTCGGTCTTTGCTGAAATGCAGCATTAACATGATCATGTCCTTGCGATGGTGGATTGTAAGGACACTCTTCGGTTAAGTGAGAAGGATCGGAACAACAAGCGCAAATGGTACGAAGGGGGAGAACAGGGGTAGGAGCAGGAGAAGAAAATTTGCTCTCTATCGCTTCAAGCTTTCTCCTTATTGCAGCCATTTCAGCTTTCATCGCAATAGAGACATCAAGTTGGTGAATTCCTACCCTAGACTGACCGGTAGAAGTGGAGGTAGAAGAAGAAGAAGTCGGTCTGGTGCTCTTCCATTGTAGCGTTTGCTCCGCAAGGTCGTCAAAGAATTGCCATACTTCCTCGTCAGATTTCGATAGGAAGTGGCCCTGACAGATGGTTTCCAACAACTGCTTCGTTGCTGGGTTCAGGCCCTCGTATAAGGTTTGGCAAAGTTGCCATTTCTCTATACCGTGGTGAGGACACTGAACAAGAAGGTCTTTGTACCGGTCAAAGCACTTCCAGAAGGGTTCAGAAGGAAGCTGCGAGAATTGGTTGATTTCATTACGTATCCTTGCGGTTTTATGATTCGGATAAAATTTCTTGAGAAACGCTTTTACAAACTCGTCCCGACTGGTTATGGAGTGGGAAGCGGTGCTATACAGCCATTTTTCAGCAAGATCGTATAAAGTGAACGGAATGACCTGTAGACGTATAGCATCGTCCGACAGTTGGGTGGTTTTCATCATGGCACAAACGTTTTGAAATTTATTGATGAAGATATAGGCATCTTCAGATTCAAGCCCATGAAATCGTGGAAGCATGTTGATGAAGTGGGGCTTAATTTCAAAATTATCCCCATTGACCGGTGGAAGAGAAAGGCATGTAGGAAGTGCAGAACGGGTGGGATAGAAACGATCCTGGAGCGCGATTCGCTGCGGTGCTACAACAGGCGGTGGTGGTGGGTTATTGGTCTCCGTAGGAGGTGGAGCCAATCCAGGGGTAGTCAAAGAGATGTTTGGATTAAATCCTGACATCGCGGAAGAAGAGGTTGGTGATGGTGAAGGTGAAGATGTATGAACAGAATTCCGGTCAACGTCGGAGTTGGCCGGCAGAGCTAAGGGTGAAAGAGGCGTGGACGGAGTTTCGACGTCTGAGTCGATCGCGTAGTCGGTAGCGACTAACGTAACTCGGACTAGACGGGCACTAGTGTCCCGAGTCCAAGCGGACATACACTAAACGAGTTTAGTATAGTCAAAGCGGAGAAGGTGAGGGTAAGAAAACGTCAATGGAGAAATACGATGGGTGGTGGGTGAAAAATGGATTTTGGCGACAAAGGGCAAGTTTTTATAAAAGTTTTTGATTTTGTTTTTTTTTCTTTTTTTTTAGAAAGAGCTTTACAGGAATATGTACGGACTTACGGCTTGAAGCAATCACAAACAAGATATGCACAATCACACCTAGATCTAGGGTCACCTAGGTCTGCTAGACAGCTCCTAACTGTTCTATAGGGCTAGAAATAGGACCTCAAACCGCCTCTTCTCGGTCAATTGCGACCAGGTAAGTGCCAGGTAAGTGGGAGGTTGTCCAACGCTTTCGTGAAGTTCCTTAATTAAATAACCACTTGCCTTTGACACACTTGCCTAGACACCGCAAAAGTCAGATAGGATAAACGGCCGATGCCTGTAACTAGTCCTCTGTCCTATTGAGCGCGAAGTCCTTAGGGCTGAGTCTAGTATTTTTTTAATTTAACAATGGTCAATACATATGCTTTTTGTGATTTCTGGGGTCCTGGGAAGGGTGATGAAATCCCCACCCAATCTGAATTGGTTTCAAGCCCCTTAAGTCCTTATTAATAAATGCAAAGCAGTAACAAATCAACTGCAAACAATTTTTTTTTTTTAGCGCGGCGCAAAGAATCCTGCACAAGAACAGTTTATTAGAAGGGGGAAGAGAATTTGCGCAAAGAATGCTGCAGAAAACACAATTCAGTGGAGTTCAGAGGAGTGGGGAGAGGGAAAGAAACACTTACAGAAGTTTTGGCACCCTGAAGGGCACAAATGGCCGCGGTTCCGCGGCCAAACACGTGCTCAGGCCGCGGTTCCGCGGCAAGATGGTGGGCTTGAGACTTCAGTTTTTTTGTGTGTCCTTCTGTGGTTGTCCTCTGCTTGTCTGGATTTGCTGAATCTTGATTTACTCACTGTATCTGCTCCAGATTTTTACAGTAGACCGTTTGCTTTGTTTTGATCCGTCGCGGGGTTGCCGCGAGATGTGGGTCTATCTTCCCACGTCTTTGGCACTGATCTCGACTTCGTGTTATCCTGCACACTTGCACAAAAACTAATCAAAAATAACAAGATGATTTTTCTACAATGTATACATTTTTTTGTTTTGTTTTTCGGTTATATTTATATTCATAAGTTAACCCGAAATTACACAAAGAAATAAACTACCGTCTCCCCGGCAACGGTGCCATTTGATTGTTAAGGATTCTGCGTGTTCAAGTTTAGTTAATTACCGCAATCAAAACGGTTTCGCTTGTAGCTAGCCGGTTGAGTACGGGTCATCCGTAGGGAGATGGGAATCTTTTTCTATGTGCTTTAACGAGTTAAGTCCAATTTTCCAGATTTGTTTGTGATTAACTAAGTGTTAAAATGATATGTAAAGAGAGCTTGTTAGGGTTAGGATTAGGTTAGTTTGAGTTAGGAGTCGCTCACTTCTTTCATTGCCACTCTTAATATCGGTGTTACGGTAATCGGCAACAACGAGGATTAGCACGACTAGGAAGGAACTTGCGAGTATAAGCTAGGCTTTCCAACGCTTAAGTTCTTCCTTTTGGTGCTTGCCCGTCCGTTCTTGGCTCTTAGCCATAACCTCCGGTTAATTCAACCACAACCGGTCTCACTACAGAATCACCGCTATCATGTAGGATAGGGTGCCGTAGGGAGCGGATTGTGGTTCAATTAACGGGAGTCGATTTAAGATGTTGGGCAAGGAAAGAGTGAGAGAGATTTCCTTCTCTCAAACTTCCCTTATCCTACCCTAACAAGTATGGAAACTACTCACACATTATAATGAAAAGAAAATAAAACAAAAGAGGAAGATAGAAAGAAAGAGATTAGAAGATAACAACTAGCTATTTGCGACCTCACCTTGGCAAGGATCAAGCGTAAGCGTCATGGTTGTTTAAGGATAAAGGAAAAGAGAAAAGAAACAAACAAACAATAAATAACAACAACTAGATTAGCAAAAGAAAATTACAAGCAATTATAAAAGAACAATTACAACAAGATAAGCATGGCAAGAACAAGAACTCCTTTATTCATTCTTCACTCACAAAAGCTCACTACAAGTTTTTTAATGGAGAAGAGATGAGAGGAGGAAGAAGAACAACAACTAAAACCTAAAATCTAAATACAAGATTATGCACACCTTGGCTTTGGCAAGTTCTGGACTATAGGCAGGGAAATGGAAACCTAGGGCAACAAACTGCCTCTTTACAAAAGTTCCAAACTACCCCTGAAAAACGACGTACTGAAGAGCCATAACGGCCGCGGATCCGCGGCCTATACCCCCTATTGGCCGCGGATCCGCGGCCCTATAGAAGAGTTGGGGCATGAGCTTTTTTGTACTCCCCTGGTCTGCTGTGCCCATGAGTCTGGTACATGTTTTTTTCTAATAATATTTCCACATTTCTTCCAGAATTCTAGTGGATCAAAAGGTGATTGGACATGGATCTTTTGTTATGATTTTCTTGAGCTCCGCGTAGATTTCTTGGACTTGGTGTTACCATTGTGCTTTGTGCATGAAGGTGACAATCGATTTGCCATTTTGTCTCTTAAACTGGTGTGTGGCAACAGACGGATAAAGAGCGGAGACTCGTGTTTTATCTGTGGTTGGCAGGAACCCGGATTTTGTCGTGCTTTTCCATGAATTTCATCGTTTAGAGCCAAGAACCTGTATCCTGCAATTGACTAGCAAACACGGCTCAAGAGTACCTACCGATAAGCAATATGATAAAAATTGGACGGTATAAAAATGCAATAATCTGATATGAACAGAACACATAACCCTATCCTGATAATCATCCACGTATAACAATACTCTAGTTTTTATATATAATATAAGTATATCGTATACTACGCTACGAACTGCGGGGATGCTATCGCCATCCACCCGACTTCCCCCGTAGATATATATCTACTTACCTTGATCCTCACTTGATGGAGTCGATGACGCTACGCTCTCCTCGTCGTCTCGAATCCACGTGGGGGTACCTACATATCACACATATAGCATCGTAAACGGAAATCACGCACGAAAACCAAAATGTCGCACGAATCACACATAGGTTAAAACCTATAGTTTACGCATGCAGGAATAACCAACAACTCTCGACGATTGACGTATAAACGTGAATCGACCGATAAAAACACAAATGTCAAAACTTCATTTCATAAATATCACGAAATACAGGGCAGCAACTCATGAAAATGGTCTCAGATTTTACCCTAGGTCAAATTAGCCAATTTTGCATATGCAAAGGGTCTATTTTACTGGAGATAAAGCCCTGGAACAAACATGGACCAAATCAACCATACTCTGGCCTCAATTTGCAGCCAGAATGATTAAATCTGCAGCCTAGTTTAGGGGTTAGTGGCTCGGGTCTTCAGAGTAGCATCTAGGTCTCCTGCACTACTCACTGTGTTTGCTAAATAATTTTCAGAGGCCCCGGGTGTTAGCAGATCACCAATTCTCATCACAATTTCCACAATTTCCCGATATCGGGGTTTTCTATGTTTAGTGTTTGGGTTCTATCTCTGGTTTTAATCCAAAATACGATCGTTACAAGGGTTGCAAGGCCTCTACTAATCTCAATTTACAATTCACAATTCAAATCAAACCCTAACCTCATCTAGAATTTTCAAAGTTCATAATTTACACTAAATCGGTTCTAAACACATATGGGTACTAATGGAATTGAAATACTACACTAATGGTGCAGAAATTACCTCATTTTGCAACTCAAGATTTTTCTTGAGTTGCCCCAAGTCTTCAAAATCCGATTTTTCTTGGTCCAAAGTGTTCGTAATGGGTTTGTGCATGTTTTTTGTGAAATGGAGATGAAGTTTAGAGTTGTTTTGGATGGTGAAGTGAGGGGCTTGAGGAGGGAGGAGGTGGAGGCAGCCAGGAGAGGAGAGGAGAGGGAAAAAATGAATGAAAAAAATGAAGGGGAGAATAACCAAGACCATGGTTTGACCTCTCACCCTCTCTCTCTTTTCTCTCTCTTGCCCATTCCTGTTTCTTTAATCCATTTTCTTCTTCTTTTTCTTTTGTTTTGTTTTCTTTTCCTTTCTTCTCTCATAATAAACCCAAAACAAGCATGAAAAAATAAAGAAAATCCATAGAGGAAAATGTAACAAGTGTGAAAAAGACTTGGTGCATGTCACATGTACAAAACTAGCTTAATGCACGATTAGCGATATTTAATCGTGATTAGCATTAAAATTGCATATAATTAATTATAAAAATTCATAATTTGCATAAAGCACCCTCATTTCTGAAATTCCTATAATTTTCCAAATATTTCCCAATTTATCGGTATTTAATTATACCGCATATTAAAATATTCATAATATTTATTATTTAATTATAAAAATTCCCAAAAATAATATTTTATTTTTATGAAATGTTACATATATAAATATTACAAATTCATATATTTTCAATATATAATAATCTTATATTTTTTCAAATAAAAGAATTACAAGTTTCATCTAAATAACGAAGGTAGAATATAACGACTCTGAATTTACTGTACGAAAATTTTCAATTTAATGTACAGAAAGGAGTTTACAAGACTGGGTACAATTTATAAGTTAATTTTGTTTAAGAACAGTAAGAAACAATTTGTAGCTCACTAGTAAAGCCTTGCACTGCTGTGACGTAGCCCCTGTGTTCGAACCCCATCAGACACATTATATTTTTTCCGTTTTTTCTTATAAACTTTTTGGAAGCCTAAAATTTTACACGTGCAATGCACATAAAATGAAAAGTCTGAAGAAATCAAACATGTGCATAATATAGTTAACAGGGACATGTACACGTGGCAAGAATCCGACGGCACCCCTCCACATTTCGACCGGCGAGATTCCCCAAAGGGCCGGCGCCGACGGTCCATCCATAGGTGATGGTGCCCGGGTTTTGCACATGAGTCTTTTCTCCTACCCCCATCACCCCTGCACTATTTGATTGCTCTTCAATCAAACAGAGACCCCTCAATTCCCCAATTTATCATATTTTAATGCATTTTAGTTCACTCTTTTAATTCCAAAACCCTAATTCCACACTATAAATACTATCACATGTCCTAACCTTTCCTCATTCTGAAAATTCTTTTCAAAACTCTCAAATTTTCTCAAGTACAAGTGGAGTAGAAGAGGAGTTAGCCAACGACCAACTTCCGGAGAGGAATCAAGGCCATTCCGGCGACCCTGCGATGCCAGGACTACCAATCCATCTTCTTCTGCCTCTCCTTAAACTATTTCACTAGTATGTCCCTCTCAATTCCTTACCTTCTTCTTTGAATATCCCTTCTCAAAATATATGTTGAAAGTGAAGTTACTACCAACAACTTTTACTAAAACCTAGAAAAATACCCATCTTTAATATTTTGTTAAGTCCAATTTGTACACATCACTTGTAACTTTAACTCATAGTTATTTAGAATCAAATTCCATCTAAATTCTCATGTAAAATAACTTTAAATTGAGTTTTTCGTTTAAATACCAAGAACTTTATATATGTCATCTTATTTTCCTTTGTTGAAACATACCTTTAGAAAACTTCACGGGGCAATGACCTACCCCTCACATACACATATGATTCCATAGCACGATTCTCTTTGAACTTATTTTTGTGGCAAATACAATATATTTCATTAAAATACCATCTCTTATAAAAAAACGGTTTTCTTCAGAATTGTATTTCAAAACCCTTTGAAAATAAGGCTCTACAACCCTTTTTATGGGACCTGCTATTGGATGGTGCGGATTATCGCACATTCTTGGGCTTGTAGAGCGAGATGCAGATCTTATCACGGAGCATTCGGTTTCGAAAGGTTTTTAATACAATTTTTAAGAAAAACGAAATTTTCTACTTAATAATCAAAACTTAATTTTTTAATAATTATATAAATATTAAAAATCCATATATTTTCAAAATATAATAATCTTATATTTTTTCAAATAAAAAATTTCAAGTTTCATCAAAATACCATCAAGATATCAATACAAGACAAGTTTACAGTAAAATACCATGAACTATTCAAGTTAAGGTATTTCTCATTAAAATACCTTAAATCCCTAAAATTCACATTCATGGAAACCCTAAATAATATAAATAATTTCTTGAGATTATTTTGAAACTATATATTAAAAATATTTTTCATAAAACCCCCTCGAGTTATATAAAATTATATTTAAGGACTTTAGTAAATATGGGTTTAAGCGGGATTAATTCTCTTGAGCCTCAGGGAGCCGGAGAAAGTAAGTGCTTGTCTATTTAAGGTAGAAAAACCTAACGGTGTTATCAATGGTAATTGTCTTGGAAAAAATCACAAATCCTGCCGTCCATGTGCAGCAGTTATCGATAACTCCCGAACCTAATTCAGGATCTAAATCGGTTGTAAGTGTCTAACTCAGTCTGAGTTTAAATCAAACTTGAATCCAAACTCCAACCAGAATCCAATTCAAACATGAATCCAAACTCTAACATGTATACTTGAACCTGAACCTGAATAACAGAACAATATCAACATGCAAACATGACTTGACTTGACCGAACCATGGCTATAACTTGACTTGATTTTATTACTACTTGTTTACATTCTGAACCTGATTACATGAACAACTTGTATCCATGCTCTCGGCAAGTCTGATAATTATAATCTATATAAAACATTACACGGGGTTAACGGGGTAGATTGGTACGGAATGTTTTAGAAATGGAACAAGATGGTCACTAAAAGACACCTACATGAACTCTCGTGCCGTTGTCCCGTGGGTTTTGAAGATGCCTTGTACTACCTGTTACCATAGTCCACGGAGAAAGTTGGACTCCTCTCGTATACACTGATACCTTCTATACCAAGCTACAAACAACAACGTTAGAATAACAATCTTATACCTGTACACCTTAACAATTCAAATCTCAATACTTGCTATATTCCTTTCTTTCTTTTGGGACTTACCGAGCGCTAGTTCGCTGACGACATTCCTGTCTATTTCTTTCTTTGGAATGTTGTTCATATCAGATTTTTGCATTTTCATACCGCCCAATTTTTATCACATTGCATATCGGTAGATACTCTTGAGCCGTGTTTGCTAGTCAATTGCAGGATACAGGTTCCCGGTTCTCAAACGGAGAAATTCATGGAAAACACGACAAAATCCGGTTCCTGCCAACCACAGATAAAACACGGTCTCCGCTCTTCATCCGTATGTTGCCAGATACCAGTTTAGGAAGACAAAATGTCAACTCAATGTCATTCTCATGCACAAGGCTCAATGGTAGCACAAAATCCAAGAGATCTACGCAGAGCTCGAGGCAATCATCCACAAAAAAGTCCACCTTTCCTCAATAGAAATTCTGGAAGAAATGGGAAAGAGTTTTCAGAAAATATATACACCAGACAAGAGGGGACAGGAGAACAGGAAAGTGCACAGAAGCCCACACCCTAAGTCCACTATAGGGGAGCGGATCCGCGGCCATAGGGGGGCATAGGCGGCGAATCCGCGGCCGTACAGGGGATTCAGGGCACGAGCTTCCAGGGGCAGTTTGGTCATTTCATCAGGGTTCTGGTGGTTGCCCTAGGATTTCATTTCTTGGCCTATAAATAGCCCAGAATTTTGTGAAGAAAGGGTCAATTCTTGTATTTTCATTTTGCCTAGTTTTAGTGTATTTCTTCTTTCTCTTCTCACCTCTTCTCCATTAAACTTGTAGTGAGCTTTTGAGTGAAGAGTGATGAATAAAGAAGACCATTTTATTATCATGCTTGTCCCCTTGCTCTTTCTTTACTTGTTGTAATTTTAATTGTTAAGTAGTTGTTGTTATTTGCTTGATTGTTTCTTTCTTCTCTCTTTTCCTTTATCATTCATATGACAATGATACTTACGCTCGATCCTCGCCAAGGTGAGGTCGCAAATAGTTAGTCGTATTCTTCTAATCTCCTTCTTTCTATCTTCCTCTTTGTTTTGTTTTGTTTTTCCTTATCATGAAGTGTGAGTAGTTTTATACTTGTTAGGGTAGGATAAGGGAAGTTTGAGAGAAGGAAATCTCTCTCACTCTTTCCTTGCCCAACAACTTAAATCGACTCCCGTTAATTGAACCACAATCCGCTCCTTACGGCACCCTATCCTACATGATAGCGGTGATTCCGTAGTGAGACCGGTTGTGGTTGAATTAACCGGAGGTTATGGATAAGAGCCAAGAACGGACGGACAAGCACCAAAAGGAAGGACTATGCGTTGGAAAGCCTAGCTTATACTCGCAAGTTCCTTCCTAGTCGTGCTAATCCCCGTTGTTGCCGATTACCGTAACACCGATATTAAGTGGGGCAACGAAAGATATGGAGACTCATAACTCAAACTAACCTAATCCTAACCCTAACAAGCTCTCTTTAAATATCAACTCAACACTTAGATAATCCAACAAAATCTGAAAACAGGACTTAACTGGTTAAAACACTTTGAAAAAGACTCCCATCTCCCTGCGGACGACCCGTACTCAACCGGCTAGCTACAAGCGAAACCGTCTTGATTGCGGTATTTAAACTCGAACTTGAACACGCACGTAACATAACAATCAAATGGCGCCGTTGCCGGGGAGACGGTAGTTTATTTCCTTGTGTAATTTCGGGTTAATTTGTAAGTATAAAAAAGAAAAAAAAAACGAAAAAAGTATACATTGTAAAAAACCATCTTGTTATTCTTGATTAGTTTTTGTGCAAGTGTGCAGGAAAATACGAAGTTCAAGATCGACGCCAAGGACGTTGAAAATACGGAGTTCAAGTACAGTGCCAAAGACGTGGGAAGATAGACCCACATTTTCGCGGCTACACCGCGACGGACAAAACGAAGCATCCGGTCTACTGTACAAATCTGGAGCATATACAGTGAACAAATCAAGATTCAGCACATCCAGACAAGCATAGGACAAACAACAGAGGACACCAAAATTTTTCAGAGCCCCAATTCCTGAACTTAGCCGCGGATCCGCGGCCTAAGTAGGTGTTTAGCTGCGGAACCGCGGCCATTTAGTGCCTTCAGGGTGCAATTTTTCTCTCTGTAAGTCTCTCTGCCTCTCCCCTCTCCTCTGAACTCCACTGAACTGTGTTTCTGCAGCCTTCTTTGCGCAAACTCTTCTCCCCCTTCCAATAAACTGTTCTTGTGCAGGATTCTTTGCGCCGCAAATAAAAATTGTTTGCAGTTGATTTGTTACTGCTTTGCATTTCTTTAATACGGACTTAAGGGGCTTGAAACCAATCCAGATTGGGTGGGGATTTCATCACCCTTCCCAGGACCCCAAAAATCACTAAAGCATATGCATTGTCCGTTGTAAATTAAAAAATACTAGACTTCAGCCCTAAGGACTTCGCGCTCATTAGGAGAAGATAAACAGTGTTTAGAACCTCGCTTAACCGTATATTGTTTATGGGGTGTCTAGGAAAGTGTTAAAGGCGCAACCGCCGAAAGAGAAAGGGTTATTTAATTAAGGAACTTCGCGAAAGCGTTGGATAACCTCCCCTTATCTCTGCACTTACCTGGCCTCGTGATCAGTGTATTTTTAAGCCCATTTCTCGACATTGTTTAACTTCGACAATCAAGTTCAGGAGCAGGTCTAGTAGACCTAGGCGACCGTAGATCTAGGTGTGATTGTGCATATCTTGTTTGTGATTGCTTAAGCCGTATTTCCGTACATATTTCTGTAAATCTCTTTCTAAAAAAAAAAAAAATTCAAAAACTTTTATAAAAACTTGCCCTTTTGTCGCCAAATCCATTTTCACCCACCACCCATCGCCTTTCTCCATTGACGTTTTCTTACCCTCACCTTCTCCGCTTTGACTATACTAAACTTGTTTAGTGTATGTCCGCTTGGACTCGGGACACTAGCGCCCGTCTAGTCTGCGTTACGTTAGTCGCGACCGACTACGCGATCGACTCCAAAGTCGATACTCCGTCTACTCCTCTTTCACCCCTTCCTTTGCCGGCCAACTCCGACGTTGACCGGAATTCTATTCATACATCTTCACCTTCACCTTCACCTTCACCAACCTCTTCTTCCGCGATGTCAGGATTTAATCCGAACATCTCTTTGACCACCGCTGGATTGGCTCCACCTCCTACGGAGACCAATATCCCACCTCCTCCGCCTGTTGTAGCGCCGCAGCGAATCGCGCTCCAGGATCGTTTCTACCCCACCCGTTCTACACTACCGACCTGCCTTTCTCTTCCTCCGGCCAATGGGGACAACTTTGAAATTAAGCCCCATTTTATCAACATGCTTCCACGTTTTCATGGGCTTGAATCTGAAGATGCCTATATCTTCATCAATAAATTTCAAAACGTCTGTGCCATGATGAAAACAACCCAGCTGTCGGACGATGCTATACGTCTACGAGTCATTCCGTTCACTTTATGCGATCTCGCTGAAAAATGGCTGTATAGCACCGCTTCCCACTCAATCACCAGCTGGGACGAGTTTGTTAAAGCGTTTCTGAAAAAAATTTATCCGAATCATAAAACCGCAAGGATTCGAAATGAAATCAATCAATTCTCCCAGCTTCCTTCTGAACCCTTCTGGAAGTGCTTTGACCGATACAAAGACCTTCTTGTTCAGTGTCCTCACCACGGTATAGAGAAATGGCAACTCTGCCAAACCTTATACGAGGGACTGAACCCAGCAACGAAGCAGTTGCTGGAAACCATCTGTCAGGGACACTTCCTATCGAAATCTGACGAGGAAGCGTGGCAGTTCTTTGACGATCTTGCGGAGCAAACGCTACAGTGGGAGAGCACCAGACCGACTTCTTCTTCTTCTACCTCCACTTCTACCGGTCAGTCTAGGGTAGGAATCCACCAACTTGACGTCTCTATTGCGATGAAAGCTGAAATGGCTGCTATAACAAGAAAGCTTGAAGCGATAGAGAGCAAATTTTCTGCTCCTGCTCCTACCCCGGTTCTTCCCCTTCGTACAATCTGCGTTTGTTGTTCCGATCCTTCCCACTTGACCGAAGAGTGTCCTTACAATCCACCCTCGCAAGGACAGGATCAGGTTAATGCTGCCTTCCAGCAAAGACCGAGGAATGATCCATACTCTTCCACCTACAATCCCGGTTGGAGGAACCACCCCAATTTCGCCTGGAATCAGAATCAGAATCAATTCCAAGGCAACAATTTCCAAAGGGCCCCTCCACCGCAACAACAAGCGCAGCAACAAACTCAACACCAATATCAGCAGCCCTTCCAACCCCAGCCTTTCCAAAACCAGACGAACAACTTTGCACCCAACAACTCTTTTCCACCAAACAACTTTGTTCCGTCAAACAACGATAAGGTTTCCTCGCTCGAGCGAAGTCTGGAGGCGTTTGTTAAACAGTCGACTCAATCCACCGCCAACATCCAGTCTTCGATTCAATCTTTAGTGCAACACACTGCCGCACACGGGCAAAGCATCAAGACCATCGAGGCCCAGATTGCACAGCTGAACGCGGCCTTGAGCGAGCGAGAGAAGGGGAAGCTCCCGTCCCAGCCACTTCCAAATCCCGGTCACCCACATAATGCACATGTTGCTCTTGAACAACAAAACCATAATGTGAGTGCCGTGACTACACTGAGATCGGGAAGGATGCTGCAAAACAACATTGGCAAGCGAATCAACGATGACACCCCGGCCGCTTCTTCTTCTTCTTCTTCTTCTTCTTCTTCTTCTTCGTCTTCTGAGCCTATTCTCCATTCTTCAACAGGCTCTCCTTCCTCTTCTTCTGCTCTGAACGGACCCACTTCTCACTCCACGAAAACACCTATTCTGGGATCCGTTCTAACTCCAAAATCTCCTCCTCCAGCATTAGACTCAACCAATTTTCAAAATGTTCCATTTCCAAACCGGTTGAGGTCTAACAAACAAAATTCACAAATGGAGAAGATTTTAGAGTTATTCAAGCAAGTTAACATTAACATTCCTCTTTTAGATGCTGTCCAACAAGTCCCATCTTACGCGAAAATCTTAAAGGACTTGTGCACGAAAAAGAGGAAGTCTCAGGTACCCAAGAAGGTTTTCTTGGCTAGTGCTGTGAGTGATGCCCTTACCCAATCTTTACCACAAAAACGGAAGGACCCTGGCTGTCCTACGATTTCAATTACTATTGGGGATAAGAACATCAACCGCGCACTATTAGATCTTGGTGCCAGTGTTAACTTGCTTCCGTATTCAGTATACGAGCAATTAGGCGTCGGAGAGCTGAAACCCACACACTGCACTCTCCAGATGGCCGACCGATCGATCACCCATCCTAGGGGTGAGCTAGAGGATGTGTTAATACGAGTCGGGGACTTCATATTCCCCGTCGACTTCATTGTCTTAGATACACAGCCTGTAGCTAACCCCCGGAATCAAATTCCGGTGATACTCGGTCGCCCATTTCTCGCAACCTCAAATGCTGTGATCAATTGTCGCAATGGTTCAATGAACCTCTCTTTTGGAAATATGACGATTGAACTCAACATTTTTAGGTTGGGGAATCAGCCCGCCGAACTTAATGCTCATATACTGGATGTCTGCTCGATCCAGGAGATCACCCCAGAAGAGTGTGAATTCGAGGAGTTTCTGTTTGAACACGATAATCTTGACGCCACTAGTGCGTTTCTCTTCGAACCTGCTGCTGCTTCTGCGCCCGACAACGAATACGAGTGTTTCACGTTCTTGAACGATCTTAGCCGCGCACAACCCGAGTTTGAATCTTTCGACTTTCCGGATGAGTTACCTGAACCATCCAACTCGGTTGCTTACACTCGCTTTGAACCTTTGCTGGAGTCCTTTGAGTTCGAGACCTTTGCACCAGTCTTGCCTTCCATCATTTCACCTCCAACGCTCGAACTCAAGCCGTTGCCGTCTCACCTTAAGTATGCTTACTTAGATGAGAACGAGACCCTTCCTGTCATCATCTCGGCTTCTCTAGCTCCCGAGCAAGAGAAAGCCCTTCTCGCGGTCTTGCACAGCAACAGGCAAGCTTTTGGCTGGTCCATGGCGGACATCAAGGGGATTAGTCACCTGATCGTTGAGCATCACATTCATCTGATGGATGATGCCAAACCAGCCCGGGATCCACAAAGACGTCTTAATCCAGTCATGAAGGAGGCTGTGAAGAAGGAGATCGTCAAATGTCTAGATAGTGGTATCATTTACCCTATCTCTGATAGCCAGTGGGTTAGCCCCATTCATGTTGTCCCCAAGAAGTCGGGCATCACGGTCATCACTAACGAGGCGAACGAGTTAATCCCTACTCGCACCCAAACTGGGTGGCGAGTTTGCATTGATTACAGAAAACTCAACGCCGCAACGCGGAAAGACCACTTTCCGCTACCTTTCATTGACCAGATGCTTGAACGATTGGCCGGACACGAGTACTACTGCTTTCTTGATGGCTACTCCGGCTATAATCAAATTCCCATCGCCGAAAAAGACCAGGACAAGACCACTTTCACTTGTCCTTTCGGCACGTTTGCATATCGACGCATGCCCTTTGGGTTATGCAATGCGCCCGCTACCTTCCAGCGGTGTATGATGGGAATTTTCTCAGACATGGTGGAAAAATTTCTGGAGATTTTCATGGATGACTTCTCCATCTTCGGTGATTCCTTCAACGAGTATTTGCTGCATCTTGACGCTGTCCTTACCCGATGTAAGGACAAGAATCTCACTTTGAACTGGGAGAAATGCCACTTCATGGTGCGCGAAGGTATTGTCTTAGGACATATCATCTCGCAAAATGGCATAGAGGTTGACAAAGCAAAGATTGAGGTCATTTCCAATCTGCCTCCTCCCCGATGCGTCAGAGATATCCGAGCCTTCCTTGGCCATGCCGGTTTTTATAGACGGTTTATCAAGGACTTTAGCAAGATTGCTAGGCCCTTGACGCTTTTGCTGGCCAAGGACACGCCTTTCGACTTCAACTCGAGCTGTGTGACTGCATTCGAGTCACTGAAACGCTCACTCACTTCTGCTCCCGTTCTTTCTTCACCTGACTGGACACACCCATTCGAGATTATGTGCGATGCATCCGACTTTGCCATCGGTGCTGTCCTTGGACAGCACATCAACAAGATGCTGCACGTAATCTATTACGCGAGCCGAACCCTGAACGACGCCCAACTCAATTATACAACAACTGAGAAGGAATTCTTGGCTGTTGTATTTGCTTTAGAAAAGTTCAGGCCCTACCTCATCGGCTCTCCAGTCATTGTCTACACGGACCATTCAGCTCTGCGCCATCTTTTTGCGAAGAAAGATGCCAAATCTCGGTTAATACGTTGGATCCTCTTGCTTCAAGAGTTTGACCTTGTCATTAAGGACAAACGAGGATGTGAAAACGTAGTTGCCGACCATCTCTCACGACTTCCTTCTTCGCCTTCGCTTCCAATTCCGATCAACGACGTTTTCCCGGATGAACAGCTCTTGACAGTATCGTGCGAACCCTGGTTCGCAGATATTGTGAACTATTTGGCCACGGGATTACTACCGACTGAATGGTCAAGTCAGGACAGACTTCGCTTCTTATCCCAAGTAAAACACTTTTACTGGGACGAACCCTACTTGTTCAAGTACTGTCCCGACCAGATTATTCGTCGGTGTGGCCCTGATGAGGAATTCAAGAGTGTGCTGTCATTTTGCCACGATCAAGCGTGTGGCGGGCATTTTGGGCCCAGAAAGACAGCTGAGAAGATCTTGCAATGTGGTTTCTACTGGCCACAACTCTTCAAAGACGCTCATGACTATTGCAAGACTTTCTCCCGGTGCCAACACATGGGCCGGATATCCCGGAGGAACGAGATGCCGCTCCAACCGATCTTGGTTGTGGAGATTTTCGATGTTTGGGGGATAGATTTCATGGGGCCGTTTCCCAGCTCTTTCGGGAACTTGTACATCCTTCTAGCTGTTGATTACGTCTCTAAATGGGTCGAGGCTGTGCCCAGCCGGACTAACGACAACAAGGTTGTCGTTAGGTTCCTTAAAGAAAATATTTTCTCCCGGTTTGGGCACCCCCGAGCGATCATTAGCGACAATGGAAGTCATTTCTGCAATAAAACTTTCGAAGCCTTAATGCGGAAATACTCCATTAATCATAAGCTTTCTACGCCCTACCACCCCCAAACCTGCGGGCAGGCCGAAGTTTCAAATCGGCAAATCAAGCAGATACTGGAGAAGACGGTTTCCAAGAACCGTAAGGATTGGTCTCTGAAAATCACTGATGCCCTTTGGGCATTTAGAACCGCTTATAAGACCGACCTTGGCATGTCTCCCTATCGGCTTGTATACGGAAAAGCCTGCCACCTTCCTGTTGAAATCGAGCATCGCGCATTTTGGGCGATAAAGGAGCTGAATCTGTCTCTTGAGGATGCGGGCGGCCATCGGAAGCTGCAGCTGAACGAACTATGCGAGCTTAGGGATGAGGCTTACGACAACGTGGTTGTCGTTAAGAATCAAACGAAGGTGTTTCATGATAAACACCTTTTGCGCAAAACCTTCGTACCTGGTCAGCAGGTACTGCTTTACGACACCCGACTTCACTTCCATCCAGGAAAGCTCAGATCTCGCTGGAAAGGGCCGTATTTTGTGCGGAATGTGTATCCGCAGGGCGCTGTGGATTTGGAGAATCCAAAGGACGGTTCTCTTTTCAAAGTAAACGGACACCGATGCAAACCGTACCTTAGCGCCGAACCAACAGAGGAGCTCCTGTTCTTACAGGAGCCGGTTTACCCTGAATGATCTTCCTCTGCTTACCTCCAAACTTCGGTTATCCAGCGAAGAACAGTGGATACTGTTCCAAATAAGTTTGGGGGTATGTACAAACCATTTTGTAGATATTTGTGTATATTCTTTTTCTTTTCTTTAAAAACAAAAACAAATAAAAATTTGTGTATCGCTAACCGACAATTTTGACCCTTCAAATAATCTCTTCATGCAACGACAGTGAGGACACTGTCCAGTTTAAGTTTGGGGGTACGCTCGGTACGCATTTCTTACCTTCGCATTCATATGTATATTTTGCATCTGCATATTAATATCCATAAAATCCATAAAAATTTGAAAATTTTCTAAAAAATATAAAAACTTTTTTGTCAGGTTAGCTTGTGGAAGAACTCTGATTCAACATTCGACGGTTTTTGTTTGAAAAAATAGGAATGACTAAATCTTATGTTTGGATTTTGAAAACCTGAAAGATAACTCTCCTTTGAAGTTAACTATAGCTGATATACGTCTTTACATCACACTACACGTGTCGTAAGATTTTGGGAATTAGATGACAAGTCTTTCATGTTTAAACTTTTAAACAGATAAATGATTTTCTAAGGATCAAATAGGTTTGTTCTGAAATAAGTAATGTCAAGAATAGTTTATGAAGTAAAGCGAACATGAAGGAATGTTATTGATGATGTAATTGGAGCTAAGTCTGAAAAATAACCCATCGGAAACTTGATTGGAATGATTACACACCAAACCCACTAAACACGTCTTTTATCCAAAAAAATAATTGAACTGCCGGTTATATCTCCGTTCGTATTAAATCATCTGATTTTCACGCCAAACTGTCTTTTGTTTTTGGACCTAGGTAACTTGAGTAATTAAGTCCGCTGGGGTGTTTCTACACCTAATGCCCTAAAACCAACTGGTTTGGGTGCATTGGCCCAAAGCTCGCTAAGAAGCCTAGAAAGTCCAGTTTAAAACAAAGTCAAGCAAGTGTTCTCTCCGAGTTAAAATTCCTAACGGTTCTTTGTGTGAGAATAATCTTGATAAAAGACAGGCTTTTATAAAAATTTTAGCGGAGATATGAAGGTTTTATTCTATGATAAAGACTATTGCACGTTCACAGAGGTGTGTATGAAATGAAAACAAGAAAAAGGTGGAGTGAAAAATACGACTTAGTTTCCTGTTATGGAAGATAGAAATTCTGAAGTTGAAACCTTACTGGAAAACGAAACTTGAAAAATGCTTAACTCTTTATAAAACTTATGTGATCCTTTTTAAATTGTTATCTGGGCTTTATTGTGCGACATGATGACTTTATTCGACCTTTCGGGAACTTAACGACACTATTTGCACTGCACGTAAAGACATATAAAATCTGTAGTTAAATAAGAAGCAAAGTGTGAAAAATAAAGGTTCGATAGTCTAGACTTAGGATTATAGAATTGTTATTTTCTAAAACAAAACTTTAGGGTTTGAATCTTAGTTATTTTGCAAAACCAACTTGACCGGATTTTGTGGGTAGTATCCGCTGAAAACCCTCAGGAGACAACACTCCTCCTACTAGGGACACCTAGAGATTTAACGGCTTGTTGCACATGCTCAGTGCAATCGCGTTCCCTGCAAAAGTGAGGTTAGGAAATTTTTTTGTGAATAAATGGACTTTGCTCGGGACGAGCAATTGATAAGTTTGGGGGTATTTGTTCATATCAGATTTTTGCATTTTCATACCGCCCAATTTTTATCACATTGCATATCGGTAGATACTCTTGAGCCGTGTTTGCTAGTCAATTGCAGGATACAGGTTCCCGGTTCTCAAACGGAGAAATTCATGGAAAACACGACAAAATCCGGTTCCTGCCAACCACAGATAAAACACGGTCTCCGCTCTTCATCCGTATGTTGCCAGATACCAGTTTAGGAAGACAAAATGTCAACTCAATGTCATTCTCATGCACAAGGCTCAATGGTAGCACAAAATCCAAGAGATCTACGCGGAGCTCGAGGCAATCATCCACAAAAAAGTCCACCTTTCCTCAATAGAAATTCTGGAAGAAATGGGAAAGAGTTTTCAGAAAATATATACACCAGACAAGAGGGGACAGGAGAACAGGAAAGTGCACAGAAGCCCACACCCTAAGTCCACTATAAGGGAGCGGATCCGCGGCCATAGGGGGGCATAGGCGGCGGATCCGCGGCCGTACAGGGGATTCAGGGCACGAGCTTCCAGGGGCAGTTTGGTCATTTCATCAGGGTTCTGGTGGTTGCCCTAGGATTTCATTTCTTGGCCTATAAATAGCCCAGAATTTTGTGAAGAAAGGGTCAATTCTTGTATTTTCATTTTGCCTAGTTTTAGTGTATTTCTTCTTTCTCTTCTCACCTCTTCTCCATTAAACTTGTAGTGAGCTTTTGAGTGAAGAGTGATGAATAAAGAAGACCATTTTATTATCATGCTTGTCCCCTTGCTCTTTCTTTACTTGTTGTAATTTTAATTGTTAAGTAGTTGTTGTTATTTGCTTGATTGTTTCTTTCTTCTCTCTTTTCCTTTATCATTCATATGACAATGATACTTACGCTCGATCCTCGCCAAGGTGAGGTCGCAAATAGTTAGTCGTATTCTTCTAATCTCCTTCTTTCTATCTTCCTCTTTGTTTTGTTTTGTTTTTCCTTATCATGAAGTGTGAGTAGTTTTATACTTGTTAGGGTAGGATAAGGGAAGTTTGAGAGAAGGAAATCTCTCTCACTCTTTCCTTGCCCAACAACTTAAATCGACTCCCGTTAATTGAACCACAATCCGCTCCTTACGGCACCCTATCCTACATGATAGCGGTGATTCCGTAGTGAGACCGGTTGTGGTTGAATTAACCGGAGGTTATGGATAAGAGCCAAGAACGGACGGACAAGCACCAAAAAGAAGGACTATGCGTTGGAAAGCCTAGCTTATACTCGCAAGTTCCTTCCTAGTCGTGCTAATCCCCGTTGTTGCCGATTACCGTAACACCGATATTAAGTGGGGCAACGAAAGATATGGAGACTCCTAACTCAAACTAACCTAATCCTAACCCTAACAAGCTCTCTTTAAATATCAACTCAACACTTAGATAATCCAACAAAATCTGAAAACAGGACTTAACTCGTTAAAACACTTTGAAAAAGACTCCCATCTCCCTGCGGACGACCCGTACTCAACCGGCTAGCTACAAGCGAAACCGTCTTGATTGCGGTATTTAAACTCGAACTTGAACACGCACGTAACATAACAATCAAATGTTCGTCAGAAGGACATGACTCTCAGGAGACTGAGCCCAGTCAGGAGTACTTGGATCAGATTGAGGCACAGCCAGACTACTAGCTTTACTTGTACTTATCTTCCAGTTTGTATGCCATTATTTAGGCATTACTTTATATCTTTGTACTTTCCTTTTCAAAGCCGTGTATTATAAAGATGAATGTTAATAAAAGTTGTTGTTTATATTATATCTCTTGTCATTTCTTGTGCATTCCATATATTGCTTATTTACGCTTAACGTATTTATTTATGAGTAAATACGTCGCGTGCCTGCCACGTGTCCGTCTCCGTATACCGAGAAGCGGGGCGTGACAACAACTATCCAATACATGATCTGGAGTCGGCAGCCGTTATTTTTGCACTTAAGATTTGGCGCCACTATCTCTTGGAGAACGAGTGGATATATACACTGACCACAAGAATCTGAAGTATATATTTACTCAGAAAAAATTAAACATGCGGCAGAGAAGATGGCTAGAACTCTTGGCGGACTTTGATATCAACCTACAGTATCATCCTCGGAAGGTGAATGTAGTTCCTGATGCATGATGCATCTAGCCACCAGCCATTAGCAATGAATCTCATCGCTCAGTGGAAGCTACAGAGGGAATCGTACGGATTGACGATCGAAGTAGTTATGCTAGGTATCGATTCATATTTGATGGACTTACAAGTCCAGTCCACTCTTGTCAATCAGATCAAGGTAGCTCAAGGAAATGATGCCAAGCTACAAAAGATCCGAGAACAAGTAAAAAGTGGACTTTGAACTGACTTCATCATCCACGAAGACGGGTCCTTGAGATATGGAAGTCGATTGTGTGTGCCATACGGCCTAGTTCGAGAAGAGTTGATGAAAGAAGCTCACAGCTCTCCTTACTCTGTACACCCCGGCGGTACAAAAATGTACAAAGATCTACGGCAACACTACTGGTGGGATGGAATGAAGCGCGAAGTAGCCAGAAGCGTAGCCAAGTGTTTGGTGTGTCAGCAAATGAAGACTGAACATCACAGAAGTGCTGGTCTACTTCAGTCGTTACCAATTCCAGAATGGAAATGGCAGCACATTACCATGGACTTCATGACCGCCCTTCCTCGCAGCATGAAGGCTAATGACGCAGTATGTGTTATTGTGGATCGACTAACCAAGTCGGCTTACTTTATTCCATTTCGAGTTGGCCAATCTACCGAGACATTAACAAAGAAGTAAATGGAGGTAAGCATAAATCTAAAGTAAGATTTAAACCTTCAAAGTGTACTATATTTGATACCCATGAACTTATGCAGGAGATCGTGAGATTATATGGAGTTCCTGTTTTGCATCGTCTCCGATCGTGATACCAGATTCCGATCACAGTTTGGCGGTCTGTAAACTAGCCTAGGAACGAGTCTAAACTTTAGCACGGCTTACCATCCACAAACGGACGGACAGTCCGAGCGAACAATTCAGATTCTAGAAGACATGCTAAGAGCTTGTATGTTAGACTTCGGAGGTTCGTGGGAAGATCACCTACACCTTATGGAGTTTTCATACAAAAACAGCTATCAGGTGAGCATTGGAATGTCACTATTCGCAGAATTCTACAGACGGAAGTGTCGTTCACCGCTAAGTTGGGACGACATCGGAGATCGTGAACTATTTGGACCAGAGATGATCGTGGCAACTGTGGACATAGTTCGCACAATCAGGGAAAGAATGCGTATAGCTCAAGATCGATAGAAGCATTGGGTAGATGCAAAGCGGCAACATCTAAAGTTCCAACCTGGAGACCGTGTTTTCTTATAGATTTCTCCAAACAGAGAAGTGATTTGCTTTGGTGAGAAGGGCAAACTAAGTCCAAGATACATAGGACCGTTCGACATACTCGAACGAGTTGGAGAAGTGGCATACCGTTTAGCACTTCTACTCTCATTGGAAGGAATGCACAACGTGTTCCATATATCCCAGCTACGACGATATGTGAGCGACCTCAGCCACATACTCGATCACTCAGAGCTCACCGTACAGACTGACCTGACTTGCGAGCAAAAACCCATTCAGATCCTTGACCGAAAGGTAAAGACACCGCGGAACAAGGAAGTAAAATTGGTCCGAGTGATGTGGAGAAAGGATTCGCCAGGAGAATCAATGTGGGAACGAGAAGAAGACATACATGCAAGATACCCTTATCTCTTTGAAAATTAGTCCATATGTAATTGTAAGTTTCGAGGACGAAATTTTTATAAGGAGGGTAGAATATAACGACTCTGATTTTACTGTACCGAATTTTCTATTTTAATGTATAGAAATGAGTTTTACAGCTTGAGTTTGACTTATAAGTCAATTTTGTTAAATAACAGAGAAACAACTTGTAGCTTACTGGTAAAGTCTTGCACTGCTGTGACGTAGCCTGTGTGTTCGATTCCCATCAGACACATTATTTTTTTCTGAAATTTACTTTTAATTTTTGGAAGCCCAAAAGATTGCACATGCAATACACAAGGAAATGAAAAGTTTAGAAAAATCAAACATGTGCAAAAGGGTTTAAATACAGACAAATACACGTGGCACAAATCTCAACACCCAATGCCCTAATTTGACCGGCGGATATTCCAAATTGGCTGGCACCGACGGCTATGATGAGCTCTTTTGGCTCTGTATTCTGCACACAAACCCCTTCACCTACTCCTGCACTGTTTGATTTCCCTGCAATCAAACAGAGACTTTTCATTTCACAATTAAACCACATTTTAATACTTTTTAATCCAAATTTTTAATTCCAAAACCCTAATTCTTCACTATAAATACCATCCCCTACCTTGGCTCAGCATCGTTTTGAAAATTATAGCAAAATTCTCTCAAAAAGTTCCTAAGTACAAGTGGAGTAAAAAGGAGTTATCAAGCAAGTAACTTCCGGCGAAGATCGAAGCAACATCCGGAGCTCCCGCGATATCACGACGACACCCTTCTCTTCTTCTACATCTTCTTAACATAATCAAACCGTAAGTCCCTCTCAATCTCTCTTCCTCTTCTTTGAAATTCCATTTCAAAACGTATATCGATAAGTGGAGTTAATACCGATATCTTTTTCTAAGCCCTAGAAAACTCCTTCTCCTTACTACTTTGTTCAATCTAATTTGTACACGTCACTTGTAACCTTAAACCATAATGTTTAGAATAAAATTTCATCAAAATTCTCATGTGAAATAACAATAGTAACACTTTTTCCTTAAAATACCATTAACTTATTAAACAACTCTTTTAGTTTTTGATAAAAACAATACCTTAGGAAAACTTCACAGGGTAACGACCTACCCCACACGCACACTTGGTTTCATAGCACGATTCTCATTGGATGTATTTCGTTGCGAAGTATAATATTACACAAAAATACTACATAACTTTAAAAACCGGATTTCTTTTAAATCGATATTTCATATCTTTTGCGAATACGTATCTACAACCCTCTTTAGGGGACCCGCTAATGGATGGTGCGGATTATCGCACATCCTTGGGCTAGTAGAACGAGATGCAGACCTCCTCACGGAGCATTCAGTCTCGAAAGGATTTAAATATGGTTTTTTAAGAAATACGAATTTTCTAAATAAAATAAAATTGTTTTTAAAATTAGAATTATATAAAATTATAAATCAATATTGTCAAAATATAATAAATCTATATTTTTCAAAAATGAAAAGATTAACAAATGACAACAAAATACTATCAAGATACAAAAAGGCAAGTTTTATAATAAAATACCATGAACTTTTCAAGCTAAGTACTTATCACTAAAATACCCCAAATACTTAAAATCCATGCTCATGAAAACCTCAAATAATACTGATCATTCTCGAGGTTTGCTTTCAAATTATATAAATTTTTTTTTCATAAAACCCCCTTGAGTTATATAAAACAATATTTAAAGAGTTTAGTAAATATAGGTTTAAACGGGATCAATTCTTTTGAGCTCCAGAGAGCCGGAGAAAGTGAGTGCTTGCCTATTTAAGATAGAAAACCCAACGGAGTTATCAATGGTAATTGTCTTGGAAAAAGACACAAATCTTGCCGTCCATGTGCAGCAGGTACCGATGACTCCTGAACCTAATTCAAGAGCTGAACCAGTTTACAAGTGTCTGACTCAGTCTGAGTCTAACGCAAATCTGAATCCAATATTAAATCTGAATACTTGAACACGAACATGAAAACTTGAATCAAATATCAATATCAAATATGTATACTTGATCTGACTTGACCAAATCATAGTTATAACTTGACTTGACTACTTGATTACATCCTGAACATAACTACTTGAACAACTTGTATCCATAATTTCAGTAAGACTTGTAATTATAATCTATACAATACATTACGTGGAAAATAACGAGGTATATTGGTGCAGAACGTATATCGTGGCACGAGATGTCACTTAAAAGACACCTATATGAATTCTTGTGCCGTTGTCCCGTGAGTTATGACGGGGCCTTATACTACATGTTACCATAGTCCACGAGGTAAGATGGACTCCTCTCGTATACATGAATACCTTCTGTATCAAGCTACAAACAACCATGTTATAATAAATCTGTACAACTTACATGTTCATTCACATTACTCGTTATATTCTCTTTCTTCTTTTGGGACTTACCGAGCGCTAGTTCGCTGACGACATTCCTTTATATTTTCTTTCTTTGGAATGTTCGTCGGGAGGACACGACTCTCAGGAGATCGAGCCTAGCCAGGAGGGCTTGGATCAGCTAGTTCCTTGTATTTTCATTTCCTGTATGCCATTGTTTAGGCACTGTTTTATATCATTGTATCTTTTCATTTCCAAACAGTTGTATGTAAAGATGAATGTAAATAAAGTTGCCGTTATTTTATATCACTTGTCATTTTTGTACATTTTATATATTGTTTAATTACGCTTAACGTATTTATTTCTTAGTAAATACGTTGCGACCTGCCATATCACCGTTTCCGTCTACTGGAAAGCGGGACGCGACACATAAGGCAATAGATGATCCCCATCCCCCATGTAATACATATAGCAATTATCCTTGATCTTCCGGTTAAACCATATAAAGCATCAATTTTTCTAAGCCTTTTTTCATGTTTTAGTGCTATCCATTGAATTTTCAATGCAAATACTGCTCTTCGCGTGGCGTTTAATGCAACCTTTCTATCATAGCGATTATCAGCCATTCAAAGTAGATAATATAGGGAGAGGGTATTTTTTCGACGCCATAGGAGGGAATTCCCTTCTATGGCATCTTTTCTCCATTATTCTCATAATATAACCTTAAAAGTTCAATGATGTTATATGGGAAGGGTGGGAAGTTTGATGATGTTTCATGTAATCTGTACAGGGTTTTATTTGTAATTTTCTTTTAAACACATATTTACAATTATGCCATCAAATTAAACTGCCCCATATAAGTACGCTCATCCTCTCGCTTCACCTCAGCCGTATCGCCCCAAAACCAAAACCCTAGAAGCCCCGCCCCATCTTGGTCTCTGGCGCCCAAAGGTAATCCTTTTCCCCTCCACTTCTCAAAATCATTAGAAACCCTAGAAAATTAAATCCCGAATAATGAATTAAGAACCCTAAAACTAAACGTCGCCCTCGATCTTAGTGTAATTTGAAACCTTAGAAGAGATCGATTCATGCCCTTGCTTAATCTCGGTTCTTAAAATTTTCCTCTTGGATGAATTATTTCAGCAATCATGAGCAGCCGCTCGAGCAGAACCCTGTATGTTGGCAATCTCCCCGGCGACATTCGAGAGAGAGAGGTCGAAGATTTGTTCTACAAGGTTTGTTTTTGATTATTTGTGCGCTCCTTAGTTCTCAATATGCTAACTCTTTAATGTATTTCAAATTCCCTTGAACATCTCTGGTCAGTTATCAATAGTTTGTAATCGTACAGAAGCCCAATAGAGAATTTTGGGATATAGGCATTGATAGTTTATGAAGACGTAGTCAGTGGTAGAAAATGGGCACTTACCTTGTTTTCATTATCTGTTGTTCATGTTTATGTTTGGATGTGTTGGTCGAAGTCAAGTGACAGGATAGTATGAAGCAACGAACAGTAAAAGAAATGAAAAGAAGAGAAATCGTTTTTTATTAAGAGTTTTAACCATGGAATTTGAGATTCAAAACTTTGAGCAATAATTTCTTATAATACGGTTTAGGTTTACATGGCCTATGAGTGTCCATGAGGCGAAGTCACCAGGCCATCACTAGAATTAAAATAAACGTGTCTATCAAAATAAACTACTCATGCAATCGACCAATTAATTGGTGGATCTTTAACCGCTATTGTTATTGTATGATGCAAATGTGTGTCATGGAACTCATGTCCATATGGGTAAAAAAATATATGGTTACAGAGTCTTAAACAATCTTTGTTATAATTGCAATTATGTTCCCCTTATATTGTTTATAACTGAAGCATATTCTTAAGCCATAATTTCTCATTAGCTTCTGATTTTGGCATAAATTTATGTGGATTACATATAGAAAGGAACATTCACTGAGCGATGCATATACATTGCTAATATATATCCTTTTTCTTGCCGCTCATGAATATATCTTGCTCATGAATTGTAGACAGTTCTCTAATATATCTCTTCTCTTAACTTTTGTAGTATGGACCTATTGTGGATATCGACCTGAAGATTCCTCCAAGGCCACCAGGTTATGCATTTGTCGAGGTACTCCTTTACCTAATCATTTTTTGTTAAAAATGAAACAATTATCTTGAGCATGCTAGATCTTTTCATTTGTAAAAACTCTTTGGTTCTTTAGATACTCCTGCTAATAAAAAATTGACGAAGTTGAGCCGTTTTACCTTATTTCAAAGGTTTTATCTATAAAGGAGAATGTATCTGAAAGTAGAAATTTTGTAGTTGGAGCTTGAGGTTTCTGGGCCATCTAATTGCTTCTGATGTTGCATGTTGCCTTTTCTTTTTGTAGTTTGAAGAGGCTCGTGATGCTGAAGATGCTATTCGTGGTCGTGATGGCTACGATTTTGATGGTAACAAGTTGCGGGTAGGTCACTCTTTTTTATTGTATTCCTGAACGATGCGGGTTAGAGCTCTTTGTCACACTTTTCATAATCTCCTCTCCGTCGTATGGCTTGTGTGTGTTTCCAGGTGGAACTTGCACATGGTGGAAGAGCGCAATCATCATCTTATGACCGTCATCGTAGTTCGAATGGGGGAGGGGGCCGTGGTGGTGGTGTATCCAGACATTCAAACTATCGAGGTGCACTTTATAATTGTTACGTCTTGTAGTTCAGTATTCACGTTTCTTTATATGTATCTTCATATAATCTCTCGTGTGTAATTGAATGCAGTGAGGGTTACTGGTCTGCCTTCATCTGCATCATGGCAAGACCTGAAGGTAGTTTCTCGACCTGATGCTGTGGCGAGATTTCTTTATCACCTATTACATTCCTCCAAATGTGTTGGATTTCTCACTTAATGTGCATCTTCTCTGTAATTAGGACCATATGCGCCGAGCTGGTGATGTTTGTTTCTCTGAAGTATTCCGCGATGGCGGAGGTGAGTTACTTTTCGTTTACACATGTTGTATTCGAGCTGTTCTTTTTCATGCTTTTAATATCCAATGTAATGTTTAAAGTTGCCTGATACTTTAAGTTTACTGTCAGTCTCTAGTCTCTATGCCAGATTACATGATTTTATTCTTAGTGTATTGTTTCGGGTTGCTTGATTCTAGCAATTTACTGTCACTTTATGTAAATGTTTCGTCAAATTTCAATGAAGATAATTAGTGAAGTGGCTACTTATAATTGTTTCCATTTAAAGATAAAAGAATAAAAAGGTGTGTCTAGTCCCACATAGTTGATGCTTCTTATTACCTAATTTAATGTTAGATTTATTGTATTTATTTCAGTTTTGTGTATCTATAGAGCTGTCTTCTGTGGGATACACTGACCCCCATTTTTCTTTACCAAACATGTAGGTCTGCCTCGGGTTATAATGTCAATCTTCAACTCTACATAAACATAAAGATGATATAAATTTTCTTGCATTGATTCTGTTATTCACTTCATTATTTAAGCAATCTGAAAAATGTGTACCTTTAATGGAAGCAAGCTTTCGTCTGTTTGCATTTTTTACAAAATTTTCTTTTATGCTTGTTATGAAGGACGCATGGATGATTGTGCTGTATGCCTGTATGATGTACATGTCCATATGCAATACAATACAACATAGACACTGGGTTTTGGCAAACCTTGAAATTCTAGCGCAGTGCATTATATCTAATGAATTTGTTCGTAGTATGTAGAGGTATTTTTCTCTGCCCAACATTAGAATAGTTAAAGCATATGTTATATATGAAAAACAAAATTCTATTTTTCTTTAAATGAAATAATAGTCCCGCTAACTAGTTTTCTTCATGTTCTATTAAAACTATGCTCTATGCAACACTTAATCTCAATGTATTATGAAACTCAGTACTCGAACTAGGTGACATGAAGAACTAAGAATATCTGCTGAGTACTTCTCAGTTGCATAACTTAGTGTTCTTAATAAGTTTCACTGTATGGAAAAGGTATATCCGAATTGTTTTCAACTCTATATGCTGAGTACATTACTACTTAATAGTCTGTGTGTGTGTGTGTGTGGGTGGGTGGGTGGCGGGGTGAGTGTGGGGCAGCGTTTCGATACATGCATGCTTACATACTGCACCCTCTTTGACTTCTTGTAGAGGGAGATTTCCATCCTTTTCTTTTGATGAAGTGCTCTTTGACTTCTTGTAGAGGGAGATTTCCATCCTTTTCTTTTGATGAAGTGCATTTTTTTATGCTTGCAGGAACTACGGGAATTGTCGATTATACGAATTATGACGATATGAAATATGCGGTATGCTTAAGCTTTCGTTCTCAGTTGTCTGCTGCAGCTTAAGACTTTGAGACCATGCTTCGAGCTTTTTCTTTACTTGAATTTGTATTTTTCCTCCTGTAGATCAGAAAACTAGATGACTCTGAGTTCAGGAATGCATTTTCTCGAGGATATATAAGGGTAAGTAGCCTTTTGCACAATTCTTATTATCTCACCTTTTGCTTTCCTGTCATCTACTGAGGTTGAAGGCATTTTTTTACATGGTGTAGGTTAAAGAGTATGACCCCAAGAGAAGCTTATCTAGGAGCCGCAGTCGCAGTCGCTCGTATTCAAGAAGTCGAAGCCGTAGCCGTGGTCGCAGTTTAAGCCGAAGGCACGCTGTAGATTTAATCCTTCTGAATATTGATTGAACTGCATTTTGTTTAAGCTAATTGAAGTTATTTTGCAGCAAATCTCCCAAATCCAAGTCAGCACGCCGTTCATTGTCCAAATCTCGTTCGAGATCTGTTTCTCCTCGTTCCCGCTCTGGTTCTAAAGGTCGTTCTCCGTCAGGGTATGCCTTTTTAAAACAATTACATCTTTTAAAATCTTCATTCCAATTAAATCACCATTGCTTGCTTTCTAGTCGTTTTGGATCGGTGTAACAAATACATACTGTCTTTGTGCTGTCTATGTTACCTTCTTTTGGGGAAGAGTGGAATCATCATGGTGCACATTTCTTACCTTCCCAATGCCAAAATATGTGTATTTCCTGAGCAGATGTCCTTATTTAAACTACTGTCAGCAATAAAATAGATGGGTAGAACATAAACCCCTAATTTGGGATTGATCACCTTACCTTTGAGGAAGTGTTTTTTTTGGGGGTGAAATCCCCACCCCCTTTGGGGATCGAACCTGCGACCTCACATTGGAGAGGAAATTGGTACCAACTGAGCTAAGCCCAGTTGGCACCTTTGAGGAAGTTACTTGAATGATCACCTAAGGCATATATAAGGATTTTTGTGCCTTTGATCCTTGTGAGAGTCAAGGATAATTACAGAGTCTTTTTTTTGATGGATTTTTGTGCCTTTGATCCTTGTGAGAGTCAAGGATAATTACAAAGTCTTTTTTTTAATGTGATTGTTTTATATGTATGTTTTGCTGCCATGTACATTTTCTAATCTGATCACGAAATGAATTGCCCTTGGTGTCCCTCTGTCTCAATGTGGCCACATTTAACTCATCCAAGAACACAAACTTTCCCTGAAATCCTATACCCTTCCCTGTTTGATGTTTCAGACATAAGATACCTCAATGAGTTGACATGTCACCTCTATATTTGTTACCATAAGTGTTTGTGCATAGTATGTTTTGGAAGTTGTTGCTGTTAATCTGTTCTTTTGGTTAAGAACATATGAGATATCTCAGATTGGTGTTTGGACTGTTCTCAGTTTGGATCATTAGCACTCCATTACTTTTGTGAAGTTTGGACTCACACTTGCTTAAATTTTTCTTATTGTTTTTGGTCTTTGTATGGAATCATGGGTTTGGATCAGAATTCGGTTTTGGATTCTGGCTCCTGCAAAATACTTCAATTGTTTTAAATGCTTTATACTTGCTTGTGTCAATTAACAACTCAAACTTCAATGAGACATAAACTATAAACTGTCTATAAATAAAATAAATGATTAGGAAATCAAGGTGATAGGATAATAAGGAACATAATATGAACCTTTTAAATACTAGGAGACGATTTATTATCTTGTTACTAATTTGCTTATTGTCACTTCTTGTTGATAGGATATAAAATTTCCCCTTTAATGGTGAGGTAATAAAAATAAGAATACATTTGTCAAGTCATAACATGGTCTTGTTTTGCTACATTCTTCTTATGATGACGTTTCTCTTGGAACAATTGCATAACAAACTGACTTGTGCTTAAGCCACGGAAAAGATGACTTGATTTACCTTAATGCGTGATGTTTTGTTTTGTCTCGTAGCTTTAGAGATCGTGTCACCTTTTTACGATTCATGTCCTTTCTTTCACGAGTCTTTGTTCCCTTAGGTATTGTTTGCAGGATGTTACCTGAAGAATTAATCTTTATGTGACTGTTTGTGAGTGATGCTATATGCAATTCCTGATGTTTTATTTTCTATTGATTGTGTTTGCCTCAAATTGTATATTTTCCAAGGTAACTGGGTGTGGATAAAACAATAGCATGTTATCATGTGTTTTTGAAAGTTACTTTCTTTGTTTTTAGATATGGGGATTATGCGGCGATCAGGGGATTGCATATTAGGAACTTGAATGGACTTATGGACACCATCATAAATGGACAGCCATGGGAACCCAGAAAGCATTTGTGATGATGGGTTGCGATTTAGAGCTGGATTACCATGAATTTAAGTCAATTACGGATTCTTGATGGGGGTCTGTGTGGTACAACCAGACAACTAATCCTGCTCACTCTTTTGAAAACAAAAGAAAAGAAATAAACCAGACATTTTTTCTAGGCATTTGATTTAGTTATTGATAGCACACCTTTCCCTGATTATCAAGTTCCAGCTTCCTCATCATTCTGGCATCCTAAATGAATTGCTTTATATAAACTTATTTCTTGCTTTAGGAGTTTGCTAATTCTTTTTTAAAGTCTCCCTTTCTTTTGATTCACTTTGGCATCGCTACTTTGAAGAAGCGTCACTCGAGGCTTTTGGACCAAGGTGTATTAAAGCACATAGTGGATATTGAATTCAGTTGTTTCTGGAACTTTTTGCAGATCTCGATCAAGGTCCAGATCCCCAGTACCCTCTGTAAGTTGCAATCTTGATTAATCAAGCACACAGTTTTTCTCTTACGAATAAATTGATTTGGTTTCTTCTAATTTAATAAGAACTTGTGGCTGAAGACATTAGCTTACTGATAATAATTATGTACCTCATCGTCTAAGTGAGAAATTCATGGAGTGCATCTTATCTCCTCTTTTCTTTGTTTATCCTTTTTCTTGAGGCAGACTTGAATTCTAATCTTGTTTGTTTGCTGTTTTGAGACGTGGTTCAATTCATATCTATTTAATATTTACATCAAATGAAAATATACTATATTTAGGATACCATTCCGTTTTGCTGAAGTTGGTGGTTAGAATATGTGAAGGTAACCAATAACTAAAAAGATGCAATACTCATGTTGTGCTATAAAAGTCGAATCCGCTGGTGCAAACAGATAACTGAATACCATCAGGCGGAAAAGGATACATATAATTGTGTTGGTAGAATGCAATAAAATACTGTTAACAGACACTTTCTGCTATCTAAACTAGTATCTAGCATGTAACAAACAATACTGAATTGCTTATATTCAAAACTTTAGTCAGATATTTTTAGTTTAAGTTTGTGAATGCAAAAAGGAAGGATAATATAAAAATTTTAATGATTGCAATCTACTCATTCTGAAGATTCATAGAAATGAGATTAAATTTAAAGTTCCTTTTCCTTTGTTTGAAGGTGCCATGTGGCATTCAAAAGATGGATATTGTATGCCAATTACCATTTAGAAGCTCATGTTAGACATATATCATATTGATCTATCTAGGTTTTGCATTGTAATAATTGCAAATGTGCGACTTTAGAAATAGCCCCTGTATTTCTCCTAAACCATTTCATGCAGCCTCGCAAGGAAAGGGTGAGCAAGAGCCCAAAAAAGCAGAGCCCTAGCATGAGCAAGAGCCCATCATCACGGTCTTGGTTCCCTCCCATTTCTTGGTTATTATATTATTATTTTTGGTACTCATTTTTTGTTGTTTTTTAAAATCAACACACATTCATATAATTTCTACTACAGGTGAAAGTCCAATTGCTCCGCATTTGGTGATTCTATGCACCTGAAGAAGATATCCAAGCAACCCAAAATGTAGAAACCATCTTGGATAATTGAGGAAGCTGCTTAAGATTATGTTTCTGGAATTTATCCCGGTTTTTTTAATGAACTGTTGTGTTTGTAGCTGAAATGAAACTATGTTTATGTTTCAAGCTTATGTTTTTGTAGATTTGCTTTCGAAACGTTTAGATGGTATTTCTGGAAATGCATTATGTTTCTTTCTCGAACATATTATTTTTCCTGACTTGAACATGAATCGGTCAAAATTGCAACCTTTTTCTTATATATCTTATTGCTTATTATGAATTTTGACATTTCTCTATACGTCTACGTATCTATTGTTTGCTTGTTATTTCTCGGTGTTGCAGGCTTTGCTCATCGACCGCAGAGCAGCTAAGGTCTATACCATATGATACTTGTTGATTGCTTTCATGACCCTTTATATCTGAACTAGGTATAAGATATTGCTTCATCGGCAGAAAGTACCATTTTTTTTTTTGTTTCAGTTCACGCTTTTCAATTTAATCCAACTGTAGATTAATGCTATCAACTGCTGCTATCAAGCGTGAGTATTATTATATATGCTGAATTTTAAGATGCGGCAGGAGCACCATGTTATCAAATGATCTTAAAACTTCGGGAGAGACCAATTTTTAGTGGATGCAGGAATTGTGGACGAAGGGAGCACCATTTTTTAGGGGGCCAGACGCAGGAACTGTGGGCACTAATGGCAAAGCAAAATTCTAATAAAATTCAAGAATCTATTGGTTTTATTTAAAATGGTTTAAATATCATTGGTAAATTGCTTAGTAACATCTTAATGTTTCACCACTTTTGTGCTTTAATGACTTATAGTGTTTTTCTCAGCACTTTAACACCATAATGTATTTCGCCGTTAGCACTTAGCTATCCTCTATCTTTACTGCAGTGTCTATTTTGTGTCGCTTTATTCCTAGAATCATGTAGACAAAAAATTATGAACGGTTTGTAATGAATAAACCGATGCAAAATTGATATGAAAATGCAGAAGGCAGCAAAATGCTAACGGCGAAATACGGTAGGATATAAAAGTGTTAAGAAGAACTATATGGTATTACAGTGTAAAAGTGGTGAACTATTAAGATATTATTAAGCAATTTACCCAAATTTATTCGATGGAAATAGAAAGAATACTTAACTTGCAGTTAATTAGAATTTGTCTTTATTGAAGGAGGATTCTAAATCAAAGGCAAAACATATATACACGCACTCTCTCTCTCTCTCTCCCTCCCCCACCCATCCACATGAGAGCACGCGTCCATATATATATATAACCGCTTTTTAAAGAAGCGGTTAAAAACTAACGGTCGATATTTAATCGTTTCTTAAAGTAGCGGTTAATATCAAAAGTTAATTTATCCAACAAATCTGGACCTTGCAAATACAACCCTACTTTAAGAAACGGGCAAGATCCAACGGGTAATATTAAAATGCCATTTAAAATAGCGGTTAAAAATAAATATTAAATCGCTACTTCAGTAAATATTTTTCTAGCGGTTGAGGAATATATCACGTAACGATTTTGGAACCCTAGCTTTCGCCAGAGAACTTTGTTTCTTCCTCAATGTAGTTTTTCGAAGTGATCTGTCGATTTTGGAACATTAGTTTCTGCCAGAGCACGTCTACTTCTTCCTCAACGAAGCTTTTCAAAACGGTTGTAGTAAATTTTTTACTTCTAAGTTTATGTGGTGGCATGTCGACTAATATAGTCTATCAGTGGACTATCTCTGATTATAAAAAAGAAGATGATGGATTAGCAGTGGAAACAGATGAAGATGAATGGTCGAAAAAACCTATTATTCCTATCGACCTAGTAACTTTTGAAGGAAAAATTGTTGAGTTTATATCGTCAAGCAGTGGAAGCAAATATACGAATGTTTCATCTCCTAAAATTGAGTTTATATCGTCAACTAGTGAAAGCAAATGTAAAAATGTCCCGTCTCCTAAATTTGAGTTTATCTCGCCAACCAGTGGACGCAAATGTAAGAATATACCATCTCCTAAAGTAAGTCCTCATGAGGATAATGAGCGAGGTATAACAAGTGATTAGGTAGAACCTGAAATTGGCATGATATTTAATTCACTAGATGATGCTTGTGAATGTTATTTGGCTTATACTTGAAACATGGGGTTTGCTATCAGAGTTCGTTCGACTCATCGTGCAGTTTGCGGTATTGAACCTATCTCCAGACTATATGAATGTAACAAGGTTGCAATACCTAAACATTTCAAGCTCGATATAAAACGTAAAATATCTTCCGGAGAAGTAATTATTTTGGATCCAAGTGCGAAGCTCGTAAGTTTGTTGTTAAAAAGGACAATCGATGGAAAGTAACTTCTTATAAGAGAGATCACAACCATTCATTTGTACCGCAGTCAATAGTGCAATACCTATCTTGTCATAAAATTATTTCCAAATTCGATAGAAGTCAGGTCTGTAATTTGAAGGATAGTGGAATTGGTTCAAGAAAAACATATACGATATTAGGAAAAGATCATGGCGGAGTAGAAAATCTTGGTTACGGGCTAAACAATATAAAGAGTGAATTAAGAAAAATACGTCGACATTAATCTATGAACATATCAGACGTCCAAACAACTTTAGCTTATTTGCAATCCATTCAAGTTGAAGGGTCTAATTTTACTTACGTAGTAAAATATGACGAAGAAAATCATATCAAAACCCTCTTATTCGTTGATGCGTGCTCAAAAGCTTCATATACAACTTTCAGTGATGCAATTACTTTTGACACCACGTATTGAAAGAAAAAATATCAAATTCCCTTTGCCCCATTCACCGGTATCAATCATCATTATAAATCACATATATTTGATTTCACGTTAATGCGGAATTAGTCCGAAGAGTCTTTCACATTGTTGTTTCAGCAATGACTAATTACGATGAATAATAAGGCATCACTATTTATCATCATCGATCAAGATCATGCTATGACAAATGCTTTTGCTAAGGTGTTCCGAACACAAGACATCATTATTGCATATGACACATTGGTCAGAAGTATCAGGAGAAATTGCAGAGTTTATATCATCAGGATACTGGTTTTCAAAACGACTTCAATTGTTGCGTGCAGAAAAGTTTGACAGTTGAGAAATTTGAAAATAAGTGGAACATGCTTGATATAAAGTACCAAGTTAGTGGGTATAAATGGATTTCAATAATTTACGGTATACGGGAGAAATGAATATCGGCTTATACATCAAGATACTTTTCTGCAAGAATGCGAACAAACGGGCGTAGTGAGAGCATGAATATTTTTTTGGATGCCTATCTTAATTGGAACACCACAATTAAAGAGTTTGTTATGAAAATGAGAAGTGCACTACGGATACAATACGAGCATGAGAAAATAATGGATTTTGATACGTTATGTAAGAATCGAATGTGTGCAACAAATATATCACTGAGATTAGACGTTTCCAAATTTTACACCAAAAGCATCTTTGAAAAGATTCAAGTAGAGATTCTGAAATCTCAATCATTTAATATAGAGAAAGTTTCAAAAGTCGATAGGACAACAAGATATAAAGTTCGCAACATGCTGTCTGGTCCAAAAAAAGACAAGCGATGAGTATATTATATCCAATATAAGACAAAATGATAATTTTCCAAGTGCATTAGTAATTATTTTGAATCAACCGGACTATTATGTAGGCATATATTCAGAGTTTTTTTTTAATCCAAAAATGTGATTAGAATACTGTCTGGATATATTTTGCCAAGATGGACGAGAAATGTTAATCAAAATATTGTCATGATGAGTGTCGTACCACCTTCTGTATAGATGAATGAAATGTCATGGTATAGTCATTTATGCAACGAGTTCAATATTGCCCCGAAACGTGCCGCGTCAGAGACCAGAAAAAGAACTATGCTTGCGAAAATGTCCAAACTTGCGATACGATTATCTGAACTTCCAGTTTAAATACCAAGTGTGAAAGAAGACTTGGTAGATGAACATTTGAAATTCATAAAAGTTGATATTTCAAAAATTCAAAATCCTTTGCAATCTAAACCCAAGGATCGTAAAAATAATTGGTTGAAATCTTGGCTCTATAACAAAAATAGTGATGGGAAAAAGAAGAAGAGGGTATGCAGAGGATACAGCCAATTAACATTCTAAAACAAAAGAACTTGTCCGAGCAGACCAACACAACATATAGAAGACATACATCCCGGTCAAACGAGTCCGTCTTGGGACTTGAACGAACCATCTGGTTATTCAGAATAGTTTGTTGTAAATGAATGATATTCGATATAAATGAATGATTTTTGATGTAAATGGATGATATTTGATATAAGAAAGGCCTAATTTCTTGTTTTTTGATAAATGAATGACATTTGTTGTAAATGAATGATATTTGATGTAATGGAATGATACTCGATTCAACGTTAGTTGTTAATATTGACCGTGTGAATTAATGTTGTTATTGACATTAGCTGTTTCAATCAATATTGTTGTTAAATTGTTTGGTGCAGAGAATTTAACCGCTACTTAATTCAGCAGCTAAATAAGTGTGGTATCAATTCATTGTGTGAGCTCGAGGTTAACCGCTACTTAAAGTAGAAGTTAAAAGTCAGAGACCTCAAACACTCACTAAGCTAAAACTTAACCGCTACTTAAAGCAGATGTTAACTATTATTTGGAGAATATAACCGCTCTTTAAGCAGCGCTTACATTTTATCTGGAGAATGTAACCGCTGTTTGAAGCAGCGGTTAAATTTATTCTGAAGTGAAATTTTTCCCTGAGTGATCTCAAAATTATCTGGAGAATATAACCACTGCTTTTAGTAGCGGTTAACTTTTGCCTGGACCGATCTCAAATTTTCTGGTTAATACAACCATTGCTTTAAGTAGCGGTTAACTTTTGCCTGGAGTGGTTAAAAATTACCTAAAGAATATAACCACTTTTTAAAGTAGCGGTTAAATAATTGACCTAAAATATACTTCATTTTCTCACAAATTTACATCATCTACAGTAAACAAATATTAAACTTTAGATACAATACAAATATCAACACATCATATATGAAAAATATCAACACACATCAACAAACTTCAATACACAATATTTATAGATGGGGAATAAAAACAAATATCATACAAATTTTCATCATTTGGGATAATTATGTGAAATCTAATATTTAGTTATACAATACACAGCCACACTTAATATATACATCAACAATCTAAAATTTATTAAATCATTTAGATGCTTTCTTAGCAGCTATACACAAAATATCTCCTTTACCTAACATATCTAAGGGTTGAACCCTCCTAAAAGAACTTAGTTCTTCCTCTGGATTTGAGATCCGCAAGACAAGTCTTCCATAAGTTGAGAATTTAATTCTTATCGGGAAGATCTTGTTCTTGAGAATCAAAGATTCAGGAAAGAAAAAATTTAAAAGAGAAAGAATATGATCTCAGATTAGGGTAGTCCATAATACTCCAGGAACTCAGTTCCTTCGAATTAAGAACTTAGTTCTTAAAAGAACATGATCCCATATTCTCAAAATAGTGATCTTGGTAATCGTTAATGGTCAAAATACCATTAACAGAGATTTAAGTTCTCTAAAAACATCAACAGAGATTAAATCTCCATATAAAAGAAACTAGCGCCTCATGTGCTTCCCACATGGGCGCCCTACTTTAACAGTGCCCAGCGCCTCACGTGCTCCTCACGCGGGCGCCACATAAAAAGTGCTTAGCACTTCACCTACAGCCAAAATGGCTGAGTGCTTAGCGTTGATTGGGCAGTGCCCCGGTGCCTCACGTGCTTCTCACGTGGGCGCCATCAAAAAAGAAAAGAAGAGAGAAAAGTGCCCAGCACTGCATAAACGGCCAAAGTGGCAGAGTGCTCAACACTCATTGGGTGACGCCCATAATCAAATGCTTCACACGATATCCATGTGAGTGTCAGAGTGTCAAATAAGTGCTTAGCACTTTTTCATAAAAAGAAAAGGGCTGAACAGATAGAGCCCAAACGAGCGCTTAGTATTTTTTGAATAAAAAAAGAAAAGAGTAGGCAGACTAAGTCCAAATTGGCTAAGCCTCTGAAGTTTCTTGCAGCTGAGCCCAAATGTTCTTTTGATGGATCTTAAGTAAAAATGATCCTTAAAAAATATTATTGAGCCAATCTTAGTCTCAAACATGATTAATGATCTTTCATTGATGATATCCAAAATGATATTCATCCCATACCTCATAAGGCAATCTTAGTCTCAAATATGACTAACGATTCTTAGGTTCACCATAATCCTTTTTTCCTCAAATACGGGATTTGGTTTAAGGGTACATCTCTTCACACCTCTGATACATGTCGTCGTAATTCTCAACGTCTTCAGAGAGGTGGCGGGTCCAAATGACCAACAACTTCTCTCATCCCACATTGATGCACTTCCAAATTGACGTACAGGCCTTAAATCGTCTCATGCCCCAAATTGGGCACATCCTATATCATTATTGTTCACTTTGTCATGGAACAAATACACGTGCGCACAAGATGAATAAAGGACCGAAATGTCCCTAAACTAATAGTCGCCTAAAAAATGGCGACAACGGACCGAAATGTCCTTAAACTAACATTCGTCCTTAAAACGGGAATTTTGGACCGAAATGTCCTCAAACTAATATCTGCCCCAAACACGGCGGTAATGTACCGTGACGTCCTCAAACTAAAACAAACTGAGCCCTAAATACTCATATATATTTAAGTCGATCTTAATCTCAAACCAGATTAACGGTCCTTAAATAAACCAAGCCCGAATCTAAAAATATATGAATTTGGACTAATCCACGCCCTACGGGCGACGACACAAACTAGTCTCCGTATACAATCCACGGGCAACCTAAACAAACAAAAACACACACGACACGAAGTGAACTTCTGGAGCAGGAGAAAGTGGTTATCGCAATGCGGTAACGTAATTAACTGCACGGGCTTGCGCATGCAGAGAAGAGCATCCCCACAATCAAAACCCCCTCACAAACGAGGGGGAATCTGATAAAGTCGCGCTACAACGGCCGCATTCGTCCAAACCTCCGATATACGATGCCATAAATCAACTTGGTATTTTCGGAGAGGTGGATGGATAAATCCAAATAACATATGCCCCCAGATTCAGGCAAGACGATCCATCCCGGTTCGTCTCCATTTCTGGTGGTGAACAGATTCTGTCACGCCCGGTGGGACCTTTTCCTCTTTCCACTCCACACTTCGTGTGTCGTGTTTTGCGAACAAAATCGCGGTTCGCGATGGTTGTCCTTGTATTTGAGGTACTAAGATTTGGTATCTTGTTCTTGTGCAGAAGAAGAAAAATCGATGAATTTCAACTGCACAACTTGCAATAGCAACTTCCGCTTCGTCCCAACTGGAGGAGTGACCTAAGGGCCCAACACGGTCTCCATTTTTTCAATGTCGGTGGGGCAAGTAATGCAAGCCACCACTGGACTATTTTTCGGGACCATGTTCCCACCAGTGGGTGTCGGTGCTTCAGCGCCGCAGGAAGAAACTCCCAAGAGGTCGGTCTTCGATCGACTGGTGACCACAACGGCCCCTCTCAACGGGCCGTCCAAATTTGGTGTCTCAGTCTTCAACAGGCTGAGCCAAAACCCAAACGAGCCCGCAAAGAAGCCCGTGATACCTGGAAGGGATACCCCAAAACGGATAGCCCTCCCAACTCCTGCTACGGGCGAAATCGTCAAAGGCGCTTCTCCTACCAGAAAGTCGGTCTTTGAAAGATTGGCCGTTCCTCCTCAAACTTTGCTAAGGACGTCAGCCTTTAACAGGCTGACACCAACAACAACCCCTCACTAAAGCCGAGAGCACGAAGAAGCCGCTTTCAAAACTGAGGCGGTCCCTTTTGCAAGACATACTGATGTCGTCACTGGCGCTGAGTGAGGAAAGCACGGGGCAACTCCCCCCTGGACTTACCCCACCGGCTCCAATAGTGGAAGATGATGCAGCTGTTGCAGGGTTACGTAGCGCGGCAGCAAGATTTTGGGAGACATCGTCCATGCCAAATTAAAATTTTGCCATGCTAAGGAACACTAAGCTAAGGATGTTTAACTAGAGAATCATACGAAACTACAAATGTAAACACTTTACATCTAAGTGAATAGGGTATACAACCTTTGTAGACCGGTCCTTCATTTCTAAAACTCCGTGTAGTAGTCCCTTTGCTACAAGTAATGAACTCTCGGACTCTAGAGAGGGTTCACATGAAGAAATGAACAAGCTTGCTCAATGTCTTCGAGGCCGAAAATGATCTACGTTGAGAATACTCAAGCTCATGCTAGCTCTTCACTAATATGTGAATTAGTGAAGCAAACACCCTAAACTAAATGGCTAATATAGTAGAGGATGATGAAGTAGAAAATGGGCTCACTTTAGATTTTGTCTTCTCACAATATTTCATCACTTGATCAAAAGCAAGAGAGCTTCAAAGAGAGGAAGAAGAAGATGATGAAGTGATGAAGAGAATAAATCTCATGAGGTTAGAAATGCAACCATGGTGAGTATATGTCATACAATAACCCTTGTAGATACTAAACCATGGCTAAGAGTTAATGGGTTAGGTTAAAAAATATCTTAAGTAAAACAAACAAGTGGACTAAGTCAATGTTCTACTAACTTCCATCCAAGCTCAACCATGACTAATTTCCAAGTTATTTGAATTACTTAAAATAAATAAAACCACACCATTAACCTAAGCATGGTGTGAGTCTAATACACCCTTGTTGCATGTATAACCTACCATGACACATGAATATATATCATATATATATTTTATGCAAAAGAAAACAATACAATTAACATATATCACATATATGTTAAGTGTACCATTATGTGAGAAAAAGAAATACTTAAGTGAGCTAATATTAGTTAATATAATGTAATATATCAAATATATAATTATATATTAAATTATTAAATCAACACTTGATTTAATAATCCGGCTATATCACATATAATCGACTAATATCAAATGTAACAACTTATCGAACCAATACTTTATCCGATAACCCGGCTATATCACATATAACCGACCTATGTCACATATCGCGAGAATAGAATACGGTATCACATACACGTATTAATCTCGGTCCCGCACATATCACATATATGCTGCTACTTCGTTTCGCATGAATCAGGAAAGCTCTGTGTAGGACTCTAAAGACTCGTCAATACGCCGGCAGTAGCTGATGACCATATCAAACACCTATAAGCCGCAAGCGGTCTGCTAAACGTAATGGCCACCAGGGTATTGAGCGATCAAAAGATCAACAAGCAAGCCTGCTCATACTCCTGCGAGTCCAATCAGTAACACTACCGTACATTCCGGTCTCTTCGTCAGATATGTCGCAAATCACAGCCTGGGGGGTAGTATAACGTCAAACCCCAATAGCCTGATAAGTCATGCCGATGCAAGGTCCATAACGGTTCGAGAAACTACTGATAACATTTACCAGTAGATCTCTGCAACCCTGGCCAGGGATTTCCTGTTATGGCCAATCGAGCATAGCGCAACATCAACTCCCAATACCGGGAGAGACGAATCCACTCCTATCGCTCATTGCCTCCATGTAACTCGGGATTATACCCAAAAACCACCTTTTTACATGATCTCTTGACCGTGGTATGGTGGAAATCAAAGCACAGTGGGAATCATACCAGACTCTATGACGATCTCGGGTCGACAAACTAACCTGTACCAGTGTCACCAGAGAACTGCTATCTGATGATAGGTATAATACCATCTAGGAGTTCTCGGCGAGTCCGTTCAGTATACCCAGTCTCTACTGAGCACCCATATACCTTCGCTAATGTCAAACACCAATGGATATGGGATCATCCATCGCCCATCATATGGGTCGAGGAGCGCATACGCTAGTCTACTCTGGAGTATTGATACCCTGTCTCGATACTCCCACGACTATGAACATTTGAAGGATGTACTTGTCGACTACCTCTTCCCCACTAGTATGATCCGCATCATAATCTTGGTAGTCAAGTACTCATCCTAAGGGCTTTATCAACATGTAATAGAGAGACAATAAGTGTACATGTTAAGATAAAGAGCAACCAAATAGCATACTATCATGTCGAGCAAGAAAGTCCCCCTATATATGTCCAAGCATCCATTACAATATACATCACATATACAGTAATGGCCTCTAGGGTATACATATAACTAACAATCTTCCACTTGCACTAAGGCCATTTGTTGCAGTATCTCATACTCAACGTCCTATAGAAGTCTCTCTAAGGAAAGGCCTTTGTGAGTGGATCCGCCGTGTTTTCTTTCGCGTCAACTCTCCTAATCTCGATCCCTTGGAGATCAACCATCTCTCTGATCAGGTGATACTGTCCTAAGAATTATGTCTGGATCGCTGATGGGACCGGTGTTCCTAGGCTAAAGCCACAACTCCATTGTAGTCACAATAACAGTTTTTGGACGCTCAATGGTAGGAACCATGTTCATCTCATGAACAAGAAATGCCCAGACAGCCACTTTGGCAGCATCATTGGTAGCAATGTATTCAGCCTTTATCGTCTAGTATGTCACGGTATCTAGCTTGGAACTCTTCCAACATATCGTCCCTCCACTGAGGGTAAAGACAATGCCTGTAATTGACTTTCAATCGACCTTATCACTCTGGAAGCTCGAACCAAGAACATTCATTTAGTGCTTCTCAAGTATTTAAGAATGTCCTCCACAACTTATCGGTGATTCTCCCAAGATCCGATTGAATCTTGATCACTATACCTAGTGAGTCATCTACATCTGGTCTGGTACATAACATCACATACATGACAGAGCTTACTGCCGAAGCATAGGATATCCCTTGCACGCGAGCTCTCTCCAAATCAGTCTTGGAAGACATCTTTTTGGAGAGAGTGTGTCACGACCCAAAAGTACGGAACGTGACCGGCACTTAGATTACGAAGCGTCTAGAGGTGCAACGTAATCTAAGTAAGCCGAAGCCCAGAAATCTAAACCATAAAAGAAGAAGAAGTAAAGGAAAACATGAAGAAAACAAGTTTAAAAGAAACATCCAATTTCTCAAAAATTTCGGCAGAGTCTCCTTTGTAAAAACTGGCCCCAAACGGATACAAATAAGAATAATATATATATATATACAAACAATAAAAAGCATCCCCAACCGGGAGCTAGCTCTACGCCAAAAGGCGGACACAACCACACCAATGCACAATAGTATACAACGCCAAAGGGCGAGGCTCAAAACTCAAAAGAAAACAAAACCACCAGATATCATAATAATACAAGCGCGGCTCTAAGGTCGAAATAAACAACTGATACAGTAAACTATCAAGTAATACAAGTTTGGTTGATGGAGCTTTCTAAATACAAATGAAATAATAAAAGTACAATGGCGGTCCAGATACAAGTGAACCAACCTACTGTGCAAATCACCCTGAGTGAAAAGATGTGCCAGCAAGCTACCAGAAAAACCTGTACATCGAACCTGTAATAAAATTTGGCATAACGGGGGTGAGTTGCCAACTCGTGAGTAGAAGATATCTGCGAAAAGAAATCGAAATGAACGACGCTATCCTAAGTCATAATAATATACTAATATACTACTAGTCATCAAGTAAAGACAGGATAATAAGCTACGTGTAAGTGCAAATGCTCCGTGCTCGTATCAGTGCCTCATATAGAACTATGTCATGTGAATGAGTATGCATGCACCATGAATGTAAAATAACCAATCCTGAAATCTAGATATATCTGTATAAGAAATCTTTAACTTTTATCATGGTAAAATGTGTATAGAAATTTGAAATATCAACGATGAAATCTATGGAAATCCGTGTCAAGTATCGACACAAAACATGTAAATCTCAAGTCTCAATATCGCATAATCTCAATGTCTCATAGTCTCAATATCTCGGGCTCCGTCAGTCCGGATCGGCCCATATCATCAAATCTCACGACAACGGTCGGTATCCTCCGGATATCCGCCGCGCCAGACATCACCGGTAGATAGTCCTTCCCTGCCAGGCTCATCGTCTACAACTCAATCTTTTTGCCCCGGGGTACCATACCGGGCCCACCATGTACCCGAGACGGTTCATCCACTCCTCGAATCGGGTCTCGAAATCCAACAGAAAACATGAAATCTCATGGTGGACGATACATACATCACGAGAAAATCGCATCTTATATTTTAAAAAGAGAGGAGGAGAGAGGGAGAAGTTTTTATATATTCTTGCGGTTTTCCCCAAAAATCCAGAAATCTCATAGAAATCCAAAATCCCAAAATCATGAGTAAGTATATGATATGTGTCGGCATATACCCCATAATACCGCATGATAACATGAAAATACGAATGCATGAAATGTCTAAGTAATAAATGCCATGTCTATACTAACACCAGAGAGTAATCACAATATTATATCGATCTAGCTGTTAGCTGATTGTATCAATAAAAAATAATATGATTTAAAGTGTACGTGACATAGCAATTACCGATGATGATGTGTGTGAGCCGGCAAATAAGTGTGCGTGGAATATGCGCATCATCGGTAATGGTGCTGGTGTCCTAACAGGCAAAGTTTTATTCTGATTATAGAAACATATGAATGAACATGCACCATTATGATTACGGTATGAATGTAAAGACGGATGTGTAATAACCACTCATCTTTGATATACAAGTAAAACTACAAGTATATGACTCGAACTTACACTAGTGTCCATCTAACCTCCTAAGGAACTAAACCTAAGAAACCAGTCGATAAGAAATAGGAGTACACCAAAAGTTCTGAATCCATATCTCTAATAGTCGGCGATCCAGCCTCAATAGCGTCACGTACGTAGTACGGCTTCCTCGAATCAAGAGTGCGGATCAATAATCATATCTATGCCTCGTACGGTAAAGTCCATCGTACGGCATCCCAATATCGGGGTACGGGTCAAGTATCACCAACATGTCTCATCATTCGTATAATATCATTATCAACACATGTCATGCTCAAGGTGCTATACTGTAATCGCATACATCAATCATATATCATTGCCAGCATAAATATACATCGTTAATTTATCCTCAGAAATGTCATGTCACATATATCATATCTTGATCAAGTCACATATGTCAAGTCGTGATTAAGTCACATATATGTATATATCATATCGTAATCAAGTTACACATATCTCATATCGTAATCAAGTCACACCTATATGATATCGTAATCAAGTCACACATATATCATGTCAGACTTTCAGGCATAGGTTACGGTCCGGGTTCTATTTTAAAGTCCCATATACTTCAATATCATCACCACCCTTTATTATTTATGTATACCTATTCATTATCTCATTTCCTAATGATCCGCTAACATCATAACACGACCGTAAAGCCAAGAATCACGGCATCAAGCCCAGTTATATTGTTTCATCCCCGTGTATCATATCATCTCCTTATATCACATATACGTGTTGTGTATATATATATATATACCTACATCTAGTCCTATATATATACACACGTACACGTATACACCACGTTGAGTCTCAGTGTGTGCGTGTTCGTGTATCTACCTGAAACCTACGAATCTCCTCCATGATATTCATCCTCGGGTAAGGTCTTCCTAAATCAATTTAGTCCAACCTAAGGTCACTACTAGGGTCCTACTCACCGAAATTCTAAGGTCACGTCTGGCTTCCTAAAGACAATAAGTACCTATTCCTATTCTACGTTCGTGGGGGTGCTAAATGCCATCCACCCGACTTCCCCCCGTAGATATACATCTACTCATCTGGTCCTTGTCTGCCGAAGATGATGTCACCCTCCTCTTCTTCCTCGTCCGAAGTCCACGTGAGGGGTACCTATACGCAAACACATATAATATCGTAAACTGAATCACAGACAAAGCCAAAACGACGCATGAAACGTGCATAGGTTAAAACCTATGTCCCATTCACGCAAAAGAACCAAATATCGCTCGATATCGGGGTACAAACGCCGATTGATCGAGATAAACATCAACAAACAACTCATAATTTAAAAATTTGTAGATAGAAATTATTTGTTAAATCTAATTATGCTTAAATGAAACATCTAATAACAATAAATCAAAAGAAGAAGATTTATACCTCCACAATATGAAATCCAAACATGAAAATAAGCTTCCAAAATGAATGCTTTCCATCTCCAAAATCCATGTAAAGATGAGCAAAGAATAGAGGGTAGGAATTAATTAGGATTTTGTGGGTTTTTTATTGAATTTTTGATGAATTTTGATGATTTTTAATTAAAAAATAATGGGGGAAAAATTTTGGGGCTGCCCATGGTGGTGAGGCTGGCCATGAGGTGAGAAAAAGAGAGGAGAGTGAGAAAAGGTGAAGAAAAGTGTAGAAGGTTTCACAAAAATATCACACAATTAAGTCTTTTCATAAATTTATTTAAAAATTCTTTATTTTCTTCACTCCATTTGACCTAGAATGGTTTAGAACCATTGTAAAATTTTAAAAATAAATTTTGCATGAAACACACTTGATTCTAATATGTAATGGTTCACTTTTTCTAATTAAACCCATTCAAATTTGTAATTTACACTAATTTAGTGTAAAAATAAAGCTTATGTTAATATTTAAAATAATTAATTTAAGAAAAATATTTAATTAAACTAAAAATTTATAAGTGGCTAAATAAACACCATTTACTAGTAATAATATAATTTAAATATGTCTTTTTAAATTTATAGTGAAAAATAATTACGATTTAGTTTTATGAAAACTACGTTTTACTTTACCGAAAATTATAAAATTCACTTAAACGATTTTATTTATTTAATTAATTATTTAATTATTTTTAAAAAGTTACAATCTTCCTCCTTTAAGAAATTCGGTCCCCGAATTTAAATTAAAACTCCTCCCAATTACTAAAACATTCAGCCAAAACACTCAAATCGTCGGGTCTCCGAAATCATCAATACATAACTAAAATCAACTCCGTCGAGTATAACACAATCATCGGAGTTATGGCGAAAATAAAATACCAAAACCCAATACGAAAACCAACATAATATACATCAAAACTACAACTTATATATTGTGCGCATCATAGTAAAATCGTCCAAACATCTGGATAAAGAAGCATGCAAGAACCCCTTTTGAAAATCGCCGTGTGATGCACGTGCCACGGCGTAAGTAGCGGACGTTTATTTTAAAAAAATAGCTATATATATATATCTTTTATTTAACATACACGTCCCGCCTGGTTACCAAATCAATAGTAATGATTATAAAAACATACTGATCAAACTGAAATCAATCCCAATCACATCATAAAAATATCATGTGCGTCCGGTGCGCACTGAAATCGAAACCAAATACATATGCCACGAATTCACACAAAAACAAAACTGAGTGCAACAGGTGTGCACCAAAAACATCTGTCAAGTGCAACGGGCATGCACGACTCAAATATCAGGCGCATCTAATCTGCACAAAACCCCGATTTAGTGCATCTGGTGTGCACAAAATCGCATCAAGTGCGCAAGAATCTCAATCAGGTGCACATGGTGCACGAAAACATACACCGAATATCAAAATCGAAATTACAGTACGAAAGTGCATGAAAACTAGGTCGAAGCATATGTCAAAATCATGTGTAACCATATGCACGAAATTAAATCAAAATCTCAAAATGTATTAAAACCAAATCAAGTGCACTGGATATGTACTAAATAACATCAATACAACTGATATATGAAACACAAATAGAATGTAATGAAGGTACACATAAGAAATACCAATCGTAGAACAAAGTCCTCAAAATACCAAAATCCGATCAACGAAAATATGAAATTCAAATCACCAAATCACAGTCGTAAACACTATCGTCAATGTGCGCCTCTTTCCCCCTTTCCTCTGGTGTCGACTGCTTCGAACTCGTCTCTTCATAGGTGTGCTGACTGCGCTACCAACGGCAATACTCATATCTAGAGTCTCCCACGTAGTCGATCCCTTCACCTGATATTCGGACTACATTAAACTTTTCGATCGATCCATCAAAATCCCATAATTCCCCGAGAGCTCAACACTCAAGTACAGTTTAAAAATATCTGGTACATACCCTAACATCGATGGTCCAGCCGTAGAAGGGCAAACCCAAGCCTCACTAATGGCACCGTGGAATTGCCGTAAACCCTAAGGTTCAAGGGCGTTCTCGTAGTCATTATGTCGAGTTAGGGTTTCATTCTTCTAGAGGGTCCATCGAAATACCTGCATGTTCTTTCGAATACCTTAAACTTGGGAAAATGGGTTTTCTGATAATCGTTCGAACCCTTTAACTTCTCCTGGACACCATGTGAATACCCTTCGTCCGCACGCTAAACAATACTTCAATCCTCAAGAATAACCAATACCCTAATGGTTATCGCATTCGAGCCGCAGCTCCCTCTGCCCGTGCGCCCGTGGTAACAGAAACCACCCTCCGATATCGATGAAGATAGATCAAAGGAACGAATGAAATGCGGTGCAAACAAATGTACATGCTAAGGCTACTTAAGAAGAGTAGCGTATCGTAAGTATGCCGCGGATCATACCCACGGTACGTCACTCTACCTAAGTCGCCTACTCCATCAACCAAGGGTCATCCTAGACATATACAAGGTTAAACCTAGAGCTCTGATACCAACTTTGTCACGACCTGAAAGTACGGAACGTGACCGGCACTTAGATTACGAAGCGTCTAGAGGCGCAACGTAATCTAAGTAAGCCGAAGCCCAGAAATCTAAACGATAAAAGAAGAAGAAGTAAAGGAAAACATGAAGAAAACAAGTTTAAAAGCAACATCCAATTTCTCAAAAATTTCGGCAGAGTCTCCTTTGTAAAAACTAGCCCCAAACGGATACAAACAAGAATAATATATATACAAACAATAAAAAGCATCCCCAAACGGGAGCTAGCTCTACGCCAAAAGGCGGAAACAACCACACCAATGCACAATAGTATACAACGCCAAAGGGCGAGGCTCAAAACTCAAAAGAAAACAAAACCACCAGATATCATAATAATACAAGCGCGGCTCTAAGGTCGAAATAAACAACTGATCCAGTAAACTATCAAGTAATACAAGTTTGGTTGATAGAGCTTTCTAGATACAAATGAAATAATAAAAGTACAATGGCGGTCCAGATACAAGTGAACCAACCTACCGTGCAAATCACCCTGAGTGAAAAGATGTGCCAGCAAGCTGCCAGGAAAACCTGTACATCGAACCTGTAATAAAATTTGGCACAACGGGGGTGAGTTGCCAACTCATGAGTAGAAGATATCTGCGAAAAGAAATCGAAATGCACGACGCTATCCTAAGTCATAATAATATACTAATATACTACTAGTCATCAAGTAAAGACAGGATAATAAGCTACGTGTAAGTGCAAATGTTCCGTGCTCGTATCAGTGCCTCATATAGAACTATGTCATGTGAATGAGTATGCATGCACCATGAATGTGAAATAACCAATCCTGAAATCTAGATATATCTGTATAAGAAATCTTTAACTTTTATCATGGTAAAATGTGTATAGAAATTTGAAATATCAACGATGAAATCCATGGAAATCCGTGTCAAGCATCGACACAAAACATGTAAATCTCAAGTCTCAATACCTCATAATCTCAATGTCTCATAGTCTCAATATCTCGGGCTCCGTCAGTCCGGATCGGCCCATATCATCAAATCTCACGACAACGGTCGGTATCCTCCGGATATCCGCCGCGCCAGACATCACCGGTAGGTAGTCCTCCCCTGCCAGGCTCATCGTCTACAACTCGATCTTCTTGCCCCGGGGTACCATACCGGGCCCACCATGTACCCGAGACGGTTCATCCACTCCTCGAATCGGGTCTCGAAATCCAACAGAAAACATGAAATCTCATGGTGGACGACACATACATCACGAGAAAACCGCATCTTATGTTTTAAAAAGAGAGGAGGAGAGAGAGAGAAGTTTTTATATATTCTTGCGGTTTTCCCCAAAAATCCAGAAATCTCATAGAAATCCAAAATCCTAAAATCATGAGTAAGTATATGATAAGTGTCGGCATATGCCCGATAATACTGCATGATAACATGAAAATGCGAATGCATGAAATGTCTAAGTAATAAATACCATGTCTATACTAACACCAGAGAGTAATCACAATATTATATCGATCTAGCTGTTAGCTGATTGTATCAATAAAAGATAATATGATCTAAAGTGTACGTGACATAGCAATTACCGATGATGATGTGTGTGAGCCGGCAAATAAGTGTGCGTGGAATATGCGCATCATCGGTAATGGTGCTGGTGTCCTAACAGGCAAAGTTTTATTCTGATTATAGAAACATATGAATGAACATGCACCATTATGATTACGGTATGAATGTAAAGACGGATGTGTAATAACCACTCATCTTTGATATACAAGTAAAACTACAAGTATATGACTCGAACTTACACTAGTGTCCATCTAACCTCCTAAGGAACTAAACCTAAGAAACCAGTCGAGAAGAAATAGGAGTACACCAAAAGTTCTGAATCCATATCTCTAATAGTCGGCGATCCAGCCTCAAAAGCGTCACGTACGTAGTACGGCTTCCTCGAATCAAGAGTGCGGATCAATCATCATATCTATGCCTCGTACGGTAAAGTCCATCGTACGGCATCCCAATATCGGGGTACGGGTCAAGTATCACCTACGTGTCTCATCATTCGTATAATATCATTATCAACACATGTCATGCTCAAGGTGCTATACTGTAATCGCATACATCAATCATATATCATTGCCAGCATAAATATACATCGTTAATTTATCCTCAGAAATGTCATGTCACATATATCATATCTTGATCAAGTCACATATGTCAAGTCGTGATTAAGTCACATATATGTATATATCATATCGTAATCAAGTTACACATATCTCATATCGTAATCAAGTCACACCTATATGATATCGTAATCAAGTCACACATATATCATATCAGACTTTCAGGCATAGGTTACGGTCCGGGTTCTATTTTAGAGTCCCATATACTTCAATATCATCACCACCCTTTATTATTTATGTATACCTATTCATTATCTCATTTCCTAATGATCCGCTAACATCATAACACGACCGTAAAGCCAAGAATCACGGCATCAAGCCCAGTTATATTGTTTCATCCCCGTGTATCATATCACCTCCTTATATCACATATACGTGTTGTGTATATATATATATATACCTACACCTAGTCCTATATATATATACACGTACACGTATACACCACGTTGAGTCTCAGTGTGTGCGTGTGCGTGTATCTACCTGAAACCTACGAATCTCCTCCATGATATTCATCCTCGGGTAAGGTCTTCCTAAATCAATTTAGTCCAACCTAAGGTCACCACTAGGGTCCTACTCACCGAAATTCTAAGGTCACGTCTGGCTTCCTAAAGACAATAAGTACCTATTCCTATTCTACGTTCGTGGGGGTGCTAAATGCCATCCACCCGACTTCCCCCCGTAGATATACATCTACTCACCTGGACCTTGTCTGCCGAAGATAATGTCGCCCTCCTCTTCTTCCTCGTCCGAAGTCCACGTGAGGGGTACCTATACGCAAACACATATAATATCGTAAACTGAATCACAGACAAAGCCAAAACGATGCACGAAACGTGCATAGGTTAAAACCTATGTCCCGTTCACGCAAAAGAACGAAATATCGCTCGATATCGGCATACAAACGCCGATTGATCGAGATAAACATCAACAAACAACTCATAATTTAAAAATTTGTAGATAGAAATTATTTATTAAATCTAATTATGCTTAAATGAAACATCTAATAACAATAAATCAAAAGAAGAAGATTTATACCTCCACAATATGAAATCCAAACATGAAAATAAGCCTCCAAAATGAATGCTTTCCATCTCCAAAATCCATGTAAAGATGAGCAAAGAATAGAGGGTAGGAATTAATTAGGATTTTGTGGGTTTTTTATTGAATTTTTGATGAATTTTGATGATTTTTAATTAGAAAATGATGGGGGGAAAATTTTGGGGCTGCCTATGGTGGTGAGGCTGGCCATGAGGTGAGGAAAAGAGAGGAGAGTGAGAAAAGGTGAAGAAAAGTGTAGAAGGTTTCATAAAAATATCACACAATTAAGTCTTTTCATGAATTTATTTAAAAATTCTTTATTTTCTTCACTCCATTTGACCTAGAATGGTCTAGAACCATTGTAAAATTTTGAAAATAAATTTTGCATGAAACACACTTGATTCTAATATGTAATGGTTCATTTTTTCTAATTAAACCCATTCAAATTTGTAATTTACACTAATTTAGTGTAAAAATAAAGCTTATGTTAATATTTAAAATAATTAATTTAAGAAAAATATTTAATTAAACTAAAAATTTATAAGTGGCTAAATAAACACCATTTACCAGTAATAACATAATTAAAATAGGTATTTTTAAATTTATAGTGAAAAATAATTACGGTTTAGTTTTATGAAAACTACGTTTTACTTTACCGAAAATTATAAAATTCACTTAAACGATTTTATTTATTTAATTAATTATTTAATTATTTTTAAAATGTTACAGAGTGATTCCTAAGTAAGTGGGCAAACCACCACGCTTAGAATCCTCCATACTAAACCCTTTAGTATGGTGTTAATATACCTGAATTTGGGACATTCCCAATATCCACTTAGATCTATCATCATAGATCATAATTCACAAGATGTAGTAGGTATCATGCAAATCTTCCATGGAGAATCCTCGTGATAAGAGGATCTTGACCGAGTGTAGCATAAGAAACCTTTTCCTATCAAGAGTATGTCATCTACGTACAATGCGTGGTAGACAACCTTACTCTCTACAACCTTCTTGTATATACAAGGTCCATCTACCATTTTGATGAAGTCAAAATCTTTGACTTCCACATCAAAACAGATGTTCCAACTCCGCGATACTTGCTTTAATTCTGATGGACTTAAGCATAGCTTTGAAAGTCTCAACTTTTCCATCTATACCAATGATCTTCTCAAGATCTATTTGCTCCCAATGGGTTTTACCCCTTCAGGTGCAACATGCAAAGTCATACTTTGTTGGTGTACATGGATTCCATCTTTGATTGCATAGCATCCAGCCTTTTCACAGAATCGCCACTCGTGATGGCCTGTATGAACCTAGTTGGGCCATCATCTTATGATGCAATCCTCGCTCCCACTGTCACCGAGAAGACCGTAGTATCTCTCAAGTGGATGAGGAACCCTACCAGATTCGCGGAGAGGCTGAGATTCGTTGGAGACTATTGAATCCTTTGGTTTTACTAAATCATCAGCTGTTAGCTTGTCTAGCTGGAACTCCTTCCAGTTCTACCTCATGTCCATAAATTTCTTCATAAGAAATTCCTTTTTTGAAAAGGCGTCATGCTGAGAAACAAAACACTTTTTGCTCCTCAGAGTGGTAGAAGATATACCCTCGCAAATGTTTGGGATATACTAACAAACTTACAGAACTGACCTTGCCTCGAGCTTGTCCGGATTCTGCCTTTCAACATAGGCCGGGCAACCCCATATCTTAACTCGTTTAAGACATGGTCTCTTCCCATTCCATATCTCATATGGCGTGGTAGGCATTGATTTGGATAGAACCCCATTCAATAGGTATGTAGCTTCTCAAGTGCATAACACCCAAAAGGAAACATGTAACTCAGCAATACTCATCATAGAGCACACCTTATCTCATAGGGCGTGATACCTTCGTCCCGATACACTGTTGTGCTGTGGTGTATTCGAAGGAGTAAGCTGAGAGAGAATCATATTCTCCTTTTAGAAAATACAGGAACTCCATGCTTAAGTATTCTCCTCCTCGATCACATCGAAGGACTATAATACTTCTACCTGTCTGGTTCTTAATCTTCAAGCTTATATTCCTTGAATTTCTCAAAAGTTTCAGACCTGTATTTCAACAGGAATATATGTTCGAATCTTGAGAGACAATCAGTGAATATAATGAAGTACAAAGAACCAGCCTTGGCATTTATAGACATAGGACCGTATACATCATCATGTATCCGTCCCAAGAGTTCAGTAACTCTTTCTCTGTTTTCAGTAAACGAAGTATCAGTCATATACCTTTGAGACATGACTGGCAAGTATCATAAGATGAAAATTCGAACAGATTCTCATATTCATCCTTATGTAATTTAGCTGGTCGTGTCGCATTGATATGACCTAGTCTACAATGCCATAAGAAAGATTCGTTCATTTTTGAACTACTCCTCTTGTGTGTGTTCTAGATAGTTTGAACTGTGGTTTGATTTAGAACTTATATGCCATTACATAACGTGCCTGATCCAATCAACCCTTGATTCAGGAAAATGTTCACAACATTATCCTCCAATACAGAATTATATCTTTCTTTAACTCAATAAAGAATATGATGTAATGTTGTATATCAGGTTCGGTATTTAATAACATTTGTTCAGAATCAACGTATTAATACAAGGTGATATGTGCCAACTGATTTGGCTGCAACAATTGCACCATTCTCTAACACTTAGAGATATATCACCCAATTCCAGTTCTCTACCTATCTGTAGCCCACGTAACATATTACATATGCGGGATCCTGATCCGGTATCATATACCCAGGACGCAGAGGATACTGAAAAACAGTTCTCGGTAATGAACACACCCGAAGAAGATGCATCAACATGCATTTTCTTCGATTGGGTGGCATGGGAATCCGGATATTCCCCTATTTCCTGCTCAAAGTTATAACAATTATAAGAAAGAACGGAACCAACGTTCCCCAGCACAGTATAATAAGCAGGTTCGGTCAATGCATCCATATTATTATCTTGATTAAGGCGTGACATGATCGCTACCTGGAGAGAAAGAGAAGAAAACACTCTGCGTGCGCTCTTGCAAGATTAGATTGGTTATTATTTTATCTAATGAGAATGGCTCTTACTGTTTTTATCAAATCTTCCTTCAAACCCTACAAGGTAAGATTAGCCGGGATTAATTACACCCTATAAGTTCACCAATCTTTCGGCCAGGCCAGTGTCAGTTCTTTGAGGGAGCTTTCGCACGAACCTAATTAAAATAAACCTGTTTTTCCCAGGGGCGTAACCCCGTTAACACCTTTCTAAACACCTACTTGATCGGCTAATTGCAATGTGTAAAACTCTCCCAGGAGTAACTCTTACTCACAGTGGGTATCAGGATCCAACTATCTCATAGAAGGTATGCAATCTCATTGCAAATTTCAACACTTGAAATTCCCGATAATATTTTGCCCCTAGCATCCTATGACCTCGACGAAAGCCAACAAACCATAGTCCGCTAGTCAAGTTCAACCCGTACATTTCATGATTGAATTAAACCTACCCGCACGACTCTTGACAAAAGCCAAAAAAGCCGTACGACTACCCTAATCCAATCGCATCATATGCTTAAGCAGATAAGCACTAATCAGCTACCGCACACTACGCCTTGACGAAATCCAACAAACGTAGCACGAATACTAAATACTACTTATTTGAAATGACGGAGGGCTACGACATGTTTTTATGAAAACCTTTTGCGTAATGAACTTGATCTCGTTGTAGAATCGAGTGATTTTGTAAAGGAGTGTTTTTGAGGCTTTTACTAGTTTTGCTAAAGAGATCACTCCTGGTGAACGGATCTCGGCTCTTTCCTTATCGAATAAGGTGCAGGATATTTTATAAATACCACTATGCAAAGTAAAAACTATAGAAGCAATCAAAAGACAAACCGAGTGGGTTGTAGCATTTGCTAGTTTTGCTAAAGAGGTCATCCCCGGTGAAGGGATCTCTGCTCTTTCCTTATCGAATAAGGTAATGGATATTCTACAAGGAATACCGCTATGCAAAGCAAGAACTAGAGCTGCCAGTTTTTAAAACAAGATTCTACAACATCTTTAGGTTTCTTTTATTTCATTAATCTCATTAATGAAGTCCCATCAAATTATGCTTCCTAAATATCACATAAGAAACGAAAGCATCAATATTTATTATATCTCATATATATAATATAGGCATTCATCTCAGAACATATCAAGTGATCACATCACAAAATATCAGCAGCAGAAGAACATATATAAAATATTGGATATACTAGGAATACCGTGTTTTAATTAAGCCAATAAAAAACGCGGATTCCACGGTCGCGATGAATAGTCAAACCCACATCCCTATACCCCTACGAGAGCGGCAAGCAACCCTACCAATTCTAGAGTTAGGAGACCCGGTCTCGACTCCTCGAGATGGTCTCCCACTGGACTCTAGAACTCGGTTACTTGTGCTCCCCGCCTTGGGTCTATCTTAATGCGGAAAAGTAAATAATATACATCAATAGTGACATCATCCTCAACCCGGAAGTTCCCCAATAAAAGAATATTACATACAAGCTTTTACATGAATGAAAATGAAAAACTCTCATCCCATATAAAAACCCCCGGCTATTCAAAACACGACTATCCAATATAACATATCACAGCAACACATAATATCGCATGTCATCAACGTAAGTAAATATGCGTATCCCAATTGTCTTTTATGTATAGCAACGAAACCGGCGATACACCACATATTACACTTACGGTCGCATAAAAGAAAGTGAAAAACTACAACAATTGGAATCCGCAACCATCTTAAACATCATAAACCCAATGTATCACATACTTTGGATTTCATGCCTAACCAAATGAATTCCTTAGACATCACATACCTAATAATTATAAACCTCGCATTTTAGTCTCGATATTGAAAACACTTTCCAATAATCTGTCGGGTAATTCAACAAGATTCCCGATAACCTGATCGAATACTCGTCGGAAACTTTAGTAGACGGCCGCACCCCCGATGCCGTCGACGAAGTGCACTAAGGCGGAACACCGCGACCGCGAGCACCCGAACGGATGTTTTTGGCGATCAGGTTCTCTTACAGTCACTTGGTCGGGGCTATGGGGCATGGCTATATAGTAAGGTTACCCGGCGAGTATCCGCGTACACTACGTAATTGCGACGAACTTTTGATCCGCATCGAAATTCCGTGGCAACCGATCAAATGAGACTAAACTGCTAGATTTATAAAATTCAAACTCAACTAATTATGTGGATTCCAAATATTGTATCACAATCATAAATAACTAGACGATGTTAAACTTTTTGATCGAATAAACAAATACTCAAAATTTCCCAAAGAGCTCAACACTTGAGCGGAGTTCAAAAAGTACCCAGAACATGCCACAGCTCTTATGAACCATCCGTAGAAGGGCCGACCCATGCCTCACTCATGTAGCCACGGAACTGCCGCAAACCCTATGGTATGACCGTGATTCCACGATCCAAAAAGTCGAGTTTGGGTATCGTTCTTCTAGAGGGTCCACAGAATCGCTTGCATGATTTTCTAAAGATTTTAAACTTGAAAAAAATCCAACTCTTGGAAAATTTCTAGCGAGGGAAAATATGGGTTATTGATATCCGTTCGAACTTTTTAACATCGTCTAAATAACCCGAATACATGTTAGAATTACGACTACGAAACACTTTGAATTGCCTTTGCAGAAAGTTAACATCACATGAAAATTTAGCAAAAACAAGTAACACCTGAAATACCAAAACCCAGAGCCAGGAACACTATAAAAATTTTAAGCTAAAATGAGCCAGAAGGCCCGGTGAGCTCGGTTTTAAAGCCTATGTGGCCGGTCACTTTTAGACAAAAATGCATCAAATTTCTATGGTGTTCATGTTATATTACATACAACATTCTGCAGTTGCTAAAAAATTTTTTAGAACCCTTTAAAAATTCGACAAAAACTGGGTCATATTGTTTCAAGTTTCGGAGTAATTTCGGTTTCGTAATCTAACACACATCGTGTAATGCTCTAGCTTGTCTCTGATACCACTGCAGGGTTACGTAGTGTGGCAACAAGGTTTTGGGAGGCATCGTCCATGCCAAATTAAAATTTTTCCATGTTAAGGAACCCTAAGCTAAGGATGTTTAACTAGAGAATCATACGAATCTACAAATGTAAACACTTTACATCTAAGTGAATAGGGTATACAACCTTTGTAGACCGGTCCTTCACTTATAAAGCTCCGTGTAGTAGTCCCTTCGCTGCAAGTAATGAACTTCCGGACTCTAGAGAGGGTTCACATGAAGAAATGAACAAGCTTACTCAATATCTTCGAGGCCGAAAATGATCTACGTCGAGGAGACTCAACTTATGATACCTCTTCACTAATATGTGAATTAGTGAAGCAAACACCCTAAACTAAATAACTAATATAGTAGAGGATGATGAAGTAGAAAATGGGCTCACTTTAGATTTTGTCTTCTCACAATATTTCATCACTTGATCAAAAGCAAGAGAGCTTCAAAGAGAGGAAGAAGAAGATGATGAAGTGATGAAGAGAATAAATCTCATGAGGTTAGAAATGTAACCATGGTGAGTATATGTCATACACTAACCCTTGTAGAGACTAAATCATGGCTAAGAGTTAATGGGTTAGGCTAAAAAATATCTCAAGTAAAACAAACAAGTGGACTAAGTCAATGTTCTACTAGCTTCCATCCAAGCTCAACCATGACTAATTTCCAAGTTATTTGAATTACTTAAAATAAATAAAACCACACCATTAACCTAAGCATGGTGTGAGTCTAATACACCCTTGTTGCATGTATAACCTAGCATGACACATGAATATATATCACATATATATTTTGTGCAAAAGAAAACAATATAATTAACATATATCACATATATGTTAAGTGTACCATTAAGTGAGAACAAGAAATACTTAAGCGAGCTAATATTAGTTGATGTAATGTAATATATCAAATATATAATTATACATTACATTGTTAAATCAACACTTGATTTAATAATCCGGCTATATTACATATAAGTGACTAATATCAAATGTAACAACTTATCGAATCAACACTTTATCCGATAACCCGGCTATATACCTATGTCACATATCGCGAGAATTGAATACGGTATCACATACACGTATTAATCTCGGTCCCGCACATATCACATATGTGCTCCTACTTCGTTTCGCATGAACCAGGAAAGCTCTGTGTAGGACTCTAAAGATTCGTCAATATGCCGGCAGTAGGTGATGATCATATCAAATACCCATAAGCCGCAAGCGGTCTGCTAAACGTAATGGCCACCCGGGTATTAAGCGATCAGAAGATCAACAAGCAAGCCTGCTCATACTCCTGCGAATCCAATCAGTAACACTACCGTACAATCCGGTCTCTTCGTCAGATATGTCGCAAATCACATCCTGGGGGTGGTATAATATCAGACCCCAATAGCCTGATAAGTCATGCCGATGCAAGGTCCATAACGGTTCAAGAAACTACTGATAACACTTACCAGTAGATCTCAGCAACCCTGGTCAGGGATTTCCTGTTATGGCCAATCGAGCATAGCGCAATATCAACTCCCAATACCGGGAGAGACGACCCCTCCTATCGCTCATTGCCTCCATGTGACTCGGGACTGTAACCAAAAACCACCTTTTTGCACGATCTCTTGACCGTGGTATGGTGGAAATCAAAGCACAGTGGGAATCACACAAGACTCTATGACGATCTCGGGTCGACAGGCTAATCTTTACCAGTGTCACCAGAGAACTGCTATCTGACGATAGGTAATACCATCTAGGAGTTCTCGGCGAGTCCGTTCAGTGTACCCAGTCTCCACTGAGCACCCGTATAGCTTCTCTGATGTCAAACACCAATGGATATGGGATCATCCATCGCCCATCATATGGGTCGAGAAGTGCATATGCTAGTCTACTCTGGAGTATCGATGCCCTATCTCGATACTCCCACGATTAGGAACATTTGAAGGATGTACTTGCCGACTACCTCTGCCCCACTAGTATGATCCGCATCATAATCCTGGTAGTCAAGTACTCATCCTAAGGGCTTTATCAACATGCAATAGAGTTGTACATGTTAAGATAAAGAGCAACCAGATAGCATACTATCATGTCGAGCAAGAAATTCCTCCCTATATATGTCCAAGCATCCATTACAATATACATCACATGTACAGTAATGGCCTCTAGGGCATACATATAACTAACAGCTATTACAACCAGGAACAACTTTGATCTTCTCAGGAGGGTATGCAAGAACTCTCCAACGGCGGTGCTAAAGAAATCGCCCCCGCCTATAGAAGCCACAGTGCAGGCAAAGATAGAGTAGCCCCATCAGCGGCTCTCCTCTCGTCGACCGAAGAAATTGAAGGCTCGAAAAGAGGAAGACCACTCCTCCGTCATACAGCGAGGGACTTCTTCTGCACATGTGCCTGTTACAATGGCTCCTTCAACTTCGACCTCCCACAAAAGGATGAGGCCGGAGAAAATCTCACTGCCGGCAGCAAACTCAAAAGGCGATGGACCCAAACGCCCCAAGTCTGGGGGCAAGATCGTGCATACGGTATACATGGCTTCCGGGAAAGAGGAAAGTCGTGCTTCCGTAAATCACCGGCCGCAAACTCGGTCATTGACAAAAGCTCAGGAGCAACAACAAAAGCTCCAGGAGATGCTGACCAAAATGGCAGCACTTATTGGACAGAAAGAAAGCCCGGACACAACAGCCGAACAGCGCCAGGAGTAAGAGACTGATACAGAATTCTTGCGAAGGGTGCTTGAAAGAAAGAACAAGGAAGATGTTGAGCAGGCTGCTAATATAAAGCAGATGGCTCTCTTATTCCAGGATATGGTTGGAATGATGATCCAACCAGAACCCCCAGCCGAGGATCCGCCGATAATTATCGAGGATGACAAAGGGGAAACATTAAATCCTCTTCCGGCTTTATCGGCAGCCAAGATGGAAACAATTTCCAAGGCTACTCTTGATGATTATATAGCTCAACAAATATGAGCTCATCAAGCTAGTGAAGCTGCTGGCCAAATCGTCAGAACCGGACGACCGTATCCAGGCTGGTATGACCAAATTAAGTACCTGCCGGGATATACGATCCCTAAGTTCCATGTGTCAAGGGGATAGGCAACCTACATCAGCACGTCGCGCAGTTCAGAGCTCTATGCGGTAACATTAGAGGCGATGACAAACTGTTACTTCGCCAGTTCGTTGGTAGCCTGTCAGAGATGGCCTTCGAATGGTACTCGGAGCTCCCAAATGACCCCATCAAAACGTTCACAGAAATGGAACTGCTGTTTACCCAGCGTTTCGCCAGCGCGAGTGAGTGCAATCCAATTATGGCATTAATCAATCTTAGGGTAAGGCCAGAAGAAACCTGGGTCCAATATGCGATCCGGTGGCGGAACCTATGGTCAAAGTGCGAACAGCGCATTAAATAATCTCCCGCCGTGGGCATGTTCATCGGAACTCTTGATCCTCAAACGACTGTGTCCAAGTTCATGACGTTCTTCAAGCCAACCACCTTCCAGGCTTTGATCGATAAACTGGCCCAAATGGACCAGATGGGATATGGGCCTTCCTCCCTAAATAAGGACCCTCGAAACGCCAAGGGTAAAGGAAAAGCGGCCTTCGTCGCCAACACTCAACAACAACCGAGTGACCCAAAACTGGCGGTTCGCCAAAACAATGCATGTCCATGCCTATCCCTGGAAGAAAGGCTAGGACATGCTTACTTGTTTCCCCGCGATAAGACGAGGGGACTATTTGAGTTGGGCAATGCGTAACAAACTCATCATATTAGCAGACCCACGGCGTCCACCGCAACCCGGCGACGTCAACAACCCCAACTACTGCTCCTATCACAGAATGGTGAGCCACCCAATTGAGGATTGCTACGTCTTCAAGAACTGGGTCGTGGATCAGTATCAACAAGGGAAGTTCAGGCTGTCTGAGAACTGGAGGGTGAACCCACCACAAAAACACACTCCTAAAAAAGTCGATGCACCGGGGGCATCATGCTCGCTCGTGGAAGAAACTCCATGGGAAGTTGTTCTTTTAGCTAAAACCAAAAGAATGCTGAAGGATCTACAGGCATGTCTGGCAGTCAGGTGGAAAAGCCCACTTAAACCTGAAATTATCGAAGGGATGCTGAAATCGCGTCCCATACTGAAAGTTGTTGACAAAGGGCAAAATCCTCAAGTCAAGCCTTCAAAGAAAAAGAAGAAGACCAAGAAGCCTGTATAGCCTGCCGAATATGACGACAAGCTCACAAACCTATAAAAGTACATCGATGCGTTGGAGGAGTACAACCAGAAGGCGCGGACGCCGGTCACCCTCAAAGAATTACTCAAGCATATTCTTGAGAACGAAAGTAGTGACAACGATGAGGAAAATGGCTCATCAGAAGAAACCGAAAACTATGTAGCAAGTTGCCACATGGTCTTCCATTCGTCGTTAAATGGTGAACAAGCTCCCTCAGCGTTAGAAAATAGCGCAGAGGAACTTGGGGCATGATCGACGCTAAAATCCCTGGAACTGCCAGAAGACCCGATCAATAGGCTGTTAAACGAAGCCTTTTGAAAAAGCAAAACTGACCGAGAACGCGAAACAACCATATACGAAAAGGCTAAACATCAGCATCAGGATGAAGAAGCTGCGGTAAGGATGAGTCGTAAAGTACTCCAACCAAATCGAAGTGCACCTGCCACAAATAAGAGTAGGATCAAGGCAGAGAAGCGGTTCGCCAAAGCTCTGTCCATGGGAATGAAGCTGCTACCTCTCGTAAGAAACCATCCCGGGGTCATATGCCTCGACGGAGGATTCATATCCAAACTACTGCCTATATCATCGGAGGGTTACCCACCCCACCGAGGAATGCAGTACTTTTGAGAGGTGATGGCAACGATATGTTGCCCATCAAAAACACTTCAAGAGGATGAAGCTCGAAACTCATCGACAACAAAAGAGTGCGACAGATGCGCGTGAAAAAATGACTGGCAACTGCCATATGGTTGATACCAGTTCGGAAGGGGAGAAGCCCCAAGTTCTTACTTTCAGGAGCGATTCTGAGGATGAAATAACACTCAACCCTCTCTTCAAGGACTCTACCTCCGAAAAAGAAGAGGAGGGGAAGAACTGCAAGAACATTCAGCTGCGTAACCGCATCCTGCCTGAGAAGAATCTCGGACCTACAAACAAAGATTTGAGCAAAATAGACAAAGGGAAAGAAAAAATCCTTGAGGAAATCATCCTTGATGATGGAGTTGTCAAAGAGCTCGCAGCCAGAGCCCCGCCTAGGAAAAACAAGGTGGATTATAATATCCTAGCACATCTGAGCAAAATACCCTCACAGTTGAGCATATTGGATGCTCTACTCTTGTCCAAAGAGGCACGAGAGTCTTTGATCAAGGCATTACATGAGCCCGATCAGTTCCAAGCTTTTCTTGCAGAAGAGAAGATGAAGGACGAGCTGGCACAGGTTTACACAGCCAACATTACATTTAGCAATGAAGATCTCCTCCTCGGTACGTACGAACATAACCGCCCGTTATACGTCACTGGGTACTGCCACACCATCAAGATAGGGAAAATCCTTATCGACAACGGATCCTCCGTCAACCTTCTCAACGTGAAAGTGCTGAAGGAGATTTGCATGAACGTTCAGCACTTGGCTCGGGACAAAATTACCATCTCCGGGTTTGACTCATAGTCGTCACGGACCCGTAATTATGACGTTACGCTTCGGATTGCTCGTCACTGACATCAAATTTCACGTCATTGACGCTAAGACTTGCTATAACTCTTTGCTCGGTAGGCCTTGGCTGCATGAGTACAATGTCATCTCTTCTACACAACATCAGTGTATGAAGTATTTCAAGGATGGTTTGGAATGCACCGTCACAGGGGAGCTGAATCCGTTCTCGGTAAGTGAAGTCCGGAAATATGAAGACGCAAAATATTTCCTACCAGACTTCGAAGATATGGAAAGGTGTCATAAGCTAGAGGATAAACAGAAGTCTGTCACCACCATCCTGATCTTTGGGAGCGATACCGAGGAAGATAAAGAAATAGTCTACTTGGGGAAACCCAAGACAACAGGCCCAGACCACTACTCCTATTTTGGTCTTTGGCAGTGACTCCGAGGACGAGGCCAACACAACATTCTCTATCCGCCCGTCAGTGCAATCCCTCGACGAAGTAGATCAGAGTATGCAAATCACAATGGTTCCGCCTCGGCATTACAAGGAACTTGATGCGCTCCATACATACAGCGTACAAAAGCTACAGACTTTCTACGTCCCTCCCAGGCGAAGAGGTGAAAAGGCGATCCTTTTCTACCAATCTACAAAGTCTAAAGTAGAAAAAGAAGTCTGGCATGGTGCTGATTTTGAACTCGATAGGCTTCAACCAATCCGTCTGCCAAGATACTATGCGGATGGATTGAAAAGGCTGTTAAGATGCTAAGATATACCCTTCGAACAAACTGTTCGACAAGCCCGTTTCTACAAAAAGATTTGGGATATTCCCGGGACTCAGCGAAAGATGCCAAATGGGAAGATGGAGACAACGGGGCTCGGATATGTTTGGTCCAAGAAACGGGAGCAGTTCCACAGTTGCCGCGTCATAAACAGCTCCAGCGAAGGGGAAAACGCTCTTCCAAATGGCCGTGACGTTGGAACAGAGCGAAATCCCGCTCTAAAAACATTAAGTCCGTCGCTTGAAAAACAAATAGACAAGCTAATAAAAGAAGCTTGTTGAAAGAGCCAAGATGATCACAGCCGCGAAATGATCATTTATGAAAAGGACAGGACGCAGCGCCTCAATCAACAATCCGCGGAGAAGGAAGAATATAATGTTCTTCATCCCCGGCCTGTTGTATGTCCTCGCAAAGGGGGAAAATCCCGAAATAAAGGCAAAAACAGGGTAAAGAATGCAAACAACGTTCGAAAACAACGAAGCGGATCCAAGAAGCCGTGCAATCAAGAAAAGGTCGATTGGAATCCGTCCTTTATAAAGAAGATGGGTCGGGAATACTCTTTCCCCCAATACAAGACAAGGAAAATATTAAACCTTGTCATGAAGCACCAAATGATGACACTTCCGGAGTTTCGGCATCCCGAACAAATAAACGAGGTCCATCATCCGGATTATTGCTCCTACCACCGAGCAATAGGTCATCCCCTCGAAAATTGCTTCACCTTCAATGACTGGGTAGAAGATCAGTATCAGCAAGGCAGGTTTGCTTTGTCCAACAGCTGGAGGGTAATTCTACCGCAAAAGCATGAGCCAAAGAGGACCTATACCGTGAGGATAGGACCAGCTCAACCACAAAAAGGGAAGCAGACTCGTACCTGCCATATGATAACACTCTCAAAAGGGGGAGGGCACGAGATTATGGACGACCTCTACATGTGCTTCACAAATGAAGACAAGAACGAGGTGATCTCAGAGTTTTCACCAGCCCTAAAGGAGCTGGAATATGGGATACACATTACGGTGGATAACTTAAGGAAAATTGACTTCGGGTCGGAAAAAGATCCGAGGCCAACGTTCTTCAGTGAGCTACTATCTGAAAAACAGGTAGCCACGTTGAAGGACGTGCTCATGCAATATAAAGACTGTTTCGCATGGAACTATTCCGAGATGCCGAGCTTAGATCCAAAGGTGGTAGTACATAAATTGGCCATATCGCCGGACATAAAGCCAGTCAAACAGACGCCAAGAATAATGCGGCTCGAACTTGAGATGAGTATCAACGCTGAAGTCAAGAAACTAATCGACTCCGGCTTCTTCCAAGAAGTTCAATACCCCAACTGGATCGCTAATATCGTTCCTATGATGAAGAAGAATGGGACGGTGCGCATCTACGTGGACTTTCGGGACATCAACAAAGCTTGCTCGAAGGATGACTTCCCAGTAGCTATTACCAAGCTGATGATCGATAACATATCTACCCATGAGTTCTACTCTTTCATGAATGGATCTTCAGGATACAATCAAACAAAAATGCATTCTGAAGATCAAAAGAATACCGCCTTCCGGAACCCGCTGGGTATATTTTGCTATAAGGTGATGCCCTTCGGTTTAAAGAACGCTGGCGCTACCTACCAAAGGGCTGTGACAAAGATCTTCGATGATCTCATATATGAGATCGTCGAATACTACATTGACGACCTAGTAGTAAAGAGCAAATCTCATAAGGAGCATTGGGAACACCTTAAAGTAGTGTTCCGACGTCTTCGGAAGTATAATCTGAAGATAAATCTTCTACAATGCGCGTTTGGAGTCTTCTCGGGCAAATTCCTCGGATTCATCATATGGCACCGGGGTATCGAAATTGACCCTTCGAAGATCAAGACGATTCTGAAAATGCCCACGCCAGGGACCCTCAAATAGTTGCGATCCCTTCAAGGAAAGCTCGCATATATCCAGTGGTTCATAACTAACCTCTCTGGAAAATGTCGTCCCTACAGTCATCTGATGAAGAAAGGGACACCGTTCGTTTGGGATCAAAAGTGCCAAAATGCACTAGACGAAATTAAGCAATACTTGCAAAATCCGCCGGTGTTGACCGCTCCGGTTAAGGGAAAACCCTTTATCTTATATACAACAGCCCTTGAGGGTTCTCTAGGCACGCTATGGGCATAAGAGAACGATCAGGAAAAGGAGAGAGCTTTGTTCTATTTGAGCCGAGTTCTCCTGGGGGTAGAAAACAACTACCCCCCATCGAAAAGCATTGCCTGACACTAATTTTCGTGATAACGAAGCTCAGACATTAAGCGTTAGCACATGAGGTCCATCTCATATCAAAGGTGGATCCTCTCAAATATTTAATGTCAATGGCCATAGTAACAGGAAGGCTTGCCAAATGGGCCCTCCTCCTGATGGAGTTCTGGATAACGTATCGACCTCTCAAAGCAGTGAAAGGCCAGGCCATCGCCGACTTTCTCGCCGAGCATCTGATACCAGCCGACTCCCTCTTAAATTGCGAGTTGCCGGATGAACATGCATCCAACACAATCGAAGGAGAGAAGGAAGAAAATGATTTCTGATGGGAACTCTACTTCAATAGAGCATCTTCCATGAAGAGGCGAAAGAAAAATACCCCAATAATCAAAGCCGGGGTGGGCCTTATCTTCGTGACTCCACAAGGAGGGATAATGCGTTACACCTTTTCCTTAACGGAGCTGAGGACTAATAATGAAGATGAATATAAAGCTTTGATAGCAGGTCTCGAGATCGCTGTCGACATAGGAATCAAAAACCTCCTCATATATGGAGACTCCCAACTGATCGTTAGCCAAGTAAATGGCGACTATCAGATATGCAAGCCAGAGTTGATAAGGTATGGCGAAAGGATGCAAAAACTATTGACATAAATCCCCTCCTACATCCTGGAGAGTATACCGCATGTAGAAAACAGCAAGGCGGATGCGTTAGCCAAATTGGCTAAGGAACTGGCCGACGAAGACCTCGATGACGTAAAGATTATCGTGCAAAGCCGCAAGATCCTCATGCCCATAGAAATATCTTCGGGAGACTTAACAGAGCCATCCGAAGGAAAATAAATGACCGAACAAGTAGCCCTTCAAATAGAGAACGAAGAAAAGGTCAAGGATTAGAGGGAAGTCTTCATAGACTACTTCAAATCCCAACGAATGCCCAAAAATGCGTCGTTTAGACATCAGCTCATAAAACGAGCTCTGTCCTTTGCCTTCGTCAACGATACTCTATATAAGAGATCATTCGACTGTCTGTGGGTAAGATGCCTGGGGCCGGAAGAAGCAAGGAAAGTCGTCCAAAAAACTCATGACGGACTCTGCGGTTCTCACCAAGCTGGGCCAAAAATGAAGCTGAAGATCAAAAGAATGAGTTATTATTGGCCGACAATGATTCAAGACTGTCTCGAATATGCAAAGCAGTGTCACTCGTGCCAAATTCACGGGGACTTCATCCACCAGCATCCAAACTCTCCACACTTAACAGTAGCTAGTTGGCCGTTCGAAATGTGGGGAACCGATATAATTGACCCCATTGAACCAGCATCATCCAAAGGACATCGGCTCATATTGGCAATGACCGAATACTTTTCTAAGTTGGTAGAAGTAGTACCACTAAGGGAGGTGAAGATGAAGCATATCCTCCATTTCTTCAGGACACATGTCATCTACCGGTTCGGCACTACGGGATGAATTATTTCGGACAATGGGCCAGCCTACAGGAGCCATAAAATCAGCAGCTTATCAGAACAACATAAGATAGATTGGAGATACTCTTCAGTCTATAATCCTTATGCTAATGGTCTAGCTGAGGCTTTCAACAAGATCTTGACAAAGATTATAAAGAAAACGGTGTCCAGAAATAAAAGAGACTGGCACGAAAGGCTGCATGAAGCTCTCTGGGCATACCGAACAACGTTCAAAACAACTATGAATACAACATTATACACATTGGTATTTGGCATGGAAGCAGTGCTCCCCTTGGAAATAGAACCCCCTTCTTTACGAGTAGCGGTTCGAGACGATCTGATAGATGAAGAAAATGCTTATCTTCGGCTTGAGGAGCTCGATGCCCTCGACGAAACTCGCCTTATAGCACAGCAAAATCTGGAGGCTTATAAGGCAAGGATGACACGGTCATACGAAAGACGGACTAGGTCGAGAACATTTCGCCAAGGAGAGCTTATGCTAGACGTCAAAAGATCGATGATTCCCAATCGTGCAAAACGGGAGAAATTCGAGCCAAACTATGGAGGCCCGTACATCATAGACAAAGTCTACCAGGTGGAGCCTACCTGCTCATGGATATGCATGGCGAAAGACCCTTCCGACCAATAAACGACCGATTCCTCAAAAAATACCACGCCTAACGAGTCATGACCTAGGTCAATGATAGATGATGAAGCTCGTGTCCGCTCGCTATCTTCCTGAGTCAGGACTCTGAGAGTAGTATACAAAGAAGCTCCGTAGCCTCAAACATGGTGACAAAGGACCGAGATGTCCTTAAACTAGAAATTTGCCTCAAATATGGTGACAACAGACCGAGATGTCCTTAAATTAGAAATTCGCCTCAAACATGGCGACAACGGACCGAGATGTCCTTAAACTAAAAATTGTCCCTAAACATGGCGACAACGGACCAAGATGTCCTTAAACTAGAATTTCGGCTCAAATATGGCGACATTGGACCGAAAAGTCCTAAAACTAGAAATTCGCCTCAAACATGGCGATAATGGACCGAAACGTTCCTAAATTAGTGCATCGCCTCAAATACAGTGATACATTCCCTTGGGATCTATATTGCAATCGAAGTCTTAGCAGGAAAGATTGCAACTCGAGTTCCACTGGCTACATAACTAATCCAGCAATGAAGCCACCCTCAAAACCCACCGGCAAACGGGTGGGTCACCTTCGACGAAGCTACTTTTGAGGGTTTTGCCTAAAAAAAGGTATGTCCATAAGCGAAATGGGCACGGATGAAAACTCGAAAGGGTGCCGTGAGAAAAACAGCAGGATTGCCGGCGAGTTTGTGAAAACCCGAAAGGGCACGATCTCGTTAAAAAAAACGGTATGTCCACAAGCAAAATAGGCACGGATGAAAACTTGAAAGGGCGATGTGAGTAAACACAATAGGACTACCGGCGAGTTAGTGAAAACCCGAAAAGAGCGCAAACTCGTAAAATAAAAAAATTCATGTGCATTTGCAAGGTCCTCTCAACCTTGTGAGGAGAAAAAAAATACCTGCGTGAGATCCTTAAGATTCACAAAGGAGCTACACACTTAAGAATCCTCATGATTCCTAAGGAGAAATTACACTTGCGAGATCCTCACGATTCGTAAGGAGAATTCCCCTTATGAGACCCTCATGGCTCATAACATTCAAAAGCCTTAAGCTACAAGGATCTGAACCTGTTCTTAAGCCGTTATATCCTCCAAGTTGTCCTACAGGCGGTCCATTATTGACCCTTGTATACAATCCATGGGCACGAATAAACATTTCCCTACCAAGTTCCACTAATGGCGAGAAATGTCCCCATATGGTGAACGACATTTGTAAGTCCTCTCGACTTGTAAGGAGAAAACACTCTTGCAAGATCTTTACGACTTACAAGAGAAAATATCACTTGGGAATTCCCACGATTCCTAAGGAGAAAATACACTTACGAGATCCTCATGACTCGTAGGGAGAAATACCTTTATGAGACCCTTACGGCTCTTAAAGTTAAAAAGCCTTAGTCGACAAGATCCTAACTCTGTTTCCTAAGCCACCTTTGTTCAAATTAACAAAAGAAAATGATGATTCGTTCCTGGCAATATCCCAGTTGCAGCGATGCTAATGCCTAAATAGGTATCAAATTTCAAGTCCTCGCGAAGGCAAATGATGATTCGCTCCTGACAATATTTCAGTTGCAGCGATGTTGATGCCAAGATTGGTATCAGATCTTAAGTTCCTGACTAGTAATAAAACTTAGCGAGCGCATAAAAAATGCATATGAAATAGCCGAAATGATGGGGCAACTCGCAACAAAAATCAGCGAGCAAAAAATATACATATGAAACAGCTGAAATGTTTGGGCAACTCGTAATAAGAAATAGCGAGTAAAAATAAAAAGAATGAAATAGCCGAAATGATTGGGCACCGCGAAAAATAACCGAAATGATTGGGCAATCGCGATATGAAAAGCTGAAAAGATAGAGTATCGCGGTAATAAAATAATAAAAAATAAAATTTCCTCTGTCCTGCAAGTATATCCATATTGACTTTTGTATATGATCCATGGGCACAAATGAAAAAAAGGGAACCATATTTTCCCACCAGGCTCCGTCAAAGGGAGAGCCTGATCTTGACGGCAATATCTACAGCCAAGAAATCAGCTCGACGTTCTTCTTATTCTAACAAGGTGTGGATGCGATGTCAACAAAACCTCCAAGGAGCCGAATCAAAAAGGAGTGACGGCACAATCCTAACTCCAGCCCGACGTGCTTCTCATGCCAATAAGATGCAGATACAACGTCAACAAAAGAACCAAGGGTCGAAACAAAAATGGAGCCATGGCAAAATCCTAGTTCCAAGTCTTGACGGTTCGTATACAACTCAGAGACTATCACGGCGTTCCTTCTTAGTGCAGACGCAATGTCAACAAAAGACCCAAGGGTCGAAACCAAAAAATGGAGTAACGGCAAAATCCTAGCTCCAAGTCTTGACGGTTCATATACAAACCATAGACTATCTCAACGTTCCCCCTCATTTTAGCAGGATGCGAATGCGGCTATCAAATGAAATTGGAGCAATGACATATTCCTAGCTCTGGACTTCAACTGCGATACATACAGCATAGAAGTCTTATAGATGTCTACCCTACTTCAACAAAGAATCGGCGTAATATCGTCAAAACAAAAAATGAAGCAACTGCATATTCCCAGCTTTGGGTCTTGAAGGTAACTCATATAAAGCCTAAAAGATTATCGAAGATCATCATACCAGTGCAGAGTAGTTATGACTTATCGGGGCTCCAAACTGAGCCTAACCTCAAGTAAAAACGTCATGGAAAATTCCTAACGTTTGCTCTTTCGACGCTCATATGACCTAAGGAGATTACTTGATGACGTCTTGTCCAGCCCCCGAAGGGATCAGAGACACGACAGTCATGAGGCTACTCGAACAATGGCTTAAAGACCGCATATCGAGGAATACATCAGCCAACGCGACGGTACCTGTTTATCACAGAAAACTGTATTTCAATACCACCTATTCATTATTTGTTTTATTATATATCGATACTATTAACCAGTGTCTGCTCAGTAAATACAGATTACAGGTATCCATAACACAACAATGGAAACACACTCAAGATCACGGATATAACGTTGTGATCCGACACTGCAACCGGAACTACAAACCGATCAATATTCAAAGAGTTCTTTTGCAACAAATAAATGTGTACACAATTTTGGTCCAACACAATACAAGTGTGCACACAACTCTTTGATGCTTGGACCTAGGTGGGGGCTGCCCAAAGCACATTGTATAATAAATGCAAAAAGATGTGATGTGATTTGAAGCATCAAGTTTCCTCCAAAACTACTGAGTATAACCCAAGCTAAAATGAAGAAATTAAACAATATCAGTGGACTTGTTGAGTGCACTCGAGACAACCATACTAATACGAGCCCAATTGCTCAAGACCAAACCGGCGAGACTTCCCCAAAAACCGGCACCACCGGTTTTTCTAGGTTCAAATGCCCCCATTTTTCTCCTGGTTGTTTATTTGGGTCATATTATCTTGTTTTTATTGTTTGTTTATTCTGGAATAAGGCCTATAAATACCAGATCAATGGACAAGGGGAGAAAATACTTTTTCTCTAGTTTTGCTTTAGAATACTTGTAATTTGTAACTTGCTTTTCCTTTGAACTCTTGAGCTCTTGCCTCTTTGTCTTGACCTTGCAACTTCTTCATTGAACTTACAAGCTTAAAATTTAGGTTCTTGACTTCAAGATTAGTTGTATCTTGTTTGAAATTCAATAAAGTTCTCATTTCATTACATATGTATTGCTTTCTACATACTTTGAACTTATGAAATCATTGCTTTACTTTGATCTTGCAACCTCTTACGTGAGCTTGCAACCTTAAAGTTTGGTATTTTGATTTCACATTGGTACGGGATTAAAGAACAAGTGAAGATATTTGCACATTGAATTTACCGGTTCTTAACTTTCTAACTTTAACTTTGCTTTTCTTGCTATTTTTTATGTTGCCTTACTCTTTTCTTTTCTTTTTTTTATTTTGGTATCATAAATATGTGTGAGTAATCTATTTACTTGTTAAGGGTAGAATATGGTTAGTTTGTGTTAGAAGATGTTTTTGCTAAAACCTTAAAAACTTTAACTTTGCAATTGAAACTCCGAGCAAACCACTCGTAATTCCGCTCCGTTACGCATCCTATCCTACCACGATAGCGGTGAATCCTAATCGTGACTGGATTGCAAGTGGTTTGCCAAAGACTAAGGTCAAGAGACATCAACGGAAGGACAAGGGACAAGGAATACGGATTTAGCTCAAAATCGCAAATGCCGTATTTCAAGTTCCCTAATCAACGTTGTTGCCTATTACCTTAGTGTCAATATCAAAATTGGGTCTCTAAGGACCGGCAAACAGCATCCTCACGCAAGCTAACTTAAAACTACCCTTAACAAGTCTTTTTATTGAACATATCCTAGTTACGACACTTAGCATAAACAACAACTCAAAACACGGTATTGACTCGTTAAAACAAGCTTGAAAACTTACCATCTCCCTGCGGACGACCCGTACTCATCGCGGCTCTCTACACGCGACACCGTCTTTGATTGCGGTTAACTTTAAAACTAAAAACGATACGCAAAAAGCGTGTCAATCAAATAGCACTGCTGCCGGGAAGATGGTAACGCTTTTACACTTGTAGTCTCGGGTTAATTTGTGAATATTTTGTACAAAACTAACCTTCTAACTCATTCAACGGATAAAACACATTCTTTTAAACCGACACGAGAACTAAAAACAATGATGTTCTCTGGATTTTTGATCTGCTAACACACTGTACTTTAACTTGAAAATCAAAGTATAAGAGTGGAATACTATTGTTACATAGAGAAAACACACAAAATTTAAGCACCAAACTTGCAAATTTAGCCGGCGAGAACTTGCAAATGCTCGATGCCACCGGTTTTCTAGAGGGATTTTAAAAATTGTTTTTTTTGTGTTGCCTCCAGTGTTTTGTTAGTATCCCATTTTTATTATTTGATTTTATTAATTATTTGTGTTAAGAACTTTGGCTATCTTTATCGCTTTCTAGCTCAAATATCCGTATTTTTCTGACATTTGCAGATTTGACGGATTGACGAGTAGCGATCGTGCGGAGCAAGAGGGCATTTTCAAGTATAAGGAGATTGAACACTTAGTGCCAAAGACCCGGATAGTTTGACCCACGCAAGAGTACCATTCAAATACTTGGAGGCAATATCGACACGAGTTTCTTAAACTCAACTCTTTTGGTACGTATTTTTCTAAACTTCCTCTTCTCAAATCCGATGCTCCATTATTCCTATCTTTGCAGGATTCTTTGCAACATCGCCGCAATAGCCAAAGAAAAACTAACCGTATTTATTGCAGCGCCGCATTTAAAGTAAAAGAAAAATTGATTGATTGTTTGATAACAAAACTTAGTTGATTTGCGCATTGCATCATTAATACGGACTTAAGGGGCTATAACACTATTCAGATTGGGTGGGGATTTCATCACCCTTCCAAGACCCCGGAAATCACTAATTGCATAAGTGTCACCTCAAGCTTAATAAAAAATATCTAGACTCAGCAAACTAAGGACTTGTCGCGTTCAATAGGACAAAGGAAGGTTGTGGGCATTTGGTCGTTTATCTAAACATGCTCTTTGTGGTGCTTAGGCTAGACAAGTGAGGAGGTAAGTTTAAAAGGCCCGTCTCACGGTGATTCGTGAGCGGAACCCTCCTTACCTCACTTGTGCTTACCTGGCCACAACTAGCTGTGAAGAGGCGATTTGTGGGATATCTCACAATTTGTCACTTTGGAACAGTTAGGAGCAGGTTTAGTAGACTTAGAAAACCCTAGTCTAGGTATTGATTGTGCATTTGTGACTGTGCATTTGTGATTGTGTTTGTTGAACTGTCGTTTTATTTTCACATTCTTGCGAAAAAACACAAATTCGCCATTTTCCACCTTCACCCATTTTTTCTCCACTTTTGCTTTCTTACCCTCTCATTCTACGTTTTGACTATAGTAAACTCGTTTAGTGCATGTCCGCTTGGACTAGGGACCTTAGTGTCCGTTTAGTCCATTTATCGTTAGTCGCTACGGACTACGCGATCGACCCCGCAGTCGAAACTCCTTCCACGCCTCCTTCACCTTTACCCTTGTCGGTCAACTCCGACGTTGACCGTGATTTTGTCCATACTTCTTCACCTTCACTTTCACCAGACTCTTCTTTTGAGATGTCAGGATTTCCTCCTAACATCCCTTTACCTCCCCCGGGAATTATTCTACCTCCATTAGGTGCGAATAACCTGCGACAACCTCTTGTTGAAGCGCCATCGTGAATTGCGCTCCAAGATCGATTCTATCCTACCCGCACCGCATTCCCTACCTGTCTTTCACTTCCACCGGCCAATGGGGATAATTTTGAAATTAAGCCCCACTTCATCAACATGTTGCCCAAATTTCACGGGCTTGAATCCGAAGATGCCTACATCTTCATCAATAAATTCCAGAACGTTTGTGCGATGATGAAGACGACCCAACTATCTGACGATGCTATACGGCTACGAGTTATTCCTTTCACGTTGTTCGACCTTGCTGAAGAGTGGCTGTATAACACCACATCTCATTCGATAACCAGTTGGGACGAGTTTGTAAAAGCGTTTTTGAAGAAATTCTACCCAAATCATAAGACCGCACGGATTCGAAACGAAATTAACCAATTCACTCAGCTTCCTACCGAACCTTTCTGGAAGTGCTTTGACCGGTACAAGGACCTCCTTGTTCAGTGTCCTCACCACGGTATAGAGAAATGGCAACTTTGCCAAACTTTATATGAGGGCCTGAATTCAGCAACTAAGCAGTTGCTGGAAACCATTTTTCAAGGCCACTTCCTATCCAAATCTGATGAGGAGGCTTGGCAATTCTTCGACGATCTTGCGGAGCAAACGTTGCAGTGGGAGATCACCCGACCGAACACCTCAACTTCTTATTCTTCTTCTTCAGGTCTTTCTAGGGAAGGAATTCATCAACTCGACATCTCAATTGCAATGAAGGCCGAGATGGCTGCAATCGTGCGGAAACTGGAAGCAATTGAGAGCAAATTCCCATCTCCTTCTTCTGCCCCTGCTCTTCCCCCTCGTACCATTTGCGCTTATTGTTCGGATCCATCTCATTTGACCGAAGAGTGTCCTTACAATCCATCATCTTAAGGACATGATCAGGTTAATGCTGCATTTCAGCAAAGACCAAGAAACAATCCATACTCTTCTACATACAATCCCGGTTGGAGGAACCATCCCAATTTCGTCTGGAATCAGAATCATCATCAATTCCAAGGCCACAACAACTTCCAGAGGCCACCTCCTCCTCAACAAGCTCAACAACAATTTCAGCAGCCATTCCAACCCCAACCTTTTCAGAATCCGACAAACAACTTTGCACCCTGCAACAATTCTTTTCCTCAAAACAACTTTGTTCCGTCAAATAACGATAAGATTCCTCGCTAGAATGGAATATAGAGGCTTTTGTAAAGCAATCGACTCAATCCACCGCCAACATCCAGTCGTCTATTCAGTCTCTGGTACAACATACCACTGCACACGGGAAAAGCATTAAGACCATCGAAGCCCATATTGCACAGCTGAATGCGGTTTTAAGCGAGCGAGAGAAGAGAAGGCTTCCATCTCAACCACTCCCAAATCCTGGTCACCCACATAATGTATATGTTGCTCTTGAACAACAAAACCATAATGCGAGTGCCGTAACTATGCTGAGATCTGAAAGAATGCTGAACAACAACATCGGCACACGAATTGATGATGATGACACCCCGGCCATTTCTTCTACTCCTACTTCTTCTTCTGAGCCTATTCTCCATTCTTTAATAGGCTCTTCTTCTTCAACCACTGCTCCGAACGGATCCACATCTCACTCCACTCAAACTCCAGTTTTGGGATCCGTTCTAACTCTACAATCTCCTCCACAAGTATTGAACTCAACCAATTTCAAAAACGTTCCGTTTCCAAACCGGTTGAGATCCAATAAACAAAATCCACAAATGGAGAAGATTCTGGAGTTGTTCAATAGGTTAACATCAACATTCCCCTCTTAGATGCAGTCCAACAAGTCCCCTCTTATGCAAAAATCTTGAAAGACTTGTGCACTAAGAAGAGGAAATCTCAGATACCCAAGAAGGTTTTCCTAGCTAGTAACGTGAGTGATGCTCTTATCCAAAATTTGCCACAAAAACGGAAGGACCCTGGCTTTCCTACGATTTCAATAACCATTAGGGATAAGAACATCAACCGCACTCTTTTGGATCTTGGTGCCAGTGTTAACCTGCTTTCTTATTTTGTATATGAGCAACTGTTAGTTATATGTATGCCCTAGAGGCCATTACTATACATAGGATGTATATTGTAGTGGATGCTTGGACATATATAGGGAGGACTTTCTCGCTCGACATGATAGTATGCTATCTGGTTACTCTTTACCTTAACGTGTACACTGATTGTCTCTCTGTTACATGTTGGTAAAGCCCTTAGGATGTGTACTTGACTACCTGGACTATGATGCGGATCATACTAGTGGGGACATGGTGGTCCATAAGTACATCCTTCAAGGTCCCTAGTCGTGGGTGTATCGAGACGGGGCATCGATATACCAGTGTAGACTAGCGTATACCTTCTCGACCCTTACAGATGGGCGATGGATGATCCCATATCCATTGGTGTTTGACATCAGAGATGATATACGGGTGCTCAGTGGAGACTGGGTACACTGGACGGACTCACCGAGAACTCCCAGATGGTATTATACCTTACGTCAGATGGCAGTTCTCTGGTGACACTGGTACAGAGTAGTCTGTTGACCCGAGATCGTCATAGAGTCTTGTGTGGTTCCCACTGTGCTTTGATTTCCACCTTACCACGTCCAAGAGGGCGTGCAAAACGGTGGTTTTTGGGTACAGTCCCGAATCACATGGAGGCAATGAGCGATAGGAGGGGATTCGTCTCTCCCGGTATAAGGAGTTGATGTTGCGCTGTGTTCGATTGGCTATAACCGGAAATCCCTGGCCAGGGTTGCTGAGATTTACTGGTAAGTGTTACCTGTAGTTTCTCGAACTGTTATAGGCCTCGTATCGACACGACTTATCGAGCTATTGGGGTCTGACGTTTACCACCCCTAGGCAAGATATGCGAAATATCAGACGACGAGACCGGACTGTACGGTAAGTGTTACTGGTTGGATTCACAGGAGTGTGAGCGGGCTTGCTCGTCGATCTTCTGATCGCTCAATACCCGGGTGGCCGTTACGTTTAGCAGACCGCTTGCGGCTTGTGGGTGTTTGATATGATCATCACCTGCTGCCGGCGTATTGACGAGTCTTTAGAGTTCTACACAGAGGTTTCCTGGCTCAAGCGAAACGAAATAGGAGCGCATATGAGATATGTGCGGGACCGAGAATAATGCGTGTATGTGATACTGTATTTCATTCTCGCGATGAATGTGTCGAATGGTTGTATGCGATATAACCTAGTTATCGAATCAAGGATTGATTCGATAAATCGATACATTGGATATTAGTCGGTCATATGCGATATGACCGGATCGTTAAATCAAGTGTTGATTTGATGATTTAATGCATAATTATATATTTGATATATTACTTTGTATTAACTAGTATTGGTTCACTTTAAATGGATTTTCTCACTTGAATTGTGCAAGTTGTATATGTGATATACTTTTGTGCACATGATTGTATCATGTTTGATGATATATGCTTATTTGGTTAAGTGTAAAGAACTAAACCATGGTTAAATTGATGATTAGGGTTTTGCTTATTCATTCATTTATTTATTTATTCTTTTTGGAAATTAAAAGGATAAATTGATATGGTGGCTTTCTTTGTATCTTTCATGAAGCTTCATGAAGTGTTGAAAGTTTGACCACTTTTATCTCATGCTTAACCCTAACCATTCCACTTAACCATGATTCATTCTCTACACTTAACCATGGTTTGTATATGATAAGAATTCATTTTCTTTTCTATTTTATTATTTCTTATCATAACATCATCTTGTTCTTCTTCTTCTTCTTCTTCAAGATGAAGAAGCTCGATTCCATCAATGGTGTTTTGATGAAAAGAGTGAGAAATCCAATTGTAAAGTGAACCCACTTCCTATTTCTTCATCCTCTACCTCTTGCCAAGTAGTATAGGGTGTTTTCTTCACAAGTTTCATGACTTGGTGAAGTGGGAGCTTGATCTTGTGATGCCTCGACGTAGATCATCTTCGGCATCGTAGTCGATGACCTAGCCCGCCCATTTCTCCGATAAAGCCGACGCTAGAGCCCGGGATTTGATTTGGACAGCAAGGAGACTTCATCATGGAGCCATGGAGGTGGAGAACCGGATCTACAAAGGTTGTATTTCCGTTCACTTAGTTAAGTTGTTAACTAGTTGCTTGTTTCGCCTAAAATCTAGTTAACGATCCGTATTAGGGTTTCTCGGCACTTGTAAAATTTGAATTTGGCATGGTTGATGCCTTGTGAGACCTCATTAGCGTGCCTAGGAACCCTACAACAACTAGGTGTAGGAGAACTGAAACCTACACATTGTACTCTTCAAATGGCCGACCGATCTATCACCCATCCTAGGGGAGAGCTAGAGGATGTGTTAATAAAGGTTGGGGACTTCATATTCCCCGTTGACTTCATTTTTTTATATACACAACCTGTAGCTAACCCCCAGAATCAAATTCCGGTGATACTCGGTCGTCCATTCCTTGCAATCTCAAATGCTGTGATCAATTATCGAAATGGTTCGATGAACCTATCTTTTGGCAACATGACAATTGAACTCAACATTTTTAGGTTAGGGAATCAGCCATCCGAACCAAGTGCTCATATACTAGATATTTTTTCCATCCAGGAGATCGCCCCAGAGGACTGTGAATTTAAGGAATTCTTGTTTGATCATAGTAATCTTGACGCCACTAGTGCGTTCCTCTTTGATCCTGCTGCTGCTTCCGCTTCAAAAAACGATTACGAGTGCTTCACGTTTTCGAACGATCTTGGCTTGTCGCCGCCTAAGTTTGAATCTTTCGAATTTTCGGATGCGTTAGTTGAACCATCCGAATCGGTCGCATACACTCTCTTTTAGCCCCTGTTGGAATCTTTTGAGTTCGAGACATTTTCTCTAATCTTGCCTTCAGTCATTTCACCTCCTATGCTCGAACTCAAGCCTCTGCTGTCTCACCTCAAGTATGCTTACTTAGGTGAGAACGAGACCCCCCTTTCATCATCTCGGCTTCTCTAACTCTAGAGCAAGAGAAAGCCCTTCTTACAATCTTGAAATCCAATCGGCAAGCATTCAGCTGGACGATGGTAGACATCAAGGGGATTAGTCCCTGATCGTTGAAAATCACATTCATCTGATGGATGATGCCAAACCAGCTAGGGATCCACAGAGGCGATTAAATCCAGTCGTGAAGGAGGCTGTGAAAAAAAATCGTCAAATGTCTGTTAGTTATATATATACCCTAGAGGCCATTGTTGTACATATGATGTATATTATAGTGGATGCTTGGATATATATAGAGATGACTTTCTTGCTCGACATGATAGTATGCTATTTGGTTTCACTTTGTCTTAACATGTTGACCTGTATTAGTTTACTGTCTTGCTCTCACATGTTGATAAAGACCTTAGGATATGTACTCGACTACTGGGACTATGATGAGATCATACTAGTGGGGCCATGGTAGTCTATGAGTACATCCTATAATTGTTCCTAGTCGATGGTGTATCGAGACAGGGCATCGATACACCAGAGTAGACTAGCGTATACGCATCTTGACCCATATGATGGGCGATGGATGATCCCATATCCATCGGTGTTTGACATCAAAGATGGTGTACGGGTGCTCAGTGGAGACTGGGTACACTGAACGGACTCGCCGAGAACTCCTAGATGGTATTATACCTCACGTCAGATGGCAGTTCTCTGGTGACACTGGTACAGGGTAGTCTGTGGACCCGAGATCGTCATAGAGTCTTGTGTGATTCCCACTGTGCTTTGATTTCCACCTTACCACGTCCAAGAGGGCGTGCAAAACGGTGGCTTTTGGGTACAGTCTCGAATCACATGGAAGCAATGAGCGATAGGAGGGGTTTCGTCTCTCCCGGTATAGGGAGTTGATGTTGTGCTGTGTTCGATTGGCTATAACTGGAAGTCCCTGGCCAGGGCTAATATAGAGTGCTACTGGTAAGTGTTATCAGTAGTTTCTCGACCTGTTATGAGCCTCACATCGACACGACTTATCGGTTACCGGGGTCTGATGTTTACCACCTCTAGACTAGATATGCGACATATCAGACGAAGAGACCGGATTGTACGGTAATGTTACTGATTGGATTCACAGGAGAATGTACAGGCTTGCTTGTTGATCTTCTGATCGCTCAATACCTGGGTGGCTGTTACGTTTAGCTGACCGCTTGCAGCTTGTGGGTGTTTGATATGATCATCACCTACTGCCGGCGTATTGACGATTCTTTAGAGTCCTACACAGATGTTTCTTGACTCAGGCAAAACGGAGTAGCAGCACATATGTGATATGTGTTGGACCGAGGATAATACGATATAAGATACCATATTCTATTCTCGCGATATATGATATAGCCAGGTCATCGGATCAAGTGTTGATTCGATGAATCGATACATGATATATTGGTCGGTTATATGCGATATAGCAGGATTGCCGGATCAAGTGTTGATTCGATAATTTAATATATAATTATATATGTGATATATTACATTACATTATCTAATATTAGCTCGCTTTATTGATTCATTTTCTCACCGGATAATACATTGATATATATGCGATATATGTTAATTGTATTATTTTCTTTTGTTACAAAAATATATTATATATATGATATATATTATTGTAACAAGTTATGATTACAAATGCAACATGATTTGTAGAGATTAAACAAGGTTAGGGTTTGATTTGGGTTAGCATTTTCATGAAGCTTCTAGAAGCTTTATGTTTTGTTTTAAGCAAAGATATTTTGTGTTGATATTTTGGAGATATTATTTAACCCAACCCAAACCCTTAACCCTAGTCTATTCTCTACATGAGTTAATACTTGATATTATTAACTCAAGGTTGTTTTGTAACCATGGGAACATTTTTCATTATTCATCACAAAAGACTTCATCTTCTTCTTCCTCCTTAAAAAGCTTACTAGCTTTTGGTTTTGTGATGATTTAGTGTGAGAAATCAAAAATAAAAGAGAGCTAAATTCCTACTTCATTATCCTCATCTATTCTAGCCACTTAGATTAGGGTGTTCACTTCATCAATACTTGATTAGTGAAGTGAGAGCTTGAGTTAAAGATTCTTCAAGATAGATCATCTTCGAAAAGGAAGACTTCAAGCAAGCATGGAGCATTCGGCTTGTGGAGCCTCTCTAGAGTCCGGAAGTTCATGGATCGCGGCGAAGGGACTACTACTCGGAGCTTATGAAGCGAAGGAGAGGACTACAAAGGTTGTAATCCCTTTCCTTTAGATGTAAAGTTGTTTGTATGTTTCGTTAACCCTAATTATCTAGCAAAGATCCTCGTTTTAGGTTGTTCGGCACTTGTAAATTTTAGATCGGGCATGGTTGATGCCTTATAGACTCTTGTGACAGTGCCTAGTAACCCTACAATGTCTGGATAGTGGTATCATTTACCCTATTTCAGACATCCAATAGGTCGGTCCTATACACATTGTCCCTAAGAAGTCGGGCATTACGGTCATCACAAACGAGGCGAATGAGTTGATCCCTACTCGCACCAAGACCGGGTGGCGAGTATGCATTGATTATCGAAAACTCAACGCCGCAACGCGGAATGATCACTTTCCGCTGCCATTCATTGACCAAATGCTCGAAAGATTAGCTGGACATGAGTATTACTGTTTTCTGGACGGTTACTCAGGCTACAACCAGATTCCCATCGCCGAGAAAGAGCAGGACAAAACCACTTTCACTTATCCTTTCGGCACGTTCGCATATCGCCACATGCTCTTTGGGATATGTAATGGTCCCGCTACCTTCCAGCGGTGTATGATTGGAATTTTCTCTTATATGGTTGAGAAATTTTTGGAGATATTCATGGATGATTTCTCCATCTTTGGCGATTCTTTCGACGAGTGTCTGCAATATCTTGACGCTGTCCTTAACCGATGTAAGGATAAAAATCTCACTTTAAACTGGGAAAAATGCCACTTCATGGTCGCGAAGGTATTGTTTTAGGACATATTATTTCGCAGAATGGCATTGAGATTGACAAAGCAAAGATTGATGTCATTTCCAACCTCCCTCCTCCCAAATGCGTTAGAGATATCCGATCCTTCCTTGGCCATGCCGGTTTCTACAGACGGTTTATCAAGGACTTTAGAAAGATTGCTAGACCCTTGACTCTTCTTTTGGCCAAGGATACCACGTTTAACTTCGACTCAAGCTGTTTGACTGCTTTCAAATCACTGAGAAGCTCGCTAACCACTGCTCCCGTTCTTTCTTCACCCGACTGGACACATCCTTTCAAGATTATGTGCGATGCATTCGACTTTGCTATCGGTGCGGTCTTAGGACAGCACATCGATAAGATGCCGCACGTAATCTACAACGCAAGCCAGACCTTGAATGGCGCCTAAATGAATTACACAACAACTGAGAAAGAGTTCTTGGCTGTTGTGTTTGCTTTAGAGAAATTCAGGCCCTATCTGATCGGCTCCCCAGTTGTTGTCTACACCGATCATTCAGCTCCGCGATATCTTTTTGCAAAAAAAGATGCAAAATCTTGACTAATACATTGGATCCTCTTATTTCAAGAATTTGACCTTGTCATTAAGGACAAAAAGGATATGAAAACGTAGTAGCCGATCATCTTTCATGACTTCCTTCTTCGCCGACGCTCCCTCTCTTAATCAATGATACTTTCCTGATGAACAACTCTTGACGATATCTTGCGAACCCTGGTTCGCAGATATTATGAACTACCTGGCGACTGGACTTATACCTGACGATTGGTCGAGTCAGGACAGACTTAGTTTTTTATCCCAAGTAAAACACTTTTACTGGGATGAACCCTACCTGTTCAAGTACTGTCCAGACCAAATCATCCGTCGGTGTGTTCCGGAAAACGAATTCAAGAGTGTGTTGTCTTTCTGCCATGATCAAGCATGTGGCGGGCACTTTGGCCCAAGAAAGAAAGTTGAGAAAGTCTTGTAATGTGGATTTTACTGGCCAAAAATTTTCAAAGATGCGCATGAGTACTGCAAGACTTGCTCCCGGTGCCAACATTTGGGGCGGATTTCCAGAAGAAATGAGATGCCGCTCCAACCAATCTTGGTTGTTGAGATGTTCGATGTTGGCACCGGTTCGGGCACCCTCGCGCTATCATTAGCGACAATGGGACGCATTTCTATAATAGTTCTTTCGAGCCCTTGATGCGGAAATACTTAATCAATCATAAGCTATCCATACCCTACCACCCCCAAACATGTGGGCAAGCCGATGTTTTGAATCGGAAGATCAAGCAGATTCTGGAGAAAATGGTTTCCAAGAACCGTAAAGATTGGTCTTTGAAATTAACCAATGCCCTTTAGGCATTTCGAACTGCGTACAATACTGATCTTAGAATGTCTCCCTATCTGCTTGTGTATAGAAATGCTTGCCACCTCCCTGTGGAAATTGAACATCGTGCTATTTGGGCGATCAAAGTGCTGAATCTCAATCTTGAAGATGCGGACAGCTATCGGAAGTTTCAACTGAACGAACCGAACGAGCTTCGGGATGAGGCTTACGACAACGCGGTTGTTATAAAGAACTGAATGAAGGTGTTTCATGATAAACACTTTACGCGTAAAACCTTCACGCTTGGACTACAGGTACTTCTTTATGACACCCGACTCCATTTCCATCTCGGTAAACTTTGATCTCCCTGGAAGGGACCTTTTCTTATGCGGTGTGTGCACCCGCACGACGCAGTGGATTTGGAGAATCCAAAGGACGGTTCATTTTTCAAAGTAAACGGACACAGATTGAAACCATTCCTTAGCGTTGAACCATCAGAGGAGCTCCTGAGCTTGCAGGAGCCGGTTTATCCTGCATAATCTTCCTCTGTTTACCACCAAACTTCGGTTATCCAGCCATAAACAGTGGAAACACTATTTCAAATAAGTTTGGGGGTAGTATATACTATTTTTGGTATATATATATGGATATTCTTGTCCTGTGCATATCTATTTTTCTTTTTTATGAGCAATCTTGTCTGGCGATGCTCGGTCTTTGTTTAAAAAAAATACAAAAAAAAAAATTTAGGGAGTACCGCCGCTTTTGACCCTTCAACAATTTTGCCCTCTTGATGTACATTGACAGTGAGGGCACTGTCGAGTTTAAGTTTGGGGGTATGCTCGGTTAGCTTTCTCCCTTTGCATTCATTTGTATATTCTGCATTTGCATATATATTTAAAAACCCATAAAAATCGAATTTTTTTTTTACAAAAATATAAAAACTTTGTCGTCAAGTTAGCTAGTGGGAGAACTTAGATTCGATATTTCGACGGTTTTGTTTGATAAGTTAGGAATAACTAAATCCTATTGTTAGATTTTGAAAACCTGAAAGATAACCCTCCTTTGAGTTTAACTATAACTAATATACGTCTTTACATCACACTACACGTGTCATGAGTTTTGAAAATTAGATAACAAGTCTAATATGTCTGAAAACTTTTAAATTGATAAACTATTTTTTGAGGATCAAATAGGTTTGTTCTGAAATAAGTAATATCAAGAATAGTTTTGAAAGCGAAATGGATATGAAGGGATATTATAGATACTTTAATAGGAGCTAATTCTGAAGAATAACCCATCTGGAACTTGATTGAAGTGATTACACACCTGATCCACTAAACACGTTTTTTATCCTAAAAATAATTGAACAACTGTTTATATCTCCATTCGCATTAAATCGTTATGATTTTCACGCTAAAATAAATCTTTTGTTTTAGGGCCTAGGTAACTTGAGCAATTAAGTCCGCTTGGATATCTCTACACCTAATGCCCTAAAACCACTTGGTTTGGGAGTATTGGCCCAAAGCTCGCTAAGAAACCTAGAAAGTCCAAATTAAAACAAAGTCAAGAAAGTGTTCTCTCCGAGTTAAAATTCCTAACGGTTCTTTGTGTGAGAATAATCTTGACAAAATACAAGTTTTTTTAACGGAGATATGAAGGTTTTATCCTATGATAAAAACTAATGCACGGCCACGAAGGTGTGTATGAAACGAAAACAAGTAAAAGATGGAGTGATAAACAAGACTTAGTTTCCTATTAAGGAAGATAGAAATTCTGAATTTGAAATCTAACTGGAAAACGAAACTTATGAAGTAATTAACTCTTTATAAAACTTGTGTGATCCTTTTTAAGTTTTTTATCTGGGCTTTATTTTGTGACATGACGACTTTAATCGATCCTTTTGAAACTTAACGACACTATTTGCACCGCACGTAAAGACATATAGGATCTTAAGTTAAATAAGAAGCGAAGTATGAAAAATAAAGGTTCGATATTTCTAACTTAAGATAATAGAATTGCTAGCTTTGGAACAAAACCTTAGGGTTAGAATCATAACTATTTCGTAAAACTAGCTTGATGGGATTTTGTGGGTATGATCCGCTGAAAACCCTCAGGAGACAACACTCCTCTTATTAGGGACACCTAGAGGTTTAACGGCTTGTTGCACGAGCTCAGTGCAACCGCGTTCCCTGCGAAAATGAGGTTAGGATTTTTTTTTGCTTGGAACGAGCAAAAGATAAGTTTGGGGGTATTTATTTATCACAGAAAACTGCATTTCAATACCACTCATTCATTATCTGTTTTGTTATATATCGGTACTATTAACCAGTGTCTGCTCAGTAAATACAGATTACAGGTATCCGTGACACAACACTGGAAACACACTCAAGATCACGGATATAACGTTGCGAGCCGACACTGCAACTGGAACTACAAGCCGATCGATATCCAAAGATTTCTTTTGCAACAAATAAATGTGTACACAATTTTGGTCCAACACAATACAAGTGTGCACACAACTCTTTGATGCTTGGACCTAGGTGGGGGCTGCCCAAAGCACAAGTGAGTGTGATGTATAATAAATACTAAAAGATGTGATGTGATTTGAAACATCAAGTTCCCTCCAAAACTACTGAGTATAACCCAAGCCGAAATGAAGAAATCAAACAATACCAGTGGACTTGTTGAGTGCACTCGAGACCACCACACCACCACGAGCCCAATTGCTCAAGACCAAACCAGCGAGTCTTCCCCAAAATTCGGCACCACCGGTTTTTCTAGGTTCAAATGCCCCATTTTTCTCCTGGTTGTTTATTTGGGTCACATCATCTTGTTTTTATTGTTTGTTTATTATGAAATGAGGCCTATAAATACCAGATCAATGGACAAGGGGAGATGATACTTTTTCTCTAGTTTTGCTTTAGAACACCTGTAATTTGTAACTTGCTTTTCTTTTGAACTCTTGAGCTCTTGCCCCTTTGTCTTGACCTTGCAACTTCTTCATTGAACTTGTAAGTTTATGATTTACGTTTTGACATCAAGATTAGTTGTATCTTGTTTGAAATTCAATAAAGTTCTCATTTCATTACATATGTCTTGCTTTTTACATACTTTGAACTTGTGAAATTATTGCTTTACTTTGATCTTGCGACCTTTTAAGTGAGCTTGCAACCTTAAAATTTGGTATTTTGATTTCACATTGGTACGAGATTAAAGAACAAGTGAAGATATTTGCACATTGAATTTACCGGTTCTTAACTTTCTAACTTTAACTTTGCTTTTCTTGCTATTTTTTATGTTGCCTTACTCTTTTTTTTATTTTTTATTTTGGTATCATAAATATGTGTGAGTAATCTATTTACTTGTTAAGGGTAGAATATGGTTAGTTTATGTTAGGAGATGTTTTTGCTAAAACCTTAAAATCCTAACTTTGCAATTGAAACTCCAAGCAAACCACTCGCAATTCCGCTCCGTTAGGTATCCTATCCTACCACGATAGCAGTGAATCCTAATCGTGACCGGATTGCAAGTGGTTTGCCGAAAGCTAAGGTCAAAAGACATCAACGGAAGGACAAGGGATAAGGAATACGGATTTAGCTCAAAATAAAAAATACCGTATTTCAAGTTCCCTAATCCATGTTGTTGCCTATTACCTTAGTGTCAATATCAAAATTGGGTCTCTGAGGAACCGACAAACATCATCCTCATGCAAGCTAATCTAAAACTACCCTTAACATGCCTTTTTAATGAACATATCCTAGTTACGGCACTTAGCATAGACAACAACTCAAAACACGGTATTAACTCGTTAAAACAAGCTTGAAAACTTACCATCTCCCTGCGGACGACCCGTACTCATCGCGGTTAGCTACACGCGACTGATTGATAGAGGTTTCGCGTGTGCGTTTTTAAAAGATGAATCAAAAATATTTGTTAACCGCAATCAAGAACGGCGTCGCTTGGTAGCTAGCCGGTGAGTACGGGTCGGTCCACAGGGATGTTGTGTATTTTCTAATTTGGTCTAACGAGTTAAATCCAAACGGTGTGAATGGATTTTCGCTAAAAACTAAACTGATTTATACGAAGACTAGAATCTTGCTAGGGTTAGGTTTAGGTTAAGTTTGGAAATTGAAGATTTCCTCACCGCTTTCAATGCCCTAATTTAGATCTCTTTAGGTGTTATGGTAATAATTAATAAAGAGGATTAATACCATCGGGAAGAAACGATGTTTCTTCCTCTAGGTTCTAGTCCTTCCTTTCTTAATTCTTACCCTAACCTCCATGGAAAACATGCACATCCGGTTGTTTATACTACGGTATCACCGTTACCTCATGGGGTAAGGTGCCGTAGGGAACGGTGTGTGTATGTATGCATGGAGTCCTATTAATTATATGTGATGGGCAAGAAAGGGGTGAGAGATTTTTCATCTCTCAAGCCTTCCCCAAATCTAACCCTAACAAGCGAGGAGACTACTCACTCATTAGGGAATTGAAAAACATTTCTAACTATCTAACTAGGGCAGATAATAAAATTATACTAAGGCAGAATAAAAATTAACAACGGCAATGAAATAAAATTACTTACTTTATTGATGGCTCTCTCCAAACATTTACACAGGAATTAAATTCTGAATAGATGAAATAAAAGGAGGCATAACCTAAAACAGGTTTTAGGGTTTCTATTTATAGAACATAGAAACCCTAGGGTTACAACCGCGTCATATCTGCAATTACAATTTTACCCCCTAAGAAAAGAACTAGTCAATGCACGCCCACCGTTACAGGAATTTCCACCGACCCAGGCTTACTATGGCCGCGGACCCGCGGCCAAAACCCATGTTTGGCCGCGGTTCCGCGACCATGTGGAGGGATTGTTGGCTGCAATTTTCTGGGATGATTCTGGTTGCATTTTTCTTTTCTTTTCTTCACTTGGTTTCTCAGATGGTCTTCTGGTTTCTTCCAGATTTCCACAGTGAACAATGTCGTGGACTTTACCGCTTGCTTCATGTCGAAGTCTTGAACCTTGCGCCGCCTTTGTTCTTTTTGAAATTGTCCATTGATTTTCGTTTATTCTCCAAACTGTAGGCTTGATCAGGATTCTTCCATTTGTTGGTCGTAGTCTCACTTTTATATCGTCTTTTCATCTTTTTCACTGTTTTTGTTCCGAGATCCTGTAATCTGCAACTATGTAGCAGACATGGGTCAAAAACACTTGTTTATTTGTAAAATGACTAAGAATGGGGAATATAATAATGCAAAATTATGATATGAACAAATACCCCAAAACTTATCTTTTGCTCGTCCTTGAGCAAACCTCGTTTTATTCTCGAAAAAGACCTAGCCTCACTTTCGCAGGGAAACACGATTGCACTGAGTGTTGGATATAGTGCCCTCAGAGTCGATTATTGGATCGCAGGCACGTGATTGCAATGATTGAGGGCGGACCTATACCGGTAGGACAGTCTTACTCGAGAGGTTTGTATACTATCTGGTTTGTCTTTATCATCGTGTACATGCTTTAGGTGACATTGTAGTTCACTATTACACGTTGATAGAGAATAGTATGCTAGCATGGTTTGTCTTTATCATCGTGTACTGTTTTAGGTGACCTTACAAGTCGCTATTACATGTTGATAGAGCCTTTAGGATTCTTGCTTGACTACCAGCAGTATGATGGCGATCATATACGTGAGAGTTGGGTAGTCTATAAGCACATCTTTAAAGTGGTCCCTAGTCGTGTGAGTTTCGAGATAGGGCATCGATACTCCATTAGTAGACTAGTGTATACAGTCGAGACCCCGACGAGGGGCGGTGGCCGGTCTCACAAGCCATTGGTGTCAGTTGGTTCACCTAAGATGTATACAGGTGCTCATTGGGTTATGAGTACATCGGACAGGACTCGCCGGGAATATGCTAGTTGGTATTATACCTGATGTCAGATAGCAGTTCCCTGGTGACATGTGTACAGGTTAGTTCATCGACCTGAGATCGTCATTTGTCTCGTGTAAGTTCCCACTGTGCTTTGATTACTACCCTACCACGGTTCAAAGGAGTCGTGCAAACAGGTTTTAGTTGGGTACATTTCCGAGCCACATGGAGGCAGTGAGCGGATCGGCAGGGGTTTCGTCTCTCTCGGTATTGGGGGTGAGATCACGCTGTGTCTAGGAGAGCCATTACACGAAGTCCTTGGCCAAGGCAGGAGATTTACTGGTAGGTATTCCAGTAGTATCTCAGGGTGTTCTGGGCTACACTCCGACACGACTTGTACCGCTTTTGGGGGTCTGACTTTTACCAACCCCCTAGGACCGCCATGCGATGCTCATAGACGAACAGACCGGACTGTACGGATATTGTCACTGACAGGTTCAGTAGGGTGTCAGGATAAGTTCTCTCATCGACCTCCCTTTTGGTCAATACCTGGTAGCCCATTACGTACAACTAGTACCACTGACGTGCTAGTGGTTAAATCCACAGCCAAAGTATTGACGAGTCTTTAGATTCCCCCATAGACAGTTTTCAAGTTTCGGGCGAAACGTTGTAGAGGCCGTATGATATATGGCACGGTCCGATCATATACGTGCAGTAGTGCACGGATCATGATCGGTCGGATCATACTAGTGGGCTTTGGTTTAAGCTGGATCCTAGTATTAGATTTGTTGGATTACTTTAGTCTCATCGCATTCGCATTCAGTCGGAATGCGGATGCAGATATGTATATATAGGTGAGGGGTATCCTTATGATCCGTCACGAGTTTACTTTAGATGTTGCCATATCTTTTTGTTGTAAACATTTGGGTTAATGTTTGCAAGTGGAAAATGTGAGTGGAAGTCATCATGAAGAGGCACAATCAATTAGGTGACTCATGGTCTCTTTTTTAGCACTAATGTCACTTAATTGATTGATTTGTGTGTTGAATTGATGGATGGAGAGAGAAAGGGCAGCCATATCCTTTTGGGTTAGCTCTTGTATTTTCTCATTCTTGCTCTCATTCTTATCATTCCATCACAAAAGAAAAGAAAGAGAAAAACTTCTTCTTCTTCCTCTTTCTTCTCTAGCTCATAATCTCCATCAATGGAAACACCTTCAATCTCCATCCATCTCATGGATGCAAGAGACAAAGTGATCACAAACATCCTCTACATCACCTTGGACACGTCGGCTAGCATACTTCGTGCCCGAGTTGCTTCGGATGAAGCAGGAGCCCGTAAAAAGACTTGAAGATGTGGTGCCCTTTCCGACGAGGAGATCGAGACCGGAGATGCCGCGAGGAGCCTGGGATGGTAGCCAAAGACCGAAGGACACGGATCGATCGGTATAGCTTTCCAACCCTTTCTCTAGTTGCTAGTTGTAGGTTAATGGTTCAATCCGGGTTTTAAGCATACGATAGCACCGGTTTCTAGTTTGAAAAAGTTTTCGTTTTCGCATTTTGGCCTCGGACAGACGGCCGGGGCGCTACCGTAGACTTACATGGTATCAAAGCCACGCCATTAATCTTTACTAGCTTGCTCTAGCATGTTTAGAACTTCGATCAGACGAAATTTCCAAAAACTGCATTTCCAATTCTGAGTTTCTGTCGAATTTTTTTTGTCGTCGAAAAATTATTTTGAGTATTGCAGAAAATCAGACAGGCTTTTCTAAGAACACTGCAGAAAATTAGTAGCATGATATCACTGTAGCATGGCGGAACCACGGCCGTACCCCCGTTTTGGCCGCGGTTCCGCCACAGTACTGTAGCCACAGTGCACCAAATTTTCTGAGGTGGTCTCTGACTTGGAAATGGGGTTTCTGGTATTTTTTGTTTGGGCCCAGATTTGTTTGAGTACTGGGTATTGTACTTGGGGCCCACTTTGGGAAATTTTTGTCGATCGAAAAATTTTAAACATGTTAGTTCATAGTATTTACATTATATCTGCGACCGTGAATGTCATTTGATCGGTAAATCTCGTTTAATTGCTATATCTCTTTTAGACGGATTTGCGAACGTGACATTCACGTTGATGTTCTGTGTTGTGCTGTGATGTTGCGGATTTGTCATGGTGGATAGCCCGGTGCAATGGTAGTACAGTTTGGTTGTATTTGTACATTTGTTATTGCGGGGCGAGCGTCCGACATGTGGACTGCCGTCACTGCCTGTTTTTATATTATTCTTTTGGGGCACGACCGGGCTGAGGTTGATGTACCCGTTGTATATATATTTTACTTTCTGTACTAGGATTACCCTGCGGTGGGGTGCATGGATAGCCGGGTTCTAGAGGGCAACGGGCCCGCATCTCATGGCTTTGAGACGGAGGGGGCTTTACTCTAGAATTGGCGGGCTATTCGCCGCACTCGTAGGGGGTACAGGTTGACCCAAGGAGGGGTGCTCAAGTTACCGGATTCTGTGAAGTGCTGGGTGGTCCATTCACTTTGTTGAAGGGGGCTACCTCGCTTCAGGTTTTGGCGGGTAACTTGCCGTGCTTATAGGGGTCTAGGATTTCATTGCACAGGCTATCCAAACGACTAGGGAAACATCGGGTTTCAGTAGCGGCTCTATGAAACCCGGGGATCCCAGATTATCTGTATTGTTCTGTGATGCTTATTACTCTCTGTGTTGTTGAATTTTATCACGTCTTGAGCGATTATTATATATTGATATATATACTAGTAAATGTTGTATATGTTTTACACCCGCGCTAGTCCAGTCCCCGCTCTGTCGTTAGTTAAGTAACCTAACGGGTGATGACGGGACCCAGTGGCGAATGCGGATGGCATATACGTACATCGTATTTTCGATCTTTTGTGGTGTGATTAATTGATGGGACTGCATTGATTCGGATCAATGCAAGCTAAACAAACCTAATATGATGTTGTTGGAACATTTTTCAAAAAAAGCTGTTATTGCAAGGACGTTCTCTTTTGTTTTGTACAGTGGTATTCGGTTATGAATATCCAGCACCTAAGTCGACGAGGCAAGGGCCGAGATCCCTTCACCGGGAGTGACCCCTTGGACAGAAGTTTGCGTCAGGGTAATAACTTCACTATAGTCGATTACTTTCTGCTTTGCATCGCGGTATTCAATTGGAATATCCTGCAGCTCATTCTACGGGGAAAGAGCCGAGATCCCTTCACCGGGAGTGACCTCTTTAGCAAAGGTTTTCACCACTATATATTTATAAAAAGCTATGCAGTTCCTTCAACGATATCAAGTACATTACGTTAAAGGTTTTTCGCCGAAAACCAGCCATAGCCCTCCGTCATTTCTTGCAAGTATTACTTAGTATTCGTGCTGCGTTTGTTGACTGTGTCAAGACGTAGTGTGCGGTAGCTAAGTAGTGTTTGTTTGTGGCATATTAATGGGATTGGTTAGGACAGTCGTGCGGTCTTGTTGACTGTGTCAAGGGCTCGTACGGGTGTGTTTAATGCAATCCAGGATAATGACGGGTTGAACTTGACTAGGACTCTTTGATTTGTTGACTGTGTCAAGATCACTCGGGTCCTAGGGGTAAAAATCACATCGGGAGTTTCTAAAGAAACTGAAACTTCCCAGGCATGCGCATACCTTCTGGAGTGTGATAACGTGAGTGGATTCTATCACATTATCATGCGATGATAGTTGGATCCCGATTCCCACTGATGAGTTGGTTTACTCCTCGGGTGATCCCGACTAATTCTTCTTTCAGGTTTGGAGGAGAATTTGAGGTTACAGTGGGAGGTTTCCTGATTGGATAAATTGATAACCATTCTGATCTAGGTTAGAGTGCACGCTGAGAGTTTCTTTTCTCTCTCTCTTTGGCAGCGACCATGGTCCGACCCTAGACTATGATTCAGTGACCAAGTTGACCGAACCTTCTTATACCACAGGCTTTTGGATTGTCAGAGTTGCATACCTCATTACCACTCCTTCTTTTACCCTTTTCTCCAGAGCACCTCGTATTACTACGAACATCCACTTCCATTGGATAAAACCATCGTATGGTTATATACAAACTCTAAGGAACTTGTTTCAGATTCGAGGATGGTTTCCGGTTCTGGAGAAAATGAATAGGACTATTCAGTTGTCTTTTCCTTTTACCTACTCTCAGGTTGCGAGTGCTCCTTGGATTAGGACGGTACACCTATTACGCTAATTGGATAGTTTTCATCCAAACCATAGGCAGGCGCCGAAAGGTAGGGCATGAAGAAAACCATTTAGCCTAAAAGGTGTATAGAAGGTATTAAGTAAAGACAAATAAAGAGATTAGTAAGAGGGCAAAGTAAATTGCGACTGCTATTCACGACCAAACCAAGTATTTCATCGCCACTCCTACTTCACCTTTGTATTTCTCCAGGACACTCCGTATCACTACGAAAATCCACAGTTTATTGGATACTCCATCATATGGTTATATACGAACTTGAAGGGACTTGTTCCAGTTCGGGGATGGATTCTGGTTCAGGAGAAATAGGAATAAGGTTTTATTCAGTTGTCTTTTATCTTTACCTTCTCTCGGGTTACGAGTACTCCTAGGATTAGGAGAGTACACCCATTTTGCTTATTGGATAGTCTTCTTCCAAACCATAGGCTGGTGCCGAACGGTAGGGAGGGAAGAAAACCATTTAGCCTAAAGGGGTATGCAGAAGGTAATGACTAAAGACATATAAAGGGATTTGGAGAGATGGTAAAGAAATATACGGTTACAGTTATGAATCTGATAATGGAAGAGGCATTACTAGGAATACCCGGATACCCCTTCGAAACATTTACCTGTTTCAGTTTCACTGTGTACTGTTAAAAGAAAACTGATTTCCCAATTAGTCCTTGCTCCAGGGTATGTATTTTACCAGGTTTGATTCTCACATCTGTATGGTTTTACAAATGATGAGTGGGAGTAAGTTATTGGGAATTGGGTGATCATCCTCATTATATTGGGATTCGTTGTAATTGGTGATATTTGAGGAAATCGCCTAGGTTGTTTGCCGGACGGCAAATATTTGGTTTTGAATATCCGTTGTTATGCACCAATTTCAGATTGATATATCTGTACGTTTATTTTTATAAAGTGAGATATAACTTTTTGAAATTATGTCTATGACATTTACCTATATCAGTGGATGGTTGGGTAAGGAGCATTAAACAGCGGTGTAATTCTTATTAACCATAAGTACATGTTTCAACCTACGACACATGGGGAATGAGTTATTAGACTCAGGGGACTTATACAGAGTATTGTATGTTGTCCAGTGTCCATGAGGACAAAGGGGTTGGTACTCGTACTATATTCTGTTTACTTGTGACTTCTCTAGTTCTTAGACATGTGTTTCGTAGAAATGCAAGGACTAAGTTTTGAGAAGTTATAGGTATAAGAATAAAGTAGAGAACCAGATGTTGCAAGTATCAGGATTTTTCAAGGTGATCGAAGATGTAGATACTTGTGTATGGTATTCAGTTAATAGTAATGATTAAGAGAACTTGCTTCTCTTTCAGGTTACTCATAATTGGAAGCACTCCTTGTAAGTGCACGGCGGCGCCCCGGTCGTCAATCCGACGGCCAAATGCGGAAGCGGTGATAAACTTTAAATTTTCTTGAACTGGCAAACCGCCGCGCACTAATACCCGGATCGAACCACTAACTAGTCCTAGCTATCTTCAAGAAAGGGAAGAGAGATATACCGACAGATCCGAGTCCTCCGGTCTTCTCGTCGTCGTCCCGATCTCCTGCGGAATGTCCCGTCTCCTCCTCGTCGCCGGAAGTGCACCACATCGCCTACTTCTTTTACGGGCTCCCACCTCAATGCCGAGGCAACTCGGGCACGAAGCTGGCTAGTCGACGTGCCCAAGATTTACTGTAGAATAAGTAGTGTAGAGATTTATGTCTCATTTGGGGTATTGGAGATGCCTTTGTGGTGGAGGGATGATACATAGAGTTTGGAGATGAAACTTGTGGGAATTTTGCCAACATGAAAATGAACCAAAATCCCACCTACACAAATTGGGCAGCCCACTACATGGCCGGCCAAAACCATATGAGAATGAGAGGGAGAGCCAAACTCAAGAGGGTTGAATCAAATCAATAATGCAAGGTGGAGTGTCATGGAAAAAGCAAGTGATGATGAGAGGCAATGATCACTCCCAAAACCAATACACTACCAACTAATCATCAACAACCATGATGCTTACAAAGTCAAGCCATCATGAAGCTAGAAGTCAAGGTCAATGAGAGACTATCATGATACAACAATAAGCAAAGACCCCCTCCACAAATACTTATTTGCAACAATGCAAATAAGCCCTCCTCCACCAATCTTCGGCCAATGAACGATACAAAGAAAATTGGCCGAAACGAAAAGCAAACTGGCAACTCCAAAAAACTGGTCCCGTAATAAATTACAGGAAAACCCCGATACTGTGCATACACACCCGCATCTGTATTTCGACCGAAATACAAATGCAGTGAGACAAAATCTCCACTGTACTATACTAGAATCCGGCTTATACCAAAACCGGCTAGTAATATCTGTTCGATCCTGATCCGTGCAATGCCGCACGTATCTGATCGAACCCTGCCATATAATCATACGGCCTGTAGTACAAACTGTCCGATCCTGATCCGTGCAATACCGCACGTATCTGATCGGACCTTGCCATATCTCCATACGGCCTCTACAACTTTTCGCCCGAAAGCTGAGTAACTGAATGTGGGGGACTCTAAAGACTCGTCAACACCTTGGTTGTGGATTTAACCACTAGCACGTCAGAGGTATAAGCCAATACGTAACGGGCTACCAGGTATTGACTAAAAGGGACGTCTGTGAGCGAACTCAGCCTGACAACCCTACTGAGCCTGTCAATGACAATATCCGTACAGTCCGGTCCGTTTGTCTATGAGCATCGCATGGCGGGCCTAGGGGGTTGGTAAAAGTCAGACCCCCAAAAGCGGTACAAGTCATGTCGGAGTGTAGCCCAGAACACCCTGAGATACTACTGGAATACCTACCAGTAAATCTCCTTGCCTCGGCCGAGGGCTTCGTGTAATGGCTCTCCTAGACACAGCACGACCTCACCCCCAATACCGGGAGAGACGAACCCCTGAAGATACGCTCACTGCCTCCATGTGGCTCGGGACTGTACCCAACTAAAACCTGTTTGCACGACTCCTTTGAGCCGTGGTAGGGTAGTAATCAAAGTACAGTGGGAACTCACACAAGACAAATGACGATCCCCAGGTCGATGAACTAACCTGCACACATGTCACAAGGGAACTGCCATCTGACGTCTGGTATATGACCAACTAGCATGTTCCCGGCGAGTCCTGTCCGGTGTACTCATAACCCAATGAGCACCTGTATACATCTTAGGTGATCCAACTGACACCAGTGGCTTGTGAGACCGGCCACCGCCCCTCGTCGGGGTCTCGACTGTATACACTAGTCTACTCTGGAGTATCGATGCCCTGTCTCGAAACTCACACGACTAGGGACCATTTAAGGATATGCTTATAGACTACCAGCTCCCACGTATATGATCGCCCTCATACTGCTGGTGGTCAAGCAAGAATCCTAGGGGCTCTATCAACGTGTAATAGCAACTTGTCAGGTCACCTAAAACAGTACACGATGATAAAGGTAAACCAGATAGCATACTATCATCTCGAGTAAGACTGTCCTACCGGGATAGGTCCTCCATCAATCATTGCAATCACGTACCTGTGACCTAATAATTGACTCTGAGGGCACTATCTCCAACAATCTCCCATTTGCACTCAAGGCTAATTATTGCGATGTCGCATACTCACAGCCCGTGTGATACCGAACACCCAACTCCTCTACTAATCAGTCCCACAAAGCTCGCTTGCGGCACTATTGCGTTCGAGGAATAGCCTCAGTGAGTGGATCCGCTTTGTTGTATCTTTCTATGTCTCTCTATATCTCAAGTTCGCGGAGAAAGCCATCTCCCGAAATGAGCAATACCTGTCTTAGAATGTGTCTGGATGTCTGATGGGACATAGCTCATAAATAAACTCCAAATCCAAACTTCTTAGACTGTATCGTCAACTGAACTTAATCAGTATCCTGCGCCATGCCACCCTCAGTATTGCCTTGGACCACCTGTCCAAAATACTGCCCCTCATCAGAAGGAAAAACTATAACTCTGACAACCTCCTTGTCGTCCATGTCACCTTGGAAGCCTGGATTGATAACTGTCTCCTGCATGAGGCTATCGTTATCATATCCCTAGAACATCCACTTATGTTCTAAAACTGCTTCCGACCGTTTCTCCAGGATTGGATCAATGTCAACTTATTGCATCTAGTGCAAGAACAACATCTGGTGTGGTACTTGACATATCATGATTGACTCAATTGCCTAAGCAAGTGATCTGGCAATCATGCACATCCCTCTCTACTTTAGTCTATAAGACACCTTTAGAGAGGGTGACTCCATCTTCTGCAGGTACACTACCGTGCATGGAGTCGTCCATTCCAAATAGCCTTAGAATGCTGTCTAAGTACCCAGATTGGGAAACCACCCAAATCTAGATCTAAAACCATAGATCTAGTAACCAATATGTCTGATATAAAATCCATTTCCTTTGTGGAGAAACCACTGTGTGACGACCAAAGTATAACCGATTGTAGTATAGGAGTTTCTTTTCCTACTCTGTGTATGTCATCCAAATACCAGGATATCACACCCTACTACCTTCTCAACAGATCCATCCCCTATTCTGATGAAGTCAAACCTATGACTGTCACGTCAGAAATAGATGATCTATCTCCGCTATATCTGCTTTAGTCTATAAATAGACATAAGCTACCTGTCCACCAATGCTTCCGCTGCTCCCACTGACTACGACAACCCTCTGGCAGAGTCATACAGACGTCCACTTCTAAAACTAGTTTAGAACGACGCTATACCCATCCTCCCACCGGGTCTCGCAGCCTGGAACAACAACAATGGTAATTGTGGGTAAACAAGAACTTCCCTGTCACCGTCCTTGAGGCTACCGTAGTACCTCTCGAGTGCCTGAAGTTACCCACCTTATCTGCGGAGTGGCCAATGGAATGTCAATCCAGATTGAATCTTTAGGTTCCTTATCAAATCTTCAGTAATCGTTTGTGGTTCTGGAATCACTTCCAGTTCTACCATACCCCCACTACTGTTTTTCTGAAAAAATCCATTTTTAATAAAACTGTGGCGAGTCTGGAACAATATTGCTATTGTTCATCCAGATGGTAGAAAGTCAACCCTCGTCATAGCCTGGGTCAACCCACAAACAGCCATTACAGAAACGTGCCTTGAGTTGTCCAGTGTCTGGTTTTAATCATAAACCGGACAACTCTCCGTACCTTAACAACGTTAAGATATGAACTGTTCTATATCCAATATAGAAACAGAGGCACTGATTTAATTGAACCAGATTCAAATCATGCAGCTGTCTCCAGTGCACGTCAACTTAATGGAAGGAGGCCGATCAGCGTTACTCAACTTAGGAATGCTTCCAATTATGAGTAACCTGAAAGAGAAGCAAGTTCTCTTAATCATTACTATCAACTGAATACCATACACAAGTATCTACATCTTCGATCACCTTGAAGAATCCCGATACTTGCTACACCTGGTTCTCTACTCTATTCAAATACCTATAACTTCTCAAAATTCGGACCCTGTGTTTCCTACGAAACACTTGTCTAAAAACTAGAGAAGTCATAAGTAAACCGAATATAGTACGAGGACCAACCCCTCTGTCCTGATGGACCCTGGACAACATACAATACTCTGTATAAGTCCCTTGAGTCTGAAAACTCATTCACCGTGTGTCGTAGGTTGAAAACTGTACTTATGGTTAAGAAGAATTACACCGCTGTTTAATGCTCCTTACCTAACCATCCACTGATATAGGTAAATGTCGTAGACATAATTTCAGAAAGGTATATCTCACTCTATGAAAATAGACGTACAGATATATCAATTTGAAATTGGTGCATAACTGCGGATATTCAAAACCAAATATTTGCCGACCGGCAAACTACCCAGGTGATTTCCTCAAATATCACCGATTACAACGAATCTCGATATCTTGAGGATGATCACCTAATTCCTAATAACCTACTCCCACTCATCATCTGTAAAACCATACAGATGTGAGAATCGTACCTGGTAAATACATACCCTGGAGTAAGTATCTAATCGGGAAATCAGTTTTCCTTTAACATTACACAGTGAAACTGAAACATTGAAATGTTCCGATGGGGTATTCTGGTATTCCTAGTAATGCCTCTTCCATATTCACGACTGCAACCGTATAGTTCTTTGCCACCTCTCCAAATCCCTTCATATGTCTTTAGTCTTTACCTTCTGTACACCCCTTTAGGCCAAATGGTTTTCTTCCTTCCCTACCGTTCGGCACCAGCCTATGGTTTGGAAGAAGACTATCCAATAAGCATAATGGGTGTACTGTCCCAATCCTAGGAACACTCGCAATGAGAGAGGGTGAAGATAAAAGACAACCGAATGAACCTTATTCCTATTTCTCCTGGACCAGAATCCATCCCCGAACTGGAACAAGTTCCTTTCGAGTTCGTATATAACCATACGATGGAGTATCCAATAAACTGTGGATCTTCGTAGTGATACGGAGTGTCCTGGAGAAATACAAAGGTGATTTTAGGATGGGCGAAGGAATACTTGGTTTGGTCGTGAATATCTGTTGCAATTTACTTTGCCCTCTTACTAATCCCTTGCTTTGTCTTAACTTAATACCTTCTGTACACCATCGTTAGGCTAATTGGTTTTCTTCATTCCCTACCGGTCGGCACCAGCCTAAGGTTTGGAAGAAGACTATCCAATTTGCGTAATAGGTGTACTATCTCCTAAACCAAGGAGTACTCGCAACCTGAGAGAAGGTAAAAGGAAAAGACAACTGAATAATCCTATCCGTTTTCTCCAGAACCTGAAACCATCCTCGAATAAATTCCTTCGAGTTCGTATCTAACCATACGATGGTTTTGTCCAATGGAAGTGGACGTTCGTAGTAATACGGGGTGTCCTGGAGAAAAGGGTAAAAGTAGGAGTGGCAATGAGGTTTGCAACTCTGACAATCCAAAAGCCAGTGTTAAGAAGGTTCGGTCAACTTGGTCACTGAGTCATAGTCTTAGGGTCGGGTCAATGGTCGCTGCCAAAGAGAGAGAGAAAAGAAACACTCAGCGTGCACTCTAACCTAGATCAGAATGGTTACCAATTTATCTAATCAGGAAACCTCCCACTGTACCTCAAATTCTCCTCCAAACCTGAAAGAATAATTAGTCGGGGTCACCCGAGGAGTAAACTAACTCATCAGTGGGAATCGGGATCCAACTCTCATCGCATGATAACGTGACGGAATCCGCTCACGTCATCACACTCCAGAAGGTATGCGCATATCTGGCATGTTTCAGTTCTTTTGAAACTCCCGATGTGATTTCTGCCCCATGCTCTTATGACCTTGGCGTGAGGTCAAAATATCATAAGTCACATGTCAAGTTCTACCCATCATTATCCAGGTTAATTTGAATCCACCCGTACATACCCTTGACGTAGGCCAAAATAGTAGTACGACTGTCCCAAACCAACGCATCTATCTATGCAACAGATAAATACCCGGCAGCTACCAAACACTATGCCTTGGCGTGAGGTCAAAATACATAGCTTGAATACTACCGAATATTTAACTGAAATGATGGAGGGCTACGAATGGTTTCTGGCGAAAACCTTTAACGTAATGAACTTGATATCGTTGAAGGAACGGATAGCTTTTTAGAAATATAGTGACGACAACTTCCGCTAAAGAGGTCACTCCCGGTGAAGGGATCTCGGCTCTTTCCCCGTAGAATGGGGTGCAGGATATTCCAACTGAATACCACGGTGCAAAGCAAAAGTAATCGGCTATAGTGAAGTCATTGCCCTGACGCAAACTTTTTGTCCAAGGGGTCACTCCCGGTGAAGGGATCTCGGCCCTTGCCTCGTCGACTGAGGAGCAGGATATTCCAACTGAATATCACAATGCAAAACAAAAGTGAACGTCCTTGCAATAACAGCTTTTTGAAAAGTGTTCCAACTACATCAAATTAGGTTTGTTTTTAACTTGCATTGATCCGAATCAACGCAGTCCCATCAATTGATCACACCAAAAAGAACGAAAATATACTGATGTACGTATATGCCATCCGCATTCGCCACTGGGTCCCGTCATTACCCGTTAGGTTAGCTAACTAACGACAGAGCGGGGACTGGACTAGCGCGGATGTAAAACATATACAACATCTACTAATATATATACCAATATATTATATTCGCTCAAGGCATGATAAAATGCAACATCACAGAAAATGTACAGCATCACAGAAACAATACAGATATCTGGGATCCCCGGGTTTCACAGAGCCACTACTGAAACCCGACGTTCCCCTGGTCGTGTGGATAGCCTGTGCAATGAGAACCTAGACCCCTACGGGCGCGGCAAGTCACCCGCCAAAACCTGAAGCGAGGCAGCCCCCTTCAGCTCCGTGAATGGACCACCCAGCACTTCACGGAATCCGGTAACTTGGGCACCCCTCCTGGGTCAACCTGTACCCCCTACGAGTGCGGCGAATATCCCGTCAATCCTAGAGTGAAGCCCCATCCGTCTCAATGCCATGAGATGCGGGCTTGTTGCCCTCTAGAACCCGGCTATCCGTGCACCCCTCCGCGGGGTAAGCCTAGTACAGAAAGTAAAATATACATACAACGGGTACATCGACCGCAACCTGGCCGTGCCCCAAAATAATAATACAATCAGGCAGTGACGGCAGTCCACATGTCGGACGCTCGCCCCGCAATATCAAATGTACATAATACAACAAAAACTGTACTAGCATTGCATCAGGCTATCCCCCACGACCGATCCGCAACATCACAGCAAAAACAGAACATCAACGTGAAAATCACGTTCGCAAATCCGTCTAATCCGGGCTATAGCAGTTAGACCGGATTTACCGATCGAGTGACATTCACGGTCGCAGATATAATGTAAATACTGTGAAATAATGTGTTTAAAATATCCGATCAATCAAATTTTAACAAGTGGGCCCCCAAGCATTACTGTAGCAGATCAGGAAATTCTGGGCCCAATGCTATTATTCCAAAAACCCAATTTTCACCCCAGAAAGCAACTGAAGAAAATTGATACAGTAAGGATACTATTCGGCGGCGGAACCGCGGACCAAAGGGGGGGTTTTGCCGCGGTTCCGCGCTCTGGTGGTCGACTTACTGTGTCGAATTTCTACAGTGGGCTTATAATCTCCAGTACACCAATTTTATACAACCTGAAAAATTTTTGGAGACCAAAAAATTTCAACAGAAAACTGTCGCTTTGAAAAATGTAGATTTTGGAATTTTGGTCGATCGGAAATGCAAAACACATTGAACCAAGCTAGACTAAGTTAATGGCGAGGCTCTGATACCACTGTAAGTGCACGGCGGCGCCCCGGCCGTCAATCCGACGGCCAAATGCGGAAGCGGTGATAAACTTTAAATTTTCTTGAACTGGCAAACCGCCGCGCACTAATACCCGGATCGAACCACTAACTAGTCCTAGCTATCTACAAGAAAGGGAAGAGAGATATACCGACAGATCCGAGTCCTCCGGTCTTCTCGTCGTCGTCCCGATCTCCTGCGGAATGTCCCGTCTCCTCCTCGTCGCCGGAAGTGCACCACATCGCCTACTTCTTTTACGGGCTCCCACCTCAATGCCGAGGCAACTCGGGCACGAAGCTGGCTAGTCGACGTGCCCAAGATTTACTGTAGAATAAGTAGTGTAGAGATTTATGTCTCATTTGGGGTATTGGAGATGCCTTTGTGGTGGAGGGATGATACATAGAGTTTGGAGATGAAACTTGTAGGAATTTTGCCAACATGAAAATGAACCAAAATCCCACCTACACAAATTGGGCAGCCCACTACATGGCCAGCCAAAACCATATGAGAATGAGAGGGAGAGCCAAACTCAAGAGTGTTGAATCAAATCAATAATGCAAGGTGGAGTGTCATGGAAAAAGCAAGTGATGATGAGAGGCAATGATCACTCCCAAAACCAATACACTACCAACTAATCATCAACAACCATGATGCTTACAAAGTCAAGCCATCATGAAGCTAGAAGTCAAGGTCAATGAGAGACTATCATGATACAACAATAAGCAAAGACCCCCTCCATAAATACTTATTTGCAACAATGCAAATAAGCCCTCCTCCACCAATCTTCGGCCAATGAACGATACAAAGAAAATTGGCCGAAACGAAAAGCAAACTGGCAACTCCAGAAAACTGGTCCCGTAATAAATTACAGGAAAACCCCGATACTGTGCATACACACCCGCATCTGTATTTCGACCGAAATACAAATGCAGTGAGACAAAATCTCCACTGTACTATACTAGAATCCGGCTTATACCAAAACCGGCTAGTAATATCTGTTCGATCCTGATCCGTGTAATGCCGCACGTATCTGATCGAACCCTGCCATATAATCATACGGCCTGTAGTACAAACTGTCCGATCCTGATCCGTGCAATACCGCACGTATCTGATCGGACCTTGCCATATCTCCATACGGCCTCTACAACTTTTTGCCCGAAATCTGAGTAACTGAATGTGGGGGACTCTAAAGACTCGTCAACACCTTGGTTGTGGATTTAACCACTAGCACGTCAGAGGTATAAGCCAATACGTAACGGGCTACCAGGTATTGACTAAAAGGGACGTCTGTGAGCGAACTCAGCCTGACAACCCTACTGAGCATGTCAGTGATAATATCCGTACAGTCCGGTCCGTTCGTCTATGAGCATCGCATGGCGGGCCTAGGGGGTTGGTAAAAGTCAGACCCCCAAAAGCGGTACAAGTCGTGTCGGAGTGTAGCCCAGAACACCCTGAGATACTACTAGAATACCTACCAGTAAATCTTCTTGCCTCGGCCGAGGGCTTCGTGTAATGGCTCTCCTAGACACAGCACGACCTCACCCCCAATACCGGGAGAGACGAACCCCTGAAGATACGCTCACTGCCTCCATGTGGCTCGGGACTGTACCCAACTAAAACCTGTTTGCACGACTCCTTTGAGCCGTGGTAGGGTAGTAATCAAAGTACAGTGGGAACTCACACGAGACAAATGACGATCCCCAGGTCGATGAACTAACCTGCACACATGTCACAAGGGAACTGCCATCTGACGTCTGGTATATGACCAACTAGCATGTTCCCGGCGAGTCCTGTCCGGTGTACTCATAACCCAATGAGCACCTGTATACATCTTAGGTGATCCAACTGACACCAGTGGCTTGTGAGACCGGCCACCGCCCCTCGTCGGGGTCTCGACTGTATACACTAGTCTACTCTGGAGTATCGATGCCCTGTCTCGAAACTCACACGACTAGGGACCATTTAAGGATATGCTTATAGACTACCAGCTCCCACGTATATGATCGCCCTCATACTGTTGGTGGTCAAGCAAGAATCCTAGGGGCTCTATCAACGTGTAATAGCAACTTGTCAGGTCACCTAAAACAGTACACGATGATAAAGGTAAACCAGATAGCATACTATCATCTCGAGTAAGACTGTCCTACCGGGATAGGTCCTCCATCAATCATTGCAATCACGTACCTGTGACCTAATAATTGACTCTGAGGGCACTATCTCCAACACTCCTAAGTTGAGTAATGCTGATCGGCCTCTCTCCATTTAGTTGGCATGCACTGAACACAGCTGCATGATTTGAATCTGGTTCCAAATTAAATCAGTGCCTCTGTTTCTATATTGGATATAGAATAGTTCATATCTTAACCATGTTAAGGTACGGGGAGTTTTCCGGCTTATGCTCAAAACCAGACTCTGGATAACTCAAAACACGTTTCTGTGATGGCTGTTTGTGGGTTGACCCGGGCTATGACGAGGGTTGACTTTCTACCATCTGGAAGATCAATAGTGATATTGTTCTTGACTCACCACAGTTTTAATAAAAATGGATTTTTTCAGAAAACAGTAGTGGGAGTATGGTAGATCTGGAAGTGATTCCAGAACCGCAAATGATTACTGAAAATTTGATAAGAACCTAAACATTCAATCTGGTTTGACATTCCATTGGCCACTCCGCAGATATGGTGGGTAACCTCAGGTACCCGAGAGGTACTCCGGTAGTCTCAAGGACGGTGACAGGGAGGTTCTTGTTTACCCAAAACTTGCCATTGCTGTTGTTCCAGACTGTGAGACCTGGCAGGAGGATGAGTATAGCATCGTTCTAAACTAGCTTTAGAAGTATACGTGTATATGACTCTGCCAGAGGGTTGTCGTAGTCAGTGGGAGCAGCGGAAGCATAGTGGACAAGAATCTTATGTCTATTTATAGACTAAAGCAGATATAGCGGAGATAGATCATCTATTTCAGATATGACAGTCATAGGTTTGACTTCATCAGAATAGGGGATGGATCTGTTAAGAAAGTAGTAGGGTGTGATGTTCTGGTGTTTGGATGACATACACAGAGTAGGAAGTGATATTCCTATACTACGATCGGTTATGCTTTGGTTGTCACACAGTGGTTTCTCCACATAGGATATAGATATAATATCAGACATTCTGGTTACTAGATCTATGGTTTTAGATCTAGATTTGGGTAGTTTCTCAATCTGGGTACTTAGACAGCGTTCTAAAGGTATTTAGAATGGATGACTCCTGGCATGGTGGTGTACCTGCAGGTGATGGAGTCACCCTCTCTAAAGGTGTCTTACAGACTAAAGGGGAGAGGGATGTGCATGATTGGCATATCACTTGCTTAGGCAATTGAGTCAATCATGAGATGTCAAGTACCACACCAGACGTTGTTTTTGCACTAGATGCAATAAGTTGATATTAATCCTATCCTGGAGAAACGTTCGGAAGCAGTTTTAGAACATAAGTGGATGTTCTAGGGATATGATAACGACAGCCTCTTTCCGGAGACGGTTATCATTCCAGGCTTCCAAGGTGACCAGTATGACAGAGTGACTGTCAGAGTTATAATTTTCCCTCCGACGAAGGGCAGTAGTTTGGACAGGTGGTCCAAGCGGATACTGAGTGGGGCATGGCGCAGGATACTGATTAAATTCAGTTGACGATACAGTCTAAGAAGTTTGGATTTAAAGTTCATTTATGAGCTACGTCCCATCAGATATCCAGACATATTCTAAGATAGGTATTGCTCATTTCGGGAGATGGCTTTCTCCGCGAACTTGAGATAAAGAGAGACATAGAAAGAAACATCAGGGCGGATCCACTCACCGAGGCTATTCCTCGAACGCAATAGTTTCGCAAACGGGTTTTGTGAGACTGATTAGTAGAGGAGTTGGGTGTTCGGTATCACACGGGCTGTGAGTATGCGACATCGCAATAATTAGCCTTGAGTGCAAGTGTGAGATTGTTGGATATAGTGCCCTCAGAGTTGATTATTGGATCGCAGTCACGTGATTGCAATGATTGAGGGAGGACCTATACCGGTAGGACAGTCTTACTCAAGAGGTTTGTATACTATCTGGTTTGTATTTATCATCGTGTACATGCTTTAGATGACATTGTAGTTCACTATTACACGTTGATAGAGAATAGTATGCTAGCATGGTTTGTCTTTATCATCGTGTACTGCTTTAAGTGACCTTACATGTCGCTATTACACGTTGATAGAGCCCTGATCATACCGTAATTTTGCATTCTTTTAGACCCCATTCTTATTCATTTTACAAATAAACAGGTGCTTTTGACCCATGTCTGCTACATAGTTACAGGTTACAGGTTCTCGGAACAAAAACAGTGAAAAAGAAAAAAGACGATGCAAAAGTGAGACTACGACCGATAAATGGTGGAATCTTGATCATGCCACATTTTGAGGGACAATGAAGATCAATGAACAAGTTCACACAAGTACAAAGGCAGCGCAAGGTTCAAGACTTCGACACAAAGCGAACGGTTAAAGTTCACTACATTACTCACTGTGGAGATCTGGAAGAGAAATGGAAAACATTCTGAAGAACTAACCAAATAAATAGGATGACAAAGACACCCAGAAGCATAACAGAAGAAATCAGCATCCAAGCTCACTGTTTGGCCGCGGAACCGCGGCCAAACCTGGTCTATGGCTACGGTTCTGTGGCCGGGTATAACCTGTATTGGTGAAAATTTTCCAGAACGACCGGCGTCGCGTTGAATAGTCTTCCTACGGGTATTTTTGTAAAAGCATACGTGCGGCGATTGTAAACCTAGGGTTTTCTATGTCCTATAAATAGAGACCCAAAAACTTGTTTTAGGTCATGCCTCTTCTTGTGCCTCATTTCATCTATCTAAATTCAGATCTGTAAATTTCTGTAAAGAAGGAAGAGAGCATCAAATAAAAATTAGGAGTAAGTTTTCTTTTCATTGCCCTAGTTAAATTTTATTTCCATGCCCTAGGTAATTTCTTTCTCGCCCTAGTTTAGATTTTATTCTCTGCCCTAGATAGATAGTTTAGAAATGTTTTTCAATTCCCTAATGAGCGAGTAGTCTCCTCGCTTGTTAGGGTTAGATTTGGGGAAGGCTTAAGAGATGAAGATTTCTCACCCTTTTCTTACCCATCATACGTTTTTATAGGACTCCATGCATACATGCACACACCGCTCCCTAAGGCACCCTATCTCACGAGGTAGCGGTGATACCGTAGTATAAATGACCGGTTGAGCGTGTCTTCCATGGAGGTTAGGGTAAGAATTAAGAAAAGAAGGAAAAGAACCTAAAGGAAGGAACACCGTTTCCTCCTGATGGTACCAATCCACTTTATTAATTGTTACCATAACACCTCATAGATCTTAAAGAGGGCATAGAAAGCGGTGAGGAATATTGAATTTCCAAACTTAACCTAAACCTAACCCTAGCAAGATTCTAATCCTAGTCTAGATCAACCTTAGATTTTAGATTTAATCAATCCGACAACAATTGGAATTAACTCGTTAGAACAATTAGAAAATACACAAAATCCCTGTGGACCGACCCGTACTCACCGGCTAGCTACCAAGCGACACCGTTCTTGATTGCGGTTATAAATATTTTTGATTCATCTTTTGAAGCGCAAGCACGCTAAATAAAACTATCAACCAAATGGCGCCGTTGCCAGGGATGGCGTATTATTTTCTTTTTGTAATTTCGGGTTAATATAAATTGAAAAAACCATAAAAACTGAAAAAAAAATATAAAAATCTATCATCTTGTATTTTGTGAAGGGTATTTTCGTTTGAATTTTGCAGGATCGACGAACGAGATTGGATCTGGAAAAATCCAGAAAGTAAAACAGAAAACGGCAGATCTGAAAAACAGAGAAAAGTCAAACCAGGGGAGCAGAAGAAATTTGGGGAGCCAAAACCACCATTGGGCCCCGGAACCGCCGCCATACCCTACCCCTGGCCGCGGAAGCGCCGGGCCTTGGTCGAGTCAGCACGTGGAAAAATCTCTGTTTGTTTCCTTTCTCTTTTCTCTGAACCCCTGATATCTCCTCTGTAAATTTGCCTGCAGGATTCTTTACGCTAAAAAAATCTCTCCCCTTCCAATAATTGATCTTGTGCAAGATTCTTTGCGCCGCGCTAAAAATAAAAAAAAATTTGTTTGCAAGTGGTTGTTTACTGTTTTGCATATTTAATCGGACTTTAAGGGGCTTGAAACCAATTTAGATTGGGTGGGGATTTCATCACTCTTCCCAGGACCCCAGAAATCACATAAGGCATATTGCATTGACCATCATTTAATTAAAAAAAAGATTAGACTCAGCCCTAAGGACTTCGCGCTCAATAGGACAAAGGACTAGTTGTAGGCATCGACCGTTGATCCTAACCTAACTTTGTGGTGTCTAGGCAAGTGTGTCTAAGGCAAGTGGTTACTTAATTAGGTCCACTACTTACGTGGTGGAGAGCTTCCCACTTACCTGGCACTTACCTGGCCACAATTGGCGGTGAAGAGGCGGTTTGAGGTCCTATTTCTTGCCCTTTGGAACAGTTAGGAGCTGTCTAGCTGACCTAGGTGACCCTAGATCTAGGCCTGATTGTGCATTTGTGGTTGATTGAACGGTGTCTAAGCCCTTTATCGAAAATCTTTTTTGAAAAAAGCTCTGATCAGTCGAAAATATTGTATATTTTAGCCGGCAATTTCCTTAACATTTGCATACATTTAGAAGTGTTCGGCATTCATATTCTACATATTAGCAAATCTGTCACAAAATATGAGATTGCATGTGTTAGACTTTTAAACCGACACTTTAAAGGAAATTAACCGCATTTCATGGCATCGCATCATTTCTGTATTTGCGCAACACTTGTCTTGAGTCTATGCAGGAAAATACGGAAGAAAAACCAAAGAGCTGATCAACATTACACCAACTCCATACTTTCAGATCTGGTAGCATTTCAGAAGGAATTATGCAATTCTATATATCAAACAAATACCCATACAATAGCCCAAGACTGTACCAGAAAGGGCAAAGCCCAAAGCCCACATGAAGCCGCGGATCCGCGGCAGGGAGCTTGCATGCGCCGCGCATCCGCGGCTAAGGGGTGACGTCATCAGTTGATTTTTGGTGCACAATGTTTCTACCATGGCCCACATTCATTTCTGATACCACAAATTCCAGAACTCTCTCGAAGATACTGCCAGATCAGAAAAGAAGATTAAGGAAGGCTAATCCTAATTAAGCTCCTAAACTAATCCTCTTCTAGAAGCTCCCTCCTAACTAATCACATCTAGAAGCTTCTCCCCTAACTAACTTTTGGAGGGAAATTTGAATTTCCTCAACAAACTTTTGGAGGAAAACTTAGAATTTGAAATCCTAGATCTAGGGTTAGTTATCTATAAATAGGAACCTAGACCTAGGGTTAAAGGCTAATCAATAATCAATAACCATTGGTTCATTCTACACCATTTTCTTCCACAAGTCTCGTGACAAGGCTTGTGCGAAACCCTAACCCTAATTCCACTCCAACTTCAAGATCTTGAGTACCAAATCAAGCGAGAAGCCTTCAACCTTTTAGGAGCCGAGCCGATCTTCAATCGGGCAAGTGATCCAAGCCGATCCGCGATCCACGGAGACGAGCGAAGCCAAGTCGACGATCGAATTCTTCCTCTTGTAGTTCTTGAGCAAATGTAATGAAATTGTTGATATAAATAAAAGGTGAAATTCTTTAATCTTGCTTTCTTTTAATTCTTGCATCATGATTAGATCTCAATTTGTAATTGTTGTTCTTGTTGTGATGTTTGAGTAAAACTCCGCTCGTAAAGGAGTCGAGACGATTGTAGAATGATGATGTAACAAATCTTAATACTATTTTTAAGTCCTACGTGTTTTGTAAACCCTAGCAAGTTCAAGAATCGATGACCTAGTTTCGTAGCGATGCTTTCTTGATTGTGATCGCTCGAAATTAGGGATCTACGATCGTTTCTTGAATTTACTAGAGGCTAGAATATGAATGGTATCAATGAAAGAACAAGAGATAAGATGAAACCTTAGTTTCACAAGAAGTCTCTAATTCTCATCGATTATCATCGATCTAGTATCAATTCATCGAAGGATAAGAATACGTAATTGTAAGATTACATCACATCTATAGATCCGATCGATTCCTACGAGCCTCATTTCGATTCTTGATATTTGGTTTGGAAAAAAATCAACAAACTATAAATTCTTGATTCTATCTTTTCTTGTTATTAGATCTAGATATTTTCTTTTTCTTGAAATACAAAATTTAAATCATGAATTGTTTTGTTTTCTTTCTTTAAAGTTTCATTTCATCTAATTCAAAAGACGAATGATTACACTTTCCCTGTGGACGATCCGCACTCACTAACAATCTACATCCGACACCGTAGTTGATTGCGGTCAAATAATTTTTGGTTGTGATTTCTTTACTATTTCATACTACACATCAAGAATTCGTTTCAATCAAATGGCGCCGTTGCCGGGGATCATTTGATTCGATACTTTTACATCCAATCAAGAAATTCATTTCAATCAAATGGCGCCGTTGCGGGGATAGTGCGCTAATAGTTCGTATTTTGAAATTTGAGTTGAACAATTTATTCCATTATAAATTTTAGATCAAAAATTCGTGCAAACACTAATACGTGTCTTGTGATTTGATTGCGAGAAAATCTGGAATCATTGGAGCTGGAAAAAAAATTTTCTGAAAATTCCAGAGTACTCAGGAGCTGAACAGAAGCTCTCTGTAAATATACTGAGCAGTGATCTCTCGATCAAAGCGCGTTTCCGCGGAAAAGTACCCTAATCCGCGGCGGATCCGCCGCAGTTGTAGCTCTTCTCTGCACCAATTTTTCTCAGGTATCTTCTATCTTTCTTATCTCCTCCTCTGTCTGCTCCAATTGACAATTTGCTGCAGGTTTCTTTGCAAATAAATCGCAGCGCCGCAAAGCAAAATAAAATTTGTGCGTGTTTTTGATTCTTGTGGTTGTTGCATATTAATACGGAATTTAAGGGGCACGACCAAATCCAAATTAGGTGGGGATTTCATTACCCTTCCTAGGCCCCGAAAATCGCAAAACTTACATCCGCATTGACCCTCATTAATTAAAAGAAATCTAGAGATGACTCTAAGGACCGTCGCGCTCAATTAGGACAAGAGAAGGCCGTGGGTAATTCATTGCTTATCCGAGTTTTCTTGTGGTGCCTAAGGCGAGTGTGTCTAAGGCTAGTGGTTTTTAATTAGGCCCACTGTAGTGGTGGTTCCTTCCCACTTACCTGGCACTTATCCGGCCACAGGGGGACAAAGAGGCAGTGGAGGATTTATCCTGCGACTTGTCTTTTGGCAGTTAGGAGCGGTCTAGAGTTTGACCTAGGTGACCACTAGATTCTAGGGTTTGTGTGTTGCATTTGTTTTGTTGCATCATATTTTTCAAAAAAATCCGTATCTTTTCAAAACAAACACCGCATACATCATTTCCTCTAATTATACCAACGCTGCCACTTGTGCTACAACCATTTAGCATAATGTTAGGCTGGACATGGGATTCCATTTCCCGTCTTGTCCGCGTTTCTTTTATCGACCCCAGAGTCGATAATTCTTCATCTTCTCCCCCACCACCCACCACATCCACGATGGACCCAAATCCATCAAACTTTAACACTACTCTGCCACCGCCCGCAGGTGTGCAGAATCTTCCACGCATTTCTCTCCAAGAGAGATGCTATCCTACACGTGTTACCCTTCCCACCTGTCTTTCTATACCACCTGCCATAGGGGAAAATTTTGAAATCAACCCCCAATTCATCAAACTTTTACCCAAATTTCATGGTCTTGATTCTGAAAACGCATACATGTTTATTTCCAAATTTGAAAATGTATGTGCTTTGATGGGGAATTCACAACTGTCTTTGGATGCTCTGCGTTTACGTCTTCTCCCATTCACTTTGTGCGATTTAGCCGAGAAGTGGCTTTACATCACACCCGCACATTCTATTTCAACATGGGACGAATTCGTTGCAGCATTCCTTAAGAAATTTTATCCCAATCACAAGACTGCCCGTGTTCGGAGCGAAATCTCTAAATTTACCCAACTTCCCAATGAACCATTTTGGAAATGCTTTGAACGATTCAAGGATCTTCTTATCCAATGCCCTCATCACGGAATCCCCAGATGGGATTTGTGTCGAATTATCTATGAGGGTGTTGATCTCACTACTAGACAGATGCTTGAAACCATGTGTCATTGCCAATTCCTATCTAAAGATGATGGTGAAGCTTGGAAATACTTAGAAGATTTAGCTCAAAACACATCACAATGGGAAAGTGTTAGACCACCACCACCTAGGGAAGATGTCAATCAGCTCGATGTTTCCGTCACCTTGAAAGCCAAAATGGACGCAATACAAAGGAAACTCGACGCTATAGAAAACAAAATCTCTTCAGCCTCCCTAAACCAATCCACACTTCCCAAAACAGTGTGTGGCTGCTGTTCAAACCCTTCACATTTGACGGAAGAATGTCCTTTGAATGTACCGTTTCAAGGTCACACTAATGCTTCACTTCAGCAAGGACCTGGAAACTATCCCTCTTCTTCCTCATATAATCAAGATTGGAGGAATCACCTGAACTTTTCTTGGAACCAATCACAATCTCAAAACACGGTTCCAATCCTAAACAATTTTCAAAGGGTCCCTCCACCACAACAGCAACCACCACTTCAATTGAGTCAGCACCCCTTCCAACCACAAAATTTTCAAAATCCTGCCAACACTTTTGCACTACATGAAAACTCTTTGCAATTGGCCGGTACTGATAATATCTCTGCACTGGTGCAAACCTTGGTTACTTTCATGAAACAATCCACCCAAGAGTCGGCAAGTTTTCAATCTTCCATTGATAATATGATAAAGATCATTCTCACTCAAAATGAGAATATCAAATCAATGGAAGCACAAATTGAACAAATAACAGCCGAAATAAGTGCTAGAGAAGAAGGGAATCTTCCATCTCAACCCGTACCTGATCCTAGACCTTCACATTACACTAATGTGGACGCTTTTACAACGTTGAGATCTGGAAGAGTGCTAGACAATCATTCGGGTGAACAAATTGATAATGATGAATTGATCATTAACACCCCGGCTTCCACTTCCACTTCCACTCACACTTCTATTCCTTACCCTATTTCGTCTAACCTACCTTCTTCTTCCGAGCCTATTCTCCGTATTCCCAAAGGCTCGAACCCTCCACCCACCTCATCTTTTCCACCCCCACAAACTTCTCCACAAATGTTGGACCCAACACTTATTGATAGAGCTCCATTTCCAAATAGGTTGAGGCCCAAGAAACATGATGCCCAAATGGAGAAGATTGTGGACATGTTTAAGGAAGTTAACATCAACATCCCTCTCCTAGATGCTATTCAACAAGTTCCGTCCTATGCAAAAACTCTTAAGAACTTGTGCACTAGGAAGAGGAAGACTCAAGTGCCTAAAAAAATCTTCATGTCGAGTACTGTAGACACGGCTTTTCCCCAACAATTACCATGGAAACGTAAGGACCCTGGCTGTCCTACTATTTCCATTTTTATTGGGGAGAAACACATCAACCGTGCGTTACTTGACCTTGGCGCTAGTGTTAACTTACTTCCTTACTCGGTATATGAGCAACTAGGTATCAGAGTGTTAAAGCCTTCGAGCATAACTCTCCAGATGGCTGACCGATCAATCACCAAACCTAGGGGTAAACTGGAGGATGTGTTAATAAAAATCGGGGAATTTGTATTTCCTGTGGATTTTATTGTACTTGATACACAGCCTGTAGCGAACCCACGAAATCAAATTCCGGTGATTTTAGGTCGCCCCTTTTTGGCCACTTCCAATGCAATAATCAACTGTCGTAATGGTTCTATGACCTTATCTTTTGGGAATAGGTCAATAGAGCTGAACATTTACAAGTTGGGAAGTGTACCCTCCGAACCTACTGCTCAGGTCTGTTCTGTCGACTTAATGGATGTCGACAGCAGCGAATTTGATGATCCTCCTGATATCGATCTTGACTCTTTTCATACGTTATTGTTTGACCCAACTATGTATCATACACATACGGACTCTTCCACCGAGATGTCCGGGTCAACAATTAACACGGATTATGAACTGCTTTTAGAGTCTGAAGATCACCCCGCACTTTGTGATGATATTATTCATCGGGGTATAGATGGAACTTTTGAGGAGATCTTCGCTGATGAACTCGCATTTTTGAATGACACGGGTGTTGAGATGAATCATCTCCCAATCAATGAAATTGAACCTCCACCCCTTCTTTTGAACTGTAAGAAGAATGCGAGTAATCCATCACATTCACTGCATCATCTCTCCAATATGAGACGCACATACACTCTCTTCCACCACTTAACCTTTCCCCACTTCTTCTTCCACCAACCCGAGCACTGCATTGATAAAATTTTTGAATGGTTGGTGTTGACATTCGGTCTTTGCAAAGCTTGGCATCGACCACTGATTTTTGACCCCCACTTGTGATTTTAAAAGATTAACATTGCATAACTCAAGTTTGGGGGGATATTTTTTCTGGCTCTTGAAAAGAAAAGTTTTACAAAATTTTGAGCCAAAAATAAGTTTCGGGGAGGTTCTTCACTTAAATATTTTGCCCCCACTAATAAATTCCTCCCAAGCTTACAGATTTTTCGAGATTTAGCGGAAGGCAACAGTGAGGACACTGTTGAAAACAAGTTTGGGGGAGGTTTGTGCTTATTTTCGCATCATTTGCATCATACATTGCATAAGCACAAAACATTTTTTTGAAAAAAAAACCTATAAAAATTTAAAAATTTAAAAATTTTCAAAACTATAAAAATATTTTTGTATATAAATAAGATAATAAAAGTTTAGATAGTGAAAAATTACATCTATGAGATTAGAAAAATTTTAAGAAAACCAAGAAAATTAGAAGTTTTCTTATACGAACTAGTAATAAGTAGTTATGAGCCGTTGTCCCAAGGGTTAGTAAGATGAAGGTAGTCACTAATCTGAGGATAAAAATAAGTCTGATAAATAGTTTCTATTCTGGAAGCCAAACATTTTGAACGTTGCTACCCTGCTATTCGCACTTACACACGTCTTAAAGCCTGGGATAGTAGAGGATACCTTGAAATGCTCTTGTCTTAAAGCCAAAAGTATGAAGAAAAAAAAAAGTGGTGATAAAAATGGACACTGGTTTTGTTATCACCAAAGGCAATAAAAATATATAGCAAAGGGTGCCTCTTCACCTAGTGCCCTAAGGCCAACTGGTCTGGGAGTCACTGCTATACCTAAGGTGGTGCAAGATTAGGAAAATACACCAAATAAGCAATCACATGAGTAATCGGTCGGTTAGTACCTCAAGAAGTATTAACGGTCGCATGAAAGTGTGTGAGCTCATCGAAAAAAAAAAGTACTGAGGTTGATGGGCAAGAGTATGATAGCTTGAATTGAATTCTCCGGGTGTAGGGATGTCCTTTACACACACGCAGGGTGATATGATCGATGTTTGGAAGAAAGATAGGAATGAAGAATAAGACGATGTTTTATTGAGGGAGGACGTGATTTCTTACATCTTTTCATGACCATTAAGATAGGGCTCATGACAACCGAAAAGCTAGCTTAGTTGGAAACCCTAATTTTCAAAGTTTTTCTTTTACAATTCTTTTCTTTAAATGTAATATTCATGATCTTTCTTTTATTATTGGATTTTGTGGGTGCAATCCGCTGAAAACCCTCAGGAGACAACACTCCTCCTACTAGGGACACCTAGAGGTTTAAAGGCTTGTTGCACGTGTTCAGTGCAATCGTGTTGCCTACGAAAGTGTGCTAGTTAGTTTTTCTCTTTCTTTATTTTCTCCTTCTCTTTTTAATAAAACATTCGCTCGAGACGATCGAAATTAAGTTTGGGGGTATTTGATCAGTCGAAAATATTGTATATTTTAGCCGGCAATTTCCTTAACATTTGCATACATTTAGAAGTGTTCGGCATTCATATTCTACATATTAGCAAATCTGTCACAAAATATGAGATTGCATGTGTTAGACTTTTAAACCGACACTTTAAAGGAAATTAACCGCATTTCATGGCATCGCATCATTTCTGTATTTGCGCAACACTTGTCTTAAGTCTATGCAGGAAAATACGGAAGAAAAACCAAAGAGCTGATCAACATTACACCAACTCCATACTTTCAGATCTGGTAGCATTTTAGAAGGAATTATGCAATTCTATATATCAAACAAATACCCATACAATAGCCCAAGACTGTACCAGAAAGGGCAAAGCCCAAAGCCCACATGAAGCCGCGGATCCGCGGCAGGGAGCTTGCATGCGCCGCGCATCCGCGGCTAAGGGGTGACGTCATCAGTTGATTTTTGGTGCACAATGTTTCTACCATGGCCCACATTCATTTCTGATACCACAAATTCCAGAACTCTCTCGAAGATACTGCCAGATCAGAAAAGAAGATTAAGGAAGGCTAATCCTAATTAAGCTCCTAAACTAATCCTCTTCTAGAAGCTCCCTCCTAACTAATCACATCTAGAAGCTTCTCCCCTAACTAACTTTTGGAGGGAAATTTGAATTCCCTCAACAAACTTTTGGAGGGAAACTTAGAATTTGAAATCCTAGATCTAGGTTTAGTTATCTATAAATAGGAACCTAGACCTAGGGTTAAAGGCTAATCAATAATCAATAACCATTGGTTCATTCTACACCATTTTCTTCCACAAGTCTCGTGACAAGGCTTGTGCGAAACCCTAACCCTAATTCCACTCCAACTTCAAGATCTTGAGTACCAAATCAAGCGAGAAGCCTTCAACCTTTTAGGAGCCGAGCCGATCTTCAATCGGGCAAGTGATCCAAGCCGATCCGCGATCCACGGAGACGAGCGAAGCCAAGTCGACGATCGAATTCTTCCTCTTGTAGTTCTTGAGCAAATGTAATGAAATTGTTGATATAAATAAAAGGTGAAATTCTTTAATCTTGCTTTCTTTTAATTCTTGCATCATGATTAGATCTCAATTTGTAATTGTTGTTCTTGTTGTGATGTTTGAGTAAAACTCCGCTCGTAAAGGAGTCGAGACGATTGTAGAATGATGATGTAACAAATCTTAATACTATTTTTAAATCCTACGTGTTTTGTAAACCCTAGCAAGTTCAAGAATCGATGACCTAGTTTCGTAGCGATGCTTTCTTGATTGTGATCGCTCGAAATTAGGGATCTACGACCGTTTCTTGAATTTACTAGAGGCTAGAATATGAATGGTATCAATGAAAGAACAAGAGATAAGATGAAACCCTAGTTTCACAAGAAGTCTCTAATTCTCATCGATTATCATCGATCTAGTATCAATTCATCGAAGGATAAGAATACGTAATTGTAAGATTACATCACATCTATAGATCCGATCGATTCCTACGAGCCTCATTTCGATTCTTGATATTTGGTTTGGAAAAAAATCAACAAACTATAAATTCTTGATTCTATCTTTTCTTGTTATTAGATCTAGATATTTTCTTTTTCTTGAAATACAAAATTTAAATCATGAATTGTTTTGTTTTCTTTCTTTAAAGTTTCATTTCATCTAATTCAAAAGACGAATGATTACACTTTCCCTGTGGACGATCCGCACTCACTAACAATCTACATCCGACACCGTAGTTGATTGCGGTCAAATAATTTTTGGTTGTGATTTCTTTACTATTTCATACTACACATCAAGAATTCGTTTCAATCAAATGGCGCCGTTGCCGGGGATCATTTGATTTGATACTTTTACATCCAATCAAGAAATTCATTTCAATCAAGCTCCATAAAAAACACAAAAAGGAAAAAATTTTACAACAAAAAAAGACTTGCAAATATTGTCGCTAAGAAATCCGTGCACCCCACTTACAACCACCTTCTTTTTCTTCTCCTTCTTACATCATGGGTACCCCACCTCACAAAACCCTCGCCGAGCTTTGGTACCCTCATCCAAACATTGCTTCATACGCGAATTGTTTTTGTCGAATTACGGACGGCCCCTCCATGCCAAAAATTTCTTTGAAAGATCGAATAGAAGCGTCTAGGAGAAACAGTTCGACTCCGCAATCCACTTTGTATAATCCATTTCAACCTTCACCACCTTCTTACGTTGATACCCTTTTTTCGAGTCCTGTTGTAACTCCGAAACCCATGTCTATCGCTGAACATATTGAACAATCTTGTAACCGATCTTTCACTCCTTTCTACACTTCCAGTTCTTGGGATCAATAAGTCCATTCACCTTTTTATCCAAATGTTTATCCTACTCCTGTCCAACTATTCAATTCCTACCAGTCCTACCCGACTTTCACACCTTCCTTAGACATTGATTCTACATAACCATTTGGGAGTTTCCAAAATCCAAACAACTTTGAATCTTTTACTGAAACCCCTTCACAACCCATGTCTAGTCTAGAACAGTCGTTGGAAGCTTATATGGTAGCGACAAACCAAATGATGAGGAATGTGGATGCGTCCATGGCCGTCCTTCTACAACTTTATGAACCGGTAGCTAGTTTCCTACTAGCTCCAAAAATTCCAATGTATAATGCGGCAGTTGGACAGATCGATAATTTGAGTGGAGAAAGTGAGCTATACACCTTTCCAAATGAAACCTACCCATACCCAATTGAATCCCACAACTCCGGTTTTCAAACAAGTGTCCCAAATGATTCACCAGTTAAAGATAAAACGTGTAATGAGTTGTGCGACTTTGTAGTGTTTGATTTACCTGATTATGAAGGGTCCCTTTCGAGTGAAACCATCACCAATCCTTTCGACCTCTACACCTCCAATCTAGAACCTGAATTGATAAATATCCATGCATTTGATGAGGTGTCTAAAAGATTTGATTTTCACTTGATTGAGGATATTGACGCAGGGAATATTTTGGATGACGAACCCGTAGATTTGACTGAAATTTTATCTCCAATTCATCATCCCGAGTTATTAAATGTTTCTCCCTAACCTCATATGCGTCTTGATTTTGATGATAATTGCATGGATGTGATAACTTTTGAGGAGAATTATGAGGATAGTATTGAGGAGAGTATTGAGGATAGTATTGAGGATGAACCATTTTTGTTTGATGAGTCGGATTTTCCAATTCATCCTCCTGAACCTTTAACTGTTATACTTTCTAAATCACCCCCCATCCTTCCAATCGTTCCGACCACGCAAAAGATCACGCAGGAGGATTGTGAGCTTGAAAAATTTCTGTTCGATCACAGCAGTTTTGACGCCACTAGTGCGTTCCTCCTTGAATCTGACACAGTTCTCACAACCGATATCGATTACGAGTGTTCCACTTTTGCGGACGATTTTGAAAACTTGCCGCCCGAGTTTGAGTCCTTTGAATTTTCAGATGAGTTAGTTGAACCATCAGACTCGGTTGCTTATAGTCATTTCGAACCATTGATGGAATCCTTCGAGTTCGAGACAGATTACTTAGGTGAGAATAAGACTATCCCTAAATCACTCCCCTTCGTCCTTTCCATCGTTTTGACCGCGCAAGAATCCGTCGCGCTTCCATCTTCAATTGATGGTTTACCAAGTTCAACGTACCCATGTTTTCTCACGAATCTTGAGGGATTTGACCCCATTTCTCAACGGGTTGATAAATTAGCACAATCGCTTTTAACACATCGGTCATCACAATTTGTGCTAATTTATTCACTCGATTTACACCCTCAAGTTCGTATTACACTTCTTTCTCTTTTCCGCAAATCTTCTCCTATACCAAGACCATATTCCACCTTTTTTCCCATACGGTCTCGTGTATTTCTCAACTTCTTTCTCTACACTCCATTCTTCCACCAACCCTACCATTATAACGATAAAATTTTTGAATGGTTGGTGCTAACCTTTGGCCTGTGTAAGGCCTTGTATAGTTGATTTTTCTCCTCCCTAACTCTGAACTTTAACGTTTAAAACAGTAGAAACACTGTCTCACTTAAGTTTGGGGGGGGGGCGCTTTTTGTATATATATTTTGTTTTTTTTAACAATAAAAAAAATATAAAAAATAAACAGGGGAGTGCCGACATTTTCAACCCTCTTGGTGTAGCCTGACAGTGAGGACACTGTCAAGTTTAAGTTTGGGGGTATGCTCGGTAAGCCTTCTTCCTTCGCATTCATGTATATATTTTTGCATTTGCATACTTATTTTAAAACCCATAAAAAAACTGGAAAATTTGAAAAAACTTATAAAAATTAAAACATTCAATTTTGGCCATAATTAACTTGAGTTTGACAAAAAGGTTAACTAGTTAAGAACAACTAGATCTTAAACTTAGGAAATTAAAAACCCTAAAAATAACCTTTCTTAAAAATTTAACGGTAGAAAGTATATGTCTTTGTAGTTTATTTAGAAATAGGCAAATTTCGAGTTGACTTCTTGGCTAAGTTAAAACAAAGGAAAAGTATTGATATTTTTATTAAAGTATAAGTTTGAAAAATAATTCCTAGCTTAAATCTAAATTCTGAAAATGTATACCCTACAAATTGCACAAACACGAACCTTGAAACTTGGAGTAGTAGAAGAGACCTTGAAATGCTCTTGTCTAAAGTCCTTAGTACGAAGAAAAAATAAAATAAAAATACAAGTGTGAATAAAGAGATAATAAAAAATGAACACTGGTTTTTGTGATTACTTAAGGCTGCATTAATATAAAAAATATTTAGCGAGGGTGCTTCATCACCTAGTGCCTTAGACCAACTGGTTTGGGAGTCACTGCTAAAGCCTTAGGTGTTACAAGACTAGAAATTACGCTTTAATGTGCAAACACATTTTTTAATCGGTTGTTGGTACCTCAAGAAGTATTAACGATCGCATGAAAGATGTGTGAGCAAATTTCATCTAAAAATTCACCAATTAATAAGTGCTTTGGACGGCGGACAAGAGTATGATAGCTTGATTTGAATTTCCAAGTGTAGGGGTGATATATACACACACGTAAGGGTATGTGATTAGGGTTTGGATAAGAGATAGGAATGAAAAATAGGACTTATATCTTTAATAGAGATGATAAAAATTCCTAAGTTGAGATGGAACCCTAGAAGGAAAACTTAAAAGATGCCAAATGCTAAGTAAATTCAAAAGAACATATATAATCTTAAGTTAAATGATAAGGAAGCGTGGAGAATATGGGTGGATAATTTATGAGTCGAAGATAATAGAGTTTCTTGTTAGAGAACCTAATTGGAGGATAAAAGTCGATAAGCCAAATTGATAGGATTTTGTGGGTAGTATCCGCTGAAAACCCTCAGGAGACAACACTCCTCCTACAAGGGACACCTAGAGGTTTAACGGCTTGTTGTATGAGCTCAGTGCAATCGCATTTCCCTGCGAAAGTGAGGTTAGGATTTTGTTGAGAATAAAACTAGGTTTGCTCGAGGACGAGCAAAAGATAAGTTTTGGGGTATTTGTTTATACCGTAATTTTGCATTCTTTTAGACCCCATTCTTATTCATTTTATAAATAAACAGGTGCTTTTGAACCATGTCTGCTATATAGTTACAGGTTACAGGTTCTCGGAACAAAAACAGTGAAAAAGACAAAAGACGATGCAAAAGTGAGACTACGACCGATAAACGGTGGAATCTTGATCATGCCACATTTTGAGGGACAATGAAGATCAATGAACAAGTTCACACAAGTACAAAGGCAGCGCAAGGTTCAAGACTTCGACACAAAGCGAACGGTTAACATCCACTACATTACTCACTGTGGAGATCTGGAAGAGAAATGGAAAACATTCTGAAGAACCAACCAAAGAAATAGGAAGATAAAGACACCCAGAAGCATAACAGAAGAAATCAGCATCCAAGCTCACTGTTTGGCCACGGAACCGCGGCCAAACCTGGTCTATGGCCGTGGTTCCGCGGCCGGATATGACCCGTATTGGTGAAAATTTTCCAGAACGACTGGCGGCGCATTGAATAGTCTTCCTAGGGGTATTTTTGTAAAAGCATACGTGCGGCGATTGTAAACCTAGGGTTTTCTATGTCCTATAAATAGAGACCCAAAAACTTGTTTTAGGTCATGCCTCTTCTTGTGCCTCATTTCATCTATCTAAATTCAGATCTGTAAATTTCTGTAAATAAGGAAGAGAGCATCAAATAAAAATTAGGAGTAAGTTTTCTTTTCATTGCCCTAGTTAAATTTTATTTCCATGCCCTAGGTAATTTCTTTCTTGCCCTAGTTTAGATTTTATTCTCTGCCCTGATAGAGAGTTTAGAAATGTTTTTCAATTCCCTAATGATCGAGTAGTCTTCTCGCTTGTTAGGGTTAGATTTGGGAAAGGCTTGAGAGATGAAGATCTCTCACCCGTTTCTTGCCCATCACACGTTTTTATAGGACTCCATGCATACATGCACACACTGCTCCCTACGGCACCCTATCTCACGAGGTAGCGGTGATACCGTAGTATAAATGACTGATTGAGCGTGTTTTCCATGGAGGTTAGGGTAATAATTAATAAAGGAAGGACAAGAACCTAGAGGAAGGAACATCGTTTCTTCCCGATGGTACTAATCCACTTTATTAATTGTTACCATAACACCTCATTGATCTTAAAGAGGGTATAGAAAGCGGTGAGGAATATTGACTTTCCAAACTTAACCTAAACCTAACCCTAGCAAGATTTTAATCCTATTCTAGATCAACCTTAGTTTTTAGATTTAATCAATCCGACAACAATCGGAATTAACTCGTTAGAACAATTAGAAAATACATAAAATCCCTGTGGACCGACCCGTACTCACTGGCTAGCTACCAAGCGACGCCGTTCTTGATTGCGGTTATAAATATTTTTGATTCATCTTTTGAAGCGCAAGGACGCTAAATAAAACTATCAATCAAGCCCTTACGATTCTTGCTTGACTACCAGCAGTATGATAGCGATCATATACGTGAGAGTTGGGTAGTCTATAAGCACATCCTTAAAGTGGTCCCTAGTCGTGGGAGTTTCGAGACTGGGCATTGATACTCCATTAGTAGACTAGTGTATACAGTCGAGACCCCGACGAGGGGAGATGGCTGGTCTCATAAGCCATTGGTGTCAGTTGGTTCACCTAAGATGTATACAGGTGCTCATTGGGTTATGAGTACACCGGACATGACTCACCGGGAATATGCTAGTTGGTATTATACCTGACGTCAGATAGCAGTTCCCTGGTGACATGTGTACAGGTTAGTTCATCGACCTGAGATCGTCATTTTTCTCGTGTGAGTTCCCACTGTGCTTTGATTACTACCCTACCACGGCTCAAAGGAGTCGTGCAAACAGGTTTTAGTTGGGTACAGTCCCGAGCCACATGGAGGTAGTGAGCGGATCGGCAGGGGTTTCGTCTCTCCCGGTATTGGGGGTGAGATCGCGCTGTGTCTAGGAGATCCATTACACGAAGTCCTTGGCCAAGACAGGAGATTTTCTGGTAGGTATTCCAGTAGTATCTCAGGGTGTTCTGGGCTACACTCCGACACGACTTGTACCGCTTTTTGGGATCTGACTTTTACCAACCCCCTAGGCCCACCATGCGATGCTCATAGACGAACGGACCGGACTGTACGGATATTGTCACTGACAGGCTCAGTAGGGTGTCAGGATGAGTTCATTCATCGACCTCCTTTTTGGTCAATACCTGGTAGCCCATTACGTACAGCTTGTACCACTGACGTGCTAGTGGTTAAATCCACAGCCAAAGTATTGACGAGTCTTTAGAGTCCTCCACAGATAGTTTTCAAGTTTCGGGCGAAACGTTGTAGAGGCCGTATGGTATATGGCAGGGTCCGATCATATACGTGCAGTAGTGCACGGATCATGATCGGACGGATCATACTAGTGGGCTTTGGTTTAAGCTGGATCCTAGTATTAGATTTGTTGGATTACTTTAGTCTCATCACATTCGCATTTAGTCAGAATGCGGATGCAGGTATGTATATATAGGTGAGGGGTATCCTTGTGATCCGTCACGAGTTTACTTTAGATGTTGCCATATTTTTTTTGTTGTAAACATTTGGGTTAATGTTTGCAAGTGGAAAATGTGAGTGGAAGTCATCATGAAGAGGCACAATCAATTAGGTGACTCATGGTCTCTTTTTTAGCACTAATGTCACTTAATTGATTGATTTGTGTGTTGAATTGATGGATGGAGAGAGAAAGGGCAGCCATATCCTTTTGGGTTAGCTTTTGTATTTTCTCATTCTTGCTCTCATTCTTATCATTCCATCACAAAAGAAAAGAAAGAGAAAAACTTCTTCTTCTTCCTCTTTCTTCTCTAGCTCATAATCTCCATCAATGGCAACACCTTCAACCTCTATCCATCTCATGGATGCAAGAGACAAAGTGATCACAAACATCCTCTACATCACCTTGGACACGTCGGCTAGCATACTTCATGCCCGAGTTACTTCGGATGAAGCGGGAGCCCGTAAAAAGACTCGAAGATGTGGTGCCCTTTCCGACGAGGAGATCGAGACCGGAGATGCCGCGAGGAGCCTGGGATGGTAGCCAAAGACCGAAGGACACGGATCGATCGGTATAGCTTTCCAACCCTTTCTCTAGTTGCTAGTTGTAGGTTAATAGTTCGATCCAGGTTTTAAGCATATGATAGAGCCGGTTTCTAGTTTGAAAAAGTTTTCGTTTCCGCATTTTGGCCTCGGACAGATGGCCGGGACGCTACCGTAGACTTACACCGAGCTCGTGCAACAAGCCGTTAAACCTCTAGGTGTCCCTAGTAGGAGGAGTGTTGTCTCCTGAGGGTTTTCAGCGGATACTACCCATAAAATCCTATCAATTCGGCCTATTGACTTTTATTCTCCAATTAGGTTTTCTAGTAAGAAACTCTATTATCGTCAACTTAGAAATTATCCACCCGTATTTTTCACGCTTGCTTATCATTTAACTTAAGATCATATATATTCTTGTGAATTTACTTAGCTTTTGGCATCTTTTGAGTTTTCCTTCTAGGGTTCCATCTCAACTTAGGAATTTTTATCATCTCTATTAAAGATATAAGTCCTATTCTTCATTCCTATCTCTCATCTAAATCCCAATCACATACCCCTACGTGTGTGTATGTATCACCCCTATACTTGGAAATACAATTCAAGCTCTTATACTCTTGTCCATTATCCAAAGTACTTTTCAATTGGTGAATTTTAGATGAAATTTCTCACACATTCTTCATGCTACCGTTAATACTTCTTGAGGTACCAACGACCGATTACAAAATGTGTTTACACATTAAAGCGTAATTCCTGGTCTTGTAACACCTAAGGCTTTAGCAGTGACTCCCAAACCAGTTGGTCTAAGGCACTAGGTGATAAAGCACCCTCGCTAAATATTTTTTCTATTTATACAGTCTTAAGTAATTACAAAAACCAGTGTTCATTTTTTTATCTCTTTATTAACACTTGTATTTTTATTTTATTTTCCTTCATACTAAGGATTTTAGACAAGAGCATTTCAAGGTCTCTTCTACTATTCCAAGTTTCAAGGTTCGTGTTTATGCAATTTGTAGGGTATATATTTTCAGAATTTAGACTTAAGCTTAGGAATTATTTTTCAAACTTATATTTTAATAAAGATATCAATACTTTTCCCTTGTTTTAACTTAGCCCAAGAAGTCAACTCGAAATTTGCCTATTTCTAAATAAACTACAAAGACATATACTTTCTACCGTTAAATTTTAAGAAAGGTTATTTTTTGGGTTTTTAATTTACTAAGTCTAAGGTTTAGTTGTTCCTAGCTAGTCAACCATCTTATCAAACTTAAGTCAATTATGGCCAAAATTGAATTTTCTAATTTTTATAATTTATAATTTTTTTTCTTCAATTTTTATGGGTTTTAAAATAAGTATGCAAATACAAAAATGTACACATGAATACGAAGGAAGAAGGCTTACCGAGCATATCCCCAGGCTTAAACTTGACAGCGTCCTCACTGTCATGCTATACCAAGATGGTTAAAATGTCGGCACTCCCCTGTTTATTTATTTAAAATTTTTATTATTATTTTTTTTGTTAAAAGAAAAACAAAATATATATATATATATACACACACACAACAAGGTTCCCCCCAAACTTAAGTGAAACAGTGTTTCCACTGTTTAAGCGTTAAAGTTCAGAGTTAGGGAGGAGAAAAATCAAACTATACAAGGCCTTACACAGACCAAAGGTTAGCACCAACCATTTAAAAATTCTATCATGATAATGGTAGGGTTGATGAAAGAATGGAGTGTAGAGAAAGGAGTTGAGAAACACACGAGACCGTATGGGAAGAAAGGTGGAATATGGTCTCGGTGGAGGAGAAGAATGGCGGAAAAGAGAAAGATGTGTAGCACGAACTTGAGGGTGTAAATTGAGTGAATAAATTAACGCAATTTGTGATGACCGATGTGTTAAAAGCGATTGTGCTAATCTATCAACCCGTCGAGAAATGGGGTCAAATCCCTCAAGATTCGCAAGAAAACATAGGTATGTTGAACTTGGTAAACCATCCATTGGAGGCGGAAACGCGACGGATTCTTGCGCGGTTGAAACGATAGGAAGGATGAAAGGGAGTGATTTAGGGATAGCCTTATTCTCACCTAAGTAATCTGTCTCGAACTTGAAGGATTCCATCAATGGTTCGAAATGACTGTAAGCAACCAAGTCTGATAGTTCAACTAACTCATCTGAAAATTCAAAGGACTCAAACTTGGGCGGTAAGTCTTCAAAATCGTCCGAAAAAGTGAAACACTCGTAATCGTTATCGGCTGTGAGAACTGTGTCAGATTCAAAGAAGAACGCACTAGTGGCGTCCAAACTGCTGTGATCGAAGAGAAATCTTTCAAGCTCGCAGTCCTCAAGCGTGATCTCTTGCGTGGTCGGAACGATTGGAAGGATGGGGAGGGGGGGATTTAGGAAGTATAACAGTTAAAGTTTCAGGAGGATGAATTGGAAAATCCGACTCATCAAACAAAAATGGTTCATCCTCAATACTATCCTCATAATTCTCCTCAAAAGTTATTTCTTCCATGCAATTATCATCAAAATCAAGACACATATGAGGTTCGGGAGAAATATTTCATTACTCAGGATGATGAATTGGAGAGAAAAATTCAGACAAATCTGCAGGTTCATCATCCAAAATATTTCCGGCGTCAATATTCTCAATCAAGTGAAAATCAATTTTTTCAGACACCTCATCAAAAGCATGGATATTTATCAATTCAGGTTCTAGATGGAGGTATAAAGTTCAAAAGGATTGGTGATGGTTTCACTCGAAAAGGGCTCCTCACAATCTGGCAAATCAAGCACTACAAAGTCACACAACTCATTAAACGTTTTATTTTCAACGGGTGAATCTTTTGGAACACTTGATAGACATTCAAAACCGGAGTTGTGTGATTCAATTTGTGATGGGTAGGTTTGATTTGGAAGGGTGTATAGCTCACTTTCTCCACTCAAATTCTCGATCTGTCCAACCGCCCCATCATACATTGGAATTTTTGGAGCTAGTTAGAAACTAGCTACCGGTTCACTAGGTTGCATAAGGGCGGTAATGGATGCATCCAAATTCCTCATCTGTCGGTTTGTTGCTGCAATGTAAGCTTCCAACGGCTGTTCCAAACTAGACATGGGTTGTGAAGGGCTTTCAGTAAAAGATTCAAAATTGTTTGGATACGTGAAACTCCCAAATGGTTGTGTAGAAGCAATGTCTAGGGAAGGTGCGGAAGTCGGGTAGGACTGGTAGGAATTGAATGGTTGGACAGGAGTAGAATCAACATTTGGATAAAAAGGTGAATGGACTTGTTGATCCCAAGAACTAGAAGTGTTGAAAGGAGTGAAAGGTCGGTTACAAGATTGTTCAATATGTTCAGCTATAGACATGGGTTTCGGAGTTGCAACAGGACTCGAAAAAGTAGTATCAACATAAGAAGGTGGTGATGGTTGAAATGGTTGATACAAAGTGGATTGCGGAGTCGAACTGTTTCTCCTAGACGCTTCTATTCGATCTTTCAAAGAAATTTTAGGCATGGAGGGGTCGTCCGTAATTCGACCAAAACAATTCGCGTAGGAAGCAATGTTTGGATGAGGGTACCAAAGTTCGGCAAATGTTTTGTGAGGTGGGGTACCCATGATGTAAGAAAGGAGAAGAAAAAGAATGTGGGTGTAAGTGGGGTGCACGGAATTCTTAGCGACAAGTTGCAAGTTTTTGTAATTTTTTTTCCTTTTTTGTGTTTTTTTAAGGAGCTTTTTGCAAAAAAAAGATTTTCGATAAAAGGCATAGACACACGTTCAATCAACCACAAATGCACAATCAAGCCTAGATCTAGGGTCACCTAGGTCAGCTAGACAGCTCCTAACTGTTCCAAAAGGCAAGAAATAGGACCTCAAACCGCCTCTTCACCGCCAATTGTGGCCAGGTAAGCACAAGTAGAGAAAGGAGGGATCCGCTCACGAATCACCATGAGACGGGCCTTTTAAAGTTACCTTTCACTACCTGTCTAGCCTAGGCACCACAAAGTCAGGTTAGGATCAACGGTTGATGCCTACAACTATTCTTTTGTCCTATTGAGCGCGAAGTCCTTAGGGCTGAGTCTAATCTTTTTTAATTTAACTTGATGGTCAATGCAGTATGCCTTATATGATTTTTGGGGTCCTGGGAAGGGTAATGAAATCCTCACCCAATCTGGATTGGTGTAAAAGCCCCTTAAAGTCAATTTAAAATATGCAAAGCAGTAACACAATCACTTGCAAAAATTTTTTTAAGCGCGGCGCAAAGAATTCTGCACAAGATCAATTATTGGAAGGGGGAGAGATTTTTTTGGCGCAAAGAATCCTGCAGGAAATTTTTACAGAGGAGATATCAGGGGTTCAGAGAAGGTTCAAGGGAGCTTACAGAGGGGTTTCAAAGCACTGACGTCACATTCAGACCGCGGAAGCGCGGTCGGAGCAGGGATATCGCGGAGGAATCGCGGTCTTCTGGAGTGTTCGGTTCCCGAGATTTTTTTCTGTTCCTCTGTTTTGATTTTCCCCTATTGTTCAGATTTATAGTTTTCTGTTTCGCTCTCTGGATTTTTCCAGATCTGAACTCGTTCGTCGGTCCTGCAAAATTCAAACGAAACACCCTTCAAACAATACAAGATGATAAAAAAATTTTATATTTTTTTTGTTAATTTTTTAGTTTTTATTATTTTTATGATTTTATATTAACCCGAAATTGCAAAAAGAAAATACTACGCCATCCCCGGCAACGACGCCATTTGATTGATAGAGGTTTCGTGTGTGCGTTTTTAAAAGATGAATCAAAAATATTTGTTAACCGCAATCAAGAACGGCGTCGCTTAGTAGCTAGCCGGTGAGTACGAGTCGGTCCACAGGGATGTTGTGTATTTCCTAATTTGGTCTAACGAGTTAATTCCAAACGGTGTGAATGGATTATCGCTAAAAACTAAACTGATTTATACTAAGACTAGAATCTTGCTAGGGTTAGGATTAGGTTAAGTTTGGAAATTGAAAATTTCCTCACCGCTTTCAATGCCCTAATTTAGATCTCTTTAGGTGTTATGGTAACAATTAATAAAGGGGATTAGTACCATCGGGAAGAAACGATGTTTCTTCCTCTAGGTTCTAGTCCTTCCTTTCTTAATTCTTACCCTAACCTCCATGGAAAACATGCACATCCGGTCGTTTATACTACGGTATCACCGTTACCTCGTGGGTTAAGGTGCCGTAGGGAACGGTGTGTGTATGTATGCATGGAGTCCTATTAATTATATGTGATGGGAAAGAAAGGGGTGAGAGATTTTCATCTCTCAAGCCTTCCCCAAATCTAACCCTAACAAGCGAGGAGACTACTCACTCATTAGGGAATTGAAAAACATTTCTAACTATCTAACTAGGGCAGATAATAAAATTATACTAAGGCAGAATAAAAATTAAGTAGGGCAATGAAATAAAATTACTTACTTTATTGATGGCTTTCTCCAAACATTTACACAGGAATTAAATTCTGAATAGATGAAATAAAAAGAGGCATAACCTAAAACAGGTTTTAGGGTTTCTATTTATAGAACATAGAAACCCTAGGGTTACAATCGCGTCATATCTGCAATTACAATTTTACCCCCTAAGAAAAGAACTAGTCAACGCACGCCCGCCGTCATAGGAATTTCTACCGACCCGGACTTACTATGGCCGCGGACCCACGGCCAAAACCCATGTTTGGCTGCGGTTCCGCGACCATGTGGAGGGATTGTTGGCTGCAATTTTCTGGGATGATTCTGGTTGCATTTTTCTTCTCTTTTCTTCACTTGGTTTCTCAGACGGTCTTCCGGTTTCTTCCAGATTTCCACAGTGAACAATGTCGTGGACTTTACCGCTTACTTTGTTTCGAAGTCTTGAACCTTGCGCTGCCTTTGTTCTTTGTGAAATTGTCCATTGATCTTCATTTATTCTCCAAACTGTAGGCTTGATCAAGATTCTTTCATTTGTTGGTCGTAGTCTCACTTTTGTATCGTCTTTTCATCTTTTTCACTGTTTTTGTTCCGAGAACCTGTAACCTGCAACTATGTAGCAGACATGGGTCAAAAGCACCTGTTTATTTGTAAAATGACTAAGAATGGGGAATATAATAATGCAAAATTATGATATGAACAGCGACACGTTTTTATTGCGGTTAACTTTAGAACTAAAAACGACATGCCAAAAGCGTGTCAATCAGTACCACGGAGTAAAACCCTAGTACCACAAACCTAACAGACCTCTGTCGTAAAGAATAGGGGTTATCTATATACAATGTTAGGATAAGTTTATCTGTAAAACCCAAGGGAGGTAAACTAAAAAACTCCAAAATGAGTACATAAACTAGAAACTCCGAAACGAGTGAATAAACTAAAAACTCCGAAATGAGTACATAAACTAGAAACTCCGAAACGAGTGAATAAACTAGAGACTACAAAATGAGTGAATAAACTAGAAACTCCGAGATGAGTGAATAAACTACAGACTCCGAAACGAGTAAATAAACTAATGAGCGCTAAATTAAGACATCAAGAAACAGAAAGATGCAACTCATGGGCCTCACGGTTCAGAACTATATTTCTTAAGGATCGAGATTTGAGAAGACGCTTGTATCCGCTCGCTATCTTCTCAGATCAAAATTCTAATAAAAGTCGTGTATGCCAGCTAGAAACCGGCCAGATGCTATGCATCACTTCAGTCTAATGTTCACCTATGTCTAGATGCATGCATCAGAAACTTCTAAAGATTAAAATACAAAATACATGCACAGAGGCAAGATGCCCATATGAATATACGCTGGGGATGAAACGTTCAGTGGTCGACATTATTATTATTATTATTACACAGAGAAAAGATCGCCAAATATGGGATCAGAGATACAAGGATTAACAAAATGATATACAATATTATTTAATTCACTCTCTGCCTTCTCCACCATGTCGAGGCGGCTATCTTCACGAGGAGTCGCTCACCATCGGTCAGTGCTGAGATCATCAGTGAAGGCAGACATGATGGCCCGCTGAGCCCTTATCTGGATTAGCAGACGAACCGAACAATCGTTTAGAGGCTGGGTAATCAAACAAGCCTCATGGAAGCACTCAATCTTCTCCTCCGCCGCGTCGAGTATCGCCAGAGTCATTTCTGCTGGATGAGGAGGGATGTCAGCAAGTACAGACGAGAAGATCGTCCGAAGTCAAATGGAGCCGACAGGAAGAGGAGAGCTCCTATGAGCCAGAAGCTCGTACATCACCGTGTCACACTGGTCATTAGTGAGAACGGGATCCACTAAACGCACAGCAAAACGAGGGACAATTCTCTCGATAGGTACCTCCCATGGTTGCCGATGAGCATGCAGACGATTGCAAGCCATAACTCATGGTTTGTTAAAAGGCGGTTCTCTCCTTGTGAAAGAAGAGGGAAGCAGAGTTTTAGATTATAAAGAGAAGCATTTAAGTCTAGGCAAAGAAAATTTGTGCATAGTGGAGCTATTTCTGTAACAAACGAGTTCAATTATACCAATTTTTGTTGTCGTATGTGTTGTTTGTGGTGTTTATTTCATTTACCATGTTTGGTTGTGAATGGTAGTTTACTTTATATTCGAACCGCTTACTTGAGCTTGTTGTTCATAGTTTTAAAATACCCTAACATCACATATTTTTGCATATAACAATTTAAGTCATTTAAAATAATTTAAAAATATATGACATGGCCTGCATGATACCCCTAAACCCATGGTAGCGTCCTTGCATCGTGTTATCGTCCCGTTCAGTGAAACGGACATGTTCGGATGGCTACGCGCACGTACGTGTGTCCGTTCTTGGGGGTATGCATTTCTGTTAAATAATCTTTCATTTTAAATTTTGGAACTTACAAATAATTTTCCTATTTCAAATCCAAAATTTTGGACCTGACCTGGACGCATTTCTGAATTATTTTGTATCCCGCCAAATTCTAATTATTTTAAATTTATTTAATCCGCTTAAAATATTTTTACAGCCAGCAAAATATTCTTAAAACTATTTAAATCTTTTTTATATTTTTCCTAACCCAATTCTCATCCCACAACCAATCAATACGTTCCCTTTTGTTTCACTGGGCCCCACACGTTTCCTCTATCCCACTAAATCTTTCTCTTTCTTTTTCTCTCTCCCCGAGCGCAGCTCTTTCTCTCTCTCTCTCCCTTCTTTCTCTCTCCTCTCGCGCCTCTCTCTCTCTTCTCGTGATTACTGTTGGTTCCTCGAGTCGCGTCACCGCCTTCCCCTTAGCGTCACCTCCCTTCTTTCTCTTTCTTCTTCTGTTTAAAATCCCATGCATCCCTCGCCATGAGAACCCACCAGAGAAAACCCTAACCCTTACTCCTCTGCCTCCTCCTCCCTCGACCTCACTCCTCAGCCTTCATCATCACCTTCTTCCTCGACCTCATCTCCTTCCTCTCCTCTGCTTCCCCTCCAAACCCAGAAACCCTGCAACAAAACCCCAGTAACCTAAACCCTAACTCCTCGACTCAACTCACCGCCGATCACCACCCCGATCTCACCCCACTCTCTTCTCCTCCTCATCTTCCTTCTCTTCTTCTCCTTCATTTTTCTCTTCTTCTGTTAAACCCTGCACACTCCACAACAACCGCGACCCATCACTTGAGCCCCCTGCACCCTCGCCGAAGCTTCGCCGACCATCACCGTCGACGCCATCGCCCCTCTGAAAATCCAGTGGGTAAGCTTCCTCTTCTCAAACTTCTCTATCCTCCTTCCATGCTTCTCTTTTCTTTTCCATACATTTCTCTTTGTTGTTATTCACTGTTGTTTATTGGTTGCCGGAATCCGACCGTGCCGGTGACGATCCCGACGACCCAGCGAGGACATCTGACCCGTGTGATTCCATTGTGCGTTGTTTGGATTCATTTCGTGTACTGTGCGCGCGTCGCGACTTTTCTCGCCGATGTGAGACGTTCCGTTTACCGTATCGCGATCCGTCGAGGCAAGTAAAACTTGCTACATGCTATCTATATGATTTTATAACTATCTATTTGAATATTAAACTTATAGATCGAATCTAAAGTCACATGTTCCAATTTAACAGTGCGATGTTCCGTTTATATCTTTTAGATTCAGAACTTGAAACATACCCCTTGCATTTTAGTTTACTATACCTAGTAACCACATCTGTATTTTAAATCACATAATAACTACTTACATCGCCTATGGTACCCTTTTATAGTTTTACCCTATCGGACACCGTGTGCATCTTTAACCTGTTTTAGATACATTTGCATCCCTAGATCTTTTAACCCATAATAAGGAGATTTTAACAATCCATATTTGTTTACGTGTATGATACTTAATGTTGGAACCATAACCCTAACTCTAATCGATAACCATACATCTATATAGTTTATTCTGTACCTATTTGCATATCATATTACATGTTCCAGTTTATTGTTCTGTTAGTACCCATGCTTGATTATCTATACCTATGCTTATGTTAGTTTGATTATGAGCACCCACATGACATCTTGTACATCCTGACACGACTTGTTACACTTCCTACTCGACACGACATGGTACCGTGCACCTCTAGACATGACATGATATCTATTTACTACCTGGCTTGACCTGATGTACTATGGCGTTACCTGTTACTCGATCTTGTGTCTAATGCCCACAGACCTGACCTGTTGTCCTTACGGACAGTTCTTGTTGTTTATCCAGACAAACCTGTACCTGCCTGATCCTGTGATGGCATTAGCTCTTGATTACTTAATACCTGACTTGAATACATATAACGTGGGGGTATAGGGAAATCAATGATGAAACCTGACTTGTAACTCGACAGTTCTATACCTGTTCTGATCAGTCTTACGGGCTAGGCCAGCCCCGGAGTGATGCTACGGACATCACTCGTTATTACCTACCATCATTTACTGCCTTGCGGCATGTCTCGGGTTCAGCCCGAGAGTCATAGACCGTGATCCCGGGCACGCACGGGATACTATTGAGTTACATCGATGATTCATCAAATTGATTTCAAAGACTTAAAAGTAATTAACCCAATAGACCGGTTTAGATTACTCACTGCACAGTACCTTTCACTGCCCTGATTTATATTGCTGTTACACCTGCTTTACCATTTATGTTTGTACTTGCATGTCTTGCTACCCTGTATATATATTATTTCTTGATGTTATGACGCGCCGATGTCTGGGTTTTGCATGGCCCAGATTCCGTACCTTTGCTGAAGTCCGAGCAGGAGTACTTCAGTCAGCAGGCTGAGCAGTGAGGACTCATTAGTAGCTAGTTCTTTTACTTTTTCAGTATTTTATTCCTGATGTGAGCCCGCATTATGGGACATACATTCCAGTTATTCTTGTATTGGATCTTTTGCTTCCGCATTATTTATTCTTGACTCATTTTATTTTGGCTTATGGACATGTGCTAGATAGTTTTATTATTGTTCTTGATATCTCTACAGCCGTAATGTGACTGTGGAAGGATAATTCTTATCCTCAGGTAGCATGGTTGGTTATGTCACGTGCCTACCTTAGCGTACTCTAGGAAGCGGGGCGTGACATGGTTTTTTTGGTATCAGAGACATAGGTTATAGGTTAATCGGGTTTGATTCTTTTGTAGTTGGGTATTGGACCCAATACACGAATCAGAATACTCGTGATTAGGAAACATATCCTGCCACCTTACCGTCTTACCATTCTTGAATCTAACCTCCTCCTGATTATACTTTTACGATATGCAAACCTCCTTTGGATATTGACTCGAAACCTGGTTCCTTGTTTATCTCTATAACTAAGGCGACTTGGGTGGAGTTATGTAATTGTAGCTATGATACCGCGGCATGGTTACAATGCGGTACTCTATTTAAGTAACTTGGAGTTCTATCCTTGATCTACGTTTTGAATCTGTTATCATGCTAATCCTTTTGGTGCTTTGATTTCAGGAACATGGAAGACAAGAATCTGAAGACGTACCAAACGCGTGTTGATGAAGCCGCCATGATTGGAGTAATACGTGGGATGTTGGAGAATCAAAAGCGACAGACCGAACTGATCCAGCAGCAGGCTGAATCTTTTTAGGAAGGTTTGCGGACCGTTCAGCAGTCCGTGAACAAGGTTGTGGCCATACCGGGGGATCGTATAGGTACCGTGGCGGATTTCAGGAGACTGGGTCTGTCTGTCTTTACCGTGGCGGATTTCAGGAGACGGGTGCGGCAAGTTACCCGCCAAAACCTGAAGCGAGGCAGCCCCCTACAGCATAGTGAATGGACCACCCAGCACTTCACGGAATCCGGTAACTTGAGCACCCCTCCTTGGGTCAACCTGTACCCCCTACGAGTGCGGCGAATAGTCTGCCAATACTAGAGTGAGGCCCCTCTGCCTCTCAAAGCCATAAGATGCGGACCCGTTGCCCTCCAGAACCCGGCTATCCATGCACTCCGTCGCGGGGTAAAACCTAGTACAGAAATGAAAAATATGTACAACGGGTACATCGACCTCAGCCCGGTCGTGCCCCAAAAGAATATTATACAAACAGGCAGTGACGGCAGTCCACATGTTGGACGCTCGCCCCGTAATATCAAATGTACAAATAAATCCAAACTGCACTACCATTGCACACTGCTATCCACCATGACAAATCCGCAACATCACAGCACAACACAGAACATCAACGCGAATGTCACGTTCGCAAACCCGTCTAAAAGGACTATAGCAATTGTTAGGTTTACCTATCACCCTATGAAAGGTTTGGAAGTATCACATGTCTCAAAGATTAAGTTTTTAGAGTGCTAAGTGAACACACAAAGAATCAATCCTAGAAAATTAGGGTTTCATGACTTTACAAGTAACAAAGACTAGGGTTTTGAGAGTACAACCTTTGTAGCTCCCTACGCTAGACTCTTTGGCCACTTGAGGATTAGAGAAGGGTTTGCTTGAGGTCTTCTAATGTCCACGACGATCCACCCGAAGCTCCTTTGTCCAAGCTAACAACTTCACTTGATCAAGAGAAAGAAATGAAGCTAACACTCTAAACAAGTGGGCAAGACTTGTGTAGAATGATGTTGTGGTGGCTTTTCTCACTTCAAAATCCTAACTTGGTGAGTAATTTGCTCACTAGAGAAATCTAGAGAGCAAAAAAAGAAGGAGGAAGAAGATGATGGCTTTTTTGAACAAGAGTAAAAGATAAACTCTAATGACAAAATAAAAAATATATCTATATATATTTTCCCTCTTCATCTCAAACCATGGTTATATATTATGGATATTTATTTCACTTGAGTTAAAACACAAGAGGAAGATTAAATCATGGTTAATAAGTAGGTGAACATGGTCAATTCAAGGAAGAGTGTAGAATATAACCATTTATTAATCTTTTCTCTTTTCTTTTGTTTTAACATAAATAGAAATAATAATCCATATATATAAACCATGGTGTGAGTCTTATATTGCCACCATTTTCAATGTATATGCAACCATGAAGGATGATGTATGTATGTATGTGTGCATGCACATCCATATGTGCATGAATCTAGAAAGAATGCATACATGCATGCATACATCCAAAAATACAAGAAAGGATTTCTAATGAGAAACTAATGGTTAAATGATAAATCAACACTTGATTTATCAATCCGGCCATATCACATACGACCCAACCAAAAGCAAGCCACCCGATTAATATACGTATCTCATACGCGCATTTTAACCGGGTCCATGCGCATATCACATACGCGCACCACAACATTTCGCCTGGACTAGGTAACTCCTTTGTGGGACTCTGAGACTCGTCAATACGCCGGCAGTGGGTGATGATCATATCAAGCACCCCCAAGCCGCAAGCGGTCAGCTAAACGTAACGGCCACCCGGGTATTGAGCGATCAGAAGAAAACAAGCGAACCTTCTACAACTCCCGTCGAGCCAACCGGTAACACTACCGTGCAGTCCGGTCTCTTCGTCAGATATGCTGTATATCGAGCCTAGGGATGGTAAACGTCAGACCCTAATAATTGATAAGTCGTGCCGATGTGAGGCCCATAACGGGTCGAGAAACTACTGGTAACACTTACCAGTAAATCTCTAAAACAGCCCTGGCCAGGGACTTCCCTGTTACGGGCAATCGAGTACAGCGCAACATCAACCCCCAATACCGGGAGAGACGAAACCCCTCCTATCGCTCATTGCCTCCATGTGACTCGGGACTGTACCCAAAAACCACCGTTTTGCACGCCCTCATGGACGTGGTAAGGTGGAAATCAAAGCACAGTGGGAATCACATAAGACTCTATGACGATCTCGGGTCTACAGACTAACCTGCACAAGAGTCACCAGAGAACTGCCATCTGACGTGAGGTATAATACCATCTGGGAGTTCTCGGCGAGTTCGTCCAGTGTACCCAGTCTCCACCGAGCACCCGTATACGATCTCTGATGTCAAACACCAATGGATATGGGATCATCCATCGCCCATCTCATGGGTCGAGAAGCGTATACGCTAGTCTACACTGGTATATCGATGCCCCGTCTCGATACACCCATGACTAGGGACCTTGAAGGATGTACTTATGGACTACCATGTCCCCACTAGTATGATCCGCATCATAGTCCAGGTAGTCAAGTACACATCCTAAGGGCTTTACCAACATGTAACTATAAGACAGTAAATAGAGACAAGTATACATGTTAAGATAAAGAGCAACCAGATAGCATACTATCATATCGAGCAAGAAAGTCATCTCTATATATGTCCAAGCATCCAATATAATATACATCATCTGTACAATACTGGCCTCTAGGGCATACATACAACTAACAGCAATTAGACGCGGTTTACCGCTCGAATGACATTCACGGTCGGAGATATAATGTAAGTACTGTAAACTAACACGTTTAAATTTCGATCAACAAAATTTCCCGAAGTGGGCCCCACGTACATCTGCTGTACAGTAACAAAATCTGGGCCCAAAAGAAATATTCCAGAAACCACAATTCACTGTGTAGAATCCTAAGAAGAAATTTGACCCTCTGAAGCTCCATGACGGCCGCGGATCCGCGGCCAAAGCATGGCTTTGGCGGTGGTTCCGCGGCCGGACGGACGAGTCAGAAGATAGGATTTCTGCTGTGTTCTTCAAAAAGCCTGCTCGTTTTTCTGTGATACTCAAAATAATTTTTAGACCAGATTTAAAATCGACAGAAACTTTGTGCAGAAAATTGTAGTTTTTGAAATTCCGTTCGATCGATATTTTAAACGCGTTAGCACAAGTTAGTAAAGCTTAATGACGTGGCTCTGATACCAATGTAAGTCTATGGTAGCGCCCCGGCTGTCTTTCAGACGCCAAACGCGGAAAAAAAAAATTTTAACTGGCGCTATCGCATACTATAACCCGGATCTGCCAATAACGCTAAACTAACAAACTACAAAGTGGGTAGAAAGGTTATACCGAATGATCCGAGTCCTTCGTTCTTTAACCATCATCCCACGCTCCGTTGCGGCTGCTCCGATCTCCTGGCTCCTCGTCGAGGTGGCACCACATCTTCAGATCTTTAAACGGGCTCCCGCTTCTATACCGAGGCAACTCGGTCATCAAGTCTGTTAAAAGAGATGACTAAGATTGATGTAGAGAATGAGTAGAACATTTTGTCTCGTTACATCCAAAACCATGGATGAACGGTTAATGAAGTTGCCTTTTGGAATGGAATGAAATGAGAAATGAACTATCAAATTTCCATGAACCCAAAACCATAATCTTTTTAATCAAAATGAATCCATCATCGTTTGCAAGAGGGGCCGGCCATAATATGAAGGTGGGGAGGTGAGTGTAGGAGAAGGGAGAGTGACCATTACAATAAATGAGAAGAATGAGTCATAATAACACTTTGCTTAATTATTTAATGAATACAATGAATCATCTAACCTAGTCATCAACCATTTAATGCAACCAATGAATCAAGAACACCTCACTAACCTAGTCACCTCTTCTAGAAGCATCTAGAACCTTACACATTCATGACTCACCTCAAGAAAAGATAAATCCGTATTAAACCGAATGTTTAAGACGGGTGATAGAAAACTGGCAACTTCCAAAAGTGATCCCGAAACGAATTTCAGGATAACCCCATAACTGTATAAACATACCCGTATTTGTATTACGACCGAATACAAATGCAACTGAGACAAAGATATTATATCTATAAAGTATAATACATGGATCCGGCTTAAACCAAAGCCCACCAGTATTATCTGCCCGAAATATGACACGTGCGTAAACGCACGTGCATTTTCCGAACCCTGCCATAAAACCATACGGCCTCTACAACGTTTCGCCCGAACTTGGAAAACTATCTGTGGGGGACACTAATGACTCGTCAGTACCCTGGCAGTGGGTTTAACCACAAGCCGTCAGCGGCACTAGCTGTGCGTAACGGCTGCCCATGTACTGACCTCAAGGGTAGCCGATGAGCGAACTCATCCTGAAACCCTACTGAGCCTAACAGTGACAATATACATACAGTCCGGTCCGTTCGTCTATGAGTATCGCATATCGGGCCTAGGGGGTTGTTAACGTCATACCTCCAATAGCGGTATAAGTCGTGTCGGAGTGTAGCCCAGAACACCCTGAGATACTACTGGAGTACCTACCAGTAAATCTCCTACCTCGGCCGAGGGTTTTGTGTAATGGCTCTCCTAGACACAGCGCGATCTCACCCCCAATACCGGAAGAGACGAATCCCCTGCCGATCCGCTCACTTGCCTCCATGTGGCTCGGGACCGTACCCAAAAAAGACCTGTTTGCACGACTCCTTTGAGTCATGGTAGGGTAGAAATCAAAGCACAGTGGGAACTTACACGAGACAAATGACGATCTCAGGTCGATGAACTAACCTGTACACATGTCACCAGGGAACTGCTATCTGACGATAGGTATAATACCAACCAGCAGGTTCCCGACGAGTCCTGTCCGGTGTACTCATAACCCAATGAGCACCTGTATACATCTTAGGTGATCCAACTGACACCAGTGGTTTGTGAGACCGGCCACCGCCCCTCGTCGGGGTCTCGACTGTATACACTAGTCTACTCCGGAGTATCGATGCCCTGTCTCGAAACTCCCACGACTAGGGACCACTTTTAAGGATGTGCTTATGGACTACCCAACTCTCACGTATATGATCGCCATCATACTATTGGTAGTCAAGCAAGATCCTAAGGGCTCTATCAACATGTAACAGTGATCAGTCACCTGAACCTGTACACGACTGATAAAGGCAAACCAGATAGCATACTGTCATTACGATTAAGACTGTCCTACCGGTATAGGTCCTCCTCAATCATTGCAATCACGTACCTGCGATCCAATAATTGACTTTGAGGGCACTATATCCAACAATCTCCCACTTGCACTTAAGGCCAATTATTGCGATGTCGCATACTCATAGCCTGTGTGATACCGAGCACCCAACTCCTCTACTAATGAGTTTCACAAAGCCTGTTTGTAAAACTCTTGTGTTCGAGAAATAGCCTCAATGAGTGGATCCGCCCTGATGTTTCTATCTATGTCTCTCTTAATCTCAAGTTCGCGGAGAAAGCCATCTCCTGAATTGAGTAATACCTGTCTTAGAATATGTCTGGATATCTGATGGGACCTAGTTCATAAATGTACTCCAAATCCAAACTTCTTAGACTGTATCGTCAACTGAACCTAATCAGTATTCTGCACCATGCCTCCCACAGTATCCTCTTGGACCACCTGTCCATAATACTGTCCCTTGTTAGAGGGAAAACTACAAATCTGACAATCACTCTATCATCCATGTCACCTTTGAAGCCTGGAATGATAACCGGCTCCCGAAGGAGGCTGCCGTCATCTATTCCGTAGAACATTCACTTATGTTCTAAAACTGCTTCCTTATGTTTCTTCAGGATTGGATTAATATAAACTTATCGCAACTAGTGCAAAAACAATATCTGGTATGGTACTTGACATCTCATGATTGACTCAATTGCCTAAGCAAGTGATCTGCCAATCATGCACATCCCTCTCCCCTTTAGTCTGTAAGACACCTTTAGAGAGGGTGACTCCATCATCTGCAGGTACACCACCATGCCAGGAATCATCTATTCTAAAATACTATTAGAATACTGTCAAAGTACCCAGATTGGGAACCTACCCAAATCTAGATCTAAAACCATAGATCTAGAAACCAGAATGTCTGATATTATATCCATATCCTGTCTGGAGAAACAACTGTGTGACGACCACGGTACAACCGATCATAGTATAGAAATTTTACTTCTTACTCTGTGTATGTCATCCAAATACTAGGACATCACACCCTACTACCTTCTTAACAGATCCATCCCCTATTCTGATGAAGTCAAACCCATGACTGTCATATCAAAATTAGATGATCTATTTCCTCTATAACTGCTTAAGTCTATAAATAGACATAAGCTACTTGCCCACTATGCTTCCGCTGCTCCCACTGACCACAACAACCCTCTGGCAGAATAATATATACGTGCACTTCTAAAGCTAGTTTAGAACGACGCTATACTTAACCCCCTACCGGGTCTCATAGCCTGGAACAACAGTAGTGTCAAGTCTGGGTAAACAAGAATCTCCCTGTCACCGTCCTTGAGGCTACCGAAGTACCTCTCGGGTGTCTGAGGTTACCCACCATATCTGCGGAGTGGCTATTGGAATGTCAAACCTGATAGAATCTGTAGGTCCTATTAAATTTTCTGTAATCGTTTGCGGTTCTGGAATCACTTCCAGTTCTATCATACTCTCACTACCGTTTTCTGAAAAAATCCATTTTACTAAAACTGTGGCGAGTCAAGAACAATATCACTATTGATCTTCCAGATGGTAGAAAGCCAACCCTCGTCATAGCCAGGATCAACCCAAAAACTGCCACTACAGAAACGTGCCTTGATTTATCCAGAGTCTGGTTTTAAGCATAAGCTGGACAACTCACCGTACCTTAACATCGTTAAGATATGAACCATTCTATATCCAATATAGAAACTTTGGCACTTATTTAATTGGAACCAGATTCAAATCATGCAGCTGTCTCCATTGGATATCAACTTAATGGAGAGAGGCTAATCAGCATTACTCAACTTAGGAATCCATCCAATTATGAGTAACCTGAAAGAGAAACAAGTTTCTCAAAACCATTACTATCATCTGAATACCAATCACAAGAATCTACATCTTCGATCTCTTTGAAGAATCCCGATACTTGCGACACCTGGTTCTCTACTTTATTCTTATACCCACAACTTCTCAAAACTTAGACCTTATATTTCTATGAAACATTTGTCTAAAAACTAGAGAAGTCACAAGTAAACAGAACATAGTACGAGGACCAACCCCTTTGTCCTGACGGACACTGGACAACATACAATACTCTGTATAAGTCTGCTGAGTTGAATAACTCAAAACCTGTGCGTCGTAGGTTGAAAACTGTACCCAGCCGATTTCCTCAAATATCACTAATTACAACGAATTCCGATATAATGAGGATGATCACCTAATTCCCAATAACTTACTCCCACTCATCATCTGTAAAACCATACAGATATGAGAATGAAACCTGGTAAATACATACCCTGGAGTAAGTATCTAATCGGGAAAACAGTTTTCCTTTAACAATGCACTGAAACATGAAAATGTTTCGTAGGGGTATCCTGGTATTCATAGTAATGCCTCTTCCATAATCCAATTCATGACTGTAACCGTATATTTCTTTGCCATCTCTCCAAATCCCTTTATTTGTCTTTATTCATTTCCTTCTGTACACCTCTTTTAGGCTAAGTGGTTTTCTTCCTTCCCTACCGTTCGGCACCAGCCTATGGTTTGGAAGAAGACTATCCAATAAGCGTAATAGGTGTACCTTCCTAAACCAAGGAGTACTCGCAACTTGAGAAAAGGTGATGAGAAAAGACAACTGAATAATACCTTATTCTATTTCTCCCGAACTGGGGAAAAAAGCAAAGGTGAAATAGAAGTGGCGATGAAGTACGCGGTTTGGTCGTGAATGATAGCAGTCGCAATTTACTTTGCCCTCTTTCTAATCCCTTTATTTTGTCTTTACATATTACCTTCTGTACACCCTTCTTAGGCTAATTGGTTTTCTTCATTCCCTACCTTTCGGCACCTGCCTATGGTTTGGAAGAAGACTATCCAATAAGCGTAATAGGTGTACTCTCCTAAACCAAGGAGCCCTCACAACCTGAGAGAAGGTAATAATAAAAGACAACTGAATAAACCAATTCTATTTCTCCTGAACCTGGATCCATCCTCGAAGAAGTCCCTTCGAGTTCGTATATAACCATACGATGGATCTACCCAATGGAAGTGGATGTCCATAGTAATACGGGGTGTTCTGAGAAATGCAAAAGGTAAAAGAAGGAGTGGCAATGATTTATGCAACTTAGACAATCCAAAAGCCAGTATTTTAAGAAGGTTCGGTTAACTTGGTCACTGAGTCATAGTCTAGGGTCGGTCAATGGTCGCTGTCAAAGAGAGAGAGAAAAGAAACACTCTGCGTGCATTCTAATCTAGATCAGAATGGTTATCACTTTATCTAATCCGGAAACCTCCCACTGTACTGTCAAATTCTCTTCCAAACCTGAAAGAAGAATCAATCGGGATCACCCGAAGAGTAAACCAACTCATCAGTGGGAATCGGGATCCAACTCTCATCGCATGATAACGTGACGGAATCCACTTATGCTATCACACTCCATAAGGTATGCGCATACTTGGTAAGTTTCAGTTTCTTTAGAATTCCCGATATGATTTTTGCCCCATGCTCTTATGACCTTGGCGTTAGGTCAAAATGTCATAAGTTACATGCCAAGTTCTACCCATCATTATCTTGTCAATTTGAACCCACCCATACATGCCCTTGACGTTTGGCCAAAATGGCAGAACGACTGTCCCAAACCAACTCATCTATCTATGCAACAAATGAATACCCAGCAGCTACCAAACACTATGCCTTGGCGTTAGATCAAAATACATAGCTTGAATACTACTGAATACCCAAAAGAAATGACGGAGGGCTACGGCTGGTTTTTGGCGAAAAAACCTTTAACGTAATGAACTTGATATCGCTAAAGGAACCTGATAGCTTTTTATAAAAATATAGTGGCGAAACCTTTGCTAAAGAGGTCACTCCCGGTGAAGGGATCTCGGCTCTTTCCTCGTAGAATGAGGTGTAGGATATTCCAACTGAATACCGCGATGCAAAGCAACTTGTAATCGACTATAGTGAAGTTATTACCCTGATGTAAACTTCTGCCCAAGGAGTCACTCCCGGTGAAGGGATCTCGGCCCTTGCCTCGTCGATAAGGTGCAGGATATTCCAACCGAATACCACTATGCAAAACAAAATGAAACATCTTTATAATAACACTTTTTAAAACTGTTCCAACAACTTCCAAACAGGTTTGTTTTCTTTTGCATTGATCAGAATCAACGCAGTCCCATCAATTAATCACACCAGAAAAGAACGAAAATAAAATATACGTATATGCCATCCGCATTTGTCACTGGGTCCCGTCATCACCCGTTAGGTTACTTAACTAACGACAGAGCGGGGACTGGACTAGCGCGGGTGTAAAACATATACAACATCTACTAGTATATAAACCAATATACAATAATCGCTCCAGGCGTGATAATATGCAACATTACAGAAAAGTAATAAGCATCACAGAACAATACAGATAATTTAGGATCCCCGGGTTTCACAGAGCCGCTACTGAAACCCGACGTTCCCCTGGTCGTGTGGATAGCCTGTGCAATGAAACCTAGACCCTTACGGGTGCGGAAAGTTACCCGCCAAAACCTGAAGCGAGGCAGCCCCCTACAGCATAGTGAATGGACCACCCAGCACTTCACGAAATCCGGTAACTTGAGCACCCCTCCTTGGGTCAACCTGTACCCCCTACGAGTGCGGCGAATAGTCTGCCAATACTAGAGTGAGGCCTCTCTGCCTCTCAAAGCCATAAGATGCGGACCCATTGCCCTCCAGAACCCGGTTATCCGTGCACTCCGTCGCGGGGTAAAACCTAGTACAAAAATAAAAAATATGTACAACGGGTACATCGACCTCAGCTCGGTCGTGCCCCAAAAGAATATTATACAAACAGGCAGTGACGGCAGTCCACATGTTGGACGCTCGCCCCGCAATATCAAATGTACAAATAAATCCAAACTGCACTACCATTGCACACTGCTATCCACCACGACAAATCCGCAACATCACAGCACAACACAGAACATCAACGCGAATGTCACGTTCGCAAACCCGTCTAAAAGGACTATAGCAATTAGACGCGGTTTACCGCTCGAATGACAGTCACGGTCGGAGATATAATGTAAGTACTGTATACTAACACGTTTAAATTTCGATCGACAAAATTTCCCGAAGTTGGCCCCACGTACATCTGCTGTACAGTAACAAAATCTGGGCCCAAAAGAAATATTCCAGAAACCACAATTCACTGTGTAGAATCCTCAGAAGAAATTTGACCCTCTGAAGCTCCAAGACGGCCGCGGTTCCGCGGCCAAAGCATGGCTTTGGCGGCGGTTCCGCGGCCGTACGGACGAGTCAGAGGATCGGATTTCTGCTGTGTTCTTCAAAAAGCCTGCTCGTTTTTCTGTGATGCTCAAAATAATTTTTAGACCAGATTTAAAATCGACAGAAACTTTGTGCAGAAAATTGTAGTTTTTGAAATTCCGTTCGATCGACATTTTAAACGCGTTAGCACAAGTTAGTAAAGCTTAATGACGTGGCTCTGATACCAATGTAAGTCTACGGTAGCGCCCCGGCCGTCTTTCAGACGGCAAACGTGGAACAAAAACATTTTAACTGGCGCTATCGCATACTATAACCCGGATCTGCCATTAACGCTAAACTAACAAACTACAAAGTGGGTAGAAAGGTTATACCGAACGATCCGAGTCCTTCGTTCTTTAACCATCATCCCACGCTCCGTTGCGGCTGCTCCGATCTCCTGGCTCCTCGTTGAGGTGGCACCACATCTTCGGATCTTTAAACGGGCTCCCGCCTCTTTACCGAGGCAACTCGGTCATCAAGTCTGCTAAAAGAGATGACCAAGATTGATATAGAGAATGAGTAGAACACTTTGTCTCGTTACATCCAAAACCATGGATGAACGGTTAATGAAGTTGCCTTTTGGAATGGAATGAAATGAGAAATGAACTATCAAATTTCCATGAACCCAAAACCATAATCTTTTTAATCAAAATGAATCCATCATCGTTTGCAAGAGGGGCCGGCCACAATATGAAGGTGGGGAGGTGAGTGTAGGAGAAGGGAGAGTGACCATTACAATAAATGAGAAGAATGAGTCATAATAACACCTTGCTTAATCATTTAATGAATACAATGAATCATCTAACCTAGTCATCAACCATTTAATGCAACCAATGAATCAAGAACACCTCACTAACTTAGTCACCTCTTCTAGAAGCTTCTAGAACCTTCCACACTCATGACTTACCTCAAGAAAAGATAAATCCGTATTAAACCGAATGTTTAAGACGGGTGATAGAAAACTGGCAACTTCCAAAAGTGATCCCGAAACAAATTTCAGGATAACCCCATAACTGTATAAACATACCCGCATTTGTATTACGACCGAATACAAATGCAACTGAGACAAAGATATTATATCTACAAAGTATAATACATGGATCCGGCTTAAACTAAAGCCCACCAGTATTATCTGCCCGAAATATGACACGTGCGTAAACGCACGTGCATTTTCCGAACCTTGCCATAAAACCATACGGCCTCTATAACGTTTCTCCTGAACTTGGAAAACTATCTGTGGGGGACTCTAATGACTCATCAGTACCCTGGCAGTGGGTTTAACCACAAGCCGTCAGCGGTACTAGCTGTGCATAACGGCTGCCTATGTACTGACCTCAAGGGTAGCCGATGAGCGAACTCATCCTAAAACCCTACTGAGCCTAACAGTGATAATATACATACAGTCCGGTCCGTTCGTCTATGAGTATCGCATATCGGGCCTAAGGGGTTGGTAACGTCAGACCCCCAATAGCGGTATAAGTCGTGTCGGAGTGTAGCCCAGAACACCCTGAGATACTACTGGAGTACTTATCAGTAAATCTCCTACCTCGGCCGAGGGTTTTGTGTAATGGCTCTCCTAGACACAGCGCGATCTCACCCCCAATACCGGGAGAGACGAATCCCCTGCCGATCCGCTCACTTGCCTCCATGTGGCTCGGGACTGTACCCAAAAAAGACCTGTTTGTACGACTCCTTTGATCCGTGGTAGGGTAGAAATCAATGCACAGTGGGAACTCACATGAGACAAATGACAACCTTAGGTCAATGAACTAACCTGTACACATGTCACCAGGGAACTGCTATCTGACGATAGGTATAATACCAACCAGCAGGTTCCCGGCGAGTCCTGTCCGGTGTACTCATAACCCAATGAGCACCTATATACATCTTAGGTGATCCAACTGACACCAATGGCTTATGAGACCGGCCACCGCCCCTCGTCGGGGTCTCGACTATATACACCTGTCTACTCTGGAGTATCGATGCCCTGTCTCGAAACTCCCACGACTAGGGACCACTTTTAAAGATGTGCTTATGGACTACCCAACTCTCACGTATATGATCGCCATCATACTGTTGGTAGTCAAGCAAGATTCTAAGGGCTCTATCAACGTGTAACAGTGATCAGTCACCTGAACCTGTACACGACTGATAAAGGCAAACTAGATACCATACTATCATTACGAGTAAGACTGTCCTACCGGTATAGGTCCTCCTCAATCATTGCAATCATGTGCCTACGATCCAATAATTGACTTTGAGTGCATTATATCCAACATTTACCCTGACGGCTGAGGAAGCCAAGGCTTCCGGGGAAGTTGTTTCAGGTATTCTACTTGTTCATGGTTTTCCCGCATTAGCGTTATTTTATTCTGGTGCATCCCATTGTTTTATGTCGTCCAAGTTTATTGCTACACACTCGATCACTTGCACGATCCTGTCTAGTTTCTGGGACATACACACTGGGAATGGGAAAATCATTTCTAGTAGAGAGTGTAAGGATTGTGCAGTTGTTGTTTGCGGACGGGAGCTTTTTGCAGATTTCTTGGTGATTGATACGGGCAGCTATGAAGTCGTCTTGGAAATGGATTTTCTCGGCACTTTCCATGCTCACATTGATTGTAGGGCAAAGAAAGTAATTTTCCAGATTCCCGGACATCCCGAGTTTATCTTCACTGGAGGAAGTAGTTCTGTCGGGCCAGTCGAAATTAAGGCAAGGCCGACAGCTAATGTTCTTTCGTCGATGGAGGTTGCTCAAGACGAAACGCCAGCTATTGTTCGAGATTACATGGACGTGTTTGAAGACATATCAGGTTTACCGCCGAAGTGAGACGTGGAGTTCGTGATTGATCTTATTCCTGGTGCAGCGCCAGTATCTAAAGCATATTATCCAATGGCACCAGTGGAGTTGGAAGAAGTTAAGAAGCAGGTTACTGAATTACTTGAGAAGGGTTGGATCCGAAGTAGTAACTCGCCGTGGGGAGCTCCAGTTCTTCTATTCAAGAAGAAAGATGGCACAAGGAGGATGTGCATCGACTATCGAGAATTAAACCAGGTGACTATTAAGAACGAGTACCCGATCCCTCGCATTGGTGAACTATTTGAGCAGCTTAGTGGCGCGAGGGTATTCTCGAAGCTGGATTTGCGATCCGGATATCATCAGGTCCGAGTGAAAACAGAAGATATTTGCAAGACGGTGTTCCGAACTCGGTTTGGACATTATGAGTACTTAGTGATGCCCTTCGGAGTAACGAATGCACCGGCGATATTCATGGACTTGATGAACCGAATCTTTTCACCATTCTTGGACCAGTTTATTATGGTGTTCATTGATGATATTCTGGTCAACTCGAATGGTATTGAAGAGCATGCAAAACATTTGAAGATCGCATTGCAGACGTTGAGACAAGAAAAATTATATGCAAAGATGAGCAAGTGCGAGTTTTGGCTGGGAGAAGTAAAGTTTTTGGGGCGTGTCGTGTCTGGCGACGGAATCGCTGTTGATCCCGAAAAGATTGCAGCAGTTCGAGATTGGCCGATTCCGAAGAATGTTGCGGAGATAAGAAGCTTCCTTGGACTCCCCGGGTATTACAGACGGTTCGTGGAGAACTTTGCTCGTCTGGCGGAGCCGTTGACCAAGCTTACGCGCAAGGAGGTACCATTTGTGTGGACAGATAAGTGTGCGTCAGCTTTTGAGGCGTTGAAGCAGAAATTGATAACCGCTCCAATTCTGACCGTGCCAGACAGTTCCGGAGGATTGGTAATTCACAGCGACGCATCTGGGAAAGGATCGGGATGTGTTTTGATGCAGCATGGGAAGGTTATAGCGTATGCATCGAGACAGTTGAAGACCCATGAGAAGAATTACCAAACTTATGATTTGGAGCTTGCGGCTGTGATCTTCGCTTTGAAGCTTTGGAGACACTACCTTTTGGGCGAAAGGGTCGAGGTTTTCACTGATTATAAAAGATTGAAGTATGTGTTCACACAGAAGGAGCTTAATATGAGGTAGCGCAGATGGTTGGAGCTGATGGCTGACTACGATCTCGATCTTAAGTACCATCCGGGGAAAATTAATGTTGTGCCGGATGCGCTCAGTCAGTTACCAGCAATTCAGATGTTGACTACACGGAAGGAACTCATTGAAGATTTTCGAAGATTTGATTTGGAGGTTGTGCTACCGCATTCTTCGGGACAGTTGATGCAGCTGCAGGTACATTCGTCGTTGACCGAGAACATTAAAGCAGCGCAGTTGCAGGACCCTAGATTGCAAAAGTTTCGAGAACAGGTTGAAGCTGGACTTCGAACAGATTTATTGATCCATGAAGATGGTTCATTGAGATATGGTAGCCGGTTGTGTGTGCCAAAGGGAGATATTCGCGAAGAACTTATGAAGGAGGCGCACAGTTCAGCATATTCCGTACATCTAGGAGGCACGACGATGTACCGAGATATACGGCAGCATTTCTGGTGGGAAGGCATGAAACAGGAGATTGCCCGCTTTGTGGCAAAATTCTTGGTGTGTCAGCAAGTTAAGACTGAAAATCAAAGGGTTGCTGGTTTATTGCAACCACTTCCGATTCCTCAATGGAAGTGGGAACATATAATCATGGATTTCGTGACAGCTCTACCGTGGAGTCCAAAGGGCAACAATGCAGTGTGGGTGATTGTTGATCGTTTGACCAAGGCAGCTCATTTCATTCCTTTTCGGGTTGGTCAATCAACAGAAACTTTGGCAGAACAGTACATGCAGGAGATTGTAAGATTGCATGGAGTACCGATGAGCATCGTGTCCGACCGTGACACTCGGTTCTTATCACACTTTTGGAGGAGCTTACAGGAAAGTTTGGGGACTCGATTGAAGTTTAGCACAGCTTATCATCCTCAGACAGATGGATAATTGGAGAGAACGATCCAGACTCTTGAAGACATGTTAAGAGCTTGCATGTTGGACTTCAAGGGTTCATGGGAGGATCATCTTCATTTAGTGGAGTTTTCTTACAACAACAGTTTCCAGGCGATTGTTCAGATGGCTCCATTCAATGTTTTATATGGTCGCAAGTGTCGTTCACCTGTTTGTTGGGACGATGTCGGTGAACGAAGATTGTTGGGACCATATTTGGTTGTGCGGACAGTTGAGAAAGTTAACGCTATCCGGAATCATATGAAAGCAGCACAAGACCGACAGAAGAGTTGGGCAGATACGTCGAGAAGACCTCTAGAGTTTGCCATGGGTGATTTGGTATTCTTGAAGATATCACCGACTAGAGGGGTGATTCGTTTCGGAAGTTGAGGAAAGCTCAGTCCTCGATTCGTCGGACCTTTTGAGATTTTGGAGCGTGTTGGTGAGGTAGCGTATCGATTGGCGTTACCGCAAACCTTGGCGAATGTTCATGACGTATTTTACGTATCTCAACTCCGAAAGTATGTTCGAGATGAAACACATGTGTTGGATCATTCGGAGCTGACTGTACGAGAAGACTTGACTTTTGAGGAGCGACCGATTGCGATTGTGGATCGAAGGGAAAAGGTTCTTAAGAACAAGGTTATCCCTCTTGTACTTATTTCTTGGGGCAATCACTCACATGGAGAGTCAACTTGGGAACGAGAAGATGAAATCCGGCAGATGTTTCCCTATCTTTTCTTTTAGGTTGTTGGTCGTTTATCCTTTTTGTGTTCTTGGAATTTCGAGGACGAAATTCTTTTTGTAGTTGGGTATAATGTAACAACCGAGTTCAATTATACCAATTTTTGTTGCCGTATGTATTGTTTGTGGTGTTTATTTCATTTATCATGTTTGGTTGTGAATGGTAGTTTACTTTATATTCGAACCGCTTGCTTGAGCTTGTTGTTCATAGTTTTAGAATACCCTAACATCACATATTTTTGCATATAACTATTTAAGTTACTTAAAATAATTTAAAAATACATGACATGGCCTGCATGATACTCCTAAACCCGTGGTAGCGTCCTTGCATCGTGTTCTCGTCCAGTTCAGTGAAACGGACGTGTTCGGATGGCTACGCGCACGTACGTGCGTCCGTTCTTGGGGGTATGCATTTCTGTTAAATAATCTTTCATTTTAATTTTTGGAACTTACAAATAATTTTCGTATTTCAAATTCAAAATTTTGGACCTGACCCGGGCGCATTTCTGACTTATTTTGTATCCCGCCAAATTCTAATTATTTTAAATTTATTTAATCCGCTTAAAATATTTTTACAGCCAGCAAAATATTCTTAAAACTATTTAAAATCTTTTATATATTTTTCCTAACCCAATTCCCATCCCACAACCAATCAAAACGTTCCCTTTTGTTTCACTGGGCCCCACACGTTTCCTCTATCCCACTAAATCTTTCTCTTTCTTTTTCTCTCTCCCCGAGCGCAGCTCTCTCTCTCTTCTTTCTCTCTCCTCTCGCGCCTCTCTCTCTTCTCGCGATTACTGTTGGTTTCTTGAGTCGCGTCACCGCCTTCCCCTTAGCATCACCTCCCTTCTTTCTCTTTCTTCTTCTGTTTAAAATCCCATGCATCCCTCGCCACGAGAACCCACCAGAGAAAACCCTAACCCTTACTCCTCTGCCTCCTCCTCCCTCGACCTCGCTCCCCAGCCCTCATCATCACCTTCTTCCTCGACCTCATCTCCTTCCTATCCTCTGCTTCCCCTCCAAACCCAGAAACCCTGCAACAAAACCCCAGTAACCTAAACCCTAACTCCTCGACTCAACTCACCGCCGATCACCACCCCAATCTCACCTCACTCGCCTCTCCTCCTCATCTTCCTTCTCATCTTTTCCTTCATTTTTCTCTTCTTCTGTTAAACCCTGCACACTCCACAACAACCGCGACCCATCACCTGAGCCCCCTGCACCCTCGCCGGAGCTTCGCCGACCATCACCGTCGACGCCATCGCCCCTCTGAAAATCCAGTGGGTAAGCCTCCTCTTCTCAAACTTCTCTATCCTCCTTCCATGCTTCTTTTTTCTTTTCCATACATTTCTCTTTGTTGTTATTCACTATTTTTTCTTGGTTACCGGAATCCGACCGTGCCGGCGACGATCCCGACGACCCAGCGAGGACATCTGACCCATGTGATTCCATCGTACGTTGTTTGGACTCATTCCGTGTACTGTGCGCGCGTCGCGACTTTTCTCGCCGACGTGAGACGTTCCGTTTACCGTATCGCGATCCGTCGAGGCAAGTAAAACTTGCTACATGCTATCTATATGATTTTATAACTATCTATTTGAATATTAAACTTATAGATCGAATCTAAAGTCACATGTTCTAATTTAACAGTGCGATGTTCCGTTTATATCTTTTAGATTCAGAACTTGAAACATACCCGTTGCATTTTAGTTTACTATACCTAGTAACCACATCTGTATTTTAAATCATATAATAACTACTTACATAGCCTATGGTACCCTTTTATAATTTTACCCTATCGGACACCGTGTGCATCTTTAACCTGTTTTAGATACATTTGCATCCCTAGATCTTTTAACCCATAATAACGAGATTTTAACAATCCATATTTGTTTACGTGTATGATACTTAATGTTGGAACCATAACCCTAACTCTAATCGATAACCGTACATCTATATAGTTTATTCTGTACCTATTTGCATATCAAATTACATGTTCCAGTTTATTGTTCTGTTAGTACCCATGCTTGATTATCTATACCCATGCTTATGTTAGTTTGATTATGAGCACCCACATGACATCTTGTACATCCTGATACGACTTGTAACACTTCCTACTCGACACGACATGGTACCGTGCACCTATAGACATGACATGATATCTATTTACTACCTGGCTTGACCTGATGTACCATGGCGTTACCTGTTACTCGATCTTATGTCTAATGCCAACAGACCTGACCTGTTGTCCTTACAGACAGTTCCTGTTGTCCATCCAGACAAACCTATACCTGCCTGATCCTGTGTTGGCATTAGCTCTTGATTACTTAATACCTGACTTGAATACATATAACCTGGGGGTATGGGGAAATCAATGATAAAACCTGACTTGTAACTCGACAGTTCTATACCTGTTCTGATCAGTCTTACGGGTTAGGCCAGCCCCGGAGTGATGCTACGGACATCACTCGTCATTACCTACCATCCTTTACTGCCTTGCGGCACGTCTCGGGTTCAGCCTGAGAGTCATAGACCGTGATCCCGGGTTCGCACGGGATACTATTGAGTTACATCGATGATTCATCAAATTGATTTCAAAGATTTAAGAGTAATTAACCCAATAGACCAGTTTAGATTACTCACTGCACACTACCTTTCACTGCCCTGATTTATATTGCTGTTACACCTGCTTTACCATTTATGTTTGTACTTGCATGTCTTGCTACCCTGTATATATATTATTGCTTGATGTTATGACGTGCTGACGTCTGGGTTTTGCATGGCCCAGATTCCGTACCTTTGCTGCAGTCCGAGCAGGAGTACTTCAGTCAGCAGGCTGAGCAGTGAGGACTCATTAGTAGTTAGTTCTTTTACTTTTTCAGTATTTTATTCCTGATGTAAGCCCGCATTATGGGACATACATTCCAGTTATTCTTGTATTGGATCTTTTGCTTCCGCATTATTTATTCTTGACTCATTTCATTTTGGCTTATGGACATGTGCTAGATAGTTTTATTATTGTTCTTGATATCTCTACAGCCGTAATGTGACTGTGGAAGGATAATTCCTATCCACAGGTAGCATGGTTGGCTATATCACGTGCCTACCTTAGCGTACTCTGGGAAGCGGGGCGTGATAATTTCCAAGGCCTGGCAAAAAGGGCATGAGAAAGGAAAGAGTTGACTCATGGGAATCAGAGCAAGGTGGTGAAACGACTCCATCAGTAGCGTCTCACGTGCATGACACGTGATCACCCGCATTGATTCTTTTCGGGACTAGAGCGGCGCCTCACGTGCATAACGTATGAGCGCCGGCACTAGTTCAGGATTAAAATCCTCAGCAGCGCCTCACACGCATGACACATGAGCTCCAGCAACAGTTTCTATATATGTATAACAACACTTCATGTAAGACACATATGAGCATTGGCATGATGAGAAAAACGAATTTTTTAATTCATATTTCGAAGAAATTTGTACATTGGCGATAAAAAAAACATCATCAGAGTATTTACAATGGCAAAACACTGAATTCCGGACAAAGATTCAGGAACTTGGAAGTAAGTCTGTCACGCCCTGCTTCCCGGTGTACGGTAAGGAGACGCGACGAGGCCCGCGACGTATTTACTCAGAACTAAATACGTTAAGCGTAAATAAGTAATATAATATAAATGTACACAAGAAAGGCATGAGATGTAAATGAACAATAACTTTTTATTTATTAAACATTCTTTACAATACAACTGAAAAGTAAATATAATATGGAAAGCAATGCCTAAACAATGGCATGGACTGATAAGTAAAAATATATACAAGTGACTAGAGCTCCGGGTCTTCGATGAACTGATCCAAGTCTTCTGAGCTGGGCTCGATCTCCAGAGAGTCGGGTCTTCCTGACAACATTCCAAAGAAAGAATAGAAAATGAATGTCGTCAGCGAACAATCGCTCGGTAAGTCCCAAAGAGAGATAGAAATAGACTGAACAGGTAAAGAGAATAAATCTGGTATAATGTATGATTGTTATGTTAACGCTATTGTTTGTAGCTTGGTACAAAATATGCCAGTGTATACGAGAGGAGTCCAATTATTCCGTAGACTAAGGTATAGGAGCACAATGAACCGTTAAGCCATAGGACAACAACAACGGATATCCAGGTTAGGTGTATTAAAGCGACCATCATCATGCCACTTTTAACACATTCCGTACCAATCTACCCCTTAGAAACCCCGTAATGTTTATTGTATTGTTTATAGTTGTAAGAATTGCCGAAACTATGATATCAATTGCTCATGTAAACGGATAAAGATGTAAACGGATAATCATGTGATCAAATCAATGTATATCCATGGTTCGGTCAGTTCAAGTCATGTTGATATTTAATAGTATTCAGTATTGATGTTTCAAGTTCCAGTATATGGATTCATGTTGTATTGGAGTTATATTTGGATTGTATTCATGTTTAGATTGTATTCTGAATAGACTGAGACTCTATCTGAGTCAGACACTTAAACAAAATTGGATTCCTGAATTAGGTTTTGGAGTTATCGATAACTGCTGCATATGGACAGCAGGATTTGTGACCTTTTCCAAGCCAATTACCATTGATAACCCCATTTTAGTTTTCTACCTTAAATAGGCAAGCACCCACTTTTTTCGGCTCCCTGATGCTCAAGAGAATTGGTCCCGCTTAAACCTATATTTACTAGGGTCCTTATTGTAAATTAATAAACTTGAGGGGGTTTTATGAAAAATAGTTTTGATAAACTTTCAAAATAAACCTCAAGCATTTATTTATTGTATTTAGGGTTTTCATGGATGTAAATTTTAAAAGTGAAGTAGTCTAATGATTAAAAATCTAGATTGAATAGTATTTTAGTGTAAATTGGAATTGTATGGTTTCTTGATGGTATATACATGAAATTTGTGATTCCTTTGTTTAGAAAATATGGAATTATTATCTATATTTAAAATAGATATTTTGATAATATATATATATATATAATTATTAAAAATAAGATTTGTTTATTAAATAGAAAATCACGTTTTCTTAAAAATTGTATTAAAAATTCCATCGAGATCGGATGCTCCGTGAGGAGGTTTGCATCTCACACAACTAGTCCCAAGGATGTGCGATAACCCGCACCATCCAAATCGGGTTCCCCAAAATGGATTGCAGAGGCTTAATTGTAAGGAATTTAATTAAAACAATCTTAAAGAATACAGTTTTATTAGTTTAAGATGTTTTATTGTAAAATTGTATTTATCCCATAAAATATTGTTCCAAAAGCCATCGTGCTATGTCATGATGAGAGTTGTAATGAGATAGATCATTGCCTCGTGAGTTTTCTAAAAGTAATATGAGTAAATATGATGAAATGATGCCGTAGGTAAACTTTATGGTATTTAACCGTAAAATTGAAATAAAAGTTGTATAACATTGTATTTTGAATTGAAAGTTGTTCTAAATGTTTGTTTTATGATTACTAAACAAGATGTAACAATATGGATGTTTGGTTATTTAGAAAAGTTGTGTTTTTAACAAAATTAGAATCGGAAGTCGGAATAACTCTGCTTTCGATCAGTTTTGAGAAGAGAATTATTTTAATAGGGAAGAGAGGAGAGGAGAGGGAACTTACTGGATTAGATGAGAGAGGGGAGGTAGAGGAAGAGTTTGAGAGCTTCATGGTGTCGCGGTATTGCCGGATTCTTCCCGAATCGTCGCCGGAAGAGGACCTTGGGTTAACTCCACTTATACAACTAATTTGACTTGGAAAAATTTGAGAGTTTTGATAATGGATTTCAGAATAGAGAGGCCTAGGTATGGAGTGGTATTTATAGAATAGAATTAGGATTTAGGGAATTAAAAATGAGAATTAAAATGCATTAAATATTGGATTAATGGGTGACTTTAATCCTCTGTTAATTTGCAGGAAATTCAAACAGAAGAAGAGTAGTGGGGGGAGTCCAAAGGGTTAGGGTTTAAATTTTGAGGACATTTGCGACGGTTGGGACAGGCGGTGCCGGCCCAAAACGAATCCTCGCCGGTCGTTTGGAGAGGGGTGGGGCTTAGATTGGTGCCTCGTGTCTAGGTATGTTCATACATCATTTTCCACATGTTTGATTTATGAGACTTTTCATTTTTACGTGTATTGTACGTGTAAACTTTTGGGCTTCCAAAAAGTTTAAAAGAAAAATCATTAAAAATAATATGTGGTTGATGGGATTCGAACACAGGGGCTACGTCACAGTAGTGCAAGGCTTTACCAGTGAGCTATAAGTTGTTTCTTGCTGTTCTAAAACAAATTGAATACTTATAGCATACTCAGTATTGAAAATACTCCATTTAGTACTTTAACTTTAAACAAATTTCTGTACACTAAAAATATAGTCGTTACAAAGTCTGAGTAAAGTGCTTTGGGCTTCTTTGGCCATTTTCTTATGCATTTTCTCACGAATGCAAGTATCGGGATCCACACTAATGTCGTCCGTCTTCTGGTATGCGGATATTATCGTCTTTTGTTGGAAGACGCGGTGCAAAATATCGACAAGATCATCTCTTCGCTTTTTTGAGATCAGACTCATCAGATATACTGAATGCACCCTGTCTTCGACATCATCTAATGCCTCGAGTGGCATAGCCTCGTCAAGCCCAGGAATTGTTTCCCAAATTGACCCAACGATAATTTTCAAGAGAGCAGAACGGCGGGGGAGTAACCGACCATTGTAGTCGCCAAAACGACGCATCACCTCAGCAAATTAGGCGTCAGTGAATTCCTGGCCTTGAAAGCGGCCTTGGATGTGAATCTCTTCATAAGAGATAATCTCTTCAAGATCATAAAGACGAGAAGCCATAGTATCTAAAAAAAAACAGTAAGGGGTTAGCAATCAAAATATCAAAATTATTACAATCTAGAAAGAAATTACAATGGTTTTAATGCCCTATCAATGATGAGGAAGACACTCGTTGTGTGAATCCAAAAGGATTCTCATTTAATGAAAATTCTCATTGAACTGTGGAGTTAAACTCCCTCGAAAACTGTGTTCTACAACAGATTTCAAATCTGCAAAAAGAACCCCAAAAAAGAAAATAAGAAAGGGAATATAATTCCCAAAAGAATTTCTTAAAAAGAAATTTTCTCAGAGCTAAGTTCTGTAGAACAACCCGGAATTAAATTCCTCTAATAATGGGATAAAATCCCAGAAATCCGCTCGGGAAATGGAATTAAATTCCAAACAATCTTCAAAGATCAAAGTCACTAATATGGTAAAACCCTAAGATCCATGGTCTACCCAAACAAAAGTTTTTAGATTTTTAAGAGATCATTCCAAGAGAAGAGCAGTCCTTTGTTAATGGGTTAACAACTCAAAACAAGAATAGATTCTTTAAGAGTTAAATCATAGTCATGATTCTTACCAAATTTTTGACAGAGTTTAACTCTGAGAGAGTTTTTTTGAACAGAAATCTAAGCTTTGAAAAGAGAATTAAATTCTCAAGAAGAAGACTCAAGAAGATGATGAAACGACAGCCATCTCAAAGGCCAAAGGCCCTATTTATAGGACATGAAGGGACGGTTCAACTCCCCAGGAGATCGAATGGTGGAAAAGGTAACACCGTTGCACCTACGTGTAAGCCACGTGAGAGCAATGATGGGGGCATTTATTTCCCCAATATATTTAACCTAATAAAAGTTCAAAGCTCTGTTGAATTCAATGAGGCAGTGTCTTACGTGCTCTCCATGAGGGCGCTAGCGTCAGAGCCAATTTTATAGGATTAAGTCCTATGGTGGCGCCTCACATGCTCCTCACGCGAGCGCCAATGTGCAAAGCACAGAACGGTTCATTATATAAGAGTTAAACTCTTAAATGGCGCCGCACGTGCTCCTCACGCGGGCGCCAATATGCAAATCACATAAATACCCATTATAAGAGTTGAATTCTTAAGTGACGCCCAGGTGCATAACACGTAAGTGCCAACGCCCAGGTGGAATTAAAATTCTACAATACTTTCTGTTAAGCAGAGCCGTTGGATAAAAGATCCAACGGAGACGATAAATCATCAAAATATAGAATTAAATTCTGTTGGGTGAAAACATTTCCCAAATGTTTCTGAAATAAGAAAGGTACTCTCGGTTGGATCAAAGATCCAATTGTAGAATAAAATTCTATTATGGAATATATTCCCTCAATCTTTCTAGATAATAAAGATTGCTTTCTGTAAAACAGAGAACCGTTGGATTAAAAATCACCGTTTTACAGAATAAATTCTGTATAGGGAAAATATTTCCCCAATCTCGTTAAAAACCCAAAATCATATTCTGTAAAAACAGGAGTTCTTGGATCAAAGATCCAATGGTGGGTAAAAATTCCCCAAATCAATTTTGAGACCAATTAAATCAATTGGAATCTCTCAATGAGAGATTTTCTCAAAATTAATTAACAATTTGCCTTACCTATATAAAGGACCTGAGACTTCAAGTCTCAAAAAGGAAAAAAAGGGAGAGACAGAGACATATACAGATACCCAGATAGAGAGCAAGACACACAGAGAGAGATGAGGAGGAAGACATATCCTTTACCCAAAGAAGAAGAGCTCCATTTTCGAAACCCCAGGTAAAGAAAATATCGAGATCAAAACATCTCCTTTACCTAACACATCTAAGGGTTGAACCCTCCTAAAAGAACTTAGTTCTTCCTCTGGATTTGAGATCCACAAGATAAGTCTCCCATAAGTTGAGAATTTAATTCTCATCGGGAAGATTTTGTTCTTGAGAATCAAAGGTTTAGGGAAGAACAAATTTAAAAGAGAAAGAATATGATCCCAGATCAGGGATGTCCATAATACTCCAGGAACTCAGTTCCTTCGAATCAAGAACTTAGTTCTTAAAAGAACATGATCCCAGATCCTCAAAATAGTGATCTTTGTGATCGTTAATGGTCAAAATACTATTAACAGAGATTTAAGTTATCTAAAAATATCAACAGAAATTAAATCTCCATATAAGAGAAATTAGCGCCTCACGTGCTTCCCACGTGGGCGCCCCTCCTTAACAGCGCCCAGCGCCTTACGTGCTCATCATGCGGGCGCCACATAAAAAGTGCTTAGCACTTCACATACAGCCAAAATGGATGAGTGCTTAGCGTTGATTGGGCAGTGCCCCGACGCCTCACGTGCTCCCAACGTGGGCGCCATCAAAAAAGAAAAGAAGAGAGAAAAGTGCGCAGCACTGCATAAACAGCCAAATTGGTAGAGTGCTCAGCACTCACTAGGCGACGCTCATAATCAAATGCTTCACATGACACCCATGTGAATGTCAGAGTGTCAAATAAGTACTTAGCACTTTTTCATTAAAAGAAAAGGGCTGAGCAGATAGAGCCCAAATGAGTGCTTAGCACTTTTTGAATAAAAAAAAGAAAAGAGCATGCAGACTAAGCCCAAATTGGTTAAGCCTCTGAAGTTTCTTGCAGCTGAGCCCAAATGCTCTTTTGATGGATTTTAAGTAAAAATGATCCTTAGAAAATATTACTGAGCCGATCTTAGTCCTAAATATGATTAATGATCTTTCATTGATGATATCCAAAATGATATTCATCCCATACCTCCTAAGGTAATATTAGTCTCAAATATGACTAACGATTTTTAGGCCCACCACAACCCCTTTTCCCTCAATTACGGGATTTGGTTTAAGGGTACATCTCTTCATACCTCTGATACATATTGTTGTAATTCCTCAACGTCTTCAGAGAGGTGGTGGGTCTCAACGACCAACAACTTCTCTCATTTCACATTGATGCACTTCTAAATTGACGTGCATGCCTCAAATCGTCTCGTGCCCTAAATTGGGCACATCCCATATCACCATTGTTCATTTCGTCATGTAAAAAATACACATGCGCGCAAGATGAATAAAGGACCGAAATGTCCCTAAACTACAGTCGCCTCAAAAATGGCGACAACGGACTGAAGTGTCCTTAAACTAACATTCGTCCTTAAAACGGGAATGTTGGACCGAAATGTCCTTAAACTAATATCTGCCCCAAACACGGCGGTAATGGACCGTAACGTCTTCAAACTAAGACAAATTGAGCCCAAATGCTCATATATATTTAAGTCGATCTTAATCTCAAACCAGATTAACAGTCCTTAAATAAACCAAGACCGAATCTAAAAATATATGGATTTGGACTAATCCACGCCCTACGGGCGACGACACAAACTAGTCTCCGTATACAATCCACGGGAAACCTAAACAAACAAAAACACACACGACATGAAGTGAATTTCCAGAGCAGGAGAAAGTGGTTACGCAATGTGGTAACGTAATTAACTGCACGGGCTTGCGCCTGCAGGGAAGAGCGTCCCCACAATCAAAACCCCCCTCACAAACGAGGGGGAATCTGATAAAGTCACGCTATAACGGCCGCATCCGTCCAAACCTCCGATATACGGTGCCATAAATCAACTTGGTAATTTTGGAGAGGTGGACAGATAAATCTAAATATCATCTGCCCTCAGATTTAGGCAAGACGATCCATCCTGGTTCGCATCCGTTTCCGGCGGTGAACAAACACAAACAAAGATGCCGTCCCTTCATTTAAAATGCCAGCTGAAGCAAATAGCACAGTTTATATGGCGATTTCTATATGAACCGACAAAAAGACAGCTAACAAACTATCTATAAAAAAATAAGTTTCAGACCTTCAAGAAAGCTATACCTAAACTCTAAATATTAGGAAGCCAGAATGAGTGGTCTTCCACAGATACACCGCAGTATCTAGATCATTCTTCGCGAAGGAGAAACGGTTCTCAATACTATTTACATGTCCAATATACGAACCGTTTCGTGTATTGAATGTGAAGGACATTCAATGTCGATTACTGGGTTCATTTTAGGAAGCCAGAATAAGTGCTTTATTGCTGGATGTGTCCTTCATAAGCAGTTGGACTCGTGGTACCAAAGCTTTGCAGGAAACACATAGCAGAGATTAGAATGGAAAGGACGTTCAATATTGGTTACTGGGCTCGATTGAAACTGCAGAGAAACACATAGCAGAGATTAGAAAGAGAATGTTCTCCATAGTTGGTATACTTAACAAAATGATTATGTTAATCAAATTCTTGATCCAACAATGGGAATCTTCCACAACAGCAAGTCCTTTCACCTCTAAGAAGAACTATACTTGGTAAAATTCCATAGCCCTAAGCCCAAGAACCAGATTATGAATCGAAACAAAAAAAAACAAACTAGCATAACCGTAACAAAAATCAATGAAAAATTAGCAAACCCCAATTTAGATCTGAAAACCCTAACAAAAAATCCACCAGACATTACCAAAACCAATAATAATTAAAGTAAATAATTTACCGTATGAGATCGATCTACGAATCAAGAGAATTCCAGGAAGAATCACAGTAAAAATCACAGTAAGAGTCGTAGAAAAAAAATAGCAAACCCTAATGCCCTTTATAGTAAATGGGAACCACAACTTTACGTAGTTGTTAACTTTGAACCGTTCGATCTAACCGCTACTTTAAATAGTAGATACAATTAATGGTTCAGATTTGTTGAAAATCATACTGGATCAAATTTCAACCACTTAATAAATTAACCGCTACTTTAAGTAGCTATTAAATATGAACCATTCGATCTATCCACTACTTTAAATATCGGATAAAAGTAACGGTTCAGATTCGTTGGAAATAATACTGGATGAAATTGCACTGAACTGGGTTCAAATTATAACCGCTATTTTAAGTAGCGGTTAAATAGTCAGTGAGTCAAAATTTATCTAGCTCAAATTATAACCGCTACTTAGATTAACGGTTAAATAATCTACTCGAAACAGAACAGCTGTAATACCGGTTTCCTTTAAAAGTAATTTTCGTATTTATAAATAAATATTTCCCATATTTTTCCATATTTAAATATTTCTATTTTTCCCTAACGCTATCCAAACCCCAACCCAATCCCTTCTCTCTCTCATTTCTTTTCTTTCTTCTTTTTCTCTTCTCTTTCTCCCCAAGCCCAACTCCCTTAGCCCAAATCCTATTCTACCTAAACCCAAACCCTAACCTTTATTTACTATTTTTCCCTAATTCTTTTCTCAGCCCAAACTCCAACTCCCCATTTTCCTTTCCTTTCCCTTCTTCCCGAGCCTGGCCTATAAAACCCAACCCGATACCCAAACCCGACCCTTATCCTTCACCTGCTTCTTCTTCCTCCCTCGTCTCCCTTCTTCCTGCTCATTTACTCTGTCTCGCATCCACGCCCACGCTCGCACCCATGCCCAAGCGACCTGCTCCACCCTAGCGACCACGTCCTCGCCTCCCTCAACAACCCCAACAACTCTCCTCCCCGCTTCTCTCGCTCACTCCCCCACGAATCGCGCCCACGCCCCAATGGCCGAGCCCGCTTCCCACGGCCTCTTCTCAACCCATCGACCCCTATCTCATTCTCATTCTTTCACTCGCAATCTCCTCCTCTCTCCTCTCTTCTTCTCCAAAAACCCAAGCTCCCCCCACTTCCTCCGCGTCGATCACCACCACCACCCAACACCCTTATCTTCCCGACCTCACACTCGCCTTCCTCCAATCCCCTGAAACCTCCTCCCCGAGCTTCTTCCCTGCACACCCACTGCCTCATCCCACTATAACCCAAACCCAAGAACCCCGACGAGAATCCACGACACCATCGCAGCTCTCTCCTCACTTACGATCCCTTCGGTCATCGCCATCTCCTCAACCCCGACCTACTCCTCTCTCCCCCCTTCAACTCCACCCCACCACCACGACTATAACTCCTGATGAACCCATCACCAGGCTACCACCTTCGCCCGAGAAACCACCTCGACGCCGGTGATCCCTCGTCGTCGCCTCACCCCTCGTCATCACCTCCTCGCCCTCACCCCCACAACCACCAACCCACTGCAACCCTCCACCTTTAACGACCACCAGCTCGATCCCCGCCTCCTCTTCTCCTCTGCTCCCTAACTCCGAGCCAAAGCACCCGCAGTCATCGACTTCCTCCTCTGGCTCCATCTCGCCGACTAACTTAAATGCCGGCAACCCCATCCACGACACCGAGCCCTCTTCCTCGTCTCTCCATCGTCGGAGCTCGCTACCTCCAAGCTGCAGGCTCCGAGCACCCCAACACCTCGTCCCTGCGCCCATTGCTTCCAGCCGACGTCCAAGCTCGCCATCGTCGCCGCTGCTGGTGCCGGGCCGGGCCCTTACGCGTACCTCTCACCGTCGTCGCTGCTGGGCTTATCATCGTCGCGTTTGTCTGAGGCAAGTGAACCCCTCTCACTTGCTGTACATGCTAAATAAAATTATATCGAGTAAATGGATGGTTCTAATTATAATATATTAATATATATGTCGTATCATGATTTATTATCGAACATATAATAGCAACTACTTTGCATCAACTGTATTGGATGGAAAACAAATATGGGTTTACTTATTATTTAACCAACTAGATGAAACCGATGTTCGAGTGATAGCAATCTAAGTGCTCGATGCGAAACCCTAAGCGAAAACCTATTTTAAAATGATGGAATTTATGACCAATAAGTCCCTTTACTGATAATGAATATCACATAGAAATTTGGTTTGAAAATATTGACGTTTACAATATGAAATGACATCCTCGATAACCGACATGAAATCTGGAATTTGCTGCATACACCGCCATATTAAATTTATAGTAAACCGTACATAAATCGTATCGTGACATACTTAGGCCCTTTACGAAGTAGACTGGATAATATGTAAACCTCTGATAACTTTTACTGAATATTGTTTTGCTATGATGCTGAAAATTGAGGAGAAATACGATTCAGGACTGCAGTCCAGAGCAGTATTTTCCGACGACACCTGATTTTAGATTTGTATACATCCCTGTAAAAATCTGAGAAAAACGCGGAGTCCTATATCAAGTTATCTAAATAATGGTGTTAGTTTCATTTAATTAAAATAACGTTTCCTATTTTAAAAGTATTTTAGGTCATCGACATATCCTGTAGTTTTCTGCAGTGACAGCTTGTACACATTGATATTAAATTGAACATATCTCCCAGCACGCAGCGGATATTAACGATCTGTCTGATGAGTTGGAAACCCAACTATTAAAATTAAATGTTATCCAATGTATCATTGCCTAATTATGCTCCCAACTGGGAGTAAAACGTGCTACGAAAAGGACTTCCAGTTCAGGAATTGGATTTCCAGCAGGGAACACTTAAAATGAAATGACCATAACCAGCAAACCTGACACCCGATTGACGCGAAACCAATTTTGATGGATATATAATTAAACATACTACTTACCCATTTTTCCTTGTTTTGCTTAATTCTGCATGTATAATTTATAGTAAATTTTGCAAGTGGTATGACACCGGCTGCTCTGTTTTGTTCGCATTGTAATTACTTGTATTCTCATCATATTATGTAATAGTTGTATCCTCATTTGAATAGTGGTCATGGAGCATTGTTAACCTAGTGATCGTGTACATTACCCAGTGATAGATATTAGTGATTTTATTGTGGTAAGTACGTTAGTGTTAAAGCGTGAATGAATAAGTGAAGTAACACGAACTTGTACACAATCAGCGGACCCAGTTAATTTATTGCATTGTCGACGCCTATAGGGCATATGTAAGTGTAACTATAACTGGTATGGGACGGTTATGGAAGCACTTATATTAGTGTCATAGGTAAGGCGTTAAACGCTGTCCATTTATCTCGGGTACCAGTCGAGACATGCTTGATGGAGATCCTGTCTCCAGTTCTCGCGTAGACTTGTCATGGACTGACTAGTATTTGGATTCATGGTTGGTATTTGATGTAGACCACGGGGTGTGGGGTAGTTTGAGTGTGAGTTCAACGGAATCTCGGGAGTCCCATTGCCGGCATATACAGCGATTCTGGGAGTCATATGGGTGATATTACTGATTATTAGCGAGCGTTTCGGGCCCGCGTTCCTTTAGCCCTGGGGACCTACCCTTGGGTTGGGGATACTCCTGTGTGGTTGACTCTCATACTTAGACTGAAGATAGGTTTACCGACCTGGACAGTGAGACATAGAGACTGATAGGGTTAGTGACATTGACATGCATTGCTTACTGATTTGATATACCTACTTTACTGCTTACCTGTACCGATTATTTCATGTGCGTCATCATTCTATATTTACTGCTTCATGTTCATCATCATTGCACGTCTTCACATTTGTATTTATATATATTGTTATTGTGTCGCTTTGACGACCTGAGTATGCATGCTCAGAGTGAGAAGTGGACTTAGCTTGGATCAGGACTTGACGTACCTCGAGAATATTGCGGACATCTAGATCAGCCATGCCAGTGTTATCTTTCCTTTGACTCTATCCGGTTAGTTTTATATCTATTTTGATTTAGTGACTGCATTTCTCATTACCTGTGCATTGATTACTGATTACCACGTAAAGCTAGAAGCCGAAGTGTGACTACGGTAGGATATTTTCTTGACCGTAGGAGTATGGCTGGCCTTGTCTCCCCTTGTATTCCGTATTTTGGGAAGCGGGGCATGACATGGTTTTGTTGGTATCAGAGCTAGGTTATCTACAATTGGGATTGCAGTTTTTGAGTAGGGCTTGACAATTTAAGTCGCTCTTTCGGTCCAGATTGTGAACTTGTTATCTTTGACTTGAATCCCTATTGTTCGTCAAGCTATATTTTGACTCCATCCGCTAGAGTTTTGGGTGATTTAGTAGAGTTATGTGATTGTAATTATGAACTGTAGCATAATTACAATACTATAGTCTGTTTGAGTGACTTGGAGTTCTACATTTGATTTCCACCCGTTTGAGTTTTACCTTACCCGATATTCTTATTTCGTTGTCTATTCTATATCTTATTCTGATTCTTATTCCTTGTACCTTATATCATCCTCAAACTTATTGTTTCAGGACTATGGTTTCCAACGACTTTTCTTCCAACTCTACTCCCCAGAATCAGGCTGTCGGGATTTTGAGTGTACTGCAAGGCTTGAAGGAAGCCAAGGAGTGAACAAACGATCTTTTAGCTGAACGACTAAGAAGGCAAACGGCTCGAACACCAGCTGGAGCCCCCAATCGGAAGGGAATCCCGGTTAGACGAAGAAGTGGTGTACGGATGAAGCGCTCCTTTGTTCCTCAGCAACAGAAGCAGCGGAGAACCCAACGTTGTGGTTTTTGCGGGAGACCAGGACACCTTCAGAGAGACTGTCGCAGGGCTAAAGGGCAATGCCTGATTTGTGAATCCAACGAGCACCTTATCAATGGTTTCCTTCAAAGGAAAGAGCTACAAGGAGAAGATTCGTCAACACCTTCCACATGTACTTGAGCAACTTGGTTGCTTCATAGTTCGAGTTCGAGGATGATATAGACCCAGCACAAGATTCGGACTTGTCTTACGAGATTGCAGAGATAGATATCGACGCAGAGTTATCACCTTTTCTGTTTTCAATAAAAATATTGTCACTCTTTAGTAAATGTTCCTTTTCGTTTAAAATCTTGTATCCGTTGAACTTCTTAGTTTGAATGCAATAAAATTGTGAGTTGTGATCTATGTATCGTTCCCTTGCCACTCATTTTCCTTATATTGCTTATTGCATCATTATTCAAAATTTGATTTTTCAGTCCTTACCTGCCGTATATTTTCCCACATTCTCCACATCTTTGGTTATTTTCTTTGTGTGCTCAACTATCTGATCATGACTCTCCCTTTTTAGGCATGGCAAATCCTGGAGCAGCGCCGCCTCTCAATGAGGATACTCGGTCCTGCGTTTCCTTGGACTGCATGCTGATGAGTTCAGATGACGAGGTCGATGGGCCACAGGTTATTTTCGGCAACAGCGATTCCGAGGACGAGGGAGTCGTAGCCCCAAGAGTCAACATGATCAGCGACTCTGACGACGAAGAAGACCCCAAAGAGGACCCGATGGAGGAAGATCCTGAGGAGAATCCAGTAGAAGAAAACCCCGTAGAAGAGAATCCAGTGGAAGAAGATCGAGAAGAGATGAATTACGTGGAAGTAGACCACGATGAAGAAGCTCTAGCCGAGGAAGAAGGACCGGGAGAAGAAAACCCCGTGGGGGAAGAACCCGAAAATAAGGCCCCAGCCGAGTAAGAGTCGGAGGATGAAACCTCGAGTGAGGAGGAATTCGAGGCGGAAGAACCTCCAGTGGCAATCTCTGCGAGGCGCTATGGAAATGGACGCCCCTATCTTAGCGCGCGAGCTTACCGTAACCTATTGAACTTCCATAATCGTGACTGACGCGACTTATCTTTGTTTCTTCTGGCCAAATAAATCCATATATAGTTTAGGGCCACTTTTATCTTTCGAGTATACCTTGTTTGAAATTCTTCTGGGAAAATAAATAATAATAAAGTTCCTGAGTGTACAAATCTTTTGAGTATTGATTCGCATGATGCATTGACTGTTTTCCCTCTCCAATAAATTTCCTTCCCTCCTGAGATTCATTACTATTCACCCTTGCACCTTGTGCTGACTTGACCCCAGCCTCTTCAACATTCAGATTAAAGTACCGCACTCCGACCTTTTTGAATGGGCCATACTCTATTGTAATCCATACCCTGACTAGCCCTCACACATTATTAGTGCTATCTTTTCTTACTATAATTACATTCAGTGACGTTGCTATTCGAAATTTAGTTTTCGTTATTTTGTGTTTATCGAAAAAGAATGCGTGTTATTAACTACTTCCGTTTTACTTATTCTGAATACTTTACTATTCTTCGAATTTTCAATAGCCCAAATATATGCCATCACATACTATTTTGTTATATTTTCTCTTATTTCGCCATATGGCTTTTCTCAAGTTATTTTAAATTGCTTGATCGATATTTTTACTAAAATATTTTTGGCTTATCAACCAATTCTTCACTATTGTTTATTACTGATATCCATTTTTCCGTGTATTGTGTATATAGTTTATCATTATAGATGGTTATGCCTTGTGCTTTCTATGCCTATTCTTTTACTTGCGCTATTTCTTATACATATATAGACCTTTGACTTTCATCTAGTTGCTTTTACATAAATCGCTATATAGCAGTATTTGATTTTGTGGTTTTTCGCATAGTGTTTTATAGCTCATTGTTTATTTTAAATTTCAAGGACGAAATTTTATATAAATGGGGTATGATGTAATACCCGGTTTCCTTTAAAAGTAATTTTCATATTTATAAATAAACATTTTCCATATTTTTCCCTATTTAAATATTTTTATTTTTCCCTGACGCTATCCAAACCCCAACCCAATCCCTTCTCTCTCTCATTTCTTTTCTTTCTTCTTTTTCTCCTCTTTCTCCCCAAGCCCAACTCCCCCAGCTCAAATCCTATTCTACCTAAACCCAAACCCTAACCTTTATTTACTATTTTTCCCTAATTTTTTTCTCAGCCCAAACTCCAACTCCCCATTTTCCTTTCCTTTCCCTTCTTCCCAAGCGTGGCCCACAAAACCCAACCCGACACCCAAACCTGACCCTCATCCTTCACCCGCTTCTTCTTCCTTCCTCGTCTCCCTTCTTCCCGTTCATTTCCTCTGTATCGTGCCCATGCCCATGTTCGTACCCACGCCCAAGCAACCCGCTCTACCCAAGCGACCACATCCTCGCCTCCCTCAACAACCCCAACGACTCTCCCCCCGCTTCTCTCGCTCACTCCTCCACAAACCGCGCCCACGCCCTAAAGGCCGTGCCCACTTCCTACGACCTCCTCTCAACCCACCGACCCCTCTCTCGTTCTCATTCTTTCACTCGCAGTCTCCTCCTCTCTCCTCTCTTCTTCTCCAAAAACCCAAGCTCCTCCCACTTCCTCCACGTCGATCACCACCACCACCCAACACCGAACCCAACACCCTCATCTTCCCGACCTCACCCTCGCCTTCCTCCAATCCCCTACAACCTCCTCCCCGAGCTCCTTCCCTGCATACCCACTGCCTCAACCCACTACAACCCAAACCCAAGAACCCTGATGAGAATCCACGACACCATCGCTGCTCTCTCCTCACCGACCATCCCTTCGGTCATCACCATCTCCCTGACCCCGACCTACTCCTCTCGCCTCCCCCTTCAACTCCACGCCACCACCACAACTACAACTCCCGACGAACCCATCACCAGGCTACCACCTTCACCCGAGCAACCACCTCGACGCCGGTGATCCCTCGTCGTCGCCTCACCCCTCGTCATCACCTCCTCTCCCTCACGACCACAACCACCAACCCACTGTAACCCTCCACCTTCAACGACCACCAGCTCGATCCCCGTCTCTTCTTCTCCTATGCTCCCTAACTTCGAGCCACAGCACCCGCAGTCATCGACTTCCTCCTCCCGCTCTATCTTGCCGACCAACTTAAACGCCGGCAACCCCATCCACGACACCGAGCCCCCGTCCTTATCTCTCCATCGTCGGAGATCGCCACCTCCAAGCTACAGGCCCCGAGCACCTCAACACCCTCGTCCCTGCACCCATTGCCTCCAGCCAACGTCCAAGCTCGCCGCTGTCGCCGCTGCTGGTGCCGGGTCGGGCCCTTACGCGTACCTCTCACCGTCGTCGCTGCCGGGCTTATCATCGTCACGTTTGTCTGAGGCAAGTAAACCCCTCTCACTTGTCGTACATGCTAAATAAAATTATATCGAGTAAATGGATGGTTCTAATTATAATATATTAATATATATGTCATATCATGATTTATTATCGAACATATAATAGCGACTACTTTGCATTAACTGTATTGGATGGAAAACAAATATGGGTTTACTTATTGTTTAACCAACTAGATGAAACCGATGTTCGAGTGATAGCAACCTAAGTGCTCGATGCGAAACCTTAAGCGAAAACCTATTTTAAAATGATAGAATTTATGACCAATAAGTCTCTTTACTGATAACAAATATCACGTAGTAATTTGGGTTAAAATATTGACGTTTACAATATGAAATGACATCCCCGATAACCGACACGAAATCTGGAATTTGGTGCATACACTGCCATATTAAATTTATAGTACATCGTACATAAATCGTATCATGACATGCTTGGGCCCGTTACGAAGCAGACTGGATAATTTGTAAATCTCTGATAACTTTTACTGAATATTGTTTTGCTATGATGCTGAAAATTGAGGGGAAATACGACTCTGGACTGCAGTCCAGAGCAGTATTTTCCGACGACACCTGATTTTAGATGTGTATACATCCCTGTAAAAATCTGATAAAAACGCGGAGTCCTATATCATAGCGTAGACAATCAAGTTATCTAAGTAATGGTGTTAGTTTCATTTAATTAAAATAACGTTTTCTATTTTAAAAGTATTTTAGGTCGTCGACATATCCTGCAGTTTTCTGCAGTGACAGCTTGTACACATTGATATTAAATTGAACATATCTCCCAGCACGCAGCGGATATTATCGATCCGTTTTATGCGTTGGAAATCTAACTGTTAAACTTAAATGTTATCCAACTGTATAGTCTCCTAATTATGCTCCCAACTGGGAGTAAAAAGTGTTACGAAAAGGACTTCCAGTTCAGGAATTGGATTTCTAGCAGGGAACTCTTAAAATGAAATAACCATAACCAGCAAACCTGACACCTGATTGATGTGAAACCAATTTTTATGGATAGATAATTAAACATACTACTTATCCCTTTTTCCTTGTTTTGCTTAATTCTGCACGTATAATTTATAGTAAATTTTGCAAGTGGTATGACACCGGCTGCTCTGTTTTGTTCGCATTATAATTACTTGTATTCTCATCATATTATGTAGTAGTTGTATCCTCATTTGAATAGTGGTCATGGAGAATTGTTAACCTAGTGATCGTGTACATTACCCAATGATAGATATTAGTGATTTTATTGTGGCAAGTACGTTAGTGTTAAAGCGTGAATGAATAAGTGAAGTGACACGAACTTGTACACAATCAGTGGACCCAGTTAATTTATTGCATTGTTGACGCTTATAGGGCATATGTAAGTGTAACTATAACTAGTATGGGACGGTTATATAAGCACTTATATTAGTGTCATAGGTAAGGCGTTAAACGCTGTCCATTTATCTCGGGTACCAGTCGAGACATGCTTGATGGAGATCCTGTCTCCAGTTCTCGCGTAGACTTGTCATGGACCGACTAGTATTTGGATTCATGGTTGGTATTTGATATAGACCACGGGGTGTGGGGTAGTTTGAGTGTGAGTTCAATGGAATCTCGGGAGTCCCATTGCCGGCATATACAGCGATTCTGGGAGTCATATGGGTGATATTACTGATTATTAGCGAGCGTTTTAGGCCCGTGTTCCCTTGCCCCTGAGGACCTACCCTTGGGTTGGGAATACTACTGCGTAGTTGAATCTCACACTTGGACTGACGATAAGTTTAGCGACCTGGACAGTGAGACTTAGAGACTGATAGGGTTTGTGACATTGACATGCATTGCTTACTGATTTGATATACCTACTTTACTGCTTACCTGTACCGATTATTTCATGTGAGTCATCATTCTATATTTACTGCTTCATGTTCATCATCATTGCACGTGTTCACATTTGTATTTATATATATTGCTATTGTGTCGCTCTGACGACCTGAGTATGCATGCTCAGAGTGAGAAGTGGACTTAGCTCGGATCAGGACTTGACGTACCCCGAGGATATTGTGGACATCTAGATCAACCACGCCGGTGTTATCTTTCCTTTGACTCTATCTGGTTAGTTTTAGATCTGTTTTGATTTAGTGACTGCATTTCTCATTACCTGTGCATTGATTACTGATTACCACGTAAAGCTAGAAGCCGAAGTGTGACTACGGCAGGATATTTCCTTGACCGTAGGAGTATGACTGGCCTTGTCTCCCCTCGTATTCCGTATTTTGGAAAGCGGGGCGTGACAACCGCTTCTTAAACTAGCGGTTAATTAGTTTTCTCGCTATACCTGTAGTTTAAATAATCTTCTCAAATTGCAACCGATACTTAAAGTAGCGGTTTGGTTTTTCTTAATGAATATAACCGCTGCTTAAAGTAGAGGTTAAATAGATTGCTTTCTTTTAATAGCCTATACAAAATATAATAGTTATTTTAAGGAGCGGTTAGGTTTTCTTAAAGAATATAACCGCTTCTTAAACTAGCGGTTACATAGTTTGCTTTATGTACATACAGTTTAAATAATCTGCTCAAATTGTACCCGCTACTTAAGATAGTGGTTATTTTTTTCTTAAAAAATATAACCGCTACTTAAAGTATAGGTTAAATAGTTTTCTCTCTGTCCATTTAAGTTTGCACAAAATATAACCACTAGTTAAAGTAGCGGTTATATAGTTTGTTCTCTATGCATGGTGATTGCTCAAAATATAACCGCTATTTTAAGTAGCGGTTGAATTTTGAGTAGAACCAAAAAAATATACATTAGAAAATTTTATCTGAATTCATATACATAAATGTACATCAATTACATACAAATGTAGATCATTTACAGCCAAATGTACATGACTTTCTCACAAATTTACATCATGTATAACAAACAAATATCAGAGATCAGATAGAAATATAACCACACATCATATATGCAAATTTCAGCACACATCAACAAGACATCAACACACATCCTATATAGACATTAAAAACGAAATCTATAATTTATTACATTATATGGGTAGTTTCTGATTAGCTAGCTCATAACAAATCCTATATCTAGAATTATTTATAGTATTTGTGTTCCATTTTTCATCGTTCAGTGCTATTCCCCACGACAAGCTATCCATGTATTTCATTACAAGTACACCGCAATCGATTAATCTGGTGTCTTGTCTTGGATGTCTCTTATTCTCAATCCAATCCAAACCCTTTCCTAAATCAATTTTGCCGAGATTGGGTACCTTCTTTAGCATATGCTTAACAAAATGATTTAAAAATTTATTAAGTTAAATTAAATTAATACAGATTATAAGCAAATAAAAATAGTAATCGTTATAAAATTGGACTAACCACCATGGCACATTCATCCTTATACAAACGACCCACCTTTTGGTATAGTGGATCATGTAGCATAAACTCTCCCTCCGTAATGTACCAGACACACAAAATCCAATAATTTTCGTGACGCATGGGAATATAAATCTGGGGTTAAAATTTTCCATTATTATAAATCGTATTTGTTGCAAATAAAAAGAAAATGAGATAAATGAAGTATAGACTTATCGTGTCACACTCTAGTACAGACTTCTAGAAAGGATTTTTTGATTCGACCCAATCTAGTAAGCTACCTCTGCACTTGCGGTCCCTCCTCTTTAGTTTCTCAACTTTGTATTCGTTAAAACAATAACGGAGCAACGTCTAGAAAATAAAAATTAGAATGAACAACTTGGTAATGAATATTATTTAGATGACATACAAAACGAAAGTTAATAACGACGATTTACACAAAATTCAGGATAAAAGAAGAAACTATTGGCAGATGATTCGCGTATGTGTAACTTCTTGATGTAATCGGTTATCATTTCTCCTCTAACGTACTCCCCAATTTGTATCAAGAGAAAGTCGGAATAATATACAATTGTCTTTGTTTCGCTTGTATCCGGTTTGCTTATATGAACACATTCATTTTCTCTGGAGGTTATCAAAACATGAATATTTAGTACTTAACTTTTAAATAAGAAATTATAATTAATTCATTAGAAGTAGACAAACCTTGAGTTCCCTTTCTCTTCTTTGTGTTCGATCCAAAGTTACACCACCACGTACTTTTTTTAATTCCGATATGTGATATTTCATTCCTTGTACGGGCTTCACAAATTTCTTTTTCTTCTTATCTGGATTTGTGTATGGCGAGATCAAGAAAGAACTTGGATTCTTTTATCTCTTCGCATTTGCAATTTCCTCTCTTAAAAGATATTACCCCAGTTCGTTGGTCAGATCTACACCCATTGCACGGACACGTTTAGTACAATCAACATTTTTGGCTACTTTTGCGCCGTCTGTAACTGACCAGGATCGTCTCCTCCACATTTTGATCAACAGCCTCCCTAATATTTCTTTCATCAGCCATATAATATTTTTCTCACTTGGAAAATTCCCGATGGTCTTCTCCTCCGCATTTGCCTTGCTTGGCTCTTTCAAGACGGGGTCCTCCACGACGGTCTTCTCTCCCGCATTTGCTTTACTTGGCTCCTTCAAGACGGGGTCCTCTACGACGGTCTTCGTCCCCGCATTTGCATCATCGGCCGCATCGCATGCATTTCCAATAATGGGAAGATTATTCCCGGCATTTTTATCCCTTTCTGGGGCTTCATCCCCCCTTCTCATCAATCTCACCCTTTAGCACTCTATTGGTCTTTTCGTGTAATCTATTGAGCTTGTCATCATCCAACAAAGATATCTTACCTTCAAGCTCGTTTACCTACAAATAATAAGTAATAAATATAAAAAATTGGATCGAATATATTATAGGTGATATAAAACAAAATAAAACATAAACAATACTTACATAATCAAAAATACAGTTAATCTCGATGTTAGGCTCATAGATCTTAGTTGGTTGACTAGGAGGGTGTAATACCTTCCTAGTAATACCAGTATAACAAGCCATGTAGCCATCCGCAATATTCTCACCTTCCGCTGTAGGAGCTGTAAGCGTATATGTGCTTCTTACCGTGACAATTACGGTTATGCGGAATCAAAACTTTAAAATCTTGAGCACAATACACTAAATCTTTAGAATACAAGCCCAGACACTAAACTAAACAAACCCTAACTAGGAATTTTAACTACTAGGTTGGGATTACAACCTTTGTAGACGGTCCTTCGGGTCTTGAAAGGTAGACTCCACAAGCTCCTTGGGTTGATGGAATAAGCTCTCGAAGCTGATCTTCCGCGTAAAAAACGATCCACCCGAGGATACCAATTCAAGTGATAGCTTCGTCCGAAGCAACCAAAAACCAAGTCTTGCTAAGACAAGATACTTAAAGTGGTGTAGTTTGTGAACAAGATACTCTCTTTTATTCCTCAAAACTCAAGTGGAGAAATTAAGGAAGAAGAAGAAGGAGATGGCTACTTGAGATATTTTCTCTCTTGTGAAGAGATAACCATTGAAAAAACTATCTCAAAAATATCTTTCACTCTCATCTTATCCCTTCATCACAAACAAAAGAGTGGGTGGGCTAGTGACTCACTAGGGCGAGTCATAAGCCCACACACTTCGTCATTAAATGGTGAAGAGATAAGTGAGAGAGTGTAGCCACCTCACTAGTGTAGGGTGTTTTTCATCACCCCATAGAGATGGGAAATACATGCCACTTGTCAGGCGTATTACAGATTCCCCCTGCCTAGGGTAGGTTGGGATTTATTGATTGTGGGGATCCGAATCTTCGGCAGCCGCGGACTAAGCTGCTGTTAATTATCCATCGCCTTTGAAGCGAAGGAACCTCCGATTGACGAGGAAATTAGTCATGCGAACTCAATGTGCAGTGTGCATATGTGTGTGTCACGCCCCGCTTCCCAGTGTACGGAAGTGGAGACGTGGCAAGCCTGCAACGTATTTACTAGAAAGTAAATAAGTTAAGCGTAATTAAGCAATATAATATAAAATACACAAGAATTGATAAGAGATATAAAATGAACATCAACTTTTATTAACATTCATCTTTACTAGACAACTGCTTTGAAATGGAAAAGTACAATGATATAAAGTAATGCCTAGACAGTGGCATACCAAATGAAAAGTAAGTACAAGAAGCTAGAAGTCCTGCTGGTAAGTGAGCTGGTCCATGTCTTCCTGGCTCTATCTAGAGAGAGTCCTGTCCTCCTGACGAAAATTCCAAAGGAAGAAATAGACAGGAATGTCGTCAGCGAATTAGCACTCGGTAAGTCCCAAAAGAAAGAATGGAATATAGCAAGTAAAGAGAATTGAAACTGGTAAGTTGTACATGTATAAGATTGCTATTCTAATGTAGTTGTTTGTAACTTGGTACAGAAGGTATTTGTGTATACGAGAGAAGTCAATCTTACCCCGTGAACTATGGTAACATATAGTACAAGGCCCTGTCAAAACCCATGGGACAACGACACGAGAGTTCATGTAGGTGTCTTTTAGTGATCATCTCGTGCCATGCTATACATTCCGTACCAATCTACCTTGTTAACTCCGTAATGTATTGTATAGATTATATGGCTTGCTGAGACCATGGATACAAGTTGTTCAAGTAGTCAGGTTCAGAATGTAAGCTTGTAGTCATGTCAAGTTATAGCCATGGTTCGGTCAAGTCAAGTCTTGTATTCAGGTTTGATATTCAAGTTCATGTTTAAGTATACATGTTAAAGTTTGGATTCATGTTTGAATTGGATTCTGCTTTGAGTTTGGATTCAAGCTTGATTTAGACTCAGACTTGAGTCAGACACTTATAACTGATTTAGATCCTGAGTTAGTTTCGGGAGTTATCGGTAACTGCTGCACATGAACGGCATGATTTGTGTCATTTTTCAAGACAATTACCATAGATAACACCGTTAAGTTTTCTATCTTAAACAGGCAAGCATTCACTTTCTCCGGCTCCCTGAGGCTCAAGAGAATTGATCCCGCTTAAACCTATATTTACTAAAGCCGTTAACAGTGTTTTATATAGCTCGAGGGGGTTTTATGAAAAATATTTTTAATATAGTTTCAAAATAAACCTGGAGAAGTTATTTATTTTATTTAGGGTTTTCATGGATATGAATTTTATGGGTTTAAGGTATTTTAGTGATAATTACCTTAACTTGAATAGTTCATGGTATTTTACTGTAAGCTTGTCTTGTATTGATATCTTGATGGTATTTTAGTGAACTTGTAATTCTTTTATTTAAGGAAAAATGTAATTATATTTTGAAAATATAAGTATTTTGTAATATTTATATAATTATTAAAAATTAAATTTTATTAAAGTAGAAAAATTACGTTTTTCTTAAAAACCGTATTAAAAACCTTTCGAGACCGAATGCTCCGTGAGGAGCTTTACATCTCGCTCTACTAGCTCAAGGATGTGCGATATTTGCACCATCCAATACCAGGTCCCCTAAAAAGGGTTGTAGAGGCTTATTTACAAAGGAATTTTAAAATACAATCCCAAAGAAAACCGTTTTTTATAGTAAATGGTATTTTAATGGAATATTTTCTCGAAACACAAATCTACATGAAAGAGTTATCGTGCTATGGAACCATGTGTGTTTGTGAGGGGTAGGTCATTATCCCGTGAAGTATTATAAAAGTATAATTAACAAAAAAATACTAAAAGAGAGATATGTGAAGTTCATGGTATTTTACTGTAAAAGTTAAGTTAAAGCAATTTTACATAATATATTCTTGATTAAAAATTGGTTCTAAAGATTGGTTATATGATTACAAACATGGTGTAAGAATATGGATGAAAAATATGTGAGAAAAAGTGGAATTTTAGAGGTTTAAAAGAAGATGTCGTTGTTAACTCCACTTCCGACATATATTTTGAAAATAGACTTTCATAGAAGAAGGAGAGAGATTGGAAGGGACTTACCAGCTAGATAGATGAAGAGAAGGTAGAAGGAGAGAGTGTTGTCGGCGTCGCGTCGTGGGGTCACCGGAATATGCTTCGATCCTCGCCGGAACTTGATCGTTTACTAACTCCTCTTCTACTCCACTTGTACTTAAGAAATTTTGAGAATTTTGGCTATAATTTTCAGAATGATGAAGGGCTAGGGCATGGGGTAGTATTTATAGTGTGGAATTAGGGTTTTGGAATTAAAAAGATGAATTAAAATGAATTAAAAAGATGATAAATAGGCAATTGATGGGTCTCTGTTTGATTGCAGAGCAATGAAACAGTGCATGAGAGTTAGGGGTAGGGGAAAAGACTTATGTGCAAAGCCCGGGCATATTTTGCCACAGGCAGACCATCGGTGCCGGCCCTAGGAGGGATCTCGCCGGTTGATTTATGGAGAAGGGCCATAGGATTGGTGCCATGTGTTCACGCCATTATTTACAACATTGTGCATATGTTTATTTCTTCAGACTTTTCATTTTTATGTGCATTGCACGTGTAAACTTTTGGGCTTCTAAAAAGTTTAAAAGAAAAATCAGAAAAAATATAATGTGTTTGATGGGGTTGGAACACAGGGGCTACGTCACAGCAGTGCAATGCTTTACAAGTGAGCTACAAGTTGTTTCTTACCGTTCTTAAACAACAATTATCTTATAACTTGTACTTAGACTTGTAAACTCTTTTCTTTACATTAAACTGAAAAATTTTGTACAGTAAATTCAGAGTCGTTACAATATGTCTTCAGGGGTTTTGGGTATATCGGGGGCCTCGCAGAGTTTACGGGGGTCCCGCTACCCAGATAGCTGGCTGGGGGTCAATGAGGCTAGCAGCACCCTTTGCGGGGTGCGGGGCAGCGCCTCGTTAGAAATTTTTTCTAGCGGGGGATGTGTTTTGAGTGTGGTGTATATAAAAAAAGAAAGAAGAAAAGAAAAAAAACGGTGGGTAACGTCTTAAAGACGCGTGGGCGCTGGGCATTATACGCCGGCGCCTCACGCGCCTGGCATATGGACGCTGGGCATCTGCAGAAAGAAGGGGTTTAGCCCCGGAATTAGGAGTTGAACTTCAGAAGGATTTTTATCTATGGAGTTAAACTCCAAAAGATTTTGAGTGATGTTAAACTCCCCAAAAGGATTTTTTTATTTATGAAGTTAAACTCTAAAAGGTTTTGAATGGAGTGAAACTTCCCAAAAGGATTTTTTTATTTATAGAGTTAAACTCCAAAAGATTTTGAATGGAGTTAAACTCCTAAAAGAGTTTTATTTATAAATTTAAACTCCAAAATATCTTAACAAATGGAGTTGAACTCCCAGAAATCTTTGGAGATGATCAAAGGGGACCCCTTTCTTCTCCCCTTTAGCCCTGGATTTTCTTTTGAGCTTTGGATCTTCCCGAAGTGGGGTTTTTAGAGATGGGTCTCCCTCCTCCACCTCTCTGTTGGCTGGATCTTAGAGAAAAGGGGGTGAGACTTAAAAATCTCCCATTTTAGAGATTTGATGGAAGATCCGATCTCCCCTTCAAGGGATTTATTGTGAAAAACCGCTTCTTTTTAGAAAAAGAAGAGTTAAACTCTTGATTTAATTCATAAAGGGGAAGAAGGTTTAAAACCTTCAGTAAGGAGAAGGAGGCACAAAAACCCTAGCTTTTGAGGGGAATGAATTATTTTCCTTCATTTCATTATCATGTTGACATTTATAGGCTTACAAATTTACACATCGCCCCTTGGGCTTTACAAAATGGCATTTTGCACATTTATTTTACATTCATGCATGAAAATTACATCAAACTTATTTATTACATAATTTTTTTCTTGGCAAGGGGGAGGCCGGCCTCTTCATGTTCGGGTCCGACTTCGGCACGGGACCACTAGACTGTGGCTTTGTCCCACTTGATTTGGAGTTGACTTTGACTTTGATTTGGTCAACCGGGATATAATTTTTGACCCCAACAAAGCGCCCCCATCAATAAATGCACATCGCGTATATGGGTTGTGTGGATGAAATTGATGGATCTTGTTCCGTGTGAAATTTGACTTTGAGGTGGAGCATCATTGCGGGGGCGGAGCGTCCTTCCGGGAGCATGATTCCGGGTGTCGGAGTATCATTCCGATGTGCGGAGTATAATTCCACGGTCGGAGTATCATTCTGAAGAGCAGAGCATAATTTCGGGGGTCGGAGCATCATTCCGATGTGCGGAGCATAATAACGGGATCGGAGAATCATTCCGAAGAGTGGAGCATAATTCCAGAGGGAGGATATATTCTGAGATGAAGTATAGTTTCGATGCAACATTCTGGGACGAAACATAATTTCGACACGGGGTTCCGGGACGAAGCATAATTTCGACACTGGACAGGTGTATCCTAAGACGAACCGTAATTCCGTCATAGGGCAGACATTTTGACCGAAGCATAGTTTTGATGCAGAGATTGATTCCCAGGAGAATCATAATTCTGACAGGGAAGGCAGAAACTCTGAGACGAAGCATGATTTTGACATGGGGTATATTCTGAGATGAAACATGATTCCAACACAGAGCTTGCTTCCAAGGCGAAGCATAATTTCGACAGGAAAGGCAGGTACTCCGAGACGAAGCATGATTTTGACACGGGGTGTATTTTGAGACGAAGCATCATTCCGACACAGAGGTAGACATTCTGAACGAAGCATAGTTCTAGTGCAGAGGTTGTTGGTTTACTTGATTTGGTTCCCGTTTTGACAACGTGGAGGTCGATACTTCCCTTTTTGCGACGTGGACGGTCAATACTGCCCTTTTTGTGACTTGGACGGTCGGTGCTGCCCTTTTAGCGACATGGACGGTCGGTGCTGCCCTTTAGCGCCGTGGATGGTCGGTGGCGATTTGACTTGCTCCGCTTCTTGCGATGTCAGGAATTAGATTTGACTTGCTCCGCTTTCTACGGTGTCCAGGTTGGATTTGAGTTGCTCCGCTTTCTGCGGTGTTTGGATTCGACCTGTTTCCGAGGTGGATCTTGATTCTGCCAGGGAGGTCATTGGTTGACTTGATTTCGAGGCGGAGCATAATCCCGACAGGGAAGTCATTGATAGACTTGATTCCGAGGCGGAGCATAATTCCGACATGGGGTACATTCTGAGACGAAACATGATTCCGACACAGAGCTTGTTGGTTTAATTTGATTTGGGAGTTTCTCATTCGTCTAGCGGGGCTTTTGAGCCTGGGACTTGGAATTTAGGTTTTTGTTCGGCACCAGCATCGCTACACTGGAATATGGTATCAGGAGCGAATCATCATTTGCCGTGGAGAACATCGGATTTGGGTTGGCATCAGCATCGCTACACTGGAATATGGTACCAGGAGCGAATCATCATTTGCCGTGGAGAACATCGGATTTGGGTTGGCATCAGCATCGCTACACTAGAGTATGGTACCAGAAGCGAATCATCATTTTCCATGAGAGGATTTGGGGATTTTGGTTTGGCATCAGCATCGCTACACAGGAATTGGTATCAGAAGCGAACCGTCATTTTCTTTGAGGGGATTTCCCTCGTTCCCAGTTTAACGACTTAGAGGTCATCTGTTCCCAGTTTAATGACTTAGGGGTCATCTGTTCCCAGTTTAAGGACTTAGAGGTCTATTGGATCGAAAGTTTGGAATTCTGGGGTTGGGGTCGGCATATTTGCTGCTAACACTGGAGCACAACTGCCAGGAGCAATTTATCATTTGCCTTTTCTTGTTGGGGAGCGATGGCTTAGAAGACAGGATTAGGTCCATATCACCTAAGGCTTTTCAATTTTATGAGCCGTAAGGATCCCATAAAAGTATTTTCTCCCCCCGAGTCGAAAGGATCTCATAGCTGTATTTTCTCCTTAGGAGTCGTGGGGACCTCCAAGTGTGTTTTTTGTTTGTGAGTCGTAAGGATCCTAAGAAAGTGTTTTTTTACGAGTTGAGAGGATCTCATAAGTTTTGTTCTCCTCATATATCGTGAGGACACATGAGTGGGTCTTCCCAAATGGAGCATAATTCCGATGGCGGAGACCGGCCGCGGGACTGGTGATTGCGGTGAGGCATGGATGTGATGAGGATTATTTAAGCTCGTGGATTGTATACGGTAGTCAATTTAGGGACTGACCGTAGGGATGGGAGAATTTGGAATTTTATTGGGCGTCTGCATCGCTAACACTGGAATGGTACCAGGAACGACTCATCATTCGCTTTTTGGGCATTTAGGGTATTTATTTGTATACAAGTTTTTTTTAAAACCGCGATTGCTCTATCATTTCAGATTTTCTTATCGCGAAGGTCGTGATTGCCCTATCATTTCCGCTATTTATTCGCGGTTGCCCCATCATTTCGGCTTCATCTTTTATTTACAAATTTTTTTACACTTCCAGTCTAACGACTTAGGGGTCGAATGTTCCCAGTTTAACGACGTGGTGGTCATCTGTTGGAGCCTGGGCTCGATTCTACAGGAACCACGGGCTCCTTTGGCTTAATTGCATAAGCGGGCCTTTCGTCATCTAGACCGAGCCGGTGTTGGATAGAAACAACCATGTCATCATCATGGCTATAAGGCGTAGGAGGACTTGTTCCTCTTGGCTCCATCATGTAGATCGTATGGATTGTGTTACCGTCCATTGCTTCTTCATTGGCAATGTTGCTCGTTTGGCTCTTAGCTTGTTGCTTTGGTCCGTGATTGAATCGTTTCCGTGTCGTGTTTTGAAAAGTGTAAAAGATCACAACCAAAGAAATTTATAAACCGCAATCAATTAACGGTGTCTATTGTAGTTTCGTCGGTGAATGCGGATCGTCCACTGAGAAAGTGTGATTTGTTCGTTATCGTTTTATTTGAGTTGAAAATTAAAAGATAAAAGAAAATGATTCAATATTCATGAGATTTTAGTTTCAAAAATCATAAAGAACTAGATCTAAAATCAAGAAATGATAGAGATCAAGAAAATGTCCAAATAGTTTGGATTATCAAGATTTGTAAAGAGCCTTGTCGAAATCGATCCAATTGATAGTGATGATGAATACTAATTATTACAAATTCTTATCTATTGAAGATTTGTTGCTAGATCGATAACGATCAATGAGAATTAGGGAACTATTGAAGAAACTAGGGTTTCCCCATCATCATCCCTCATCCTTTCATTGATTATCATTCAAATTCTAGCATCTAGCAAATTAAACCACCGATCGTTGATCTCTAATTTGGAGCGAAAACATTCAAGAAAGCGATCTCGCTCAAATTAGGTTTTCGATGATTCAATTTCTTAAAGTTTACAAAACTCATAAGATTTAAGAATCGTTCAAGAATTTAATCATCATCTTCTACCTATTCTCTTGATTCCGCTACAAGCGGAGAATTTACTCACGCATCATTATAAAGCAATCAAAAACTAAGAATATCATAATGCGAGAATGAATAGAAAGCAAGAATAAAGATTTTCACCTTTATTTAGATCTTCTTCAAATTATAACTCTCACTCAAGTTTACAAGACTAGCTCTAGCTCACTCAATTAAGGAGGAATTTGGCGTCGATCTTTGTGTGGCTCGATCGTCGTGAGTCACGGATCGTCGTGGATCTCTTGCTCGGATGAAGATCGGCGTTACTTCAAAGGCTCGTTGAATGCTTGCTTGATTTGGTACTCGATGAATCTTGATTTGGCTTTGGAATTGGATTCGGTATAGGGTTTTGAGTTGCAAGTTGTGTCACTCAACTTGCGGAATTTTGGCTCAATATTCAACAACCTTTGTAATGAAGCCCTAGGTCCCTTTTTATAGATTTTCTTTAGCTTCTCCTAGAAGCTAGGTCTAGCTTCCCTTGGAAGCTTGGTTGTTATGAGGCTTGCATAGGAAGCTAGGGTAGAGAAGTTTCTAGATTAAGGTAGTTAGCTAGCTTGCATGAGAAGCTTGGTAGTTATGAAACTTGCACAAGAAGCTTGGCTGTTAGAAGGGAAGCTTCTGGAGAAATCTACACAATTTGAAACGTCTTGGAGAAGCTTGGCCGTTAAAAGAGAAGCCCTGCAAAATGTTCCAACCGCCGACGAGTCAACTCGGCCGCGGATCCGCGGCGGATCGGCCTGACTCGGCCGCGGATCCGCGGCCGTTTGGAGTGATCTCTGCATGAAACTTCCAGGTTGATTTCATGTTGGCTTTATGGCACTTTCCTGATGTCTGGAATATTTTTATACTTTCTTGTTTACTGCCAGATTTCAAGTCTTTGACTTGATGCGTTTATTAGCACTTTTAGCAGTTCCGGCTCTTTTACCTGGAAAATTTCCTGCACACAATCTCGAGACAAGTGTTTGATATACAAAGATCATGTATGCAATAATAAACGCACAATTTCCCTCATAATTCCGGTTATAATGTATAACACATATTATTTGGTATTTTGCAGACAAATTACTAATATGTGCTATATTTATACCAAACACCTTTAGATGGTTACAAAGAGTAGGGAAATTGATGTGTTAAAAATGCAATATTTTCGACTGATTAAATTCCCCCAAACTTAATTTTGGTTGTCTCGAGCAAACTTGTTTTATTAGAAGAGAAGGAGAAAATATAAGAAAAAGAAAAAACTAACTAGCACGCTTTCGTAGGCAACACGATTGCACTGAGCACGTGCAACAAGCCTTTAAACCTCTAGGTGTCCCTAGTAGGAGGAGTGTTGTCTCCTGAGGGTTTTCAGCGGATTGCACCCATAAAATCCAATAATAAAAGAAAGACCGTGAAAGTTACATATAAAAATAAGAATTGTAAAAGAAATATTTTAAAAATCAGAGTTTCCAACTATACTAGCTTTTCGGTTGTCATGAGCCCTATCTTAATAGTCATGAAAAGATGTTAGAAATCACATCATCCCTCAATAAAGCACCGTCTTTATTCTTCATTCCTACCTTTCTTCCAAACACCGATCATATACCCCTACGTGTGTGTAATAGACATCCTTACATTCGGAGAATTCAATTCAAGCTATCATACTTTTGTTCATCTACCTCAGTACTTTTTAATCAGTGAATATTTAGATGAGATTGCTCACACATTTTTCATGCGACCGTTAATACTTCTTGAGATACTAACCGACTGATTGCTCATGTGCTTGCTGATTAGGTGTATTAGTATTTTCCTCGTTTTGCACCACCTAAGGCTTAGCAGTGACTCCCAAACCAGTTGGTCTAAGACACTAGGTGATGAAGCACCCTCGCTATATTTTTTTATTGCTGCCTTGGTGATAACAAAACCAGTGTTCATTTTTCTATACCATTTTATATTTTATTCATTTATAATTTCCTTCATACTTTAGCTTTTAGACAAGAGCATTTCAAGGTATCCTCTACTATCCCGAGTTTCAAGACGTGTGTAAGTGCGTATAGTAGGGTATTAACATTCAAATGTTTGGCTTCCAGAATAGGAACTATTTTTCAGACTTATTTTTATCCTCAGATTAGTGACTTCATCTTACTAACCCTTAGGACAACGGCTCATAACCACTTATTACTAGTTCGTTTTAAGAAAACTTCTAACTTTCTTGCTTTTCTTAAATTTTTCTAATCTTTTGGATGTAATTTTTCCCTATCTAATCTTTTATTATAAAATTAAATATTAAATATTTTTATCTTTTTAATTTTTCACCCTTTTATTTATTTATTTATTTTTTAGAATATATGTTTTATATGTTTTGTGCTTATGCAAAGTGATATGCAAATGATGCACAAATGAGCATAAACCTCCTCCAAACTTGTTTTCAACAGTGTCCTCACTGTTGCCATCTGCTGGATCACAAAAAACCTGTAAGCTTGGGAGGAAATTCATTAACGGGGGCAATAAATATGATCGTGAAAATCTCCCCCAAACTTATTCTTTTCACTCACCTCCATTCGAAAGATAATACGGTATTTTACAAGACATGGAGGTGAGACGGAGGAATTTTAATCAAGATAAAGCGGCTCCTGTAAAAACAGGAGCTCCTCCTTGGGGTCAGTGGAAAAATACGGTTTTAATCTATATCCATTTACTTTGAAAAATGTACCGTTTTCAACATTTTCAACCTCAACTGCCCCGTGCGGGTATATATACCGCACAACAAAAGGTCCTTTCTACCGAGATCGTAGCTTACCCGCATGAAGATGGAATCGTGAATCATAAAGAAGTACTTGTTGACCAGGTGTAAAAGTTTTTCTCAAAATATTTTTATCGTGAAATACTTTAGTCCGATTCTTTACAATCACATCATTATCGTAAGTTTCATCGCGGAGTTCGCTTAGCTCGTTTAATTGCAGCTTTCAAAAGTTGCAGGCTTGATTTAAGTCAAAGTTAAGTTCTCTAATGGCCCATATTGCTTTGTGCTCAATCTCGACTGGAAAGTGACAAGCCTTTCCAAACACTAGTCTATAAGGAGACATACCTAGATCGGTTTTATATGCAGTTCGGAATGCCTAAAGAGCATCCGTCAATTTGGTTGACCAATCTTTTCGATTTTTAGAAATGGTTTTCTCCAAAATTTGTTTGATTTGTCTGTTTGAAACCTCAGCTTGCCTGCTCGTTTTGGGATGGTAGGGTGTGGAAAGTTTGTGGTTGATTGCATATTTCTGCATCAAAGTCTCAAAAGACCGATTACAGAAATGTGTCCCGTTATCGCTAATGATAGATTGTGGGTGTCCAAATCACGAAAAGATGTTTTCTTTTAAAAACTTAATGACAACCTTTTTGTCATTAGTGCGACAAGGAATAGCTTCCACCCATTTCAAGACGTAATCAACCGCAAGCAATATGTACAAATTCCCGAAAGAGTTGGGAAAAGGACCCATAAAGTCAATACCCCAAACGTCAAAAATTTCAACCACCAAAATGTGTTGAAGTGGCATCTCATTTCTCTGGGAAATCCTACCCGTGTGTTGACATTGTGTACAGGTTTTGCAATGATCAAATGTATCTTTGAATAAAGTCGGCCAATAGAAACCGCATTGCAAAACATTTTCCACCGTCTTTCGAGTACCAAAGTGACCCCCACATGCCTGATCATGACAAAAAGATAGAACACTCTTGAATTCATCATTAGGGACACATCTGTGAATGATCTGGTCAGGACAATACTTAAACAGATAGGGTTCATCCCAGTAAAAGTGTTTTACTTGGGATAGAAATCGATGTTTGTCCTGTTTTGACCATTCACGGGGAATAAGTCCCGTAGCAAGATAATTCACAATATCCCTGAACCAAGGTACGTCGGATACATTCAAGAGTTGTTCGTCTGGAAAAGAATTAATGATCGGCAGGGTCACAGGTGAAGAAGAGATACGCGACAGATGGTCGGTTACAACATTTTCACATCCTTTCTTATCTTTAATAACAAGATCAAATTCTTGTAATAGAAGGATCCAACGTATTAGCCTACCTTTAGCATCCTTCTTCGCCAAAAGATGTTTCAAAGCGGAGTGGTCAGTGTACACAACAATAGGGGAGCCAATCAAGTAAGGCCTGAATTTTTCTAATGCGAATACAACTGCTAAAAGTTCTTTTTCGGTAGTTGTATAGTTAATTTGAGCATCGTTCAGGGTCTTACTTGCATAATAGATCACGTGTGGCATCTTTTCAATGTGCTGTCCTAAGACTGCACCAACTGCAAAATCTGATGCATCACACATAAGCTCAAACGGGTGGTTCCAATCTGGAGAAGATAAAACGGGGGCTGTAGTGAGAGAGTTTTTGAGTGAGTCAAATGCTGCCTCACAATCTGAGTCAAAGTGAAAGGTTATGTTCTAGGCCAAGAGAAGAGTTAAGGGTCTAGCAATTTTGCTAAAATCCTTAATGAGTCTCTGATAAAAGCCTGCATGGCCAAGAAAGGATCGTATATCCTTGACGCATTTGGGATGATGAAGGTTTTGAATGACATCTATTTTAGTTTTGTCAACCTCAATGCCTTTTCGTGAAATAACATGTCCAAGCACAATTCCCTCTTGGACCATGAAATGTCATTTTTCCCAATTCAAGGTTAAGTTCTTCTCCTTACAACGAGTAAGAACCGCGTCAAGATGAGATAGGCAGTCAGCAAAAGAATCTCCGAATATCGAGAAATCGTCCATGAAAATCTCCAGAAAATGCTCGACCATGTCCGAGAATATCCCCATCATACACCGTTGAAATGTAGCGGGAGTATTGCATAACCCAAAGGGTATGCATCTATAAGCAAATGTACCAAAAGGACAAGTAAATGTGGTTTTGTCTTGATCCTTTTTGGCAATAGGGACCTGGTTATAGCCAGAGTATCCGTCCATGAAGCTGTAATATTCCCGTCCAGCCAAGCGTTCCAGCATCTGGTCAATGAAAGGTAGAGGGAAGTGGTCTTTCTTCGTTACGGCATTGAGTTTTCTATAATCAATACATACACGCCACCCAGTTTGAGCGCGTGTCTGGATTAACTCATTTTCCTCATTTGTTATGACCGTGATGCCAGATTTCTTAGGGACGACATGAATTGGACTTACCCATTGGCTATCGGAGATTGGGTAAATGATACCATTGTCAAGGCATTTGACGGTTTATTTCTTCACCGCATCCTTCATGACGGGGTTCAACCGTCTCTGTGGTTCTCGGGTTGGCTTGGCTTCATCCATCAGATGTATATGATGTTCAACAATCAAGGGACTAATCCCTTTGATGTCAGCCATAGTCCAACCAAACGCCTTCCTATTAGATCTCAATACCGTTAGAAGCGCATTCTCTTTCTCTAGAGTTTAAGAAGCGGATATGATCACCGGTAAAAACTCATTCTCACATAAATATGCATATTTAACATGATAAGGTAAAAGTTTGAGATCTAATGCTGGCGGAGAAACTATAGAAGGTGGGGTCATCGAATGATATTCAGATTCATGAAGAAGCTCGTAGCCTGCATAGGATACAGACTCGGAAAGTGATGAGTCAAGAGCTTCAGACTCAGGAGTGGAAAGAGTATAAGACTAGGATGTGAAAGATTAAACATTGATGTGCTAGTGTCATCGAGATCTTGATTGAATGTTGGATTTTGTGATCAAAGAATTAATTGCCGCAATCAAGAACGGCGTCGCTTGGTAGCTAGCCGGTGAGTACGGGTCGGTCCAAAGGGATTTTGTGTATTCTCAAATTGTTCTAACGAGTTAATTCCAAACGGTGTTGGATTGATTATCACTAAAAACTAAGTTGATTTAGACTAGGATTAGAATCTTGCTAGGTTTAGGTTTAGATTAAGTTTGGAAATTTAAGATCTCCCACCGCTTTCAATGCCCTAATTAAGATCTACGAGATGTTATGGTAATAATTAATAAAGTGGATTAGTACCATCGGGAAGAAACGATGTTTCTTCCTGTAGGTTCTTGTCCTTCCTATCTTAATCCTTACCTTAACCTCCATGGTAAACATGCACAACCGGTCTTTTAAACTACGGTATCACCGCTACCTTGTGGGATAGGGTGCCTTAGGGAGCAGTGTGTGTATGTATGCATGGAGTCCTATAAAAAGATGTGATGGGCAAGAAAGGGGTGAGGGAATTTCATCTCTCAAACCTTTCCTATTCCTAACCCTAACAAGCGAGGAACTACTCACTCATTAGGGAATTGATAAACATATTCTAAACTAATTAACTAGGGTAGATAATAAAAGTTATGCTAGGGCAGAAAGAAAATTAACTAGGGCAATAAAAAGAAAACTTACTCTAATTTTTATTTGATGCTCTCTTCAAACATTTTCAGGAATTGAATTCTGAATTTTGATAAATACAATGAGGCACAAGAAGAGGCATACCTCAAAAAAAGGTTTAGGGTTTCTATTTATAGATCATAGAAACCCTAGGGTTACATTCGACTCACATTTGCATTTGCAAATATACCCTAAAGAAGACTAGTCAACGCACCGCCGCACCGACACGAAATTGCACCGACACGGGCTTCATATGGCCGTGGATACGCGGCCATAAGGCATGTTTGGCCGCGGTTCCACGGCCATGTTGATGGCTTGTTGGCTGCATTTTTCTGGGTTTCTTCTGGTTGACTTTAGCTTCTTGTTTCTTTACTTGGTTTCTCAGATTGTCTTCTATTTTGCTTCCAGATTTCCATAGTGAATCATGTTGTGGACTTTACCATTTGCTTCGTGTCGAAGTCTTGAACCTTGCGCTGCCTTTGTACTTTGTGAACTTGTTCATTGATCTTCATTGTCCCTCAAACTGTAGGCATGATTAAGATTCTTCCATTTGTCGGTCGTAGTCTCACTTTTGTATTATCTTTTCATCATTTTCACTGTTTTGTTCCGAGAACCTGTAACCTGCAACTATGTAGCAGACATGGATCAAAAGCACCTGTTTATTTGTAAAATGAATAAGAATGGGGAATATAATAATGCAAAATTATGATATGAACAGATCTTCAAAGCAAAGTTCATCAACTTCGCAACTTTCGGGAGCAATCTCGTGGACAGAACAGACATCAAGTATGTGAGCAGAGGGTTCAGACGGTTGACTTCTAATTTTGTAAATGTTTAGTTCAATTGTCATTTTTCCAAAAGATAGGTTCATAGAACCGTTTTGACAATTAATGACAGCAATGGAAGCGGCAAGGAATGGCCGACCCAAAATCACCAGAATTTGGTTCTGTGGGTTTGCTACAGGTTGTGTATCGAGAACAATAAAGTCCACAGGGAATATAAATTCCCCGACTTTTATCGACACATCATCCAGTTCACCCCTAGGTTTGGTGATTGATTGGTCTGCCATTTGGAGAGTGCAATGAGCTGGTTTTAACTCTCCAATCCCTAACTGCTCGTGAACAGAGTATGGAAGCAGGTTAACACTTGCGCCAAGGTCAAGTAAAGCACGGTTAATATTTTTAACCCCCAATAGAAATTGAGATTGTAGGACATCCTGGGTCCTTACGTTTCTTTGGTAACTGTGGGGTAAAAGCAGTGCTAACATTATTAGTCATGAAAACCTTTTTGGACACTTGAGTCTTCCTCTTCCTAGTGCACAAGTCTTTGAGAATTTTCGCATAAGCGGGGACTTGTTGAATAGCATCTAGGAGAGGGATATTGATGTTAACTTGTTTGAACATTTCCATAATTTTCTCCATATGTGGAATCGATTTGTTTCCCCTTAACCGGTTCGGATAAGGAGCTTTAGCAATAAGAGCTAGGTCCAATATTGGAGAAGGTGGTGTGTACGGAACTGATCCCAGAATAGAAGTGGGGATCGTCTTTGGTGGACTAAAAGAGGTATGCTGAGGTGTCGAGCCTTGGGGAAAATGAAGAATAGGCACGCAGGAAGGTGGTGGGGTAGAAAAACTAGGGTCAGAAGTAGAAGTAGATGTGGAAGGGAAAGTCTCAGCCCGGGTATTATTGATTAATTCTTCATGATTATCAATCTCTTCCCCAAATTGATTATTCGGCACTCTTCTGGATCTCAACGTTGTAATGGCATTCACATTATAGTGTTGTGAATGTACAGGATTCGGTAGGGGTTGAGACGGAAGTTTCCCTTTCTCTTTAGCACTCATTTCGGCTTTTAATTATGCAATTTGTGCTTCTATCGATTTAATACTCTTATCATGGGAGTCAGAGTTTTTCTGGATTTTATCGACAGAAGTCTTTATTTCAGCCGAAACTTGCATAAAATTTTTCAGAATCAAATTCATGGTTTGTGCGAGTGAAGAGGATTCATCAGTACCGGTCAACTGTAAAGGATTATACGGTGCAGGTATGTTAACCGGATTTTGAAAGTTTTGTGATTGATAGGGGTGCTTAGTCAGTTATAGTGGTTGTTGTTGTGTTGGAGGAACCCTTTGGAAATTGTTTTGATTTGGAACCGTGTTTTGAGTTTGTTGTTAGTTCCAAACAAAGTTAGGGTGATTCCTCCAACCCTGATTATAAGTGGAAAAATACGGATCGTTTCTAGGTCTTTGTTGGAAAGCAGCATTGGTATGCTCTTGACCTTGAAATCGAGAATTCAAAGGACATTCTTCCATAAGATGAGATGGATCAGAACAACATCCACAGACAGTTTTGGAGAGTGGCATCTGATTTAGGGAGGCTGCTAAAAATTTATGTTCCATAGCTTCGAGTTTGTTTTGCATTGCTGCCATTTTAGCTCTAACTCCTATGGATACATCAAGTTGATGAATGCTACCCCTAGACGATGACTGGTTTACACTCTCCCACTGTAAAGTTCTTTCAGCGAAATCTTCTAAAAATCTCCAGGCTTCACCATTATCTTTATTCATGAAGGTGCATTGACACATGGATTCAAGGGTCTGTTTTATTGTAGGATTAATGCCCTCATATATGATTCTGCACAGATCCCACTAGGGATTCCGTGATGAGGACATTGAACTAACAGATCCTTGAAATGTTCAAAACACTTCGAGAATGGTTCATTTGGAAGCTGGGTAAATTGATTTATTTTGCTACGGACACGAGCTGTTTTATGATTAGGGTAGAATTTCTTTAGGAAAGCCGTTACGAATTCTACCCAGTTTGAAATAGAATGTGCGGCTGTGTTATAAAGCCACTTCTCGGCTATATCGCACAAAGTGAATGGGAGAAGGCGTAAACGCATAGTATCCACAGAAAGATGTGAAGCACCCATCATAGCGCATACATTTTCAAATTTGGTAATAAAGACATATGCATCTTCAGACTTGAGACCGTGATATTTGGGTAAAAGATTGATGTATTGTGGTTTGGTTTCAAAATTGTCCCCATTGGCTGGTGGAACGGTGAGATAGGTCGAAAGAGGACCTCGCATAGGGTAATATCTCTCTTGGAGAGAGATACGGGGTGGATTCTGCGCACCTGCGGGCGGTGGCAGAGTAGTGTTAAAGAAGTTCGATGGAGAACCGTCCATCGAAGTGGGTGTGGTAGTGGATGAAGAAAAAGTAGACGCAGAAATACCGACTTTGGAGTCGATAGGAGAAACGCGGACAAGACGGGCACTAGAATCTCGTGTCCAGCCGAGTATGCACTTAATGGTTTAGCACAAGTGGCAGCGTTGTGGTAATTAAGGAAATTTTTTGGATTGGTGTTTGTTTTAAAAAAATACGGATTTTTGAAAAATCACACAAACAATGCACAAGCAACCCTAATTCTAGTGGTCACCTAGGTCAAGTCTCTAGACCGCTCCTAGACTTCCAGAAGACAAGTCGCAAGATAGATCCTCTACTGCCTCTTTGCCCCTCCTGTGGCCAGGTAAGTGCCAGGTAAGTGGGAGGTTCTCCACTACGTAAGTAGTGGGCCTGATTAAGTAACCACTTGCCTTAGTCACACTTGCCTTAGACACCACAAAAGAAATTCGGATAAGCAATAGATTACCCATGACCTCTTTCTGTCCTAAGTGAGCGTGACGGTCCTCAGAGTCATGTCTAGATATTTTTTTAGTTAATGGGGGTGATGCGGATGCAAGTTTGTGATTTTTGGGGCTTAGGAAGGGTAATGAACTCCCCACCTAATCTGAATTTGGTCTTTGCCCCTTAATTTCCGTGTTAAAAATGCAAATAACCAAGATCAAACACGCAACAATTTTTTCTATTTAGCGGCGCTGCGAATTTTTGCAAAGAATCCTGCAAAAATTGGTTAATGGACAGAGCAGGGAGGAGATAAGAAAGATAGAAGTATACCTGAGAAGTTTGATGCACTGAATCCTTCAACTCACCGCGGTTCCGCCGTAATATGCCTACAAATACCGCGGATCCGTCGCAAGATGAGGAGATACCTGCACAAAAATTTCCACAGATGCTTCTTTTGCCTCTCTGAACTCTCTGAGATGTCCTGAAAAATTTTCATCTCGCTCCACAGATTCCAGATCTCCTTGCAACAAATCACAACAAATCGTTAAGCATTTGATGCGAATTTTGATCTAAAAATTCTGATGGAATAATAAATTTTCAACTCAAATTACAAAAAACGAACAAATTAGCACACTATCCTTGGCAACGGCGCTATTTGATTGAATCGTTTCCGTGTCGTGTTTTGAAAAGTGTAAAAGATCACAACCAAAGAAATTTATAAACCGCAATCAATTAACGGTGTCTATTGTAGTTTCGTCGGTGAATGCGGATCGTCCACTGAGAAAGTGTGATTTGTTCGTTATCGTTTTAGTTGAGTTAAAAATTAAAAGATAAAAGAAAATGATTCAATATTCATGAGATTTTAGTTTCAAGAATCATAAAGAACTAGATCTAAAATCAAGAAATGATAGAGATCAAGAAAATGTCCAAATAGTTTGAATTATCAAGATTTGTAAAGAGGCTTGTCGAAATCGATCCAATTGACAGTGATGATGAATACTAATTATTACAAATTCTTATCTATTGAAGATTTGTTGCTAGATCGATGACGATCAATGAGAATTAGGGAACTATTGAAGAAACTAGGGTTTTTCGATCACCATCCCTTGTCCTTTCATTGATTATCATTCAAATTCTAGCCTCTAGCAAATTAAATCACCAACTGTTGATATCTAATTTAGAGCGAAAACATTCAAGAAAGCGATCTCGCTCAAATTAGGTTTTCAATGATTCAATTTCCTAAAATTTACAAAACTCATAAGATTTAAGAATCGTTCAAGAATTTAATCATCATCTTCTACCTATTCTCTCGATTCCGCTACAAGCGGAGAATTTACTCACGCATCATTATAAAGCAATCAAGAACTAAGAATATCATAATGCGAGAATGAATAGAAAGTAAGAATAAAGATTTTCACCTTTATTTAGATCTTCTTCAAATTACAACTCTCACTCAAGTTTACAAGACTAGCTCTAGCTCATTCAATTGAGGAGGAATTTGGCGTCGATCTTTGCGTGGCTCGATCGTCGTGAGTCGCGGATCATCGTGGATCTCTTGCTCGGATGAAGATCGGCGTTGCTTCAAAGGCTCATTAAATGCTTGCTTGATTTGGTACTCGATGAATGTTGATTTGGCTTTGGAATTGGATTCGGTCTAGGGTTTTAAGTTGCAACTTGTGTCACTCAACTTGTGGAATTTTGGCTCAATATTCAACAACCTTTGTAATGAAGCCCTAGGTCCCCTTTTATAGATTTCCTTTAGCTTCCCCTAGAAGCTAGGTCTAGCTTCCCTTGGAAGCTTGGTTGTTATGAGGCTTGCATTGGAAGCTAGGGTAGAGAAGTTTCTAGATTAAGGTAGTTAGCTAGCTTGCATGAGAAGCTTGGTAGTTATGAAACTTGCATAAGAAGCTTGTGTAATGCCCAGCCTCTTTTATACCAATTTTGTATTTTGTACTTTAGAATTCTATCTATTTAATTATAATTTCATTTATTTCATTTAAAAATTTAATTCTTCAAAACCCTGTTTTTCTTTTACCAATAAAACCCAGACTTATATTTCTTCAGCCTATATTTTCCATTAATAAGCCCCGGGCCCCTCTCCATTATTATTTCTTCTGTATAACCCAACACCACTTTTCCCTTTACTATTAAATCTCCCCCAGCCAAGCTCGAGATACTGTTCCTTCCATCCCCTTCAGCCCATCTCCTTTGTTTTTCCTAAATTGATTTTTCCTTTTATTTTCTTCAGCCCGTTTATTTTCAAGCCCATCCTTTTCCTTATAAATCCTTTTCCCTTTTTAACCTTGCCCGGCCCACTGTTCTTTCCTCCTTCTTTCTTTAAATTTTCCTTCAAAATTTTTCAGCCACGGCCTGCTCCGTTTCTCCCCAAAATTGAACCTATCTTTTCTGGCCCGGCCCGTTAATCTTTCCCCATAACATTTTTCACAGGCCGGCCTCATCTCCTTTCCCCCACAATGTTTTTAATTTCCTAATCTATTTAAATCCCAGCCCAAACTCTCAGCCGCTACTGTACATCTCCCCAACGGTAACTTCCCTTCCCTCCCGCGCGCGCTTCTCGCGCCGCCTCCTCCGCCTGCGCCCACGTCGCCTGCCGTTACACCCACGACGCGCGATCCCATCTCCGTTTCTCGCCTCTCGTACACACCCACGCACCTTCTTCTCATCTCGTTTTCTCTCTCCCTCGTCCTCCTTCTTCCTCCCTCTCTCGAACCCCCTAACCGCTCCACTCACCGGAGCTCCGACCTCCACCGTCATCACCTCCCCATCTCTCCAACTCTCATCACTCTTCCTCTCTCCCTCACCTCCACCGTCGACCCCCATTAAACCCGTGATCCCCACTCCCTCCTTCATCCTCCACGAGACCCTGCACGCACCTCGAGCTGACCCCGGCCGATCTCCCTGCACCCCGCACCTTCGACCTCTCCCTTGTCGTCAGCAACATCACCCCAGTCGACTCCCTCAACTCCCCCGTGCCACCCGAACTGAGCCCCCTCGCCACTGCAACCCGAGCTCTCTCTCTCTCTCCCTCTCCCTCTGTGCCTTTTCCCTCTCTCTCTCTCTTTATCTCATTTCTCTCTCTCACTCTGTCCCCTCTCTCTAACTCTCTCTCTCACTCACTGTCTTTCTCATTCTCTCTCTCTTTCTCTCTCTTTCTCTCTCTACATATCTCTCACTCTCTCTCTTCTCTAACTCTCTCTTTCACTGCCTTCACTCTCTAAACCTCTCTCTCTCTGTCTTTCTCTCTCTCACTCTCTATTCCTCTCTTTCTAAACCTCTCCCTCTCTCTGTCTCATACTCACTCTCCCTGCAAATCCCTCACACTCGGCCTCGACAACATCAGCAATCCCTAGCCCCGACACCGCCTGAGCTCGCAACAACCCCCTCTAGTTCGAACCAAGCCGTGCCAACCAGATCGAGCCGAGGCCAATCCTTATCGTGATCGCGTCGGGCCATCACCATAGACCGCGTCGCTGCCGTGCATCCCCGGAACGCCTCCAGGCAAGTTTTTACTTGCTTACATGCTATGTTACTTAAGTTATAATTGTTAAATGCATAGATTATTAAAGTACAAGTTTAACTAATTATGTGCCTTAACCTGTTCGACGTGTGTTCCCAAAGGAAATCTTTCCCTAATTTGACGGAACTAAATGGTGTAGGTTGGCCCGTAGGGCTGTGAACATAGTGTGTGATTTTCGTTGGATAATTTGATCGTTAACGACTAAAACAACTGCCCCCAAGTTTAATCGTAAAACTGTAATTTTATTGCACCTGAAAATCGTTAAATTCACCATAAATCATATGCATACTAGAATGGTGCGTTCGAGGGCTCAAATCGAATCCAACTCGACGAACTTTAATCCTGTACTAGTTTCCAGGTGTTCCTGTACTTAAACAGTGATGATAATTGTATCGGAGTGCGACTCTGGACTGCAGTCCAGAGCGACTTCAGTCGTGCTTGCTGTTCCGTATTGGATACCACAGGATTTCCTTAACTAGTAGGTTGCGGAACTCCACTGTTTATTATAGATAAATCTGTTAGCTAGACAGCACAATTGGTTTCATTCTGTTTCGTTACCGTTTGATATTTAATCTGTAATTTAGTAGATCGGGACACATAACAGTCCCAGCAGAATCAGAATTGACATGTTAATATTAAACAGATTATAACTCCTAACGTACAGATGCGATTGAAGATCCGTTTGTTGCGTTGAAAACTTTACTGAAAACCCTAGAATTCATCCAACTGTAGCGTCACTAAAATCCGATCCCAACTGGGATTAAAATGCGTTGCGAAATGGACTTCTGGTTCTGAAATTGGATTTCCAGCTGCGAGCGCTTAAAATGAAATGGATATAACTAATGATCCTGGAACCCGATTGGCTTGAAACTAAATTCTATGGATGGAAAACTGAACATACTAATTTCAACCTGTTTATCATTTCGCCAAATTATATACGTATGTTTCATGATAAATCGTGCAAGTGAAAGAATGCTGTTTCATAACATCTTCATCACGTCTATATACTTGTTCACGCATCATATCATACCCATATCATCGTATTGATAACCTAGTGGCATCGTGCATTTACCCAGTGTTAGATTTTAGTGATGATTGTGGCAAGTACGTCAGTGTTCGTGTATCCGTGATTAAGTGAAAGTGATACGTACTTGTGCACAATCAGTGTCCCTTTTATTCTATTGCATTGTCGACGTCTGTGGGATGCGTGTACGTGTGACTATAAGTGGTATGGGACACTTATGGAAGCGCTTGCACGGATGTCACAGATAAGGCATCCGACACTGCCATTTATCTTAGGTATTAGTCGGGACGTGCTTGATGGAGGTCCTGCCTCCAGTTCTCGCGCAGACTTGTCATGGATCGATTAGTATTTAGGGTTATGGTTAGCGTTTGATGTAGACCACGGGGTGTGGGGTAGTTTAAGTGTGAGCTCAACAGAATCTCGGGAGTCCCATGCCGGCTTATATATTTAGGGAGTTATATGGAGATTTACAGGGTACGTGATATATACACCGTGATATTCTTGTTACATGTTGGGCCCGTGGTCCCTTGCCCTTGGGTTCTACCCTTGGGTGGAGGACACTCGCGAATGGTTGACTCTCACACTTGGACTGACGATAGGCTTAGTGACCTGTACAGTGAGACTTAGAGACTGATAGGGATACTGGCATTTTATTCCTTATATATATACTGTGTGGCATACGCGACATATTGTTATACTGCTTTACTGTTCCGCTGCGTTGATTACTACACATGCATATTCATGATGCCATTTATTTACTGCTTCACATACCTATTATTACTATTAGAATTGTCACTTGATTTTATACATATTATATTGCTATTGTGTCGCTCTGACGACCTGAGTATGCATGCTCAGTGTGAGGAGAAGATTTAGTCTGGACCAGTGCACCACAGTCTTCTTGACTCGCCATTCCGAGTTGCATTCGTTTGTTCCACTTCAGGTCAGTTCTTTACTTTGTTCCTTTCAGTTACTGCATTTCTCATTACCTGCACATTATTTACTGTTTACCATGATAAACTAGAAGCCGAAGTGTGACTACGGCAGGACATTTCCTTGACCGTAGGAGCATGGCTGGCCTTGTCTACCCCTCGTATTCCGTATTTTGGGAAGCGGTGCGTGACATGGTTTAGTTGGTATCAGAGCCCAGGTTTTGCATCAATTGGGATTGCGGTTTTCCGTGTACAGTTTGGCAATCTAAGACATCCTTCGGTCTAGGTTGTAAACTGTCATTCTTGATCCATATTCACATCGTGCGTTCAGCTATCCATTCACTATGGTTTTGGGTGACTTGACAAGGGTACGTGGTGGCAATTGCACTACCGTACTCTATTCAAGTGACTTAAAGTGATACAGTTGATTCCCTACTTGTAATGATATTCATCATCTCTGATATTCTTGAATCCTTGTTCTATCCATATCATATTTTGATTCATTTAGCGTGTGACTTATATCATTCTCAAATTTGTTGTCCCAGGATCATGTCTTCCAACAACTCTTCATCTGTTTCCGCTCCCCAGAATCGGACCGTTGAGATTCTGAGTGCACTGAGAGGTCTAAAGGAAGCCCAGGAGCGAATAAACGACTTGTTGGCCGAAGGACTGAGAAGACAGGTGAATCAGGCACCAGCGGGAGTCTCCTATCATAAAGGGATCCCTATTGGACGAGGAAAGAAGAAGAAGATGAAGCGTCAACAGAAGCATCAGAAGAACCCTTGCTGTGGATATTGTAAGAGACCAGGACATCTTCAGAAGGATTGTCGCCGTGCCCAAGGGAAATGTCTGATATGCGGTTCCGACAAACATCTCATCAACGGTTGCCCAGAAAGGAAAGAACTACAAGGAGGAAACTCGACCACACTCCCCACTTCTGCCAAATGAGGATTATCGCGTAAGTCGAACTTCGACGATAAGGCGGATCTAACGCAGGAGTCAACTCGCGTAACGATGATGCAGCGTTCTGGCAATCGAAGAAGAATTCTATGATTCCAATTTCAATATTAATGTTGTCATCTTTTATGAATATTTCCTTCCATTTGAACCTTTGTATCCGTCGAACTTTAGTTGAATGAAATAAAATTTGAATCATAATATAGGTATCATTCTCATGCTTCCTCTATGTCAAATTCTATTCATTATTACAGTATTTTCATTCTGATCTTTCAGTTCCTGCAACCGCATATTTCCCTATATTTCGTACCCTGAGCTTTCCTTGATGTATTCCACTGTCTAATCATGACTTCTCTTTTCAGGCCATGGCCCACCCTGGAGCAGCGCCGCATCTAGACGAGGATGCACAGTCATGCGTTTTCTTAGATCACACACTGACGAGTTCTGATGATGAGGTCAATGGTCCCCAGGTCAACTTTGGAAACAGCGATTCAGAGGACGAAGAAGCAGCCGCCCCAGAGTTTAACGTGATAGCTGATTCTGACGAAGGAGAAGTAGATCCTGAAGAGAACCTGATAGAGGAAGACCCCGAGGAAGAACCAATGGAAGAAAACCCAGTGGAGGAAAATCCCATCGAAGAGAATGCAGAAGAAGAAAACCACATGGGATCGGACCTCGATGAAGAAGTTCTATCCGAGGATGAAGGACCAAAAGATCAAGAACCTGCCATGGAAGGACTTCCTTTAGCGATACCTGCGAGGCACTATGGAAATGGACGCCCCTACCTGAGTGCGCGAGCCTACCGCAACCGCTGAATCTCCACAACCGCGACCGACAGAATTTCTTTTAGATGTTGTCTTTCTGGCCAAATAAAATGTGTATAGTTTGGGGCCACTTTTCGTCTTTGGGAGTGCCTTGTTTCAAATTTTCTTGAATGAAATAAACCTTCTAAATTCATAAACCTTTTGATTATTGGTTCGCTTGATACTTGTTTATTGCCCATGTCTATTTATTCTTCTGTTGAGTTCCTGACTGTCCACCCCTACTCGTTGTATAGTTTTTCACCCTCGTTCCAATTGGAAAGTACCGCACTCTGATCCTTGGAATGAGCCACCATTCATCCTTCGTCTGTACCCTGTTTGAAATCCTTCTGGGAGGAGAATAATTCCTGTGAAACTTCCGAATTCATTAACTCTTCAAATTTTGATTCGTGTGTTGTACCAACTGTTGTTTCCCCCACACTTTTCCTTTTGTATTCTTTTTGCTCACCCTTACTACTTGTGCTGACCCGATCCCAATTCCCTGATCCTCAACCTAAAGCCGCCACTCACCAATCTTTGAATGATCCACACTTCCTTGTAGTCAATATCCTAGCTAACCTACATTTTTGTGTTCTTCCTATTACCCTGACTATATATAGGGACAGTGTTATTCAAAGATTTAGTTTTCATTATTTTGGTTCGTGTTATTGATTACTCCATTTTTGTATTTTAAGTACAACTATTATTCTTTTCATTTTCAGTAGCGCGACCTTACACCGCGCATATTTTGTTCCATGTTTTTTATTTTCACTATATAAGTTTCCCAAATTATTTTAAACTTATGTTACCGATGCAAGTTCCTAAAATGTTTTGACCTACCAACAAAAAAAAAAAAAAATTTCCTCATTTTCTTATTGTCGTTGTTTTATTTTCGAGAGTCGTACCTATGCTTACTATTATGAGTGGTTGAGCCTTATACTTATTATTTCTGTTTGCTATTTTGATTTACTTAGATATGCACATATGTGGGATTCGACTTTTATCGAACACTCTTTGATTATTATTGTTCGCTATTGATACTTATGTTCTCGTATACTCGTAGTTGCTCTTATAGTTATTCTTGCTTTATACCTATTTAGACCTACCTTTCGTATGTTGTTCTTACTTACATATAAATTTTCAAATTTCTTCGTCCCTGTACTACTAATAACTCCTTGGTGTTAGTGTGCGATCTAATAGCTTCGTTTTGTTGGTATAACTTATCGTTTATTTTAAATTTCGAGAACGAAATTTTTGTAAGGGTGGTATGATGTAATGCCCAGCCTCTTTTATACCAATTTTGTATTTTGTACTTTAGAATTCTATCTATTTAATTATAATTTCATTTATTTCATTTAAAAATTTAATTCTTCAAAACCCTGTTTTTCTTTTACCAATAAAACCCAGACTTATATTTCTTCAGCCTATATTTTCCATTAATAAGCCCCGGGCTCCTCTCCATTATTATTTCTTCTGTATAACCCAACACCACTTTTCCCTTTACTATTAAATCTCCCCCAGCCAAGCTCGAGATACTGTTCCTTCCATCCCCTTCAGCCCATCTCCTTTGTTTTCCCTAAATTGATTTTTCCTTTTATTTTCTTCAGCCTGTTTATTTTCAAGCCCATCCTTTTCCTTATAAATCCTTTTCCCTTTTTAACCTTGCCCGGCCCACTGTTCTTTCCTCCTTCTTTCTTTAAATTTTCCTTCAAAATTTTTCAGCCACGGCCTGCTCCGTTTCTCCCTAAAATTGAACCTATCTTTTCTGGCCTGGCCCGTTATTCTTTCCCCATAACATTTTTCACAGGCCGGCCTCATCTCCTTTCCCCCACAATGTTTTTAATTTCCTAATCTATTTAAATCCCAACCCAAACTCTCAGCCGCTACTGTACATCTCCCCAACGGTAACTTCCCTCCCCTCCCGCGCGCGCTTCTCGTGCCGCCTCCTCCGCCTGCGCCCACGTCGCCTGCCGTTACACCCACGACGCGCGATCCCGTCTCCGTTTCTCGCCTCTCGTACACACCCACGCACCTTCTTCTCATCTCGTTTTCTCTCTCCCTCGTCCTCCTTCTTCCTCCCTCTCTCGAACCCCCTAACCGCTCAACTCACCGGAGCTCCTACCTCCACCGTCATCACCTCCCCATCTCTCCAACTCTCATCACTCTTCCTCTCTCCCTCACCTCCACCGTCGACCCCCATTAAACCCGTGATCCCCACTCCCTCCTTCATCCTCCACGAGACCCTGCACGCACCTCGAGCTGACCCCGGCCGATCTCCCTGCACCCCGCACCTTCGACCTCTCCCTCATCGTCAGCAACATCACCCCAGTCGACTCCCTCAACTCCCCCGTGCCACCCGAACTGAGCCCCCTCGCCACTGCAACCCGAGCTCTCTCTCTCTCCCTTTCCCTCTGTGCCTTTTCCCTCTCTCTCTCTCTTTATCTCATTTCTCTCTCACTCTGTCCCCTCTCTCTAACTCTCTCTCTCACTCACTGTCTTTCTCATTCTCTCTCTCTTTCTCACTCTTTCTCTCTCTTTCTCTCTCTACATATCTCTCACTCTCACACTCAGTTCACTCTCTCTCTTCTCTAACTCTCTCTTTCACTGCCTTCACTCTCTAAACCTCTCTCTCTCTGTCTTTCTCTCTCTCACTCTCTATTCCTCTCTTTCTAAACCTCTCCCTCTCTCTGTCTCATACTCACTCCCCCTGCAAATCCCTCACACTCGGCCTCGACAACATCAGCAATCCCTAGCCCCGACACCGCCTGAGCTCGCAACAACCCCCTCTAGTTCGAACCAAGCCGTGCCAACCAGATCGAGCCGAGGCCAATCCTTGTCGTGATCGCGTCGGGCCATCACCATAGACCGCGTCGCTGCCGTGCATCCCCGGAACGCCTCCAGGCAAGTTTTTACTTGCTTACATGCTATGTTACTTAAGTTATAATCGTTAAATGCATAGATTATTAAAGTACAAGTTTAACTAATTATGTGCCTTAACCTGTTCGACGTGTGTTCCCAAAGGAAACCTTTCCCTAATTTGACGGAACTAAATGGTGTAGGTTGGCCCGTAGGGCTGTGAACATAGTGTGTGATTTTCGTTGGATAATTTGATCGTTAACGACTAAAACAACTACCCCCAAGTTTAATCGTAAAACTGTAATTTTATTGCACCTGAAAATCGTTAAATTCACCATAAATCATATGCATACTAGAATGGTGCGTTCGAGGGCTCAAATCGAAGCCAACTCGACGAACTTTAACCCTGTACTAGTTTCCAGGTGTTCCTGTACTTAAACAGTGATGATAATTGTATCGGAGTACGACTCTGGACTGCAGTCCAGAGCGACTTCAGTCGTGCTTGCTGTTCCGTATTGGATACTACAGGATTTCCTTAACTAGTAGGATGCGGAACTCCGCTGTTTATTATAGATAAATCTGTTAGCTAGACAGCACAATTGGTTTCATTCTGTTTCGTTACCGTTTGATATTTAATCTGTAATTTAGTAGATCGGGACACATAACAGTCCCAGCAGAATCAGAATTGACATGTTAATATTAAACAAATTATAACTCCTAACGTACATACGCGATTGAAGATCCGTTTGTTGCGTTGAAAACTTTACTGAAAACCCTAGAATTCATCCAACTGTAGCGTCGCTAAAATCCGATCCCAACTGGGATCAAAATGCGTTACGAAATGGACTTCTGATTCTGAAATTGGATTTCCAGCTGCGAGCGCTTAAAATGAAATGGATATAACTAATGATCCTGGAACCCGATTGGCTTGAAACTAAATTCTATGGATGGACAACTGAACATACTAATTTCAACCTGTTTATCATTTCGCCAAATTATATACGTATGTTTCATGATAAATCGTGCAAGTGAAAGAATGCTGTTTCATAACATCCTCATCACGTCTATATACTTGTTCACGCATCATATCATACCCATATCATCGTATTGATAACCTAGTGGCATCGTGCATTTACCCAGTGTTAGATTTTAGTGATGATTGTGGCAAGTACGTCAGTGTTCGTGTATCCGTGATTAAGTGAAAGTGATACGTACTTGTGCACAATCAGTGTCCCTTTTATTCTATTGCATTGTCGACGTCTGTGGGATGCGTGTACGTGTGACTATAAGTGGTATGTGACACTTATGGAAGCGCTTGCACGGATGTCACAGATAAGGCATCCGACACTGCCATTTATCTTAGGTATTAGTCGGGACGTGCTTGATGGAGGTCCTGCCTCCAGTTCTCGCGCAGACTTGTCATGGATCGATTAGTATTTAGGGTTATGGTTAGCGTTTGATGTAGACCACGGGGTGTGGGGTAGTTTAAGTGTGAGCTCAACAGAATCTCGGGAGTCCCATGCCGGCTTATATATTTAGGGAGTTATATGGAGATTTACAGGGTACGTGATATATACACCGTGATATTCTTGTTACATGTTGGGCCCGTGGTCCCTTGCCCTTGGGTTCTACCCTTGGGTGGAGGACACTCACGAGTGGTTGACTCTCACACTTGGACTGACGATAGGCTTAGTGACCTGTACAGTGAGACTTAGAGACTGATAGGGATACTGGCATTTTATTCCTTATATATATACTGTGTGGCATACGCGACATATTGTTATACTGCTTTACTGTTCCACTGCGTTGATTACTACACATGCATATTCATAATGCCATTTATTTACTGCTTCACATACCTATTATTACTGTTAGAATTGTCACTTGATTTTATACATATTATATTGCTATTGTGTCGCTCTGACGACCTGAGTATGCATGCTCAGTGTGAGGAGAAGATTTAGTCTGGACCAGTGCACCACAGTCTTCTTGACTCGCCATTCCGAGTTGCATTCGTTTGTTCCACTTCAGGTCAGTTCTTTACTTTGTTCCTTTCAGTTACTGCATTTCTCATTACCTGCGCATTATTTACTGTTTACCATGATAAACTAGAAGCCGAAGTGTGACTACGGCAGGATATTTCCTTGACCGTAGGAGCATGGCTGGCCTTGTCTACCCCTAGTATTCCGTATTTTGGGAAGCGGGGCGTGACAGCTTGGCAGTTAGAAGGGAAGCTTATGGAGAAATCTACACAATTCGAAACGTCTTGAAGAAGCTTGGCCGTTAAAAGAGAAGCCCTGTAAAAAGTTCCAACCGCCGACGAATCAACTCAGCCACGGATCCGCGGCGGATCGGCCTGACTCGGCCGTGGATCAGTGGCTGTTTGGAGTGATCTCTGCATGAACTTCCAGGTTGATTTCATGTTGGCTTTATGGCACTTTCCTGATGTCTGGAATGTTTTTATACTTTCTTTTTTACTGCCAGATTTCAAGTCTTTGACTTGATGCGTTTTATCAGCACTTTTAGCAGTTCCGGCTCTTTTACCTGGAAAATTTCCTGCACACAATCTTGAGACAAGTGTTTGATATACAAAGATCATGTATGCAATAATAAACACACAATTTCCCTCAGAATGCCGGTTATAATGTATAACACATGTTATGTGGTATTTTGCAGACAAATTTCTAATATGTGCTATATTTATACTAAACACCTTTAGATGGTTACAAAGAGTAGGGAAATTGATGTGTTAAAAATGCAATATTTTCGACTGATCAGTCTGCTCTTTTCAGAGAAAGGCAGATGTCTTAGAGAATCAGGTTCCTGAAGGACTTCGGTCTCTGTTTGTATGAAATTTGTGGTCGCAGCTTGACTGTTTGTTAACACGTCTTTAGAAAGTTCTATCTCTCCTACTTTGTAATGCTTTTCGACCCAATCTTTGAAGATGAAGCAGTCTTCAATGGCATGACCTATCACTCTGTGATAGGGGCAATATTTGGGGTCTTCGGTCATATTCGCTTTTTGAGGTCTTTTTGATTCTGGCAATTGTAAACCGTTTCTTAGGGCATTCTTGAATATTTTACGGACTTTGTTCCTTCTGAAAGAATAGACCTTATCCAGTTTCTCTTTCAGTGGAGATTCTCCTCCCTCTCCGAACACTGGCTTCCGAGCCTGGTTGGCATTAGGCCCGCTCATCTCTCTCTTATTTCGGTTAGCTGAAATGTTAAAAGACTCAGCATCGTCGGAATTTCCGCCTTTGCGATTATTGTCCTTTCGGTTTCTCCAGGACCTATTGTTATTTTGGGAATTAGAGGAGGTCTCGTGCTTTGAGCGCTTGTTCATATCAGATTTTTGTATTTTTATATCGCCCATTCTTAATCACATTGCATATAAGTAGGTACTTTTGATCCATATCTGCTAAATAGTTGCAGGTTACAGGTTCTCATCGCTTTACAGTGAAATTCATGAAAAGTCGCAACAAATGCGGGACTACGACCAACAATAGATGAATACTGATCTCCGCTAACCATCCGTATGATGCCGCCTACCAGTTCAAGGGACAAAATGGCAAATCGTTGGTCACTTTAATGCACAAAGCACAAGGGAAGCACATGATCCAAGACTTCAAACGCGGAGTTCAAGGCAAAAGTCCACTGCTGAATATCTGGAAGAGAACTGAAGAGCTTTTGAGAAACAAGTGTGCCAACCAGAAGACAAAAATAACATGAAGAAGCCCTGGAAAAATGGACCACCAAGTCTACCAAATGGCCGCGGAACCGTGGCCAAACAGGCACTTCTGCCGCGGTTCCGCGGCCATGCAATGCACGTGTCGGTGGCAGTGTCGGTGCATTGACTCGGCTCTCTTGGGGTAGTTCTGTAATTTCGTGTATGGGTCAGAATGTAAACTTAAGGTTTTCCTATCTATAAATAGGAGGGTTCAAAGCTAAATAAAGGGTGCCTCTTTTAGGGTGCCTTTCTTAGATGCCTCTCTTTAGTTTTTAGGTCTCTTTTTAATTTCTAGATTTAAATTCCATTATAATGCATTGTTGAGAGGATATCAATAAAGTAAGTTTTCATTTTATCTCGCATTCTTTTTATCTGAATTTTAATTCCTGCAATTTTTTATTTGTTCTTTTATTATTTGCAATTTAGTTCATCTATTAAAATAGAAAAAATGAATTTTATTGTTATCTTCCTAATGAGTGAGTAATTACTCACTTGTTAGGGCTAGGAGAAGGAAGGTTTGAGAGAAGGAAATCTCTCTCACTCCTTTCTTTACTCAAATAATTTTAAATACGGACTCCTTTCAACCATAATCCGCTCACTACGGCACCATATCTTACATGATAGCGGTGATTCTCTTGTTAGATCGGTTGTGGTTGAATTAACCGGAGGTTAGGGCTAAGAGCCAAGAACGGACGGATAAGGACCAAAAAGAAGAAACTAAGTTTCTTCCCAGTCGTGCTAATACCCGTTGTTGCCGATTACCCTAACACTTTTATTCACAACTAAGGCATTGAAAGAAGTGAGAAGATCCCTATTTCGAACTAACCTAATTCTAACCCTAGCAAGCCTTTTTATCAACTTATTCTCATTCATAGATCTTAAAACAAAACCCGACTTAATCGGATTTAACTCGTTAAAACATAAAGAAAAAGATTCCATCTCCCTGTGGATCGACCCGTACTCAACCGGCTAGCTACCAAGTGACACCGTCTTGATTGCGGTAAATTTAAACACAGAAAATCTCTACCAATCAAATGGCGCCGTTGCGGGTGAGACGGTAGTTTCTTTCTTTGTGAAATTTCGGGTTAATTAAAAAACATAAAAAATAAAAAAAATAAAAATCATCTTGTTATTTTTGAAAAATCTTTGTGCAAGTGTGCAGGATTGGAAGAAGGCCTGATTCAGATCTGCAGCAAACTCAGTGAACAAATCCAGAATCAGGGGATCTAAACAGAAAGAGGAGAACTAACTCAGTACAGAGAACCAAATTTGAAGATCCAAACCAACTGTTAAGCCGCGGAATCGCGGTAAAAGCAAGGGTTTGACCGTGGAACCGCGGTCAACTGGTGACATCAGCACCCAATTTTCTCTGTAAGTATCTCTTTTCTACTCTCCTCTCCTCTCCTCTCCACTCCACTGAATTTTTTTTTTTGCAGGTTTCTTTGCACAAATTCTCTTTCTCCTATCCAATAAATTGTTTTTGTGCAGGATTCTTTGCGCTGCCAAATAATTTTTTTTTTTGCAAGTGTTTTAGATTTTCGGTGTGTTACTGCTTTGCATAATTAATACGGAATCTAAGAGACTATAACACCAATCAAGATTGGGTGGGTATTTCATTACCCTTCCTAAGACCCCAAAAATCATAAAAAGCATATGCATCACTCTTGAACTAAATTAAAAAATATCTAGACTCACTTAACTAAGGATTGTCGTGCTCATTAGGACAGAGGAAGGTTGTGGGTATTCAATCGTTTATCTAAACGTGACTTTATGGTGCTTAGGCTAGACAAGTGAGAAAGGTAACTTTTAAAAGGCCCGTCTCACGGTGATTCATGAGCGGAACCCTCCTTTCTTCATTTGTGCTTACCTGGCCACAATTGGCAGTGAAGAGACGATTTGGGGGATATCTCACAACTTGTCACTCTGGAACAGTTAGGAGTAGTCTAGTGGACTTTGAGGACCATAGCTCTAGATATGATTGTGCATATTTTAACTATGATTGTTTGAAATTTTGCCGTAAGTCCGTACACATTCTTGCAAAAACTCTTTCTAAAAAAAACACTTTAAAAAATTTCAAAACTCCAAAAACAAACAATTTTTTTAAAAAAAAAATCACATTCTTTTTCTTCTCATTTCTCTCATCACGTCATGGGTACCCCACCTTGCAAAACTCTTGCCGAACTTTGGTACTCACAACCAGACATTACTTCCTACGGTTCTTGTTTTGGTCGAATTTCGAACGACCTCTCCATGCCCAAGATTTCTTTGAAAGATCGAATAGACGTGTCTCGAACAACCAATTGGACTCCGCAATCCACATTGTATCAACCATTTCAACCTTCACCACCTTCTTACGTTGATACTCCTTTTCGAGTCCTATTGTAACTCCGAAACTCATGTCTATTGCTGAACATATCGAACAATCTCATAACCGATCTTTCACTCCTTTCACCACTGCAAATTCTTTGGACCAACAATTCCATTCACCTTGTTATCCAAATGTTGATCCTACTCCTGTCTAACCATTCAATTCCTACCAGTCCTACCCGACTTTTTCACCTTCCCTAGACATTGCTTCTACACAGCCATTTGGGAGTTTCACGTATCTAAACAAATTTGAATCTTTTACTGAAACCCCGTCACAACCCATGTTTAGTCTGGAACAGTCGTTAGAAGACTTTCGGGTAGCATCGTACCAACAGATCATGGATTTGAATGCGTCCATGGACGCCCTCATACAACCTGACGAACCGGCAGCTAGTTTCCAACTAGCTCCACATTTTCCAATGTATGATGAGGCGGTAGGACAAGTTGAGAATTTGAGTGGAGAAAGTGAGCTGTACACCCTTCCAAATCAAACCTACCAGTCCCCAATTGAATCCCACAACTCCGGTTTTAAATGTCTATCGAGTGTCCCACGTTATTCATCAATTGAAAATAGAATAATTAATGAGTTGTACGACTTTGTAGTGTTTGATTTGCCAGATTGTGAAGGGTTCCTTTCGAGTGAACCCACACCCAATCCTTTTGATCTTTACACCTCCACTCTAGAACATAAATTAATTGATACCGATGCTTTTGATGAGGTGTCTGAGAACTTGATTTTCAATTGATCAAGGATATTGACGCAGGGAATATTTTGGATGATGAACCAGCAGTTTTGGGTGAGTTTTTCCTTCCAATTCATCATTTCGAGACATTAAATGTTTCTCTCGAACTTCATATGCGTCTTGATTTTGATGAAGATTGTATGGAGAGTATTGAGGAAATTATTGAGGATGAAGCAGTTTTATTTGAGGTGTCGGATTTTCCAATTCATTCTATCCCTTTCATTGACTGTGCATACCCTCCTGAATCTTTAACCGATACCCTTCCTCAATCACTTCCCTCCATCCTCGTTCCAACCTTGCAAGAAATCGTTACACTTTCATTTTCAATGTCTGGTTTACCAAGTTCGACGTATCCGTGTTTTCTCACGAATTTTGAGGGATTTGACCTCATTTCTCAGTGGGTTGATAGATTAGCACAATCGCTTTTTACACATCGGTCATTACAAATTGTGCTACTTTATACACTCCATTTCCACCCTCAAGTTCGTATTCCAGTTCTTTCTCCCACTTTCTCTGGTTCTTCTTCTAATCTTCCTTTAATGATAGCGAGTGTTAATGAATCATAATCCGATATTTTGAGTTCGATAATTCTAGAAAAACAACTTGATTTTGACTCCTTTGAGAATAAGGTAGATGGGCCTTACGAGTCTCTTACCTCCATAATTTTTGAAAAATCAAGTGTGTTGAATTCTGGTGCGACACTTATTGACATTGAAATGTTCAATCGGATCATCGATGAAAGTTTCGAAGATAAATCGCCGACGAACTCGCATTCCTAAACAATACGGATTTTGTGATTAATCAACCTCCACCTGAAGAAGTCGAACCACCACCATTTCTTCTTATCCTATACGAGAATGTGACTATTCTTCCCATTTCTAATCATCCACATTCTCGTTTCCGTTCACCATTATTGTTTCGTCTCTACAAATCGAGACGCAAACCTTTTCTTTTACACCACTTATCTCTTCCCCACTTCTTCCTGACTCCATACAACATGTTCTTCCACCAACCGGTGCGTTTCACTGATAAATTCTTCGAATGGTTGGTGTTGACTTTTGGTCTTTGCAAAGCTTAGCATTGACCAGTAACTTTGACGCTCCTCTTTAAAAGCTTAGCATTGTTTAACTTAAGTTTTGGGGGGTATAATTTGGCTCTTGAAAATAATTTTTTTTAACTCAAAGTGGCGAGCCAAAAATAAGTTTGGGGGAGATTTTCACAATTATATTTCATGTCCCCGTTAATAAATTTTTCCTCCCAAGTTCACAGGTTTATGAGATTTAAAAAATGGCAACAGTGGAAACACTGTTTCAAATAAGTTTGGCGGGGGACCTTTTTGTGTATATATTTTGTTTTTCTGTTAATAATAATAATAAAAAAAATAAACAGGGGAGTGCCGACAATTTTGACCCTCTTGGTGTAGCCTGACAGTGAGGGCACTGTCAAGTTTAAGTTTGGGGGTGTGCTCGGTAAGTTTTCTTCCTTCGCATTTATATGTATATTTTTGCATTTGCATATTTATATTAAAACCCATAAAAATCAAAAATCAAAATTTGTTTTTTTGAAAATTTTAATTTTGGCCAAATTTGACTCAAGTTCAATATGACGGTTGACTAGTTAGGAAAAACTAGATTCTAAACTTAGTAAATTAAAAACCCTAAAAATAACCTTTCTTAAAGTTTAACTGTAGAAAATATACGTTCTTGTTGTTTATTTAGAAATAGGCAAATTTTTGAGTTCTGTTCTTGGGCTAAGTCGAAATAAGGGAAGAGTATTAAAAGGTTTATTTGAAGTATAAGTCTGAAAAATAATTCTGAACCTTAAGTCCAAATTCTGAAAATATATACCCTACTTTACGCACTCATACACATCTTGAAACTTGGGATAGTAGAGGATACCTTGAAATGCTCTCATCTAAAATCCTTAGTATGAAGGAAAATAAAATAAAAGTATAAACGGTGAATAAAGAGATAAAAAAATGAACACTGGTTTTGTAATTATTTAAGGCAGTATAAATAAAAAATATAGCGACGGTGCTTTATCACCTAGTGCCTTAGACCAACTGGTTTGGGAGTCACTGCTAAGCCTTAGGTATTGCAAGACGAGAAATTACGTCTAAATGCGCATGTACATTTTGTAATCGGTCGTTTAGTACCTCAAGAAGTATTAACGGTCGCATGAAGGATGTGTGAGCAATTTCATCTAAAATCACCAACTAAAAGTATTTTGGAAGATGGACAAGAGTATGATAGCTTGAATTGAATTTCCAAGTGCAGGGGTGATAATTACACACACATAGGGGTATATAATTGGAGTTTGGAGGAGAGATAGGAATAAAAGATAAGTCTTATATCTTCAGTAGAGATGATAAAAATTCCTGAGTTAAGATTGCGCCTTAGAAGGAAAACTTAGGAGATACTGAAAGCTTTATAAACTTGCAAAACGTATATGATCTTAAGATAAATGAAAATGAAGTGTGAAAAATACGGGTTGATGATTTCTAAGTTGAAAATAATAGATTTTCTTGCTAGAATACTGAATTGAAAAATTGGAGTCAATGGCTAAATTGATCGGATTTTGTGGGTAGTATCCGCTGAAAACCCTCAGGAGACAACACTCCTCCTACTAGGGACACCTATAGGTTTAACGGCTTATTGCATGAGCTCAGTGCAATCGCGTTCCCTGCGAAAATGAGGTTAGGACCTTTTGAGAATAGAATTGGCTTCGCTCGGGACGAGCAAAAGATAAGTTTGGGGGTATTTGTTCATATCAGATTTTTGCATTTTTATATCACCCATTCTTAATCACATTGCATATAAGTGGTACTTTTGATCCATGTCTGCTAAATAGTTGCAGGTTACAGGTTCTCATCTCTTTACAGTGAAATTCATGAAAAGTCGCAACAAATGCGGGACTACGACCAACAACAGATGAATACTGATCTCCGCTAACCATCCGTATGATGCCGCCTACCAGTTCAAGGGACAAAATGGCAAATCGTTGGTCACTTCAATGCACAAAGCACAAGGGCAGTACAAGATCCAAGACTTCAAACACGGAGCTCAAGGCAAAAGTCCACTGCTGAATATCTGGAAGAGAACTGAAGAGGTTTTGAAAAACCAAGTGTGCCAACCAGAAGACAAAAATAACATGAAGAAGCCGTGGAAAAATGGACCACCAAGTATACCAAATGGCCACGGAACCGCGGCCAAACAGGCACTTCTACCGCGGTTCCGCGGCCATGCAATGCACGTGTCAGTGGCAGTGTTGGTTCATTGACTCGGCTCTCTTGGGATAGTTCTGTAATTTTGTGTATGGATCAGAATGTAAATCTAGGGTTTTCCTATCTATAAATAGGAGGGTTCAAAGCCAAATAAAGGGTGGCTCTTTTAGGGTGCCTTTCTTAGATGCCTCTCTTTAGTTTTAGGTCTCTTTTTAATTTCTAGATTTAAATTCCATTGTAATGCGTTGTTGAGAGGACATCAATAAAGTAAGTTTTCATTTTATCTCGCATTCTTTTTATCTGAATTTTAATTCCTGCAATTTTTTATCTGTTCTTTTATTATTTGCAATTTAGTTCATCTATTAAAATAAAAAAAATTAATTTTATTGTTATCTTCCTAATAAATGAGTAATTCCTCACTTGTTAGGGTTAGAAGAAGGAAGGTTTGAGAGAAGGAAATCTCTCTCACTCCTTTCTTTGCCCGAATAATTTTAAATACGGACTCCCTTTAATTCAACCATAATCTGCTCACTACGGCACCCTATCCTACATGATAGCGGTGATTCCCTAATTAGACCGGTTGTGGTTGAATTAACCGGAGGTTAGGGCTAAGAGCCAAGAACGGACGGACAATGACCAAAAGGAAGAAACAAAGTTTCTTCCCAGTCATGCTAATCCCCGTTGTTGCCGATTATCCCAACACCTTTAGTCATAACTAAGGCATTGAAAGAAGTGAGAAGATCCCTATTTCGAACCAACCTAATCCTAACCCTAGCAAGCCTTTTTTATCAACTTATTCTCATTCATAGATCTTAAAATAAAACCTACCAAAAATAGGACTTAACTTGTTAGAACTTAAAGAAAGAACACCATTTCCCTGTTGATCGACCCGTACTCAACCGGCTAGCTACCAAGCGACACCGTCTTGATTGCGGTATTCTTAAATTTAAAACATGCAAAACGCGAATAATCAGCGCTCCAACATCTGAACTTTCCTGGTCAGCTCCTGGAATGTTTTGACACCCGCGGTGCATAAAAACGGGGCCATCCAATTGTTGAGATTTCCGACGAGGAGACTGACAGATTGTTCCTGCTTTATCGGCGGTTCACATTTGACGGAGAGATTGCGCCATCAGGTTATAAAATCTTTACTGCTTTTACTGTTCTTTTTCTTGGTCCTTACGAGGTCAGTGATGGCAATCTTATCGTTGACACTCATGAACCTTTGTCGAAACAGAGATTCTATTTGGACGAAAGTAGTAACGGAGCCATCCGGTATGCTCGCGTACCAGTCGAAAGCGACATCGGTTAAGCTATTAATGAACTGGCGGAGGAGAAGCGCATCATTGCCCCTAGTATTCCCACATGAGGGTTTAAAGCGGGTGATGTGCTAATTCGCATTTCCCGTCCCATCGAATCTTTCGAACTTGGGGATGACATAGCCACCAGGAAACTGTACCAGATCATACCGAGCAGGATATGGTCTTCCACTACTGCTGATATCTTTTTGCGCTTCGGATTCGGCTGCCAATGTTTTGACTTTGTTGACGACCAAATCCATGATTTGATCTTGTGTTAATAAGTTGGTGTCATCGGTAGTCAAGACATTTCCCAAGATAGGATGCGGTCGACTTTCATGCGGCTTGCCAATCTTTGGATTTGAGGGTATAGGTGTCAGCTGTCTCGGGACACCGTTTCCCGGTTCATGATCGGTGCCATGCGCTTGATTGGGCGGCTGAGAGGCAACTTGGGGTGTGAGCTATAAGACGACGTTTGTCAAGTCATCAATTTTGGAGTAAAGCTTGACTATCTCCTTGTCTTTGTTTCTGAGCTGCTTTTAGAGCTCTTGGAGAAGTTGCTACTTTGCGGCCTTGGGACGGAAGATTAGCTCCTCTTCGCTTTCCGAGCCTGACTTCTCATGAACTGAAGGATCTCTCTGCTTATCAGCCTCACTGGAAGGGTCTTCATTACCTTCCAGAGGAGGCTGGTCTTGGAAAGTGGCGGCCACATTCACACCAGATTGGATTAGATACGTAGTGGCCCCATCCTTACTCTTGTTGCGTGTACCCGCCATGTAGACAGTGTGGACTACATATCCAACCATCTCTTTATCTTTAACGGATGATTTTTTGGATCATCGTCGTGTCCCTTCCTTTTCTGGAAAGGACAGGCGACTGAAGATGGTTGGTTTGAATATATCCTTCGGTGGCGCTGTCCGGATCGCAAATTTCTTGACTCTTACGGTCATGGCATTCTTCTGAACCAATTTCAGCGGTTCAAAGGTGTAACACCCGAGCTCAATAATACTATCTATATTACTAGTTGAGGGTTATATATTGCTCATTTCCAATTATTCTGTTTTTCTGGGGTTTATTGCTAAATTTTAACCGGTTAAGTCATTTTGGCACATAACAAATTTTAACTCCTAAAATGAAATTAAAAGTGTCCATGTTGGCCTACTCGTCGCCACTAGTCGCGTGGTAGCGTCCGCGTGTCGAGATTCCGTTCCGTTTGGCTAAACGGGCAAGTTTGGACGACTACGCGCGCGTGCAAGTGTCCGACTTGGGGGCATGCATTTTAATCATTAAACACCTCTTTTCAAAATTTGGAAACCGCTTAAAATCCTATAATTTGAATTTGGAACATTTGGGCGCAAACCGGGCTCGATTTGGAAATGTTTCATTTCGCGCCAAAAAGGCCCATTTTAATTTAATATCTTAAACAATTTATATATACGATTATATATTCTTCACAGTTAAATCTTTCCAAAAATCCTCACTAAATCAAATCTCGCCTCAGCCCAGCCAATCGCGTGGCTCCGTCCCTCTCGTGGGCCCCCTTCCTCTATCTCTCTCTATCTCCGCCTCACTCTATCTCTCTCTTCCCTCATTCTCTCTCTCCCTCTAACAACTCTCTCTCTCCTCTATTTAATCTCCTCATGCAGCCGCCTTCTTCTATTTTTCCCCACCACGAGAAAACCCAGCGAACCCTAACCCTAGCCCTCGCGACCTCACCGCCGACCTCCCCGTGACCTCGTCGCCGCCATCAACACCTCCTCGACCTAGCCGCACCTTCCTCCTCTCGTTCTTGCGCCGATTCCCGCACCTGCACCCAACCCGACGACGCCTCCAACCCCCGCAGACCTCGCCGTCGACGCCACCTCTCGTCGCCGACGACTCCCACGACTCCCTCTCACCCTCCTCGTCCCGACCTCGTCGTCGCTTCCCTCCTCCCCTCGCCGGACCACCAACCCGAGCCCTTCACCCATCGCCTACCCTCCGCTGTTCGCCGGAGAACGCGCCGGCGACCTCGCCGTCGTCACCAGGGCCACCTCCGTCTCCCCCTCGACCACCAGAGCCGACCACCCTTTCATCCACTCGCCGCAGCACCCTCTCCCGCGCACCCCGAGGCCATTCAGCCCTTGCAGCCGCCGCCGTTGCCTCGCCGGCGTTCCAGCGCCGTCGAGCCCGCCGGGGTCACCCTGGTATATCTCTCTGTAAGCCTTCCTCATCTTTCCTTTGTGCAAATCACCCCCCCGCTGATCGTATTAAGTTTATCGTGTGTTGCTAACTCGTTGCCGTGTTGTTGCCGGAATCCGACCGTGCCGTCTTGGCGAACCCGACGCTTTAGCGAAGCCCCCTGGTCCGTGTGATCCCGTTGTTCTCGGTTGGGACTCGATCCGTGGCCCATGCTATCATACCGCGTTTTCTGCCGACATCGCATCCGTGTTCCGGTTTGCAAAACCGTCGAGGCAAGTATCTGAATACTTGCTTAAACATGCTAGCGTGCGAGATCTAGTCTTGCCACGCAGTTGAATTCATACTATATAATACAACAATTTAATGATGGTAATTGATATTATATGATAAGTCAGAATTGATAGTTGCAGTTACCTTTAACATGGAATCGTTATAATAGTTTCTCGTAATTAATCAATCCACTATCAATCCATATTTCAACTAAATAAAACAATTGGATCATATCTGCTTTAATTGTTAAATCATTCACGAGACAATTGGTATACTTAGTGTAAATTCATGTAGCTTCATTACTTCATGATTGTGGCTTTTACTTCACCTTGTGGCTATTGCACCCTAAAGGTGCTTGAACCTGTTAATAGGAGAATACAAAACATCATTGTGTTTGCATGGAATAATATGGTTATTTACTGTTTCCTGCTGCTGTTCATTATTTGATTGTACACCTGTTGTGAGCACATAACCGATTGCACTACCTATTGGCCTGACCCTGCTACACCTGACATATACATACATACCGACTCATCCTGTTGGACCATGACATTACTTGCTTCATGATTTCATGCCTAATGCCGACAAACCCGACCATCCCCGCTGTCTATCCAGACAGACCTACTCTTACCGGATTTTGTGTTGGCATTAGTCCTTGACTACTGAATACCTGACCTGACATACATAGCTTGGGGGTATGGGGAAATCAAAGATGAACCTGACTTGTAACTCGACAGTTCACTACCGTTCGAGTGTACACATTCCTATTCTGTGCCTAACGGCATGTCTCGGTTTCAGCCGAGAATATTGTGGCCGTGATCCCGGGTATGTACGGGGTAATACCGAGTGTACACCTTCCTATTCTGTGCCTAACGGCATGTCTCGGCTGCCGCCGAGAATATTGTGGCCGTGGTCCCGGGTATGTACGGGATACTAACACCTTCCTATTCTGTGCCTAACGGCATGTCTCGGCTGCCGCCGAGAATATTGTGGCCGTGGTCCCGGGTATGTACGGGATACTATTGGGTTACATCGACGATTCATCAATTGGTTTCAAAGACTATAGAGTAGAAAACCTGATAGGACAGTTTAGTCACCATTGCACATTACCCTGCTTGTTATTTCTTATTACTGCTTTATTCATGTTCATACTCGCATTGCTTATTACCATGTTTATACTATATACTTGATGTCATGACGCGCTGATGTCTGGGTTTTGCATGGCCCAGATTCCGTACCACTGTCGACGACCGAGCAGGAGTACTTCAGCCAGCAGGCTGATTTGTGAGTTCTGTAGTGGTCAGTTCATTTATTGCATTTTATTTCCAGGTGCAATCCCGCATTCTGGGACGTACCTTTCTATTATTATGTTGGATCATTGCTTCCGCACTTATTGTTTATTGATTCCTGTTATTATGGTTTTGGACATGTATTAGATTAGTTTTTTTTATCTTGTTTGATATCCTTACAACCGTAATGTGACTGTGGATGGATACTTCCTACCCACAGGTAGCATGGTTGGCTATGTCACGTGCCCAATCTTGCGTACTCTGGGAAGCGGGGCGTGACAAAAGGAGTTAGCGAGCATCACAGCCGGTTTAGATTTTGTTGCGGTGTAACCTCGTTCTTGGAATCCCATGAAGTTCAAACTAGCAAGAGCCCTAGCCCTTTTGTTGGCTCTGTATCTGAGCATTTTCTGTCTTAGCTTCTCGATTTTGAGGGCTTGGCGGGCATCCGTTTTCCGGGAAGCCACCATGAGTCGGTTGATGGGGAGCTTAGAGAAGACACCCGATCGAGCAGTTGTCGGGGGCACCACTGGAGCTTGCTCGAGATGCCTTATTGCTTTATTGGTGTTGATGTCTTTGCCCTCAGCTGGAGAAACTGAGAGTCGTTCGGAAACGGAATTGGGCTTGGGCTGAGGTGCCTTCGTGACCATGACGTTTGGCCTTTTCCCTTTGGAGGCCGGTTTATCTGTCACTGGGGCTTGAGGAGCAGGGATGGCGTTAGCTGGCATGAACAGAATAAAGCCAAATGGTAGCAGCGGCTCCTCCCACTGTCGCCCAAGACTGGCCTGGAGGGCCGTTTTGGCGTCCATCTTCATCGTGTAGGAGACGCGAGCCGTGTTGAGAGCTTAACTTGTCCTTGAAGACATTTTGTTGAGTCTAAAAATTGTAATTGGAAATTATTAACCTACACAAAGAAGCATGATTTCAGTACAAGAAATCGATGTATATGTTGATTGAGTTCGCATGAACGTTTAACCCAAAATATAGGATGAGAGAAAGGTCCCACCGGGCATGCCAGAATCTGTAGGGTATTTTTCATCATCCCATTGAGATAGAAAATACGCGCCGCTTGTCAGACGTATTACAGATTCCCCCTGTCTAGGGTAGGCCGGGGTTTATTGATTGTGGGGATCCGAATGTCTGGCAGCCGCGGACTAAGCTGCCGTTAATTAACCCACGTATTTGAAGCGAAGAAAGCTCCGATTGACAGGTCAACTAGTCATGCAAACTCAATGTGTAGTGCACGTATGTGTGTCTTTAGGGGTTTTGGGTATATTGGAAGCCTCGCAGAGTTTACGGGGGTTCATCTACCCGATAACGGGCTGGGGGTTAAGAGGGTTAGCAGCCTCCTTTGCGGGGTGCGGAACAGCGCCCTGTTTGAAAATTTTTCTAGCGGGGGACGTGTTTTGAGTATGGAGTATATAAAAAAAAGAAAGAAGAAAAGAAGAAAATAACGGTGGGTGACGTCGTATGGACGTATGGGCGTCGGGCGCCGAGCGCCGGCGCCGAGCGCGTCTGGCACGTGGGCGCTGGGCGCCTGCAGAAAGAAGGGGCTTAGCCCTGGAATTATGAGTTGAAATCCCGAAAAGAATTTTTATCTATGGAGTTAAACTCCAAAAGATTTTGAGTAGAGTTAAACTCCCAAAAAGGATTTTTTTATTTATGGAGTTAAACTCCAAAAGATTTTGAATGGAGTTAAACTCCCCAAAAGGATTTATTTATTTATTTATGGAGTTAAACTCCAAAAGATTTTGAATGGAGTTAAATTTCTAAAAGAGTTTTATTTATAGAGTTAAACTTCAAAAGATCTTGATAAATGGAGTTGAACTTTCAGAAATCTTTGGAGACGATCAAAGCGAACCCCTTTCTTCTCTCCTTTAGCCCTGAATCTTCTTTTGAGACTTGGATCTTCCCGAAGTGGGGTTTTTGGAGATGGGTCTCCCTCCTTCTCCTCCTCTTCGTTGGCTGGATCTTGGAGAAAATGGGTGAGACTTAAAAATCGCCCCTTTTGGAGATTTGATGGAAGATCTGAGCTCCACTTCAAGGGTTTTATAGTGAAAAACCGCTTCTTTTGGCAAAAGAAGAGTTAAACTCTCGATTTAATTCAAAAAAGGGAAGAAGGTTTAGAACCTTGAGGACGGAGAAAGAGCACAGAAACCCAAACTTTTGAGGGGAATGAATTATTGTCCTTCATTTCATTATCATGTTGCCTTTTATAGGCTTACAAATTTACACATATCTCCTTGGGCTTTACAAAATGGAATTTTTTCCATTTATTTTACATTCATGTATGATAATTATGTCAAACTTATTTATTACATAATTTTCTTCTTGGCATGGGGGAGGCCGGCCTCTTCATGTTCGGGTCCGACTTAGGCACGGGCCCACTAGACCGGGGCTTGGTCCCACTTGATTTGGGGTTGACTTTGATTTGGTCAACCGGGGTGTAATTTTTGACCCCAAGAACTAGTATACATATACATACAATTATAAATAAATACAAATGCATGTATATAAACAAGTATACTCAAACCCGTATAAATACGTATACCGTATTTCTACCAAAATACGAATACCATATTTGTACCGAAAATACAAAATACGCGTATTCATATTTAGAAAGAAATACATGTATTTGTATCAAAACACAAATATCCGTATTTATACAAATACACGTATTCATATAAATACCATATTCATGTTAAAATACAAATACTCAAAAGAGAGCAATATAATACTAGCATCAAATCTGACTGTCTTTCAAACCTACCAGTACTACTAAACTGTCTGATTAAAGCACGTGTATAAATACACGTGTTCAATTGAACACCCCTGCGTAAAACCATACGCAAACTATATCGTTTCTCCTGAACCGGGAAACCCTCAGTGTAGGATGCTAAACACTCGACAATACGCTGGCAGTGGGTTTAACCACAAGCACGTCAGTGATACTAGTTGTACATAATGGCTACTCAGGTATCTGTCGAAGGGAAGATCGACACGATAACTCATCCGAAAACCCTACTGAGCCTATAAGTGATATTCTCTATACAGTCCAGTCTGTTCGTCTAAGAGTGTCGCATATCGAGCCTAGGGGGATGGTAAACGTCAGAACCCTAATAGCGCAATAGTCATATCGGTGTGGAACCCAATACACCCTGAGAAACTACTGGTTTACCTACCAGTAAATTTCACTTGCCTTGGTCAGGGAATTTGTGTATTGGCCAACCATACATAGCGCGATTTCAACTCCCAATACCGGGAGAGACAAATCCTTTCTAACTCCTACTGCCTCTAAGTGCTTCGGGACTGCACCCAAATACTACCTGTTTGCATGACTTATTTGAGCCGTGGTAAGGTAGTAATCTAAGTACAATGGGAACACACTCGAGACGAATAGTGATGTTAAGTCTACGGACTAACCTGTACTCATGTCACCGGGGAACTGCAAACTGACGATAGGTATAATTCCAACCAGTAATTCCCAGCGAGTCCGTCCAGTGTAACTCATAACCCAATGAGCACATGTATACTATCTTTGGTACCGTATACTAATGGCTGCAGGACATGCTACCTTTCCTGACGGGGATAAGAAGCGTATACACTAGTCTACTCTAGAGTATCGATGTCCAGTCTCGATAATCCTATGACTAGGGACAAGTGTAACACCCTAGCACTGTTATACTATAATTATTTGGGGTATTTCAAATCTTGTGGAAAAATTCTTGATTAATATTGCGTTTGGATTCCGATTGGTGCTATTAGCAGTTGTGGTTATTATCCGACCCAACCCACATGGTTGAAACCCATCATGATCCAAGATCACATCAAATATTTGCTAGTACAGTGTATCCATGCAAATCTAGATTTTATAAATATATAAATATCTTTTAGAATCTAAATATCTTTTTAAAATACAATATAAAACCAAAAAATATATTTTCTTATCTAGCCTTGCATGTCATAGTACCCTAAATAATGTGATTGCACCCATATATCATGTTCATACCCTAAGTGTTAAACTGACAGATTGTTTGATCGCTACGTATATTTACGTAGATCCATATTTGGGGGTATATGTTTTTGTTTACTGGATATCACATTATGGTTCAAACTTTTACGTATATTCTTCATATTTAAAAACTAGATTTTTAGAAAGGACACGGATAATATTCAGAGTAATCTGGTATTACCTGTAAAATCACACACATATATAAAATATTCTATATAACTAATAAATATATAACTGTTATATATATAATATATATAATATATTATATTAATTTAACTAATTAAATCTTATCTCTTTCGTCTCTCTCTCTATCTTTCTCTGTCTCTCTCTTTAACCATCTCAACTCCTCGCCCCCACCATTTTCTCTTTCTCTCTCTCTATATGTGTGTGTGTGTGTGTGTCACTTATTATAAAGAAACCCATATCCTCTCTGTCTTCTTTCTTCTTCTTTGCGTCCTCACTCACGCCCGTGAACCCTAACCCATGCCTTCGTGACCTCTCGCCGACGTTCTCCCCCTCACTGTCGCCGTCCCCATCGCCTTCGCTTCCCCTTCCTCACCTCCATCACCCCGTTCCTCCTTTTCCTGATGGCTCAACCTTTTCCCCGACGCAAGAACCCACTCTCACCGCATCACCGGCAACACCTCGTCGTCAGAACCCAATCACCAACGCCGACCACCCACTTCACCTCCTCACCTCCCCATCACCCAAGAACACAATACACCACCACCACTGACCCTGCACCTTCCCTGATAACTCTCAAAGCTCACGGCTGCACCCTCACCACCTCGCCGTCGGCCTCGTCGCCATCACCTCGTTGCCACCATATCTCCTCTGTCCTCGCCTAATCCCTAGAACTACAGAAACCCAGCAACCTCCACCTCTTCCTCTTCATCTTCTTCTTCTTTCTTTTCTTTTCTTGCCCGGTCGTCTCGCGGGAGTTGCATGCGTCGCAGACGATCCAGACGACCCAGTCAACATCGTCATCTAACCTAGTTACCACGTCATGCAGCTGCTCAGCCAGGTAAAGTCCTGCGCACGTAAGTTTTGCATCATGAATTTATTTTGATGTCGGAACGTGACATCCGTATCTTGACGTAAGATCCGATCAGGCAAGTTCTAAACTTGCAACATGATATTTTACTATATCAATATTTATTTAATAAATTATAGTGCATGTGTTTTACTATTCAACAGAAAATACCAAGTTACAGTTTTATAGCATCCGTCTGTATCCGTACAGATAATAGTTTATCTAGTTGCATGCCGGAACATCACGATGTTATTATAATACTATATTAGTTCAATATGTTATCTAGATTAAAATATACATGATAATGGACGTATAACGGTCATTACAGATAGATACATATACATCCTGGCATTAGTTGTGGTTACCGTGTTTCGATATTGGTTACAGTTTTACATTTGGCGTCTATTTTGGTTAAAATACATTGCATGACGTGTTCATGACACACTATCAGATTTGTTACTTGGATTTTAATACTAATGCCGACAATTCTGACTTGTTGTCCTGACGGAAGTGACTTGTTGTCTACATAGACAAGACCTATACCTGTTTGATCCTATGTTGGCATTAGATTTATATCATCGATACCTGACTTGAACACAAAATCTTGGGGGTAAGGGGAAATCAATAATGAAACCTGACTTGTAACTCAACAGTTTGATACTTATACTGATCATTCTAAACGGGTTCGGCCAGCCCCGGAATGATGCTGCTGACATCATTCATTTGTACATGTTACCTATTTACTGCTTAGCGGCACGTTTCGGATTCAGCCCGAGAATCTTGATCGTGGTCCTAGGCACGCACGAGATACTATTGAGTTATATCGACGATTCCATTAAATTGATTTCAAAAAATTTTGTAGAATAGATAAGTTGGAAGCACAGATTTTAGGATACACATCATATACATGTACCTCACTGTTTTATACATGTGTTATTATTTACATGCATGTTTAGTCATAGCATCATATCCTTATTATCGTTATTATTTTGATATTATGACGCACTGATGTCTGGGTTTTGTATAGCCCAGTTCCTCTACCTTTATCGCAGGCAAATCAAAAGTACTTTAGCAATCAAGCCGAGCAATGAGGCGCTAGCTATTTATGTTAGAGATGATTAGTTTCTTTATTATCCGTAGTTTTATTTCTATTGATGTGAGCCCATATTGGGACTTGATTCAGATACTATTGTTTATTGGATCTTGATTCATTTTGGCTTTATGCATTTCCTTGATTCTATTTATTGTGGCAGATGGACATGTATTAGCTAGATTTTATTTTACTATTCTTGATATCCGCTTGACAGTCGTAATGTGACTGTAGATGGATGATTCATAACCATAGGTAGCATGGTTGGCTCTATCACGTGCCGTGTTTAAATATTTTGGGAAGCGGGGCGTGACAGGATTTGTTTGGTATCAGAGATATAGGATTTAAGGTTAGTTGGGTTTGGTTCTCTTATAGTTGGGTATTGAACCCACTACACTAACCAGGAAACCCGGAATTAGGAACATGTCCTTCCACATTACTATCTTACCAGTCTTGAATCTATAGCTATCTTATTTATTGAATCATATTTACCGTTACTAATCCCCCTCGGTGTCTTGGCTTCAGAATCATGGTGGATAGAGATTTGCGGTCATACCAGAGGCATGTTGATAATGCCGCATTTCTTGGAGTTATACGTGGTATGCTTGAAAACCAGAAGCGGCAAACTGAGCTAAATCAGCGGCAGGCCGAGGCTTTCCAGGAGGGTCTGTGGACGGTCCAGCAGTCCGTAGTTCCAGCAGCACCTAGGCCAATACAGTATGGGGGCACCATGGCGGACTTTAGAAAGCTCGGCCCGTCCACATTTTCAAGATTGGAGGAATCATTACCAGTGGAGCAATGGCTAGTTGATACCGAGAACCTGCTTATTGTTGCGCAGATTCCAGATGAGAAAAAGGTAGATGTAGTACGCATCCAATTAGTATATTACGCTCGTGAGTGGTGGCTCGTAGAGAAGACCCGTCTAACCAAACCGATCAGTTAGGCAACGTTTTCGCGAAGTTTCTTGGAGAAGTTCTTTCTGCAGTCTGCTTGGGAGGAAATGGTAAAGAAGTTTATGAGCTTGAAGCAGAATGGCAGATCCGTTGATACACATGCGGCTGAGTGGATCCGGCTCAGTCAATTTGCGGGGCCTTTGGTTGCCAATGAGGCAGATAGGGCACGGCGGTTTATGCGCAACTTGGATGTGGAGATTCAGAGATATATCATATTTCTGGGATTGATCACTTTCTCCCAAGTTCTTAAGGCAGTCAGGGAGCAACAGAGTTTATCGGTGAAAGTGAAGGGTACTCAACAGCAAGCTGTTGTTGTGCGGAAGCCAGCATTTACGCCAAACCGAGCTCCTGTACGCAGAAGTATTCCGGTAAAAAAGTGAGGCATTGTACCCATGAAGAAGCCCATTGTATCCGTTCAAAAAAGAAGTGTGAATTGCGACTTTTTCCTTCTGCCCGGACACCTACAGAAGGACTGTTGAAGAAGGCATGGACTCTGTCTAGTTTGTGGATAAGCTGACCATACCATCAGTGCTTGCCCTTCAAAGCTACGATTGAAAGACGATATTCAGAAACCACTGCATAAGAAGATTCATGGGCAGAAGCCGATCACTCAGAGGCCTAATCAAGCATGGGCCTTCACCTTGACGGCCGAGGAGGCCAAGGCGTCAGATGACGTTGTTTCAGGTATCTTACTCATTTATAATTTTCCCGTATTGGCATTATTCGATTCAGGTGCATCCCATTGCTTCATGTCGTTCCAGTTTATTAGTGCACACTCTATCTCACACATGGCCCTTTCTAGTTGCTTGGACATACACACCAGGGAATGGAAAAATTATATCTAGTAGTGATTGCAAGGGTTGCTCGATTTTTATTTGCGGACGAGAGTTATTCGCGGATTTTTTGGTGATCGATACTGGCAGCTATGATGTTATTTTGGGAATGGATTTTTTTGGTATTTTCTACGCTCACATTGATTGTAGGGTAAAGAAAGTGATTTTCCAGATTTTTGGACATCCAGAGTTCATATTTTTGGGAGGTAGTAGATCTGTCGGGCCAGTCGAATTTAGGGCTAGGCCGACTAATGTCGTTCTTTCGTCGATGGAAGTAAACAAGGAGGAAGCGTCAGCAATAGTTCGGGACTTTATGGATGTGTTCGAGGACATCTCGGGTTTACCGCCAAACAAGATGTGGAGTTTGCGATTGATCTTATTTCTGGAGCAACGCCGATTTCAAAGGCTTATTATCCAGTGGTGCCGGTGGAACTGGAAGTGGTAAAGAAACAAGTTGCCGAATTACTAGAGATAGGTTGGATTCGCAGCAGCGGTTCACCATGGGAAGCTTTAGTTCTTCAATTCAAGAAAAAGAATGGCACGCGGAGGATGTGCTTCGATTATCAAGAATTAAATCGGGTGACTATTAAGAATAAGTGCCCAATCCCTCGCATCGGCGAATTAATCGATCAACTCAGTGGCGTGAGGATATTATCGAAGTTGGATTTGCGATCCGGATATTACCAAGTTCGGGTGAAATCAGAAGACATTTGCAAGACATCGTTCTGAACTCGATATGGGCATTACGAGTACTTAGTGATGCCATTTGGAGTTATTAACACACCGGCAATATTTATGGACTTGATGAACCGAATATTTTCACTATACGTGGACCTGTTCGTAGTGGTGTTTATTGATGATATTCTGGTCTATTCGAGGAGCAAAGAAGAGCATGCAGAACACTTGAGGATCGCACCGCAAACGTTAAGACAAGAAAAGTTATATGCTAAGATGAGCAAGTGCGAGTTTTGGCTCGAAGAAATGAAGTTCTTCGGTCATGTTGTATCCAGAGATGGAATTGTCATTGACCTTGAAAAGATTCCAGCAGTTCATGATTGGCCAATTCCAAAGAACATAGGGGAGATCATAAGTTTTCTTGGGCTTGCTAGATACTATAGAAGGTTTGTAGAGAACTTCGCTTGAATAGCAGAACTGTTGATCAAGCTAACACGAAAGGAGATGTCGTTCATATGGACGGAGAAATGTGCGTCAGCTTGTGAAGCGTTGAAGCAAAGATTGACCACCGCTCCTATTCTGACAGTGCCAGATGGTTCCGGAGGGCTGATTATTCACAGTGACGCATCTAGGAAAGACTTGGGATGTGTTCTAATGCAGCATGGGAAGGTCATAGCTTATGCGTCGAGACAATTGAAGACTCATAAGAAAAACTACCCAACTCATGATCTAGAGTTAGCAGCAGTGATTTTCACTCTGAAAATTTGGAGACACTACTTATTGCGCGAAAGACTTGAAGTATTTACTTATCACAAAAACCTAAAATATGTATTCACCCAGAAAGAGCTCAACATGAGGCAGCGTAGATGGTTAAAACTGATGGCTAATTATGATCTTGATCAAAAATACAATCCCAAAAAAGTTAATGTAGTGCCAGATGCTCTAAGTCGGTTGCTAGCGATATGGATGTTGACTGCGCAAAAGGAGATTATAGCTGATCTTTGGAGATTCGAATTAGAGATTGTACTCCCAAATTCTTTGGGACAATTGATGCAGTTGCAAGTACAGCCATCCTTGATCGATAACATTAAAGCAGCACAGTCGTACGATCCGAGATTGCAGAAGTTTCGAGAACAAGTAGAAGCGAGACTTTAAATAGACTTGTTAATTCATGAAGATGGTTCGTTACGATATGGTAGTCATTTATGTGTGCCCAAAGGGGGCGTTCGAGAAGAAGTCATGAAGGAGGCTCATAGTTCCGTGTACTCCGTACATCTGGGAGGCACAAAAATGTACAGAGATCTGCGACAACATTTTGTGAAGGTATGAAAAGGGATATCGCTCGCTACGTATCGAAGTGTTTGGTGTGTCAGAAAGTCAAGGCTGAACATTAAAGGGTAGCTGGTTTGTTGCAACCACTTCCGATTCCTCAATGGAAGTGGGAACATATAACCATGGATTTCGTGACAACTTTACCACGGAGTCCAAAGGGCAATAATGCAGTTTAGATGATTGTCGATCGATTGACCAAAGCAGCTCATTTTATACCATTTCGAGTTGGTCAGTCGACGGAGGCTTTGGTAGAGAGGTACATGCAGGAGATTGTAAGATTGTATGGAGTACCCGTGAGCATCGTTTCGGATCGTGATACTCGATTTTTATTGCACTTTTGGAAGAGTCTACAGTAAAGTTTAGGAACTCGCTTGAAGTTTAGCACAGCCTATCATTCTCAGACAGATGGCCAGTCTGAAAGAACGATCCAAACTCTTAAAGATATGTTGAGAGCATGCATGTTAGACTTCAAGGGTTCATGGGAGGATCATTTGTACTTGGTGGAGTTTTCATACAATAACAGTTTTCAAGCGACCATACAGATGGCTCCATTCAAAGCATTATACGGTCGTAAGTGTCGCTCGGTTATCTGTGGGACGATGTTGGAGAAAGAAGATTATTGGGACCAGATCTTATTGTGCAAACGGTAGAGAAAGTTAACGTGATCCGAAATCATATGAAGGTAGCACAAGACCGACAGAAAAGTTAGGCTCATACTGGACGAAGACCCCTAGAGTTCGTAGTTGGCGATCTTGTATTCTTGAAGATATCACCGACCAGAGGAGTGATCCGATTTGGTATTCGAGGCAAGCTTAGTCCTCGATTCATAGGGCCTTTCGGTATTATCGAGTGTGTTGGAGAGGTAGCTTATCGCTTTGCTTTACCACTATCCTTGGCGGGTGTTCATGACGTGTTTCATGTATCTCAACTCCGCAAGTATGTTCTATGAGACGCACGTCTTAAATCACTCGGAACTAATAGTAAGGGAATATTTAACATATGAAGAGCGATCAATGGCGATTGTGGATCGACAAGAAAATGTCCTCAAGAATAAAGTTGTCCCACTAGTACTTGTTTCATGGGGGAATAGGTCGTACGAAGAATCTAATTGGGAACGTGAAGACGAGATCTGACAAAAGTTTCCACAGCTCTTTTCTTAGATCTGTGTTTTCTTATCTTTTCTTGTTCCGTGAATTTCGAGAACGAAATTATTTTGTAGTTGGGTATAATGTAACACCCTAACACTGTTATACTATAATTATTTGGGGTATTTCAAATCTTGCGGCAAAATTCTTGATTATTGTTGGTTTTGGGTTCCGATTGGTGCTATTAGCAGTTGTGGTTATTATCCGACCGACCCATATGGTTGAAACCTATCATGGTTCAAGATTACATCAAATATTTGCTAGTACAGTGGATCTATGCAAATCTAGATTTTATAAACATATAAATATATTTTAGAATCTAAATATATATTTAAAATACAATATAAAACCAAAAAATATATTTTCTTATCTAGCCTAGCATGACATAGTACCCCAAATCATGTGGTTGCACCCATATATCATGTTCATATCCTAAGTGTTAAACTGAAAGATTATTTGATCGCTACGTATATTTACGTAGATCCATATTTGGAGATACATGTTTTTGTTTTCTGGATATCACATTATGGTTTTGACTTTTACGTATATTCTCCATATTTAAAAACTAGATTTTTAGAAGGGACACGAGTAATATTCGAAGTAATATGGTATTAGCTATAAAATCCGATATATATATAATATTTTATATAACTAATAAATATATAAGTGTTATATATATATAATATATATATATATATATATAATATATTATATTAATTTAACTAATTAAATCCTCCCTCTCTCGTCTCTCTTTCTATCTTTCTCTGTCTCTATCTCTCTTACCCTCTCAACTCCCCGTCCCCACCATTTTCTCTCTCTCTCTAATAATATATATATATATATATATATATATATATATATCATATAATATATCACTTATTATAAAGAAACCCATTCTCTCTCTCTTCTTTCTTTTTCTTTACGTCCTCACTCACGCCCGGGAACCTTAACCTACGCCCTCGTCACCTCTTGCCGCTGTTCGTCCCCTCACTGTCGCCGTCCCCATCGCCTTCACCTCCCCTGCCTCACCTCCATCACCCCGTTCCTCCTTTTCCTGACGACTCAACCTTTTCCCCGACCGTAAGAACCCACTCTCACCCCATCGCCGGCAACACCTCGTCGCCGGACCCAACCACCAACGCTGATCACCCTCTTCACCTCCTCGCCTCCCCAACATCCAAGAACACCATACACCACCACCACCACCGACCCTGCACCTTCCCCGATCACCCTCAAAGCTCACGACCACACCTTCGCCAGCTCACCGTCGGCCTCTTCCCCGTCACCTCGTCGCCACTATATCTCCTCTGTCCTTGCCTAATCCCCAAAACTCCAGAAAACCCAGCAACCTCCACTTCTTCTTCTTCTTCTTCTTCTTCTTCCTCCTCCTCCTCCTCTTCTTCTTTTTCTTTCTTTTCTTTCTTTCTTTTCTTTTCTTGCCCGGCCGTCTCACCGAAGTTGCGCGCGTCGCAAATGATCCAGACGACTCAGTCACCGTCATCGTCTAACCCAGTTACCACGTCATGCAGCTGCTTAGCCAGGTAAAGTCCTGCGCACGTAAGTTTTGCGTCATGACTTTATTTCGACGACGGAACGTGACATCCGTATTTCGACGTGAGATCCGATCTAGCAAGTTCTAAACTTGCAACATGCTATTTTACTATATCAATATTTATTTAATAAATGATAGTGCATGCGTTTTACTATTCAACAGAAAGTACCAAGTTACAGTTTTATAGCATCCGTCTGTATCCGTACCGATAAGAGTTTATCTGGTTGCATGCTAGAAAATCACGATGTTATTATTATAATACTATATTAGTTCAATATTTTATCTAGATTGCAATATACATGGTAATGGATGTATAACGGTCATTACAGATAGATACATAAACATCCTGGCATTAGTTGTGGTTAACGTGTTTCGATATTGGTTACAGTTTTACATTTGGTGTCTATTCTGGTTAAAATATGTTGCATGACGAGTTCACGACACACTACCAGACTTGTTACTTGGATCTTAATACTAATGCCGACAATCCTGACTTGTTGTCCTGACGAACATGACTTGTTGTCTACATAGACAAGACCTATACCTGCTTGATCCTGTGTTGGCATTAGATTTATATCATTGATACCTGACTTGAACAAAAAACCTTGGGGGTAAGGGGAAATCAACAACGAAACCTGACTTGTAACTCAACAGTTCGATACTTATACTGATCAGTCTATACGGGTTCGGCCAGCCCCGGAATGATGCTGCTGACATCATTCATCTATACATGTTACCTGTTTACTGCTTAGCTGCACGTCTTGGATTCAGCCCGAGAATCTTGACCATGGTCCCGGGCACGCACGGGATACTATTGAGTTACATCAACGATTCCATTAAATTGATTTCAAAAAACTTATAGAATAGATAACTTAGAAGCACAGACTTTAGGATACACATCATATACATGTACCTCACTATTTTATACCTGTGTTATTATTTAAATTAATGTTTAATCATAGCATCATATCCTGGTTATCGCTATTATTTTGATATTATGACGCACCGACGTCTGGGTTTTGCATGGCCCAGTTCCTTTACCTTTATCGCAGGCAGATTAAGAGTACTTTAGCAATCAAGCCGAGTAATGAGGAACTAGCTATTTATGTTAGAGATGATTAGTTTCTTTTATGTTCTTAGATTTATTTCTATTGATGTGAGCTCATATTGTGACGTGATTCAAATACTATTATTTATTGGATCTTGATTTGTTTCCGCTTTATGCAAAAACGTACTCGTCAGGAGAAAGTATCTCCTCATAATGCTCCCCTCTGACGAGTAACCCGAAAATTTTTGCGAATTCTTCCAGCGAGATCGATACCTCACGATCCGATAAAAGAAATGTATGGGTCGGAATATTCCATTGCTCCAGGAATGATTTAACCCACCACACATGAGGAGTGTGGTAATAAAAGAAAGATGCGTAGACCGCCGGGTATAACTCGGTCTTCAGCAATAGAGACTTTTTAGCCGATAAAATGTAGCGGGCCCACTGGAGGTAACCAGTCGGATGACGAGGGGTCACTCCTATTGTGTAAATCTGACCCTAAGGACGCGCTTCTCCTTGACATATGCGACACCCTAAAATATATAGGGTCATCGGCGGCTAGACTGGTATCGACGCCATGGAAAGTTGGAGACGACCTTCCGCAGTCCAATTGACTTCTTCTACTGCATAAACGACTTGCAGAGGGTCAGCATAATGAATTGCCGGGATCGGTTCTGACGGCACCGCACAAGTAAAGCTGTGCAGGCCCCGGATAATATAGCTATACCATGATCCCCATAGATGAAGAGATTTCTGCTCTGGATCGTAGTCCCGAATTAAAGAAAAGACTTCGCGGTCTGTAGGCGCGTCAGCAAAAGCGCTCTTCGAACGAATGTAAGGAAAACAGGAACCGGAAGCCATAGTACCTGAAAAGAAAAACTAGTAGAGAGTTGGTGATTGGTATACCATAATTAACTGCAGCTAAGAGCCTTAGCATTTTCAGTACACCAAAATCTGTACTCCATTATGGCATATTAAAATCACTACAGTGGGCCCCACAAAATCAAGGTGATGGCTCATCAATTATAAGACATGCACCCATTGTAAGAATCTAAAAGGATTCTCATTAAATAAATAATCCCATTGAGCAGTGGAGTTAAAAACTCCAAATGTTCTTGAAAAGCGATCTCTGCAACAGATTCAAATCCGTAGAAAAAAGGGTATTAAAACCTTATATATAAAAAAAAGGAATAGGAAGGGGAATAAAATTCCCAAAAAAGTTCCAAAATTTTTCAGAGCTAAGCTCTGTAAGAAAAAATGGAATTAAATTTCTCAGATAATGGGATCAAATCCCAGAAATCCCCCATGTTGGAGACAAATGGGAAATATAATGGAATTGAATTCTAGAAACACTCAAAGATTAAGATCAATGATATGATAAAATCCTAAGAAGAGAACTAACGATTCTCAGCAATGCCCATTGATTTGAGACCCACAGTTTACTCAAAAAAGGGGAAAAGTTCTTTTTAAGATCTCTGAGAGATCATTTCAAAAATAAAAGAGCCGAGATCTGTTAATGGGTTAAAAATCCAAAACAAAAAGGGAGGTTCTTTTAATAGTTAAACTCTGTTCATAATCCTTACCATTTTTTTTGCGGCAGAGTTTAACTCTGAGTTCTGTGGGCAGAGATCTTGCTCTGAGATGAGAATTAAATTCTCGAGAAAGAAGGAAACTTAAGAAAGATGATAAAACAACAGTCATTTCAAGGGCCAAAGATCCTATTTATAGGATGTGAAGGGATGGTTCAACTCCCTAGAAGATCAAACGGTGGAAAAAGTGACACTGTTGCACTCACGTATGAGCCACATGCGAACAACGGTGGGGGGAATTTATTTCACCAATATTTAAACATAATAAAAGAGCTAAAATCTGCTAAATTTAATGAGGCGGCGCCTCACACGCTCCCCACGAGGGTGCTAGCGCCAGCGCCAACCCCTTAGGATTAAATCCTATGGTGGCGCCATACGTGAACCTCACGTGGGCCCCAATGTGCAAAGCACATGAGCGTCTAAAATTAAATTCTTAAGTGGCGCCCACATGCACAACACGTGAGCGTTGTTCACCGCCGAAAGGCCGGACTGAGACATTGGAATGTCTAGCCTGAATTTAGGGGCAGATACTATTTGGACTTATCTATCCACATCTCCGAAGATACCAAGTTGATTTATGGCACCATATATCGGAGGTTTGAACAGACGCGACCATTGTAGCGTGACTTCATCAGATTCCCTCTCATTTGCGAGGGGTTTTTGATTGTGAGGACGCTCTTCCATGCAGGCGCAACCCCCTGCAGTTAATTACGTTACCGCATTGTGGTAACCACTTTCTTCTTCTCCAGTAGTTCACTTCGTGTCTTGTGTATTTTTGTTTATTTTGGTTGCCCGTGGATTGTATACAGAGACTAGTTTATGTCGTCGTCCGTAGGGCACGGATCAGTCCAAATCCGTATATTTTAGATTTGGGTTTGTTTTATTTAAGGACCGTTAATCTAGTTTGAGATTAAGATCAACTTAAATATATGAGCATTTGAGCTCAAATTATTTTAACTAAGGATACGTTAGTCTTATTTGAGACTAAGATCAATTTAGCAAAATTATAAGGATCGTTTAAGATCCAATAACAGAACATTTATGCTCGGCTGTAAGAAACTTTTCAGAGAGACTTAGGCAATTTGTGCTTAGTCTGCTCAGTCCTTTTTTTGTTCAAAAGTGCTAAGCACTTATTTGGGCTGTGCTTATTCAGCCCTTTTGTTTTTATGTAAAAGTGCTAAGCACTTGTTTGAAGTTCTGGAGCTCACATGGGTATCATGTGAAGCCTTCAGTTATTGGCGCTGCCCAATCGGTACCAAGCACTCAATCATTTTGACTATATATATTGCTAAGCACTTTTTTATATGGCGTCCACATAAGGAGCACGTGAGGCGCTGAGCGCTGCCCAATCAGTGTTGAGCACTCAGCCGTTTTGGCTGTATATTGAGTGCTAAACACTTTTGTATGGTGCCCATGTGAGGAGCACGTGAGGCGCTGCCCAATTAGTGCTAAGCACTCAGCCGTTTTGGCTGTATATGAAGTGTTAAGCACTTTACTCAGTGCTCACATGTATTTCATGTGAGGCGCCGGCCTTTTGTTTTGGGCGCCCATGTGTTTTTCACGTGAGGCGCTGATTTCCTTTTGTTTTGGGAATCTGTTGAAGGCGCCCACGTGGGAAGCACGTGCGGTGCTAATTCCTTTTCCTCTTTAGAGATTGAATCTCTATTAATGGCATTTTGACCATTAACGGCACCAAGATCTTTGTTTTGATGATCTGGGATCAGGTTTTCTTCAAGAACTAAGTTCTTATGTTTTTTCTTTTAGAAGGACTAAGTTTCTTTTAGGGTTAAACCCTATTTTCTAAGAAATTAAATTCCCATAGGATAGATTCTTTTTCTTTTTTTTCTTTCTTTTCAACCTAGTTCTTTTCTAAATCTTTGATTCTCAAGAACAAGATCTTCCCGATGAGAATTAAATTCTCAACTTGTGGGAGACTTATCTTTTGATTCTCAGATTCAGAGAAAGAACTAAGTTCTTGAGAAGGGTTAAACCCTTGGGTATACTATGATAGGTAAAGGAGATGTTTTGATCTCTGTGGTTTCTTTACCTAGGGTTTGAGGGGAAAAAGATCTTCTCTATTGAGAATTAAATTCTCTGTTGCTTTTGAGAGCCTTCTGTATTTTTTTGCAGAAGCTTATGGGGGATTCCCTCTATATGTCTATGTCTGTCTCTTTGAGACTTGAAGTCTCAGTTCCTCTATATAGTGGAGGCAAATGGTTAATTAGTTTTGAGAAAATATCTTATTGAAAGATTCTAATTGATTTAATTGGTCTCAAAATATGTTTGGGGAATTTTACCCACCGTTGGATATTTTGATCCAAGGATTTTTGTTTTACAGAATATGTCTTCTTGTTTTTAACAAGATTAGGAAAACATTTTCCCCATATACAGAATTTTATTCTGTCAAACGGTGATTTTTAATCATCATTGGATTTTTAATCTAAGGGTTCTCTGTATATAGAGCACATCCTTCTTTGTTTAGAAAGATGTAGGGAAATATTTTCCCAACTCATTGGATCTTTGATCCAACAATTTTTGTTCATTTAGAAAGATTAGGGGAATATTTTCCCTTCATAGAATTTTATTCTATTATTTGATGATTTATCATCACCATTGGATCTTTGATCCAACGGCACTGTTTAACAGAGAGTATCCCAGTTTGTAGGGAAATATCTCCATGTAGAATTTCATTCTACTTGATTTTACTTGGGCACTGGCACTTGTTTACACCGGTTTAAGTTACGTTTACAGATATGTGTTTAAGCAGGCTCATTCATATACGCGTGTGGAGGTTTAGTGCATGACACGAGCACATCAGTGGCGTTTGCACTTAACAAAAATCCTAAGGGTGAAGTGCACGTGCGCACATCTAGATTGCACGTTTATTTAAAAAATACAATCAGAGAAAGAACAGGTGTTAGAAATGAAGCACTCGGTGGCCAACGATAAAAGGAAAGCATTCAAATAGACATTTTATTCTACAGGAAATAGATCACCAAATAAGGGATCAAAAGTACAAGGGTTTACAAAACTATGAATGAAGTTTTCTAAAGCCCCCTAAGCCTTCTCCACCATGTCGAAGCGGTGATCTTCATGAGGAGTCGCTCCCCATCGATCAGTGCCGTGTTCATCGGAGAAAGCAGCCATGATGGCCCGCTGAGCTCATATTTGGCTTAGCAAATTGACAGAGCGATCCTTCAGAGGATTGGTAATCAAAAGTGCCTCATGAAAGCACTTGATCTTGTCCTCCGCTACATCGAGTATCGCCGGAGTCATCTCCGCTGGATGAGGGGAAATGTCATCGAGCACGGACAGGAAGATCATCCGGAGACAAATGGAGACGATGGAGAGAGGAGATCCTTTACGAGTCAAGAGCTCGTGCAGCACCGTATCGCATTGGCCATCCGTGAGAGCGGGATTCACCAAGCGTGCAACAAAACGAGGAACACTTTTCTTGATAGGCACCTCCCATAGCTGCCGATGAGCATGTGGACGATTGCAAGCCGTGACTCTTCCCTGTTAAAATGATTCTCTGAAAGTGAGAGAGAAGAGGAGCATTGCTTCAGATTATAAAAGGAAGCATTTAAGTCTCGGCACAGAAAATATTATGCATGGTGGAACTATTTTCAAGTTCTGACAAAAGAAGTCATTGGAAAAGAAAGTTTGACTCAGGAAAATCAGAGAAAGAAGGTGAAAAGAAACCTTCATCAATGAGGCAGCGCCTCATGTGCCCCCCCATGAGGGCGCCAGCGCCAGCACCTTAGGATTAAATCCTATGGGGCATCGCACGTGAAGCTCGCGTGGACGCCAATGTGCAAAGCACAGGAGCGCCTATCATAAATAAAAATTAAATTCTTAAATTACTCCCACGTCCATGATACGTGAGCGCCAGCGCCCAAGTTAAAGTTAAGTAGAATTAAATTCTACATGGAGATATTTTCCTAAAAACTGGGATACTCTCTTTAAAACAGAGTCGTTGGATCAAAGAGCCAATGGTGATGATAAATTATCAAATAATAGAACTAAATTCTATTAGGAAAAAAAATATCTCCAAAATCTTCCTTAGTGAGAAAATTCTCTCGGTTGGATTAAAGATCCAATAATAGAATTAAATTCTATTTTGGGAATATATTTTCCCAATGTTTCTAAACAAAAAAAGATTTGCTCTCTGTAAAACAGAGAGCCCTTAGATTAAAAATCCAATAGTGATTAAAAATCACCGTTTGTCAGAATAAAATTCTGTATATGGAAAAATATTTTCCCAATCTTACTAAAAACAAAAATACATATTCTATAAAACAGAAACAATCGGATCAAAGATCCAACGGTGGGTAAAATTTCCCAAATCAATTTTGAGACCAATTAAATCAATTGGAATCTCTCAATAAGTGATTTTTTCAAAACTAAAAATCTGCCTCTACTATATAAAGGACCCGAGACTTCAAGTCTCTCTTTCTCTCACACACACACAGAGGGGATACACACTCGGAAAGAAGGAACCCCCCATAAGCTTCTGAAAAATACAGAAAGCTTTCAAAACAATAGAGAATTCAATTCTCAAGAAAAGATGAAGACTTTCCTCCTAAAAACCCTGGGTAAAGAAAACACAGAGATCAAAATATCTCTTTTTACTTATCTAAGGGTTTAACCCTTTTCAAAGAACTTAGTTCTTTCTTAGGATCAGAGATCCACAAGACAAGTCTCCCAGAAGTTGAGAATTTAATTCTCATCGGGAAAATCCTGTTTTTGAGAATAAAAAAATAACTAGGTTAAAAAGAATGAAAGAAAAAGAAAAAAGAACATATGTTCTGCGAATTTAATTCCTCTGAAAACAGGGTTTAACCCGAAAAGAGTTCTTATAAAAGAACTTAGTTCTTATAAAAGAACTTAGTTCTTAAAGATATCCTGATCCCAGATCTTTAAAACAAAGATCTTGGTGATCATTAATAGAGATTCAATCTCTAAAAAGGAAAAAACATTAGCCCCGCACGTGCTTCTAACGTGGACGCCTTCAACAGATTCCCAAAACAAATGGAAATCTGCGCCTCGCGTGAAAAACACGTGGACGCCCAAAACAGAAGGCCAGCGCCTCACGTGAAATACACGTGAGTGCTGAGTAAAGTGCTTAGCACTTCATATACAGCCAAAACGGCTAAGTGCCCAGCACTGATTGGGCAGCACCCAGTGCCTCACGTTCTTCTCACGTGGGCGCCATACAAAAAGTGCTTAGCACTTCAAATACAGCTAAAATGGCTGAGTGCTCAGCACTAATTGGACAGCACCCAGCGCCTCACATGCTCCTCACGTGGGCGCCATACAAAAAGTGCTTAGCACTTCATATACAGCCAAAACGGCTAAGTGCTTAGCACTGATTGGGCAGTGCCCAGCGCCGCACGTGCTCTTCATGTAGACGCCACATAAAAAAAGTGTTTAACACTACATATATAACTGAGTGCTTAGCACTGATTCGATAGCGCCCATAACTGAAGGCTTCACATGATACCCATATGAGCGCCAGAGTGTCAAACAAGTGCTTAGTACTTTTGCATAAAAAAGGGGGATGAACAAACAGAGCCCAAATAAGTCCTTAACACTTTTGAACAAAAAAAAAAGACTGAGCAGACTAAGCCCAAATTGGCTAAGTCTCTCTGAAAAGTTTCTTACAGTCGAGCCCAAATGCTCTGTTATTGGATCTTAAATAAAAATGATCCTTAAAATTTTACTAAGTTGATTTTAATCTCAAATTTGACTAATGTATCCTTAGTTAAAATAAATTGAGCCTAAATGCTCATATATTTAAGCTAATCTTAATCTCAAACTAGATTAACAGTCCTTAAATAAAACAAACCCAAATCTAAAATATACGCATTTGGACTGATCCGTGCCTTATGGGCAACGACATAAACTAGTCTCCGTATACAATCTACGGGCAACCAAAATGAACAAAAATACACACGATACAAAGTGAACTGCTGGAGAAGGAGAAAGTGGTTACCGCAATGCGGTAATGTAATTAACTGCAAGGGCTTGCGCCTACAGGGAAGAGCGTCTCCACAATCAAAAACCCTCGCAAATATAGGGGAATCTGATGAAGTCACGCTACAACGGTCGCGTCTGTCCAAACCTCCAATATATGGTTCCATAAATCAACGTGGTATCTTCGGAGACGTTGATGGATAAGTCCAAATAGTATCTGCCCCCAAATTCAGGCCAAACGTCCCAACGTCTCGTTCCAGTCTTTCGGCGGTGAACAGATTCTGGCACCCCCGGTGGGACCTTTTCCATCTTTCCACTCCACACTTCATGTGTCGTGTTTTGTGAACAAAATTGCGGTTCATTATGGTTGCCCTTGGATTCGAGGTACTAAAACTTGGTGTCTTGCTCTTATGTAGAAAATCGATGGCTTCTTAATGCACTGCATGCAACAGAAACTCTCGCTCCACCCTAACTGGAGGAGTGGCTTATGGGCCTAACGCGGCCTCTATTTTCTCAATGCCAGTGGGGCAGTCACACAAGCCATTACTAGATTGTTCTTCAGGACCATGCTCCCACCTGTGAGTTTCGGTGCCTCAGCGCCATAAGAAGAAGCTCCTAAAAGGCCGGTCTTCGATCGACTAGAAACCACAATGGCCCTTCTCGACGAGCCGTCCAAATCTGGCGTCTTAGTCTTCAACAGGCTGAGAAAGTGAAAGTCTACCTTAACATCACCATGAGGTTCTAGAGGCATCAAGCATGCCATATTTTAATTTTTATTAGGTGCTAAGTTAGACTAACAAGATCATTACTAGATTATTACGGTTTGCCTTTGTGATATTATTAACTCAAGAAAAGAAAAGAACATACAAACTTTGTAGTTCGAGTCCTTCTCTTCTATAGCTCCGGGTTGAAGTCCACGCGACTCTACTAGGCTCCTCTTCGAGTTGAATAAACCTCTTTCGTGATCTTCGCGCCAAAGATGATCCACCCGAAGTTCCTCTAGCCCAAGCTAACTCTACACTAAACTCCTTTAGTGTAGAAACACACCATACCAAATTGCTAGTTTGTTGTGGGATGGTGAAGTAGGAGATGTTAAAGCTGACAAGTTTGTGTTCAAGCTTCATGATTCATATCTCATGTGAGGGTTGAAACTTGAACCATTGCAATTGAGGAAGAAGATGAAGCTAGAGAGCAACCATGGGAGCAACTCAAGAAAAATGGCTAAGTGTTGAGAATGAGCTTAGAATGAATAGCAACTCTTGACCCCCACTCATTCAAGCATGGAATTTTGCGATATAAAATTGCAACCATGCTTGAATAGTGAGTCAAGATGAATAAACTATGAATAAAGCCCATGCTTGCAACCATGCTCTCATTTTCCACCTCTTTTCTATTTTTCTCAAAAATAGAAATCATGCCATGCTTTATTATTATATATATCATATATATTAATATATATATATATATATATAATGAAGAATAATTAGTGAGCTAATGATATTAGTTAAGATATAATTATATCACATATAATATATATCATATTATTAAATCAACACCTGATTTAATAATCCGGTTATATCGCATATGACCTACTAATATCATTCATCCGTATATCACATTATCAAATCAACACTTGATTCGACAATCTGGTTATATCACATATAACCGAACCGATAACAGATAACTGCCAGATTACAATACGGTGTCACATTCTCATATTTAATCGGGCCTATGCACATATCAACATATGTGCCCTACTTCGTTTCTCTCGAACTAGGAAACTTCTGTGTGGGACTCTAAAGACTCGTCAATACACCAGCAGTAGGTGATGATCATATCAATCACCTACAAGTCGTCAGCGGTACTAGCTGGACATAACGGCTATCCGGGTATTGAGCGATATGAAGATCAACAAGCAAGCTCATCCATACTCTCCATGAAGCCTATCAGTAACACTACCGTACAGTCTGGTCTTTTCATCTGATATGTCGCATATCATGTCTAGGGATGGTAAACATCAGTCCCCAGTAACGTGATAAGTCATGCCGATGTCTGGCCTATAACGGTTTGAGAAACTACTGATAACTCTTATCAGTAAATCTCAGCAGCAGCCCTGGTCAGGAACTTCCAGTTATAGCCAATCGAGCATAGCGCAACATTAACCTCCAATACCGGGAGAGACGAAACCTCTCTTATCGCTCATTGCCTCCATGTGACTTGGGACTCTACCTAAAATCCACCTGTTTGCACGACTCCTTTGAGCCGTGGTAGGGAGAAAATCAAAGCACAGTGGGAGCCACACAAGACTCTATGACGATCTCGGGTCTACAGACTAACCTGTACCAGTGTCACCAGAGGACTGCTATCTGACGATAGGTATACTACCATATAGGAGTCCTCGGCGAGTCCTGTTCGGTGTACCCATTCTTTAATGAGCACCTGTGTACAATCTTTGATGTCACACACCAATGGTTGTGGGATCAACCATCGCCCTTTGAGGGACAAGAAATGTATACACTAGTCTACACTGGAATATCGATGCCCTGGTCTCGATATTCCCACTACTAGGAACTGATTAAATGATGTACTTGTGGACCACCCTGGCCCCACTAGTATGATCTCATCATAATCCTGGTAGTCAATTAATATCCTAAGGATTTTATCAACATGTGAGAGCAAGACAGTAAAGAATACCAGTTAACATGTTAAGATAAAGATTAACCAGATAGCATACTATCATATCGAGCAAGAAAGTCCTCTCTTTATATATATGTCCAAGCATCCACTATAATATACATCATATGTACAATAATAGCCTCTAGGGCATACATATAACTAACAACAAGAACTCAAACGGGTTCGCAAAAAAGCTCGTGATACCTGAAGGGGCTATCCTAAAGCGGCTAGCTCTCTCAACTCCTGCTACATGCAAAGCCGACAAAAGTTCTTCCCTATCAGAAAGCCGGTCTTTGAAAGATTGGCCGGCCCTCCTCAAACCTTAACAAGGACGTCGGTCTTCAATAGGCTGACACCAATTGTAGCTCCTCAGCAAAACCAGGGGCATGATGAAGTTGTTTTCAGAACTAAGGTGGTCTCTTCTGCGAGGTCCGCTCGACGTCGCCACCAGTACCGAGTGAGAGATGCTGGGGCAACTCCCCCTCTGGACTCACCCCACCAGCTCCAATGGTGGAAGTCAATGCTGCCGTTCTAACTGAGAACAATTTTGAACCGCTTAAGAGGATGCACGAAAACTCTCCAACAGCGGTGCTAAAGAAATCACCCCCGCCTGCAGAAGTTACAATGCAGGCAAAGTCGGAGCATCCTCATCAGCGGCTCTCCTCGCAAATTCATAAGGTCTGGCAAAAAGTCCAGGACTCTGTGATTGACCAGAACTACTCTCGTCGACCAAAAAAATCGAAGGCTCGACAAGAAAAGGACCACTCCTCCGCCATACAACGGAGAACTTCTTCTAAGCAGATGCCTGTCATAATGGCTCCTTCAACTCCAATCTCCCATAAAAAATGATGTTGGAAAAAACTCTACCGCCCGCGGAAAATTCCAAAGGCGATGGATCCAAACGCCCTAAGGCCGGGGGCATAACAACACATACTGTCTACATGGCTTTGGGAAAAGAAGAAAACCGTGCTTCGGCGAGTCACCGATCGCAAACTTGCTCGCTGACCAAGGCTCAAGAGAAACAACAAAAGCTTCAGGAAATGCTGATCAAAATGGCAGAACTTACCGGACAGAAAGAAAGTCCGGACAAAGAAGCTGAACAACACCAAGAACAAGAGACCGATACAGAGTTCCTTCGAAGGGTGCTCGAGAGAAAGGACAAGGAAGCCGCTGAGCAAGCTGCTAAAATAAAGCAAATGGCTCTCTTGTTCCAAGGCATGGTTAGAACGATGATCCAGCTAGAACCCCCGGCCAAAGATCCGCCGATAATCGTCGAGGATGACAGGGGGGAAACATTAAACCCTCCTCCAGCCTTATCAACTTCCAAGGAGGAAACGATCTCCAAGGCTGCTCTTGATGACTATATTGCTCAACAAATAAGAGCTCATCAAGCTAATGAAGCTGTTGGCCAAATCGTCAGAACTGGGTGACCGTATCCAGGCTGGTATGATCAAATCAAGTACCCGCTGGGGTATACGATCCGCAAATTCTATGTATACAAAGGGACATGCAACCCTCACCAGCACGTCGCGCAGTTCAGAGCTCCGTAGGCAACACTGGAGGCGATGACAAACTATTGCTTCGCCAGTTTGTTGGCAGCCTGTCAGAAACGGCCTTTGAATGGTACTCAGAGCTCCCAAATGACTCCGTAAAAACATTCACAGAGATGAAACTGCTGTTCACACAGCGTTTTGCCAGCACGAGCGAGCGCACTCCAATTACGGCATTAATCAATGCCAGGGTAAAGCCCGGAGAAACCTAGGTCCAATACGCGATCTGGTAGCTGAACCTATGGTCTAAGTACAAACAGCGCATTGAAGAATCTCCCGCCGTAGGCATGTTCATCGGGACCCTTGATCCTCAAACGACTATGTCCCAGTTCATGACATTCTTCAAACCAACCACCTTCCAGGTTCTTATAGATAAACTGGCCCAAATGAACCAGATGGGCCACGAGCCTTCCTCCTCAAATAAGGACCTTCGAAATGCCAAGGTTAAAGGGAAAGCGACCTTCCTTACCAATACACAACAACAACCAAGCGACCCAAAATCGACTACTCGCCAAAACAACACGCGTCCGCTCCCATCCTTGGAGGAAAGAATAGGACGTGCTTACTCGTTTCCCCGCGACAAGACAAGGAGACTTTTCGAATTGGCAGTGCGTAATAAACTCATCATATTGCCAGACCCGCGGCGTCCACCGCAACCCGGCGGTGTCAACAACCCTAATTACTGCTCCAATCACAGAATGGTGAGCCACTTAATTGAAGATTGCTATGTCTTCAAGAATTGGGTTGAAGACCAGTATCGACAGGGGAAATTCACGCTATCTAATAACTGGAGGGTAAACCTACCCCAGAAGCACACTCCTAAAAAGGTGGATGCGCAGGGGGCATCATGCTCACTCGTGGAAGAAACTCCGTGGGAAGTCGTTCTTTCAACAAAAACCAAAAGAATGCTGAAGGATCTACAAGCATGTTCGGCGGTCAGGTGGAAAAGCCCACTTGAGCCTGAAATCATCGAAGGGATGCTGAAACTACGGCCTGCACCAAAAATTGTTGATGAGGGGAAAACCCCCCAAGTTAAGCCTTCAAAGTTTTCGAAGAAAAAGAAGAAGACCAAGAAGCCTGTGCAGCCTGCTGAGTATGACGACAACCGTACAGATCTACAAAAATACATTGACGCGCTGGAGGAGTACAACCAGAAAGCGCGGACACCTGTCACCCTCGAAGAGTTCTCAAGCATATTCTTGAGGACAAAGATAGTGACAACGATGAGGAAAATGACTTATCAAAAGACACCGAAGAACGTGTAGCAAGTTGCTACATGGTCTCCCATTCGTCGTTATATGACGAAGAAACTTCCTCAACGTCAGAAAACAACGCTGAGGAACTGGGGGAAGAATCGACGCTAAAATCCATGGAATTGGCAGAAGACCCGATCGATAGGCTGTTAACGAAGCTTTTTAAAAAAGCAAAGTTGACCGAGAACGCGAAACAACCATATATGAAAAGGCTAAGCGTCAGCGTCAGAATAAAGAAGCTTCGGCAAGAACGAGTCGTAAAGTACTCCGACCAAACAAAAGCATACCTGCTACAAATAAGAGCAGGATCAAAACAGAGAAGCGGTTCGCCAAAACCCTGTCAATGGGGATGAAGCTGCCTCCTCTCATAAGAAACACTCCCGGGGCCATATGCCTCGATGAAGAAGATGCATGTCCAAACGACTGCCTATATCATCGGAGGGTTACCCACCCTACCGAGGAATGTAGTGCCTTTAAGAAGTGGTGGTAAGGATACGTTGCCTATCAAAAACATTTCAAGAGGATAAAGTGCGATGCTCGTGCTCGTCAACAGTAAAATAGTGTGTCAAACGCACATGAAAAAACGACTGGTAACTATCATATGGTTGGTACCAGTTCGAAAGAGGAGAAACCCCAAGTTCTTACCTTCGGGAGCTATTCTGAAGACGAAATACCCCTCAGCCCTCTCTTCAAAGACTCCTCCTTCGAAAAAGAAGAGGAAGAGAAAAACTGTGAGAATATTCATCTGCGTAACCGCATGCTGCCTGAGAGAAACCTCGGACCTACAAACAAAGGTTCGAACAAAAAAGAAAAAGGAAAGGTAAAATCCCTAAGGAGATCGCCCTTGCTGAAGAAGCAGTCAAAGAGCTCGCGACAAAAGATCCGCCTAAGAAAAATAAGGTGGATTACAACATCCTAACACATCTGAGGAAAATATCCTCACAACTAAGCATACTGGATACATTCCTCCTGTCCAAAGAGGCACGAGATTCCCTGATCAAGGCATTACAAGAGCCCGATCAGTTCCAAGCTTTCTTTGCAGAAGAGAAGATGAAAGATGAACTGGCAGAGGTTCACATAGCTGACATTACATTCAGCGATGAAGATCTCCTCCTCGGTATATGCGAGCATAATCGCCCGTTATACGCCACTGGTTATTGCCATGACATCAAGATAGGGAAAATCATTGTCGAAAACGGATCCTCCGTTAACCTTCTCAATGTGAGAGTGCTGAAGGAGATTTGCATGAACATTCAGCACCTCGCCCAAGATAAAATTACCATATTCGGATTCGACTCACATTCTTCACGGACGCTTGGGTCCGTAATAATGACACTCTGTTTCGGGCTGCTCGTCACTGACATCAAGTTTCATGTCATTGAAGCCAAGACTTGCTATAACGCTTTACTCGGCAGGCTTTGGTTACATGATTACAACGTCATCCCTTCTACACAACATCAGTTTATGAAGTATTTCAAGGACAGCTCGGATTACACCGTCACGGGAGAGCTAAATCCGTTCTTCGTAAATGAAGTCCGGAAATACAAAGACGCAAAGTACTTCTTACCAGACTTCGAAGATACGGAAATGTGTCATAAGACGAAGAATAAAAAGAAGTCCTTCGCCACTATCCCGATATTTGGGAGCGATACCGAGGAAGATGAAGAAATAGTCTTCTCAGGACAACTGCAGAAAGAAAATAACAAGCCCGAACCATCTACTCCTATCTTGGTCTTTAGCAGCGACTCTTAGAACGAGGCCAACGCAGTGTTCTCCGTCCACCCGTTAAGGCAAACTTTTGCCGAAGCAGATAAAAGTCTGCAAATCACAATAGCTCCGTCTCGGCATTATATGGAACTTGATGTGCTTGATACATACGGCGTACAAGAACTGCAAACTTTCTACGTCCCTCCCAGGCGAAGAGGTGAAAAGCGATCCTCTTCTACCGATCTACGGAGACCGAAATAGAAAAAGAAGCCTGGCATGGTGCCGATTTTGTACTCGACAAGCTTCAACCAATCCGTCTGCCCAGATATTACATGGAGGGATTGAAAAGGCTATTAAGATACCAAGGTGTACCCCTCGAACAAACTATTCAACAAGACCAATTCTATAAAATGATTTGGGACATTCCCGGGACTCAGCGGAAGACGCCCAATAGGAATATAGAGACAATCGGGCTCAGATACATTCAGTCTAAGAAACGGGAGAATATCCGCAGTTGCCGCGTCGTAAACAGCTCCAGTGAAGCAGAAAACGCTCTTCCAAATAGCCGTGATGTCAAATCGGAGCGAGATCCCGCTCTAAAAACATTAAGTCCGTCGCTGGAAGATCAAATTGACAAGTTAATAAAAGAAGCTTGTCAAAAGAGCCGGGACAATCACAGCCGCGAAATGGCCATTTATGAAAAGCCCAGGACGCAGCGTCTCAGTCAGCAATTGGCGGAGAAGGAAAACTATAATGCTCTTCTTCCCTGACCTACTGTATGTTCTCGTGAATGGGGAAAATACCGAAATAGATGTAGAAACAGGGCAAAGAACTCAAACAATGTTCGAAAACAACAAAGTGGATCCAAGATGACATGCAATCGAGAAAAACTCGGTCGGAGCCCGTTCTTTATAAAGAAGATAGGTCGGGAATACTCTTTTCCTCAAGACAAGACAAGAAAAATATTTAACCTTGTCATAAAGCACCAAATGATGATACTTCCGGAGTCTCGGCACCCCGAACAAATAAGCGAGCTCCATCATCTGGATTGTTGCTCCTATCACCAAGTAATAGGCCATCCTCTTGAAGACCGTTTCACCTTCAAAGACTAGGTAGAAGACCGATATCAATAAGGCATGTTAGGTTTATCTGACAGCTGGAGGGTAATCCCGCCGCAAAAGTATGAGCCAAAAAAGACCTATACCGTCAGGATAGGACCATCTCAACATCAAGAATGGAAGCGAACTCGTACCTGCCATATGATAACACTCTTAAAAGAGGGAGGGTATGAGACTATGGATGACCTCTACATGTGCTTCGCAAATGAAGACGAGGAAGAGGTGATCTCAGAGTTTCCACCGGCACCAAAAGAGCTGTAAGATGGAATACACAGTACGGCGGACAACTTAAGAAAAATTGACTTAGGGACGGACTATCTGAGAAACAGGTGGCCACGTTATAAAGATTGCTTCACCTGGAACTACTACGAAATGCCGGGTCTAGATCCAAAAGTGGCAGTACATAAACTGGCCATATTACCAGGAATAAAACCAATCAAACAAGCGCCAAGAAGGATGCGACTCGAACTTGAGATGGGCATCAATGCTGAAGTCAAGAAACTAATCGACTCCGGCTTCATCCAAGAAGTTCAATATCCTGACTGGATCGCCAACATCATTCCAGTGATGAAGAAAAATAGGACGGTACGCATCTGCGTGGAATTTTAGGACCCAATAAAGCTTTCCCGAAGGATGACTTCCCAATCCCTGTTACCGAGCTGATGATCGATAACACATCTATCTATGAGGTCTTCTCCTTCATAGATGGATCTTCAGGATACAACCAAATAAAAATGCATGCAGAAGACCAAAAGCATACCGCCTTCCAGACCTCACTAGACATATTCTATTATAAGGTGATGCCCTTCGGTTTGAAGAACGCTGGCACTACCTACCAGAGGGCCATGACAAAGATATTTGATGATCTCAAACACGAGATCGTCGAATGCTACATCGACGATCTTGTGGTGAAGAGCGAATCTCATGATGAACATTGAGAACCTCTAAAAATAGCGTTCTGACGTCTTTGAAGGTATAATCTGAAGATGAATCCACTAATATGCGCATTTGGAGTCTCCTCGGGCAAATTCCTAGGATTCATCATACGTCACAGAGGCATCGAAATCGACCCCTCAAAAATCAAGGCGATTATGGAAATGCTCAAGCCAAGAACTCTCAAACAACTGCGGTCTCTCCAAGGTAAGCTCGCGTATATCCGGCGGTTCATAATCAACCTTTCCGGAAAATATCGTCCCTATAGTCATTTGATGAAGAAGGGGACCCCGTTTGTCTGGGATCAAAAATACCAAAATGCACTGGACAAAATCAAGCAATACCTGCAAAATCCGCCGGTATTGACCGCTCAGGTTAAGGGAAAATCCCTTATCCTATATACAACAGCCCTTGAGGGTTCTCTAGGCGCATTGTGGGCATAAGAAAACAATCAGAGAAAGGAGAGAGCTCTGTACTATTTGAGTCGAGTTCTTATGGGGGAAAAAACAACTATTTCCCCATCAAAAAGCATTGCCTGGCTCTGATCTTCGCAATAACGAAGCCCAGACATTACGCCTTGGCATATAGGGTCCATCTCATATCAAAGGTGGATCCTCTCAAATATCTAATGTAAAGAGCCATACTAACAGGAAGGCTTACCAAATAGACCCTCCTCCTGATGAAATTCTCGGTAACGTATCGACCCGTTAAAGCAGTGAAAGGTCAGGCCATTGCCGACTTTCTCACGGAGCATCCGATACCTGCTGACTCTCCCTTAAATTGCGAGTTGCCAGAAAAATACGCGTTCGATGTGATTGAAGAAGAAAATGATTCCTAATGGGAACTCTACTTCGATGGAGCATCTTCCATGAAGCAATGAAAGCAAAACACCCCCATAATCAAAGCCTGGGTGGGCCTTATCTTCATGACCCTGCAAGGAGGGATATTACATTATGCCATTTCCTTAACGGAGCCAAGGATTAATAACGAGGCTGAATACGAAGCTTTGGTAGCAGGTCTAAAGATCGCTATCGACATAGGAATCAAATACCTCCTCATATATAGAGATTCCCAGTTGATCGTTAGCTAAGTAAATAGCGACTATCAGACATGCAAGCCAGAGTTGATAAAGTATGGCGAAAGAGTGCAGCAATCACTGACACAAATCCCTGCCTATACCTTAGAAAGTATACCACGTGCGGAAAACAGCAAGGCAGATGCATTGGCCAAATTGGCTAGGGAATTGGCCGATGAAGACCTCGATGACGTAAGGATCATTGTGCAAAGCTGCAGGATTCTCGCGCCAACGGATTTATCTTCAGAAGTCTTAATAGAGCCATCTGAAGGAAATGAAATGACCGAACAAGTAGCCTTTCAATTAGAGGACGAAAAAAGGTCAAGGATTGGAGGGAAGTCTTCATAAATTACTTCATATCCCAACGAACACCCAAAAATGCGTTGTCTAGACATCAGCTCATGAAACGAGCTTTGTCTTTCGCCTTCGTCAATGATACTCTATATAAGAGATCGTTTGACTGTCTATGGCTAAGATGCCTGGGGCCGGAGGAAGCAAAGAAAGTCGTCCTAGAAACTCACGACAGACTCTACGGTTCTCATCAAGCTGGGCCAAAGATAAAGCTGAAGATAAAAAGAATGGGTTACTATTGGCACACAATGATTCAGGACTACTTTGAATATACGAAGCAGTGTCACTCGTGCCAAATTCACGGGGACTTTATCCACCAACATCCAAATATGCTACACCCAACAGTGGCTAGCTGGTCGTTCGAAATGTGGGGAACCGATATAATTGGCCCCATTGAACCGGCATCGTCCAAAGGATATCGGTTTATATTGGCAACGACTGACCAGTTCTCTAAGTGGGCAGAAACAGTACTACTAAGAGAGGTGAAGACGAAGAATATCCTCCACTTCTTCAGAACCCACGTTATCTATCGGTTCGGAACTCCGCGATGAATAATCTCGGATAATGGGCCAGCTTATAGAAGTCATAAAATCAGCCGCTTCGCACAGCAATATAAAATAGATTGGAGATACTCTTCAGTCTATAATTCTCGGGCCAATGGCTTAGCTGAAGCTTTCAACATAACCTTGATAAAGATTTTAAAGAAAATGGTGTCCAGAAACAAAAAGGACTGGCATGAAAAGCTGCATGAAGCTCTCTGGGCGTACCGAACAACGTTCAAGACGGCCACGAAAATAACACCATACGCGTTGGTGTTCGGCACGGAAGCAGTGCTGGCCCTGGAAATAGAACTCACTTCTCTATGAGTAGCGGTTCGATACGAGCTGACAGATGAAGAAAATGCTCATTTTTGGTTTGAGGAGCTCGATGCCCGAGATGAAACTCGCCTTATAGCACAGCAAAACCTGGAGGCTTATAAGGCAAGGATGACACGGTCATGTGAAAAACTGACCAGGTCGAGAACATTCCGCCAAGGCGAACTCTTGCTAGTCTTCAAAAGACCAATGATCCCTAATCATACAAAACGGGGAAAGTTCTAGCCGAACTATGAAGGCCCATACATTATAGACAAAGTCTACCAAGGTGGAGCCGGCTCATGGATATGCATGGTGAAAGACCCTTCCGGCCAATTAACAGCCGATTCCTCAAAAAATACTACGCTTGAAGCATCGTGACTTAGGTCAATGATAGATGACGACGCTTGTTGCAATGACTCTAATTTCACTGCACCAAATTTTTTAAAGTTAATGTACAGAATGGAGTTTGCTAACCTGAGTACAAGTTATAAATTAAATTTATTTAAGAACATCAAGAAACAACTAGTAACTCACTGGTTGGAGAAGGGCTTTCCCTAAAGGAGAAAAAGAACAAGGTTTACTCTTTCAGGAGGGACAAGGTCCGAAAGATATTTAATGATATCTTGAACAACGGTCTACAATTGCCAGAGTCGAAAAGACCTCAAGAAGCAAAAATGACCGACAATCCCCTGTATTGCCCGTATCACCGAGTAGTGAGCCATGCGATCGAGGATTGCTATATCTTCAAAGACTGGGTTGAGAAGCAGTACAAGGCTGGAGAGATCAAGCTGTCCAAAAGTGTGTTGGTGAACAATCAAGTTGCAACCACCAACTTTATATAGACAGAAGCTGAAGCCTTCTGGGAGCAGACAGCCGAACCCGCTGCCCTGAGAAATGAAACCGACTCACCGCAGCCTCCTTGGAGTAAGCACATATCTAATAAAAAAAAGAAGATGCTAAGGCTACTTCAGAAAGAGCCCAGGACGGAATGGGAAGGGCAGAAGAAGCCTACCATTCCAGTTGCCAATGCGGCTCCATCAGGCTCAAAATCCAAGAAGCTCAGGAAGAAGAAAAGTGCAGCTCGGCGCGAAAAAGAGTCCGCAGGGAGATCGACCATTCAAAAATATATCGATTCCCTGGAAGACTATGAACAGAAGGAAAGAACTCTGATTCAATTGAAGGAGTTCCTCCCTGTTGAAGCGACTGAAATTCTAGAGGAGTTAGAAGAAGACTCCAAAGAAGAGATCCCTATAGTGACATGCTATGCCATCCATCTTGGCAGCGACTCTAAGGAGGAGCTCTGTTTTCCCAAAGAGGACGAGGAGCTCGCCACAAAGGCCAACCAAATCCAGCTCAGAAGCGGCAGGGCTTTACTGCCAAATCAGGGAAATGCCTCAAAAGGAAAGGAAAAACAGGTGGCTAATGAGGAAAATGGTAGAGAACCAGCTAATGAAAACTCTAGTCCTTCCTCAGTGGACTACAATGTATTGGCTCATCTCCGAAAGTTCCCGTCTCTCCTGAGCATTTATGATGCCTTGGTCCTATCTAAAGAGCTTAGAGATGTTTTCATTCACGCTCTACAGAATCCCGAGCGGTATCAGGCTCGCTTTGCGGAAATTAATATGAAAGAAGCCCAGTACTCTCTGCATGCCGCCGCGGTCACATTTAAGGACGAAGACTTGCTACTGGGAATGACTGAGCATAATCGACCGCTTTACATGACAGGGTACAGCGACGGAGACCGGATTAATCGCATATTGATTGATCTAGGGTCCTCAGTGAACATCATGAACTTGAGTTTGTCAATGGACGTCCGACACCTATCAAGGAAAATGATTGTTATTCAAGGCTTCAACCAAAATTGCCAGCAAGTTCTGGGGTCCATAGCTCTGCCAATCAAATTTAGGGATATGTAGACCGAAGCTAAGATATATGTGATCGACGCTGACACGTCTTATAAAATTCTCTTGGGACGGCCGTGGCTTCATGATTACGGCATCATTCCATCAACTCTCCATCAATGCATGAAGTATACTATAAATAGCGAAGAAAAACGCATTGACGGAGACGACCAGTCGTTCGGTGTGCATGAAGTCCGATATGAGGTTTCTCGATACTTTATGAACCACCAAAATGCTAAGCCACAACCGACTAAGGACAGAGTGGCCCTAAGACTCAAAAGCAAATCTGAGCCAGCTGTCACTTTCAAAAGCCAAAACGCATAAGTGCGCCCGCGTTTCGGTAGTGACACTGATGAGTCCGATGCTGGAAGTCCGTCCTTCCGTAAAACTCGCCTTCGTTTCGGTAGCGATACGGACGAATCTGATACTGAAGGCCCATCTAACAACAAAGTCCGCCCTCATCTTGGCAGCGACACTAAAGAGTCGGAGGAAGAGGACCTGCCTAGCAACAGCTGTGCAGATTGGACCCCCATGCAATAAGTGAAACTACGAGAGACCTTCGAAATTGCAGAAGGGTCCCTAGCCGTCACAAGGGTACCGGAGCAGATGTGCAAAGAGCTCGATGTGTTGTCAGTCTCCACCGTGGACCAGCTGAAAACTTTCTACGTTCCCGAAAGGAAAAGTGGATAGAAAGGCATCCTGTTTTATGGGTCAAATCCTGTTGTGCACCCGGACGATTTGTCTTTCGCATGCCTTCCATATGAGAGAGGCATAAGAGCTATCCTCAATCCCAGATACTATGCACCCGAGACGCGGGAATATTTCAAAAGGTGCGGATATCGGTTATATTAAACGTAGTCCGAAGCAAAGTTTTATGAAGGGTTATGGCATCTGCCCCAGGTCCGAGCACTCATCGATGGACGAACTCCAGATAGACGGGGCATAGGCTTCATTCAACCTGATTCTAAGGCATGCTACATGAACCATATTGGGGAAGCCAGCGAAGAGTCAAATGAGGAAGACGAGCTAGCCGACCCAGAAGAAGCTCCTCAAGAGCTCGAAGATGGCAAACAAGCAACCTTTGACGAACTAACCGAGATTGACTTAGGAACGCCCGATAATCCAAGGCCGACCTACATCATCTCACTCTTGTCAGAGGAAATGAAAGAGCAGATAATCGCCCTGCTGCATGAGTTTGTCGACTGCTTCGCGTGGATACACAAAAAAAATGCCTGGCATTTCCCGTGAAGTGGTCGTGCATAAGCTGGATATATCTCCTGATGCTAAGCCAGTTAAACAAGCTCCTCGAAGAATGAGAAGGGAACTGGAAGAAAAGGTCATCGAGGAAACCAAGAAGCTCATCGATGCCGGCTTCATCAGGAAAGAGAAATATGCAGACTGGATCGCATGCATAGTCCTAGTGAAAAAGAAAAATGGGCAAATCCAAGTCTGTGTTGATTTCAGGGACCTCAACAAGGCATGCCCTAAAGACGACATCCCGCTACCGGTCATGGAAATGATAGTCGATGGCAACTCAAATTACGAGCTATTCACCTTTATGGATGGCTCATACAGATACAATCAGATCAAGATGTCGCCTGAGGATGAGAAACACAGAGCATTTCGAACCCCGATCGGAATATACTGCTACAAAGTGATGCCGTTCGGACTGAAGAACACAGGTGCTACATATCAAAGGGCAATGAACAATATCTTTGATGACCTAATCTAAAAAGTCGTCGAATGCTATGTTGATGATGTGGTCGTCAAGACTAAAGCCAAGGCCGATCACATCCAAGATCTTAAGACCGTTCTCACTAGGCTAAGAGAGTACGACCTGAAAATGAATCCTCTGAAGTGCGCTTTTGGCGTGTCATCGGGAAAATTCCTGGGCTTCATAGCCCAACATCGAGGGATTGAAGTTGACCTATCCAAAATAAAGGCCATCATGGAGATGCCCCCTCCGAGGAGTCTGACGCAGCTAAGATCCTTCAAGGCAAGCTTGCTTATATACGAAGGTTTATCTCAAATTTGTCAGGGATATGTAGGCCCTTCTCAAAGCTCATGAAGAAAGAAGCTCATTTTGTCAGGGATGCCGAATGTCAAGAAGCATTCGAAACAATCAAACAGTACTTGTTGCACCTTCCAGTGCTGGCTGCTCCCATTCCAAAAAAGCAGTCGATTCTCTACACTGCCGCGCTAGATGAGTCACTCGGTGCGCTCCTTGCCCAGAACAACGAGGAGGGAAAAGAGAATGCCCTCTACTACCTCAGTCGAACTTTAGTCGGGGCAGAACACAACTATTCCCCAATCGAAAAGCAATACCTAGCTCAGATGTTTGCTGTGAAGAAGCTGAGGTACTATCTGCTCGCTCATCGGGTTATGCTGATCTTTAGGGTCGACCCGCTCAAACACTTAATGACCAAAGCAAGCCTAGTCGGTAGAATGTCGAGATGGGCTGTCATGCTACTTCAGTTTGAAATAGTTTATACTCTTCAGAAAGCAGTAAAAGGACAAGATCTTGCAGAATTTCTCGCTGCTCATCCCATACGGGAAGGGTCACCGCTCAATTGCGAGTTACCCGATGAACAAATATTGCACCTCGAGGATAGTGAGCCATGTTGGGATCTCTACTTCGATAGGGCCTCATCAATAAGGACCTCCAGCAAATCAAGCGTCCCGGAGATAAAAGCAGGGATAGGATTGGTGTTCACGCCATCGAGGGGATCCCTACGACGTTCTTTTTCTCTCACCGAGCCTCGCACAAACAATGAGGCTGAGTATGAAGCTCTGATAGCTGGTCTGTAGCTCGCCATAGAAATGGAAATCCTTCGGCTACGGGTTTACGGTAACTCTCAGCTTGTCGTCAACCAAAGAAGCGGCGACTATGAGATATACAAACTCGAGTTAGCTCGGTACAGAAGCCGAGTGGTGGAACTCATGAAACGGTTCACTCACATTGAACTAATGAGAGTCCCTAGAGCGTTGAATGGAAAGGCTGACGTACTCACTCGCTTAGCCAAGGAGCTGGCTGATCCTGACATGGACGAAATTCTGATCACAGTCAGGAGCCGGCAAATTCTACCCCCAGTCTCTCTACGAGAAGAGGAAAGCGCGAAACAGAAGAGCAGTCCTGCCGAAAAAGCTTCGACCATCCAAGACGAGCCCGATTGGAGAGAACCCTTCATAGAGTACCTCCGATACGACAAGCTGCCCGAAGGAAAATCTGCAAGGATTCAGCTGAAGAAGAGAGCTCTCCGATACGTGTTTGTAAATGACACGCTATACCGCAGGTCATATGACCAACTCTGGCTCAGGTGCCTGTCATTGGCCGAAGTCTAAAAAGTTATGAAAGAAGTTCACTCGGGCATTTGCGGTGCTCACCAGTCTGGCCCCAAGATGCGACTTCAAATTAAACGGCTTGGGTATTACTAGCCCACCATGATACGGGATTGCGGATAGCATGCAAAGAAATGTCATATCTACAAAATTCACGGCGATTTCATTCACAAGCATCACAATCCGTTGCATCCTACGGTGGCGTCGTGGCCCTTCGAAGTCTGGGGCACCGACATTGTTGGCCCAATTGATCCTCCGTCATCCAAAGGCCACCGGTTCATATTGGCCGCAACTGACTATTTCTCTAGATGGGCTGAAACTGTCCTGCTAAAAGAAGTCAAAACAGAAAATATTCTTACGTTCTTCCAGCATAATATTTTATACCGCTTCGGTGTACCAAGAAGAATCATTTCTGACAATGGGCTTTCTTTCAAGAGCTTCAAAGTCTCAAGATTCGTTACTCAACACAAGATAGACTGGAGATATTCCTCCATCTGTAATCCAAGAGCCAATAGGCTAGCCGAAACCTTCAATAAGACTCTATGCAAGCTCCTGAGGAAAAATGTTTCAGCCAACAAGAGAGACTGGAATCTCAAGCTTCACAAGGCGTTGTCGGCATATCGTACCACGCACCGTACTCCAACTCAGTCCACTCCATACTCATTGCTCTTCGGAGTAGAGGCGGTCCTCTCCCTCGAAGTTGAAGTTCCAAGCTTAAGAATGGCCGTTCAACACGAATTGACGAAGGAGGAAAACGTGCTCCTTTGACTCGAAGAGCTCGATGCCCTCGAAGAAAAGAGGCTTGTAGTACAGCAAAATTTGGAGCTGTACCGAGCCCAAATATCACGGGCCTATGACAAGATGACTCGTCTCTGCGCTTTCAAGAAAGGCGAATTGGTGTTGGTCCTCAAAAGACCAATCATCCCCAATCGACATGCCAAGGGAAAATTCGAGCTAAACTGGAAAGGACCATACGTCATCGAGAAAGTGTTCGACGGAGGATCCTACCAACTAATAAGCGCCGAGGGAGAAAGGCCCATGCCACCCATCAATGGTCGATATCTAAAGAAATACTATGCATGAATGCTCCAAGTCGCAAGCGAATTGAGCACACAAGCCCTACGGTCTGGATCATACATCCTGCAAAACCGTATACAATCCACGGGCGTAAACGACCCCTATCTCTCCCAAGTCCTACCGGTGAGACTACTTTTAAAAGTCCCACCAGTTGAAGAAAAGAAAAAAAAACGGTATGTCCACAAGCAAAACGGGCACGGATGAAAACCCGAAAGGGCTCCGTGAGTAAAAACAGCAGGACTGCCGGCGAGTTTGTGAAAACTCGAAAGGGTGCAAACTCGTGAAAAGAGATAAAACACACTCGCAAAGTCCTCTCGACCTTGTGAGGAGAAAATCCCTGCGTGAGATCCTTACGACTCACAAAGGGGCAACACACTTAGGAATCCTCATGATTCCTAAGGAGAACATATACCTGCGAGATCCTCTCGACTCGTAGGGAGAAAATGCTTTTATGAGACCCTTACGGCTCATAAAATTGAAAAGCCTTAGGTGATAGGGATCTAAACCTGTCTCCTAAGCCATCGTTCCCCAACGGGCAACGGCAAATGATAAGTCGCTCCCGGCATTTCGCTTCGATGTTAGCGGTGCTGATGCCGACCAAAAACCCAAATCCCAAGTCCTCCCAAGGCAAATGATGAGTTGCTCCTGGCATTATTCCAGTACAGCAATGATGATGCCAAACTAAAACCAAAATCCAATTTCTCAAAATTCTCGCGGCCCTACGGTTAGTCCCCAAATTGACTACCGTATACAATCCACGGGCTCAAAAAATTCTCATCATACCCATACCCCACCGTAATCACCAGTCTAGCGGCCGGTCTCTGCCCTTGGACTTATGCTCCATTTGAGAAGACCCACTCATGTGTCCTCACGATGCATGAGGAGAACAAACCTTACGGGATCCTCACGGCTCATAAGAAAACACCTTCGTGGGATACTTACGACTCACAAAGGAAAAACATACTTAGGAGTCCTCACGACTCCTAAGGAGAAAGTACACCTATGAGATCCTCTCGACTCGTAGGGAGAAAATGCTTTTATGGGACCCTTACGGCTCATAAAATTGAAAAGCCTTAGGTGATAGGGAACTAAACCTGTCTACTAAGCCATCGCTCCTCAACAGGAAAAGGCAAATGATGAATTGCTCCTGGCACAGGTGCTTCAGTGTTAGCAACGCCGATGCCTACCCTAACCCTAAAACTCCAAACTCCAATCCAAATGACCCCTAAGTCTTTAAACTGGGAATAGATGAGCTCTAAGTCGTTAAACTGGGAACAGATGACCCCTAAGTCGTTAAACTGGGAACGAGGGAAATTTCCTCATGGCAAATGATGATTCGCTCCTGGTACCATATTCCAGCGTAGTGATGTTGATGTCAATCCAAATCATATTAAATCAGCAAAACAACCAATGACCTCCCTGGCAGAATCAAATTCCACCTCGGAAACAAGTCAACTTCATCCCTGACACCGCAAGAAGCGGAGCAAGTCAAATCCAGAACCGACCGTCCAAGTCGCAAAAAGGGTAGAACCAACCGTCCACGTCGCAAAAAGGGCAGCACCGACCGTCCAAGTCGCAAAAAGGGCAGCACCGACAGTCCACGTCACAAAAAAGGCAGCACCGACCGTCTACGTCACAAAAAGGGCAGCACCGACCGTCCCAGTCGCTAAAATGGAAGCACCGACCGTCCACGTCGCTAAAATGGCAGCACCGACCGTCCACGTCGCTAAAAGGGCAGCACCGACCGTCCAAGTCGTTAAAAGGGCAGAACCGACCGTCCACGTCGCTAAAAGGGCAGTGTCGACCGTCCAAGTCACTAAAAGGGCAGAACCGACCGTCCAAGTCCCAAAAAGGGCAGAACCGACCGTCCAAGTCGCAAAAAAGGCAGAATCGACCGTCCATGTCGTGAAAAGGGCAGTGCCATCTTCCCAAAAGCGGGAACCAAATCAAGTCGCCTCTACGTGAAAGAAGAACCATCAATTTCATGCACACGACCCACATGTATTGTGTGCATTTATTGATGGGGGCAATTTATTGGGGTAAAAATTTACACCACGATTGACCAAGTCAAAATCAAAGTCAACCTCAAGCCAAGTGGGCCCAAGCCCAGGTCAAGTGGGCCAATACCTGGGTCGAGCCCGAACATGAAGCGGCCGGCCTCCCCCATGCTAAAATAAAAATTTTGTAATAAATAATTTTGTTGTATTTCTTTTATTTTATTTTATGAATAAATGTATGAAAAATGGGCATAAAGGCAAATTTTTGTAAAGCCCATGGCTTATGTGCAAAAAGAAATAGCATATGAGGCATGGGATAGGCAAAATGTCATTTTTGTAAAGCCCAAGGGGCTATATGTAAAGTGTATAGCCTATAAAGGCAAAGATAATGAAATATCTCAAGAACTTTTTCTCTCTCTAAAAAAAATCAAGATCTTTGATCTTATCTTTCCTCAAGGTTCCAAAACCTTCTTTTTTCTTTTGAATTAAATCAAGAGTTTTACTCTTCCTTTTCCAAAAGTAAATAGTTTTTCACCATAAAACCCAAAAAGGGGAGCTTGGATCTTCTATCAGATCCTAAAAAGGAGAGATTTTTAAAATCTCACCCCACTTGTTACCCAAGAGCTGGCCAACAAAAGAGGAAAAGGAGACCCATCTCCAAAGACCCCACTTTGGGGAAGATCCAGGGCTCCAGGGAGAGAAACCCCCTTCATCAGCTTCAAAATATCCTAGGAGTTTAACTCCTCATACACACACACACACACACACACAAAATAATAAGTGTTCCTTTCTGAGAGTACAACTCCCATTGCAGGGACCAAGTCCCATTTGCCTCGCGAGCGCCCGAGCGTCCAAAGCGCAAGCGCCCGAGCGCTCACGTGCCTGGCACGTGAGGCGCTAGCGCCCTTGCGTTCAATGCGCTAGCGCCCGAGCGCCCACATGCCTGGCACATGAGGCGCTAACGCCCAAAGCGCTAGCACCCTTGCGCTCAAAGAACTAGCGCTCAAAGAGCTAACGCTCGAGCGCACACGTGCCTGGCACGTGTGGCGCTAGCACCCAAAGCGCTAACGCCCGTGTGCCTGGTACGTGAGGCGCTAGCGCCCTTGCGCTCAAAGCACTAGTGCTCGAGCATCCACGTGCCTAGCACGCGAGGGGCTAGCACCCTGGTGCCTAAAGCGCTAGCGCCCACGTTCCTGGCACGTGAAGCGCTAGCGCCCAAAGCACTAGCGCCCTGGCGCTTTCTCCCACGCATCCTTTGGATGCCTTTTCCCCTTTATATGTGTGTGTGTGTGTGCGTACATATACACACACAAACACATACTCTACAGCACTGTCCTCTGTTAGAAAAAATTTCTAACGGGGGGCTGCCCCATACCCCGCAAGGGGGCTGCTAGCCCTCTTGACCCCAAGCCTGCTATCCGGGTAGCAGGACCCCCGTAAAAAACTCCGCGGGGCCCCCGATATATCTAAAACCCCTTTCAAAATACAACACACGTACACTGCACATTGAGTTCGCATGACCTTTTTTGACCCGTTAATCGGAGGTTCTCTCGCTCCAAAGGCGAGGGGTAATTAACGGCAGCTTAGTTCGCGGCTACCGGAGATTCGGATCCCCACAATCAATAAACCCCCGCCTACCCTAGGCAGGGGGAATCTGTAATGCGCCTGACAAGCGCGTGCATATTCCCATCTCAATGGGGTGACGAAAAACATCCTACAAAGGTAAAATGGGTCCTCTTTCATCATCCAAGACATAGATCTTAGAGTTTCAAGAGATCTCTTTTGAGTTTTCTAAAATAAAAATGTTTTGGAAGTTTAACTCCAAATAAAATTATTTTGGGAGTTCAACTCCAAATAATTTTTTTTTGGGAGTTCAACTCTAAATAAAATCTTTGGGAGTTCAACTTCATATTTTAAAAACCATTTAGAGTTTAACTCCATAATAATTATAATAAAAAAAAGAAATTTTTTTGGAGTTTAACTCCAAACCAGTGGGCACCCTTCACTTTCACCCCACGCGAGGGGATGGGAAGCTCCGACTCTGTGGGAGTTTCCTTTTGAAAATAAAAAAAATTAAAAAATTAAAAAATTAAAATCAAAAAAAAAGTTTTATGTTTGGTGTTTAACTCCACAATAAAAATTCTTTTGGGAAGTTTAACTCCACATAAAATCTTTTGGAGTTTAACTCCATACAAAAACTTTTGGGGAGTTTAACTCCACAAAAAATGTTTGGAATTTAATTCCATACAAATGCTTTTGGAAGTTTAACTCCATAAAAAAAATCTTTTGGAATTTAATTCCATACAAATACTTTTGGGGGTTTAACTCCATCAATTTTTTTGGAGTTTAACTCCATACAAATGTATTTGGGGGTTTAACTCCATAAAAAAAACTTTTGGAGTTTGTTTCCCCAAATCAGAGCAAATCTCTGTTCAAATTTTAAAATTTGAAATGAAGCAGCGCTCACGTACACGAGTACGCTCGTGCCAAGAGCGCCAGCGCTCCGAAGCAGCGCTCATGTGCAAAGCACGAGTGCGCTAGCACCAAGAGTGCCAGCGCTCCAAAGCAGCACTCACGTGCAAAGCACGAGTCTGAAGGAGCGCTCACATGTAAAGCACGAGTGCGCTAGCGCCAAGAGCGCCAGCACACCGAAGCAGCGCTTACGTGTAAAGCACGAGTCTGAAGCAGCACTCACGTGCAAAGCACGAGTGCACTAGCGCCAAGTGCGCCAGCGCTAAGAGTCAAAGACTCTGAAGCAGCGCTCACGTGCAAGGCATGAGAGCACCAAGCGCTAGAACTAAATGTTCCCCACCATTGGATCAAAGATCCAATGAAGATAGTAAATCATTAAATTAGCAGAATAAAATTCTGCTAAAGAAATACACATCAGAATCTTTCCAAATAAGGAAGATTGTGCTCTGTAAATCAGAGCACCATTGGATCAATGATCCAATGGTGATTAAAAATCAACATGGAACAGAACAAGTTCTGTATGGGAAAAGATTTTCCCAATCTCGTTAAAAAAAAGAAGATTGCCTTCTGTAAAACAGAAGCCCTATGATCAAAGATCCAACGGTGGGAATATCCCCAAATCAATTAGAGAAAAGATCTCTTCAACTGATTCAACAAATCAGCCTCCCTTATATAAAGGACCCAAGACTTCAAGTCTCGTACAGAGGAACCCCCCCCCCACAAGCTTTGAGAAATTTCAAAGAAAAGAGCAAGCTCTGAGAAGAAGAACTTTTCTTCAAGGTAAAAACAGAGAGATAAAAAAACATCTCATCAAGGAAGAAAAACATAATTCTTTTTCAGATCATAGATCTATAAAACAGAGGTATTTCACAAAAAAAGATCATAGCATCTCAACATAAAAAGAGGGGAGAAGAATTTCATTCTCTTTAGATCATAGATCTACAAAGACAAAGTCTTTCACAAAAGAAAATAGAAAAGATTATAATATCTCCTATAAAAATAAGAACTTTGTTCTTAGAACCATGAGACAAAGTCTCTTGTAAGTGAGAACTTATTTCTCAGATCACAAAATTGATCAAAAGCGCTCTGCGCTCATTGTCTAGCGCTCTGCGCTAAGCGGACCACGTGCTCCTCACGTGTGCGCTACTTCATAAGAAGCGCCTTAGCACTCTAAATCTGGTGACCAGCGCCAAGCGTGCCACGTGCTCCTCACGTGTGCGCTACTTAATAGATGCACTCTATGCTCATTGACCGGCGCTCAGCACTAAGCACGCCACGTGCTCCTCACGTGTACGCTATTTAACAGAAGCACTATGCGCTCTTTGACTGGCGCTCAGCGCCAAGCGCGCCACGTGCTCCTCACGTGTGCGCTACTTAACAGAAGCGCTTTGCGCTCATTGACTGTCTTTCAGCACCAAGCTCACCACATTCTCCTCACGTGTGCGCTAAGGAAACATAAACTGTTCTTTAAATAAAGCCCCCAGAGCTATAATGAGTGCTCAGCACTCAATAAAAAGACAAAAGGGTTGTCAGAACCCAAACCAATGCTCAGTATTATTAAATAAATGGACTGAGCCTAATTAAATGTCCAACATTTTAACTGAATGGGTCGAGCCCAAGTTGGCCACAGATCCCTAATTCAGATTAATTGAGCCCATATACTCATAAATCTTTGATCTTAGTCCCAAATTGGACTACAGATCTCCCAACCAATATTGGTTCAAGGGTACATCTCTTCACTCCTCTGATATGTGTCGTTGTAATCCTTCAACGTCTTCAGAGAGGTGACGGGTCCCGACAACCAGACATTCCACGGACTCTGGGGTCCTTAAACTCATGGATTTTGAGGTCCTTAAACTCATGGACTATAATGTCCTTAAACTTTACAGACTATGATGTCTCTAAACTACCATGGACTGTGAAGTCCTTAAACTCATAGACTATGATGTCTTTAAATTTTGTAGACTATGATATCTTTAAACTCCATGGACTATGAGGTCCTTAAACTTATGTACCGCAATGTCCCTAAACTAAAGCAATAGAGCCCAAATGCTCTTTTGTTGGATCTAAATGATCCTGTTAAGTAGATCTTAGTCTAAAATTAGACTAACGTATCCTTAACAAATGTTTAAGTTGATCTTAGTCTCAAATGAGATTAAGAATCCATAAACCCAACCCAAACCCAAATCTAAGAAAATACGGATTTGGACTAATCCACGCCCTACGGGCGACAACATAAATTTGTCTCCGTATACAATCCACGGGCAACCAAAGACAAAACAAACACCCACGACACGAAGTGATCATCTGGAGAAGGAGAAAGTGGTTACCGCGATGCGGTAGCGTAATTAACTGCGGAGGCTTGCGCATGTAGGGAAGAGCGTCCCCACAATCAAAAACCCCTCACCATGAGGGGGAATCTGACAAAGTCTGCTACATCGGCCGCATCCGTCTATACCTTTGATACATGGTGTTATAAATCAACTTGGCATCTTCGTAGAGGTGGACGGATAACACCAAATAGCATCTGCCCCCAAAATTCATGCCGGATGTCCTAACGTCCCGGTCGCGTCTTTCGGCGGTAAAAAGATTCTGGCACGCCCGGTGGGACCTTTTCCTCATTCCAGTCCACACTTCGTGTGTCGTGTTTGCTAACGAATCGTAGTTTTATGTGGTTGCCCCTGGATTCGAGGTACTAAGATTTGGTGTCTTGCTCTCGTGCAGATCAATGGCTTCCAACTGCACCAACTGCAACAACTGCAACAACTTCCACTCCGTCCTCGCTGGAGGAGTGACTTATGGGCCTCAAGCGGCCTCCGTTTTCATGATGCCAGTGCAGGTGACGCAAGCCACCACTGGACTGTTCTTTGGGACCATGCTCCCACCAATGATCTTCAACGCCCCACTGCCGTCGCAAGAAGCTCCGAGGAAGTCGGTCTTTGATCGACTTACAACTGCTGCGGCCCCTCTCAATGGGTCACCCAAATCCAATGCCTCGGTCTTTAATAGACTGGGCCAAAGCTCCAACGGGCCTATGAAGAAGCCCGCAATACCTGAGGGCGTTATCCCAAAACGGATAGCCATCCCTGCTCCGGTGAACGAAATCATCAAAGCGGCTTCTCCTGCTAAGGGGTCAGTCTTCACAAGACTGGATATTCCAGCTCCCGCTCCAGGTGAAGTAACCAAGGCTGCTTCCCCTGCCAAAAAGTCGGTCTTTTCAAGGTTGGCCATCCCTTCTCAACGGGCGTCGGTCTTCGACAGGCTAACAACTACAACAACCCCTTATCAGAGCGGGGAGCATGAAGAAGCTCATCCAACAGTAGAGGTGGTCGCTGTAGGATGTTTTTTGTCACCCCATTGAGATGGGAATATGCGCGTGCTTGTCAGGCGCATTACAGATTCCCCCTGCCTAGGGTAGGCTGGGGTTTATTGATTGTGGGGATCCAAATCTCCGGCAGTCGCGGACTAAGCTGCCGTTAATTACCCCTCGCCTTTGGAGCGACAGAACTTCCGATTGACGGGTTAAACTAGTCATGCGAACTCAATGTGCAATGTTGTGTTTTGAAGGGGTTTTGGATATATCGGGGGCCCCGCAGAGTTTTTACGGGGGTCCCGCTACCCGGATAGTGGGCTGGGGGTCAAGAGAGCTAGCAGCCCCCTTACGGGGTGCGGGGCAGCGCCTCGTTAGAAATTTTTTTTCTAACGGGGGACAGTGTTGTAGAGTATGTGTGTGTGTATGTGTGTGTATGTGTGTGTATAAGGGGGAGAGGGCATCCAAAGAATGCGTGGGAAAATGCGCCAGCGCCTTGGGTGCGAGCGCTTCACGTGCCAGGCACGTGGGCGCTCGGGCGCTAGCGCAAGGGCGCAAGGGCGCTAGCACATCACGTGCCAGGCACGTAGGCGCTCGGGCACTAGCACTTTGGGCGTAAGGGCGCTAGCACCTTACGTGCCAGGCACGTGGGCACTCGGGCGCTAGCGCTTTGAGCGCAAGGACGCTAGCGCTTTGGCCGCTTAGACGCAAAAAGGGAGTTGGTTCCTTCACTGGGAGTTGTACTCCCAGAAAGAATATACTTATTATTTTATGTGTGTGTGTGTGTGTATTTTGAGGAGTTAAACTCCTAAGGTATTCTTGCAGCGGATGAAGGGGCTTCTCTCTTGAGCCCTGGACCTTCCCCAATGTGGGGTCTTTGGAGATGGGTTTCCTTCTTCCTCCTTTGTTGGCCGGATCTTGAAGAACAAGAATGGTGAGATTTTAAAAATCCCTCATTTTTAAGATCTGATGGAAGATCTGAGCTCCCCTTTGTGGGTTTTGTGGTGAAAAACTATTTAGTTTTAGAAAAGAAAGAGTAAAACTCTTGATTTAATTCAAAAGAAAGAATAAGGTTTTGAATCTTGAGGAAGGAGAAAATCACAGATCTTGATTCTTTTTGGGAGAGAGAAAAGTTGTTGAGATATTTTCATTATTTTTGCCTTTATTATCTATACACTTTACATATAGCCCTTTGGGCTTTTCAAAATAGCATTTTGCCTATCCCATGGCTCATGTGCCATTTCCTTTTGCACATAAGCCATGGGCTTTACAAAAATTTGGCTTTATGCCCATTTTTATTACATTTATTCGTAAAATAAAATAAAATAAATACACCAAAAATTATTTATTACAGAATTTTTATCTTGGCATGGGGGAGGCCGGCCGCTCCATGTTCGCGCTCGACCCTGGCATTGGCCCACTTGACCTGGGCTTGGGTCTACTTGGCTTGGGGTTGACTTTATTTTGACTTGGTCAACCGGGGTGTAAATTTCGATCCCAACAAAGTTCCCCCATCAATACATGCACACAACATATGTGGGTCGTGTGCATGAAATTGATAGATTTTCTTTCACGTGGAGGCGACTTGATTTGGTTCCCACTTTTTGGAAAGCTGGCACTGCCCTTTTTATGACATGGACGGTCGATAATGCCCTTTTAGCGACGTGGACGGTCGGTGCTTCCCTTTTAGCGACTTGGACGGTCAGTTCTGCCCTTTTTACGACTTAGACGGTCGGTGATGCCCTTTTACCGATGTGGACGGTCGATGCTGCCATTTTTGCGACTTGGACGGTCGGTGCTGCCCTTTTTGCGACATGGACGGTCGGTTCTACCCTTTTTGCGACGTGGACGGTCGGTGCTGCCCTTTTAGCGATTTGGACGGTCAGTGCTACCCTTTTTGCGATTTGGACGGCCGGTGCTGCCTTTTTTGCGACTTGGACGGTCGGTGCTGCCCTTTTTGGGACATGGACGGTCGGTGCTGCCCTTTTTGCGACTTGGACGGTTGATGCTGCCCTTTTTGCGATGTGGACGGTCGGTGCTGCCCTTTTTGCAACTTAGGCGGACGGTTCTGTCCTTTTTGCGACTTGGACGGTCGGTGCTGCCCTTTTAGCGACGTGGACGGTCGATGCTGCCCTTTTTGCGACGTGGTCGGTCGATGCTGGATTTGACTCCCTCCGCTCCTTGCGGTGTCAGGGATGAAGTTGACTTGTTTCCGAGGTGGAGTTTGATTCTGCCAGAGAGGTCATTGGTTGTTTTTCTGATTTGATGTGATTTGGGTTGACATCAGCATCGCTGCAATGAAATATGGTACCAGGAGCGAATCATCATCTGCCATGACGAGATTTCTCTCGTTCCCAGTTTAACGAATTAGAGGTCATCTGTTCACAGTTTAAAGACTTAGGGGTCTATTGGATTGGAGTTTGGAATTTTGGGATTAGGGTAGGCATCAGCGTTGCTAACATTGAAGCACATGTGCCAGGAGCAATTCATCATTTGCCTTTTCCTGTTGGGGGGCGATGGCTTAGGAGACATGTTTAGGTCCCTAACCTAAGACTTTTCAATTTTATGAGCCGTAAGGGTCCCATAAAAGCATTTTCTCCCTACGAGTTGAAAGGATCTCGTAGGTGTACTTTCTCCTTAGGAGTCGTGGGGACTCCCAAGTGTGTTTTTCCTTCGTGAGTCGTAAGGATCCCACAAAGGTGTTTTCTTACGAGTCGAGAGGATCTCGTAAGTTTGTTCTCTTCATGTATCGTGAGGACACATGAGTGGGTCTTCCTAAATGGAGCATAATTCTAAGGGCAGAGACCGGCCGCGTAACTGGTGGTTGCGATAGGGTATAGGTATGATGAGAATTATTTGAGCCTGTGGATTGTATACGGTAGTCAACTTGGGGACCAACCGTAGGGCTGGGGGAATTTTGGAAAATTGGATTTTGGTTGGCGTCTGCATCACTGCACTGGAATATGTACCAGAAGCGACTCATCATTCGCCGTCGGGATATTCAGAGTTTGGTTGGCGTCTGCATCGCTGCACTGGAATATGGTACCAGGAGTGACTCATCATTCGCCGTTTCGGGACTTGGAATTTAGATCTTGTTAGGCATCAGTATTGCTGCACTGGAATAATGCCAGGAGCAACTCATCATTTGCCTCAGGAGGACTTGGGACTTGGGTTTTTGGTCGGCATCAGCACCGCTAACACTGAAGCAAAATGCCAGTAGCGACTCATCATTTTCCGTTGCCCGTTGGGGAGCGATGGCTCCGGAGACAGGTTTAGATCCCTATCACCTAAGCCTTTTCAGTTTTATGAGCTGTAAGGGTCTCATAAAAGCATTTTCTCCCTACGAGTCGAGTGGATCTCGCAGGTGTATGTTCTCCTTAGGAATTGTAGGGATTCCTAAGTGTGTTGCTCCTTTGTGAGTCATAAGGATCTCACACAGGGATTTTCTCCTCACAAGATCGAGATGACTTTGCGAGTGTATTTTATCTCTTTTCACGAGTTTGCACCCTTTCGGGTTTTCACAAACTCGCCGGCAGTCCTGCTGTTTTTACTCACGGAGCCCTTTCGGGTTTTCATCCATGCCCGTTTTGCTTGTGGACATACCATTTTTTTTTGTTTTTTGTTTTTTTTGTTTTTTTGCCACTGGTGGGACTTTAAAAGTAGTCTCACCGGCAGGACTTAGGAGAGATAGGGTTGTTTACGCCCGTGGATTGTATACGGTTTCACAGGATGCATGATTCAAATCGTAGAGCCGGTGTGCTCAATTCGCCTGCGACTTGGAGCACTCACGCGTAATATTTCTTGAGATATCGGTCATTGATGGGTGGCATGGGCCTTTCTTCCTTGGCACTTATTAGTTGGTAAGATTTTCCATCAAACACTTTCTAGATGACGTATGGTCCTTCCCAGTTTGGCTCGAATTTTCCTTTTACATGTCGATTGGGGATGATCGGTCTTTTGAGGACCAACACCAATTGACCTTTCTTGAAAGTAAGGAGATGGATCATCTTGTTATAGGCCTGTGATATTTGGGCTTGGTATAGCTCCAGATTTTGCTGCATCGCGAGCCAATTTTCTTCGAGGGCGTCAAGCTCTTCAAGCCAAAGGAGCACGTTTTCCTCTTCTGTCAACTCGTGCTAGATGGCCATTCTTAAACTTGGAGCCTCGATTTCGAGGGGAGGATCGCCTCCACTCCAAAGAGCAATGAGTATGGAGTGGACTGAGTTGGAGCACGGTGCGTGGTATGATATGCCCACAATGCCTCGTGAAGCTCGAGATTCCAGTCTCTCTTGTTGGCTGAAGCATTTTTCCTCAGGAGCTTGCATAGAATCTTATTGAAGGCTTCAGCCAGCCCATTGGTTCTTGGATTATAGATGGAGAAATATCTCCAGTCTATCTTGTGTTGAGTAGCGAACCTTGAGACTTTGAAACTCTTGAAAGAAGGCCCGTTGTCAGAAATGATTCTTCTTGGTGTACCGAAGAGGTATAGAATATTATGCTGGAAGAACGTCAGAATATTTTCTGTCTTGACTTCTTTTAGCGGGACAGTTTCAGCCCATCTGGAGAAATAGTCAGTTGCGGCCAACATGAACAGGTGGCCTTTGGATGACGGAGGATCAATTGGGCTAACAATGTCGGTGCCCCAGACTTCGAAGGGCCACGACGCCACTGTAGGATGCAACGGATTGGGATGCTTGTGAATAAAATCACCGTGAATTTGGCAGATATGACATTTCATTGCATGCTCTCCTCAATCCCGTATCATGGTGGGCCAGTAATACCCAAGCCGTTTAATTTGAAGTCGCATCTTGGGGCCAGATTGGTGAGCACCGCAAACGCCCGAGTGAACTTCTTTCATGACTTTCTGGGCTTCGGCAGATGACAGACACCTGAGCCAGAGTTGGTCATATGACCTGCGGGATAATGTGTCATTCACAAAAACATATTGGAGAGCTCTCTTCTTCAGCTGAATCCTTGCAGATTTTCTTTCGGGCAGCTTGTCGTATCGGAGGTACTCTATGAAGGGTTCTCTCCAATCGGACTCGTCTTGGATGATCAAAGCTTCTTCGGCAGGACTGCTCTTCTGTTCCGCGCTTTCCTCTTCTCGTAGAGAGACTGGGGGTAGAATTTGTTGGCTCCTGACTGTGATCAGAATTTCATCCATGTCAGGATCAGCTAGCTCCTTGGCTAAGCGAGCGAGTACGTCAGCCTTTTCATTCAACGCTCTAGGGATTCTCATTAGTTCAATGTGTGTGAACCGTTTCATGAGTTCCACCACTCGGCTTCTGTACCGAGCTAACTCGGGTTTGTATATCTTATAGTTGCCGCTTACTTGGTTGACGACAAGCTGGGAGTCACCATAAACCCATAACCGAAGGATTTCCATTTCTATGGCGAACTCCAGACCAGGTATCAGAGCTTCATACTCAGCTTCATTGTTTGTTCGAGGCTCGGTGAGAGCAAAAGAACGTCGTAGGGTTCCTATCGATGGCGTGATGAACACCAATCCTATCCCCGCTTTTATCTCCAGGACACTTGATTTGCTAGAGGTCCTTATTGATGAGGCCTCATCGAAGTAGAGCTCCCAACATGGATCGCTATCCTCGAGGTGCAATATTTGTTCATCGGGTAACTCGTAATTGAGCGGTGACCCTTCCGGTATGGGATGAGCAGCAAGAAATTCCGCAAGAGCTTGTCTTTTTACTGCTTTCAGAGGAGTATAAGCTATATCAAACTCAAGTAGCATGACAGCCCATCTCGACATTCTACCGGCTAGGCTTGCTTTGGTTATTAAGTGTTTGAGCGGGTCGATCCTAGAGATCAGCATAACCCGATGAGCGAGCAGATAGTGCCTCAGCTTCTTCACAGTGAATATTACAGCCAGGAATTTCTTTTCGATAGGGGAATCGTTGTATTCCGCCCTGACTAGAGTTCGACTGAGGTAGTAGAGGGCATTTTGTTTTCCCTTGTTGTTTTGGGCAAGGAGCGCACCGAATGATTCATCTAGCGCGGCAGTACAGAGAATTAACGGTTTATTTAGAATAGGGGCAGCGAGCAGTGGAGGGTGCAACAGGTACTGTTTGATGCTTTCGAACGCTTCTTGACATTCGGCATCCCAGACAAAAGGAGCTCCTTTCTTCATGAGCTTTGAGAAGGGCCTACATCTCCCCGATAAATTTGAGATAAACCTTCGTATATAAGCAAGCTTTCCTTGAAAAGATCTCAGCTGCGTCAGATCCTTTGGAGGGGGCATCTCCATGATGGCCTTTATCTTTGATGGGTCAACTTCGATCCCTCGATGCCGGACTATGAAGCCCGGGAATTTTCCCGATGACACGCCAAAAGCGCACTTTAGAGGATTCATCTTCAGATCATATTCCTTCAGTCTTGTGAGAATGGTCCAACGATCTTAGATGTGGTCGGCCTTGACTTTGGTCTTGACGACCAGACCATCAACATAGCATTCGACGACTTTAGGTTATCAAAGATATTGATCATTGCCCTTTGGTACGTGGCACCTGCGTTCTTCAGTCCGAACGGCATCACCTTGTAGCAGTATATTCCGATCGGGGTTCGAAATGCTGTGTGTTTCTCATCCTCAGGCGACATCTTGATCTGATTATATCCAAACGAGCCATCCATAAAGGTGAATAGCTTGTAATTTGAGGTGTCATCGACCATCATTTCCATGACCGGTAGCGGGAAGTCGCCTTTAGGACATGTCTTGTTGAGGTCCCTGAAATCAACACAAACTCAGATCTGCCCATTTTTCTTCTTCACTGGGACTATGCATGCAATCCAGTCCACATATTTCTCTTCCCTGATGAAACCGGTATCGATGAGTTTCTTGGTCTCCTCGATGACCTTTTCTTCCAGTTCCCTTCTCATTCTTCGAGGAGCTCTGGCTTAGCATCAGGAGATTGTCACGACCCGAAAAGTACGGAACATGACTGACACTTAAATTACGAAACGTCTCAAGTCGTACGTAATCTAAGTAAGCCAAAACCCATAAACCAAAACCAAAGAAGCAGTAGAGTGAAGGAAAAACCAATTGAAAGCAAGTAGTTTTAATCAACATAGGCCGAAGTATGTATTTTTAAAATCCCAAGTATTTTCTGAAAATTTCGGCAGAGTCTCCTTTGTAAATCCTGGCCCCAAACGGGATACAACATGAATAGTATACGAAATATGTTGGATATAGTGCCCTCAGAGTCAATTATTGGATCACAGGCACGTGATTGCATTGATTGAGGGAGGACCTATACCGGTAGGACAATCTTACTCAAGATGATAGTATGCTATCTGGTTTACCTTTATCATCGTGTACATGCTTTAGGTGACACTACAGGTCACTATTACACGTTGATAGAGCCCATAGGATTCTTGCTTGACAGCCAGCAGTATGATGGCGATCATATACGTGGGAGCTGGGGTCTATAAGCACATCCTTAAAGTGGTCCTTAGTCGTGGGAGTTTCGAGACTGGGCATCGATACTCCATTAATAGACTAGTGTATACAGTCGAGACCCCGACAAGGGGCAGTGGCCGGTCTCACAAGCCATTGGTGTCAGTTGGATCACCTAAGATGTATACAGGTGCTCATTGGGTTATGAGTACACCGGACAGGACTCGCCGGGAACATGCTAGTTGGTATTATACCTGACGTCAAATAGCAGTTCCCTGGTGACATGTGTACAGGTTAGTTCATCGACTTGAGATCGTTATTTATCTCGTGTGAGTTCCCACTGTGCTTTGATTACTACCCTACCACGGCTCAAAAGAGTCGTGCAAACATATTTTTGTTGGGTACAGTCCCGAGCCACATGGAGGCAGTGAGCGGATCGGTAGGGGTTTCGTCTGTCCCGGTATTGGGGGTGAGATCGCGCTGTGTCTAGAAGAGCCATTACACGAAATCCTTGGCCAAGGCAGGAGATTTACTGGTAGGTATTCCAGTAGTATCTCAGAGTGTTCTGGGCTACACTCCGACACGACTTGTACCGCTTTTGGGGGTCTGACTTTTACCAACCCCCTAGGCCCGACATGCGATGCTCATAGACGAATGGACCAGACTGTACGGATATTGTCACTGACAGGCTCAGTACGGTGTCAGGATGAGTTCGCTCATCGACTTCCCTTTTGGTCAATACCTGGTGGCCCGTTACGTACTGCTAGTACCACTGACATGCTAGTGGTTAAATCCACAGCCAAAGTATTGACGAGTCTTTAGAGTCCCCCACAGACAGTTTCTCAAGTTTTGGGCGAAACGTTGTAGAGGCCGTATGGATTTATGGCAGGGTTCTAACATACGCGTGCACTTGTGCACGTGTCATGGTTCGGACAGATAGTACTAGCGGGCTTTGGTTTAAGCCGGATCCTAGTATTATACTGTGTAGATTTTGTCTCATTGCATTTGTATTCGATTAGAATACAAATGCGGGTATGTATATACAGTCGCGGGGTTATCCTGTAATTTATTACGGGATCGCTTTTTGAAGTTGCCAGTTTGCATTCCGTTTCGGCCATTTTTCCTTTATTCCTTTATGGCTGAATTTTTGTGAGGAGAGGGGGTTTTCTTGCAAAAGTGGCATTTAGCAAAATGCAGTGTTTTTTTATGGTGGCTGGTTCTCCAGCAGCTCATGAAGATTCATGAGGTTTCTAGATGTGCTTTGTTTCAATGTTTGCATTAATTGAGATTGGATTGATTTGCATAATGAAGTGAGATTTCCTTTTTTGCTTATGGTCACCATTTCTCTGCTCCTACACTCACCTCCCTATTAGAGTTTCCAGCAAGTGGCCGAGCTCTTTTATGGGGCTGTCCATTTTTTTGGTGAAAAAGATTGATCTCATTTTCATGAAACAAAAATCCTTGGCTCATCTCCAAAGTTCATTCCTCCATCTCCACCCAAAAAGGCAACTTCGATTAACCCTTGAGACAAAGGTTTCTACGTATATTCTACAGCAACCTTGGACAAGTCGGCTAGCAAACTTCGTGTCTGAGTTGCCTCGGTTCAGAGACGGGAGGCCGTAAAAAGACTCATTGATGTGGTGCCCTTCCGACGAGAAGACCGGAGATCGGAGATGCTGCGAGGAGCTTGGTTTGGTGGCCAAAGACCGAAGGACATGGATCGATCGGTATAGCTTTTCTAACCCTTCTCTAGTTTGCTAGTTATAGGTTAATGGTTCGATCTGGGATTAAAGTCTGCGATAGCGCCGGTTTCAAGTTTTGAAAAAGTTTTCGTTTCCGCATTTTGGCCTCGGACAGACGGCCGGGGCGCTACCGTAGACTTACATGGTATCAAAGCCACGCCATTAACCTTTACTAGTTTGTTCTAACATATTTAAAACATCGATCGAACGAAATTTCCAAAACCGTGATTCCAATTTTACAGTTTCTGTCGAATTTTTTTTGTGGTCTAAAAATTTTTTTTTGGGCATGTCAGAAAATCAGGCAGGCATTTCTAAGACCACTGCAGAAATTTCGTAGCATGATATCACTGTAGCACCGCGGAACCGCGGCCGTACCCACGTTTTGGCCGTGGTTCCGCCGCAGTACTGTAACGTCACTCCACCAAATTTTCTACAGTGGTCTTTGACTTGGAATTGGGGTTTCTGGAATTTTTATTTTTGGCCCAGATTATTTTCAGTGTTGGATTTGTGCTTGGGGCCCACTTCGGGAAATTTTGTCGATCAAAAATTTAAATATGTTAGTTTACAGTACTTACATTATATCTGTGACCGTGAATGTCATTCAAGCGGTAAATCTTGTCTAATTTCTGTAGTTCTTTTAGACGGATTTACGAACGTGACATTCACGTTGATGTTCTGTGTTGTGCTGTGATGTTGCGGATTTGTCGTGGTGGATAGCCTGGATGCAATGGTAGTACAGTTTGGTTGTATTTGTACATTTGTTATTGCAGGGCGAGCGTCCTACATATGGACTGTCGTCACTGCCTGTTTGTATATTATTCTTTTGGGGCACGACCGGGCTGAGGTTGATGTACCCGTTATATATATTTTACTTTCTGTACTAGGATTACCCTGCGGTGGGGTGCACGGATAGCCGGGTTCTAGAGGGCAACGAGCCCGCATCTCATGGCTTTGAGACGGAAGGGGCTTTACTCTAGAACTGGCGGGCTATTCGCCGAACTCGTAGGGGGTATAGGCTGACCCAAGGAGGGGTGCTCAAGTTACTAGATGGTCCATTCACTTTGTTGAAGGGGGCTGCCTCGCTTCAGGTTTTGGCGGGTAACTTGCCGCACCAATAGGGGTCTAGGATTTTATTACACAGGCTATCCATACGACCAGGGGAATGTCGGGTTTCAGTAGCGGCTCTATGAAACCCGGGGATCCCAGATTATCTGTATTGTTCTGTGATGCTTATTATATTTCTGTGATGTTGCATTTTATCACGCCATGAGAGAATATTATATATTGATATATATACTAGTAGATGTTGTATATGTTTTACACCCGCGCTAGTCCAGTCCCCGCTCTGTCGTTAGTTAAGTAATCTAACGGGTGATGACGGGAACCAGTGCCGAATGCGAATGGCATATACGTACATCATATTTTCATTGTTTTGTGGTGTGATTAATTGATGGGACTGCATTGATTTGGATCAATGCAAGCTAAAAAAAACTATTTTGATGTTGTTGGAACATTTTTCAAAAAGCTGTTATTGCAAGGACGTTTTCTATTGTGTTGCACAGTGGTATTCGGTTATGAATATCCAGCACCTCAGTTGACGAGGCAAGGGCCGAGATCCCTTCACCGGGAGTGACCCCTTGGATAGAAGTTTGCGTCAGGGTAATAACTTCACTATAGCCGATTGCCTTTTTTGCTTTGCATCGTGGTATTCAGTTGGAATATCCTGCACCTCATTCCACGGAGAAAGAGCCGAGATCCCTTCACCGGGAGTGGCCTCTTTAGCAAAGGTTTTCGCCATTATATCTTTATAAAAATCTATTCGGTTGCTTCAACTATATCAAGTTCATTACGTTAAAGGTTTTTCACCAAAAACCATTCATAGCCCTCCGTCATTTTAGACGGGTAGCACTTAGTATTCATGTTATGTTTGTTGGCCAAAGTCAAGGCATAGTGTATGGTAGCTATTTGTTACTTTTCTGTTGCATAAATAGATGCGTTGGTTTTGGACAGTCGTACTGCTTTGTTGGCCAAAGTTAAGGGTGGGTACGGGTGGGTTCAAATTAACCTGGATAATGACGGGTAGAACTTGACATGTGACTTATGATTTGTTGGCCAAAGTCAAGGTCATAAGAGCATGGGGTAAAAATCACATCGGGAGTTTCTAAAGAAACTGAAACTTGCCAGGCATGCACATACCTTCTGGAGTATGATAACGTGAGTGGATTCCATATCATGCGATGATAGTTGGATCCTGATTCCCACTGATGAGTTGGTTTACTCCTCGGGTGATCCCGACTAATTCTTCTTTCAGGTTTGGAGGAGAATTTGAGGTTACAGTGGGAGGTTTCCTGATTAGATAAAGTGATAACCATTCTGATCTAGATTAGAGTGCACGCAGAGTGTTTCTTTTCTCTCTCTCTTTGGCAGCAACCATGACCCGACCCTAGACTATGACTCAGTGACCAAGATTAACCGAACCTTCTTCAAACACTGGTTTTTGGATTATCTGAGTTGCATACCTCATTGCCACTCCTACTTTTACCCTTTTCTCCAGAACACCTCATATTACTACGAACATCCACTTCCATTGGATAAAACCATTGTATGGTTATATACGAACTCGAAGGAAGATATTCCAGATTCGAGGATGGTTTCCGGTTCTGGAGAAAATGAATAGGACTATTCAGTTGTCTTTTCCTTTTACCTTCTCTCAGGTTGCGAGTGCTCCTTGGATTAGGACGGTATACCTGTTATGCTAATTGGATAGTCTTCATCCAAACCATAGGCAGGGGCCGAACGGTAGGGAATGAAGAAAACCATTTAGCCTAAAAGGTGTACATAAGGTATTAAGTAAAGAGAAATAAAAGGATTAGTAATAGGGCAAAGTAAATTGTGACTGCTATCATTCACGACCAAACCAAGTATTTCATCACCACTCCTACTTCACCTTTGTATTTCTCCAGGACACTCCGTATAACTACGAAGATCCACAGTTATTTGGATACTCCATCGTATGGTTATATACGAACTCGAAAGAACTTGTTCCGGTTCGGGGATGGATTCTGGTTCAGGAGAAATAGGAATAAGGTTTTATTCAGTTGTCTTTTATCTTTACCTTCTCTCGGGTTGCGAGTACTCTTAGGATTAGGAGAGTACACCTATTACGCTTATTAGATAGTCTTCTTCCAAACAATAGGCTGGTGCCGAACGGTAGGGAAGGAAGAAAACCATTTAGCCTAAAGGGGTATACAGAAGGTAATGACTAAAGACATATAAAGGGATTTGGAGAGATGGCAAAGAAATATACGGTTACAGTTGTGAATCTGATAATGGAAGAGGCATTACTAAGAATACCCGGATACCCCTTCGAAACATTTACATGTTTCAGTTTCACTGTGTATTATTAAAAGAAAACTGATTTCCCAATTAGCCCTTACTCCAGGGTATGTATTTACCAGGTTTGACTCTCACATCTGTATGGTTTTACAGATGATGAGTGGGAGTAAGTTATTGGGAATTGGGTGATCATCCTCATTATATCGGGATTCGTTGTAATTGGTGATATTTGAGGAAATCGCCTGGGTTGTTTTGCCGGACGGCAAATATTTGGTTTTGAATATCTGTTGTTATGCACCAATTTCAAATTGATATATCTGTACGTTTATTTTTATAAAGTGAGATATAACTTTTTAAAATTATGTCTATGACATTTACCTATATCAGTGGATGGTTAGGTAAGGAGTATTAAACAGCGGTGTAATTCTTCTTAACCATAAGTACAGTTTTCAACCTATGACATACAGCGAATGAGTTATTAGACTCAGGGGACTTATACAGAGTATTGTATTTTGTCCAGTGTTCATGAGGACAGAGGGGTTGGTACTCGTACTATATTCTGTTTACTTGTGACTTCTCTAGTTCTTAGACATGTGTTTCGTAGAAATGCAAGGACTAAGTTTTGAAAAGTTATAGGTATAAGAATAAAGTAGAGAACCAGGTGTTGCAAGTATCAGGATTCTTCAAGGTGATCGAAGATGTAGATACTTGTGTATGGTATTCAGTTAATAGTAATGATTAAGAGAACTTGCTTCTCTTTCACGTTACTCATAATTGGAAGCACTCCTAAGTTGAGTAATGCTGATCGGCCTCTCTCCATTTAGTTGACATGCACTGGAGACAGCTGCATGATTTGAATCTGGTTCTAATTAAATCAGTGCCTCTGTTTCTATATTGGATATAGAATAGTTCATATCTTAACAATGTTAAGGTACGAGTAGTTGTCCGGCTTATGCTTAAAACCAGACTCTGGATAACTCAAGGCGCGTTTCTGTAATGGCAGTTTGTGGGTTGACCCGGGCTATGACGAGGGTTGACTTTCTACCATCTGGAAGATCAATAGTGATATTGTTCTTGACTCGCCACAGTTTTAATAAAAATGGATTTTTTCAGAAAACAGTAGTGTGAGTATGGTAGAATTGGAAGTGATTCCAGAACCGCAAACGATTACTGAAAATTTAATAGGACCTAAAGATTCAATTTGGTTTGACATTCCATTGGCCACTCCGCAGATATAGTGGGTAACTTCAGGCACCCGAGAGGTACTCCGGTAGCCTCAAGGACGGTGACAGGGAGGTTCTTGTTTACCCAGACTTGCCATTGCTGTTGTTCCAGACTATGAGACCCGACAGGAGGATGAGTATAGCGTCGTTCTAAACTAGCTTTAGAAGTGCACGTGTATATGAATCTGCCGGAGGGTTGTCGTATTCAGTGGGAGCAGCGGAAGCATAGTGGACAAGTAGCTTATGTCTATTTATAGACTAAAGCAGATATAGCGGAGATAGATCATCTATTTCTGATGTGACAGTCATAGCTTTGACTTCATCAGAATAGGGGATGGATCTGTTAAGAAAGTAGTAGGGTGTGATGTCCTAGTATTTGGATGACATACACAGAGTAGGAAGTGAAATTCCTATACTACGATCGGTTATACTTTGGTTGTCACACAGTGGTTTCTCCACATAGGATATGGATATTATATCAGATATTCTGGTTACTAGATCTATGGTTTCAGATCTAGATTTAGGTAGTTTCCCAATCTGGGTACTTAGACAGCATTCTAAAGGTGTTTTAGAATGGACGACTCTTGGCACGGTAGTGTACCTGCAGGTGATGGAGTCACCCTCTCTAAAGGTGTCTTACAGACTAAAGGGGAGAGGGATGTGCATGATTGGCAGATCACTTGCTTAGGCAATTGAGTTGATCATGAGATGTCAAGTACCACACAAGATGTTGTTTTTGCACGAGATGCAATAAGTTGATATTAATCCAATCCTGGAGAAACGATCGGAAACAGTTTTAGAACATAAGTTGATGTTCTAGGGATAAGATAACGGCATCCTCCTTCGAGAGACAGTTATCATTCCATGCTTCCAAGGTGACATGGATGACAGAATGACTGTCAGAGTTATAGTTTTCCCTCTGACAAGGGGCAGTAGTTTGGACAGATGGTCCAAGCGGATACTGAGGGAGGCATGGCGCAGGATACTGATTAAGTTCAGTTGACGATACAGTCTAAGAAGTTTGGATTTGGAGTTCATTTATGAACTAGGTCCTATCAGATATCCAAACATATTCTAAGACAGGTATTGCTCATTTCGAAAGATGGCTTTCTCCGCGAACTTGAGATAAAGAGAGACATAGAAAGAAACATTAGGGCGGATCCACTCACTGAGGCTATTCCTCGAATGCAATAGTTTTGCAAATGGGCTTTGTGAAACTGATTAGTAGAGGAGTTGGGTGTTCGGTATCACACGGGCTGTGAGTATGCGACATCGCAATAATTAGCCTTGAGTTTAAGTAGGAGATTGTTGGATATAGTGCCCTCAGAGTCAATTATTGGATCACAGGCATGTGATTGCAACGATTGAGGGAGGACCTATACCGGTAGGACAGTCTTACTCAAGATGATAGTATGCTATCTGGTTTACCTTTATCATCGTCTACATGCTTTAGGTGACATTACAGGTCACTATTGCACGTTGATAGAGCCCATAGGATTCTTGCTTGACGGCCAGCAGTATGATGGTGATCATATACGTGGGAGCTGGGGTCTATAAGCACATCCTTAAAGTGGTCCCTAGTCATGGGAGTTTCGAGACTGGGCATCGATACTCCATTAGTAGACTAGTGTATACAGTCAAGACCCCGACGAGGGGCAGTGGCCGGTCTCACAAGCCATTGGTGTCAGTTGGTTCACCTAAGATGTATACAGGTGCTCATTGGGTTATGAGTACACCGGACAGGACTCGCCGGGAACATGCTAGTTGGTATTATACCTGACGTCAAATAGCAGATCCCTGGTCAACGCACCGCCACACCGTCAAAGTTTACACCGACACGTGCCTAGCACGGCCGCGGATCCGCGGCCATATGCCCTGTTTGGCCGCGGATCTGCGGCCATCTAGTGGGGTCTTTGGCTGGATTTTTCTGGGGTTCTTTCTGTTGCTTTTTACTTGGCATAATATCTGGCGCATCTTAGGCGCATAATATCTGGGATTGAGGACCGCCCTTATGCCTCTCTCGTATGGAAGGCATGTGACAGACGAACCGTCCGGGTGCACAACAGGATTTGACCCATAAAACAGGATGCCTTTCTGTCCACTTTTCCTTCCAGGAACGTAGAAAGTTTTCAGCTGGTCCACGGTGGAGACTGATAATGCATCGAGCTCTTTGCACATCTGCTCCGGCACCCTTGTGATGGCCAGGGACCCTTCTGCAATTTCGAAGGTCTCTCGTAATTTCGCTTGTTGCATGGGGGTCCAATCTGCAAAGCTGTTGCAAGGCAGGCCCTCTTCCTCCGACCCTTATACCCTATATAATTCGGCCTATTGACTTTTATTCTCCAATTTGGTTTTCTATCAAGAAATTCTGTTATCTTCGACTCAGAAATTATCCACCCATATTTTTCACGCTTCCTTATCATTTGACTTAAGATTGTATATGTTCTGTAGATTATTTAGCTTTTAGCATCTTTTGAATTTTCCTTCTAAGGTTCCATCTCAACTTAGGAATTTTTATCATCTCTACTAAAAATATAAGTCCTATTTTTTATTCCTATCTCTCATCTAAACCCCAATCATATACCCCTACGTGTGTGTATGTATCACCCCTACACTTGGAAATTCAATTCAAGCTCATATACTCTTGTCCATCGTCCAAAGTACTTTTAGTTGGTGAATTTTTTGATGAAATTGCTCACACATTCTTCAAGCGACCGTTAATACTTCTTGAGGTACCAACGACCAATTACAAAATGTGTTTGCACATTAAGGTGTAATTCCTAGTCTTGTAACACCTAAGGCTTTAGCAGTGGCTCCCAGACCAGTTGGTCTAAGGCACTAGGTGATAAAGCACCCTCGCTAAATATTTTTTCTATTTATGCAGCCTTAAGTAATTACAAAAACCATTGTTCATTTTTTTTACTTTATTCACACTTGTATTTTTATTTTATTTCCCTTCATACTAAGGACTTTAGATAAGAGCATTTCAAGGTCTCTTCTACTATTCCAAGTTTCAAGGTTCGTGTTTGTGCCATTTGTAGGGTATATATTTTCAGAATTTAGACTTAAGCTTAGGAATTATTTTTTAGACTTATATTTTAATAAAAATATCAATACTCTTCCTTTATTTTGACTTAGCCCAAGAAGTGAACTCAAAATTTGCCTATTTCTAAGTAAACTACGAAGACATATATTTTTCTACCGTTAAATTTTTAAGAAAGGTTATTTTTAGGGTTTTTAATTTATTAAGTCTAGGATCTAGTTTTTCCTAGCTAGTTAACCGTCTTGTCAAACTCAAGTCAATTATGGCCAAAATTGAATTTTTCAATTTTTATAATTTTTCAAATTTTTCAGTTTTTATTTGATTTTTTCTTTTTCTATTTTTTTTATTTTCATCTTTTCAATTTTTATGATTTTTTATATAGAGATGCAATGCAGAATTTAAACATGTAAAAGAAAAAGAAAAATATATACAAAAATTTTAAAAAAATATGCAATGCAAATGATAACTATTTACAACCACCAACTCCCCCAAACTCATCAACAGCAGTGCCCTCACTGCTCGGCCCCACGCCACGCTCTCGAGCGTGAACGGGAATGCTCCTCCCTAGCTAGCAGGGTTCGGATCCCCTGCTCTACTTCAGTCAACCGCCTATCATGCTCCCTAGTTATCCCCCTCAACTCATCTGTCCCCCTAACAGCTCTTCGCATCAAATTTACATGCTCTAAAGGGGTTAGTTCTCCTTCGCTCGCGGTCGAGCTGAAACTAGGTGTGCGGGCGGGCACGTGCTCCGCTGGTTCAGTTCTAGACCACACATCCGTAAATCGTGTATAGGACGTAGAAACGCCCTCAACGAGAGGTCTGACAGGGATGCCTCCAAGCATGTAAAATTCGAACTCCTCCACGGGGAGGAAATATCGACATAGTTGTGTAACAAGCATGGGACAAGGATAGTTTGCGGCTCTTTTGCCCGCACGAATTGAGTTCAGTAAAACCGTGCACATGTCGGAACGAGGGTTTCTTGTCATGAGAGTGTACACGATATGCAGTGAGGGTGTAAAAAAGGTGGTGTTGTGGGAGCTTCCAAAAATATTGTTTTGTGCCCATCGGCACACAGTTAAAACATTGGTGAAAAGGGTTCTCACTTGGATCCCCTTCCGCGGCTCCCTTGAGCAATCATTACCCATCAAGGGCATGTAATCCTCAAATTGTAATGGTTGATTATGAGCGGGTATCCGAGGGATTAATGTGACTTCATGTATGAAGTCCCTATCGATGATAACTTCCCTATCACCCCATTGCAATTTTATAAAGCCGAATTGGGTGAGACACCCATCTTCCATACACTCGTAAAAACGAGTGACTAATTCTGGAAGGGCGTAGGCGTTTGGGTGATAATATATCAAAAAGTTCCAGCCCTTACGTGCTATCTCATTTGCAAAATAACTTCCATACACCTCATGTGAAAAAATTTGTGAAAAGTCTCGCTCAAGTTGCATACTGGGTGCCATCAGATAGCTACAGATCTAAAAATTTAAAAACAGAGAGGGTTTTTCAGAGAACGAACCTCCCGTGAAAAATTCAGGGGGTGAAGACAAAGAGACGCGGCGGATCAGCGGCAGGAGGCTTGTTCTCGTGGCGGAAGCACGGCTGAATGGAGGGATCTCACTGCAGAAATCGAGGCGGCAGCGGCTAGGGTTTTTTAGAAGATGAAATTAGGGTTTGTGAGCACAGAGAGGGTCGGGGTCTGTATATATAGGGGGAAGTGTTGGCTATTTGCAAATAAACCTCTCTAAAAAGAGGAAATTATTTGCAAATTAAAATTTTTTCATTTATTTATTTTTATTAAATCTGGAAATTTTTAAAAATACCCAAAAAAATTCTTTTTTTTATTTTCAAATTTTTTTATTTTTTATGTTATTTTGTATTTATATATTTACAAATGATACATACCCCCAAACTTGTTTGAAACAATGTTTTGGCTAGATGATCAAAAATTGAGGGTAAATGGAGGAAGATCAGTCAGTATAAATCGGCTCCTGCAAAAACAGGAGCTCTTCCGACGGGTCTGCAGTGAGGAACGGCTTAAGTCGATGTCCGTTTACTTTAAACATTGTACCGTCCTCCGGGTTTTCTAGGTCTACTGCACCGTGCGGATATATGGTGTGTACCAAAAACGGCCCTTTCCATCTAGATTTGAGCTTGCCGGGATGGTAGTGTAACTGAGTGTCATAAAGTAAAACCTGTTAGCCAGGTTTGAAAGTTTTGCGCATAAGGTGTTTGTCATGGAACACCTTCGTTCGGTTTTTAACAATTACCGTATTTTCATAGGCCTCATCCCGCAGCTCATCTAGTTCATTCAATTGCAGCCTTCTATTGTTGCCCGCATCTCCCATGGATAAGTTCAACTCTTTAATCGCCCAAAATGCCTTGTGCTCAATTTCAACAGGAAAGTGGCAAGCCTTCCCATAAACAAGCCGGTATGGAGACATGCCAAGATCGGTCTTGTAAGCAGTACGGAATGCCCATAGTGCATCAATCAGTTTGTGTGACCAATCTTTACGGTTTCTAGAAACCGTTTTCTCCAAAATTTGTTTAATCTGCCGATTCAAAACCTCGGCTTGCCCACAATTTTGGGGATGATATGGTGTTGACAATTTGTGAGTAATGAAGTATTTGCGCATTAAGGACTCAAAAGTCCTATTACAGAAGTGAGATCCATTATCATTTATAATCGCTCGAGAATGCCCAAACCGAGAAAAGATGTTTTCTTTAAGAAATCGAATGACAACCTGATTGTCATTAGTTCGGCTGGGCACAGCCTCGACCCATTTGGACACATAGTCAACAGCCAATAGAATATACATATTCCCAAAGGAATTAGGAAATGGTCCCATGAAGTCTATTCCCCAAACATAAAAAATATCAACAACCAAAATTGGTTGGAGCGGCATTTCATTTCTCCGCGATATCCGACCCAAGTGTTGGCACCGGGAGCATGTCTTGCAATATTCGTATGCATCTTTAAAGAGCCTTGGTCAGTAGAAACCACACTGCAAGATTTTTTTCTGTTGTCTTCTTGGGGCCAAAGTGCCCGCCACACAATTGATCGTGACAAAAAGACAGCACACTCTTAAACTCGTTTTTGGGGACACACCGATGAATGATTTGGTTGGAATAGTATTTAAAGAGATACGTTTCATCCTAGTAAAAATGTTTTACTTGGGACAGGAATCGGAGTTTGTCCTGTTTCGACCAATCTTTTGGTAACAGTCCGGTGGCCAAGTAATTTACTATATCAGCGAACTAAGGTTCACATGACACGGTTAAGAGCTGCTCAACGGGGAAAACGTTTTTAATAGGAATTTCAAGTGTGGGCGAAGAAGGAAGTCGTGAAAGGTGGTCGGCGACTACATTTTCACATCTTCTTTTGTCCCTTATGAAAATGTCAAACTCTTGTAGCAAGAGGATCCAACGTATTAGCCGGGATTTAGCATCCTTCTTCGCAAAAAGATGGCGAAGAGCGGAGTGATCTGTGTAAACAATTACCGGAGAGCCAATTAAATAGGGCCGGAATTTTTCAAGTGCAGACACAACGACTAAAAATTCTTTTTCTGTTGTTGTGTAATTCAATTGGGCCTCAATTAATGTTCGGCTAGCGTAATAAATTACGTGCGGCATCTTATTAATGTGCTGTCCAAGGACAACACCAATTGCAAAATCATATGCATCGCACATAATTTCAAATGAATGCGTCCAGTCAGGAGATGAAAGAATGGGCGCAAAAATGTGTGAGTGTTTCAACGACTCGAACACTTTCATGCAGGTTGAGTCAAAATCAAATGTGGTGTCCTTGGCCAATAAAAGAGTCAAGGGTTTAGCTATCTTACTAAAATCCTTGATGAACCATCTATAAAAACCGGCATGGCCAAGGAAAGCTCGGATGTCTTTGACGCATTTGGGAGGTGGAAGATTGGAAATGACTTCAATTTTGGCTTTATCAACCTCAATGCCGTTTTGCGAGATGACATGTCCTAAGACAATACCCTCTCGTACCATAAAGTGGTACTTCTCCCAATTTAAAATGAGGTTCTTATCCTTACAGCGGGTAAGAACTGCGTCTAAGTGCAGAAATACTCATCGAAGGAGTCGCCGAAAATGGAGAAATCATCCATAAAAATTTCCAAAAATTTCTCCACCATGTCTGAAAAGATCCCCATCATACACCGCTGGAAAGTAGCGGGTGCATTGCATAACCCAAAGGGCATGCGACGGTAAGCGAATGTACCGAAAAGACAAGTAAATGTGGTCTTGTCTTGATCCTTTTCGGCGATGGGAACTTGATTATAGCCAGGATAGCTATCCAAAAAGCAGTAAAATTCATGCCCAGCCAATCGTTCTAGCATTTGGTCAATAAAAGGTAACGGAAAGTGGTGTTTCCTTGTCGCAGCGTTGAGTTTTCTATAGTCGATGCAAACTCGCCACCCAGTTTGGGTGCGAGTAGGTATTAACTCACTCGCCTCATTGGTTATGACCGTTATGCCCGATTTCTATGGGACAACATGAATGGGGCTAACCCACTGACTATCGGAGATAGGGTAAATGATACCACTATCAAGACATTTTACAATCTCCTTCTTGACAGCCTCTTTCATTATAGGGTTGAGGCGTCTTTGTGGATCCCTTACTGGCTTGGCATCATCCATCATATTTATATGATGTTCAACTATGAGGGAACTAATCCCCTTGATATCCGCCATAGTCCAGCCAAAAGCTTGCCGATTATTTTGTAAGACCATTAAAAGGGCTTTCTCTTGCTCGAAGGCTAGAGAGGTCGATATGATAACAGGAAGGGTCTCATTCTCACCTAAGTAAGCGTATTTAAAGTGAGACGGCAAAAGCTTGAGTTCAAGTTTCGGAGGTGAAACAATTGAAGGTAACATTGGTGAAACTGTCTTAAACTCGAAGGATTCCAACAATGGTTCAAATCGAGTGTAAGCAACCGAGTCGGATGGTTCAACTAACTCATCCGAAAAATCAAAAGACTCAAACTCGGGTGGTGAGTCTTCAAAATCGTCCAAAATAGTGAAACACTCGTAATCGTTATCCGGTGTGAAAGCTGTGTCAGATTCTAGGAGGAACGCACTAGAGGCGTCAAAACTGCTGTGATCGAACAGAAATTTTTCGAGCTCACAGTCCTCCTGCGTGATCTCATGGATCGAGCAAACATCAAGTATACTAGCATTGGGCTCGGAGTGCTGATTCCCTAACTTAAAAATATTGAGTTCAATTGTCATATTTCCAAAAGATAGGTTCATCGAACCATTTCGACAATTGATCACCGCATTAGAAGTCGCAAGGAATGGTCGACCGAGTATCACCGGAATTTGACTCCGGGGATTAGCTACAGGCTGTGTATCCATAACAATGAAATCAACGGGGAAAATGAAGTCCCCTACTTTAATTAACACATCCTCTAACTCACCCCTAGGATAGGTGATGGATCGATCGGCCATTTGGAGAGTACAATGAGTGGGTTTAAGCTCTCCAACGCCTAATTGTTCATATACTGAATAGGGTAGCAAATTGACACTAGTACCAAGATCTAAAAGTGCTCTATTGATGTTCTTATCCCCAATTGTTATCGAAATTGTAGGACAGCCAAGGTCCTTTTGTTTTTGGGGTAAAGATTGGATAAGAGCATCACTTACAGCACTAGCCACAAAAACTTTCTTTGGTACATGTGACTTCCTCTTCTTGGTGCATAAGTCCTTTAAGATTTTAGCATAAGAAGGGGCTTGTTGGATTGCATCCAAGAGAGGTATGTTCATGCTAACCTGTTTGAATAACTCCACAATCTTCTCCATTTGAGGAGTTGGTTTATTGGATCTCAACCTGTTTGGAAAAGGAACATTTTGAAAAAATTTTGAGTCCAATATTTGTGGAGTAGATTGCGGAGTTGGAACGGATCCCAGTGTTGGTGTGTTCGTGAAGTGAGATGTGGGTCCGTTAGAATTAGAAGAAGTAGAGCCTTGTGAAGAATGAAGAATAGGCTCTAACGAAGAAGAAGAAGATGAAGAAGAAGTAGGAGAAGATGAAGAAGAAGTACCGGCAGGGGTGTCACCACTATTACCCACGTTATTGTGCAACACTTTTCCAGATCTCAACGTGGTCACAGCATTTACATTATGATTTTGTTGTTCATAAGCAACATGTGCGTTATGTGCATAACCGGGATTTGGCAATGGTTGAGACGGGAGCTTTCCCTTTTCTCGCTCGCTCAACGCAGCATTTAGTTGTGCAATTTGGGCCTCAATTGATTTGATGTTTTGATCATGTGAAGCACTATTTTGCAACAAAGATTGAATGGAAGTCTCTAACCTTGCTGCGGATTGTGTAGTTTGTTTCAAAAACGTATCTAGACTTCGTTCTAGCGAGGAAACATTATCGTTATTTGGTTAAACAAAATTGTCTTGAGGATAAGAGTTGTTGGGCACAAAATTGTTCAATTGGTTTGGGTAAGGTTGGGGTTGGAAAGGTTGCTGGTATTGAGTTTGTTGAGGTGCTTGTTGTTGTGGAGGAGGAGGCATTTGAAAGTTGTTATTGCCTAGGAATTGTTGATTTTGATTCCAAGCAAAATTTGGATGGCTCCTCCATCCAGGATTATAAGTCGAAGAGTATGGATCATTTCTTTGTCTTTGCTAAAAGGCAACATTGACTTGATCTTGTCCTTAAACAGGTGGATTGTAAGGACACTTTTCAGTAAGATGGAATGGATCCGAAAAATAAGCACAAACAGTGCGTGGGGGTAAAGCAGGGGCAGGAGAAGGCGATGAGAATTTGCTCTCAATTGCTTCTAACTTTTTTGTAAGTGCGGCCATTTCGGCCTTCATTGCAATCGACAAATCTAGTTGATGTATGCCTGCCCTAGACTAACCTGATGAAGAAGATGAGGTGGTCTTAGTGCTTTCCCACTGAAGTGTTTGTTCAGCAAGATCGTCGAGAAACTGCCAAGCTTCCTCACTTGATTTTGTTAGAAAGTGACCTTGACAAATGGTTTCCAACAACTGCTTAGTTGCTGGGTTCAATCCTTCGTATAAAGTTTGGCAAAGCTGCCAATTCTCGATACCATGGTGAGGGCATTAAACAAGTAGGTCTTTAAATCTTTCAAAACCCTTCCAAAAAGGTTCGGAATGAAGCTGGGAAAATTGAATAATCTCATTGCGAATTCTCGCGGTCTTGTGGTGTGGGTAAAACTTTTTTAGAAAATTTTTAACAAACTCTTCCCAATTTTTAATCGAATGTGATACTGTGGTATATAACTATTTCTCGGCTAGATCACATAAGGTGAATGGAATGACACGTAGCCTTATAGCATCATCAGAAAGTTGTGTTGTCTTCATCATTGCGCAAACATTCTGGAATTTGTTAATGAAGATGTAGGCATTTTCGGATTCCAGACCATGAAATTTGGGCAACATGTTGATGAAGTGGGGTTTAATCTCAAAGTTATCCCCATTAGCCGGTGGAAGTGAAAGACAAGTGGGTAAGGTGGTGCGGATAGGGTAGAAAAAATCCTGGAGCGCGATTCGTTGGGGCGCTTCGACAGGTGGCTGTTGTGGGTTATTCTCACCTACTGGAGGTGGAATTAGTCCCGCGGGTAAGGGGTTGTTAGGATTGAATCCCGACAGCTCCTTAGAAGACGAAGAATAAGATGATGAAGGTAAAGAAGTGGAAGAAATTTCGACTTCGGGGTCGAAAGCGTTGTCAGTCGGCACTAACGAGACACGGACTAAACGGGCACTAGTGTCCCTAGTCCAACCGGACATACACTAAATAGTAGTGTAGTCAAAAGGTGAAAACAAAAGGTGGGGGTAAGAAAACGTCAATGGACGGAAGTGGGTGCAAGTGGGGTGCAACGGATTTCTTAGTGGCAAGTTTTTGTAAATTTTTTTTCTTTTTTTGTTTTTTTATAAGGAGATTTTTGCAAAAGATTTTCAATAAAAAGCTTAGACACACGTTCAAGCAATCACAAAATGGACAATCAAGCCTAGATCTAGGGTCACCTAGGTCAACTAGACAGCTCCTAACTGTTCCAAAGGGCAAATTGTGAGGATATCAAATCGCCTCTTCACCGCCAATTGTGACCAGGTAAGCACAAGTAGAGAAAGGAGGGATCCAGTCACGAATCACCGTGAGACGGGCCTTTTAAGGTACCTTTCCCCACTTATCTAGCCTAGGCACCACAAAGTCTGATTTAGATAAACGATCGATGCCTACAACTATTCCTTTGTCCTATTGAGCGCGACAGTTCTCAAGGCTGAGTCTAATCTTTTTTAATTAACTTAATGGTCAATGCAATATGCTTTTTGTGATTTTTGGGGTCTTAGAAAGGTTAATGAAATCCCCACCCAATCTGGATTGGTGTAAAAGCCCCTTAAAGTCAATTTTAAAGATGCAAAGCAGTAAACACAATCAAACACTTGTAAACAAATTTTTTTTATTGCGGCGCAAAGAATCCTGCACAAGATCAAGTTATTGGAGAAGGGGGAGAAGTTTTTCGCAAAGAACCCTGCAGGAAAATTTTTCAGAGGAGATCAAAGGGTTTAGAAGAAGAAGATAAAGCTTACAGAGGGATTTCCACGTGCTGACGTCACCACCAGACCGCGGTTCCGCCGCCAAAAGCGCGTTCTTGCCGCGGTTCCGCGGTGGACTCTGCGATTTAGCTCCCGAAATTTCTTCTGTTCCTCTGTTTTGATTTTCCTCTGTCTGTTCAGATCTGATGTTTGCTGTTTTGCTCACTGGAATTTCCAGATCTGAATTTATTCGTCGATCCTGCACAATTCAAACAAAACACCCTTCAAAAAATAACAAGATGATAAAAAAATTTATATATATTTTTTAATTTTTCAGTTTTTTATGATTTTTTTTAATTTTATATTAACCTGAAATTGCAAAAAGAAAATAACTACGCCATCCCCGGCAACGGCGCCATTTGATTGAATGTTTTAATGCTTATGCGTATTTTGTGATCAAAGAATTTACCGCAATCAAGAACGGCGTTGCTTGGTAGCTAGCCGGTGAGTACGGGTCGGTCCACAGGGATTTTGTGTATTTTCTATTTGTTCTAAAGAGCTAATTTCAATTGGGGTTGGATTGATTATCACTAAAAACTTAGGTTGATTTAGATTAGGATTAAAACCTTGCTAGGGTTAGGTTTAGGTTAAGTTTGGAAATTTAATATTTCTCACCGCTTTCAATGCCCTAATTAAGATCTATTTAGGTGTTATGGTAATAATTAATAAAGGGGATTAGCACGATCGGGAAGAAACTATGTTTCTTCCTCTAGGTCCTTGTCCGTCCTTTCTTAATTCTTACCCTAACCTCCATGGAAGACATACACAACCGGTCTTTTAAACTATGGTATCACCGCTACCTCGTAGGATAGGATGCCATAGTGAGCGGTGTGTGTATGTATGCATGGAGTCCTATAAAAAATATGCGATCGATAAGAAAGGGGTGAGAGATTTTCATCTCTCAAACCTTTCATATTCCTAACCCTAACAAGTGAGGAACTACTCACTCATTAGGGAATTGATAAAAAGATACATTTTTTATGAGTTTTTAATTCAATAACCTAATTATCTAAGCTACGGAAACTGAATAAAATTTCTAACTAATTAACTAGGGTAGATAATAAAATTGCTAAACTACGGTAGAAAAGAAATTAACTAGGGCATGAAAAGAAAAAACTTACTTTATTCGATGCACTCTTCAAAACATTACAGCGAATATAAAATTCTGAATTTGATCAATAAAAAGAGGCATGCTCCAAAAAGAGCTGTAGGGTTCCTGTTTATAGATTATAGAAACCCTAGGGTTACATCCGATCCCTATCTGCATTTACAAATTTACCCTAAGAAGCCTAGTCAACGCACAGCCACACCGTCAAAGTTTACATCGATACGTACCTAGCACGGCCGCGGATCCGTTGCCATATGCCCTGTTTGGCCGCGGATCCGCGGCCATCTAGTGGGGTCTTTGGCTGGATTTTTCTGGGGTTTTTTCTGTTGCTTTTTACTTGGCTTTTCTTTACTTGGTTCTTCAGAATGTCTTCTAGTCTCTTCCAGATTCCACAGTGCATAATGTAGTGGACTTTTATCGTTTGCTTCATATCAAAGTCTTGAACCTTGCACTGCCTTTGTACTTTGTGAAATTATCCATTGATCTTCATTTGTCCCCCAAACTGTAGGCATGATCAAGATTCTTTCATTTGTTGGTTGTAGTCCCACTTTTGTATCGTCTTTTCATCATTTTCACTGTTTTGTTCCGAGAACCTGTAACCTGCAACTATGTAGCAGACATGGATCAAAAGCACCTATTTATTTGTAAAATGAATAAGAATGGGGAATATAATAATGCAAAATTATGATATGATCAAGCAGTCGACGAACTCATGCAGTAGGGCGATTATCTGCTCTTTCATTTTCTCTAACAAGAGTGAGCTGATGTAAGTCGGCCTTGAATTATCGGGCGTTCCTAACTCAATCTCGGTTAGCTCGTCAAAAGTTGCTTGTCCGCCATCTTCGAGCTCTTGAGGAGCTTCTTCTGGCTCGAATAGCTCGTTATCATCATTTGACCTTTCTCTGGCTTCACCAATATGGATCATGTAGCACACTTTGGAATTAAGTTGAATGAAGCCTATGCCCCGTCTATCTGGAATTCGTCCATCGATGAGTGCTCGGACCTGAGGCGGATGCCATAGCCCTTCATAAAACTTTGCTTCGGACTTCGTTTGATATAACCGGCATCCGCATCTTTTGAACTACTCCCGCATCTCAGGCACATAATATATGGGATTGAGGACGGCCCTTATGCCTCTCTCGTATGGAAAGCATGTGACAGACAAACCGTCCGGGGGCACAACAGGATTTGACCCATAAAACAGGATGCCTTTCTGTCCACTTTTCCTTCCAGGAACGTAAAAAGTTCTCAGCTGGTCCACGGTGGAGACTGATAATGCATCGAGCTCTTTGCACATCTGCTCCGACACCCTTGTGATGGCCAGGGACCCTTCTGCAATTTCGAAGGTCTCTCGTGATTTCGCTTGTTGCATGGGGGTCCAATCTGCATAGCTGTTGCAAGGCAGGCCCTCTTCCTCCGACTCTTCAGTATTGCTGCCAAGATGAGGGCAGACTTTGCTGCTAGATTGGCCTTCAGTATCAGATTCGTCCGTATCGCTACCGAAACGAGGGCGAGTTTTATAGAAGGACAGACTTCCAGCATCGGACTCATCAGTGTCACTACCGAAACGCGGATGCACTTGAGCATTTTTGCTTTTGAAAGTGACAGCTAGCTCAGATTTGCTTTTGATTCTTAGGGCCGCTCTGTCCTCAGTCGGTTGTGGCTTAGCATTTTGGTGGTTCATAAAGTACCGAAAATCCTCATATCGGACTTCATGCACACCGAACGGCTGGACGTCTCCGTCAATGCGTCTTTCTTCGCCATTTTTAGTATACTTCATGCATTGATAGAGAGTTGACGGAATGATTCCGTAATCGTGGAGCCACGACCGCCCCAATAGAATTTTATAAGACATGTCACCGTCGATCACGTATATCTTAGCTTCGGTCTGCAGATCCCCAAATTCGATTGGCAGAGCTATGGACCCCAGAACTTGCTGGTAATTTTAGTTGAAGCCTTGAATGACAATCCTTTCCCATGACAGGTGTCGGACGTCCATTGACAAACTCTTCAGAGTTCGCAAGTTCATGATGTTCACTGAGGACCTTGGATCAATCAATATGCAATTGATCCGGTCTCCGTCGCTGTACCCTGTCACGTAAAGCGGCCAATTATGCTCAGCTGTTCCCAGTAGCAAGTCTTCGTCCTTAAACATGACTATGGCGGCATGCAGAGCATACTGGGCTTCTTTCATATTGATTTCCGAAAAGTGAGCTTGATACCGCTCGGGGTTCTGTAGAGCGTGAATGAGAACATCTCTAAACTCGATAGGACCAAGGCATCGTAGATGCTCAGGAGAGACGGGAGCTTTCGGAGAGAAGCCAAGACATTATAGTCCATTGAAGAAGGACTTGAGTTTTACTTAGCTGGTTCTCTGCCATCTTCCTCATTAGCCACATGTTTTTCCTTTCCTTTTAGGTCGTTTCCCTGATTTGGCGGTAGAGCCCTACCGTTTCTAAGCTGGATTTGGTTGGCCTTTGTGGCGAGCTCCTCGTCCTCTTCGGAAAAACAGAGCTCCTCCTCAGAGTCGCTGCCAAGATGGATGGCGTAGCAGGTCACTATAGGGATCTCTTCATTGGAGTCTTCTTCTAGCTCCTCCAGAATTTTAGCCGCTTCTACTGGGAGGAACTCCTTCAATTGAATCAGAGTTCTTTCCTTCTGTTCATAGTCTTCGAGGGAATCGATATATTTTTGAATGGTCGATCTCCCTGCAGACTCTTTCTCGCAGCGAGCTGCACTTTTCTTCTTCTTGAGCTTTTTGGATTTTGAGCCTGATGGAGCCGAATTGGCAGCTGGAACGGTAGGCATCTTCTGCCCTTCCCATTCCGTTATGGGCTCTTTCTGAAGTATCTTTAGCATCTTCTTCGTCTTGTTAGATACGTGCTTACTCCAAGGAGGCTGCGGTGAGTCGGTTTCATTTCTCAGGGCAGCGGGTTCGGCTGTCTGCTCCCAGAAGGCTTCAGCTTCTGTCTGTATAAAGTTGGTGGTTGCAACTTGATTGTTCACCAACACACTTTTGGACAGCTCGATCTCTCCAGCCTTGTACTGCTTCTCGACCCAGTCTTTGAAGATATAACAATCCTCGATCGCATGGCTTACTACTCGGTGGTACGGGCAATACAGGGGATTGTCAGTCATTTTTGCTTCTTGAGGTCTTTTCGACTCTGGCAATTGTAGACCGTTGTTCAAGGCATCTTTAAATATCTTTCGGACCTTGTCCCTCCAGAAAGAGTAAACCTTGTTTTTTTTCTCCTCTAGGGAAGGCCCTTCTCCTCCCAGCACTGGCTTTCAAGACCGGTTGGTTTTGGATTTGCCCACCCTTCACATTTCTTCATTGTCGGACGCATTGAAGGCATTGGTACTGCTGGGATTCCTGCTTCTACGGTTGTCGTCCCACTTGCTTTTCTAAGTCTTGTCTCTCTGAGAGTTCAAGGTAGACCCTTGCTTCGAGCGTTCCAGCATTTGGACTTTCTTGGTTAGCTCTTGAAACGTCTTGAGCCTGCTGTACACAAGAATAGGACCATCCAATTTCTGAGGTTCCCAACGAGAAGGCTGACGGACTGGTCCTGCTCCAGCGGCGGTTCGCACTTGACAATGAGATTACACCATCGGGCGATAAAGTCGGTGTTGCTTTCATTCTTCCCCGGCTTGGTCCTCACAAGGTCAGCAATGGAGATTTTATCACTGACACTCATGAACCTTTGCAAAAACAGAGACTCCATTTGGGCAAAGGTAATAACGGGCCCGTCTGGTATACTCGCGTACCTGTCGAAAGCAACACCGGTCAAGCTGTTGACAAACTGACGAAGAAGGAGCGCATCATTGCTCCCTGTATTTCCGCGCGATGTTTTAAAGTGGGCGACGTGCTGATTTTTGTTTCCCGTCCCGTCAAATCTTCCAAACTTAGGAATGACGTAGCCGCTCGAGAACTTGATCAGATCGTATTGTGCGGGATATGGCCGCCCACTACTGCCAATTTCTTTCTAAGCTTCGGCTTCGGCCACCAATGTTTTAACCTTGCTGGTGACCAAATCCATTATCCGATCTTGAGTTAGCGGGATAGTGTTATCTGGGGCCAAGGCGTCCCCAGAAGCGGAATATGACCGGCTTTCGTGCGGCTCGACGAATCTTGGACCCAAAGGGACAGGCATCGGCCGCTTCGGATTGTCATCATCCGGCTCATGAGTAGTGACTTGTGCTTGATTGGGAGGCGCTCGAGCAATTTGAGCCATAAGCTACATCACAACGTTCGTTAGGTCGTTAATTTTCGAATAGAGCTTGGCCATCTCTTTATCTTTGCTCCTGAGCTGTTTTCGAAGCTCTTGAAGCAGCTCTTGTTCCGCGGTCCTGGGGCGGAAAGTCGGTTCTTCCTCGCTGTCCGAGCTTGACTCTGCATGGACCGAGGGGTCCTTCTGCCTATCGTCCTCATCGAGAGGGTTTTTATCATCCAGCGGAGGCGGCTGTTTTTGGGAAGCGGCAACCACATTCAAGCCAGATTGGGCTTGGGATGTGGTGGCCCCATCCTTGCTTTTGCTACGAAGGTTGTTGCTGGGACGCCCGCCCGCCATATAGACCGTATGGATAATATATCCAGTCGTCTTTTTTATTATTGGCGGCTGATTACACGGATTGCTGTCTTAATCCTCCTGTATCGGTAACGGGAAGTCGACTGAAGACGGCTGGCCTGGCCGAGTTCTTGAATGGTGCTAACACTTCTTTTCTGGATTTGCCCCGCTGCTTTCGTGTGGCATAGAGCGCCTGATAGACTCTTGAAGAGACAGTGTCATACTTTTTTGTTGGGGCTGGGACACGTCTCTTTGTAGCGATGTTCGGACCGCTGTCTTCTTGATTCTGGCGGGGCAGTTCCTCCCACTTTTGACTAAGGCTTGCGGGGAGAACCACACGAGCATTGATCTTGACCACATACGAAATCGGGGTCGCATCGGAAGATGGATCCATCTTAGGAGACATTGTCGTTGAAAGTTGATTGCTGCACGGAAAAAAAACAATATTTCAGTACAAACATCGTGATATATGTTAAATGAGTTCGCATGAACGCTTGACCCGAGATATGGGAGGAGAAAAATGTCCCACCGGGCGTGCCAGAATCTGTAGGGTGTTTTTCGTCACCCCATTGAGATGGGAATACGTGCGCGCTTGTCAGGCGCATTACAGATTCCCCCTGCCTAGGATAGGACAGGGTTTATTGATTGTGGGGATCCAAATCTCCGGCAGACGCGGACTAAGCTGCCGTTAATTACCCGTCGCCTTTGGAGTGTGAAAACCTCCGATTGACAGGTTAAACTGGTCATGCAAACTCAATGTACAGTGTTGTGTTTTGAGGGGGTTTTAGATATATCGGGGGCCCCGCAGAGTTTTTATGGGGGTCCCGCTATCCGGATATCGGGCTGGGGGTCAAGAGGGCTAGCAGCCCCCTTATGGGGTCCGGGCAGCGTCTCGTAAGAAATTTTTTTTCTAACGGGGGACAGTGTTGTAGAGTATGTGTGTGCGTATAAATACATACATACATACATATATATATATATAAGGGGGAGAGGGCATCCAAAGGATGCGTGGAAAAAAGCGCCAGCATCTCACGTGCCAGGCACGTAGGCGATCGGGCGCTAGCGCTTTGGGCGCAAGGACGCTAGCGCATCATGTGCTAGGCACGTGGGCGCTCGAACGCTAGCGCTTTGGGCGCTAGCGCTTTAAGCGCAAGGGCGCTAGCGCATCACGAGCCAGGCACGTGGGCGCTCGGGCGCTAGCGCTTTAAGCGCAAGGGCGCTAGCGCATCACGTACCAGGCACATGGGCGCTCGGACACTAGAGCATTGAGCGCAAGAGCGCTAGCGCCTACGTGGGCGCTCGGACGCTAGCGCTTTGAGAGCAAGGGCGCTAGCGCTTTGGGCGCTTGGGCGCAAAAAAGGGAGTTTATCCCTTCACTAGGAGTTGTACTCCCAGAAAGAATATACTTTTTATTTTGTGTGTATGTGTGTGTGTATATATATATTGAGGAGTTAAACTCCTAAGGTATTCTTGGAGCTGATGAAGGGGCTTCTCCCTTGAGCCCTGGAACTTCCCCAAAGTGGGGTCATTGGAGATGGGTCTCCTTCTTCCTCCTCTGTTGGCCGGATCTTAAAGAACAAGAAGGGTGAAATTTTAAAAATCCCTCCTTTTTAAGATCTGATGGAAGATCCGATCTCTCCTTTGTGGGTTTTGTGGTGAAAAACTATTTAGTTTTGGAAAAGAAAGAGTAAAACTCTTGATTTAATTCAAAAGAAAGAAAAAGGTTTTGAACCTTGAGGAAGGAGTAGATCACAGATCTTGATTCTTTTTGGGAGAGAGAAAATTTGTTGAGATATTTTCATTATCTTTGCCTTTATAGGCTATACACTTTACATATAGCTCCTTGGGCTTTTCAAAATGGCATTTTGCCTATCCCATGGCTCATGTGCCATTTCTTTTTGCACATAAGCCATGGGCTTTACAAAAGTTTGGCTTTATGCGCATTTTTCATACATTTATTCATAAAATAAAATAAAATAAATACACCAAAAATTATTTATTACAGAATTTTTATCTTGGCATGGGGGAGGCCGGCCACTCCATGTTCGGGCTCGGCCCGGGCATTGGCCCACTTGACCTGGGCTTAGGCCCACTTGGCTTGGGGTTGACTTTGATTTTAACTTAGTCAACCGAGGTGTAAATTTCGACCCCAACAGTCCCATCCGCTCGACACGCTCGACATCGCCACTGGCGACGGGTGAGAAAAGTTGGGGGCAATTTCCCTTCTGGATTTACTCTGCCAGCTCCAACGATGGAAGTTGATGCTACTGTTCCAACTGGGAACAACTTTGAACCACTTAACAGGGTGCGCAAAAACTCGCCAACTGCCGTGCTAAAAAGATCTCCTCCACCTGTGGAGAACGTTATAAAGGAGAAACCAGAGCAGCCCCCTCAGCGGCTGTCCTCTAAAATCCATAGGGACTGGCAAAGGGTCCAGGACTCTATGATTAACCAAGACTACTCCTGCCAGCCAAAGAAAATGAAGGTTCGGCAAGAGAAGGACCACCCTGTCATGCCACAGAAGGTGTCTTCTACTTGGGTGCCCGCTGCAACGGCCCCCTCAGCTTCGACCGCTCACAAAAGGAGAAGGCCGGAGAAAATTCCCGCGTCTGCCATGAATCTAAAGGGTGCTGAACCTAAACGCCCTAAGTCTGGAGGTATGGTGATGCACACTGTTTATATGACTTCCGGAAAAGAGGAAAGCCGTGCTTCTACGGGTCACCGACCGCTCACCCGATCAGTAACAAAGGCTCAGGAGCAACAACAGCAAAAGTTCCAAGAGATGCTAACGAAAATGTCCGCACTCGCTGGGCCAAAATAAAGCCCGGAGATATCGTCAGAACAGCGTCAAGAACGGGAGACTGATGCCGAATTCCTTCGAAGAATGCTCGAGACGAAAGAAAAAGAGGACGCGGAACAAGCGACCAAAATAAAACAAATGGCGTATTTATTCCAAGATATGGTCAGGATGATGATACAGCCGGATCCTCCAGCTGAAGACCCCCCGATTATCCTTGAAGACGACAGAGGGGTGACATCGAACACTCTTCTGGCTCTATCAGCAGCCAAAGAGTAGACCATCTCCAAAGCCGCCCTGGATGACTATATCGCTCAACAGATACGAGCTCATCAGGCGAGCGAAGCGGCCAGCTAAATCGTCAAGACTGGACGACCCTATCCGGGTTGGTACGATCAAATAAAGTACCCGTCAGGATATACGATCCCTAAGTTCCACGTATACAAGGGGACAGGCAATCCCCATCAACATGTTGCTCAGTTCACGGCTCTGTGCGGCAACACCGGAGGTGACGATAAGCTACTGCTTCACCAATTCGTTGGCCGCTTGTCGGAGATAGCATTCGGGTGGTATTCCGAGCTCCCAAATAACTCTATCAAGACATTTGCGGAAATGGAGCTACTGTTTACACAGAGATTCGCAAGCACTAGCGAGCGCACCCAAATCACCGCACTAATTAACGCCAAGGTGAAGCCTGGCAAAACATGGGTTCAGTACGCGATACGGTGGCGGAATCTATGGTCGAAGTGCGAACAGCACATAGAAGAGGCCCCTGCAGTAGGCATGTTCGTAAGTACCCTCAATCCGCAGGCGACCATATCCCAGTTCATGATGTTTTTCAAGCCAACTACCTTCCAGGCCTTGATTGACAAATTGGCCCAAATGGATCAGATGGGCCATAGACCGTCTTCCTCGAAAATGGAGCCTCGAAACGAAAAGGGGAAGGGGAAAGCGACCTTCGTTGCCAATGCTCAACAGCAGCTTAGTGGTCCAAAACTAGCTGATCGCAAAAGTGATAGACAGCGACTCTTCAACGAGAGGCTAAAATGCCCTTATTCGTTTCCTCGGAATAAAACGAGAAGACTGTTCGAGTTGGCGGTACACAACAGGCTCATCACCCTACCGGATCCGAAATGCCCACTGCCGCCCGACGACGTCAACAGTCCCAACTACTTCCCCTACCATCAAATAATGGGCCATCCAATCGAAGATTGCTTTGTCTTCAAAAACTGGATTGAGGACCAGTACCAGCAAGGCAAATTCGTGTTGTCTGAAAACTGTAGGGTAAACCCGCCATAACCACACGCTCCGAAAAAGATGGACACGCCGGGGGCATCATGCTCATTCATAGAGGAATCTCCATGGAAAATTGTTCTTTCAGCCAAAACAAAAAGAATGCTGAAAGATCTCCAAGCATGCCCGGCGATTAGGTGGAAGAACCCGCTGGAACCCGAGGTCATTGAGGGGATGCTGAAGTCGCGCCCAACGCCGAAAGTTGGTGAAGGTGGACAAAACATTCAGGCCAAGCCTCCAAAGTCTTTTAAGAGGAAGAAGGCCAAGAAGCCCGTTCAACTCGAAGACAGCCGTACAGGTCTGCAGAAATACATTGATGCACTGGCAGAATATAACCAGAGGGCACGGACCCCAATCACATTGGACGAATTCTTTAAACATGTTCTTGAGAGTGAAGACGACGACGCTGACGAAGGAGACTCGTCAGATGAACCTGAGAACTACGTGGTGAGTTGCCACGTGATCTCTCACTCATCAATAGATGGTGAAGAAGCTCCTGATATAGAGAAACTGGGGGCAGATCCCGAACCGGAACTCCTAGAACCGTCAGACGAGATGATTGACATGTTGCTGATCGAGGCTTGTCAAAAGAGCAAAGCTGATCGAGAGCGCGAAATGGCCATATTTTAAAAAGCCAAACGTCGGCGGCTGGACAAAAGGGTTGAAGAATTCCAACCAGACCGAAGCATGCCTACGGCAGATAAAAGCAGCCTTAAGGAAAGGAAAAGGTTCGCTAAAACTCTGTCAATGGGAATGAAGCTGCCATCCTCCAAAGGAAACACTCCTGGCGGGGTACACCTTGACGAAGCGGATGTACATCCTAGCTACTGCTTATACCATCAAAGGATTGCGCACCCCACCGAAGAGTGCAATGCCTTTAAAAACTGGTGGCAGAGATATGTTGCTCATCGACAACATTTCAAGCGGATGAAGCGCAAAACTCGTCGCGAGTAGAGAAGAGCGACAGATGAGCGCAAAAGAACTGCCGAAGACTGTCACATGGTTAATTCCAGAGGATCGCAATTTCTGACCTTCGGGAGTGATTCCGATGAAGAAATAGCCCTCGGCCCTCTCTTCAAGGAATCTATCTCCGAAACAGAAGAGATGAAGACCTGCGAGAACATTCAGCTGTGTAATCGCACATTACCCGAAAAGAATCCCGAGCCCACAAACAAGGGATCGAAAAAAAAAAGATAAGGGGAAAGAAAAAGTTCCTGAAAATATCGCCCTCAATGACCGAGTCATCGAAGAGCTGGCAGCCAAGGACCCGCCCAAGAAAAACAATGTGGATTACAACTTTCTGGCACACCTGAGGAAGATACCCTCGCAGCTAAGCATTCTCGATGCCCTTCTGTTATCTAAAGAGGTGAGAGATTCTTTGATCAAGACACTGCAAGAGCCCGAGCAGTTCCAAGCTTTCCTTGCCGAAGAAAAGATGAAGGACGAGTTGGAAGAAGTGCACACTACTGATGTCACTTTCGGCGACGAAGATCTCCTCCTCGGAACATGCGAGCACAACTGTCCCTTGTACGTCACCGGATACTGCCATGACATCAAGATAGGGAAGATCCTAGTTGATAATGGGTCCTCTGTCAACCTCTTAAATGTGAGGGTATTAAAATAAATCTGCATGAGCGTTCAAAAACCCCGCTCGAGATAAAATCACTATCTCCGAATTCGACTCCCAGTCATCACGGATGCTCGGGTCTGTGATACTGACGTTATGCTTTGGGCTGCTCGTCACTGACATCAAATTTCATGTCATTGACGCCAAGACATGCTACAATGCTTTGCTCGGCAGGCCTTGGTTGCACGAGTACAACATCATCCCTTCTACACAACATCAGTGTATGAAATATTTCAAAGATGGTCTCGAGTACACCGTAACGGGGGAGCTAAATCCATTCTCCGTGAATGAAGTCCGAAAGTACGAAGATGCAAAGTATTTCTTACCAGACTTCGAAGACACGGAAAGATGCCATAAGCCGGAGGACAAACAAAAAGCTATCACCACTATTCCAGTCTTCGGGAGTGATACCGAGGGGGAAGAAGAAATAGTCTATTCAGGGCCGCTCCAATACAATAAGTCCGGACCGTCCACCCCTATGTTGATCTTCGGCAGCGACTCTGAAGATGAGGTCAATGCAGTATTTTCTGTTCGACCATCCATACAAACCGTGCCAGGTGACGAACGGAGTTTGCAAATCGCTATGGTTCCGCGGCAACACTACAAAGAGCTCGACGCACTTGATACCTATAATGTGAAAGAACTGCAGACGCTCTACGTTCTTCCCAGGCGAAAAGATGAAAAGGCGATCCTCTTTTATCGATCCACGGAAACCAAAGTGGAGAAAGAAATTTGGCATAGTGCCGATTCTACACTTGACAGGCTCCATCCCATCCTTCTTCCCAGATATTATACGGAAAGATTAAAAAGGTTGTTGAGGCGTCAAGGCGTACCCTTCAAACAAACTGATCGACAAGCTCAGTTCTATAACAGGATCCGGAACGTCTCCGGAACTCAGCGAAAATTTCCCAACGGGAGAATGGAAACGATCGGGCTTGGATATGTTCAATCCAAGAAACGGGAATGATTCCATGGCTGCTACGTTATACATGACTTCGATGAAGAAGGGGACGCGCTGTTAGAAGACGCTGCATTTGAACCAAAACAAGATCCTACCACAAAAAAGCCGAGTCTGTCGTTTGAAGAATAGATGGACAAGCAAATAAGGAAAGCGGGTCAAAAGGTCCGGGATGACCACAACCGTGAAATGGCCATTTACGAGAAAGCCAGAATGCAGCGCCTCCTTCAACAGGCTACGGAGAATGACGATGCCCTTCGTCGCCAGCCCGTCATACAGAAGTGTCACGACCCGAAAGTATGGAACATGACCGGCACTTAAACTACGAAACGTCTCGAGGCGTACGTAATCTAAGTAAGCCGAAAACCCAGAAATCCAAACCAAGAAAAGTAGTAGAGTGAAGGAAAAACCAATTTAAATCAAGTAATTTGCAACATACGCCGAAATATGCATTTTTAAAATCAAAAGTCTTTTCTAAAAATTTAGGCAGAGTTTCCTTTGTAAAAACAGACCCCAAACGGGTACAAAACCTGATAAAGTATATATAATGAATAAAGGCATCCCCAAGCGGGAGCTAGCTTTTCGTCAATCGACGGTCACAACCACGCAAGCGATATAATATACAACGCCGAAGGGCGAGGATCACAATAGAAAGAGAAAACTCAAAACAACAAAAAATCCATAGAAATATAACGCGCGACTCTAAGGTCGAAAGAATAAACATCACTGGTCTCTATCTCTGAAATAAATACATGTTTGGTTGATGGAGCTTCTAGATACAACAGAATAATAATATACAAAGTATAATGATGGTCACGATGCAAGTGATCCCACCTACCAAACAAATCACCCAGAAAAGGAAGTAGTGCCAGCAAAAGCCATAGCGAAACCTGTACGGCAAAACCTGCAAGAAACTGTGGCACAACGGGGGTGAGTTGCCAACTCGTGAGTAAAAAACATCTACGAACAGAAATTGCATGAACAACGCAATCCTAGGTCATACAATCACTATATATATATAATCCTCAAAATGATAGGTCTGGAACATGAAAAGGTGGCAAGAGTAAATATCTAACCCAAGTGTAATCCCATGTGCTCGTGTCAGTGCCTCAGGTAGCAATATATCATATGGATGAGATATGAATGGATGAAAACAGAATACATGAAAATGAAGAAAACTGCTTTCATAACTTAGTGAGATTTCTGTATATTTTAAAACGAGGTATCATAAATAATATCAGCATAAACAGTGTCTAGTATCGACACAAAACATAAATCCCAATATCTCAATATCTCAGTGTCTCAATCTCACTATCTAGGGCGCCGTCAGTCCAGACCGGCCCCTACCATCAATCTCAAGTCCACGACGGTATCCTCCGGATATCCGACGCATTGGGTAAAATCACCGGTAGGTAGTCTTCCCCTGCCAGGCTCATCGTCTACTACTCGAACTTCTTGCCCCGGGGTACCTTACCGGGTCCACCATGTACCCGAGACGGTTCATCCAACTTCTCGAATCGGGTCTCGAAATCCATCAGCAAACTCATGGTAGACGACTCATACATCATTGGAAAACCGCACTTTTCATTTTAAAAAGAGAGAGAGAAGAAGTTTATATATGTTCTTGCGGTTTTCCCCCAAATCCAGGAAATCTCATGAAAATCTGAATCCAAATCATCAATAGCATGTAAACAGTGAATATAGGCATAATAATCCATGAATGCGGCATAACAGTGAATAACAATATGCATGAAATAGAAAATAATAACTACAATGTCTAAACTAGCATATAAGGCAAGTACACTAATATCATGTCTAAACTATTAGCTAACAAACTATGTCAATGAAATAGTATTCTCTAAAGTGTACGTGACATGGCAATTACCGATGATGATGTGTGTGAGCCGGCAAGTAAGTGTACGTGGAGCATACGCATCATCGGTAATAGTGCTGGTGTCCTAACAGCATGATATCAATAATGTGTATGAAATCACAATATAAGTATGCGATGCGGAGCGAACAGCAAAAATGCGCGGAAGCTGAATGTTAAACACAATGATAACTAATCTGCATTTAACATAATATAAGTCATAAAGTGGTGCCATTTGAAATAACACGAATTATGGGGTTTTGAAAATAAGGGCTACGGTGTTTTTAAGAAAAGATACGTCCTTTGAAATATCCGTAGAATCCTTTGGCCTGTCTTTTAAAATACCCACGATTCGTTAGTTTTTGAAATAGGTAGGAATTTAATCTAATCTAACAACTACACTAAACTATACGACTGAGCTAAAAAGCTGAACTAAAGGTAAGGAAACCGCCTAGCATCTGAGTCGATATATATATATATATATATATATATATATATATATATATATATATATATATATATATATATATATTAGTCGGTGATCCCACCTCAATAATATCACATCCGATACTATATCTATAATCAGACATTCCCAAGTCAAGAGTGCGGATCAATCCTCAATATATAGCTCGTACGTAAATCCGTCGTACGGCATCCCAAATCTGGTTACGGGTCAATATCACATTCATCATATTATTCACCTGGTATCCTCTTTATAAAAGATCATAATCCGGGATACTGATCTACGTCTAGTGCAATACTGATATCATCAATATAATCATGATCTGACTACTGATCTACAGCCTCATACAAACCGATGTCATCAACACATATCATCATAAAGAAGTATATATCGCCCAATGCGACCTATTATAAATATCTTAACATATCTTATCTCAATCTCGATCATAAGTCAACTATTCTATGTATATCACTATTCACATGGTATCGTCGTCCAAAGATCCGCTATAATATCATGACGTATCTCAAATATGAACCCTGCCATATCACCGATCTCACGGCCTCAAATCAAATCTCATCGACTCATCTCAAATCCCAAGTACTATCCTCAAATCCAGTATATGAACACATAGTCCCATACCCATGTGTAAATATACACATCTCCATATACGCACAGGTAAAAGAAGGAATGCATGCAAGTATGTATGTGCGTGCGTGTGTGTAGGTGCAACCACTATTCTAGGGTTTCGCAAATACACTAAACCAATCCAAGAACACCAAGAATCCATCTTTATTATCAATAATCTCAATCAACATATAAAATTTATATGTGTGTATACGCATCCGTATACATCACCACGAACTGCGGGGGTGCTATACGCCATCCACCCGACTTCTTCCCATAGATATAAATCTACTCACCTTACTTCTTGTGTGCCGATGCCGATGTCTCCATCTTCATCTTCAATGCCTCGACATCATGTAGGATACCTACAAAGATAACACAATCGCAAAAGCATATGAAAATCACATCGGAAAACCAAAACGGCACACGCTACCCTCATAGGTAAAAACCTATAGTCTCACATGTAAACACGACCAATAACCCTTTGCCGTTGACGTTCAAACGCCACCCGACAGAAACAAATCATCAAATACCAAAACTTGAATTCAAAAACAATGGAAAACATAAGGCAGCAACATTGAAAACATGTTCCAGATTTTGCTTAAAGTGAAAACAAAGTTCCAAAACAACACTAGGGTGATATATAGGGTGTATGTGACCTACTGTAGCAACCTGGACCCATTCCCTCATTAAGTGGCCGAGCACACCCCTGGAAAATCTGGCCTCCTCGGTTCTTCTATGGTGGAATGGCCTCGTATTGGTAGGATGGTCTCACATTGGTCCAAACGTGTCTCAGGTATTGTTTGCTTTTCAAGTTTTGGTCTCGGTTCACTCCAGATTTCCCTGCACGCTCCAAACCCTCACAAAACCGACATTAACAGTTTCTGTTTTCAGTAAACTTGGTTTGTTTCAAATAGATCTGGGTTTCTAACCTCATAGTGGGGTTTAAGGTCATCTCTAAGGTCCAATTGCACTAACACCACTCAAAATCCCACATAACCTCTTCTAGAAATCTTCCAAGTTCACTAAACCGCACAATATCGATATGAAACAAATATGGATGCATAAGGAATCGAAATACTACCCTAAGGGTGAAGAAATTACCTCTTTTGGCAACTCAAGAATTTTCTTGAGTTGCTCAAAGTCCTCAAAATCATCTTTTTCTTGGTCCAATGTGTTCCTCTCGAGCTTGTGAACAATATTTGTGAAATGGGAATGGGGTTTTGGAGTTGGATCCATGGTGTTTTTGGGGGATTGAAGATGGAGGAGTGAGGGAGGAGCAGGAGCAGCAGCAGCTCAAGGGAGAGAGGGGAGAGAAATGAGAAGAAGAAATTATGGGGGGGATGGCTCATAGCAAAGGGTTGATCCCATACCTGCTCTTTCTCTCTCCTCATCATTCTATCACTTTTCCTTTCTTTTCTTTTCCTTTCATATCCTTCTCCTTGCAATAGTAAACCCAAAACAAACCATGCACCCAAAACATGTAAGAAAATGTAGCAAGTGTGGAAAAAATGATATGTCCATATTTTGCACAAAAATGCTAAAAATCCGATTAGCGATTTTAATCGCGATTAGCACTAAATTAGCATATAACTAATCATAAAAACCTTTAAAATGGCATAATTCCATAAAATACCCTATTTTAGAATTTTCCATAATTTTTCCAAAATTTTTCCCATTTATCAGTATTTAATTATACCGAAATATTAAAATATTCAATAAAATAATATTAAATTATAAAAATTCCTAAAAATAATATTTTATTTTTTTGATATGTTACAAGAAGACCCGACGCAGAGGTAAAAAAAGCTAAAGAACGGAAAATACGTTCAACAGCGGCAAAACGGGTCCAAGAAGCTACGCGATCGAGAATTGAGCAGCCGGGATTCATCTCTTATAAGAAAGATGGGTCAAGCATATTGTTTTCCCCAAGACAAGACAAGGAAGATATTCAATCTTGTCATGAAACATCAAATGATTACGCTCCCAGAATCCAAACACCCCGAGCAAGCAGACGAGGTCTCTCACCCAGATTATTGCTCCTATCACCGAGCGATAGGACATCCTCTCGAAGAATGCTTCACATTCAAAGACTGGGTAAAAGGCCAGTATCAGCAAGGTAGGTTCGCTTTATCCAGCAGTTGGAGGGTAACCCCGCCACAGAAGCATGAACCGAAAGCCACGTATGCAATGAGAGTAGAGCGGGATCAACATCGGTCTTGGAAGCGATCTCGTACCTGTCACGCCGTAACGCTGTCAGGAGAAGGAGTACGCGAGGATATGGCTGACCTCCTATGGTGCTTCGAAAACGATGATGACGAGGTGATCTCAGAGTTTCCACGAGCGCCAAAAGATCTGGAAGATGGAATACATACTACTGCAGATAACCTGAGAAAAATCGACTTGGGGACGGCAAATGACCCGCAGCCAACGTTCATCAGCAAGCTGCTGTCTGAAGAACAGGTAACTATGCTAAAAGACGTGCTCATGCAGTATAAAGACTGCTTCGCATGGAACTATTCCGAGATGTCGAGATTAGATCCAGAAATAGCCGTCCACAAATTGACGATTTCTCCAGACGTCAAGCTAGTCAAATAAGCGCCGAGAAGAATGCGGCTTGAACTTGAAATGAGCATCAACGCCGAGGTCAAGAAGCTAATCGATTCCAGCTTCGTCCAAGAGGTTCAGTACCCTGACTGGATCGCCAACATTGTCCCAGTAATGAAGAAAAATGGGATGGTGTGCATCTGTGTAGACTTTCGGGACCTCAACAAAGCCTGTCCAAAAGATGACTTTCCCGTGCCGATTACCGAGCTGATGATAGATAACACGTCCACTCATGAAGTCTTCTTCTTCATGGATGGATCGTCAGGGTATAATCAAATAAAGATACATCCCGAAGACCAGAAGCATACCACTTTCCGGACCCCGCTGGGCATATTCTACTACAAAGTGATGCCTTTTGGTCTGAAGAACGTCGGCGCTACCTATCAGAGGGCCATGACGAAGATTTTCGATGACCTCATACACGAAATCATCGAATGCTATATCGACGACCTCATGGTGAAAAGCAAATCGCACGAGGAGTATTGGGAGCATCTGAAGATAGTGTTCCAACGTCTTCGGAAATACAACCTGAAGATGAACCCTCTCAAATGCGCGTTCGGAGTTTCCTCCGGAAAATTCCTATGATTCATCGTATGACATCGGGGCATCGAAATAGACCCGTCAAAGATCAAGGCGATTATAGAAATGGCTCCGCCAAGAACTCTGAAACAGCTGCAGTCTCTCCAAGGAAAGCTCGCGTATATCCGACGGTTCATAGCTAATATCTCCGGCAAATGCCCCCCTACAGTCACCTAATGAAGAAGGGGAACCTGTTCTTCTGGGATCGCAAATGCCAAAGCACACTGGACGAAATCAACCAATACCTGCAGAATCAGCCGGTACTGACCGCTCCAGTCAAGGGAAAGCCCCTCATCCTGTACACAACAGCCCTTGAAGGTTCGTTAGGCGCGCTATGGTCATAAGAAAATGATCAAGGGAAGGAGAGAGCCCTCTACTATTTGAGTCGGGTTCTCCTGGGGCAGAAAACAACTACCCCCCATTGAAAAACACTGCCTGGCGTTAATCTTTGCAATAATGAAGCTCCGGCACTATGCGTTGGCGCATGAGGTCCACCTCATATCGAAAGTGGATCCTCTCAAATATTTGATGTCAAGAGCCATACTAACAGGGCGACTCCCTAAATGGGCCCTCCTCTTGATGGAGTTCTCGATAACATATCGACCCCTCAAGGCAGTGAAAGGCCAGGACATCGCTGATTTCCTCGCTGAGCATCTGATACCTGCCGATTCATCCCTAAATTGCGAATTGCTAAACGAGCACGCATTTGACACGATCAACAGGTAGAGAGGAGAAAGTGATACCCGATGGGAACTCTACTTTGATGGGGCATCTTCTATGAAGAAGCGAAAGCACAGCTCCCCTATAATCAAATCGGGGGTAGGCCTTATCTTCGTGACTCCACAAAAAGGGATAATGCGCTTTGCCTTCTCCTTAACAGAGCTGAGAACGAATAATGAAGCCGAATATGAAGCTTTGATAGCAGGTCTTGAGATCGCTGTCGACATGGGAATCGAAAACCTCCTCATATACGGAGACTCCCAACTGGTTGTTAGCCAAGTAAACGGCGACTTTCAAACGTGCAAACCAGAGTTGGTGAAGTACGGCGAGAGAGTACAACAATTGCTGACTCAAATCCTTGCCTATGCCCTTGAAAGCATACCGCGTGCAGAAAATAGCAAAGCGGATGCATTAGCCAAAATCGCTAAAGAACTAGCTAACGAAAACCTCGTTGACGTAAGGATCATTGTGCAAAGACGTCGGGTTCTTGCACCAGCAAAAATATCTCCGGAGTCGCCTGAAGAAAAAGAAGCGACCAAACCAACGGCCTTAGAAATAAAAGACCAGGAAAAGGCTAACGATTGGAGAGAAGTCTTTATAGATTCTTCAAATCCCGACGAACACCTGAAGATGCATCCTTAAGACATCAGCTCATGAAACGAGCTCTGTCTTTCGCCTTCGTCAATGATACTCTGTACAAGAGATCGTTCGAATCTTTATGGCTAAGATGCCTGGGGCCGGAAGAAGCAAAGAGAGTCGTCCAAGAAACTCACGATGGACTCTGCGGTTCTTATCAAGCCGGACCAAAGATGAAGCTGAAGATCAAAAGGATAGGCTACTATTGGCCCACGATGATCCAAGACTGTCTCGAATACGCGAAGCAGTGCCACTCGTGCCAAATTCACGGGGACTTCATCCACCAGCATCCAAATCCGCTACACCCAACGGTGGCTAGCCGTCCGTTCGAAATGTTGGGAACTGACATAATCAGGCCCATCGAACCAGCATCATCCAGAGGACATCGGTTCATATTGGCGACAACCGATTACTTCTCTAAGTGGGCAGAAGCCATACCGCTAAGAGAAGTGAAGACGGAGAATATTCTCCACTTCTTCAAGAAAAACTTCATCTATCGGTTTGGCACTCTGTGACGGCTTATCTCTGATAACGGGCCAGCCTACAGAAGTCACAAAATCAGCCGCTTCGCACAGCAACATAATATAGACTGGAGATACTCTTCGGTCTATAATTCCCGAGCTAACGATCTAGCTGAGGCCTTCAATAAGACCTTGACAAAGATCACGCTGTCCAAAAACAAAAAGGACTGGCATGAGAGATTGCATAAAGATCTCTGGGTGTATCGAACTATGTTCAAAACGGCCACGAATACAATGCTGTATGAATTGGTATCCGGCGCTGAAACAGTACTCCTCTTGGAGATAGAGCTACCCTCCCTACGAGTGGTGGTTCATTACGAGCTAACAGATGAAGAGAACGCTCACCTTCGGATGGAGGAGCTCGATACCCTTGACAAAACCAGGCTCATGGCGTAGCAAAACGTGGAGGCTAACAAAGCAAGAATGACGTGCTCATACGAAAGATTGACTAGGCCGAGAACATTCCACCAAGGCGAACTTATGCTGGTCGTAAAAAGACCTATGATCCCTAATCGTGCCAAATGGGGGAAATTCGAGCCAAATTATGAGGGCCCGTATATCATAGACAAGGTCTATCAAGGTGGGGCTTACTTGCTCATGAATATGCATGGCGAAAGACCCTTTAGGCCAATAAACGGTCGGTTCTTTAAAAAATACTACGCCTGACCGAAACGTCTGTAAACTACTATAAACCCCAGTATCCTGGGGCTGACGCAAAAAAAATAATATAAAAAAGGTACGTACATAAGCAAAATGGGCACGGATGAAAACCCGGAGGGCTCCGTGAGTAAAAACAGTAGGGCTACCGGCGAGTTTATGAAAACCCGAAAGGGCGCAATCTCGTTAAAAGACACTTACAAGGTCTTCTCGACTTTGTAAGGAGAAAATACCTGCGTGAGATCCTTGCGACTCACAATGGAACAACACACTTAGGGATCCCCACGATTCCTGAAGAGAAATTACACTTATGAGATCCTCACGACTCGTAAGGAGAACCTTCTTATGAGACCCTCACGGCTCGTAAGATTCAAAAGTCCTAAGCTACAGGGATCTGAACCTGTTCTTAAGCTATCAAATTTCCCAGACTGCCCTACAAGCAGTTCAATATTGACCCTTGTATACAATCCACGGGCACAAACACACGTCTTCCCCAACAGAGTCCCACCACTGACGAGGGATATTTTTATATGGCAAACGACCCTTGTAAGTCCTCTCGACCTATAAGGAGAAAACACTCTTGTAAAATCGTTACGACTTATAAGAGAACATACACTTAGAAATCCTCATGATTCTTAAGAAGAAAACGCACTTACGAGATCCTCACGACTCGTAAGGAGAAACATCTTTATGAGACCCTTACGGATCATAAAATCAAAAGCCTTAGTTGACAGGATCTTAACCCGGTTTACTAAGCCACCTTTGTTCGACATCGACAAAGGCAAATGATGATTTGCTCCTGACAATATCCCAGTTGTAGCGATGCTGATACCTAAATCGGTATCAGATCCCAAGTCCCATACTCGCGGCAAAAAATCAGCGTGCCAAAAATACATATGAAATAGCCGAAATGATGGGGCAAGTTGCAACGAAATCAGCAAGTAAAAGATATGCATACAAAATAGCCGAAATTATTGGGCAACTCGCAATAAAAAAATAGCGAGTAAAAAAGAAAAAATAGCCGAAATGATTGGGCATCGCGAAAAGTGGCCGAAATGATCGGACAATCGCGACTTTCGCGATACAAAAAGTTGAAATGATAGAGTATCACGGAAAGAAAACAAAATATGTATAAAATGAAACTTTTGCCCTGCAGGCGGGTCCATACTGTCCCCTGTATACAATCCATGGACATAAACGAAAAGAGAACCACATTTCCCTAGATTCTGTCGAAGGAAAGCCAAGTCTCGACGACGACATCTAAAGTATAGAGATCAGCAACGACGTCCTCCCTCATTCCAGTAGGACACGGATGCAACATCACCAATTGGAGCTACGACAAAGTCCCTAGTTTCAAGACTCCACGGTTCACAGACAACCTAAGTCAATCCTGACACCGAAACGGCGAAATTCAACCCTGACACCGTAACGGCGAAAGTCAACCCTGACACCGAAACGGTGAAAGTCAATCCCGACACCGAAATGGCGAAAGTAAACTCCGACACTGAAATGGCGAAAGTCACCCTCGACACCGTAGAAAACGGAGAAAGTCACCCTCGACACCGTAGAAAACGGAGAAAGTCAATCTTGACACCGTAGAAAACGGAGAAAGTCGACCTTCAACCTCCCCGTTAAAGTAACGCTTCGACTTGGGAACAAGTCAACTCATCAACCACTTACGAGTCCTCTCGACTTGTAAGGGATCCTTACGAATCTTGAGAGAAAACACGCACTTAGGAATCCTCACGATTCCTAAGGAGAAAATACACCTACGAGATCCTCTCGACTCGTAGGGAGAAAAGTCTTTATGAGACCCTCACGGCTCATAAAATTGAAAAGTCTTAAGCAACAGACCTGAACCTATTTCCTAAGCCATCACTACCCTATAAAGAGGTCAAGATGGACAATTTACAGACCACATTTGCCAAAATTACATGCCAGAGAAATGGAGGTGCTACTCAAGAGTGCGTAAACTGCTCTGCGTCAAATCGAAATGAAAAGGTGTAACCTACGGACGTCAACCGCATACTATGAATGACAGTAAGAAGAACATTTGATTCGCATCCAGTTAAGTGTTCGAAGAGTACCCATTTATGTATGTGCGGAAAAGGTTTAGTGTATAAAATAAACACGCGGAAACAAAAATTGTCTATTCATACTTTAGAAAATTCTTACAGTGATGAAAACGGTAAACAAAAACATCATTAAAATGTTTACAATGGCAAGACATCAAATCCAGGACATGGATTTAGAAATTCAAAAGTTAGGCCATCTAAAATGTTTTATGCCTCTCGATCCATTCTCGTATGCTTCCTCTCACGATCACAAGCGTCAGGATCCTCACTGATATCCTCCGCCCTTCGATAGGCAGCGATTATTGTCGCCTGTTGAAAAGTTTGATGCAGAATATCAACAAGATTGTCTTGCCTTTTGTTTGAGATTAGGCCCATCAGATACACTGAGTGTACCTTATCTTCGGCGTCATCCAATGCTTTAAGTGGCATGCCGCCATAGAATAAAAGAAGTGCTTCCCAGATCGCTCTTATAATGAGCTTCAAAATAGCGGAACGACGAGGAAGCAGTTGACCATTGTATTCATCAAAGCGACGCATGATTTCGGCGCACCGAGCGTTTGTAAACTCCTAGTTCTGGCAGCGGCCTAGTACGTGAATGTCTCCATAAGAAATAATCTCGTCGAGATCATACAGATAAGCGGCCATAATGTCTGAAAAGGAAAACCAGTGAGAGTTTAGTGGGCAGACTGATTAAGAAAAAGCTTATTGAAACAGTCATGGGGATTTAAACAACTCTTGATATCCTCACGGAGAAAATAAGTTCTGATTAAGAGACCCAACAAATTCAAATTTGTGCAAATAAAGGAGAAATCCTAAAAAAAGATTCTCATTTAATGAGAGACTCATCGGGTCAAGGAGTTAAACTCCTCGAGAGCAACGCTCTGCAGACAGGAGTGACACCTGTCAAAATCAATTATAAGGAGAATAAAAAATTCCCCGAGAATTCTAAGAGCCATGCTCTGCGAGGAAGATGGAATAATCCATCAAGAACCCTAAAAGCAAAGCTTTTACTAAAAACTTCAAGATCTTCAAGATCTATGAACAAACTCTAAGAGTTCTTCACAAACAGTGTTCGAATTCATGGGCTAAATTCACCCTAAGAAAAAGCTATATCTTGAAGATCTATGATTTAAAGATGAGCATGGCTCTGTTGATGGATGAAACCCTAAAAATATTTTTTTTAAGAGCTATGATCTGAGAAGAGCAGAGCTCTATTAATAAGTTTAATTCTTATTAAGTTGGACAGAGTTTTAACTCTTAAGAAATTTCTTAAAAGAAAAGAGCTATGCTCTGAAAGAGAATTAATTCTTAGAAAAAACAAATAAGAAGATGAACAGAGCTCATCTCAAGGGTCAAAGGCCCTATTTATAGGCACTGAGAGCCGTTTCAACTTCTAAGTTGATCTAATGGTGCAGATGCTGCCACCGCTGCACTCACGTGTGAGCCACATGAGCACAACGGTAGGGGGCATTTGTTTCTCCCAATCAGAGTAAAGCTCTGTTGAAATTTTAAAATTTGAAATGAAGCAGCGCTCACGTGCAAAGCACGAGTGCGCTCGCGCCAAGAGCGCCAGCGCTCCGAAGCAGCGCTCACGTGCAAAGCACGAGTCTGAAGTAGCGCTCACGTGCAAAGCACGAGCATGCTCGCGCCAAGTGCGCCAGCGCTAAGAGTCAAAGACTCTTAAGCAACGCTCACGTGCAAGGCACGAGAGCGCCAAGCGCTAGAACTAAATGTTCCGCACCGTTGGATCAAAGATCTAATGAAGATGGTAAATCATCAAATTACCAGAATAAAATTCTGTTAAGGAAATACTCATCAGAATCTTTCCAAACAAGAAAGATTGTGCTCTGTAAATCAGAGCACCATTGGATCAATGATCCAATGGTGATTAAAAAATCACCAAGGAACAGAATAAGTTCTGTATGGGAAAAAAATTTCCCAATCTCATTAAAAACAAGAAGATTGCCTTCTGTAAAACAGAAGCCCTAGGATCAAAGATCCAACGGTGGGAAATATCCCCAAATCAATTAGAGAAAAGATCTCTTCAACTGATTCAACAAATCAGCCTCCCCTATATAAAAGACCTAAGACTTCAAGTCTCGTACAGAGGACCCCCCCACAAGTTTTGAGAAATTTCAAAGAAAAGAGAAAGCTCTGAGAAGAAGAACTTTTCTTCAAGATAAAAATAGAGAGATAGAAAACATCTCATCAAGGAAGAAGAACATAGTTCTTTTTCAGATCATAGATCTATAAGACAGAGGTCTTTCATAAAAAGAGATCATAGCATCTCATCATAAAAAGGGAGAGAAGAATTTCATTCTTTTCATATCATAGATCTACAAAGACAAAATCTTTCACAAAAGAAAATAGAAAAGATTGTAACATCTCCTATAAAAATAAGAACTTTGTTCTTAGAACCATGAGACAAAGTCTCTTGTAAGTGAGAACTTATTTCTCAGATCACAAAATTGATCAGAAGCGCTCTGCGCTCATTGTCTGGCGCTCAGTGCCAAGCGCGCCACGTGCTCCTCACGTGTGCGCTACTTCATAAGAAGCGCTTTAGCGCTCCAAATCTGGTGACCAATGCCATGCGCACCACATGCTCCTCACGTGTGCGCTACTTAATAGAAGCGCTCTGCACTCATTGACTGATGCTCAGCACCAAGCGCGCCACGTGCTCCTCACGTGTGCGCTATTTAACAGAAGCACTCTGCGCTCTTTGACTGGCGCTCAGCGCCAAGCGCGCCATGTGATCCTCACGTGTGCGCTACTTAAAAGAAGCGCTCTGCGCTCATTGACTGGCGTTCAGCGCCAAGCGCACCACGTGCTCCATACGTGTGCGCTGAGGGAACATAAACTGTTCTTTAAACAAAGCCCCCAGAGCTATAATGAGCGCTCGGCACTCAATACAAAGACAAAAAGGTTGTCAGAACCCAAACCAATGCTCAGTATCGTTAAATATAGGACTGGGACTAATTAAATGTCCAACATTTTAACTGAAAGGGCCGAGCCTAAGTTGGCCACAGATCCCTAATTCAGATTAGTTGAGCCCATATGCTCATAAATCTTTGATCTTAATCCCAAATTGGACTACAAATCTCCCAACCAATATTGGTTTAAGGGTACATCTCTTCACTCCTCTGATATGTGTCATTGTAATCCTTCAACGTCCTCAGAGAAGTGACGGGTCCCGACAACCAGACATTCCACGGACTGTGGGGTCCTTAAACTCATGGACTATGAGGTTCTTAAACTCATAGACTATGATGTCCTTAAACTTTACAGACTATGATGTCTCTAAACTACCATGGACTGTGAGGTCCTTAAACTCATAGACTATGATGTCTTTAAACACCACGGACTATGACGTCCTTAATCTTATGGACCACAATGTCCCTAAACTAAAGCAATAGAGCCCAAATGCTCTTTTATTGGATCTAAATGATCCTGTTAAGTAGATCTTAGTCTAAAATTAGACTAACGTATCCTTAACAAATGTTTAAGTTGATCTTAGTCTCAAATGACATTAACGATCCTTAAACCCAACCCAAACCCAAATCTAAGAAAATACGGATTTGGACTAATCCACGCCCTACGGGCAACAACATAAATTAGTCTCCGTATACAATCCACGGGCAACCAAAGACAAAACAAACACCCACGACACGAAGTGATCATCTAGAGAAGGAGAAAGTGGTTACCGCGATGCGGTAGCGTAATTAACTGCAGGGGCTTGCGCCTGTAAGGAAGAGTGTCCCCATAATCAAAAACCCCTCACCATGAGGGGGAATCTGACAAAGTCTGCTACATCGGCCGCATCCGTCTATACCGTCGATACATGGTGTCATAAATCAACTTGGTATCTTCAGAGAGGTGGATGGATAGTACCAAATAGTATCTGCCCCCAAAATTCAGGCCGGACGTCCCAATGTCCTGGTCGCGTCTTTCGGCGGTAAACAGAGTTTAACTCCATACAAATGTTTTGGATTTTTACTCCTTCAAGAAAAAAAATCTTTTGGAGCCCCCCTCACGTGAGGGGGAGGCTCCCACTCATGTGAGGGGGAGATTGCTCCTACTAAGTGGGAGTAGCCTCCTCTCCTCACGTAAGGGGGAGGCTCCCACTTGCCTGCTCCCCTTTACGTGAGGGGGAGGAAGCTCCAATTAAGTGGGAGCTCCCCACTCCCCTTCACGTGAGAGGGAGGCTCCCACTTAGTGGGAGCCCCTTCCCCCTTCACGTGGGTGGAGAGGGGCTTCCCCTCCCCTTTTTATTTATTTTTTTATTTGTAAAAAAAAGTGAGAAGAAAAATAAAATATAAATAGTAAATAAAATAAATTTTAAAAAAATGTTTCTTTTAATATTTTTTTAAAAAAACTTTTTTCATAAATGGAACAAAAAAATTGAACGCGTCCCTATTGTTATAAAAAACACACTTCAATATATCGCATTGAGTTCGCATGACCAGTTTTACCCTTCAATCGGAGGTTCTCTCGCTCCAAAAGCGAGAGGTAATTAGCGGCAGCTTAGTCCGCGACTGCCGGAAATTCGGATCCCCACAATTAATAAACCCCAGCCTGCCCCAGACAGAGGGAATCTGTACATGCCTGACAAGCGCGCGCATTCCTATCTCAATGGGGTGGCGAAAAATACCCCATAGGTTCTGGCACGCCCGGTGGAAACTTTTCTCTCCTCCCATATTTCGGGTTAAACGTTCATGCGAACTCAATCAAAATACATATTGATATTTATACTAAAAAAATGCTCTTTCATACAGGATTTCTAGCAATCAAGCCTCAACAATGTCTCGAAGGATAAGCTCAGCTCTCGACACAGCTCCCATCTCCTATACGATGAAGATGGACTCCAGGACAATCCTTCCGGCCAGTCTCGGGCGAAAATGGGAGGAGCCGCTGCTACCATTTGGGTCTAACGCTATCCCAGCTCCTTAAGCTCCGGTAACAAACAGATGGGCCTCAAAAGGCAGGATGCCAAATGTGGTGATCTCGAAGGCACCTCAGCCCAAGCATAAATCTATCTCTGAACAACTCTTCGTTGCTCCAGCTGGAGGTAAGGTCATCGATACCAACAAAGCAATAAAGCATCTGGGGCAAGCTCCAGGGGTACCCCTGATAGCTGCTCGATCGGGTATCTTCTCTAAGCTCCTGGTCAATCGACTCACAATGGCTTCCTGGATAATGGATGCCCGCCAAGCCCTCAAAATCGAGAAGCTAAGACAGAAAAGGCTCAGATACAGAGCCAATAAAAGGTTTAGGGCTCCTGCTAGGCTGAACTTCATGAGTTTCCAAGAACAGGGTTACCCCGCAACAACAACTGAGCCGGCTGTGAAGCTCGCTAACTCTTTTGAACCGCTGAAATTGGTCCAGAAGAATGCCATGACCGCTAGAGTCAAAAAAGCTGTGATCCGGACAGCGCCACCCAAGGACCCAGTCAGACCAACCGTTTTCAGTCGCCTATCCTTTCCAGAAAAGGAAGGGCCACGGCGATGGTATGAAAAATCAGCCGCCAAAGATAAAGAGATGACTGGATATGTGGTCCACACTGTCTACATGGTAGGCACGCGCAGCAAGAGCAAGTACATGGCCACCCCATCTCAAATCCAATCTGGTGTGAATGTGGCTGCCACTTCCCAAGACCAGCCTCCTCTGGAAGGTAATGAAAACCTGTCCAGTGAGGCTGATAAGCAGAGAGATCCTTCGGTTCTTGAGGAGTCGGGTTCGGAAAGCGAAGATGAGCCAATCTTCCGTCCCAAGACCGCAGAGCAGCAACTTCTCCAAGAGCTCCAGAAGCAGCTCAGAAACAAAGACAAGGAGATGGCCAAGCTCTACTCGAAGATCAACGACTTGACAAACGTCGTCGTACAGCTTACGGCCCAAGTTGCCTCTCAACCACCCAATCAAGCGCAGAGCTCTGTACATGAACAGGGAAATGGTGTTCTAAAGCAGACGACGCCTATTCCCTCAAATCCAAAAGTTGGCGAGCCGCATGAAATTCGACCGCATCCTATCTCGGGAAATGTCTTGACTACCGATAACAACAACCCGCTAACGCAAGATCAAATCATGGATTTGGTCGCCAACAAAGTCAAAACATTGGTAGCCAAAGCCGAAGCGCAAAAAATATCAGCAATAGTGGGAAACCATATCCCGCTCGGTATGATCTGGTAGAGTTTCCTGATGGTTATGTCATCCCTAAGTTCGGAAGATTTGATGGGACGGAAAATGCGAATCAGCACATCGCCCACTTTAAAGCCTCATGCGGAAATACTGGGGGTAATGATGCGCTTCTCCTCCGCCAGTTCGTCAATAGCTTAACCGATGTCGCTTTCAATTGGTATGCGAGCATACCAGATAGCTTCGTCACTACTTTCGTCCAAATGGAATCTCTGTTTCGGCAAAAGTTCATGAGTGTCACCGATAAGATCACCATTGCCTACCTCATAAGAACCAAGACAAAGAACAACGAAAGCAGCATGAATTTTATAACCCGATGGCGTAATCTCTCCATCAAATGTGAACCACCGATAGAGCAAGACCAATCTGTCAGCTTCCTCGTCGGAAATCTCAACAAATAGATGGCCCTGTTTCTATGCACCGCGGGTCTCAAAACATTCCAAGAGCTGACCGGGAAAGTTCAGATGTTAGAACGCTCAAAGCAGGAGTCCTCCTCTGATTCCAAAAATAACAATAGGTCATAGAGAAACCGAAAGGACGATAATCGCAAAGGCGGAAATTATGAAAATAATGAATCTTTTAACATTTCGGCTAACCAAAATAAGCGAGCGATGAGCATGCCTAATGCCAACCAGCCTCGGAAGCCAGTGTTCAAAGAGGGAGGAGAATCTCTACTAAAAGAGAAGCTGGATAAGATCTATTCTTTCAGAAGGGAAAAAGTCCGTAAAATATTCAAGGATGCCCTAAGAAACGGTCTACAATTGTCAGAATCAAAAAGACCTCAAGAAGTGAATATGACCGATGACCCCAAATATTACCCCTATCACAGAGTGATAGGTCATGCTATTGAAAACTGCTTTTTCTTTAAAGATCGGGTCAAAAAGCAATACAATGCAGGAGAGATAGAACTGTCTAAAGGCGTGTTGGCAAACAATCAAGCTACGACCATCAATTTCATACAAACAGAGACCGAAACACTTCAGCTTCTCTCAGTCATCTACCCTTCTCCGAAAAGAGCGGACCAAGGCAACAAGCCGAAATCCCAACGAGCAACATTACCAATGAAGCAGTAGACAGGTACATAACTCACACGGTCTACATGGTAGAGCCCAGAAGAACAAGTCCTCCGACGCCTCATACCCACATGATGTGGTTGTTGCTACCCAACACCGGCTCGGTCTAGATGATGAAGAGCCTGCTCAGGCCATTAAGCCAAAGGAACCCATGGTTCTTGCTGAATCAATCTCAAGCGGTAAAGATGAACCCGCCGTCATATTCGGAACTATAGAACAAGTATTATTCCAATGGCTTCAAAGGCAGCTTCAGGACAGGGACGAGAAGATGGCCAAGGTCCATTCTAAAGTCAATGAGCTGGCAAACATTGTGGCAGATCTCACGACCCAAGTCGCCTGATTGCAATTACAGCAAAATCAAATTTTGGTTCATGAGTCAGGGATTGATATTCAGAAGCAACCAACCGATACTCTCTCCAGCCTAAGAGCAGATGTCATGCCCCGCTTTCCAGTAGAAGGAAACGGTGACGTGGCAAGCCCGCGACGTATTTATTCCGAGAAGGTCATTTCTCGAAATAAATACGCTAAGCGTCTATAAGCAACATAAACTAACAAGAATAAACAAAAAATGAAATCCAACTCTAATTTATTACATTCAAGATTCACAATTAACAAAATATCTGAATACAAGATATTTAACATGATAAGCCTTAACGAGGAGGCATACATAAATAAGGCGAAATGAAATGAAAAGCTGAATGAAACTATACGTTTGTTTGTGATGCGAACTGGTTGTACTCCTTTTCGACCACTTCTATCTTCTCTGTCTCAATATCACCTGACGAACATTCCAAGAATAGAAAGAAGATGGGTGGAATGCCCGTCAGTGAACTTGCGCTCGGTAAGTCCCTAAGAAAGATGGGATGTGAAAGTATATAAATGAATATGCAAGGTGGTATGTGATATAGTATGAATGGAAATAAAACATGAACAAGTATAACATGGTGATATTAATGACAACTATGTAAGCATGACAATATAACATGAGCATAGCAAACAAGTATAGCATGAATATAAATCATGAACATATAAACAAGTATGGTAGCATGCATGGTAATGCGTATGTCAACTATATCAGCATGGCAAACAAGTATAATATGGCCGTGGAGTATAGGTATAGTGAACATGAAGTGGATGTAAGTGTCCTAAAAAGTCTCTAAAAAGTAATATATCCTAACGTCGGTTCAAGGGTGAATGTCAACCAATCTCAAGAGTGTTCTCGAACCCAACAGGCTGTAATCCAGGGGTAAGGAACCACGAGCCCAAATCAAATGTTAGTAACGGGAGTTCAACATAGTGTTGAAGTATTACAAACTCAACAGGCTCTAATTCAGGAGCAAGGAAACACGGGCCCTCATGATAGCTTGCTTGTGTTACTAGACATGGATTCATGATTTAGGGGGACTCTTGAAATTTTGTTGGATTCACGCATGAACTGTCCCAACACCCCGTATATATTAGTCTATGATTAAAGTTACAATTCTTGCCCAAATCCATGAATACATAAGAGAGTGAAATTCAAGTATCAAGTCGAGCTCAAGTATTCAAGTCAATTGTTCATGTATTCATGTCAAGTCATTACGTATTCATGGTTCGGGTCAAATCGAGTCAAGTGCACCTATTGGGTTCAGGTATTCATGATTGAGTCATGTCAAGATCAAGTCAATTCTAGTATGTAATGGTTTAATCACGAGTTATATAGATATAAATAGATAAGCAATCATAGAACATGATATGAGATAAGCATACAAGTAACGTCCAAAATAATGCTGTAAATATGTGATATGTATGACTAGTTAATCAAGTCATTCAAAATCATAATATAAAAAAAAACATAGCCTTAAGTGTTATGCACATGCGAGTTCCAGTCTCGCCTAAATACGACTACCGGTTTGGGAGATATACATGTTTTCGTATCGTCGCGCAAAACATATCAGAATCTGTTCGGCACCGTCACACATTTTTAAAACGCAGTGTGAGTTAAGTTTCATCGGGTTTTAGGTTACAAAAATTATTATAAAATTGTAGGTCTTTCGATAGAATTATCGAAAACACCAAAATTCACGCGATTTGGATTTCGAAAGCTCTAGTTATGATCATTTTAACATCAGCGTTTAAAACAGAAATTCAAATTTCTGGACAGCAACTATATATTGTATTACAAAGCCTATATCGGGGTGTTTCATGCATTTCTAAGTAATCAAGTATACAGAAAATTATAGTTCTGTCAATTGTGCATATACACATCTAAAGTTTGTCATGAACGGACATCGGGTGTTTGAGTTATGTCCAATTTAAAAACAGTGTGCGAATCAGGACAGATTCTGTCCAGATTCGTCGCTTAATATTTTAACGCAGTTTTCTATATCCTAAGTTGGTTTTCAGTAAAACTTAAAACTAAGAAAATCTAGATTATTCGATCTAGATATCTAAAACACCTTAGTTTGCTCAATTTGGATACCGACAGACCAAGTTATATGTCCTAAAAGTTGACCGATAACTGCAGTTTTCTATTTTACGAACAGTGAATAAAAACGATGTAATTCCTAGACCGTTAAGCGATTCGATCTGAAATTTTTACAGCGTGTACAAAAAAATATATTCTATGAAATATAAATTTCTTGAAATTCCAGAAATAAAAATTAATTTCTAAAAATTATTTTAAACCTAAAGGTATTGATGTGTATACTAAAATCGGCAAAGAGATTAACTAGTATTTTTATGCAGGCTTCTATTTTTCTTTTAATAAACAAACCGATTTTATGAGACATTATATATATATATATATATATATATATATATATATATATATTGTGGCATGAAATTTGTGTTCTCACAACTTGTAATAAGCATTCATAGTCATGAACAAAAATTGAAAACACTTTAATTTGAACAAGAGGCAATAAGGTATTATTAAACCATATAGAACCATATATATCTAGACTTATATATATGTATATGTTTATATTTATCTTCTCTTACGGATTATGGTATAAAAAGAATAGGGGGTTCACGAGGTATGACAAGAGGAAAATAAGAGATGGGGGGAGGAAAAGAGAAGGGACTTACATACACAAGCCGGTATTGTCACCGGGCTTGTCTATCCACCGATAATCTCGTGTTACTAGCGAGATTTTCTTGAAACTTCTTGGTGTTCTTCTTCTTGGACTCTAAGTGAAGAGGGAGACGTGAGAGATAGAAAAGTGTGAGGAAGGAAAAGATAGAGAAGGACAAATAAAGATGGTGTAATAGTGAATTATGTATAATAATATATGCATTCAACATGGGAATTAAAAGAGAAATGAAAGGTCGCCATTCATTTTGGAAATGAAAAGTCTCATTTGTAGGTTATGAGAAGAATAAAAATTGATAAAAAAAAATAATTGTAAGAATGGAGATTTGAATATGTGACCTATGGAATAATAATGCAAGGACTTAACCAATAAGCTATAAGGTTGTTCATGCACATATTTAATTAGAATTAAATATATGTTGTTGCTTGAAAAGAAAGTGGGCTTTTGAGCTCATAGTTTTATAAAGAAAATGAAAATGAGATTGGATTTAGATTATGGGTTGGGTTAGGTATTGCGTTTAATTTGAAATAGGTTAAGATTTAGTTTAAAAAAATGAATTTAGGAAAATAGATAGAATAATAAAAAAATATATTTAATAGAAAACAAAATTTATGGAAAAATACTACGAATAAACAAATACAATATTTTACTAAAGACAAAAACACTAAGGTATAGTGATATTAGGGTCGTTACAGCAGAACACTTTTTCAAAAAATGACCGTGATCGGCTTCCAGTCTCTCTGATACGTACACTGAATAGGCTAAGTGGACAGCAGGAGAACCAAATACTGATCGGCCTCAAGGACCAGCATCAGGAAAGGCACCTACTCTAATGGAGAGAAAGAAGAAAGTATACTCCTTCAGAAGGGATGAAGTCTGCAAAATATTCGAGGACGTCTTGAACAACGGTCTGCAACTGCCTATTCTAAAGAGGCCACATGAAATGAACATGACCGGTAATCCCATATACTGCCCATACCATAGAATGATGAGCCATACCATTAAAGACTGCTATGTTTTAAAAGATTGGGTGGAGAACCAATACAAGCTTGGGAAAACCTCACAATTCTCGGATGTACCGGCAAGCCATAAAGCTACGGTCATCAACACAGCTCCGCCAAGATCAAAATTTGAGGAGCTGGGATAAGTAAACACACATGACCACCACGTCGTTAAACTGTGAACATTCGACCCCTAAGTCATTAAACTGGGAGTGTAAAAAAATTGTGTAAATAAAAGAAAAGCCGAAATGATGGGGCAACTGCGAATGAATAACCGAAATGATAGGGCAATCGCGACCTTCGCGATAAAAAAAGCTGAAATGATAGAGCAATTGCGGTAAAAAAAACCTCCAAAGGCGAATGATGAGTCTCTCCTGAAACCATAACTCAGTGTTAGCGATGCAGACGCCGACAAAACTTTCAAATCCCTTAATATCCCAACGGCGAATGATGAGTCTCTCCTGATACCATATTCCAGTGTAGCGATGTAGACGCCAACCAAAATCCAAATCCCTAAACCTCTAAACGGCGGATGATGAGTTGCTCCTGGTACCATATTCAAGTGCAGCGATACAGACGCCAACCAAAATCCAATTTCTCATGATTCTCTCAGCCCTACAGTTGGTCCCCAAATTGACTACCGTATACAATCACCATATCCCACCATAATCACTAGTCCAACGGCCGGTCTTCGCCCTTGGAATTATGCTCCATTTAGGAAGACCCACTCATGTGTCCTCACGATACATGAGGAGAACAAAATTTACGAGATCCTCACGACTCGTAAGAAAACACTTTCGTGGGATCCTTACGACTCACAAAGAAAACACACTTGGGAGTCCCTACGACTCCTAAGGAGAAAATGCACCTACGAGATCCTTTCGACTCATAGGGAGAAAATGCTTTTATGAGACCCATACGGCTTATAAAATTGAAAAGCCTTAGGTGATAGGGACCTAAACTTGTCTCCTAAGCCATCGCTCCCCAACAGGCAGAGGCAAATGATGAATTGCTCTTGACACCTGTACTCAAGTGTTAGCAACGCTGATACCGACCCTAACCTCAAAATTCCAAACTTCCGATCCAATAGACCCCTAAGTCGTTAAACTAGAAACAGATGACCTCTAAGTCGTTAAACTGGGAACATATGACCTCTAAGTCATTAAAATGGGAACGAGGAAAATCCCCTCACGGCAAATGATGATTCGCTCCCGGTACCATATTCCAATGTAGTGGTGCTGATGCCAAACAAAACCAAAACCCCTAAATTCTCTCATGGCAAATGATGATTCGCTCCTGGTACCATATTCTAGTGTAGGGATTGTTTCGCCCAATCAGAGCAAAGCTCTGTTCAAATTCAAAATGCAAAGTTTTTGAAGCAACGCTTCAAGTCTCGAGCACAACGCGCCGCGTGTCAAACGCTAATACGTCAACGCAGCGCCTAAGAAGGCGCGCCCAATCATAGAAAGGCTCTGTTTAAAGGAAGCAACGCTTCAGTTGCGCTGCGCTCTGCGCTGCGCGACACGTGTCAGCGCAGATGCGCTAGCGCAGAAGGAGGGGCTTAAATGCCAAAGGCAATTTATCCATGCAAAGTTACGTGTACTTGATAATAACGAATTAAAATCATACGATGCACAAGCGCAACAGAGAGCTAAAATGAAAGAACTCTTATTTATTCTTATTGTTATTACATTTAAAAAAGATCGCCGAATACGGGATCAGAAAGACAAGGGTTCACAAAAAGGAAAAGAAAATTAGTCAGCTCCCTCTCCGCCTTCTCCACCACGTCGAAGCGGCGATCTTCCCGAGGGGTAGCCATCCAACGGTCGACGCCGCACTCCTGGGAAAAAGTGGCGATGACGACCCGACGAGCCCGTATCTGGCTCAGTAAGTAGAAGGAGAAGTCCCTCAGGGCTTTTGTGATCAAGAGCGCTTCGAAAAAGCTCTCGATCTTATCCTCGGCCACATCAAGTACTGCCGAGGACATCTCCGCCGGAAGAGGGGGAATGTCGGCGAGCACCGAGGCAAGGATCATCCGAAGCCAAATAGAATTCGGAGGCAAAGGAGACCCCACATGAGTCGAAAGCTCGTACATGGCAGCATCGCAGTGTTCATCTGAAAGAGAGGAGTCTACCAAGCGCGCAGCGAAGCGGGGAACAATGTCCCGAATCGGCACCTCCCATGGTTATCGGCGGGAATGAGGGCGATTGCAAGCCATGATTGAAGAAGTTCTCTAAAAATGAGAGACGAAAAGGCTCAGCCTCGAATTATATATATAGACCCAGGCGCAGAAGATTCTGTGCGTAATGAAATCATTTCCAAGGACCGGAAAATTAGAATTTCGGGAATACAAGTTTGACTTGAAAAGAGGAGATGAAAAGATATCTCAGGAGAAGCAACGCTTCCGATTCTCCCAAAATTCAAACTTTAATAAATGAAGCAACGCTTCAGATCCTCTGCGCTGAGCGCAACGCGCCACGTGTCAGGCGCAGATGTATCAGCGCTGTGCCCAAGAGGGCGCGCCCTATCAGAGCAAAGCTCTGTTTAAGGGAAGCAACGCTTCGGTTGCGCATGCACTGCGCTGCGCGACGCGTGTCAGCGCAGATGCGCTTGCGCTGTTGCGCTGCGCTCTGCGCTGAGCGACACGTGTCAGCGCAGATGCGCTAGCGCAGTTGCACTGTGCGCTGCGCGACACGTGTCGGCGCAGATGCGCTATCGCAGTTGCGCTGCGCTGTGCGCTGCGCGACACGTGTCACGCGCTGAAGCACCCGCACCAAACAGAATTAAATTTCTAAGAAATCTTTTCTGTTCTTGTTAAAATAAGAAGATTTTCTTCTGCAAAGCAGAAGCCCTTGGATCAAAGATCCAACGGTTGGGAAAATTCCCCAAATCATTCAGAGAAAGATCTCTTCAACAAATCTAACTAATTTATGGGCACTATAAAAAGGACCCTAAGCCTCAATTCAGAGGCATGATCATCATCCTTCTAAAAAAAAAAGAGAGAAAGAGAGAAAGAAGAGAGCTCTTGAAAACTCCTCAAGAAAAACAGAAGGTAAAAACCTTTTAAAAAAAAAAGAAGAGAGAAAATTCTCTTGTGGATAGATTATTGATCTAAGAACAAGATCAATAATTTTAAATAAGAAAAATATATATATACAAACATATATAAATAAATAATAATAGTGCTTTGCACTTTTTTATGAACCTCTGGTTCTTGAAACAAAAGAGAAAAATTTATTTTTCTTTGATCTAAATGTAGATCAAGAAATTAAATAGTGCTTTGCACTTCTGATTCTTGGTGCTCTGCACTTCCAAACTGCGCTGTTGCGCTCTTGAGAGAGCGCCACGTGTCAGCTACTTGTGCTACGCAATAGAGCTTTGCTCTCCAGAATTGGCGCAATTCACCAGAGCGCGCCACGTGTCAGCAGCGCAGCAGCGCAGCGCACTTGTGCAGCGTACTACGCTATTGCGCTTGCGCTCACCAGAGCACGCCACGTGTCAGCAGCGCAACAGCATAGTGCACTAGCACAGTGCATTGCGCTGTTGCGCTTGCGCTTACTAGAGCATGACACGTGTCCTAACCATAAGCGCTTGCGCTCAATGATTGGCGCAAACCGCCTGATAAATGCAATGCATTTCTCAAAGGGCCAGGCCTAAGTCAAAAGACTAAGCAGGCCTAATTAAATTGATACTCTGCATCAATCATGAGCAAAGCCCAAACAAAAAAATAAATTGATGCAACGCATTATTTAAAATGGGCCAAGCCTTAGCACAGGTCTAACAGACCAGAAATAAATAAAAGGCTTTGAATATTTTTCAACTGGACTTAGCCCAATTTTGGCCGTAAGTCCTCAAAGTAAATTGACTGAGCAAGATCTCTCTCTTAAATCAATTTACTACTGGTTCAAGGGTACATCTCTGAACCCCTCTGACATTTGCCGTTGTAATCCTTCAACGACGTTAGAGAGGTGACGAGTCCCGACGGCCATAAATTAAATGGACCACCACGTCTCTAAACTGGAACATGGATCACCACGTCCCTAAACTGGAACATGGACCGCAACGTCCTTAAACTACCTACGGACCACTATGTCCCTAAACTGGAACAATAGAGCCTCCAAACTCTCTTTTGCCAGATCTAAACGGTCCCGTTTAAGTTGATCTTAGCCCCAAATATGGCTAACGTATCCTTAGACATTTAAATGAATGATAAAATTCCAAATCAACTTTGGTTCAAGGGTACATCTCTGAGCTCCTCTGACACCTGTCGTCGTAATCCTTCGATGACGTCAGAGAGGTGACGAGTCCTGACGGCCATATATCACTACGTTAAGTCGATCTTAGTCCCAAACAAAACTAATGTATCCTTAACGAACGTTTAAGTTGATCTTAGGCGCAACGCGACTAATGCATCCTTAAACTAAAAACACCAAACCCAAATCTAAGTAAATGCGGATTTGGACTAATCTACGTCCTACGGGCGACGGCATTACTCAGTCTCCGTATACAATCCACGGGCAACCACAAACAAAACAAACACACACGACACGAAGTGAAATTCTGGAGAAGGAGAAAGTGGTTACCGCAATGCGGTAGCGTAATTAACTGCAGGGGCTTGCGCCTGCAGGGAAGAGCGTCCCCACAATCAAAAACTCCTCAAACGAGGGGGAATCTGAAAAAAGTCTGCTACGTCGGACGCATCCGTTTAAACCTTCGATATATGGTGCCATAAATCAACTTGGCATCTTCGGAGAGGTGGACGGATAGCACCAATTAGCATCTGCCCCGAATCTCAGGTACAGACGTCCTAATGTCTCGACCGCCTTTCGGAGGAGAACAGATTCTGGCACGCCCGGTGGGACCTTTTCCTCTTTCCACTCCACACTTCGTGTGTCGTCCTCGCGAACCGATCGCGGTTTGTTAAATGGTTGCCTTCGGATTTCAAGTTACTAAGTTTTGGTCTTCTGTCTGGCACAGAACTCAAGATTCAATGGCCTCCAACTGCACCAACTACTCGAAGTGTCACTGCAATGGACGCTCCACCTCTCCCGGAGGTGTAACATATGGGCCCCAAGCGGCTTCCTTCCTCACTCTGCTAGTAGACCAGGTGACCCAAGCCACCACTGGCTTATTCTTCGGGACCATGATCCCACCGACAAGCTTCTCTATACCGATACCCGCACCAGAGATGAACAAGAAGTCGGTCTTCGACCGACTCACTGCTACCACGACCCCTGTCAACGGGTCGCCCGCTACTAAACCGACAGCCTCCGTTTTCACCAGGATAGGTCAGAACTATAAAGTGGTCGTCCCAAAGAAGGCAACGGCCGCTGCTTCGGAAGTCGTTAAAGCGGCTTCTCCCATCAGAGAGTCAGTCTTCACAAGATTGACGGTTCCCACTCCTCCCCCAGCTGGTCAAAAGGCATCAGTCTTCGATAGGCTGACATCGGCAGTTACCCCACACTTAAACAGGGGGCAACAAGAAACCATCTCGATTTCCGAGCCAGTCCCAACGGCTCGTCGTGCGCGACGTCGTCTTTGGCGACGAGTGAGGAAAGCAGGGGGCAACTCCCCCTCAGGGATAACTCCACCCGCTCCAATGGTGGAAGTCAACGTTGCTGTTCCAACTGGGAACAGCTTTGAATTACTGAGGAGAGTGCGTAAGAACTCTCCAACCGCTACCTTGAAAAGATCTCCTCCACCTGCAGAGAGAGTTCCAGAAATAAAACAAGAACAGCCCCCTCAACGGCTATCCTCAAAAGTTTATAAAGTATGGCGGAGGGTTAAAGACTCCGTGATCGATCCAGACCACTTGCGTCACCAGAAAAAGGCGAAGATGGAAAATAACAAAAACTGCCCCATTAAACAGCAGGGGGTGACAGTTGCTAGGATGCCCACTCCAACGGCTCCTTTAACCTCGATGGCCCACAAAAGAAGGAGGCCAGAGAAAGCTCCCGCGTCAGCGGCAAAGTTTAAAAGCGGTGAACCTAAACGCCCCAAGTCAGGGGGCATAATTGTTCATACGGTTTATATGGCTTCTGGAAAGGAAGAAAGCCGTACTTCTACGGGTCACCGACCGCTCACCCGATCAGTGACCAAGGCTCAGGAGCAGCAACAAAAGCTCCAGGAGATGATGACTACAATGGCTACACTCACGGAGCCAAAAGAGAACCCTGAGACGTCCTTAGATGAGCGCCAGGAAGAAGAGACCGACGCCGAGTTCCTTCGCCGAGTACTGGAAAAGAGGGACAAAGAGGCTGCTGAACAAGCGGCCAACATACAGCGTATGGGCCTCCTCTTCCAGTTAATGATAGGGATGATGATACAACAAGATCCTCCCGCTGAAGAACCCCTAATCGTCCTTGGAGATGATAAGGGAGAGACGTTGAATCCGCAGCCCGCTCTATTAACAGCTAAAGAGGATACAATCTCTAAGACTGATCTGGACGAATACATAGCCCAGCAAATAAAGGTTCATCATGCGGCCGAAGCAGCCGGCCACGTCGTAAAAACAGGGCGGCCATATCCAGGCTGGTATGACCAAATCAAGTACCCGCCGGGTTACACAATTCCCAAGTTTCATGTGTACAAAGGGACGGGCAATCCTCATCAGCATGTCGCCCAGTTCAGAGCGCTCTGTGGCAACACCGGCGGCGATGACAAGTTGTTGCTTTGCCAGTTTGTTGGAAGCTTATCAGATACGGCGTTCGAATGGTATTCTGAGCTCCCCAACGATTCTATTAAAACCTTTGCGGAGATGGAGCTACTTTTTACCCAACGTTTTGCAAGTGCCAGTGAGCGTACCCTGATGACGGCACTGATTAATGCCAGGGTAAAACCCGGCGAGACATGGGTTCAGTACGCTATACGGTGGTGTAATCTATGGTCGAAGTGCGAACAGCGCATAGAAGAAGCTCCGGCGGTGGGAATGTTTGTTGGAACCCTTGATCCACAAGCAACCATCTCACAGTTCATGATGTTCTTCAAACCGACTACCTTCCAGGCTCTGATCGACAAACTAGCACAGATGGACCAGATGGGTCATAAACCCCCTCTCCCAAAGCCGGACTCCCGAAACGACAAAGGAAAAGGAAAAGCGATCATTGTCACTAATGCTCAACAACAACCGAGCGACTCGAAGCCGGTTGCTCGTCCAAACAATACGCGCCCATACGTACCCCTTGAGGACAGGATGGGACGTCTTTACTCCTTCCCCCGCGATAAAACGAGAAGGCTATTCGAGCTGGCGTTGCGTAACAGACTCATAAATCTGCCAGATCCAAAACGCCAGTTGCAACCAAGTGACGTCAACGAGCCTAATTACTGCCCTTATCATCGTGTGCTAGGACATCCGATTGAAGACTGTTACGTTTTCAAAAATTGGCTTGAAAACCAGTACCGACAGGGCAAGTTCGCTTTATCTGACAAATGGAAGGTGAATCCTCCGCAGCCCCACACCGCTAAGGGGACAAATACGCCGGGGGCAACATGCTCCGTCATTGAAGAAGCTCCTTGGGGGGTTGTATTATCAACCAAAACGAAGAGAATGCTAAATGATCTTCGGACGTGTCCAGCGATCAAGTGGAAGAACCCATTAGAACCACAGGTCATTGAGGGGATGTTGAAGCCACGTCCAACTTCAAAAGCCAATGATGGGGGTTCAAGGGGTTCAAGCACTAGCGGCCAGTCGTCAAAGTCTTCGAAAAAGAAGAAGGAGTCCAAGAAGCCCGTCAAGCCTAGCAACAAGCGCACGGACTTGCAAAAGCAAATTGACGCGCTGGAAGAATATAACCAGAAGGCGCGGACTCCCATCACGCTCCAAGAGTTCCTCAATCACGACTTTCAAGAGGAAGATGAGGGAGAAAGTTCATCAGATGAATCCGAGGAAAATGTGGCGAGCTGTCATATGATCTCCCACTCGATCACGAACGATGAAGAGACTTCTGGCACTAAAATGCTGGGGGCAGATACCGAATCAAGAATTCCGGGGCTATCGGTCGAAATGATTGACACGTTCCTTGACGAAGCTCGACTAAAAAGTAAAACTGATCGAGAACGCGAAATGGCTATATTTGAGAGGGCCAAACACCGGCGATTTAATGAAAGAGCTGAGATAATCCCGCTGGGGCGAAATGCCTCCGCCGTTGACAAAAGCCAATTCAAGATGAGGAAAAGGTTCGCTAAGGCCATACCAATGGGCATGAAGCTACCATCCTCTGAAGGAAACATCACCAGTGAATCGGAAATGCACCCCTCCTATTGCTTGTACCATCAGAAGGTGTCACATCCCACTAAAGAGTGTAAAGCTTTCGATAAGTGGTGGCAAGGATATGTTACTCACCGGCAACAATTTAAGCGGGAAAAACGCAAAGCTCGCCGAGAGCAGGGCAGAACGATCAAAGTGCTTGATAAAACTACCGGTGGCTGTTGCATGATTGACGCCGGAGGATCACAAGTGCCTATATTTGGGAGCAATTCTGACGAGGAGTTAGAACTTGGCCCCCTCTTCAAAGAATCCACATCGGGGAAGGAAGAAGGACCGAAGGTTTGCGAGAATATACAGCTACGCAATCGGACGTTGCCTGAAAAGAATCTTGGACACTTAAACAAGAGAGACAAGGGGAAAGAGAAGGTCTCTGAAGACATCGCCTTGGATAACCGAGTTGCGGAAGAGTTAACCACCAAGAACCCGCCAAAGAGGAATAAAGTGGATTACAATGTCTTGGCGCATCTGAGAAAGCTACCCTCACAACTTAGCATTCTCGATGCCCTATTGCTATCAAAAGAAGCAAGGGATTCTATGATTAAGGCCCTACAAGATCCGGACCAGTTCCAAGCCTTCCTGGCCGAACAAAAGATGAAGGATGAATTGGAAGAGGTGTACACGGCCGACGTTGCTTTCGGCGATGAAGACCTTCTCATCGGGACGTGCGAACACAATCGTCCCCTTTATGTCTCAGGATACTGCCATGACATAAAGATAGGTAAAATCTTGGTCGATAACGGATCATCTGTTAATCTACTCAATGTGCGGGTGTTAAAGGAAATTTGCATGAGCGTCCAACACCTCGCCCGAGACAAGATCACCATCTCCGGTTTCGACTCCCAATCATCAAAAACTCTTGGATCTGTGATATTGACGTTACGCTTCGGGCTACTCGTCACAGATATTAAATTCCATGTCATAGATGCCAAGACGTGCTACAATGCTCTACTCGGTCGACCATGGTTACACGAGTACAATATCATCCCTTCTACACAACATCAGTGTATGAAATATTGTAAGGATGGTCTCGAGTACACTGTGGCGGGAGAATTGAATCCGTTTTCCGTGAATGAAGTTCGCAAGTATGAAGATGCCAAATACTTCCTGCCGAGTTTCGAGGACACGGAAAGATGTCACAAGCCGGAGAACAAGACTAACGCCACCATCCCTATCTTCGGCAGTGACACTGAGGAGGAAGAGGATATAATTTATGCGGGTCCATCCCAATCCGCCAAGCCGGGACCATCTGTTCCTTCATTGATCTTCGATAGTGATTCGGAGGATGAAGTTCATGCTGTATTCCCTGCTCGGCTTTCAATACGGGCTTCTGCCGATGAAGAGCGAAGTCTGCAGATAACCATGGTGCCGCTTGAACATTACAAAGAACTGGATGCACTCGACACCAACAGTGTGGAAGAATTGCAGACATTTTATGTCCCTCCCGGACGAAAAGGCGAGAAGGCAATCCTATTCTACCGTTCTGAAGAAAACAAGGTGAAAAAAGAAGTTTGGCATGGCGCGAATCCCACGCTCGACAGGCTTCAGCCTATCCGTCTTCCCAAATATTATACCGAAGGTTTGAAGAAACTGCTGAAACGCCAGGGAATATCCTTCACACAGACCGTTAGAAAGGCCAAATTCTATGACAAGGTTTGGAATGTTCCCGGGACTCAACGCAAACTGCCTAACGGGAGAATGGAAATAAAAGGGCTTGGGTACATCCGGTCAAAGAAACGAGAGCTAGTAAACAGCTGTTACGTCATGTATGACTTCGATGAAGAAGCGGACGCTCAATGGGAGGACGCTAATCCTAAGCCAATGAAAGTTCCCGATGAAAAATCGCCCGGTCCATCATTTGAAGAACAAATGGACAGGCTTGTAAGGGAAGCTGGTCAAAAAGCCCGAGATGATCACAACCGCGAGACGACCATCTATGAGAAAGTCAAGACGCAACGCCTCCTTCAACAGGCAGTAAAAGACGAAGATGCTGCCCCATGTCAACCTGATACAAAAAGGGCGCGACGCGGAGGCAAAAACAAGTCGAAAGGGCGAAAAGGCGCTCAACAGCAACGAAGCAGGGCTAAGAAGCCACGCAAACGAGAATCGAGCGTTATTGACCAATCCCTCATGAAGAAAATGGGTCGAGCATACTCGTTTCCTCGAGACAAGACGAAAAAGATACTTGAGCTTGCTCTAAAACATCAAATGCTTACATTGCCGGAGTCCAAGCACCCCGAACAAGCAAGTGAAGTCTCTGACCTAAACTATTGCTCTTACCACCGAGTGATAGGGCATCCTCTTGAAGATTGCTTCACCTTTAAGAATTGGGTCGAAGATCAATACCAGCTCGGCAGGTTCGCTCTGTCTGACAACTGGAGGGTAACGCCACCACAAAAGCACGAGCCCAAGGCCACGAAAGAAAAAACAGTTCCATATTGGGACTGGAAGCGAATTCGCACCTGTCATATGGTCACAATATTAAAAGAAGAGCCCAAGGACGTAAGTGAGTTCCCTTGGTGCTTCGAAAACAGCAGCGATGAGGTAATCTCAGAATTTCCCCCAGCCCCGAAAGAACTGGAGGATGGAATACATACTACTGCAGATAACCTCAAGAAAATCGAGTTGGGGACGGTAAATGATCCGCGACCGACATTCGTCAGCGAGCTGCTGTCTGAAGAGAGGGTGGCTGCGTTAAAAGACGTCCTTGTGCAGCATAAAGATTGCTTCGCATGGAACTATTCCGAGATGCCAGGACTAGATCCAGAAGTCGCTGTACATAGACTAGCAATATCCCCAAACGTCAAACCAGTCAAACAGGCACCGAGAAGAATGCGACTCGAGCTTGAGATGAGCATAAATACCGAAGTCAAAAAGTTAATCGAATCTGGCTTCATCCAGGAAGTTCAGTACCCTGAATGGATCGCCAACATCGTCCCAGTGATGAAGAAAAATGGGACAGTGCGCATATGCGTAGACTTCCGGGATCTTAATAAAGCTTGCCCGAAGGATGATTTCCCAGTGCCAGTCACCGAACTGATGATAGACAATACATCCACTCATGAGGTTTTCTCCTTCATGGATGGCTCATCAGGGTATAATCAGATAAAGATGCATCCCGAAGACCAGAAGCACACCGCCTTCAGGACTCCTCTTGGTATATTCTGTTATAAAGTGATGCCCTTCGGTTTAAAGAACGCCGGTGTTACTTATCAGAGGGCCATGACAAAGATCTTCGACGACCTTATACACGAAGTCGTCGAATGCTATATCGACGATCTCGTGGTTAAAAGCAAGTCATACGAAGAGCATCTCGAGCATTTGAAGACCGTATTTCAACGCCTTCGGCAATACAATTTGAAGATGAATCCTTTAAAATGTGCGTTCGGGGTTTCCTCGGGCAAATTCCTAGGATTTATCGTTCGACACCGAGGTATTGAAATAGATCCGTCTAAGATTAAAGCGATCGTGGAAATGCCTCCGCCAAGAACTCTTAAACAGTTGCGATCTCTCCAAGGAAAGCTTGCATACATTCGGCGGTTTATCGCTAATCTTTCAGGAAAGTGCCGTCCTTACAGTCACCTGATGAAGAAGGGAACCCCATTCATCTGGGATCACAAATGCCAAGGCGCACTGGATGAGATCAAGCAATACCTACAGAACCCTCCAGTGTTGGCTGCTCCGGTTAAAGGGAAACCTCTCATCCTTTATACAACCGCCCTCGAAGGTTCCTTAGGCGCTTTATGGGCACAAGAGAACGAACAAGGGAAAGAGAGAGCGCTCTACTACTTAAGTAGAGTTCTACTGGGGGCAGAAAGCAACTACTCCCCCATTGAAAAGCACTGCCTGGCGTTGATCTTCGCAATAACAAAGCTTAGACATTACGCATTAGCACATGAAGTCCGTCTTATTTCGAAGGTGGACCCTCTCAAATATCTAATGTCAAAAGCCATATTGACGGGACGACTCGCTAAATGGGCCCTGCTCTTGATGGAATTCTCGATAACATATCAACCTCTCAAGGCGGTGAAAGGTCAGGCTATCGCCGATTTCCTCGCAGAGCATCCGATACCGGCTGATTCTCTTCTCAATTGTGAGTTGCCAGACAAATATGCGTTTGACGCAGTCGACAGTGGTGATACCCGTTGGGAGCTTTATTTCGATGGAGCATCTTCCATGAAAAAGCACAAACAAACTACCCCTACAATCAAATCGGGGATAGGACTCATCTTTATAACCCCACAGGGAGGGATAATGCGCTACGCGTTCTCCCTAACAGAGCCGAGGACAAACAATGAAGCCGAGTATGAAGCTCTGATAGCAGGCCTCGAGATCGCCATCGACATGGGAATTGAAAACCTCCTTGTATACGGAGATTCTCAACTGGTCGTCAGTTAAGTAAATGGTGACTACCAAACGTGCAAGCCAGAGTTGGTAAAATACGGTGAAAGGATGCAACAATTGCTGACCCAAATCCCCTCCTATACTTTGGAAAGTATACCTCGCGCAGAAAATAGTAAGGCGGACGCGTTGGCCAAACTTGCTAAAGAATTGGCTGATGAGAACCTTGATGATGTCAGAATCATGGTACAAAGCCGTCGAGTGCTCGTCCCGGCAAAAATATCCCCGGAATCACCCGAAGAGAAGGGAATGACCGAACAAACGACCTTACAGATAAAAGACCCTGAGAAGGTTGAGGATTGGAGGGAAGTCTTTATAGACTACTTCAAGTTCCACCAAATGCCCGAAGAAGCGTCCGCAAGACATCAGCTCATGAAACGAGCTCTGTCTTTCGCCTTCGTCAATGATATTCTATACAAGAGGTCATTCGATTCTCTGTGGTTGCGATGCTTAGGACCTGACGAAGCAGAGCAAGTCGTTCAAGAAGTTCATGACGGGATCTGTGGCTCTCATCAAGCGGGCCCAAACATGAAGTTGAAAATTAAACGGATGGGCTACTACTGGCCCACGATGATACAAGATTGTCTGGAATACGCAAAGCAATGTCACTCGTGCCAGATTCATGGGGACTTCATTCATCAGCATCCCAATCCACTGCATCCAACAGTGGCTAGTTGGCCATTCGAAATGTGGGGAACTGACATAGTTGGCCCCATCGAACCAGCATCGTCCAAGGGACATCGTTTCATCTTGGCAACAACTGATTACTTCTCCAAATGGGCGGAAGCGGTACCGTTGAGGGAAGTGAAGACGGAGAATATCCTCCATTTCTTCAAAACGCATGTCATATACCGGTTTGGAACCCCGAGAAGGATCATCTCGGATAATGGGCCAGCCTACCGAAGTCATAAAATCAGCCGCTTCGCACAGCAGCACAATATAGACTGGAGATATTCCTCAGTCTATAATCCGCGAGCTAACGGTCTCGCCGAAGCCTTCAACAAGACCTTAACAAAGATTATAAAGAAAACGGTGTCCCGAAACAAGAAGGATTGGCACGAGAGACTGCAAGAGGCTCTCTGGGCGTATCGAACTACGTTCAAGACAGCCACGAACGCAACGCCCTACTCGTTAGTATTCGGCACGGAAGCAGTGCTACCCCTTGAAATAGAGTTACCCTCTCTGCGAGTGGCAGTTCACTACGAGCTGACAGATGAAGAAAATGCTCACCTACGGTTTGAAGAGCTTGACGCTCTTGATGAAACCCGACTCCTAGCGCAGCAAAATCTGGAAGCTTATAAAGCAAAGATGGCGCGCTCATATGAGAGACTGACCCGAACAAGGACATTCCGCCAGGGCGAACTCGTGCTAGTGATCAAAAGGCCGATGATTCCTAATCGCGCCAAGCGGGGAAAATTCGAGCCAAACTATGAAGGCCCGTACATCATAGATAAGGTCTACCAGGGTGGGGCCTACCTACTTATGGATATGCATGGTGAAAGGCCTTTCAGGCCAATAAATGGTCGCTTCCTGAAGAAATACTACGCTTAATAAGTCACAGGCTAGGTCAATGATAGATGACGACGACCATGTCCTCTCGCTATCTTCCTTAGCTCGAACTTTACAAGCATGTAACCGGGCTTCTCAATATCGGACCGAAATGTCCTCAAACTAATAGCAGACCGAAACGTCTTTAAACTACTCCTGCAGCATTCTTGGGCTAACGAGATTAAAAAAAAAAAAAAAAAACCAGTATGTCCATAAGCAGAAAGGGCACGGATGAAAACCCGAAAGGGCTCCGTGAGTAAAAACAGCAGTACTACCGGCGAGTGTTCGTGAAAACCCGAAAGGGCGCGACCTTGTAAAAAAAAAAAGAAAAAGAAGAAAAAGAAAGTAAAAAGAATTAAAAAAAACGGTATGTCCATAAGCAAAAAGGGCACGGATGAAAACCCGAAAGCGCTCCGTGAGTAAAAACAGCAGGACTACCGGCGAGTGTTTGTGAAAACCCGAAAGGGCACAACCTCGTTGAAAGACACTTACAAGATCCTCTCGACCTTGTAAGGAGAAAGCACCTGCGTGAGATCCTTACGACTCACAAGGGAGCAACACACTTAGGGATTCTCACGATTCCTAGGGAGAAAATACACTTGCGAGATCCTCACGACTCGTAAGGAGAACTCTCTTATGGGACCCTCATGGCTCATAAGATTTGAAAGTCTTAAGTTACAGAGACCTAAACCTGTGCTTAAGCAATCCCCACAATTTTCGATATTGCCCTACAAGTGGCTCAGTACTGACTCTTGTATACAATCTACGGGCGCGAATAAACATTTCCCTAACTAAGTCCCATCTGAGACTAGGGATATGTCCATACGGTAAACAACCCTTGTAAATCCTCTCGACTTACAAGGAGAAAACCCTCCTATAGGATCCTTACGACTTACAGAGGAACAAAACACTTAGGAATCCCCACGATTCCTAAGGAGAAAATACACCTACAAGATCCTCACGACTTGTAGGGAGAAATACCTTTGTGAGACCCTTACGGCTCATGAAGTCAAAAGCCTTAGTCGACAGGACCTTAACCCTAGTCACTAAGCCTCCTTTGTTCGACAACGACAGAGGCAAATGATGATTCACTCCTGGTAATATCCCAGTTGTAGCGGTGCTGATGCCGAAATCGGTGTCCAATTTCAGGTTTACAGCGAAAAGCCAGTAGGCCGCACATGCATACGAAATAGCCGAAATGATGAGGGCAACTTGCAATAAAAAGCAGCAAGTAAAATGTATGCATACAAAATAGCCGAAATGATTGGGCAACTCGTAATAAAAGGCAACGAGTAAAAATAAAATAAATAGTCGAAATGATTGGGCAACTCGTAATAAAAGGCAACGAGTAAAAATAAAATAAATAGCTGAAATGATTGGGGCACCGCGAAAAATAACCGAAATGATTGGGCAATCGCGACCTTCGCGATATAAAAGCTGAAATGATAGAGCATCGCGGAAATAAAATAAAATAAAAAGAAGAAGTGATAAAAACTTTGGCCCTACAGTTAGGATCACATCGATCCCTGTATACAATCCAAAGGCGTAAACAAAGAAGGAACCATACTTTCCCAGCGGATTCCGTCAGACGACGAAGCCAAACCTCAACGGTTCATTTCAACCGAAGAAGCCAGTGACTTCAGCAAAATTCCTTGACTCACGGATACAAACACTCCTTGACAAGAGCCTTCTGATCCGCGTCGACCCGCAGAGCCACCGGTGCCCCCGTGGGAATCCTCGACTCGTTTCAAACCCCAAGGAAACAAATAATCCTTGGCACTTGGGAAACAAATAATCCCTAGCAAAACTCCTCGACTCACGGATACAAACACTCCTTGACGAGAAACCCCAGATCCGCGTCGACCTGCAGAGCCACCAGCGCCTCCGTGGGAATCCTCGACTTGTTTCAAACCCCAAGGAAACAAATAATCCTTGGCGCTCGGGAAACAAATAATCCCTAGCAAAACTCCTCGACTCACGGATACAAACACTCCTTGACAAGAGCCTCCTGATCCGCGTCGACCCGTAGAGCCACCAGTGCCTCCGTAGGAATCCTTGACTCATTTCAAACCCCAAGGAAACAAACAATCCTTGGCGCTCGGGAAACAAATAATCCCTAGCAAATCCCTCGACTCACGGATACAAACACTCCTTGACGAGAAACCCCCTGATCCGCGTCGACCTGCAGAGCCACCAGCGCCTCCGTGGGAATCCTCGACTCGTTTCAAACCCCAAGGAAACAAATAATCCTTGGCGCTCGGGAAACAAATAATCCCTAGCAAATCCCTCGACTCACGGATACAAACACTCCTTGACGGGAGACCTCCTGATCCGCGTCGACCCGCAGAGCCACCAGTGCCTCTGTAGGAATCCTCGACTCGTTTCAAACCCCAAGGAAACAAATAATCCTTGGCGCTTGGGAAACAAATAATCCCTAGCAAAAATCCCTCGACTCACGGATACAAACACTCCTTGACGAGAGACTCCTGATCCGCGTCGATCTGCTGAGCCACCAGCGCCTCCGTGAGAATCCTCGACTCGTTTCAAACCCCAAGGAAACAAATAAGCCTTGGCGCTCGGGAAACAAATAATCCCTAGCAAATCGCTCGACTCACGGATACAAACACTCCGTGATGAGAGCCTCTTAACTCATGTCAACTCGCAGAGCCATCACCCTCTCCGCGAGCAAATTCCCGATTCGTCTCAATTTGTAAGAAGAAGTCTCAGACAGCAAGGATTGAAAAGCTTGCTTCTTGAGCAATGGGGCCCTGCAAGTCAATCCAAAATGGTCTCTTGCATACTATTCACGGGTCTCACTCTCCGAAGTCGAATTTCGACGAGGAGGGAAACAACCGCTTACGAATTCTCTCGACTCGTAAGAGGGAAAATTCTCTTATAAGATTCCTACGACTTATAAGAGAAAACCACACTTAGGAATCCTCACGATTCCTAAGGAGAAAATCCACCAATGAGATCCTCTCGATCCGTAGGGAGAAAAGCCTCTATGAGACCCTCACGGCTCATAGAATTGAAAAGTCTTAGGCGGTAAACCTAAACCTGCGGCCTAAGCCATCGCTATTTCCTGAGGAAGTCGGAATACTCGTTTTAGACATCCATCAACCATGGTTATTAAGGCAGCCTACTGACATTAAAAGAAAGAAGATGACAGAAAGAATATCCGTTCTATATTTGATCTGGAATGCGTGACGCATTCATTTATGCATGGACAGAAGACTCAGGACGAGAAATAAGACAAGCTGAAATAGAAAAGGGGAGGGTTTTCATTCATACCGCTAAAAGTTTTTACAAGCATAAGAATAATGAATAAGAAACATTGTTCAAATTATTACAACGGTATAACCTCGGATCCGGGGCACGGATTGAGGAAATCAAAAGTAAGGCCATCCAGAGTTCTTCTGGCCTTTCTAATTATTCTTATGCGCAGTCTTTCGTGCTCCTCGGTGTCGATATCATCGGCAAGCCCTTCCGGCCTTTGATAAGCAGCAACGATCGTCGTCTGCTGAAACACTTGATGCAAGATGTCAACGAGGTCGTTCCGTCGTTTCTTCGAGATCAGCCCTGTCAGGTGCACTGAATGCACCTTGTCCTCGGCATCATCCAGCGCATTGAGTGGTAGGGCCTCGTGAAGACCCGGAAGTGCCCTCCATATTGCTCCCAGCACGACTTTCAAAAGAGCCGAACGCCGAGGCAACAGCCAACCACCACTTGCGTTCAGACGACCCATAACTTCTGCACATTCAGCGTCTGTAAACTCCTGGTTTTGTTGACGACCCTGAGCGCGGATATCATCGTAGGTAATGAACTCATGCAGACTGTATAGATGCGCCGCCGCCATTATGCCTGGAGAAAATATTACAGGAAGATCAACAATAGAAAAGCAATAATATACATGGATGACTAAATTCCTAGAGAGCAAAACTATGTTCAAAGATGAAACCCACTAGACGAGAGCTCTGCTGTTTAAGATTGAACTAAGAATCGATTTTACCTGAAGTTTTTCTAAAAAACTTTTTAAAAAAAAAGGAGCAAGGCACCGGAGTTCTTAAAGGCAAGAACAAAGCTCTGAAGTCTTTGAAAATGGAAATCTGAAAGATGATAAGTATCTGGAGGGGACCGAAGGTCCTATTTTTAGGCATCAAGTGCCTCTTCGACTTCCAAGAGTTGTCACGGCGGTTTACCCTAATCGGAGCGAACCTCTATTTAGATTCCAAGGCAGGAGATGAAGTAACGCTTCGTCTTTCCTCAATCAAAGCAAAGCTCTGTCTTGAAAATTAATTTAATGAAGCGACGCTTCAGATTATCTGCGCTGCGCAACGTACCATGTGTCTGGCGCAAACGTATCGGCGCAGTGCCCCGAAGCAGCGCACCCAATCGAAGCAAAGTTCTATTTCAAGCAAAACCAAAGGAAGCGACGCTTCAACGGCGTATGCGCCGTGCGCTGCGTGACACGTAGCAGCACAGATATGCTAGCGCAGTTGCGCTGCACCGTGCGCTGTGCGACACGTGTCATACCCTGGAGCATTTGCGCTAAACAAAAAAATTAAGGTTCTGAAGAAATCTTTTCTATTATTATCTTCTGTAAAACAGAAGCCCTTGGATCAAAGACCCGATGGTGGGGGAAATCCCGCCAAATCTTTCAGAAAAGGGATTTCTTCAACAAATTGAACTTGCTTCTTAATTTGCAAGATAAGGTCTCAGGCAGTAAGGATTGAAAAGCTTGCTTCTTGAGCAATGGGGCCCTGCAAGTCAATCCAAAATGGTCTCTTGCATACTATTCACGGGTCTCACTCTCCGAAGTCGATTTTCGACGAGAAGGGAAACAACCGCTTACGAATCCTCTCGACTTGTAAGAGGGAAAATTCTCTTATAGGATCCTTACGACTTATAAGAGAAAACCATACTTAGGAATCCTCACGATTCCTAAGGAGAAAATCCACCTATGAGATCCTCTCGATCCGTAGGGAGAAAAATCTCTATGAGACCCTCACGGCTCATAGAATTGAAAAGTCTTAGGCGGCAGATCTGAACCTGCGGCCTAAGCCATCGCTATCTCTTGGAAAAATTAAGTTGTCTGCCAATCAGGTTCATCGACAACATCATGATGTAAAGGCAGAAAACAAAAGAGCATACAAGATATTGCAAAAGAAAGTGTGTATCTTTATTCATTGACCTCAATCAAATACATGTGAATTATACAAAAGAGCAAAGAACGGATACATGTTACTCAGAAAAGAAAATTTTTACAAATGCATTGATACAAAGGCAGCTATTGGGAAGGAAGCGTCTTAAGTAGCTCTATCAGTTGTTCGTACACTTCCTTCCATGCCTTTTCCCGATTGGATACCACTGCCAACTCCGCCTCAACCTGGACCCGTTGCGGTGCGACGGATGCAAGCTGATCCCTGACGGCTTGGTGAGCAGCTTCACGGCCTGGGGTGTCATGCTCGGCGACATCAAGTGCCCGCTTTAGTCTCAGCCCATTCGATATGCGCTCCAGAAGACCCTCGAAGACGGTCTTCATCTCAGCGGCGTTCGCCTCAACTTCGGCACGCAAGCGAGCAATTCTGCTTGAAGAATCTTGGCACTCCTTCAGCCTCAAAGCCACTTCTTATTCCAGATGACGGAAATGAGAAGCGCTTTGCTCGAGCCATGCTCCCCGTTGGGTGCTCAAGGCCAAAGTTTCGGGGGACAGGCGCATTGACTCCAGCTGATGAAGGCGAGCCTCGATCTCCCGACAATAGTTAACCCAGGAAGTGACAATGCCCTCGTCATGGAAGGTGGCAAATATCGCCAACATCGGGTTAACCGTCGTGGCGAAGTCTTCAACAGATACAGGAGCCTCGATGTCGAATTCCTCGATGTAGTCGCTCAACATGCACAAACTATTAGCGGCACCTTTTGAGGACGGACGTCGCTGGGAAGGGCCGCCCGGTATTGTAATGCGAGACTCGAAAGGCACCGAGACTGGAACGACAGCTGGAAAAAGACGAAATGCGATTAGATGATGATTCAATAGATATGAAGGAAGTCATTGATAAGATAGTTTACTATACCGGTGGAGATAGGTGGCAAGGCCGGAAGGGCTGGTGGCGCAGCCGATCTTTCTGCTCCCCCTTCGATTTGCAGCACTGCAGTCAGAACAAGAGAGAGTTAGAAATAATTCTACCACTGAAAAGACAAAGCTACCAATCGGGAACGATACTCACCAGCGCCACCAGAGGGAGAGGTGAATTCAGATGGGAAAGAGAAGTGTGGGAGCAACACCTGATAGAGATGATCAAAAAGCACTCCTGGAAGATACAACAATGTGACTTTAGTACACAAATTATACATCTAGAAGATAAGATTAACAAATCGCAAACACATACCTTCCAACATCTTCGAGGGTATGAGAGAAGGCTGAGAGGTGACCACCGCCAAAGCAGTCGTTGAAGGCACTCCCTCGAGCGGTGGGGCATCGGCACTAGCTGCACCTGCATTACGAAAAGGTGAACTTGTCAGAAAAGGTTGTAAAGTAAAGAAAAGCAGCCACTTAGGATTTACCTGAGGAGCTCCCAGCTGAAACGGAGGCGACTCCCTCCTCTACCGATATGAGACCACCGCCCGTGGCCTCGTCACCCGACTCGATGGGGACCGTCGTCGTGCTAGCAAGACCTGGGGACGGCGGAGGGCCATAGACGGGAAGGGCTATGATTGGAGTATTGCCAGATTCCAGAGAGGGAGCGGTTGGCTCGTCCTCGGGAATCATGGCCACCTCATCCACTACTCTCTCAGGTTCAGTAGCTGCGGTAGTATCGTCTACCGTCGCCAGGGGACCGCCGACCTCGAGCGCCTCAGCCGCCACCACCCTGGACTCATCATCTGCCACCGCATCAGGTTCGGCATCAATGACCTTCTCGGCGGTAGGCCCCTCGACCTCCACTTCCGGCTCCATGGCCTCAACGATATTACCCACTGTCGGCTCGAGTTCGGCAGGCATCGCCTCCTCCGTTCCCCTAGGATCGACGGCTTCCACCTCTCCCTCGATCGGACTTGGCCCTGCAAAGATAAGAGATATAAGGACCAATGACATTAAAATCCTTATAACAAAAACTCTGAGAGAAATATTACCTGAAGCGGATTTACCGTTTGCGCTCCGAACTGCTCGCGCCACCTCTCTGCGGGCAGTGGATAGGGCGACAGGGGCCTCTTCGGAGGGAGTATCAGCTCGAGGGGCGGTGCTGGGGCCCGCTCCCATAGCCAAGGCAGCAGCCCTACGCGCCTTCGCCTCATGCCTCAACCGCTTCCTCTCCTCCCGAGCGGTCATGAGGGACCTCTGTGACGCCTCCTTCAAGGCATCATCGTCTTCATTCAGGGATGCCTCCAGAGCCTTTAAGGCATCTCTTATCGGCTCTCCAAGACGAACCTCCTGTGGTGGCCCAGAAGAAGCAGGAACGTCGGCAGCTGGTACAACATCTGCGTCGCTAGGAGGGAACGGCATTGAGGTTCCTGTAATTAAAAGGGAAGGGTTAGATCGACCATAACACAGGGAAAATGAAAAACTTGATAAGTTGAAACTTACTAAGGCCCATAGATGCCCTGAGACGTTCCTCCTCCTGAAAAGTCCTCAGAGAAGCAGCAATGGCTTCTTCATCAGTGATGCCTGTTGAAAGAAAAGAAAGAAAAGCGTTAGTCAAAAATAATGAAGAGGATATGTTGCAATAAAGAAAAGGCGACTAATAGTTACCTGATTGCGCAAGCTTAGCCAGCCACGCATCACGCTTCACCAACCATGCCGAAGCTCTGAGAGCAGCCTCCAAGTCTGTATCGTCCGGCGGCGGCATCACCAACCCTGCGTTGGTCCCATATTCGAGCAGACCTTCAGCATAAGGGGCATGGGGTTCCTGGCCGAACACGACATCCACAGCGAAGAGCGACTTCTTCTTTTTCTTTTGACCCCCGACCCTAGGCTCGCGGGGGATCGACTTCCGCTTAGCAGCCGCTTTGGGACGACGAGTCCCGATGTCCGCACCCACGCCAGACTCTGGCGAGGGTACAACCACTGCCTCCACTGGAGCACAGGGTGCGGGAGGTGCGTCTGTGATATCAGGGAGCGGCAGCTCACGTGGAGGACTTTGCGCACGTGATGATCTTCTCCCAGCATCTTTTAGAGGAGGAACCACCAGGATCCTTGGCGCTAAGGGAGCGTTACGATTGGTACCGGGGGGTACTTCTTTACGGTCGATCAACACTCGCCTCTCTTCCTTTATAACAGCCCCCGTCGCATGATTGTACCACTCTTTATATACATTAAGGAGTCGTGGAGCACAGGCCGGCGTGCTAATGAAAAAACGAGAACCCGTGTTCAGACGCATGAAGTGGTGTAACGCGTTCTCCATCCCTTCTTCATTTACAGCAGGTTCCAGTAAGAAAGCTTCTAAGGGTACCCCTTGATCATAACCCAGTTGTCGGGCAAAACGATGCGGGTTATATCTCATAAAGACTGCTGCACTGCCCTGCCTGAAGACTAGGAAACCCGGTCTAATAGAATACAAATGGAGGATCTCCCGGGCCGTCAACACTGAAGCTCCATCCTTGAAGGAGTCCTGTAATGGTCGCACCGCAGTGGTGGACGCTTTCCCAATGGTTAATACCTTATTAATAAAGGACATCCCGACTCCAACGGTGTGAGGGCGAAGCAGTAAACCCCTGGCGTCCCGTGGTGAAGGGGTCACGATTGATGAACCAATCAGATGTAAAATGCGAGGAAAACCGCACTTGTCAAAGAATGAAGGCCTTTTATGCATACCAAAGACACCCGCCGTGTGTAGCTCGAGCCACGATGCAAAGTAGTGCATCGGGAAGACCACGTGCAGTACCCCGGGCTCGTTGGCATCCGCTGCTCGGCTGAGGCCATGATATAGGTGCGCCAGGCCGGCAATCCCCACGGCCACCTTTACCCCAATGACCATGCGGTGGGCTGGATAAAAGACAGAGGGCCGCAAGCGATGAGAATGCATTGGGATCGCGAACCAACTCAGCCACAGCCCGAGAAATCCTAAGAAAAAAGCCTCCTCATCCATCCCAGGGACTGCAATTTCCGCGAAAGATATGGTAGGGAAGTCTGGGAGGAAGAAAGCCTTTTAGTCTATCTCCTTCGTCGGCAGGTTAGCCAAACCTAGACCAAAAGGATCATCCAGAATAGCAGATTTGACGGCTCCTGGCGAAATGACGCTCGGACGGAGGAAGCGAGCAATGAAGTCCTCAAAATTAACTCCTCGGCTCCCGTGTTCGATGAAAAGGGACTCGTAGATGTTCAACACCTTGATCAGGCTAGGGAATTGGTGTTGAACGGCATTTTCCGGCGTAATCCCCCTTACCATCGGCTTAGCACCGAAGACGTACTCATCTGTCGGGAGCAGCTCTTCATAGTGTTCCCCCATGACCGGTAGGCCGGATACCTCCGTGAATTCCTCCAAAGAAATGGACACTTCTCGATCCATGGCAAGGAAAGTGTGGGTGGGAATATTCCATTGCTCCAAGAAAGCCTTGAACCACCAGGTGGGGAGCGTAGGATATTGGAAGAGAGAGACGTAGACCGCGGTGTACAGTCCTAGTCTTATCAACTGCGATTTCCTCGTCGACAGAATGTACCGGGCCCACGGCAGATAGCCAATTGGGTGGCGGGGAATCAAACCAAGGTTATATGATTGCCCCCAGGGTCGTGCTTCTCCCTGACAGATACGGCGTCCTAGGATATCCAAAACCATAGGACGCTGAACCGGAACCGCATCCATAGCGGAATGAAGAAAGCTGTTTGCGGTCCAGTCTATCATCTCCACGGCATACTGCACTGGAGGTGGATTAGCGTAGTGAATTGCCGTGGTAGGTTCTGACGGCACCGCGCAGGTGAAGCTACGTCGACCCATAATAATCTGGTTATACCAAGACCCCCAAAGGTGGAGTTTCTTGTACTCAGGGTCGTACTCTCTAATCATGGTTAGGGCTTCACGGTCCAAGGGCGCCTCGGGAAATCCCTCCTCCGAGCGGACGAACGGGAATGAAGTGTCTTCAGACATGATCGCTGCAAAAGAACAATGTAGCCGTTAGTGTTGTAATCCCAACGTTTGGCATTGAAAAAAGAAAATGCATTAATTAAATAGAAATCAAAATTAATTAATTACACCGCACCACAGTGCAGTGAGTAGGAGACCAAAGAGGGACCCATAAAATCTAAATGACAATACGTCAGTTAATAAGACAAACTCATCATTGGATGAGATTGTCAGTTGGTCCCCGGGGAGACATTCCCATTTTAAAAAGGGGGAGAGAATCCCTAGAGACAAAGAGAAAATCTCCTCTTTCAGAGCAAAGCTCTGTCACAGAATGACACTTGTCAAATTCTGGTCTCAAAAGAATAAAATTCTATAAAAAGAACTTAGCTCTGTAATTTCCCATCAAAGAGAAAATTTTTGAAAAGAAATTTAAAATTAAAATTTCTGGAATCCCGAAAAATTCATGAAAACTTATAAAAAAAAATTCTTCATTTTTCGGATCTAAAAGATCTACATTTGATTCAAGAGCAAAGCTCTGTTCATGGGTTAGAACCCATGAACAGGGTCTCTATAGATCCATAAGTTTTTTTTTTAGAGCAAAGCTCTATTTATGAAACCCCAATAGAGATTTCTTTAGATCAAAAGATCTGTGAGAGCAAAGCTCTATTGGTTAATTAATATTAATTTCACTTGAAAATAATTTTACCTAAAATCTTCTGACTTGGAGAATGAGAGCAAAGCTCTAGGGTTCTGGAAACGAGAGCAAAGCTCTGGAGTTCTAAGCAAGAGCAGAGCTCTGGAAATCAAAAATCTTGAAATGATAAGATTTTTTCTAAGGGCTAGAGGCCCTATTTATAAGGCACTTGCGCCTCTTGAGCTCACCCCTTGATCCAACGGTCAGGGGGTTGCCACCGCTGCACTCACGTGCGCGCCACGTGAGCACAACGGTGGGGGGGCATTTGTTTCGCCCAATCAGAGCAAAGCTCTGTTCAAATTCAAAATGCAAAGTTTTTGAAGCAACGCTTCAAGTCTCGAGCACAACGCGCCGCGTGTCAGACGCTAATACGTCAACGCAGCGCCTAAGAAGGCGCGCCCAATCAGAGCAAGGCTCTGTTTAAAGGAAGCAACGCTTCAGTTGCGCTGCGCTCTGCGCTGCGCGACACGTGTCAGCGCAGAAGGAGGGGCTTAAATGCCAAAGGCAATTTATCCATGCAAAGTTACGTGTACTTGATAATAACGAATTAAAATCATACGATGCACAAGCGCAACAGAGAGCTAAAATGAAAGAACTCTTATTTATTCTTATTGTTATTACATTTAAAAAAGATCGCCGAATACGGGATCAGAAAGACAAGGGTTCACAAAAAGGAAAAGAAAATTAGTCAGCTCCCTCTCCGCCTTCTCCACCACGTCGAAGCGGCGATCTTCCCGAGGGGTAGCCATCCAACGGTCGACGCCGCACTCCTGGGAAAAAGTGGCGATGACGACCCGACGAGCCCGTATCTGGCTCAGTAAGTAGAAGGAGAAGTCCCTCAGGGCTTTGGTGATCAAGAGCGCTTCGAAAAAGCTCTCGATCTTATCCTCGGCCACATCAAGTACTGCCGAGGACATCTCCGCCGGAAGAGGGGGAATGTCGGCGAGCACCGAGGCAAGGATCATCCGAAGCCAAATAGAATTCGGAGGCAAAGGAGACCCCACATGAGTCGAAAGCTCGTACATGGCGGCATCGCATTGTTCATCTGAAAGAGAGGAGTCTACCAAGCGCGCAGCGAAGCGGGGAACAATGTCCCGAATCGGCACCTCCCATGGTTGTCGACGGGAATGAGGGCGATTGCAAGCCATGATTGAAGAAGTTCTCTAAAAATGAGAGACGAAAAGGCTCAGCCTCGAATTATATATATAGACCCAGGCGCAGAAGATTCTGTGCGTAATGAAATCATTTCCAAGGCCCGGAAAATTAGAATTTCGGGAATACAAGTTTGACTTGAAAAGAGGAGATGAAAAGATATCTCAGGAGAATCAACGCTTCCGATTCTCCCAAAATTCAAACTTTAATAAATGAAGCAACGCTTCAGATCCTCTGCGCTGAGCGCAACGCGCCACGTGTCAGGCGCAGATGTATCAGCGCTGCGCCCAAGAGGGCGCGCCCTTTCAGAGCAAAGCTCTGTTTAAGGGAAGCAACGCTTCGGTTGCGCATGCACTGCGCTGCGCGACGCGTGTCAGCGCAGATGCGCTTACGCTGTTGCGCTGCGCTCTGCGCTGCGCGACACGTGTCAGCGCAGATGCGCTAGCGCAGTTGCGCAGTGCGCTGCGCGACACGTGTCAGCGCAGATGCGCTATCGCAGTTGCGCTGCGCTGTGCGCTGCGCGACACGTGTCACGCGCTGAAGCACCCGCGCCAAACAGAATTAAATTTCTAAGAAATCTTTTCTGTTCTTGTTAAAACAAGAAGATTTTCTTCTGCAAAGCAGAAGCCCTTGGATCAAAGATTCAACGGTTGGGAAAATTCCCCAAATCATTCAGAGAAAGATCTCTTCAACAAATCTAACTAATTTATGGGCACTATAAAAAGGACCCTAAGCCTCAATTCAGAGGCATGATCATCATCCTTCTAAAAAAAACAGAGAAAGAGAGAAAGAAGAGAGCTCTTGAAAACTCCTCAAGAAAAACAGAAGGTAAAAACCTTTAAAAAAAAAAAAGAAGAGAGAAAATTCTCTTGTGGATAGATTATTGATCTAAGAACAAGATCAATAATTTTAAATAAGAAAAATATATATATACATACATATATAAATAAATAATAATAGTGCTTTGCACTTTTTTATGAACCTCTGGTTCTTGAAACAAAAGAGAAAAATTTATTTTTCTTTGATCTAAATGTAGATCAAGAAATTAAATAGTGCTTTGCACTTCTGATTCTTGGTGCTTTGCACTTCCAAACTGCGCTGTTGCGCTCTTGAGAGAGCGCCACGTGTCAGCTACTTGTGCTACGCAATAGAGCTTTGCTCTCCAGAATTGGCGCAATTCACCAGAGCGCGCCACGTGTCAGCAGCGCAGCAGCGCAGCGCACTTGTGCAGCGTACTACGCTATTGCGCTTGCGCTCACCAGAGCGCGCCACGTGTCAGCAGCGCAACAGCATAGCGCACTAGCACAGCGCATTGCGCTGTTGCGCTTGCGCTTACTAGAGCATGACACGTGTCCTAACCATAAGCGCTTGCGCTCAATGATTGGCGCAAACCGCCTGATAAATGCAATGCATTTCTCAAAGGGCCAGGCCTAAGTCAAAAGACTAAGCAGGCCTAATTAAATTGATACTCTGCATCAATCATGAGCAAAGCCCAAACAAAAAAATAAATTGATGCAACGCATTATTTAAAATGGGCCAAGCCTTAGCACAGGTCTAACAGACCAGAAATAAATAAAAGGCTTTGAATATTTTTCAACTGGACTTAGCCCAATTTTGGCCGTAAGTCCTCAAAGTAAATTGACTGAGCAAGATCTCTCTCTTAAATCAATTTACTACTGGTTCAAGGGTACATTTCTGAACCCCTCTGACATTTGCCGTTGTAATCCTTCAACGACATTAGAGAGGTGACGAGTCCCGACGGCCATAAATTAAATGGACCACCACATCCCTAAACTGGAACATGGACCACCACGCCCTAAACTGGAACATGGACCGCAACGTCCTTAAACTACCTACGGACCACTATGTCCCTAAACTGGAACAATAGAGCCTCCAAACTCTCTTTTGCCAGATCTAAACGGTCCCGTTTAAGTTGATCTTAGCCCCAAATATGGCTAACGTATCCTTAGACATTTAAATGAATGATAAAATTCCAAATCAACTTTGGTTCAAGGGTACATCTCTGAGCTCCTCTGACACCTGTCGTCGTAATCCTTCGATGACGTCAGAGAGGTGACGAGTCCTGACGGCCATATATCACTACGTTAAGTCGATCTTAGTCCCAAACAAAACTAATGTATCTTTAACGAACGTTTAAGTTGATCTTAGGCGCAACGCGACTAATGCATCCTTAAACTAAAAACACCAAACCCAAATCTAAGTAAATGCGGATTTGGACTAATCCACGTCCTACGGGCGACGGCATTAATCAGTCTCCGTATACAATCCACGGGCAACCACAAACAAAACAAACACACACGACACGAAGTGAAATTCTGGAGAAGGAGAAAGTGGTTACCGCAATGCGGTAGCGTAATTAACTGCAGGGGCTTGCGCCTGCAGGGAAGAGCGTCCCCACAATCAAAAACTCCTCAAACGAGGGGGAATCTGAAAAAAGTCTGCTACGTCGGACGCATCCGTTTAAACCTTTGATATATGGTGCCATAAATCAACTTGGCATCTTCGGAGAGGTGGACGGATAGCACCAATTAGCATCTGCCCCGAATCTCAGGTACAGACGTCCTAATGTCTCGGCCGCCTTTCGGAGGGGAACAGGGATGCTGATGTCAACCCAAATCAGATCAAATCAGCAAGTCAACTTCAACCCTGATATCGCAGAAAGCGAAGCAAGTCAAATCCAATCCCTGACACCGCAAGAAGCGGAGCAAGACAAATCAAGCACCGACCGTCCAAGTTGCAAAAGGGCGGAAACGACATCCCCGTCGGAATTATGCTTTGACTCAAAATCAAGTCAACCAACGATCTCCCCATCGGAATTATGCTTCGACTCGGAATCAAGTCAACCAACGACTTCCCCGTCGGAATTATGCATCGATTCGGAGTCAAGTCAACCAACAACCTCCCCGTCGATATAATGCTCCAATTCGGAATCAAGTCAACCAACAACCTCTGCGGTGGAATCATACTTCGTCTCAAAGTGTACCCCGTGTCGAAATCATGCTTCGCCTCGGAGTACCTGCTTTCCCCGTCAGAATTATGCTTCGCCTGGGAATTGACCTCTGCGTCGGAATTATGGTTCGTCTCAGAGTGTACCCCATGTCGAAATCATGCTTCGCCTCAAAGTATCTGCCATCCCTATCGGAATTATGCTTTGACTCGGAATCAACCTCTGCATCGGAGCTATATTTTGTTCAGAATGTCTGCCATGTGCCGGAACTAAGTTTCGTCTCAGGATACACCTGTCCCGTGTCAAAATTATGCTTTGCCCCAGAACCCTGCGTCGAAACTACGCTTCGTCTCAGAATATATCCTCCCCTTGGAATCATGCTCTGCTCTTCAGAATTATGCTCTGATCCCCGGAATTATGCTCCGCTCGTCGGAATTATGCTCCGATCTCTGAAATCATGCTCCGCTCTTTGGAATGATGCTCCGATCCCGGAATTATGCTCCGATCGTCGGAATCATGTTCCGCTCTTCGGAATGATGCTCCAATCCCGGAATTATGCTCCGTTCATCGAAATTATGCTCCGATCTCTAGAATTATGCTCTGCACATCGGAATTATGCTCCGATCCCCGGAATGATATTCCACCTTAAAGTCCAACTCCCCACGAACAAGATTCATCAATTTCATGCACACAACCCATACACGCGGTGTGCATTTATTGATGGGGGAACTTTGTTAGGATCAAAAATTACACTCCGGTTTACCAAGTCAAAGTCAAAGTCAAGCTCAAGCTAGGTGGGCCCAAGCCCAGGTCAAGTGGGCCCATGCCCAGGTCAAGCATCGCGGCTGGCCTACCCAATGCCGAAATGAAAATTATGTAATAAATAATTTTGATATAATTTTTATGAATAAATGTATAAAAAAAAATGGGTATAAAGACAAATTTTTGTAAAGCCCATGGCTCATGTGCAAAAGAAATAAGCACATGAGGTATGAGATGGGCAAAATGCCATTTTGTAAAGCGCAAGGGGCTAAGTGTAAACTTGTAAACCTATATAAGGCAACATGATGATGAAATAAAAAAGAAGAAAGAAGGATTCCCCATCAAATCTCTAGGGTTTTATGTCTCTTTCTTCAAGGTTCAAAGCCTCCTTCTTCTTTTCTTTGAATTAAATCAAGAATTTTTGTTTTCTAAAAAAGAAAATAGTTTTTCACCATAAAACCTTTGGAGAGAAGTTCAAGTCTCCTGTCAGAACTCTAAAAATGTGATATTTTAAATCTCATCACCCTTCCTTCCCCAGATCCAAAAAAGGAAAGAAGAGGAAGAAGGAGACCCAGCCTAAAAAAGAACCTCACTTTGAGAGGATTCAAGGTTCAAAAAAGGAGAAAGGGGTCCTCTTTCATCATCCAAGATATAGATCTTGGAGCTTCAAGAGATATCTTTTGGGTTTTCTAAAATAAAAATCTTTTGGGAGTTTAACTCCAAATAAAATTATTTTGAGAGTTTAACTCCAAATAATTTTTTCGGGAGTTCAACTCTAAATAAAATCTTTGGGAGTTCAACTCCATATTTTAAAAACCTTTTGGAGTTTAACTCCATAATAATTATAACAAAAAAAAGATTTTTTTAGAGTTTAACTCCAAGCCAGTGGGCACCCTCCACTTTCCCCCACGTGAGGGGAAGGGAAGCTCCTACAAAGGGGAAGCTCCTTGCTCCCTCTCATGTGAGGGGGAGTGTCACGCCCCGCTTCCCAGTGTACGGAAGTGGAGACGTGGCAAGCCTGCAACGTATTTACTAAGAAATAAATACATTAAGCGTAATTAAGCAATATATGTATAAAATGCACAAGAATTGACAAGAGATATAAAATGAACAACAACTTTTATTAACATTCATCTTTACATTACAACTGCTTTAAAAAGAAAAGGTACAATGATATAAAGCAATGCCTAAACAGTGGCATACAAACTGAAATAAGTACAAGGTGAACTAGAAGTCCTGCTGCTCCAAATCCTCCTGGCTGGGCTCGATCTCCTGAGAGTCCGGTCCTCCTGACGAACATTCCAAAGAAAAAAATAGATAAGAATATCGTCAGCGAACCAGCGCTCGGTAAGTCCCAAAAGAAAGAATGGAATATAGCAAGTAAAGAGAATTGAAACTCGTAAGTTATTCAGGTATAAGATTGATATTCTAACGTAGTTGTTTGTAGCTTGGTACAGAAGGTATTTGTGTATACGAGAGAAGTCCATCTTTCCCCGTGGACTATGGTAACATGTAGTACAAGGCCCCATCAAAACCCACGGGACAACGGCATGAGAGTTCATGTAGGTGACTTTTAGTGATCATCTCGTGCCACGCTATACATTATGTACCCCGTTAACCCCGTAATGTATTGTATAGATTATATGGCTTGTCGAGACCATGGATACAAGTTGTTCAAGTAGTCAGATTCAGGACGTAAGCTTGTAGTCATGTCAAGTTATAGCTATGGTTCGATCAAGTCAAGTCTTGTATTCAGGTTTGATATTCAGGTTCATGTTCAAGTATACATGTTAGACATTGGATTCATATTTCAATTGGACTATGATTTGAATTTGGATTCAGGTTTGAGTTAGACACAGACTTGAGTCAGACATTTAGATCCTGAATTAGGTTCGGGAGTTATCGGTAACTGCTGCACATGGACGGCAGGATTTATGTTTTTTCCAAGACAATTACCATTGATAACACCGTTAAGTTTTCTACCTTAAATAGGCAAGCACTCACTTTCTCCGGCTCCCTAGGGCTCAAGAGAATTGATCCGGTTAAACCTATATTTACTAAAATCCTTAAATGTAATTTTATATAACTCGAGGGGGTTTTATGAAAAAAAATTTAATAAATAGTTTCAAAATAATCTCGAGACATTATTTATATTATTTAGGGAAACATGGATGTGAATTTTAGGGATTTGAGATATTATAATGATAATATCTTAGATTGGAGAGTTCATGGTATTTTACTGTAAAGTTTGACTTATGTTGGTATCTTGATGGTATTTTGATGAAAGTTGTAATTCTTTCATTTGAAAAGTATAAAGTTTTTATATTTTGAAAATATATGGATTTGTAATATTTATATAATTATAAAAAAATAATTTTATTTAAATAGAAAAATGTGTTTTTCTTAAAAACCGTATTTAAAACGTTTCGAGACTGAATGCTCCGTGAGGAGGTCTGCATCTCGCTCTGCTAGCCCAAGAATGTGCGATAATCCACACCATCGAATAGTGGGTCCCCTAAAAAGGGTTGTAGAGGCTTATTTGCAAAGGAATTTTATAATACAATTCCAAAGAAAACCGTTTTTTTATAGTAAATGGTATTTTAATGAAATATTTTCTCGAAACACAAATCTACATAAAAGAGTTATCGTGCTATGGAACCATGTGTGTTTGTGAGAGGTAGGTCAGTACCCCGTAAGGTTTTCTAAAGGTAAAGTATTAATAACATACTTAAAGGTGATATGTAAAGTTCATAGTATTTTAATATAAATGTTGATTTAAAGTTATTTTGCATAATATTTTTGATTAAAATTTGGTTCTAAAAATTGGTTTTATTTTAACAAGCATGGTGTAGGAATATACATGAAGAAAATGTAAGAAAAAGTGGAATTTTAGAGGTTTAAAAGAAGATGTCGGTGTTAACTTCACTTCCGACATATTTTATGAAAAGAGACTTTCATAGAAGAAGAAGATGGATTGGAAGGGATTTACTAGCTATATAGATGAATAGAAGGTTGAAGGAGAGAGGGTTGTCGTCGTGGTGTCGTGGGGTCGCCAGAATTTACTTTTGTACTCGCCGGAACTTGATTACTTGCTAACTCCTTTTCTACTCCTCTTGTACTTAGAAAATTTTAAGAATTTTGGCTATAATTTTCAGAATGATGAATGGATAGGGTATGGGGTAGTATTTATAGTGTGGAATTAGGGTTTTGGAATTAAAATGGATTAAAAATATGATAAATGGGGAATTGAGGGGTCTCTGTTTGCTTGCAGAGCAATCAAACAGTGCAGGAGAGTTAGGGGTAGGGGAAAAGACTTGTGTGTAAAGCACAGGGCTTATTGCCCACGGTTGGACCAACCCCGCCGACTAAAAATCTATATCCAGCGGTCGATTGTTAGATTGGGGTCGTCGGATTGGGGCCACGTGTTCCTCTCTGTATTAATACTCTTTTGCATATGTTTATTTCTTTAGGTTTTTCATTTTTATGTGCATTGCACTTGTAAATTTTTGGGCTTTTCGAACACAAGGGCTACGTCACAGTAGTGCAAGGCTTTACAAGTGAGCCACAAGTGACTTCTTGCTGTTTTTAAACAAAAATTAACTTATAAATTGTACTCAGGCTTGTAAACTCCTTTCTGTACATTAAATTGAAAATTTTTGTACAGTAAATTCAGAGTCGTTATAGGGAGGCTCCCACAAAGTGGGAGCCCCCTTACCCCATCTAACGTGAGAGAAGGAAGCTCCCACAGTGGGAGCTTCCTCTTAAAAAATAAAAAAATCAAAAAAAAAAAGTTGTCTTTGGAGTTTAACTCCGCAATAAAAATTCTTTTGGGAAATTTAAATCCATATAAAATCTTTTGGAGTTTAACTCCATACAAAAGCTTTTGGGGAGTTTAACTCCACGAAATTTTTTTTGGAGTTTAACTCCATACAAATGTTTTTGGGAGTTTAACTCCATAAAAAAAATCTTTTGGAGTTTAACTCCATACAAATGTTTTTAGGGGTTTAACGTCATAACAAAAATCTTTTGGAGTTTAACACCATACAAATGCTTTTAAGGGTTTAACTCCATAAAAAAAATTAGAATTTAATTCCATACAAATGATTTTGGGGATTTAACTCCATAAAAAAAATTTGGAGTTTAACTCTTCCAAAGAAATCTTTTGGAGCCCCCTCACGTGAGAGGGAGGTGTGGGAGGCCCTGCTCCCTCTCAAGTGAGGGAGGAAGCACCCGGTGGGAGCTTCCCCCTTCACATGAGGGGAGGTTGCTCCCACCAAGTGGGAGCCCCTGCTCCCTCTCACGTGAGGGGGAGAAAGCTCCCATTAATTGGGAGCTCCCTACTCCCCTTCATGTGAGGGGGAGGCTCCCACTCAGTGAGAGCCCCTTCGCCCCTCACATGAGTGGAGAGGGGCTTCCCCTCCCTTTTTTTATTTCCCTTCATGTGAGGGGGAGGCTCCCACTTAGTGAGAGCCCCTTCGCCCCTCACGTAAGTGGAGAGGGCTTCCCCTCCCCTTTTTTATTTGTAAAAATAAAAGAGAGAGAGGAAAATAAAATATAAATAATAAATAAAATAAATTTTTAAAAAATATTTCCTTCAATATTTTGGGGAGTTTAAATCCATACAAAAACTTTTGGGAAATTTAACTCCACGAAAAATCTTTTGGAGTTTAACTCCATACAAATACTTTTGGGAGTTTAACACTATAAAAATAAAAAAATCTTTTGGAGTTTCTCCATACAAATTCTTTTGGGAGTTTAACTCCATAAAAAAAATCTTTTGGAGTTTAACTCGATAAAAAATCTCTTGGAGTTTGACTCAGTACAAATACTTTTAGGAGTTTAACTCCATAAAAAATTCTTTTGGAGTTTAACTCTATACAAATGTTTTTGGGAGTTTAACTTCATAAAAAAATCTTTTGCAATTTAACTCCATACAAATGCTTTTGGGACTTTAACTCCATAAAAAATTCTTTGGAGTTTAACTCCATTAAAAGAAAGAGAAAAAATAGTATTTTGGAGCCTCTGCTCCCTCACATGTGAGGGAAAGAGAGCTCCCACTAAGTGGGAGCTCTCCCCCCGAGCCTCCCCCTCACGTGAGGGGGAGAGGGAGCTCCCACTCCCCTCTCATGTGAGGGAGAGAGAGCTCCCACTAACTGGGAGCTCTCCCCCCGAGCCTTCCCCTCACGTGAGGGGGAGAGGGAGCTCCCACTCCCCCCTCACGTGAGGGGGAGGCTCACACTAAGTAGGAGCTCCCTACTCTCCTTCACGTGAGGGGCCTCCCTCACGTGAGTAGAGAGGGGCTTCCCCTCCCCTTTTTTTTAAAAAAAGAAGATAAAATATAAAAATATAAAATATAAATAATAAATAAAATAAATTTTGAAAAATGTTTCTTTAAATATTTTTATAAGAAAATCATTTGTCACAAATGAAATAAACATGCCCTTCTGCATTGCTTTCAAAGACCGACACTTCACATTGAGCTTGCATGACTATTTTGACCCATCAGTCGGAGGTTTCCTCACTTCAAAGGTGAGGGGTAATTAACGGTAGTTTAGTCCGCGGCTGCCGGAGATTCGGGTCCCTACAATCAATAAACCCCGGCCTATCCTAAACAGGGGGAATCTGTATACGCCTGACAAGCGACGCGAATCCCATCTCAACAGGGTGACGAAAAACACCCTACAATGGGCAGCGGCGGTCAATGTTGTTGTGTACTTGATCAACAGAAGTCCGGCAAGTGCGCTTGATAAAGACATTCCGGAAGAAAATTGGCCGGGTAAACCGGTTGATTATTGGCACCTAAAAGTGTTCGGTTGTGTTGTGTATTCTTTGGTTGATAAGAAGGAAAGGAGTAAGTTTGACTCCAAGTCTAAGAAATACACTTTCATCGGATATGGTGGAGATGAGTTCGGATATCGGTTGTTGGATTACACAAGTAAGCAGGTAATATGAAGCCGGAACATCATCTTTGATGAGCAACACTTGTACAAAAAAGAAAAGCAAGCCAAGTAAGATGCAGTACGTGAGTTCGTTGAGCTAAATGGAACTCAAGAGCATTTAGGTACCTACAGGTGGTGATCATAACTTAGAGGAACCCGAGGTGCAGGATCAGGTTCAAGAACAGGATGGTGACCATGTTCAGCAACCAGATGTATCAGTTTTGAGAAGATCTAGGAGAGAAATAAGGATACCTGAAAGACTTATGACCAACTTTGTTTTGCACACTGATTCAGGAGAGCCCGAATCCTTTGAAGAAGTAACAAGCGACGGTACTAGTAAGCAATGGGAGAGAGTTATGGATGAGGAGATGGATTCTTTGAAGAAAAACCGTACATGAGATTTAGTGAAGCTATCTAAAGGTCGGAAAGCGTTGCTTAATAGGTGGGTGTACAGGATTAAAGATGAGGCTGATGGTATGAAGCGGTACAAGGCTTTCTTGGTAGTCAAGAGTTACGCACAAAAGTAAGGAATTGACTATCAAGAGATTTTTTTCCCTGTGGTAACGATGACATCCATTCCGGTAATCCTTAGTATTGAGGCGATGGAGGATTTGCATTTAGACCAGCTAGATGTCAAGACTGTGTTCCTTCATGAAGATTTGGAGGAGGAGATCTATATGATGCAACCACCGAGATACGAAGAGATTTGGAGGAGATATGGTGTGTAAGCTGCGAAAGAGATTGTACGGCCTCAAGCAAGTTTCCAGGCAGTGGTATCTCAAGTTCGATCGGTTTATACTAGAGACAGGATTTGTGCGGACTGAATCAGATCACTGAGGCTACGTTTAAACTTTCAAAGACGAAGACTGCATTATTTTGTCGTTGTATGTGGATGACATGTTAGTAGCAGGTCTGAGTTTTGAGAAGATTCAAAGTTTGAAGAAGATAGCCGTGAAATTCACTATGAAGGATTTGGGAACGGCAAAGTAAATCTTGGATATGAAGATCGTTCGAGATAGGAAGCAGCGAAAGCTATGGTTATCGCAAATGGACTACATTGAGAAGGTTTTGAAGCGGTTCAATATGGACAAGTCAAAACCGGTGAGTACGCCTTTAGCGAGGCATTTCAAACTCATGAAGAAGTTATGGCTGACAACTGAAGAGAAGGATGAGATGGCGAGAGTACCATATGTTTCTGCAGTGGGGAATTTGATATATGCGATGGTGAGTACGAAACCTGATATTGCACATGCAGTGAGAGTTGTTAGCCGGTATATGTAAAATCTGAGGAAGGAGCATTGGAATGCGGTGAGGTGGATTCTAATATATCTTAGGGGTACATATAGTCATTGTTTATACTTCGAGAGCGACTTATTAAAGGTTCAAGGGTACGTTGATGCAGACTATTTGGAAGATCGAGATAGTGGGAAGAGCACAACGGGGTATGTATTCACGGTTGGGGGAACAACGGTTAGTTGGGTCTCTCGATTGAAAAAGATGGTTGTTTCCCCCCAATAATAGAAGAGCAAGGCTCTGTTCAAAATTTGAAAAGAGGCAGCGCTTCACGTGCCTTGCACGAGAGCACCAGCGCCAAGAGTTAAAAACTCTGAGACGGCAGCTTACGTGCCCTGCACGAACGCGTCGGCGCCAGAACTAAAAGTTCTCTGCCATTGGATCAAAGATCCAATGGAGATGATAAATCATCAAAATACAAAATTAAATTCTGCTGAGAAAATATTCCTCAAATCTTTCCAAACGAGAAAGATAACTCTCTGTAAAATAGAGCACCATTGGATTAAAAATCAAATGGTGATTAAAAAAATCACCAAAGCTACAGAATAAGCTCTGTAGAGGAAAATATATTCCCCAATCTTTCTAAGCAAGAAATATTGCGCTCTGTAAAACAGAGCACCGTTGGATTAAAGATCTAATGGTGATTAAAAATCACCAAGATACAGAATAAGCTCAGTATGGAAAATATTTTCCCAATCTTGTTAAAAAACAAGAAAAATATCTTCTGTAAAACAGAAGTTCTTGGATCAAAGATCCAACAGAGGATAAAATTCCCAAATCAATTAAGGATCTCTCAATGAGAGATTTCTTTAACTAAATCAACAAACTTGCCTTCGCTATACAAATGCCCCAAGACTTCAAGTCTTGTATAGAAGAACCCCCCCCCTCATAAACTTCAAGTTCAGAAAGAAGAGCAAGCAAAAAAGCTTTAAGAGAGAAGAAGGAAGAAGAACTTTCTTCAAGGTAAATAAAAGTAGTAGAGATCAGAGCATCTCATCTGCATATCTAAGGGTTTAACCCTCATAAAAGAACATAGTTCTTTCCCTGGATTTAAGATCCATGAGACAAGTCTTCCATAAATGAGAATTTAATTCTCGTGGGGATGAATTTGTTCTTGGGGATCGAAGATCCAGAGAAGAACAGAGAATTGAACTTTTCAGAACATAATACACGAAGAAAAATCAGCGTCGAGCGCCTCACGTTCCCCACACGTGGGCGCTGCTCAATAAAGAGTGCTTAGCACTTGTTCATCACAGAATACTGCATTTTATACCGCCCATTCTTACGCTCGGTTGTTTATAGGTAGGTGCTTTTAATCCGTGTTTGTTATATATTTGCAGGATACAGGTTCTCGGTTCTAAAACGGTAAATTCATGGAAAACACGACAAAATCCGGGTTCCTGCCAACCACTGAGAAAACACGGTCTCCGCTCGTCATCCGTATGTTGCCAGATACCAGTTTAGGAAGACAAAATGTCAAATCAATGTCACCTTCATGCACAAGGCTCAATGGCAACAACAAGTTCCAAGAAATCTACGCGGAGCTCGAGGCAATCATGACAAAAACATCCACAAAAAGTCCACCTTTCCTCAACAGAAATTCTGGAAGAATTGTGAAAGAATTATCAGAAAATATGTGTACCAGACAACAGGGGACAGCAGATCAGGGCCGTACAAGAAACCCCACACCCTAAACCTACTGTAGGGGCACGGATCCGCGGCCAATAGGGGGTATTGGCGGCGGATCCGCGGCTTGGTGGGGCCCTCTCTGCGTCAACTTTTGGGGGTATTTTGGGTATTTCCCATGTGGTCTGGTGGTTGCCCTAGAACTCCATTCTCCTGCCTATAAATACAGCAGTTTTGAGCACAACCAAGGGTCATTCTTTGTTCTCCATTCTTTTGTAGGATTTAGTTCTTTTTCTTCTTCTTCTTCATTCCTCTTCCATGAAATTGTAAGTGAGAAGCTTTTTTGTGGATGTGAATAAAGATGAAGGTTTTTTGTATTATTCTTTTTGTTTAAGCTTCCCCCTTGAGCTCTCTACCTTAACTTGATCTTGCAACCTCTTAAGTGAGCTTGCAAGTTTAAGTTTTGGTCATTGGTCTCAAGGGGTTGTATCATTTCGTTCTCGCCTTAGCGCTTCAATTCACATGCGTTCTCTACCCTTCCCTTGATCTTGCAACCTCTTCATTGAGATTGCAAGTTTAAGGGTTGGCTATTGATCCCATGCTTGTTTTGAGTTCTATGGTTCTTGTAATTACTTTCTTGCATTTTTCATTCTTGCTTTTATTACTTGCAATTTTATTCCTTGTACTTTAATTACTTGTATCTTTTCTTTTCTTTGTTCTTTTCTTTTTGTCCTCTCTTTTTTGGTTCTCTTTTGTGAATGTTGTAATTATCGTCGTTGTTAAGAATTAATACGGTATTGTAAGTTAACGTTTCTTTGCCAATTCCTTTTCCCGTTATTTTCCATTTGAACTTCGCCCAAACCATACGCAAGCGCTCCGTTAGGCACCGTACCCTGACAAGGTAACGGTGATTCCTAACCGCGGCCGGTTGCGTTCGGTTTGGCCGGAGGCGAAAGCAAGAGACAAGAACGGAAGGACAAGGGTAAATAAGCCGGATTCCACGAATACCGCGCTTAAATCCCCTAATCCACGTTGTTGCCGATTGCTTAGCTTCAATTGGTCAAGACTCGGCTCAAAGGTTTTGAGTACGGATTTCTTAGCTTACAATCTCGTATTTTTTCTTAACAACTTTATACTTGCAGATAAACACATAGGTTAGATCAAACAAACATACAGATTCTTTATTGACTCGTCTAAAACAAGAAGGTAAGATAACACCATCTCCCTGTGGACCGACCCGTGCTCACCGGCTAGCTGCAAAGCGACACCGTCCTGATCGCGGTTACACTTAAATTCTTTGAACATCCGACACGCCATCGGCGTGCGATCAAATGGCGCCGTTGCCGGGGAGACGGTAGCGTATTTTCTTTCTTGTTATTCGGGTTAATATTCTTTTTGTATATAAAAAAAAATCTTTTTGTTTTTTTTTTTTATCATTTTTGTGGGCAAGTGTGCAGATTTTTGCGTATTTGCAAACTGCGATTGTGGGAGCAAAGTGTACGTTCAAGGTTAAGGTGATTACGAAGTACAGTGCCAAAGATCCGGGTAGTTTGACCCGCGCAAGCGAACTTTTCAAGCTTACCGGATTTGATTCAACGGGGGTTTCCTAACCCAAAACTTAACGGTACGTACTTTACTAACACCTTCTTCTCAAATCCGACGCTTCCAATATACTATTCTTTTGCAGGATTCTTTGCAAGTTCGCTAGCAAACACTAAAAATTGACTAACCCGTATTTGTTGCAGCGCCGCGCTTAAACTAAAAAACGATTGTTTGATTCTTTATAGAATTTTTTTTGAATTGCGCATTGCATCAATTAATACGGACTTAAGGGCAAGCGAACCCCACAACATACGGTAAAGGATTTCATCACCTTTCCCGTGGCCCACAAATCACGAACTTGAGCATAACGTTTACCCGCACAAAATTTAAAAGAAACTAGACTTTAAGCCTTAAGGACTTCGCGCTCACTAGGAGAAGTTAACTGTGTTTAGAATTTCGCTTAACGGTATATTGTTTACGGGGTGTCTAGGAAAGTGTTAACGGCGCAACCGCCAAAAGAGAAAGGGTTATTTAATTAAGGAACTTCGCGAAAGCGTTGGAAAACCTCCCCTTATCTCTGCACTTACCTGGCCTCGTGATCAGTGTATCTTGAGCCTGTTTCTCGACACAGTTTTACTTCGACAATCAAGTTCTGGAGCAGGTCTAGTTGACCTAGGTGAACCCTAGAACGATTAGGTGTGTGGTATTTTTGCGTCGTGATTGTTTTTGTCCATATTGTTTTTTATTCTTTTGCTAAATTATAAACTAAAAAAAAAAAAAATTATCACATTCTTTTTCCCCTCCTTTTCTCTGTCTTTCTCTCTTTCTCTCTTCATATCATGGGTACTCCACCTCGCAAAACTCTTGCCGAACTTTGGTACCCACAACTAGACATTACTTCTTACGGTTCTTGCTTTGGCCGAACATCGAACGACCCCTCCATGCCTAAAGTTTCACTGAAAGATCGCATAGCAGCGTCTAGGACAAACACTTGCACTCCTCATTCCACTTTGTATCAACCTTTTCAACCTCCCGCACCCGCTTATGTTGATACCCCTTCTGCAAGCCGTCCTTTGTCCATCGCTGAACGTATCGAACAATCCCGTAGCCGATCTTTCACTCCTTTCACCGCTTCAAATTCTTGGGATCAACAATTCCATTCACTTTCTTATCCCAATGTTGATCCCACTCCTGTCCAGCCATTCAATTCCTACCAATCCTACCCTACTTTTGCACCTTCCCTAGACATTGCTTCAGAACCGCCATTTGGGAGTTTTCAGTATCCAAACAACTTTGAATCTTTTACTGAAACTCCTTCACAACCTATGTCTAGTCTGGAACAGTCGTTGGAAGATTTTAGGGTAGCGTCAAGCCAACAGATGATGGATTTGAATGCGTCCATGGCCGCCCTCATGCAACCTAGTGACCCGGTAGCTAGTTCTCAACTAGCTCCAACATTTTCAATGTATGATGAGGCGGCAGGACAGGCCGTGAATTTGAGTGGAGAGAGTGAGATGTACCCCCTCCGAATCAAACCTACCCGTCTGAAATTGAATCCCACAACTCCTATGTTGAAAGTCTATCTAGTGTTCCAAACGATTCACCAGTTGAAGATAGAATGATTAATGAGTTGTGCGACTTTGTGGTATTTGATTTACCTGATTGTGAAGGGTCCATTCCAAGTGAAACCAATCCCAATCCTTTTGACCTCTACACCTCCATCTTAGAACCAGAATCGATTAATATCCATGCTTTTGATGAGGTGTCTGAGAATATAAATTTTCACTTGATTGAGGATATTGACGCTGGGAATAATTTGGATGATGAACCCATAGATTTGACTGAGTTTTTCTTTTCAAATCATCATCCCGAGTCATTAAATTTTTTTCCCGAACCCCATATGCGTCTGGACTTTGATGAAATAGGCATGGATGAGATAAATTTTGAGGAGAATATTGAGGATAGTTTTGAGGATGAACCAATTTTGATTGATGAGTCGGATTTTCCAATTCATCCTAATCCTTCCACTGACTGTGTACACCCTCCTGAACCTTTAACCGATAACCTTCCTCAACCACTTCCCTCCATCCTTTCCATCGTTCCGACCTTGCAAGAACCCGTATCACTTCCATTTCCATTGTCTGGTTTACCAAGTTCGGCGTACCCATGGTTTCTTACGAATCTTGAGGGATTTGACCCAATCTCTCGACGGGTTAATAGATTAGCACAATCGCTGTTTACACATCGCTCATCACGAATTGTGCTAATCTATTTACTCCATTTGCACCCTCAAGTTCGTATTCCACTTCCTTTTCCCTTCCGCCATTCTTCTTCTCATCTACCGAGACCGCATTCCACTTCTCTCCACAAGCGGTCTCGCGTAGTCTCCATTTCTTACCTCTCCGCATTCTTCCACCAGCCACTGCTTTATAGAGATACAATCTTTGAATGGTTGGTGTTAACTTTTGGCCTGTGTAAGGCCTTGTATAGTTGGATACTGTTCTTTCCCCCCTAATCCTGAATTTCAACGCTTAACAGTGGAAACACTGTTTTACTTAAGTTTGGGGGGGACACTTTTTTTTGTATATATTTTTTGTTTTCTTTTTTGTTTTGTATATAATTTGTTTTTAGGGAGCGCCGGCAATTTTGACCCTCTTGGTATAGCCTGACAGTGAGGGCACTGTCAAGTTTAAGTTTGGGGGTGTGCTCGGTAAGCTTTCTTCCTTCGCATTCATATGTATATTTTGCATCTGCATATTAAATCCATAAAATCCATAAAAATCTGAAAATTTTCTAAAAATATAAAAACTTTTTTGTCAAGTTAGCTTGTGGAAGAACTCTGATTCAACATTTCGACGGTTTTGTTTGAAAAGATAGGAATAACTAAATCTTATGTTTGGATTTTGAAAACCTGAAAGATAACTCTCCTTTGAAGTTAACTATAGCTGATATACGTCTTTACATTACACTACACGTGTCGTGAATTTTGGGAATTAGATGACAAGTCTTTTATGTTAAAAAAAAAAACTTTTAAATAGATAAATGATTTTCTGAGGATCAAATAGCTTTGTTCTGAAATAAGTAATATATCAAGAATAGTTTATGAAGTGAGTGAATATGAAGGAATGTTATTGATGCCTTAATTGGAACTAAGTCTGAAAAATAACCCATCTGAAACTTGATTGGAATGATTACACACCGAACCCACTAAACACGTCTTTTATCCAAAAAAATAATTGAACTACCGGTTATATCTCCGTTCGTATTAAATCATCATGTTTTTCACGCCAAACTGTCTTTTGTTTTTGGACCTAGGTAACTTGAGTAATTAAGTCCGCTGGGGTGTTTCTACACCTAATGCCCTAAAACCAACTGGTTTGGGTGCATTGGCCCAAAGCTCGCTAAGAAGCCTAGAAAGTCCAGATAAAAACAAAGTCAAGCAAGTGTTCTCTCCGAGTTAAAATTCCTAACGGTTCTTTGTGTGAGAATAATCTTGATAAAAGACAAGCTTTTATAAAAAAAATTAACGGAGATATGAAGGTTTTACTCTATGATAAAGACTATTGCACGTTCACAGAGGTGTGTATGAAATGAAAACAAGAAAAAGGTGGAGTGAAGAATAAGACCTAGATTCCTGTTAGGGAAGATAGAAATTCTGAAGTTGAAACTTTACTGGAAAACGAAACTTGAAAAATGCTTAACTCGTTATAGAACTTATGTGATCCTTTTAAAATTGTTATCTGGGCTTTATTGTGCGACATGATGACTTTATTCGACCTTTCGGGAACTTAACGACACTATTTGCACTGCACGTAAAGACATATAAAATCTGTAGTTAAATAAGATGCGAGGTGTGAAAAATAAAGGTTCGATAGTCTAGACTTAGGATAATAGAATTGTTATTTTCTGAAACAAAACTTTAGGGTTTGAATCTTAGTTATTTTACAAAACCAACTTGACCGGATTTTGTGGGTAGTATCCGCTGAAAACCCTCAGGAGACAACACTCCTCCCACTAGGGACACCTAGAGGTTTAACGGCTTGTTGCACGTGCTCAGTGCAATCGCGTTCCCTGCGAAAGTGCGGTTATCATTTTATTTTTGTGAATAATTAGTTTTGCTCGGGACGAGCAAAAGTTAAGTTTGGGGGTATTTGTTCATCACAGAATACTGCATTTTATACCGCCCATTCTTACGCTCGGTTGTTTATAGGTAAGTGCTTTTAATCCGTGTTTGTTATATATTTGCAGGATACAGGTTCTCGGTTCTAAAACGGTAAATTCATGGAAAACACGACAAAATCCGGGTTCCTGCCAACCACTGAGAAAACACGGTCTCCGCTCGTCATCCGTATGTTGCCAGATACCAGTTTAGGAAGACAAAATGTCAAATCAATGTCACCTTCATGCACAAGGCTCAATGGCAACAACAAGTTCCAAGAAATCTACGCGGAGCTCGAGGCAATCATGACAAAAACATCCACAAAAAGTCCACCTTTCCTCAACAGAAATTCTGGAAGAATTGTGAAAGAATTATCAGAAAATATGTGTACCAGACAACAGGGGACAGCAGATCAGGGCCGTACAAGAAACCCCACACCCTAAACCTACTGTAGGGGCGCGGATCCGCGGCCAATAGGGGGTATTGGCGGCGGATCCGCGGCTTGGTGGGGCCCTCTCTGCGTCAACTTTTGGGGGTATTTTGGGTATTTCCCATGTGGTCTGGTGGTTGCCCTAGAACTCCATTCTCCTGCCTATAAATACAGCAGTTTTGAGCACAACCAAGGGTCATTCTTTGTTCTCCATTCTTTTGTAGGATTTAGTTCTTTTTCTTCTTCTTCTTCATTCCTCTTCCATGAAATTGTAAGTGAGAAGCTTTTTTGTGGATGTGAATAAAGATGAAGGTTTTTTGTATTATTCTTTTTGTTTAAGCTTCCCCCTTGAGCTCTCTACCTTAACTTGATCTTGCAACCTCTTAAGTGAGCTTGCAAGTTTAAGTTTTGGTCATTGGTCTCAAGGGGTTGTATCATTTCGTTCTCGCCTTAGCGCTTCAATTCACATGCGTTCTCTACCCTTCCCTTGATCTTGCAACCTCTTCATTGAGATTGCAAGTTTAAGGGTTGGCTATTGATCCCATGCTTGTTTTGAGTTCTATGGTTCTTGTAATTACTTTCTTGCATTTTTCATTCTTGCTTTTATTACTTGCAATTTTATTCCTTGTACTTTAATTACTTGTATCTTTTCTTTTCTTTGTTCTTTTCTTTTTGTCCTCTCTTTTTTGGTTCTCTTTTGTGAATGTTGTAATTATCATCGTTGTTAAGAATTAATACGGTATTGTAAGTTAACGTTTCTTTGCCAATTCCTTTTCCCGTTATTTTCCATTTGAACTTCGCCCAAACCATACGCAAGCGCTCCGTTAGGCACCGTACCCTGACAAGGTAACGGTGATTCCTAACCGCGGCCGGTTGCGTTCGGTTTGGCCGGAGGCGAAAGCAAGAGACAAGAACGGAAGGACAAGGGTAAATAAGCCGGATTCCACGAATACCGCGCTTAAATCCCCTAATCCACGTTGTTGCCGATTGCTTAGCTTCAATTGGTCAAGACTCGGCTCAAAGGTTTTGAGTACGGATTTCTTAGCTTACAATCTCGTATTTTTTCTTAACAACTTTATACTTGCAGATAAACACATAGGTTAGATCAAACAAACATACAGATTCTTTATTGACTCGTCTAAAACAAGAAGGTAAGATAACACCATCTCCCTGTGGACCGATCCGTGCTCACCGGCTAGCTGCAAAGCGACACCGTCCTGATCGCGGTTACACTTAAATTCTTTGAACATCCGACACGCCATCGGCGTGCGATCAAATGGCGCCGTTGCCGGGGAGACGGTAGCGTATTTTCTTTCTTGTTATTCGGGTTAATATTCTTTTTGTATATAAAAAAAAATCTTTTTGTTTTTTTTTTTTATCATTTTTGTGGGCAAGTGTGCAGATTTTTGCGTATTTGCAAACTGCGATTGTGGGAGCAAAGTGTACGTTCAAGGTTAAGGTGATTACGAAGTACAGTGCCAAAGATCCGGGTAGTTTGACCCGCGCAAGCGAACTTTTCAAGCTTACCGGATTTGATTCAACGGGGGTTTCCTAACCCAAAACTTAACGGTACGTACTTTACTAACACCTTCTTCTCAAATCCGACGCTTCCAATATACTATTCTTTTGCAGGATTCTTTGCAAGTTCGCTAGCAAACGCTAAAAATTGACTAACCCGTATTTGTTGCAGCGCCGCGCTTAAACTAAAAAACGATTGTTTGATTCTTTATAGAATTTTTTTGAATTGCGCATTGCATCAATTAATACGGACTTAAGGGCAAGCGAACCCCACAACATACGGTAAAGGATTTCATCACCTTTCCCGTGGCCCACAAATCACGAACTTGAGCATAACGTTTACCCGCACAAAATTTAAAAGAAACTAGACTTTAAGCCTTAAGGACTTCGCGCTCACTAGGAGAAGTTAACTGTGTTTAGAATTTCGCTTAACGGTATATTGTTTACGGGGTGTCTAGGAAAGTGTTAACGGCGCAACCGCCAAAAGAGAAAGGGTTATTTAATTAAGGAACTTCGCGAAAGCGTTGGAAAACCTCCCCTTATCTCTGCACTTACCTGGCCTCGTGATCAGTGTATCTTGAGCCTGTTTCTCGACACAGTTTTACTTCGACAATCAAGTTCTGGAGCAGGTCTAGTTGACCTAGGTGAACCCTAGAACGATTAGGTGTGTGGTATTTTTGCGTCGTGATTGTTTTTGTCCATATTGTTTTTTATTCTTTTGCTAAATTATAAACTAAAAAAAAAAAAAAAAATTATCACATTCTTTTTCCCCTCCTTTTCTCTGTCTTTCTCTCTTTCTCTCTTCATATCATGGGTACTCCACCTCGCAAAACTCTTGCCGAACTTTGGTACCCACAACTAGACATTACTTCTTACGGTTCTTGCTTTGGCCGAACATCGAACGACCCCTCCATGCCCAAAGTTTCACTGAAAGATCGCATAGCAGCGTCTAGGACAAACACTTGCACTCCTCATTCCACTTTGTATCAACCTTTTCAACCTCCCGCACCCGCTTATGTTGATACCCCTTCTGCAAGCCGTCCTTTGTCCATCGCTGAACGTATCGAACAATCCCGTAGCCGATCTTTCACTCCTTTCACCGCTTCAAATTCTTGGGATCAACAATTCCATTCACTTTCTTATCCCAATGTTGATCCCACTCCTGTCCAGCCATTCAATTCCTACCAATCCTACCCTACTTTTGCACCTTCCCTAGACATTGCTTCAGAACCGCCATTTGGGAGTTTTCAGTATCCAAACAACTTTGAATCTTTTACTGAAACTCCTTCACAACCTATGTCTAGTCTGGAACAGTCGTTGGAAGATTTTAGGGTAGCGTCAAGCCAACAGATGATGGATTTGAATGCGTCCATGGCCGCCCTCATGCAACCTATTGACCCGGTAGCTAGTTCTCAACTAGCTCCAACATTTTCAATGTATGATGAGGCGGCAGGACAGGCCGTGAATTTGAGTGGAGAGAGTGAGATGTACCCCCTTCCGAATCAAACCTACCCGTCTGAAATTGAATCCCACAACTCCTATGTTGAAAGTCTATCTAGTGTTCCAAACGATTCACCAGTTGAAGATAGAATGATTAATGAGTTGTGCGACTTTGTGGTATTTGATTTACCTGATTGTGAAGGGTCCATTCCAAGTGAAACCAATCCCAATCCTTTTGACCTCTACACCTCCATCTTAGAACCAGAATCGATTAATATCCATGCTTTTGATGAGGTGTCTGAGAATATAAATTTTCACTTGATTGAGGATATTGACGCTGGGAATAATTTGGATGATGAACCCATAGATTTGACTGAGTTTTTCTTTTCAAATCATCATCCCGAGTCATTAAATTTTTTTCCCGAACCCCATATGCGTCTGGACTTTGATGAAATAGGCATGGATGAGATAAATTTTGAGGAGAATATTGAGGATAGTTTTGAGGATGAACCAATTTTGATTGATGAGTCGGATTTTCCAATTCATCCTAATCCTTCCACTAACTGTGTACACCCTCCTGAACCTTTAACCGATAACCTTCCTCAACCACTTCCCTCCATCCTTTCCATCGTTCCGACCTTGCAAGAACCCGTATCACTTCCATTTCCATTGTCTGGTTTACCAAGTTCGGCGTACCCATGGTTTCTTACGAATCTTGAGGGATTTGACCCAATCTCTCGACGGGTTAATAGATTAGCACAATCGCTGTTTACACATCGCTCATCACGAATTGTGCTAATCTATTTACTTCATTTGCACCCTCAAGTTCGTATTCCACTTCCTTTTCCCTTCCGCCATTCTTCTTCTCATCTACCGAGACCGCATTCCACTTCTCTCCACAAGCGGTCTCGCGTAGTCTCCATTTCTTACCTCTCCGTATTCTTCCACCAGCCACTGCTTTATAGAGATACAATCTTTGAATGGTTGGTGTTAACTTTTGGCCTGTGTAAGGCCTTGTATAGTTGGATACTGTTCTTTCCCCCCTAATCCTGAATTTCAACGCTTAACAGTGGAAACACTGTTTTACTTAAGTTTGGGGGGGACACTTTTTTTTGTATATATTTTTTGTTTTCTTTTTTGTTTTGTATATAATTTGTTTTTAGGGAGCGCCGGCAATTTTGACCCTCTTGGTATAGCCTGACAGTGAGGGCACTGTCAAGTTTAAGTTTGGGGGTGTGCTCGGTAAGCTTTCTTCCTTCGCATTCATATGTATATTTTGCATCTGCATATTAAATCCATAAAATCCATAAAAATCTGAAAATTTTCTAAAAATATAAAAACTTTTTTGTCAAGTTAGCTTGTGGAAGAACTCTGATTCAACATTTCGACGGTTTTGTTTGAAAAGATAGGAATAACTAAATCTTATGTTTGGATTTTGAAAACCTGAAAGATAACTCTCCTTTGAAGTTAACTATAGCTGATATACGTCTTTACATTACACTACACGTGTCGTGAATTTTGGGAATTAGATGACAAGTCTTTTATGTTAAAAAAAAAAACTTTTAAATAGATAAATGATTTTCTGAGGATCAAATAGCTTTGTTCTGAAATAAGTAATATATCAAGAATAGTTTATGAAGTGAGTGAATATGAAGGAATGTTATTGATGCCTTAATTGGAACTAAGTCTGAAAAATAACCCATCTGAAACTTGATTGGAATGATTACACACCGAACCCACTAAACACGTCTTTTATCCAAAAAAATAATTGAACTACCGGTTATATCTCCGTTCGTATTAAATCATCATGTTTTTCACGCCAAACTGTCTTTTGTTTTTGGACCTAGGTAACTTGAGTAATTAAGTCCGCTGGGGTGTTTCTACACCTAATGCCCTAAAACCAACTGGTTTGGGTGCATTGGCCCAAAGCTCGCTAAGAAGCCTAGAAAGTCCAGATAAAAACAAAGTCAAGCAAGTGTTCTCTCCGAGTTAAAATTCCTAACGGTTCTTTGTGTGAGAATAATCTTGATAAAAGACAAGCTTTTATAAAAAAAATTAACGGAGATATGAAGGTTTTACTCTATGATAAAGACTATTGCACGTTCACAGAGGTGTGTATGAAATGAAAACAAGAAAAAGGTGGAGTGAAGAATAAGACCTAGTTTCCTGTTAGGGAAGATAGAAATTCTGAAGTTGAAACTTTACTGGAAAACGAAACTTGAAAAATGCTTAACTCGTTATAGAACTTATGTGATCCTTTTAAAATTGTTATCTGGGCTTTATTGTGCGACATGATGACTTTATTCAACCTTTCGGGAACTTAACGACACTATTTGCACTGCACGTAAAGACATATAAAATCTGTAGTTAAATAAGATGCGAGGTGTGAAAAATAAAGGTTCGATAGTCTAGACTTAGGATAATAGAATTGTTATTTTCTGAAACAAAACTTTAGGGTTTGAATCTTAGTTATTTTACAAAACCAACTTGACCGGATTTTGTGGGTAGTATCCGCTGAAAACCCTCAGGAGACAACACTCCTCCCACTAGGGACACCTAGAGGTTTAACGGCTTGTTGCACGTGCTCAGTGCAATCGCGTTCCCTGCGAAAGTGCGGTTATCATTTTATTTTTGTGAATAATTGGTTTTGCTCGGGACGAGCAAAAGTTAAGTTTGGGGGTATTTGTTCATCACAGAATACTGCATTTTATACCGCCCATTCTTACGCTCGGTTGTTTATAGTTAGGTGCTTTTAATCCGTGTTTGTTATATATTTGCAGGATACAGGTTCTCGATTCTAAAACGGTAAATTCATGGAAAACACGACAAAATCCGGGTTCCTGCCAACCACTGAGAAAACACGGTCTCCGCTCGTCATCCGTATGTTGCCAGATACCAGTTTAGGAAGACAAAATGTCAAATCAATGTCACCTTCATGCACAAGGCTCAATGGCAACAACAAGTTCCAAGAAATCTACGCGGAGCTCGAGGCAATCATGACAAAAACATCCACAAAAAGTCCACCTTTCCTCAACAGAAATTCTGGAAGAATTGTGAAAGAATTATCAGAAAATATGTGTACCAGACAACAGGGGACAGCAGATCAGGGCCGTACAAGAAACCCCACACCCTAAACCTACTGTAGGGGCACGGATCCGCGGCCAATAGGGGGTATTGGCGGCGGATCCGCGGCTTGGTGGGGCCCTCTCTGCGTCAACTTTTGGGGGTATTTTGGGTATTTCCCATGTGGTCTGGTGGTTGCCCTAGAACTCCATTCTCCTGCCTATAAATACAGCAGTTTTGAGCACAACCAAGGGTCATTCTTTGTTCTCCATTCTTTTGTAGGATTTAGTTCTTTTTCTTCTTCTTCTTCATTCCTCTTCCATGAAATTGTAAGTGAGAAGCTTTTTTCTGGATGTGAATAAAGATGAAGGTTTTTTGTATTATTCTTTTTGTTTAAGCTTCCCCCTTGAGCTCTCTACCTTAACTTGATCTTGCAACCTCTTAAGTGAGCTTGCAAGTTTAAGTTTTGGTCATTGGTCTCAAGGGGTTGTATCATTTCGTTCTCGCCTTAGCGCTTCAATTCACATGCGTTCTCTACCCTTCCCTTGATCTTGCAACCTCTTCATTGAGATTGCAAGTTTAAGGGTTGGCTATTGATCCCATGCTTGTTTTGAGTTCTATGGTTCTCGTAATTACTTTCTTGCATTTTTCATTCTTGCTTTTATTACTTGCAATTTTATTCCTTGTACTTTAATTACTTGTATCTTTTCTTTTCTTTGTTCTTTTCTTTTTGTCCTCTCTTTTTTGGTTCTCTTTTGTGAATGTTGTAATTATCGTCGTTGTTAAGAATTAATACGGTATTGTAAGTTAACGTTTCTTTGCCAATTCCTTTTCCCGTTATTTTCCATTTGAACTTCGCCCAAACTATACGCAAGCGCTCCGTTAGGCACCGTACCCTGACAAGGTAACGGTGATTCCTAACCGCGGCCGGTTGCGTTCGGTTTGGCCGGAGGCGAAAGCAAGAGACAAGAACGGAAGGACAAGGGTAAATAAGCCGGATTCCACGAATACCGCGCTTAAATCCCCTAATCCACGTTGTTGCCGATTGCTTAGCTTCAATTGGTCAAGACTCGGCTCAAAGGTTTTGAGTACGGATTTCTTAGCTTACAATCTCGTATCTTTTCTTAACAACTTTATACTTGCAGATAAACACATAGGTTAGATCAAACAAACATACAGATTCTTTATTGACTCGTCTAAAACAAGAAGGTAAGATAACACCATCTCCCTGTGGACCGACCCGTGCTCACCGGCTAGCTGCAAAGCGACACCGTCCTGATCGCGGTTACACTTAAATTCTTTGAACATCCGACACGCCATCGGCGTGCGATCAGCACTCAGTGATTAGCACTCAGTACCAAGCACCTCGCGTGCCCTACGTGTGGGCGCTGCTCAATAAAGAGTGCTTAGCACTCAGTGGTTGGCGCTCAGCGCCAAGCGCCTCATGTGCCCCTCACGTGGGCGCTGCTTAATAAGGAGTGCTTAGGCACTCAGTGGTTGGTGCCCAGCGCCCTACGTGACCCTCACGTGGGCGCTATTCAGTATAGAGTGCTCTGTACTCATCAACCAGTGTCCAACGGTTGGCGCTCAGCGCCAAGCGCCTCACGTGCTCCACATATGGGCGCCATAAAGAGTGTTTAACACTCCATAAAAAACAAAAAAGGAGGGTTAAAGTAAAGGGTGAGCGTCAGAACCTATGTCAATGCCCAGCATTGTTTGCACAGAGAAGGGACTGAGCCTAAATAAGTGTTTGGCACTTTATTCAAAGATTAAATGGGCTGAGTTTAAGTTGACCAAATCCCCAACTCATATCAACCGAGCCCATGTGCTCATCATGTTCTAAATTGGTTTTAGTCCCAAACACAACTACAGATCTCCCAACTAATATTGGTTTAAAGGTACATCTCCTCACACCTCTGATACATGTCGTTGTAATTCTTCAACGTCTTCAGAGAGGTTGCGGGTCCCGACAACCAACAACAACGGACCGCAACGTCCTTAAACTAACAACGGACCGCGACGTCCTTAAACTACAACGGACCGCAACGTCCTTAAACTAGCTATGGGCAGTAATGTCTTTAAACTAGCTATGGCCCGCAATGTCCTTAAACTAAAATAATAAAGCCCAAATACTCTTTTGCTGGGTCTGAATGATCCCAAAATCCTGTCAAGTAGATCTTAGTCTAAAATTAGACTAACGTATCCTCAAAAAACATTTAAGTTGATCTTAATCTCAAACGAGATTAACGATCCTTAAATCAAACCAAACCCAAATCTAAGAATATACGGATTTGGACTAATCCACGCCCTACGGGCGACAACACAAATTAGTCACCGTATACAATCTGCAGGCAACCAAAAATAAAACAAACACACATGACACGAAATAACCTTCTGGAGCAGGAGAAAGTGGTTATCGTTATGCGGTAACGTAATTAACTGCAGGGGCTTACACTTGCAGGGAAGAGCGTCCCCACAATCAAAAACCCCTCACAACGAGGGGGAATCTGACGAAGTCTGCTACAACGGCCGCATCTGTCTAAACCATTGATACACGGCGCCATAAATCAACTTGGAATCTTCGGAGAGATAGACAGATAAAACGAAATAGCATCTACCCCTAAATTTAGGCAAGATGACCTACGCGGTTTCGTCTCCGTTTTCGACGGTAAACAGTGGTGGTATTGTCAACTACAGAGGCTGAGTACATAGCGATCGCGGAAGCCAGTAAGGAAATGATATGGCTCTAAGGGTTACTTGAAGAATTGGGAAAAAAGTAAGACTTCAACCTCTTGTGGAGCGATAGCCAAAGTGCGATACATTTGACAAAGAACGCGGAGTATCATTCTCGGAAGAAGCACATAAAAGTGCGGTACGATTTCATTCATATAGCTATTGAAAATGAAGAGTTGAAATTACAGAAAATCGCTGGAGAAAAGAATCCGGCGGATATGTTCACCAAGTGTTGGATATGTATGTCCTAGAGGCCATTATTGTATATATATACATGTGGATGATGGGGATATATATGTACAGGTCAATCATGCTAAGTTATATAGTATATTATTTCAGTTGTCTTTATCAGGATATGTGTATATGTACAGGACGATCTTGCTCAGCTTGATAAAGACTTGATATAGTAGTATACTATTATGGTTTGACTTTATCTTAACATGACATATGTTATACACGTTATTATATATTTCGGTTATATGTCGATAAAGCCCGTAGGATCTTGCTTGACTACCTGCATTGTGATGGAGATCATACTTGTGGGAGCTGGGTAGTCTATAAGCACATCCTTAAATGTCCTAAGTCCCAAGAGTATCGAGATCGGGCATCGATACTCCAGAGTAGACTTGCATATACATTTCTAGACCCCGACGAGGGGTGGTGGTTGGTCCTACAACCATTGGTGTGATCACCTAAGATTGTATATGGGTGCTCACTGGACGGACTCGCTAAGAACCTCTAGATGGTATTATACCTATCGTCAGATAGCGGTTCTCTTGTGACATGAGTACAGGTTGGTCTTTGGACCTGAGATCGTCATTTTTCTCGTGTGATTTTCCACTATGCTTTGATCACTAGCCTACCACGGCTCTACTGAGTCTTGCAAACAGGTTTTGGTTGGGTATGGTACCAAGCCACATGGAGGCAGTGAGTGATTATCAGGGATTCGTCTCTCCATGTATTGGGAGTTGATATCGCACTGTGTTCGATTGGTCAGGACCATAAGACTTTGGCCAAGGCAGTTGGGATTTATTAATAAGTTGATCAGTAGTTTCCCAGATTGGTCCTGAGCCGAACCAGCACGAATTATCGGGTTATTAGGGTCTGACGCTTACCATCCCTAGATCCGGTATGCGATACTCTTAGAAGAAGAGACCGGACTATACGGAGATTGTCACGGATAGGCTCAGTAGGTATCCGGATGAGTTTGCTCGTTGGCTTTCATTTTCGACAGGTACCCAGGTAGCCTTTACGTACAGCTAGTGCCTCTGACGTGCTTGTGGTTATGAATTTATCCAATAACACACTGCCGGCGTACTGTCGAGTGTTTAGAGTCCCACACAGAGGGTTTCTCTGCTTTGGGCGAAACGATGTAGAGGCCGTATTTTTTTTACGGCAGGGTTCGATCACATACGTGTACATGTGCACGTATGATGTTCGGGCGGATAATACTAGCGGGCTTTGGTTTAAGCCGGATCCTAATATTATATTGTTGGATTATTTTTGTCACTTTTATATTCGTATTTTTCGGAATTCGGATACGGGTATGTATATACGGTGAGGGGTATTCTTGTAATTTGTTACAAGAGTGCTTCTAGAAGAAGACACCTCATTATTTGTTTTAACCATTTAGTTAAATGGTTAATGAGGTGGGGGTGAGGTGTTATCATTCATTGAATGAAACATGGCTACTTGGTGACTCACTTAGTGAGTCATGGATTACTATTGAGGCAAGATGGCATTTAGATATTTTATGGAAAATATCTAGATATTTTGTGGTTAAGAGATTATTTTATTATTTTGGGGTTCTTGCTTTATTAGTCACAAGCCTTAGCCATTCTTCATTCAATTTTTATTCTATTATGCTCACTACAACACTCTCATCTCCTCCAAGCTTTCTTCTTCTACCTCAAACCCTAAATATCTCATGTGTTGAGAAATCTAGAGTATCTTGAGACTAATTAATCTATCATCACTCTCTACATTCTCTAGGCTACTTACATTAGCATACTAAGTAACCTAGTTATCTTGGTCTAAAGGTAGAAGTTCAAAGTAGACACTCTCGGATGGATCATCTTTGACGTGAGGAAGCCATCGATCATGGAGGCCAGTAGGAGCATGCTAAAGGAGAGGAGTGAAGACCCAAAGGACTTGAGCCTCTTCGTATAAACTCTTTTCATAATAGATAGCTTCTTTTGTTGCTAGTTAGGTTTATGGTAGATCCGGCTTAGGGTTATTCTAGCGCAAAGTTTACATCGTTAGAAAAAAATTTGTTCCGAAATTGGCCTCGGTTGATGGCCAGGGCGTTAGCATAACCTTTCATGGTATCAGAGCCAGCAGTTTTAAACAACGTTAAAGTAATGAAATCGAAATAACTCCAAAACACGAAATCTAAAACCCAAGTTTCTGTCAATTTTTCCCGAGCCTCCATAATTTTTTTAAACAAGTGCAGAGTACTCTTTGTGCTACAAATAGAACACCAGAGAAAAATGACACCATATTTTTAAAAATTGGCCGGCGAGAATGGGTTTTTGGCCGGTGTCACTGGGCCTTCTGAGACTTCTGGTGTTCGTTTTTGTTTGGTGCTCTATAAATCTTGGATTTAGGATTTCAGGTGTTGTTTGTTTTTGCTCGGGTTTGATATTATGTTATCTTATGTTTATGGGCAATTCGGGATATTTCGAAGACGTTATTTTTAACACTGTTTAATAGTTTCAGTACATAGATTTCTATCTCCGACCGTGAATGTCATTAGAGCGGTATAACTCATCTAAATGCTATATGCCCTTTTAGACGGGTTTGCGAACATGACATTCACGTTGATGTTTTGTGATTGTGCTAAGATTGTGGTTGGATTGTCATGGTGGATAGCTTGCGGTGCAATAGTATTAGTACAGTTAAAATTCATTTGTACATTTGTTATTGCGGGGCGAGCGTCCGACATGTGGACTATCGTCACTGCTATGTTGTATATTATTTGTTTGGGGCACGGCTGGGTTGAGGTCGATGTCACCATTTTACATATTATTTTTATTTTTTGTACTAGGATTACCCCACGGTGGAGTGCACGAATAGCCGGGTTCTAGAAGGCAACAAGCCCGCATCTCATGGTGTTGAGACGGAGGGGGCTTCACTCTAGAATTGGCGGGCTATTCTCCACACTCGTAGGGGGTATAGGATGACCTACGGAGGGGCGGTCAAGTTACCGAATCCTGTGGAGTGCTGGGTGGCCCATTCACTTTGTTGATTGGGATTGCCTCACTTCTGGGATTGGCGGGTAACTTGCCGCGCTCGTAGGGGTCCAGATTTCATTGCACAGGCTATCCATACGACCGGGAACGTCGGTTTTATTTGCAGCTCAAATGAAACCCGATGCTCCAAGATTATCCACCATTCTATACTACTTGCTAAGATTTTATGATATTGATTATATCATGCCTGGGATGAATGTTATATATATTTATATATATACGAGTAGATGTTGTATATGTTTTGCACCAACGCTAGTCCATCCCACGCTCTGCCTTTAATTAAGTAACCTAACGGGTGATGACGGGGCCCCGTGGCGAATGCGAATGGCATATGCGTACATTGTATTTTCGTTCTTTTCTGGTGTGATAAGATTAATTGATGGGACCGCATTAATTTTGATTAATGCAATAAAAGAAACCTAAAAAGATGTTATTGGAATAAATTTCGAAAAACTATAGTTATACTCTTTCGCTTTGCATAATGGTATTCGGTCGTGAATATCCAGCACCTCATTCCAGGAGACAAGAGCCGAGATCCCTTCATGGGGAGTGACCTCTTGAGCAAAAGTTTGTACTGTAGATTACTCGGTTTTCTTCAAAACCATAAGTTTTTAAAAGCGGAGCTTAAACCACTCCTTTTCAAAACTGCTCAGGTTCCTTCAACGATATCAAGTTCATTACGTTAAAGGGTTTTTCGCCAAAAATCTAGTCGTAGCCCTCCGTCATTTCAGAGGATACCACCTAGTATTCGTGATATATTTGTTGGCAAGCGTCAAGACATAGTGAGCGGTAGCTGAGTGATATTTATCTGTTGCACGGATATGCGATTAATTGAGACAGTCGTATAGGTTTGTTGGCAAACGTCAAGAGTTTGTGCGGGTGGGTTCGAGTTAATCCAGGACAATGATGGGTTGAACTTGACTAGTGGCCTATAACTTGTTGGCAAGCATCAAGGTTATAGGTCGTTAGGAGCAAAAACCACATCGGGAGTTTCATATATATAGGAAACTTGCAGTTTTTAGCATACCTTCTGGAGTGTGGTGACTAGAGTGGATTCCATCTAGGTCATCACACAATGATAGTTGGATCCCGATCCCACTGATGAGTAGGATTACTCTTGGGAGATTATTTCACTTAACAATCAATGCTATAAACCAAGTAGGTGTCTAGAACGGTGTTAGCGAGGCTACACCTCCAGGGAAAAGAGGTTACATAATTAAGGAAATTCGCGAAAGCGTTGAAAAAACTCGCTCGAAGTACCAACACTAGCCTGGCCGAAAGGTTAAGCAAGTATTATGACGTGCGATTAATCCTTCTTCTTTTAGGGTTTGAAGAAGAATTTGATGAAACAGTGGGAGCCATCCTGATTAGATAAATTAATAACCAATCTAATTTTGCAAGAGCACACGCTAAGTGTTTCTTTTCTCTCTTTCTAGGTAGCAACCATTTCACTCCCTAATCAAGATAATAAAATGTATCGCTTGACCGATCAGAATTCTTATTCGGGGCTAGGGAATGTCGGTTCGACTCTAAACTATGACAACAGTCATGAGTATGAGCAAGGGAAAGAGAATTGCATGAATTCCTTGATGACCCCAATGAAGAAGAAGTATACTATTGCGTCTCCTTCAGGTGTTTTTGTTATTGAGAATTGTTTTTCGGTCAGTCCTATCTCCTGGGTACTAGATACCCGATTAGGATCTCATATTTGTAATTTATTGCAGGGACTAAGAAAAAGTAGAATAGTTGGACCTGGTGATATGTCCCTCAGAGTAAGGAATGGAGCACAAGTTGATGTTGCTGTCGTCGGTGAATATCACCCAGTGTTGCAAAAAGGCAATACTATGATTTTGAACAATTACTACTATGTACCTTCTATGGTTTACAACATCATATCAGTTTCTTTACTTGATAAAGATGGATATAAGTTTGTTCTTGATAGAAATATCATGAATATTTACCTTAATCAGGTATTGCTTGCAGAAGGTACACTGTGTAATGATATCTATGTTCTAAATCAAAACACAGTTTTCAATGTACACACAAGATGAAGAGTTCAGATACGAACGAATCCTACTTGTGGCATTGTAGATTTGGTCATATCAGAGAGAAAAGACTAAGTAAATTTCATAAGGATAGATATTTGAATACGTTCGAATTTTTATCTTATGAAACTTGTCAGTCCCGTCTCCAAGAAAAAATGACCAAATCTCCGTTCACCGGACATGGAGAAAGAGCAACAGAGCTCTTGGGACTCATACACAGTGATGTACGTGGTCCGATGTCTATACATGCAAGGGGTGGGTTCTCGTACTTCATCACATTCACTAACGATCTCTCTAGATTCGGGTATGTGTATCTTATGAAACACAAATTTGAAGCTTTTGAGAAATTCAAAGAATTCAGAAAGAAAGTAGCGAACCGGACTGGCAAAAGTATCAAGATCCTCCAGTCTGATAGAGGAGGGGAGTATTTGAGCACGAAATTCCGGGACTTTCTAAAAGAGAATGGTATTCTCTCTCAACTTACTCCTCCGTATACACCACAGCACAACGGTGTATCGGAGCGAAGGAACCGTACCCTGTTGGACGTGGTTCGCTCCATGATGAGTAATGCCGAGTTGCCTCTTTCATTCTGGGGATATGCCCTTGAAACGGCAATATATGTATTGAATAGGGTTCCTACCAAAACTGTGTCTACCACTCCTCATGATATGTGGGAGCGGAAGAGGCCATACCTTAATTTTATTAAAATATGGGGTTGTCCGGCTTATGTTAAAAAACAAAATCCGGATAAGCTAGAGGCATGATCAGTTTTGTGTAAGTTTGTAAGATATCCTAAACATTCGCAAGGATATCTGTTCAACCACACCGAGAAACAGAAGATATTTGTTGCTCGCTACGCCGTCTTTTTAGAGAAGGAATTTCTTGCAAAAGAAATTTGTGGGAGCACGGTAGAAATGGAAGAAATTCCAGAGGGACAAACTAGAACTGAGGATTTGGTAGAACCAGAGAATTCAATAGTCCCTGACGAGCCTCAGCCACTCCACAGATCTAGTAGGATTTCTCATCCGCCCGAGAGATACTACGGTTTTCTCATTGACGGGGATCGATAGGATTGCATCTTAGAAGAAAATGATCCTACTAGTTTCAGGCAGACCATTATCAGTAGGGACTTTGATAAGTGGTTGGATGTTATGCAATCCGAAATGGAGTCCATGTACGCCAATAAAGTATGGACCTTGGAAATTGCTCCACCAGGGGTAAAACCCGTTGGATGCAAATGGATCTACAAAAGGAATATTGGTGTAGATGGGCATGTGGAAACCTATAAGGCTGGACTTGTTGCTCAAGGTTTTCGTCAAAGACCAGGATTGGACTATGACGAAACTTTTTCTCTAGTGGCTATGCTCAAATCCATTCGGATCCTACTTGCTATTACTGCCTTCCATGACTATGAAATCTGGCAGATGGACGTAAAAACGGCTTTTCTAAACGGAAGTTTGGAAGAGTGCGTTTATATGGATCAGCCAGAAGGTTTTGTAAACAATGGGAGCAGCGGGAAGGTGTGAAAGTTGCTTAAATATATTTATGGATTAAAGCAGGCATCGCGGAGCTGGAACATCTGTTTTGATGAAACAGTCGAGGAATTTGACTTCATCAAGAATGAGGATGAGCCATGTATTTATAAGAAGATTGTAGGACGAACTGTCATATTCATAGTCTTGTACGTGGACGACATTATTTTGATAGGAAACGATATTCCTATGCTACAATCAGTCAAGTTGTTCTTGTCGCAAAGGTTCTCCATGAAAGACCTGGGTGATGCCTCGTACATTCTGGGGATCAGAATCTACAGTGATAGATCCAAGAGATTAATAGGACTTTCGCAGTCCAGGTACATAGTGTTGGCTATAGTGCCCTCAAGGCAATTATCATAGTCGCGGACTTGTGATTATGATGATTGAGGCAGGACCTATACCGATGAAACAGTCTTACTCAAGATGATAGTATGCTATCTAGTTTGTCTTTATCATCATAAACATGTTGATAGAGCCCATAGGATTCTTGCTTGACTGCCAGCATTGTGATGGCGATCACATATGTGGGAGCTGGGGTTTATAAGCACATCCTTGAATGTCCCTAGTCGTAGGAGTATCGAGACCGAGCATCGATACTCTAGTGTAGACTAGTGTATACTGATCGAGACCCCGACGAGGGGCGGTGGCCAGGTCTCACAAGCCATCGGTGTTAGTTTGTTCACCTAAGATAGTATACAGGTGCTCATTGGGTTATGAGTACACTGGACGGACTCGCCGGGAACCTGCTAGTTGGTATTATACCTATTGTCAGATAGCAGTTCCTAAGTGACATGTGTACAGGTTAGTCTGTCGACCTGAGATCGTCATTTGTCTCGTGTGAGTTCCCACTGTGCTTTGATTACTACCCTACCACGGCTCAAAGGAGTCGTGCAAACAGGTTTTAGTTGGGTACAGTCCCGAGCCACATGGAGGCAGTGATCGGATCGTCGAGGATTCGTCTCTCCCGGTATTGGGGGTTGATGTCGCGTTGTGTATGGATGGCCATCACCATAAATCCGTGACCACGGTGGACGAGAACTACCGATCCAGGATCGATAGTTTCTCAGGTGGTGATGGGTTTCATGCCGACACTAAATATCGCGTTGTTGGGGGTCTGACTTTATCCACCCCTAGACTCGATATGCGATACTCTTAGACGAACAGACCGGACTGTACGGATATTGTCACTGATAGGTTCAGTAGGGGTTCAGGATGAGTTTGCTCGTCGGCCTCCCTTTCGCTCAATACCCGGGTAGCCGTTACGTACAGCTAGTGCCGCTGACGTGCTTATGGTTAAACCCACTGCCAGCGTATTGACGAGTCTTTAGAGTCCCACACAGAGGGTTTTTCACGGTTCAGGCGATATGGTGTACATGAGGTATGTTTGTACATACAGGTGTCCGATTAAATATGTGCACTTGCTGAGCAGACTTTAATCGGACGGTTGATAATACTAGCGGCTTAGGATTAAGCCAGTTTATTAAATCAGGTTTTGATTTAGTAATTTATATATGTATTTGTATATATGTATTCTATTATTATTGTTCACTATTCATTTTCTCTCTAGGCTATTCGTATTTTTGTACGAATACGTGTATATGTATTTTGGTACATGTATCAGGAAGTATTCCGTATTTTCTACGGAATAGCTTCTAGAAGGTGCCACATCATTTGTATGAATGTCCATTTATGGAAATTCATTTGTTTAACAAATGAGGTGGAGGGTGTAAGGTGGCAAAGGCATGGTCTTGGGCATGGAATTAAGTATGATTGATGTTATTTTATTGTAAAAAGAAAATTGAGTTTTGGATGATTGGAGAGAGAGAGGAGGCCGGCCATATTGGGAGTGGGGTTTCAATTTCATTTGGTTACATGATTAATTACATGCAAGCTCTCTCTCTCACTCTCTCATGCATGAAAAATAACTTAGCCATTTCCTTTGTTCATGCCAAGTCTTCATCACCACCTTCATTCATCTTTCATGGATGCTCTCTTGAGCTCAAGGGATGAGAGAAAAATATTGTGACACTTCCATACACCTCGAGTCTCCATCGCTAGCGACTTTGGAGCGTCGGTTGTCTCGTTCGACGAGGCTGGAGCTTGTGCCGTTTTCCTCGGATGGATCATCGGAGATGGAGGAAGACCGGCAACCAAACATCATCAAAGGATCGCTAGGAGCTTGGAATGAAGACCGAAGGACTTGGATCATCTCGGTATAACCTTCCTAACTCTTAGTTAGCTCGCTAGTATAGGGTTTAAGGTCGATCCGAAAATCGGGTAGCGGTAGCGCCGGTTTAGAAATTTTTGTTCCGCATTTTGGCCGCGTTTCGATGGCTGGGGCGCTGCCGGGACCCTTCTTGGTATCAGAGCCACCTTTTAAACCCCTTACTAGCTTGTTTAGACGTGCTTAAAAGATCGATCGACGGATTTTACCGAAAACACGATTCCATTTTTCTGTTTGCTGTCGATTTTTAAATGTGGTCAAAAAATTATTTCACACATCTTAAAAATCCGTGCAGGCGAATATAAGGGTACAGAAAAAATTTGAGCTCGTGATGCCTCCAAGTTGCCGCGGAACCGCCGCACTAACCCCCTTTTGGCGGCGGATCCGCGGCAGCTTTTTGGCGACGGGCCTTCAAATTTTTACTGTAGCACAGAGACTTGGAATTGTGATTTTTTCCATATTCTGTTTTGGCCCAGATTTCAGTGAAGTGTTGTTTTACTATTAGGGCCAATTTGGAACTTAGTCGATCGATATTTTAAGCGTGCGTTTGACAGTACATACATTATATTCTGCGACCGTGAATGTCATTTGATCGGTAAACTCGTTTAGTTGCTATATGTCTTTTAGACGGGTTTGCGAACGTGACATTCACGTTGATGTTCTGTGATGTGCTGTGTTGTTGGTTGGATCGTCGTGGTGGATAGCAGTGGTGCAATGATAGTACAGTTTTATTTCATTTGTACATTTGATATTGCGGGGCGAGCGTCTGACATATGGACTGTCGTCACTGCCAGTTTGTATATTATTCTTTTGGGGCATGACTGGGTTGAGGTCGATGTCACCCTTGTATATTATTTTATTTTCTGTACTAGGATTACCCCGCGGTGGGGTGCATGAATAGCCGGATTCTAGAGGGCAACGGGTCCGCATCTCATGGCGTTGAGACGGAGGTGGCCTTACTCTAGAATTGGCGGGCTGTTCGCCGCACTCGTAGGAGGTATAGGTGACCCAAGAGGGGTGCTCAAGTTACCGGATTCCGTGAAGTGCTGGGTGGTCCATTCACGTTGCTGAAGGGGGCTGCCTCACTTCTGGTTTTGGCAGGCAACTTGCTGCGCTCGTAGGGGTCTAGGTTTCATTGCACATGCTATCCACACGACAGGGAACGTCGGGTCTCACTTGCGGCTCAAGTGAAACCCGGGGCTCCAGATTATCCACCATTCTGTGATGTTTCTGTGATGTTTCTGTGATGTTGCTTATATCATGTCTGGGACGATTGTTATATATATTTATATATATACTAGTAGATGTTGTATATGTTTTGCACCCGCGCTAGCCCAGTCCCCGCTCTGTCGTTAGTTAAGTAACCTAACGGATGATGACGGGACCCAGTGGCGAATGCGGATGGCATATACGTACATTTTATTTTCGTTCTTTTCTGGTGTGATTAATTGATGGGACTGCATAGATTCTTATCAATGCAAGGATAAATCAAACCTATATATATGATGTTGTTGGAACCAAGTTTTTAAAAACTGACATTACAGACGTTCTCTTTTGCTTTGCATCGTGGTATTCATTTGGAATATCCTGCACCTCATTCGACGAGGCAAGGGCCGAGATCCCTTCATCAGGAGTGACCCCTTGGGTAAAAGTTTGCATCAACGTAATAACTTCACTATAGTCGTTTCCTTTTTCTTTGCATCGTGGTATTCATTTGGAATATCCTGCACCTCATTCTACGGGGAAAGAGCCGAGATCCCTTCACCAGGAGTGACCTCTTTAGCAAAAGTTTTCGCCACTATATATTTATAAAAACCACTTGGATTCCATCAACGATATCAAGTTCATTACGTTAAAAGTTTTTTGCCAAAAAACCAGTCGTAGCCCTCCGTCATTTCGGATAAGTAGTGCATAGTATTCGTGCGGTGTTTGTTGGCCAAAGTCAAGGCATCGTGTGCGGTAGCTGTGTATTGCTTGTCCGTTGCATGGTTATGCATTGGTTTAGGACAGTTGTACCACTTTGTTGGCCAAAGTCAAGGGTGTGTGCGGGTGGGTCTAAATCAATCAGGACAATGACGGGTAGAACTTGACTTGCGGGTTATGATTTGTTGGCCAAAGTCAAGGTCATAAACCACTTGGGGTAAAAATCACATCGGGAGTTTCAAACATACAGGAAACTTGCCAGGCTTGCGCATACCTTCTAGAGTGTGGTGACTTGAGTGGATTCCATCAAGTTATCATGTGATGATAGTTGGTTCCCGATTCCCACTGATGAGTAGGATACTCCTCGGGTGATTCCGACTAATTCTCCTTTTAGGTTTGGAGGAGAATTCGAGGAAACAGTGCGAGCTATCCAGATTAGATAAAATAATTAACCATTCTGATCTATGTTAGAGTACACGCTGAGTGTTTCTTTTCTCTCTCTCTGGCTACGACTATGACCCGACCTTTGACTGAAACTCATGAAACCAAGTTGACCGAACCTTCTTAAAACACTTTGGCTTTTGGAATGTTACGGTGTCACATACATCATTTCCACTTCTATATCACCTTTGCATTTCTCCAGAACACCTCGTATCATGATGAACGTCCACTTCCATTGGATAAATCCATCGTATGGTTATATACGAACTCGAAGGATCTTTTTCGAGGATGGATTCTGGTTCTGGAGAGATTGAATAGGATTATTCGGTTGTCTTTTCTCTTTACCTTCTCTCAGGTTGTGAGAGGGTACACCTGTTGAGCTTATTGGATAGTCTTTCTCCACACCATAAGCAGGTGCCGAACGGTAGGGAAGGAAGAAAACCAATTAAGCTAAAGTATGGTGTACAGAAGGTAATAAGTAAAGACATATAAAGAGATTAGAATAATGGCAAAGAAAATTGTGATCACCATCTTTCACGACAAAGACCGTGTATACCCCTACCACTCCTACATTCACTTTGTTTTTCTCTAGAACACTCCGTATCACTACGGATATCCACTTCCATTGGATAAATCCATCGTATAGTTACATACGAACTCGAAGGAACTTTTTCGAGGATGGATTCTGGTTCAGGAGAAAAAGAATAGGATTATTCAGATGTCTTTTCTCTTTACCTTCTCTCAGGTTGTGAGGGCTCCTAGGATTAGGAGAGTACACCTATTACGCTTATTGGATAGTCTTCTTCCAAATCTTAGGCTGGTGCCGAAGGGTAGGGAATGAAGAAAACCAATTAGCGTAAAGGAGGTGTACAGAAGGTAATAAGTAAAGACATAATAAAGGGATTGCAGTAAGGGCAGGTAAGTATATGGTTACTGTCATGATTCAGGATAATGGAAGAGGCGTTATTAGGAATACCAGTTAACCCTTTTGAAACATTTTCATGTTTCAGTCTAACTGTGCGATGTTAATTGAAAACTGTTTTCCCAATTGGAATCTAACTCCAGAGTATGTATTTACCAAATCAGTTTCTCATATCTGCATGTTATTACAGATGGTGAGTGGGAGTAAGATATTGGGAATTGGGTGATTAGATCCTTATTATATCGGAATTCGTTGTAATTGGTGATATTTGAGGAAATCATCTGGATTTTTGCCGGATGGCAAATATTTGGTTTTGAATATCCGTTGTTATGCACCAATTTCAAACTAATATATCTGTACGTTTATTTTATAAAGTGAGATATAACTTTTTGATATTATGTCTATGACATTTACCTATATCAGTTGGTGATTAGGTAAGGTGCATTCAACAGCGGTGTAATTCTTCTTAACCATACTACAGTTTTTCAACCTACGACGCACAAGGTTTGAGTTATTGAACTCAGGAGACTTATACAAAATATTGTATATTGTCCAGTGTCCATTAGGACAAAGGGGTTGGTACTCATACTATATTCTGTTCACTTATGAATTCTCCAGTTCTGGACATGTATTTCGTTGAAATGCAAGGTCCAGATATTCAGAAGTTATAGGTATAAGAATAAAGTAGAGGACCATTTGTTGTAAGTATCAGGATTCTTCGAGAAAGTCGAAGATGTAGATACTTGTGTTTGGTATTCAGTTAATAGTAATGGTTTTGAGAACTTGCTTCTTTTTCAGGTTACTCATATGTGGATGCACTCCTAGATGAGTAATGTTGATTGTCCTCTTTCCATTTGGTTGATATGCACTAGAGACAGCTGCATGATTTTGAATCTGGTTCCAATTAAATCAGTGCTTTTGTTTCTATATTAGATATATATAGAATCAATTTATATCTTAACGATGTTAAGGTATAGGGAGTTGTTCGGCTGATGCTTAAAACCAGAATCCGGATAAACTCAAGGCACGCTTCAGTAATGGCTGTTTGTGGGTTATCTCGGGCTTTGACGAGGGTTAACTTTCTACCATCAGGAAGATCAATATTTATATTGTTCTTGACTCGCCACAGTTTTAGTAAAATTAACTTTTTCAGAAAAACACAAGTGGGAGTATGGTAGAACTTGAAGTTATTCTAGAACCACAAATGATTACTGGAAATTTAATAGAACCTAAGGATTCAATTGGATTTGATGTTCCATTAGCCACTCCGCAGATTTGGTGGGTTACCTCAGGCACCCGAGAAGTACTTGGGTCTTCTCAGAGACGGTGATAGGGAGGTTCTTGTTTACCCAGACTTGCCATTGCTGACTCGGCAGGAGGATGAGTATAGCGTCGTTCTAAACTAGCTTTAGAAGTGCACGTGTATATGACTCTGCCAGAGGGTGGTTGTAGTCAGTGGGAGCAGCGGAAGCATAGTGGGCAAGTAGCTTATGTCTATTTATAGACTAAACCAGGGATAGCGGAAATAGATCATCTTTTTTTTATGCGACAGTCATAGGTTTTGACCTCATCAGAGTAGGAGATGGATCTGGTAAGAAGGTAGTAGAGAGTGATATCCAGGTATTGGGATGACATGCACTTGATAGGAAGAGATATTCCTATACTACGATCGGTTATACTTTGGTTGTCACACAGTTGTTTCTCCACATGGGATATGGATATAATATCAGGTTTTCTGGTTACTAGATCTATGGTTTTAGATCTAGATTTGGGAAGTATCCTAATCTGGGTACTTTGACATTAAATGGACGACTCCTGGCATGGTGGTCTACCTGCAGGTGATGGAGTCAACCTCTCTAAATGTGTCTTACAGACTAAAGGGGGGAGGGTTCTACATGATTAGCATATCACTTGCTTAGGCAATTGAGTTAATCATAAAATGTCAAGTACCACACCAGATATTGTTTTTGCACAGGCTGCAATAAACATATATTAATCCAATCCTGGAGAAACATTGGGAAGCAGTTTATGAACATAAGTGAATGTTCTTGGGATATGGTAACGGCAGCCTCTTTCGGGAGACGATTATCATTTCTGGCTTCCAAGGTGACCTGGATGACAGAGTGTCTGTCAGAGTTATAGTTTTTCCCTCTTTTGAGGAACAGTATGATGGACAGGTGGTCCAAGCGAATACTAAGGAAAGGCATGGCGCAGGGTACTGATTAAATTCAGTGGACGATACAGTCTAGGAGGTTTGCTGGATTTGGAGTTCTTTTATGAACTGGGTCTCATCAGATATCCAGAAAAATTCTAAGACATGTAGTACTCATTTCGGGAGATAGTTTTCTCCGCGAAGTTGAGATATAGAGAGATACAGAAAGAAACATTGGAGCGGATCCACTCACTGAGGCTATTTCTCGAACGCAATCATTTTCGCAAACGGGCTTTGCGAAACTGATTATTAAAGAAGTTGGGTGTTCGGTATCACACGGGCTGTGAGTATGCGACATCGCAATAATTGGCCTTAAGTGTAAGTGGGAGATTGTTGGCTATAGTGCCCTCAAGGCAATTATCATAGTCGCGGACTTGTGATTATGATGATTGAGGCAGGACCTATACCGATGAAACAGTCTTACTCAAAATGATAGCATGCTATCTGGTTTGTCTTTATCATCATATACATGTTGATAGAGTCCATAGGATTCTTGCTTGACTGCCAGCATTGTGATGGCGATCACATATGTGGGAGCTGGGGTTTATAAGCACATCCTTGAATGTCCCTAGTCGTAGGAGTATCGAGACCTGGCATCGATACTCCAGTGTAGACTAGTGTATACTGATTGAAACCCCGACGAGGGGCGGTGGCCAGGTCTCACAAGCCATCGATGTTAGTTTGTTCACCTAAGATAGTATACATGGGTTATGAGTACACTGGACGGACTCGCCGGGAACCTGCTAGTTGGTATTATACCTATTGTCAGATAGCAGTTCCCAGGTGACATGTGTACAGGTTAGTCTGTTGACCTGAGATCGTCATTTGTCTCGTGTGATTTCCCACTGTGCTTTGATTACTACCCTACCACGGCTCAAAGGAGTCGTGCAAACAGGTTTTAGTTGGGTACAGTCCCGAGCCACATGGAGGCAGTGATCGGATCGTCGGGGATTCATCTCTCCCGGTATTGGGGGTTGATGTCGCGTTATGTACGGATGGCCATCACCATAAATGCATGGCCACGGTGGACGAGAACTACCAATCCAGGATCGATAGTTTCTCAGGTGATGATGGGTTTTATGCCGACACTAAATATCGCGTTGTTGGGGGTCTGACTTTATCCACCCCCTGACTCGATATGCGATACTCTTAGACGAACAGACCGGACTGTACGGATATTGTCGCTGACAGGTTCAGTGGGGGTTAAGGATGAGTTTGCTCGTCGGCCTCCCTTTTGCTCAATACCCGGGTAGCCGTTACGTACAGCTAGTGCCGCTGACGTGCTTGTGGTTAAACCCACTGCCAGCGTATTGACGAGTCTTTAGAGTCCCACACAGAGGGTTTTTCACGGTTCAGGCGATATGGTGTACATGAGGTATGTTTGTACATACAGGTGTCCGATTAAATATGTGCACTTGCTGCGCAGACTTTAATCGGATGGTTGATAATACTAGCGGCTTAGGATTAAGCCAGTTTATTAAATCAGGTTTTGATTTAGTAATTTATATATGTATTTGTATATACATATTCTAGTATTATTGTTCACTATTCATTTTCTCTCTAGGCTATTCGTATTTTTGTACGAATACGCGTATATGTATTTCGGTACATGTACCGGGAAGTATTCCGTATTTTCTACGGAATAGCTTCTAGAAGGTGCCACATCATTTGTATGAATTTCCATTTATGGAAATTCATTTGTTTAACAAATGAGGTGGAGGGTGTGAGGTGGCATAGGCATGGTCTTGGGCATGGAACTAAGTATGGTTGATGTTATTTTATTGTAAAAAGAAAATTGAGTTTTGGATGATTGGAGAGAGAGAGGGGGCCGGCCATATTGGGAGTGGGGTTTCAATTTCATTTGGTTACATGATTAATTATATGCTATCTCTCTCTCTCTCACTCTTTCATGCATGAAAAATAACTTAGCCATTTCCTTTGTTCCTGCCAAGTCTTCATCACCACCTTCATTCATCTTTCATGGATGCTCTCTTGAGCTCAAGGGATGAGAGAAAAATATAGTGACACTTCCATACACCTCGAGTCTCCATCGCTAGCGACTTTGGAGCGTCGGTTGTCTCGTTCGACGAGGCTGGAGCTTGCGCCGTTTCCCTCGGGTGGATCATCGGAGATGGAGGAAGACCGGCAACCAAACATCATCAAAGGATTGCTAGGAGCTTGGAATGAAGACCGAAGGACTTGGATCATCTCGGTATAACCTTCCTAACTCTTAGTTAGCTCGCTAGTATAGGGTTTAAGGTCGATCCGGAAATCGGGCAGCGGTAGCGCCGGTTTAGAAATTTTTGTTCCGCATTTTGGCCGCGTTTCGACGGCCGGGGCGCTGCCGGGACCCTTCACATAGAGACCGTACTAAAGAGATTTAGTATGGAAGATTCCAAGTGTGGTAATATACCCGTATTGCATGGAATCACCCTCTCCAAGGAGATATCTCCCAAGACTGATGAGGAGAGGGTTCGCATGAGCACTATGCCCTATGTTTCGGCGGTAGGATCTATAATGTATGCGATGCTATGTACAAGACCAGATATAGTTTACGCACTAAGCGTGGTGAGCCAGTATCAGTCGAACCCAGGTGAGAACTACTGGACAGCAGTGAAGAACATTCTCAAGTACCTGAGAAGGACTAAGGAGATGTTCTTAGTTTTCGGTAATGGAGATCTCAAGATCGAGTCCTTTACCGATTCAAACTTCCAGAGTGACAAGGATGACAGCAAGTCTGTCTCGGATTTTGTGTTTACCCTCAACGGAATGGCGGTGTGTTGGAGGAGTTCCAAACAGGATACCGTCGCAGACTCGACGATGGAGGCTGAATACATTACTGCGAGCGATGCCGCAAAGAAGCGGTCTGGATGAAGAAATTCATTGCTGAACTTCAGGTAGTTACATCCATTGTTGATCCGATACCTTTGTATTGCGATAACAATGGGGCTATAGCTTTAGCGAAGGATCTACGGTCCCATCAGAAATCCAGACACATCTTAAGGCGGTATCACCTGATCAGGGAGATCATAGATCGCCAGGAGATCGAGGTCAGGAGAGTGGATACAAAAGAGAACACGGCGGATCCATTTACAAAGGCCCTCCTTCAAACGCAGTTCGAGCGACTTTTTGAGATGTTGGGTATGCGGTACACCAGCAGCTGGCCTTAGAGCAGACGTTGGGTATTTGGTACGCCAATAACTGGCCTTTAGTGCAAGTGGGAGATTGTTGGATATGTATGCCCTAGAGCCCATTATTGTATATGTAAATATGTGGATGCTGGAGATATGTATGTACAGGACGATCTTGCTCAGTTATATTGTATATTATTTCAGTTGTCTTTATCAGGATATGTGTATTTGTTTTTACTGATGCTTTATCCAATTTACACATATTGATAAAGACTTGATATGGTAGTATACTATTATGGTTTGACTTTATCTTAACATAACATATGTTATACATGTTATTACATATTGCAGTTACATGTTGATAAAGCCCGTAGGATCTTTCTTGACTACCTGCGTTGTGATGGCGATCATACTTGTGGGAGCTGAATAGTCTATAAACACATCATTAAATGTCCCAAGTCGCAGGAGTATCGAGATCGAGCATCGGTACTCCAGAGTAGACTTGCGTGTACGTTTCTAAACCCCGACAAGGGGTGGTGGTTAGTCCTACAACCATTGGTGTGATCACCTAAGATTGTATTCTAGTGCTCACTGGGGGTGAGTATACTGGATGGACTCGCTGAGAACCTCTAAATGGTATTATACATATCGTCAGATAGTAGTTCTCTTGTGACATGAGTACAGGTTAGTCTTTGGACCTGAGATCGTCATTTGTCTCTTATGAGTTCCCACTGTGCTTTGATCACTATCCTACCACGGCTCTACTGAGTCGTGAAAATAGGTTTTGGTTGGATACAGTCCCGAGCCGCATGGAGGCAGTGAGTGATTGTCAGGGATTTGTCTTTCCAGATATTGGGAGTTGATATCACACAGTGTTCAATTGGTCAAGACCATAAGATCTTGGCCAAGGCAGTTGGGATTTACTGATAGGTTGATCAGTAGTTTCCCGGATTGGTCCTAACCCGAACCAGCATGAATTATCGGGTTATTAGGGTCTGACGCTTACCATCCCCAAGATCCGGTATGCGATACTCTTAGACGAAGAGACCGGACTATACGGAGATTTTCATGGATAGGCTCAGTAGGGATCCGGATGAGTTTTCTCGTCGACTTTCCTTTTTGACAGGTACCCGGGTAGCCGTTATGTACAGCTAGTGTCTCTGACGTGCTTGTGGTTATGGATTTATCCAGTAACGCACTGTCGGCGTACTGTCGAGTCTTTAGAGTCCCACACAGAGGTTTCTCTGCTTCGGGCGAAACAATGTAGAGGCCGTATGTTTTTTTACGGCAGGGTTCGATCACATACGTGTATTTATGCACATATGATGTTCGGGCGGATAATACTAGTGGGTTTTGGTTTAAACCGGATCCTAATTTTATATTGTTGGATTATTTTCGTCTCTTTTGTATTCATATTTTTCGGAATACGGATACGGGTATGTATATACGGTGAGGGGTATTCTTATAATTTGTTACAAGAGTGTTTCTAGAAGAAGACATCTCATTATTTGTTTTAACCATTTAGTTAAATGGTTAATGAGGTGGAGGGTGAGGTGCTATCATTCATTGAATGAAACATGGCTACTTGGTGACTCAGTGAGTCATGGATTAGTATTGAAGCAAGGTGGCATCTAGATATTTTGTAGAAAATATCTAGATATTTTATGATTAAGATATTATTTTATTATTTTGGGATGCTTGCTTTATTAGTCACAAGCCTTGGCCATTCTTCATTCAATTTTTATCCTATTATACTCGCTACAACACTCTCATCTCCTCCAAACTTTCTTCTTCTATCTCAAATCCTAAATATCTCATGTGTTGAAAAACCTAGGGTATCTTGAGACTAATTAATCCATCATCACTCTCTAGATCCTCTAAACTACTTAGATTAGCATGCTAAGTAATCTAGTTACCTTGGTCTAAAGGTATGAGCTCAAAGTAGACACTCTCAGATGGATCATCTTTGACGTGAGGAAGCCATCGATCAAGCTCGATCATGGAGGCCACTAGGAGTATACTAAAGGGGTGGAGTGAAGATCTGAAATACTTGAGCCTCTTGGTATAAACTCTTTTCATAGTAGATAGATTCTTTTGTTGCTAGTTAGGTTTATGGTAGATCCGGTTTAAGGTTATTCTAACGCCAAGTTTACATCGTCAGAAAATTTTTGTTCCGAAATCGGCATCGGTTGATGGACAGGACGTTAGCATAACCTTTCACCAAGTTCGTAGACAGAGATAAGTTGAATCTATGTTGTAAATTGGTGAATCTCTCCATAAAAATTTGATGAGAAAAGAGCAGCAGCGAAATCATGTGAAGTCTACCAGTGTTGGGAATCAAGACGGAAGAATCTCCAAGTGTAAGAATGCTATGTTGTGAAGAATCTTCCTACAGATTACGATGAATTAGAATCAAGTTTGTTGGAATTGGATGTCGGGATTTATGTTAATCTTTATCTAAATTCCAAATTATCTTTAAAGACCAAAAATTAATAGAGGCAAATATATGTGGTTGCATATGAGGGGATTTAGTGGGTTCAACAGAGCCTCATCAAGTTGCATGCTGCAGGGATTTACAAGGTTCAAAAATATACCACAGAGAAGCAAGAGCAGGTGTTGGAATAAATTAATCCATCAAGGTGGCGGCTATTAAAGGTTGCTTGAGCTTTGAAGATTTACGGAGCTTGGGATTCATTGGAAGAAGTTTGCTGCTAATTCATAGAGGTTGAGAGACTGCTATTTTAGAGAGATCATTATATTAAGAGGGTTACGGCTTAGAGAGATTTGAAAGAAATCTTCCATGGGTCCTTGTAAACTTGATTCAAGACTTAGTAGACGTTTGTAGATTCCGCTATATCGGAGACTAGCCATACGGGAGGTGAACCCCGTTAACAAATTCCGTGTGCCTCTCTGATTTGCGATTTTGTTTTGTTCTCGCGTATTTTATTTATTGTTTTTTCGTCGGTATTGCGTGGTGTGATTGTGATTGTTGCGTCGTAGTATTGTTCCGTATATCAATTTTCTCCCAACAACCACCACATTGAATTCAAGTAATTGAATTCAAGTAAAAGAAATCACGAACTGATATCGTATACTATAACCCCAGTTTACATTTTGAAATTGCTGTACATATCTCGGTACCAAAAGAATAAGCATTCACAATTTCGCATCTCATGAATCCAAGTTTATCGACATCCAAATTTCTCCCTTGTCTTCAGGTTCGATTTCTAACCTATCCAATTCTCTCCATTAATCGACTTGCATCTCTCATAAAACAGGCAACTCACAACAACGAAGAGCATCAAATGCTTGTAAGCAATTGTAAATGCTAGCTTCCCATGCAATGGAAGAATCGAATTTGCACAGAGACAGTATTTTCTCATCGCCCTGTACTGAAGCTGCAACTTTAACCATGGCCGAATTAGTAGGCAAAGTAAGAGACAACACAGTTGCAATTTTCCCTTGAATTAGCATGCATACTTTGAGCATGGGTATACAGCCGCTTCTCCATCGTGGATACTATGATTACCAGGTTGCATGCCACAGCTGTCTATACAATAGCGATGGAGTAAATAATGGAACCAGCTGTAGACAATATAAGAAATGAATCGCTCGAAGAGACTCCGATGAGATTCACAGCATTGAATACTAGAAAAAGTATGATGAAGATGGAGGCATTGGCAGAGATAATCACAAAAGAGTTGAAGATATGAGTCAGCAGAAGAGGATCGCATGAATTCTCTTACGCAGTGCTTTCAAAAAAATGGTAGTATTATTAGTATACTTACTTTAAACTATTTTCACACGGACACATAAACTTACTATTATTTATCCTTATCATCAAAATATTAGCACACTATTCCAGATAAAAGAGAGAGAATTTATGCACACAACTACATGGAATTACTAATGCAATATTTTCGACGTTTGTGATGTGTGCGTTTCTTTATTGATGCTACTATCTATTTTTAGTATTTACTTAATTTTGTGCATGTTTCTGTGAAAAACTAAAATTTTAAACTAACATTCCTGCTATCGTAGTAATATTAGTAATATTATTTGTATACTTTGAGTAACTACTGATTTTTTTTCAGCACTGCGATCCTCGGTAAAGTTTTCCCTAATTTTTCTGCATGAAGAATTCATAGCAATTTTTGAAAGGATCTCACTTTAATTTAAAATTTTCAAAGAATTTACGAAATGTTTTTTCAACATCTTACCAACTATGTGGAATTTATTTGATATCCATAAATTTTATCTGAATGTTAAAAAATGGTAATAAAGTGATGGAGAACAGAATTTGCTTGACTCATGATTTCGAATTTTTGAGTTTATGGGCTGTCAAAACATGAATTTCATATTAACATATTGGATTATTAGCACCAAAGTTGTCAAATCGTGATTCGAATCGTATATCGTTTTTCTATTGTTTCGTATCGTATATCATATTGAATTGTATATTGTAGAATAGGACAATAACTTATGCCAAAACCAAGCAATTAAACATATAGCTATGTATTTCATAACTATGTGATTAAATGAGCAATATAGAGCAATATATTGAAAAAAAATATAATGTTTAGCATACTCACATTCGCAGTCACACAACTAATACAATAAATATTTACATATATGCAAGCATAATACATATTAATCATCAAAAGTCATGTGAACAATCATAATAAATAAGATAATTAAGCAAAATAATACTATATAGTCTAAAATATAAACCACATATATAAAGATTAACTTGAGCTTCATCATAGTAACATTTTCTAACCAATTTCACAAACTATAAAGCATAAAGAGGCGAGGAGTCAAAGCGAGAAGGCGGGGTGAGGAGTCAAGCGAGGAGGCGAGGATTCGAGCGAGGAATTTGGGAGCGGCTTGAAAAATTAGGATTCTTTGTGACAGAAATTGGATATATGTTTGGATTTTTAAATCCAAATAATTTAGATCCGATTCGTTAAGCTTATATCCGACCCGTTAAACTGAATCGTATCATATCGTGAATCGTACGATTCGAATCTTAAAGCGATATATCTATACGATATGTACCGAAAAGGATCTGAATCGTATTGAATCGTATGATTTTAACAACAATGATTGGCACATAAACTGTTAAAAAAAATTCTTGAAAAAACTATATAGTTCATCTTGCCCATTGCACATTTCTCTATATGGCCTTGTATTATTAGCGGCTATATCCTTCCATTAATATACAGTTAGATCATCTTCATTTAATTTATTCCATCGACATTGATAAAATAGCTTTCTTAAATTATCCCTCTAAGCGCCATGTTAGCTGGTACACAATCTTGTTACTCGATTAGATTTGACACTGATACACATTAGTTCAGGTCATGTGGTTTTTGCCGTTTTGGCACTAATCAAGTACATTGAGAGAGTAAATGATTAAGAATTCGTAATTGCTTCATCTTGACCGATCATGGTTGAGGAAACTATCTACAAAGTGGAAACGATATTATAAATGGCATTTTTCTCCATTCCTTTTTTCCCCGAGGGAGATGTTGAGTGAGAAAAGGGGGATGGGCATACCACGAAAATTTGAACCCGTCTATTTGGTTAACAACTATTAAATAATTGAGAAACTTATTGTCACTACCCGCTAAATTTAAATTAATAATTCAAGTTTCTGTCGACTCTTCGAAATACTCCATTCAATTTATCTTTTTTCACTAACCGAGAAATCATTACACATGACAAGGACAAAAAGAGAATTAAATTCGAGCTATTTTTGAAGCTTCGAATTCATGATTAGTAATAATGAAAAATATCAAAGAAATGCTACAAAAGATGGTAGAGGATTGAAATCTTACTATTGATACATGTGTCATACGATTTTCTGTTTTTATTATTTAGAACAAAACTATATTTAAAAAATTTATAAGTTACTAACGACGTTTCCAAGTTCTTAATTTTGAGTATAGCTAGCACAATATTTCAACATCAAGCGGTGATTGCCTTTAATAACATTCGCACTCAAAACGTTGATATAGCATGAAAATTTGACACAAGCAAAGAATGTGACTTTACCAAGAAATAGAGAAGTCTCAAAGTAACAATTTGAGGAAATGAAAACCGATCATAGAATATAATCTTAAATTCTATATTGAGTCTAATGTTGATCTCACAAGATTAGAAACCACTTTCTAACATATTTCTATTCTTCAGACGTCTTCTCTTTGATTAAGAGACGTCTAACATATCCGTTGTAATTCAAACTGCTCAAACTTTCAAAACTGATATTCAAATAAGTCGGACTGCATACGTCTGTATCAGACGTTTGCTTAAGCAATTTTGAATCACCAGGCGTCTGGCACATACGTCTGCAGAAGGAAATTTCCATTTTTCAACTTTTTGTTCTATCTCTCATAGACGTCTCCTTAAGATACCTTTGAACTGCAGACATCTGGTATAGACGTCTACTTTAGGAAATTTAAAAAATTATTAGTTTTTATTTCTGAAGAGAGACGTCTGGTACAGATGTCTCCTTAAGAAATTTTTGACCAACAGACATTTGGTAACCAGAGCCATTGCAGTTTCTGGCAGTTATTTTTCTGTTTGAAATTCAAATGAACGGACGTTTACGTTATTTTGATTCTAAATCGTTTCCAACCGTCAATAACTGTTTTTGGCAGTTAAGATTTTTTCCCAATGGTAACCCCTACCATTTCTATAAATACCCATGAGATCAAACACTTTTCTCAAAAAGAATACATTCATTGATCAATATTTTGAGAAAATTCTTGTTCTTCTTGTTCCTAAATTTTTCATACTTTTTTCATTTTCTCAAGAGCCAAAACTTTCAGTAATCTCTCAAATCAATCATTGTGCCTAACTGGTATTAATCTTTTGAGATCATAGGATTGAGAGTGAAGATCAAGTTGTGATCATTGTAAAACAATTATAAATTCTTGAAAAAGTTTCGATATTCTTCCCTACAAGAAAAAGGGTCTCCATTGCTTGGATTGCAGATTAGAAAGGAAAAAGAGTCTTTCCTAGAGAATCGCGGATTCAAGTGGAAAAATTAGTTTTTTCATGGGAATTGCGGATTCGAGTGGAAAGAGAGTTTTTTTCTTGGGAATCGCGGATTTGAGTGGAAAGAGAGTTATCCTAGAGAATCGCATATTCAAGTAGGAAAAAAGGTGTTTTTCCCAATGTGATTCTAGTGAAGAAGGATTGTGTTCTTCACATTGGAAAATAGTAGAAATTCTGAGAAGTGGTCTCAGGTGGGGATTGGCCACTAGGAGTGGTGAACCTTTAGTCAACAATTTTCTCGTGTTTGCATTGCGCTTACTCTAATTTTTCTTTTCTGTGTTGTTTTGATTATTACAATAAGTTTCATTATTAACTTGTTTAGATTATTCCGTAGAAACTTATTAATTAAAACACATTTTAGTAATTATACTTTAAATTTGCCATATAACACTTAGGAACCTTATTCACCCCCTCTAAGGCATTTTCAATCGGTATCAAAATGAGATTACTCATATTTTAAAGATTAATATCTTGAGTTTTTTAATGCTATAATGGAAAATCAATTAGAGGGGCAATCCACCATACGAGCTCCACTTTTCAAAGGCACAAACTTTCAATTTTGGAAGACTAAAATGAGAATATTTTTACGATGCATAGATTTAGAAATACTAAATATATTAGACACATCATATGTAATTCCTACTACACGACCCTATTCTGATACTGATAAACGTTCCATGACTTTAAATATAAAAGCCATGAATGCTTTTCATTTCTCACTTGTTCCAGAGGAATTCAATAGAATTTCTATGTGCCAAACGGCATATGATATCTGGAATACACTTGAGATTGTATATAAAGGAACTAATCAAGTAAAAGAAAATAAAATAAATCGTCTCATGCATGGATATGAAATGTTTTCTATGAAAGAATATGAAACGATTGATTCCTTGTACTCTAGGTTTAATAACATAGTGGCTGAATAATTTAACTTAGGAAAGAAATTTGTAGAAAAAGAAAAAATATTATAAAATTCTGCGATCACTAACCATGTCTTAGTAGCCAAAGATCACAGCTATAGAAGAAGCAAACGACATGAGTACAATGAGTGTTGATACTCTCATTGGTAACTTAAAAACCTATAAAGATGCAACTTGGAGATATCAAGTTGAAAGAAGACAATTAACGCAAGAATATCACTCTAAAGGTATTAAGCAAGATCAAAAAAATTCATCCATCAAGCGACGACGAGAGTGACGATGAAGAAATGATAAGTATTGCAAGGTACTTTAAAAGGTTTCTTAAAAATAGAGGAAATTTTCTAAAGAAACGGTTGAGTTCAAAGAAAGGCTTGCAATATTTTGAATGTGACAAAGGTCACGTAAAGGCAGATTGTCCGAATATTAAAGGCAAAAAGGATAAATTCAAAAGGAAAAAGGGTTCGGAAAGACGCGCTTTTCAAGCCATTTGGGATGAATCTGATTCTAGCATGTCAGAAAAGGAAGAAGTTGCGAACATGTGCTTCATGGTTATAAATGATGATGAGGTCAGTGATGATATTCTTGATATTAAGAGTTTATCTAAAAAAAAACTTAGTTAATTTATATTTTTACTTAAAATCAAATTATGATAAGATTCACTCTAAATATAAATAACTAAAAGATAGTAATAACAAAAATGATAATCCTATTAAAGTTGAAGATGAAAAATTAATTTTAGAAAATAACGATTTGAAGGAAAAATTAGTCTTAAAAAGAATATCACATTTGAATACGCTAAATTCAATAGGAACTTTACAAAATGAAAATTTTGATTTAAAGAGGAAACTAGAAATTAAAGATAATATACTTCTTAAATTTACTAAAACTAAGGACAACCTTGATGTCATATTGGGAACTTCTATTAATCGTTATAAATGTCAAGGTGTAGGGTTTCATGACTCAAAATATGAAAAACCTAACAAATTTGTTAAAAATACAAACACATATAGATATGGTAATAAATACGTTAATGCTATTTGTAATTATTGTTATACTTTAGGACATATTTCTAGATATTGTAGTATTAAATTAAACTCAACTTATAAATATCACAATATTCCTAACCACAGTGGAACGAGAATGAAATTGATTCCTAATGTCATACCTACTTCATCTTGTTTTGCAGAATTCCAAACAACGTAGCTAGAAGTGGATCCTTGATAGCAATTACTCGAGACACATGACTGGCAATATCAATTGCTTCCAAACGCTATCAAGAGAAGAAGGTGGTACCGTTACGTTTGGAGATAACAAAAAGGCAAACATAATCGGCAAATATATCATTTCATTTATTAATGATTCAAATATTACTATTATAAATGATGTGTTAATGCAGATAGTCTAAAACATAATTTATTCAGTGCAAGTCAATTTTTTGATAGGGGATATAACTTAATAGTTGAAAAAGATGTTTGCAAAATTATCTATAACAACATAATAATTTTAACCAGAAAACGATATAATAATATTTATATTATATACACCATGACTTTAATAATAAAGATATAAAATGCCTAGTCGCAAACAATAATGATGAATCATGGATTTGGCATAGGATGCTAGGCCATGCATCTATGGATGCTGTAACACCCTAAACCTGGTGTACAGTATTTTTCTCGAATAAACGATATCGATTGGTTTTATTACCGTAATTGGGTTTATAGATATTTATTTGATTAAGATTTCTTGATTTGTGATTGGAATCTTTATTCAGGGCTTGTGAGCTGACTCAAGTTTATGGTGAGCCGTCTCTTATAACCAGAAAAGAATCAATCGATAGAAAAGATTGTTGGGCCGGCTCAAACAGCTGTGTCAAATTGATTTGCACTTTGATATTGTTACTTGATGATTCTGACTTATTATGACATGGAAATTCATTGGGTTTAATATTTTAGTAAATGGGGATATATTAATTTAGCATATGATAATAATATTTTTACCTTATATAAATCCCTACTCCTAATTGATATAAGATTCATAAAATATTCGGCCCACATTCATACTAAACTATATAAACCCCTCGACTTTCATGCAAACTCATCCGAATCATAACCTAAGCAGTTGACACTCCTCTTTTCCAAGAACCGAACCCTAAATACAAAACCAAGCAAGCCCTAACCGATCCCTTCACCATCACCGCAGCCATCTTCATCGTCTTCATCATCTCGAGGTGTTTATCATTGTTGTCATCGTCACGGATTATCTTAGACGAGATCTTGCGGGGGTTTGAGAGATCGTATCTTCGTTGCGTACATCATCGTCACTTGTGAGATCGTATTGAGGAAAGTATTTTAGAAATACTTATTACATGCTATAGCAAGGTTAGATCTTGCTTATATATACATACTGTCATGCCCCGCTTCCCAAAATACGGAATACGAGGGCTTGACAAGGCCAGCCATTCTCCTACGGTCAAGGAAACATCCTGCCGTAGTCACACTTCGGCTTCTAGCTTTACATGGTAATCAGTAAAAAATGCGCAGGTAATGAGAAATGCAATACTGGAACAAAACAGTATAAAGAACTGACCTGATGGGAAACAAAAGGTATAACCCTGGATAGCTAATCAAGATGTTCGTGATGTACGTCTAGTCCTGGTCCAGGCTAAATCTTCTCCTCACACTGAGCATGCATACCCAGGTCGTCAGAGCGACACAATAGCAATATAATATATAAATTCATGTGACAATTCTAACAGTGATAATGGATATATATAACAGTAAATCAATGACGGTATAGGTATGAACATGCAGTAATCAATGCAGTGAAACAGTAAAAGCAATAGAGTGATATGCCACGTATGTCAACACAGTAAGTATGTATATCGATGCTATCATCCCTATCAGTCTCTAAGTCTCACTGTACAGGTCACTAAGCCTATCGTCAATCCAAGTGTGAGAGTCAACCACTCGCGAGTGTCCTCCACCCAAGGGTAGAACCCAAGGGCAAGGGACCACGGGCCCAACATGTAAATCACGGTAATAATCATGTACCCGGTAAATCTCCATATATCTCCCTAAATATATTAGCCGGCATGGGACTCCCGAGATTCTGTTGAACTCACACTCAAACTACCCCACACCCCGTGGTCTACATCAAACGCTAACCATAACCCTAAATACCAATCGGTCTGTGACAAGTCTGCGCGAGAACTGGAGGCAGGACCTCCATCAAGCACGTCCCGACTAATACCTAAGATAAATGACAGTGTCTGGTGCCTTATCTGTGATACCCGTGCAAGAGCTTCCATAAGTGTCCCATACCACTTATAGTCACACGTACACGCGTCCCACAGACGTCGACAATACAATAGAATAATAAGGGTCACTGATTGTGTACAAGTACGTGTCACTTTCACTTATTCACTTATACACGAACACTAACGTACTTACCACAATCATCACTAATACCTAACACTGGTTAATACACATGATCACTACGTTATCAATGCAATGACATAAGTATGATATGATGAGGGAAACGGTATTTAAAGCATGATTAAGATATTATAAATCAGTATTCTACCACTTGCAATATTTATCATTAATAAAACGCGTACAGTTTAGCGAAACGATAAAAGTAGAATAAATAGTATGATTAATTATCTAACCAGCGAATTTGGTTTCATGGAAATCGGGTTTCAGGATCATTAGTTATGGCCATTTCCTTTTAAGCGTTCACGGCTAGAAATCCGGTTTCAGAATCAGAAATCCGTTTCGCAACGCATTTTAATCCCAGTTGGGATCAGATTTTAGCGACGCTACAGTTGGATGTAATCTAGGGTTTTCAGTAAGGTTTTCAATGCAACAGACGGATCTGCAGTCGCGTCTGTACGTCAGGAGATATACAAATACTAGTATGTCAATTCTGATTCTGTTGGGACTGTTATGCGTCCTGATCTTTTAAATTACCGATTAAATAACAAACGATAACGAAACAAAATGAAACCACTTGTGTTGTCTAGATAACAGATTCACCTTTAATAAACAGCGGAGTTCGGTAACCTACGAGTTAAGGAAATAGGGTGGTACCCATTACGGGACAGTAAACAACAACTGGAGTCGCTCTGGACTGCAGTCCAGAGTCGTACTCCGATCCAAATCTTGACACAGTTTGAGTACAGAAATATTTGGAAACTTGCATAGGGTTATAGTTCGTCGAGTCGGCTTCGATTTGAGCCCTCGAACGCATCATTCCAGTATGTAAATAATTTATGGTAATTTTAACGGTTTTCAGGTACAAGAAAATTCCATTTTTACGAGTAAACTTGGGGATAGTCGTTTTAGTCGTTAACGGTCATATTTTCCAGCGAAACTTGCACAAGATATCCATCACTACAAGGGCCAATATAAACCATCCAGTTCCGTCAAAATAGACAAGTATTTTCATTGGAAACACACATCGAACAGGTATGACACCTAATTGATCTAAAATTGTAGCTTTATGATCTAAGTAATCTAAGATTGTAACTTGTGTATATAGCATGTAAGCAAGTAAAATACTTGCCTGGCGACGTGTCGACGACGGTACGGCAACGGCAACGGCAACGGCACGATCGCGACACACGCACGGCCCGGCAACTTGACTTGGCTCGAACTCGAGTCTCGGCAGCGGCTTGGTTGCTGGGGTCTTGACGGCGAGGGTGGTGGTCGTTGGTGTGTCGAGGCCGATGATGAGGGATTGCAGAGGGAGAGAGATATTGAGAGAGAGAAAGAGTTAGAGAGAGAAAAGTTAGAGAGAGAAAAAGTGAGAGATCAGTGAGAGAGAGAGAGATTTTAAAGAGAGAGATGAGAGATCAGTGAGAGAGAGAGAGTGTGAGAAAGAGAGAACAGAGGAAGAGAGAGGTGTAGGGATTGGGCGAGAGAGAGAATTTGAGGGAGAGAGAGAGGAGACAGAGAGAGAAAGATGTAAAGAGGGAGATAGAGAAACAGAGATTGAGAGAGGGGGAGACACAGAGAGAGAGAGAAGGAGGGCTTGGTGGTGGTGAGGGGGTGGTGCTCGGGTCGACGAGATGAGTTGCGGAGAAAGAGAAGGTGAATGGTGGTCGAAGTCGTCGTCGTCGACGGCGAGTGATGAAGGCAGTGGGTGCGCGGTGGTGTAGTAGTGGCCTCGGCGACGATGGTGGGTCGCGGTGGTGCTTGGAAGGAGAAGGCGACGGTGGAAGTGCACTGCTGGGGTTGGGTTCGGTGGAGGTGCTCGGTGTAGGGAGGAGAGATGATGGAGGTCGGAGCTCCGGCGAGGGGAGCGGGTGAGGGAATCGGAGTGCAGGGGTCGGTTAGTGGGTGCAGGGGAGAGAGAGGAAGTGAGTGGAGGAGACGAGAAGGAAGTGGGGGAGCTCGGTGATGGTAGTCGGAGGCGAAAAATGGTGTTGGGAGTTCGCCGGCGGCGTGGAGAAGTTGGTGGGGGAAATGCAGATGAGTTTTGAGAGAGGGAGCGAAAATGAGGAAGAGAGTGTGAGGGTGTGTACGAGAGGAGAGATAGGGGAGACAGGGGTCGCGCGTCGTGGGGAGTAACGGCGCGCGAGCGTTGGCGATGAAGGCGGCGGAGATCGTGGATCGCGAGCGGGGAAGGCGGAAAGAGCCGTTGGAGGAGACGGCACTGTAGATGGCGGGTCGGGTAGGAGGCGCGGGTGAGGGGGAAAGTGAGTGGGCCGGGCCAGTGCTTTAATTAATTAACCAATGAAAAAAAGAAATGGGCTGAGGCACTGCTGGGCCGGCCTGTGAAAGATTAAATAAGAAGTAAGGGAAAAGAATGGGGCCGGGCTGGGCTTGGGTTAAATAAAAAGGAAATTCTTTTTAGGTTTCGTGGGCTGATGAAGGATGCTGGGCTGGCAAGAGTTTAATTAATTTATTTGGGAAAAATGGGCCGAGGATAAGAAAAATATAGGATTTGGGAATGGCTGGGGTTTTGGAAATAGAAGTAAAGATTTTGGGGTTTGGTGTTTTAGGGTTTTTAATGGAGTTTTTAAAATAAATAAATAATTATAAATAAAATAAAAATTTATAGGTTAAAGAGAAATACGGATTTAGGCGTATATAAAAGAACCGGGTATTATATCATACCACCCTTACAAAAATTTCGTCCTCGAAATTTAAAATAAACGATAAATTATAAAATCATAAGCGAAAGCTACTATATCGCAACGAACACATAATGATTTACTTGAAATAGGCGGATGAAGAAATTTGAAGGTTTATATATGTAAGAACAACATACAAAAATATAGGTTTAAATAAGTATAAGACAGGAACAACTACAAGGCAACCTATATGTATACGAGAATAGCAATAACAACAACAACGAACGATGATATTCGAGGCGTACTCGATAAAATCGAAACTCAAATATGTGCACGTATAAGTATATCAGAAGTAGCACAGCAAAATAATAAGTATAATGGGTAAGGAAGGACCATTTATAATAGTAACCATAAGCACAATATCCGAAAATAAAGTAGCAACCCTAAAATAAGGAAGGAATTGTCGACAAGTTAAACATTTTCAGATAATTGTATCGATAACAGAGTTTTAAAATAACTTAGAAAACTCACATAGTGAAATAAGAAACATGTAACGAAAATATACGCGATGTAAGGTTGCGCTACTGAAAATAATGGGAAGGCTAGTAGTGGGGTACTTGAAATGCGTAAAACGGGAATAGTCGATAATACACACTCTTCGATAAATATAAAATAATGAAAACCAAATTTTCGAATAATAATGCCCCTATATATATTTAAGGTAATAGGAAAAACACAAAGAGGTATAGGGCTAGCTAGGGTAATGATTACAAGGAAGTGTGGCTCATTCGGAAGGTCGGTGTGTGGCGGTTTTAGGCTGAAGATCAAGGAGATTGGGATCGGGTCAGCACAGGAAGTAGAGGTGAGCAACAAAGGACTACAAGGGGTAAGTATGAGGAGGATAACGGTCGGTACATCATATGAATCAAAATTTTGAAGAGTTAGCCAACTCGGAAATTTCCCTAAAATTTTCTCCTCCCAGAAGGATTTCAAACGAGGCACAGACGGAGGATGAAGATGGACCTCTAAAAGATCGGGTGTGGTACTGGTTAATCTGAGTGAGGGTTAAGGCAATGTGAGGAGTAGGAGTGGACAGATCTCAGTAGGAAAATAATTGTATAGAAGAAATAATCAAGCATCAAGGGAACTAAGAAGATCGAAGGATTAGCGAACTCAACAATTTATTTTATTCCAGAAGATTTTAAACAAAATATTCTCAAGGACAAAAGGTGGCCCTAAACTATACACAGATTTATTTGGCCAGAAAGACAACATCTAAAAGGAATCCCGTCAGTCGTGGTTGTGGAGATTCAGCAGGTTGCGGTAGGCTCGCGCGCTCAGATAGGGGCGTCCATTCCCATATCGCCTCGCAGGGATCGCCATTGGGAGTTCTTCCACAGCAGGGTCTTGATCTTCTGGTCCTTCTTCTTCGGCTGGAGTTTCTTCATCGAGGTCTGATTCCATGTGCTTCTCTCCTTCTGGATTCTCTTTCATGGGATTTTCCTCCACTGGATTTTCTTCTATCGGGTCTTCCTCGGAATCTTCCTCTATCGGGTTCTCTTCAGGGTCTTCTTCCTCTTCGTCGGAATCGTCTATCATGTTAAACTCTGGGGCGACTGCTCCTTCGTCCTCTGAATCGTTGTTTCAGAAAATGACCTGGGGATCGTTGATCTCATCGTCAGAACTCATCAGCGTGCAGTCTAAGGAAACGCATGACTGTGCATCCTCATCCAAATACGGCGCTGCTCCAGGGTGGGCCATGGCCTGAAAAGGAAGGGTCAAGATTAGACAGTGGACACATCAGGAAAAATTTGCTAAGGGTACGGAGTATAGGAAAATATGCGATGGGCTGGAACTGAAAATCAAAATTAAAATGCTGTGATAACGAATAGTATGAATAAGGGGAAGGACAAGAGAATGATACATATATTACGATTCAAGTTTTATTGCATTCAACTAAAAGTTCGACGGATACAAGATTTCAAACGGAAAGGAATATTTATAAGAGGATGACAACATTATTACTGAAAGTAGAAAACATGAAAATTCTTCTTTGATTGTTAGACCGCTGCATTCTAGTCACGCGAGTTGAATCCTGTGTTAGGTCCGCTTTATCCTCGAAGTTTGAATTACGCAGTAATCATCACTTGGCAGAAGTGGAGAGTGTGGTCGAGTCTCCTCCTTACAGCTCCTTTCTTTTTGGGCAACCGTTGATAAGATGTTCGCTGGATCCGCAAATCAGACATTTCCCTTGGGCGCGGCGGCAATCCCTCTGAAGATGCCCTGGCCCCTTACAGTACCCACAACATGGGGTCTTCTGCTGCTTCTGTCGCGGGGAAACAAATTGGCGCTTCATCTTCTTCTCTTTTCCTCGTCTAACAGGGATCCCTTTATGATTAGAGACTCCCGCTGGTGCCTGATTCACCTGTCTTCTCAGTTCTTTAGCTAACAAGTCGTTTGTTCGTTCCTGGGCTTTCTTCAGACCTTGCAGTACACTCAGAATCTCAACGGTCTGATTCTGGGGAGTGGAGATAAAGAAAGAGTTGTTGGACGACATGATCCTGAAACAATAGTTTTGAGGATGATATAAGGCACAAGCTATAAGAATCAAAATATAATATGGATTAGACAAAGATTCAAGAATATCAGATGTGATGAAACTCATTGCAATTGGAAAATCAACTGTATGACTCTAAGTCACTTAAATAGAGTATGGTAGTGTAACTGTGATGTAGTTCACAATTACAACCACGAAACTTTGCCAAGTCACCTGAAACCCTAGCGAATGGATAGCGGAACACACAATGTGAATATGGATCAAGAATAACAAGTTTACAACCTAGACCAAAGAATGTCTTAGATTGTCAAGCTCTACACGGAAAACTGCAATCCCAATCGAAGCAAAACCTGACCTCTGATACCAACTAAACCATGTCACGCCCCGCTTCCCAAAATACGGAATACGAGGGCTTGACAAGGCCAGCCATTCTCCTACGGTCAAGGAAACATCCTGCCGTAGTCACACTTCGGCTTCTAGCTTTACATGGTAATCAGTAAAAAATGCGCAGGTAATGAGAAATGCAGTACTGGAACAAAACAGTATAAAGAACTGACCTGATGGGAAACAAAAGGTATAACCCTGGATAGCTAATCAAGATGTCCGTGATGTACGTCTAGTCCTGGTCCAGGCTAAATCTTCTCCTCACACTGAGCATGCATACCCAGGTCATCAAAGCGACACAATAGCAATATAATATATAAATTCATGTGACAATTCTAACAGTGATAATGGATATATATAACAGTAAATCAATGACGGTATAGGTATGAACATGCAGTAATCAATGCAGTGAAACAGTAAAAGCAATAGAGTGATATGCCACGTATGTCAACACAGTAAGTATGTATATCGATGCTATCATCCCTATCAGTCTCTAAGTCTCACTGTACAGGTCATTAAGCCTATCATCAGTCCAAGTGTGAGAGTCAACCACTCGCGAGTGTCCTCCACCCAAGGGCAAGGGACCACGGGCCCAACATGTAAATCACGGTAATAATCATGTACCCGGTAAATCTCCATATATCTCCCTAAATATATTAGCCGGCATGGGACTCCCGAGATTCTGTTGAACTCACACTCAAACTACCCCACACCCCGTGGTCTACATCAAACGCTAACCATAACCCTAAATACCAATCGGTCTGTGACAAGTCTGCGCGAGAACTGGAGGCAGGACCTCCATCAAGCACGTCCCGACTAATACCTAAGATAAATGACAGTGTCTGGTGCCTTATCTGTGATACCCGTGCAAGAGCTTCCATAAGTGTCCCATACCACTTATAGTCACACGTACACGCGTCCCACAGACGTCGACAATACAATAGAATAATAAGGGTCACTGATTGTGTACAAGTACGTGTCACTTTCACTTATTCACTTATACACGAACACTAACGTACTTGCCACAATCATCACTAATACCTAACACTGGTTAATACACATGATCACTACATTATCAATGCAATGACATAAGTATGATATGATGAGGGAAACGGTATATAAAGCATGATTAAGATATTATAAATCAGTATTCTACCACTTGCAATATTTATCATAAATAAAACGCGTACAGTTTAGTGAAACGATAAAAGTAGAATAAATAGTATGATTAATTATCTAACCAGCGAATTTGGTTTCATGGAAATCGGGTTTCAGGATCATTAGTTATGACCATTTCCTTTTAAGCGTTCACGGCTGGAAATCCGGTTTCAGAATCAAAAATCCGTTTCGCAACGTATTTTAATCCCAGTTGGGATCAGATTTTAGCGACGCTACAGTTGTATATAATCTAGGGTTTTCAGTAAGGTTTTCAACTCAATAGATGGATCTGCAGCCGCGTCTGTACGTCAGGAGATATACACTGTTTAATACTAGTATGTCAATTCTGATTCTGTTGGGACTGTTATGCGTCCCGATCTTTTAAATTACCGATTAAATAACAAACGATAACGAAACAAAATTAAACCACTTGTGTTGTCTAGATAAAAGATTCACCTTTAATAAACAGTAGAGTTCCGTAACCTACGAGTTAAGGAAACAGGGTGGTACCCATTACGGGACAGTAAACAACAACTGGAGTCGCTCTGGACTGCAGTCCAGAGTCGCACTCCGATCCAAATCTTGACACAGTTTGAGTACAGAAATATTTGGAAACTTGCATAGGGTTATAGTTCATCGAGTCGTCTTCGATTTGAGCCCTCGAACGCATCATTCCAGTATGTAAATAATTTATGGTAATTTTAACGGTTTTCTGGTACAAGAAAATTCCATTTTTATGAGTAAACTTGGGGGTAGTCGTTTTAGTCGTTAACGGTCATATTTTCCAGCGAAACTTGTACAAGATATCAATCACTACAAGGGCCAATATAAACCATCCAGTTCCGTCAAAATAGACAAGTATTTTCATTGGGAACACACATCGAACAGGTATGACACCTAATTGATCTAAAATTGTAGCTTTATGATCTAAGTAATCTAAGATTGTAACTTGAGTATATAGCATGTAAGCAGGTAAAATACTTGCCTGGCGACGTGTCGAAGACGGTATGGCAACGGCAACGGCACGATCGCGACACACGCACGGCCCGGCAACTTGATTTGGCTCGAACTCGAGTCTCGGCAGCGGCTTGGTTGCTGGGGTCTTGACGGCGAGGGTGGTGGTCGTTGGTGTGTCGAGGCCGATGGTGAGGGATTGCAGAAAGAGAGAGATATTGAGAGAGAGAAAGAGTTAGAGAGAGAAAAAGTTAGAGAGAGAGAGAGATTTTAAAGAGAGAGATGAGAGATCAGTGAGTGAGAGAGAGAGTGAGGAAGAGAGAACAGAGGAAGAGAGAGGTGTAGGGATTGGGAGAGAGAGAGAATTTGAGGGAGAGAGAGAGGAGACAGAGAGAGAGATGTAAGAGGGAGATAGAGAAACAGAGATTGAGAGAGGGGGAGACACAGAGAGAGAGAGAAGGAGGGCTTGGTGGTGGTGAGGGGGTGGTGCTCGGGTCGACGAGATGAGTTGCAGAGGAAGAGAAGGTGAATGGTGGTCGAAGTCGTCGTCGTCGACGGCGAGTGATGAAGGCAGTGGGCGCGCGGTGGTGTAGTAGTGGCCTCGGAGACGATGGTGGGTCGCGGTGGTGCTTGGAAGGAGAAGGCGACGGTGGAAGTGCACTGCTGGGGTTGGGTTCGGTGGAGGTGCTCGGTGTAGGGAGGAGAGATGATGGAGGTCGGAGCTCCGATGAGGGGAGCGGGTAAGGGAATCGGAGTGCAGGGGTCGGTTAGTGGGTGCAGGGGAGAGAGAAGAAGTGAGTGGATGAGACGAGAAGGAAGTGGGGGAGCTCGATGATGGTAGTCGGAGGCGAAAAATGGTGTTGGGAGTTCGCCGACGGCGTGGAGAGGTTGGTGGGGGAAATGCAGATGAGTTTTAAGAGAGGGAGCGAAAATGAGGAAGAGAGTGTGAGGGTGTGTACGAGAGGAGAGATAGGGGAGACAGGGGTCGCGCGTTGTGGGGAGTAACGGCGCGCGAGCGTTGGCGATGAAGGCGGCGGAGATCGTGGATCGCGAGCGGGGAAGGCGGAAAGAGCCGTTGGAGGAGACAGCACTGTAGATGGCGGGTCGGGTAGGAGGCGCGGGTGAGGGGGAAAGTGAGTGGGCCGGGCCAGTGCTTTAATTAATTAACCAATGAAAAAAAGAAATGGGCTGAGGCACTGCTGGGCCGGCCTGTGAAAGATTAAATAATAAGTAAGGGAAAAGAATAGGGCCGGGCTGAGCTTGGGTTAAATAAAAAGGAAATTCTTTTTAGGTTTCGTGGGCTGATGAAGGATGCTGGGCCGGCAAGAGTTTAATTAATTTATTTGGGAAAAATGGGCCGAGGATAAGAAAAATATAGGATTTGGGAATGGCTGGGGTTTTGGAAATAGAAGTAAAGATTTTGGGGTTTGGTGTTTTAGGGTTTTTAATGGAGTTTTTAAAATAAATAAATAATTATAAATAAAAAAAAATTATAGGTTAAAGAGAAATACGGATTTAGGCGTATATAAAAGAACCGGGTATTACACATACATATTACAATAACCTATACATTTACACCCTTTAATACGTACATGCTATAGCAAGGTTAGATCTTTCTTATATATACATACATATTACAATAACCTATACATTTACATCCTTTAATACATTGCATGCTATATTAATCAAACCTGATCGTATCTTGATTCTTGTCGTAACATTCTTTGGTTTCGCTAAGGCAATTGTACAATACTTGTTACATGTGAGATCTCGACGTGATATTGTCATTAATTGATATCTAAGTCAATTAACTCTAATTGACGATATATCAAGATTTAAACCACGATATATCGGCAACTTGATCTAGTTAATATACACGACGTCAAACCTTAAAGATATAACTTTTATAGTGATTAATTGATGTAATGGAACACATAGTAATCGATGTAATCATAGTTATACATATTAAATTTAAATTGAAATCCAAACAATAAAATCCGATCGTCTCTGAAAAAAGGGGTTCAAGCCGGCTCAACATTACTTCGAGCCATCTCATGTAAACAAATAAAAACATAACTTTCCACACGACTTTTGAGCCGTCTTAAAATAGATCGAGCCATCTCAATACAGGCTTCGATCCGACTCAAGACCATCATGAGTCGTATCTTACAACCAGAGATGAAATATTAATCCTGAAGCACTTCTGAGACGTCTCGAACATTTATGAGCCGTCTCCAACATACACGCACGAGCCGTCTCAGACATCCCTGAGCCGTCTCAACCTGACTTATGAACTGAAATTTAACCCTGACTTGTATTATTATATGATTTGATTGATTATGGTATTCCTATGAATGCTAGTACCTTGATCTTGTACCTAATACGAATATGATACTCCTGACATGTCAGTTATTGATTATACACATGTATTCATGATTGATAACATGTATCATTGCTATCCGGTTATTGATTGTCCTGTTATTATTTTCATGTCAAACCATACTTGAAATATAATGTTTACCCCATGCCAACAAATATAATCTTGCTACATGCTATATAACTCATTATATACTTATTTAAATAAATATCACACCTGTATTTTAAATCAAGCATCGCATGTTTCATATTACAGCCTTTCGACGTTCCGTTTACATTTGTATAGTGCATTTCAGATCTAGGGCATGCAAACCAATCTTAATTACACGCTACATTACTTTAGACGCATCTATTTTAACAATGGAATACCTGTATTTAAAATCATGCACCCCATATTTAGTTTTATAACTTTTCGATATTCCGTTTGCATCCATTCATATCATTTCAGATCTAGGTCATGAAAACTTATCTTGTTACATACTATGCTATCATATAATGCATCAAATTGAATAGTTACATTTCATATTGCTTAGTTATATGTTCCGCACTTGTTAGTTTATCATTTTACGATTATGTGATACCCGTTTGCATCCATATCATTTAAAATATATATCGTCGTAATACTTCTTATTATTATCTTTAATTAGTTTATAATCTGTATTTTATAATATTATACAAAATATAGTTTGAAAATATTATAGTTTACACATGAAACGTCGTTGCATAGCGGATATGACAAATCTGAAATTTACTGTGCACCTTACCTTATAAAACTCATTATAAATCATAGAAAAATTATTAGTATACGTTCTTTAGTTTTTTACGAAGCTAACTCAGAATACTATAACTTTATGAAATATTTACTTGCAAAATAAATTATTTAAATAACGTAAAATGCAAATGAAAATATCTCTAAACTGCTGTCCAGGGAAATTCCAGCAGCAAACTTTCAACTTCGAATGTTCATAGATTTTTGTAAGGACAACCTGAGATACGTATACTTATAAAAATGAAAACCTTATTGAATTATCTTTGTTTTGATATAAGACACGTCCCTTTTGGAGAACGTTTGTTATTTTTAAGCTATTTTACAAATCAGGATGACGCTGAATTTCTGAACGGAACTTTCTTGTGCATGGTTAATCAATACCACTTTTATAGTTATTAATCGGTTTGAATATGTTATCCATGTTAATATTATTATATTAATATATATTTAATAAATAATAGTGCTTGTGTTTTAATATTCAGCAAATTTTACCGATTTACAGTTTTATAGTATCCGTTTGTATCCGTACGGTTTATTATATATCTAGTTGCATGCCGAGACCATATTATTTCATGTTACTGTTGTATTAGTGCACCATACTTGATAATTGTGCATCCTACATAGTCATTGTTTACCCCAATCAGAGCAAAGCTCTGTTCAAATTCCAAGACGGGAAACGAAGCAACGTTTCTGTTTCCCCCAATCAGAGCAAGGCTCTGTTCTGAAAATTAAAATGAAAATTAAAAAATTAAAGAAGCAACGCTTCAGCTGACTTGCGCTCTGCACTGCGCGCCACGTGGCAGCGCAGTCGCTCTGTGCTGCGCGACACGTGGCAGCGCAGTTGCGCTAGCAGCGTGACACGTGTCAAGCGCTGGGGCGTTTGCGCCAAACAGAATTAAATTCCAGTAAGATCTTTCTGTTCTTGTTAAAACAAGAAGATTGTCTTCTGTAAAACAGAAGCTCTTGGATCAAAGATCCAACGGTGGGGAAAATTCCCCAAATCACTCAGAGAGAGATCTCTTTAACTAATTAATGGGCACTATATAAAGGCCCCTAGACCCCAAGTCAAAAAAAAAGAAAAGAGAACACAGAGAAAAGAAAAAAAGGGAAGAACCTCAAAACAGAGAGAACTCTGAAGAATTTTGAGAAGAACTCAAGAACAAAAATGAAAAAGGTAAAAACCTTTATAAAAAGAGAAGGTTCTCTTCTGAATAGATCATTGATCTAAGAACAAGATCAAGGATCCTCAATAAATAAAAATAATAACAGTGCCTTGCATTTTTTTTTATGAACCATTGGTTCTGGAATCTTAAAGATTCTTTTCTTGAATCCAAAATTGGATCAAGTTATTGAAACAGTGCCCTGCACTTGCAAAATTGGCACTGTTGCGCTCCTGGGTTGGCGCAAGCCACCACAGAGCACCACGTGTCAGCGGCGCAACAGCGCAGCGCACTGACACAGCGCATTGCGCTGTTGCGCTTGCGCTCACCAGAGAGTGACACGTGTCACCTCCACATGCGCTTGCGCTCAATAATTGGCGCAAAACGCCTGACAAGTCACTATCAGATAATTAATGCACTGCATTATTTACAGAAGGGCCAAGCCCAATTAAAAAGGGGGCCTAACAGGCCAAATTAAATGCAATGCATTATTTTAAAGAAGGGCAAAGCCCAAACAGATGCTATGCATCATTTATAAAAGGGACAGAGCCCAAATCAGAAAGGCCTAGCAGGCCAAAAGAAAATGCAGTGCATTATTAAATAGGGGCAAAGCCCTAGCACAGGCCTAATAGGCCAGAGATAAAAACGTTGAATATTCTCAACTGGACTTAGCCCAATCATGGTCGTAAGTCCTCAAATTAAATTGACTGAGCACGGCTGCTCTCTTAAGTAAATTTACATCCGGTTCAAGGGTACATCTCCGAACTCCTCTGACACCTATCGTTGTAATCCTTCAACGATGTTGGAGAGGTGACGGGTCCCGACGGCCACAAATAATATGGACCACCATGTCCCTAAACCGGAGATGGACCACTATGTCCCTAAACTGGAACAATAGAGCCCCAATGCTCTTTCGTCAGATCTAAACGATCCTGTTAAGTTGATCTTAGTCTCAAATCAGACTAACGTATCCTTAACAAACGTTTAAGTTGATCTTAGCCTCAAATATGGTTAACGTATCCTTAAACCAAAACCTTCAAACAGACTTTAGTCCCAAATTGGACTATAGATCTCCCAACCAACTTTGGTTCAAGGATACATCTCTGAACTCCTCTGATATCTGTCGTTGCAATCCTTCAACGTCATCAGAGAGGTGACGGGTCCCGACGGCCATACATACAATGGACCACCATGTCCTTAAACTGGCAATGGACCCCATGTCCCTAAACTGGCAATAGACCACTATGTCCCTAAACTGGAACAATAGACCTTTTTTGCTTTCTCACATTGACTTCTTTCTGCTTTTTCACTTCTTTTCCTTCCAAATGCTCTCTTGCCGGATCTAAACGGTCCCGTTAAGTTGATCTTAGTCCCAAATTAGACTAACGTATCCTTAACAAATGTTTAAGTTGATCTTAGCCTCAAATATGGCTAACGTATCTTTAAACCAAAACCCCAAACCCAAATCTAAGAAAATACGGATTTGGACTAATACACGTCCTACAGGCGACGACATAAATTAGTCTCCGTATACAATCCACGGGCAACCACAAACAAAACAAACACCCACGACACGAAGTGAAATTCTGGAGAAGGAGAAAGTTGTTACCGCGATTCGGTAGCGTAATTAACTGCAGGGGCTTGCGACTGCAGGGAAAAGCGTCCCCACAATCAAAAACCCCTCAAGCGAGGGGGAATCTGACGAAGTCTGCTACATCGGCCGCATCCGTCCAAACCTCCGATACACGGTGCCATAAATCAACTTGGCATCTTCGGAGAGGTGGACGGATAAAACCAAATAGCATCTGCCCCGAATCACAGGCAAGACGTCCATCGCGTCTCCGCCGCGTCTTTCGGAGAGGGACAGTCATGATGTAACCCCTGACAAAATATTTGTGCATCCATACTTTACCGTGCATCCGTACTTGCTACAGTTTTAGTATGAGCATCCGCTTGACACATGTGCACTACCTGTCATGACCTGATATACCACTACTTGACTTGATACCTATGCACTACTTGACATGACTTGATACATGTACACCGCCTGATATGACCTGATGTACCACAACTTGACATGTTACCTGATCTTTTTACTAATGCCGACAATCTTGACATGTTGTCCCTACGGACATTTCTTGTTGTCTATACAGACAAACATGTTCCTGCTTGATCCTGTGTTGGCATTAGTCGCAGATTTATAAATACCTGACTTACACACATAACTTGGGGGTATGGAGAAATCAAGAATGTAGCTGAACATAGACTCACGGTCTATTATATCATTTTACCGTGGTCCCGTGGGGAATGAACGGGGCATAGACCGATGGGTTACGATGAGGATTAATTAATTGATTTCGAATAACTTTAGAGTAGATAACCCTATAGCACAGTTTAGACTATTCACTGCACTTCACCTGTTTATATCCTGTCCACTGATCTATATTCATGTTACGGTTTACTTATGACTTGTTACTGTTCTACTTTTATTACTGTTCATACTCGTACCTGCATGTATTGCTATACTGCTTATTTCCTGATACCTTGTTACTGTTTATACTTCATGCCTGCATGTCTCATTATATCCTGCTTGCTTAGAATTATTGATATTATGACGCATTGACGTCTGGGTTTTGTATGGCCCAGATCCTCTACCTTTGTCGCAGGCTGATCAAGAGTATTTCCGCCGTCAGGCTGAGCAGTGAGGATCCTGTTAGTATCCAGTTAGTTATTTCCTTACTTTTCAGATGTTATTGTTACTTGGATTTATTGCTTCCGCATATTATTTCTTGACTCGTTTATTCTGGCTCATGGACATGTACTAGATAGTTTTTTTACTTTCTTGTTCTTGATATCTCTACAGCCGTAATGTGACTGTGGAGGAATTTTTCCTATCCACAGATAGCATGGTTGGCTCTGTCACGTGCCTATCTTAGCGCACTCTGGGAAGCGAGGCGTGACAGGTGGTGGGTCCCGACGACCAACAACTTCTTTCGTTGATACACTTCCAAATTGACGATCTAATGTAACAACGGTTGCATTACGAATATTGATTGTTCCAACTATGTTGTACGCCTCAAATTGGATCGTGCCCCAAATTGGACACATTTCATATCTCCATTGTTCATTTCGTCACGTAACAAATACACGTGTGCACAAGATGAATAACGGACCGAGATGTCCTTAAACTAAAAATTCGCCTCAAACATGGTGTTTATGGACCGAGATGTTCTTAAACTAAAACCTGTCACCTCAAATATAGCGACATCGGACCGAGATGTCCTTAAACTAAAAATTCACCTCAAACACGGCGATAATGGACCGAAATGTCCCTAAACTAATATTCGTCTCCAAATACGGCGATAATGGACCGAAAGGTCCTTAAACTAATATTCGCCTCCAAAAATGGCGATAATGGACCGAAAGGTCCTTAAATTAACATTTCGTCCCCAAACATGGCGATAATAGACCGCGATGTTCTTAAACTAAAATAATCGAGCCCAAATGCTCATATGTTTAACCTGATCTTAATCTCAAACCAGATTAACGATCCTTAAATCAACCCAAACCCAAATCTAAAAATATACGGATTTGGACTAATCCACGCCCTACGGGCGATGACAGAAACTAGTCACCGTATACAATCTACGGGCGACCTAAACAAACAAAAACACACACGACACGAAGTGAATTTCCGAAACAGGAGAAAGTGGTTATCGCGACACGATAACGTAATTAACTGCAGGGGCTTGCGTCTGCAGGGAAAAGCGTCCCCATAATCAAAAACCCCTCACAAACGAGGGGGCATCTGATAAAGTCTGCTACAGCTGTTGCATCCGTCCAAACCTCCGATATACGGTGCCATAAATCAACCTGGTATCTTCGGAAAGATGGACGGATAAGTCCAAATAGTATCTGCCCCTAAATTCAGGCCAAATGTCCCAATGTCTCGATCCCATTTTCGGCGGTAAACAAGGAAGTCTACTATATTTGACAGCCAGTAGACCGGATATCATGTTTAGTGTGTGTTTATGTGTTAGGTTTCAGGCTAATCCTAAAAAATCACATTTGAGCGCTGTGAAAAGAATTTTTAGATATCTCAAAGGAACCATAAATTTTGGTTTATGGTATCCAAAGAATAATTTGTTTCACTTAACTAGTTATTCAGATGCTGATTATGTCAGAAGTTTAAAAAGATCGAAAGAGCACTAGTGACACATGTCACTTTTTAGAAAACTGTCTTGTCTCTTGGATTTCCAAGAAACAAAATTCAGTGGCTTTATCGACTGCCGAGGCAGAATATATTGCTGCCGGTGCTTGTTGTACACAAAGTTTATAGATGTAATACACTCTAGAAGATTATAGTGAAAGTATTTCAAAGATTCTTATACTTTGTGACAATACAAGTGCGATTCACATTACCAAAAATACAGATCAACATTCTAGGACTAAACACATTGACATACAATATCATTTCCTTAGAGATCATTTTCATAAGGGAGATATCGTTTTGGAATATGTGTCAACTGATAGTCTACCAGCAGATATATTTACCAAGGTACCAGATAAAACTAGCTTTTCTCATCTTAAAGGAGAACTTAATATGAATGGTTTAATCATTTTTTAAATCCTTAAAACAATCTTAAAAGTCATAGACATATTAAAATTTTTAGCCAGAGAAACGTCTGGTCTAGTTAATAACAGAAGCCAGACGTCTTCTATAACGGTTTCTAATTAATTTTGTATATTAATAATTAATTAAATAATAATGTAAATAATTAACAAAAATAATAAATCTATAAACAATTTAAAATTAAATAAGTGATTATTAAACTGAAATTCAAATTCAAATTCAAATGGGAGTTAGAAAAACTAGATTTTAGTTATGAAAACTTCTTGGTGGTTTTCTCTTCTCTCTCTATAAATAGGACTTAATTCCTTTCTGAATTGAATACCCTGTTTTTGTCTTTAGCTTTATTAAAGACATGGAGAACACTAAGGTGTATAAAAGGAAGATGAAGTTCGAGAATGGTGAGAGTTCGAAAAAAGTGAAATAAGAACCTCTCAGTCCTCATTTCGAAGAGGATCCAAGTGAGGATTCCGTTCCACTCTTTCCCATTCCATCACCAAACCCAACTCCACCACACCCTACTTTGGTGGTTGGATTGGTTATACTCTTTAGGCAGACCTTCTAGGATGATACCGTGATTTTCTTCGATCCCGAAAATAACATGATAATCAAAAAGCGGAATACTGAAGCAATGGAGAAGTTCAAGAACGAAGACTAGGATAGGATTTAGATTAATGTGTTTTTAATGTGTGTATGTATGTTTATTTTGTAATGTAGTTTTAATTTTTTACTTTGTAATGTTTTGTGTTTTAATGAATGAAAATGTTTTGATCTTTTGTCTAAATTTCGTTTAAGACCATAAATTAACTACCTGAATAAACTACATTAGACGTCGGTGGTTGACGTCTGGACCAAATTTTTGTACACTAGACGTATGAACCAAAATCATTTTGTACTCCAGACCAGTAGACGTCTGTAGTTCAAATTTGTCTCAGTAAATTGACAGCAGAGACGTCTGGTCCTTGGTACCAGACGTCTCTAGTTCAAAATTCGCCTCTGGAAATTACTTTCACAAACGTCCGGTCCTTAACATCAGACGTCTTCACGGGCAATTTCAAAACAATCAGATTAAATCTGATCGTTTGATTTCCCTTAATCAAATCGTAACCGTCCACAATCTTTATAAAACTAAAATTTACCTCTAAAATTTTCGTGACCCTAGACGTCTTCTCCTCTCGTTCTCCCGTCGTTCCTCTTTTTCAAATTCCCCCAACTCCAAAAATCCTAGAATTCACTCAAATTTCCCCAAATTTTCTTCACAAATCTGATCATGGCCCCAAAGAATGATAAGGGCAAAGCATCAGAGTTATTCTCCAAAAAGAGAGACTCTCACGACCGAGGAAACGCAAGAAGCCAAACTTTTCCTCGACGTAGAGTGCAAATAGAGGTTTCAGTCGATTATCTCTAAACCCATTCACAGTGATTCATTTGTTGCCTTTAGAGAATTAAGTGAATTTGGCTTTCAAGAACCTTTTCAAATTCAAAGTTGGATGCCCTTCCTGACATTATATTGTCCAATCTATGACAACATCATCAAATTATTCTATGCTAATTTCACCGGCACCAATGACAACCTAACCAACTTCAAAACCAAAATTTTCAACCCCACCTTGACAAAGCCGAACCCAAGCCGGACACCGATAAAGACTGAAACGAAATAGTGGAAAGAAAAGTCCAATACTGAAAGTACCCCCGGAGCCCTTGCCAGGGCATTATATATTTTCAATGAAGGTGTCGATATCTACCTTAGCAATTTGAGCGACTTTGAGTATTCTGAAACCATGGATAAAGAAAAGACGTAAATAATTCTTCATGGTCAAGGCAACCCTCACTTTTATGCAAATCAACAAGCAAAAACATTAACGAATCGTGCTTGGGTTCTTGCAAATCTTCTTGGCCATACAGTTTTTCCTAGGTCCAGAAGTAGAGAGACTCTTTATGGATGCCACAAACTCATAACCTATTGTATTCTTATGGGCATTCGGGTCAATCTTCCTTTCTATCTCATCCACGGTATATGGGATTTGTCGAGTGGACACGGGAACTTGTACCACGGCTATTATTAAGTTATTGGAATATCACAAAGTTGCTTTGCTAGATTTATTGGATAAAGTAAAGCCTAGTGCTGATTTTGGAGTAAGGAACATAAACTTGATGAAGTTGGATTTCTCGACTCCACACCCACCAAGCTCCTCCCGTACTCTACAAATTCCCATTGACGCTCCTCTTCAAGCAATCCTTCCTCAAGACTTTGATTATCACAGTTTGGTTTGGAAAACAGGATTATGGATCGCTTTACGGGGCAACTTGATCGCTTTACGGGACAACTTAATCAAATTTCAAGGCTCATCTTTCTAGGAGTTTCAATTATCACATGGCTTATCTTTATTCCAAATTTCAAATTGATCCTCCGCCACCATTTGGAAGTTCCAAATGATAATAGAATATTAACATATATTTATTCTATTATCACCAAAGACCCATAACCTCCGGAAGAATAATTCTTGAGTTTGTCGATTTACTTTTGCTTTTGTAGTTTGTATTTAGTTTTCCATGAGTATGTCATTTTGAACCTTGTGCCATTTGAAGTTATTATGAAGTGGTTCTTTATGCTTACTCTCATGATTGAATTATTCATTTGCTATGCTTGATTCATGTTTATACTTCTGTTCAAAAGATAGTTCAAGATTAAATTATCTAGACATGTATATTTTTATCTCTTGCTTAGATTGTTTTTAAACTTTTTGATATTTTCCAAAAAAAGGGAGAAAATATTTATGAAATCATAAACAATATTGATAAAATTTGAGTTACAACACTCGTCTTCATGAGTGCTCCTTGAAAAATAGTATTGATGGTATGAGACGCTAATATGAGTTCAAATATTTTTTCAACTGAGCATGAATTGAAGGGGAGTATTTAATTCTAATTTATATTTTTACAAAGATTTTTTCAACTGAGCATGAATTGAGAGTGAGTATTTAGCTCTAATTTATATTTTATATATATATATATATATATATATATATATATATATATATATCATGAATGCTTTAAATATGTTTTGCTAAATATCAAAAAGGGAGAGATTGTTAACACTTATGTTATACGATCTTCTGTTTTGATTATTTAGAACAAAACTATATTTAAAGAATTCATAAGTTACTAATGACGTTTCCAAATTCTTAATCTTGAGTATAACTAGCACAATATTTCAGCATCGAGCAGTGATTGCCTTCAATAACATTCGTGCTCAAAACGTTGATATGACACGAAGACTTGACGCGAGCAAAAGATGTGATGCAAGCTTTATCAGGAAACAAAAACGTCTCAAAGTAACAATTCGAGTAAATGAAGACCAAAGAAGAATCGAGTTAGAGAATATAGTCATAATTTCTATATTGAGTCTAGTGTTGATCTCACAAACTTAGAAACCACTTTCCAATATATTTCTATTCTTCAGACGTCTCCTCTTTGATCAAGACGTCTAACATATTCGTTGGAATTCAAACTGTTCAAATTTTCAAAACTGATATTCAAACAAGTCAGACTGTAGATGTTTGTACCAGACGTTTGTTTAAGCGATTCCGAATCACCAAACGTCTATAAAAAGAAATTTCCATTTTTCAACTTTCTGTTCTATCTCTTAGAGACGTCTCCTCAAAATACTTTTGAACTGCTGACGTCTGGTACAAATATCTGCTATAGAAAATTTCAAAAAATATCAGTTTTATCTCTCAAGAGAGACGTCTGGTACAAACGTCTCCTTAAGGAATTTTTGACCAGCAGACGTCTTGTACAGACTTTTGCTATGTCTGTTTCTGGCACTTTATTTTTCTGTTTGAAATTAAAATGAACTGGTGTTTGCGTCATTTCGATTCTAAACCGTTTCCAACTGCCAATAACTATTTTTTGCAGTTATAATTCTGCCCTGATAGCAACCCTTACCATTCCTATAAATACCCATGAGATCAAACACTTTTCTCAAAAAGACTACATTCATTGATCAATCTTTTGAGAAAATTCTTGTTCTTCTTGTGCTTAAATTTTTCATCCTCTTTTCATTTTCTCAAGAGCCAAAACTTTCAGTAATCTCTCAAATCAATTATTGTGCCTAACTGGTATTAATCTTTTGAGATCATAGGATTGGGAGTGAAGATCAAGTTGTGATCATTGTAAAACAACTGTACATCCTTAAAGAAGGTTCGATATTCTTCCCTACGAGAGAAGGGGTTTCTCATTACTTGGATTGCAGATTAGAGAGGAAAAAGAGTATTTCCTAGTGAATCACAGATTCGAAATGAAAAATGAGTTTTTTCTAAGGAATCACGGATTCGAGTGGAAAGAGAGTTTTCCTATAGAATCGCAAATTCAAGTGGGAAAAGGTGTTTTTCCCAAGGTGATCCGAGTGAAGTTTGATTGCGTTCTTCGCATTGGAAAATAGTGAAAATCCTGAAAAGCGGTTTCAGGCGGGGACTGGCCACTGGGAGTGGTGAATCTAGTCAACAATTCTCTCGTATTTGCATTGCTCTTATTCAAATTTTTCTTTTCTGTGTTATTTTGATTATTACAATAAGTTTTATTATTTAACTTGTTTAGATTATTCCGTAAAAACTTATTAATCAAAACTCATTATAGTAAATATACTTTAAATTTGTCATTTAACACTTAAGAACCTTATTCAACCCCCTCTAAAGTATTTTCACTTACCCCAGCCACCATTCCACTGAAAATGAAGATGTTGCCGTGCTCCTTCATGTCACGGCACCGGCGGAGACGATGGAAAGGATCCATCCTCATGTCCTCATGCGGATTGGTCCCATATCATCCACACCTAATTGTTAAATAAAGTGGTCACTCACTGCTTTGTTTAGTTTTGTAAAATTTGTGAATCCAAGTTTTAGCAGGACCATGAAGTTTAGAATTTTAAGCTGAACCTGCTTGTCGTAGAGTGTACTGATTGTGGGTATTGATCATGATTTAGTGGGTTCAATCATTATAAGTCTTGTCTCCTAATTTTTCTGTAGATGTTGCTATCCACTAATAAGCAATCTTATGGTACATGATGATCCTCACAAGTGGTATCTCACCATATTAGGACGCGTGGCGGATGATGTGTCCCGAAAGCTACGGGGTGGAATAAATGAGTTGGACCAGGGACATTGTTCGGGATCCCCTTCTTGAGGAACGTATCTGACCTTTCGGGAGACCTTCCTGAATACATTTTATCTTCACATAGGAAACTACCAACAGCTCGTCTCCGGGCTTTCTCAGTCTCCTTGCTCGTCTCCGAGCCGTTTAACATGTCGAGCTTTCTCGGCCACCGACTTGTCTCCGAGCTCCTGACATGCCGAGCTTCCTCGGTTTCTCTCCGATCGACCAAGAATGCGGTTCCCATGCGCCCTGCAATGGCTCCGCGTATATCACCAGGGCGAGATATCCGTGTCCCCACGATCCGTGTCCCATGCAAGCGCATCCCCCCATTAATGGAGAGGATAACGCTGGCGAAAATTTCGCGCTTTCTCGCTCCACGCGACCCCTATATAAACCCTTCTCTCAGACGACTCACGTAACTCGAACTCATTCCAATACACCGCTATTCTGCACTTATACCTCGGCACTAACTTGATCGTCGGAGAGTTCTACGGTGATCACCCATCCCGGGACTTCTTTGCAGGTAGCTCAGCGTCAAATACCAACACATTGAGATCCACACTTAACAACTTCAAAAAAAAAATCCAGCCGTCAAAGACTGCCATCACGGATCGACGGAGGACAACATCTGAAGGAGATCTCAGTCTCCTCGGTACCATTTTGTTTCAATAATATCATATTATTTAAGCTTTACATCATAGCTTTTAGGAGCAAGGGCAAGGAGGCATTGGTAAAATATGTGTTTTTCAACTGGATTATTTCTTATGGATCACATGCGATGTAGTTTTTGCCGGCTCTCCCTTTTGTTGATATGATCACATTTTTTCCCCTGGATATCAGAACATAACAAACCTGTACATATTATTGCCTCTCTGCTTGTCATGAGTATGTAGTGAACAATATTTCCGACCGTAGTTTGATTACTTGTGGTAGTGTTAGCATCATTGCAGAATAGCTGTTTTGACAAGCCTAACACCATGGAGTGGTTAATTATTAAGATAAAGGGATGCGATTTTTTTCATCTGTTTTGAGAAGTTACAGATTTTCGTGATGGCTGTTAACTAACAGGAACATTTGTTCGTTTCGGTTTAATGCAGTTCCTACAGAAGCTCTCATGAGCAGCCGCAGAGAAGAGAAAGCAGAAGCTGCAAAAATTAGCACTTGGACTCTGGCAAAGACTGTAAACATATTTCCGTTGAATTTACTTATGTGCTCAAATATAATGTATGTTAATTACTTATTATTACTCAATGCTATTTATTGTTGGCCTTGTTTGTAATTCTTTCAACTGAAATTCCAAATTAGTCGCTTTCTTTTATTTGGGATATCAAAGTTTTGTGGGCCATCAACCATGATCAGAAGCACATGAATAATTTTTATTTATCAATATCCTGCTTTATTGCATTATATTTAATTTATCATTTCCAAGGATTGAAGAACTACTGTGATATTAAAATCTCACCATGGTTGCTCTTAGGTTACGTAATCCAATTGCAGTTCTGCCAACTAAAGCAAACCACATTGAATTCATGAAAAGAAATCACAATCTGATAATGTATATATACTGTAACCTCATACTGTAACCCCTGTTTACATTTTGAAAATCCTGTACATATTTCTGGTACCAAAAAGAATGCACCCTCACAATTTTGCTTCTCATGACAGCAAATTAATCGGCCTTCATACTTCTCCCTTGTCTTCAGGTTCGAGTTCTACGGGGTACGAGTTCTCTCGATTGGCCGACTTGCAGCTCTTATAAAACAAGCAGCTCGCTATGATTTCAACAATGATGAGGATCGAATGCATGTACGCGATTGTAAATGCCTCCAATGTAATCGAAGAATCAAATTTGTTTGAAAGATAGTATTTTCTCATTACCCTGTACTGAAACAAAGCTTCAACCGCAGCCAAGGCCAAATTAGTCGGCAGGGTAATTGACAACGCGGTCGCGATCCTCCCCTTGATGAGCACACATGCTTTGAGCGCGGGCATGTAACCGCAGCAGTTCTCCATAGCCGATACTACTATCGCCAAGTTGCATGTCACAACTGCGTTCGCGATTGCGATGGAGTAAAGGATGGCACCGGCCGTCGACATAATAAGGAAATAATCTGTTGATGAGATACCGATGAGACCTGCAGCATTGAATACTAGAAAAAGAATGATGAAGATGGAGGCGTTAGCAGAAAGAATCACAAATGAGTTGAAGAGATGCGTCAACAGAAGAGGGAAGTATAAATTGAGGAGAGAAGAGAACGAAGGCGGTGATTTTTCACGAACCATTTGAATGATGGATGCTTTGGCTAGAAGAAGAAATGTGAGGGTGAAGGGAAGTGTGAAGATTGTGGAGAAGATTGTTTGAGAGAGCATGAGATGGAGAAGGGAGAAGGGTTGAGATTTTGCAGGAAAAGCCGCTGCCTGAAATAAAGAGAGAACACGCGAAGATATGAATCGAAGAGCGAAAGGAGAGGACGCGATGAGCGCTTGAGATATGAGAATGGAGGCAGAAACCGGGAAAACGAAAAGGGCGGCCATGGAGACAAAAGTGTGATAGCCATTGAAGAAGGCATGAATTGAGTTTCTTATGATGCTGCTGGCCTCACCCATTGTGTGATGTTGGAGATATTGTGAGAGAATGGAATTTGAAGCATAGGGGTGTTATAAGAAATGGTTTGAGTTTGGTGAGAAGTATGTGGGGCTCTTGGTCAGAAGAGGGTTGGGTAGGAGAGAGTTTTTGGATGTGGTGTGAAGGTAAATTATAGGCCAACTACTGAGGTAACTGCTTCAAACTCATGCCTTTTTTTTTATTTCAAAAAAAAGAAAAGAATAAGAAGTTGATCATCTTATGTTGAGACCAGTCACCTAATTTTTATAACTCTTAATAAAACTAATCGAAAATAAAATCGCAACTCTCTTTTAAACCATCGGAATCCCGATACATCAAGTCAGAACTAAACCTCTTTTTAATGACTACAATACCCAATATTGTTATATGAAGACGGCAACAAAAAAATTATTGAAAAACAATTTTCTTGATTTAATTAAAATTTTACAGCAGGATCTTTCATTATCCGTGATCACTTCAAGTGCGGAATAAATTGATCCCTTCATAAAGAGCTGAAAATGACTGCTGGATTCCCATCTTCACCTAACAACAAGAATGGAACATATTTGGTTCTAAAGCATCCTAAGGAAACTCATTACCCTCACCTCTGAATATTTTTCTTTTCTTTTTAACAAAATATTCTCTTTTACTATCTTTGATATTCTGTCATGCAAGTGATTATAACTTTAATTGTCAGGTAAAATTAGCTTATCGCTCGTCACCTTGACAATCAATATTAACAATACAGCAAAGAAAGACATCCAAGAAAATGGCTTAAAGTTTCTTATCTAAATTTTGCAGGTGAGGTCGCCGTCAAGCTTTGAGGTTTTTTGTTCATTTAGAAGAAAAGGTCATTAACAAGCACATCATCAGGGTTCATGTGGTCCTTGCAAAGAGCTTTGATCACTTGGCCATTGAGAGTATATATGAAATTTTTTGGTGGTTATGTATCTTAAGCCAACATAACGGAACAGGGGAGCTTATTGTGCTGGCATGGCCTCTGTAATTTTGGAAATGCATGAAAAGGGTAGCCATTTGGTAAGGGGGCAATTTTTTTTGGTTGGCATCTCATAGGGTTCTAGTATATTGCATGTCACTCTCTAAGTTGAATTATGGTGGACGATCTTTGGGTGTAGATGCTCATTGTGAAGTTAGACATGTATAGAAAGTTGTTCATGTTTTTTCCGGCAGCGTTTTGGATGGAATTTTCCGTCAAACTTTGGAAATGTCACTGGAAAGATTCTTCTGTCGGCGATACTCATTGCGATAGAAGCCCAATAGAAAATTTTGCATCATTAAGGTTCTTTTACTTTTCCGGAAAATATAACCTCACTATTGTGAATTATTTATCTTATTTCTGTAATTTACTTGTTACATTACTTGAATAAACATTGAGTATGGTTGAAATTAAAGTGAAGGTGGAGATTGGATTAGAAGTAAAATGCAGATAATCATGGCTTTACTCAATGTTTTTTATTGTGTTTAAACTAAATCGAAGAAAATTGAACAATTGAGGGAATTTTTTTTTTTTATAAAAAGCAATCTTTTTCTTCCATTTATACTAGCTTCATATGGGGAAAGTTTTTAATGTCTTGAAGAAAACCTATTATGAATTCTTGTTATCATTACCCCTCTATTTTAAAACTTGTCCTGAAGGAATAGAAGCACACCAAAAAGTTGAATTGGTCAATTGAATGCAAGGTCTAGGGTAAAGCTCATTAGGCAAAAAATCATTTTATTTATTCAAACTATATAGCTATTATGTGTTTTGCAGTTTGTTGAATATAGAATTTGATCATTCTCCTCGTAAATTCATAATAAATTTGATGGAAATCAATACAAATAGTCATTTGTTTAAAACTATACTGATATTTCACAGATAAATGAGCTGGTATAAAAAAAAAGACTCAATCATCATTCAAAGAGCAAGTCAAAATATCATGTTGGACATTACAATTTTGATTGGATAAAAAAGACAAACTTGTAATGTAGGTCTGCGCATACATGCCAGGTCTTAGCCAAAATAGAACCGTGGAGTTGTGGGGTCTAGACGGTTGTTTGAAAGTTATCCAAATGGCTCTATTTCTATCTTTCTTCTATCCAGATGCATTATATCTTACCCACAGAATAATTTCTCTAAAATTAGTATCCCATTTCTGGAAATAATATACACCCTTATTGCCCAGTAAAGTTGATATTTTTTTTAAAAATAATTATGTATTTGATTTATTTGTTAACCTGAAAATTAAGGATACTCCAAAATTTGATCCACAAAGTGTCTTCACATGACCAAACACTAACCGCCAAGATAAATTCAGGTGGCAAACACAATCATTAAATATAAAAACTTTGTATCATGACTCCAAATAGTTCTAAGCATATTATATATATATATCAACAAACTCTCATATAGTTTTGGTCCGTGGCAACTAACTACCCTATAGTTTGTTTTTTTTTTGCAGAAAACTGTCCTAGCTAACGGATCTAAAGTCACACCGTTAAATTGAGGTAAAAAGACAATGCTGCCCTTATCTCTATACCTGAAAAAAACTAAAACTCTAAAAAGAGAAGGCAGGCGGGCTCGAGGGGAGGTCGGAGACGGAGGAGGAGCTCGAGGGGGGTTGATGAAGGAGGGGGAGCATGAGGGGAGGTTGGTGAAGGAGTGGGAACTTGAGGAGAGGTCAGAGATGGGTGAGGGTGGATCACGAAGAAGAAAAAGAAGAAGAAGAAGAAGAAGATGATGATGATGATGATGATGATGATGATGGATTTGGTGGCGATTTTGGGAAAGGATGGAGACGGAGGAGGACAGAGATGATGATGATGAAAAAAGGGGATGGTGGAGAGATGATGAAGAAGAAGAAGATGAAGTAGGTGGAGAGGTGGCGATTTTCGGGGAAGTCTTATCAAGGGAGGGGGTAAGGCTGACGAGGCGGCAGCGAGCGGCGACGATGTCGGTGAGGGTAAGGATTAGGAGATGAATATGAGGGTATTTTGGGAATAATTGAATTTTTATGATGATGTGTCAGCCAATACTGACGCGGCGATGATGTGGACCGTTAAAACTAAAAGGTCGCCGTTAGATAGGATGGTTTTCTGCACAAAAAAATCTATATGGTAGTTAGCTGTCACATGCCGAAAATACAGGAGAGCTTGTTGCATTTATATATAGTGTTTACCCTTTTCTGGACCTCCAGCAATTGAACGCTGAAACAAAAGTAGAGTTTAAACAACACAAGTTTGAGTCCACTTGATCTATATTTTGACTAAATACTAAATGTGAGTATTTAGATTTCTTGGGAGTTAAAGTTTTAACTCTAACACACACACACATAGGAAGATGACCCCATGAATATATATATATATATATAAAGATCCTATGATGCCAGTTTTTATTTCTTCTTTTGAGACCAAACTTTTAAACACACAACCAACCGTGTTTTTCACCAATCCGTATCGGTCATTTTGATCTGCTTGTATTAGATAAGTTATGTATAAAGTTTTATTAGATTTGGAGACCCTAACATATCTATCAAGCGATCTTATTTTTCATGTATCGTAAAACCGTTGATTTTTTAGTCTATTTGATGGATTAGTTAAAGGTCTTTAAATCTCGTAAAATTTGATATATAATCTATCTAAAATGTGTAGATCATGATAAGCTGTGAGGATCGCTGAAAAATACGACGGATCATGTGTTTGAAAAGTGGATCTCAAAATAAGAAATGAGTCCTGACCTCATAGGATTAGATCACTATATATATATAAAAGAATAATGGAGGAAAGAGGCCTTAGGTGGCTTTTTCGTTAGATGGCGTAAAAAATCTACACCCTCCATTTTATTCGACGATCAGCACCTTCCATCTTGATCTTCATCATTTAATACGTCGATAAAATAAATTTCATATGATTCTAACATCTTTTCACCGTGGTGTTAGCAATGTAAAAAATTCTATTATCGGTTACATCTTTTCACTGTTGATTTAGCAATATAAAAAGATCTATTGTCGGTAAACCGTTAATTTTGTACCCAAAAAATCAACGGTGGAAAAGTGTTAGAATCACACGAAATTTTGGTGTAACGACCTATCAGTTAATGAAGATCAAGATGACCGGTGCCAATCGTCGAATAAAATGGTGGAGAGTGTAGTTTTTGACGCCACCTGACGAAAAAGCCTCATAGGGCCTTTTAATATGTCGATGATTCTAACACTTTTCCACCGTTGATTTAGTAGGTGCAAAATTAAAGGTTTAGCGACAATATATATTTTTACATTGTTAAATCAACGGTGAAAAGATGTTGGAGTCACATGAAATTTGGTGTATCGACATATTAGATTATGAAGATCAAGATAGAAGATACCGATCGTTAAATAAAATACTGGAGGGTGTACTTTTTTAACGCCATGCACCCGATGAAAAAGCCTGATAGGGCATCTTTCCTCCATTTCTCATATATATATGAGGAAGCGGCGTATACCGCGGCACGGTTGAAATTTACTACCGTGGCATCTCTAAAAGTTAACTATCTGTATATTTTTCGGCGATCGGCTCTGACCATGTTGATCTTCATGTCCTTAAATATATGGCTCTAAATTTTCATATCATTTGGACACCGTTCGTCCTTATATCAGATGATTGCAAAATTAACGGTTTATCAACAATAAAACATTTCGAAACGCTATATGAATGATCAAAAAGAATACAAACGGCATGAAAATTGATAGTTATATATTTAAGGACATGAAGATCAACATGGTTTGAGCCGATCGCCGAAAAAACGATAGATAGTTGACTTTTAGATATGCCCGGTATACTCCTCTCTCCGTCTCTCTTTCTCTCCATATGTATAAACTTCGGTGTTCATGATCATAGTATATAACGATATATATGCATTAATCACAAAGGGGGCCACAAAGTTTCAAAAGGGCAATCAATGCATGAATGATAGAGTTAGTTGATGTGGATTATTAGGACATGAGACGTGTCTTTGGTAAGAGGTCAATTCTTTTGTGCCTCCTTTCTCTTTCTCTTTCTCTTTCTTTTCTTGATTTATTATTATTTGATTATTATTCTTGAAGTGGACGTTGTACTTCTTGGATTCGAAATATTAATTAAAAAAAACATGTTAGGGACCAAATAGGACCCTCCCCTTGCATTATATTTGCATTATATATGTGATATCAAGACAACTCGATCAATAAATATATCCATGCATATTGCATGGATACTATCCCACAGACATCGGGAAATATTATTATTGAAGTGTTCTCATGAGGATAAGGTTCCTTTATAATGAACTTCAAGATATTCCTAACATAACATCAGTCTTGGCATTATGACTCCTATCAATCTTACCAATGGAGCATATATAGCTTACATGATAAGAATATTCTATCTCCAAAGTGAGAGGTCGCTAATTCATTTCTTGAAGGGGTCTCATCTAAAAAAATAAGACTTTTCTATATCTATCTTTATAGATAATTTTGGAAGTTGGAAGTCTCTTTGAAAGGCAGCATAGACATTCGCATTTGGCCGGATTTGGATTCCCTTGATTTTTGCGATTCGATGCTATAAATTTTTTCTTGAGGGTCAAGTATCTTCAAGAATAGAACACTGATATGTACTATAAAAGAGATTAGGATCCTCTACTCTTTGTTTTTCAAGAGCGGTGTGCTCTTGCCCCCTCCCAGCCGTTGGATCTCTTTCCTGATCACGTCAAACCCTGGACCCCTGTTTAACGCTAATCTCAACTGTCCAAATTGAATAGCGGGGGGAGCAAATAGCAATAGAATATATGGTATATATTGAAATATATTATTAATTGTTTATTATTCCTTGAGTATCATTACATTTAAACTCTAACTTTGAAATACTAATATAATTTTCATGTTTATAGAAAAATGAAGCGCATATACATATAGAAAGATACCATTAAATATAGCTAGGTACTGTGTTGTGGCTAGATAATATATTTTTTTAAAATGTGCATTAGGTTTCAAAATACTTTGATACTAAATAAGTTTTCATCCATGTATTTATTTCCAATCTAGTTTATTGTGAAAGTCAAGTATTTGTTTTCTTATAAATCATTTTTAATCATTTAACACATATGGCAACACCATTGATTTAATTGGAAAATATCATCATTAAGTGCTAGACATATGGATGTGTCATACCGAAAAAAAATCCTAACTTCATATGAACTCTCTTCAAGCCCCCACGAACCACAAGCTATGCACACTTCATTTCACATTATTATTTATGATGAATTGTACATATATAGGATATTATGAAGAGATAAATACCAAAAAGCATTTATCAAACACTTTTTTCGTAGAGGTATATGTAGCTGTCGGTGTCTGTACCTACTTAGTTGTAGGCACAAGAAGATAAAATAGGGTTAGGGGAGAAGGGCTCCCACTTGAGCTTTACCGTCTTGTGCCCGCAACTACACAACTATACGAAAATAGTAAAATCTACTTGATATCTTATTTTTTTAATATAAAAGTGAAGTAGGCAAGCAGAGCCTATCATAAAAATAGTATTCAAACCTCAGAAAGACAAGAACCAGAACAGGGTTAATTATGGATTCTATCTCTTTTAATATGCACTAATTTATGCATGCATAATATAACATTATACAAAATGGTAGCTTTAAAGAATCAATTGACCAAAGTTGGAAGCAAAATCGACCGACATCGAAGAGAATTTGCAAAATGAGAAGAAAAATGGTTGCATGTAGATGACAAGTACATCAAGCTGAAGTGGTTCCATGCATAAATATTTGTATATAATTATACTAAGCACTTCAAGATAATGATTGTTGATATTTAATGTCATCTGATCACTTGTATAGTTACAAAATTCATCATTGATTTCTAATGATTTTGATCAAACGCCAACCATAAGCATTAATTTATATCACAAGAGTATAGAGAGCTCAATCATCAAATAGTTGAATTAATTCATGCATGTCTAAATTGAAAAAGACCTTGGCTTTTTCTAAATTATTTCTTGTAGCTCTTCATATCAATCAAATCTGTTTGAGACCTCCTTTGTGCCTAACATGGAATGCATTGATTTGAAATTTTCAAATCTTCAGATTAATAATTATCTCTTAAACAAAGAACCAAACTAGTTTAAGTTGCTTAGTCTTGAGATATATGTTGATTGCATTATTAATATTGTGTCATTTGGTGGCCATACGTATAGAGTTTTCAAAAAAGAATTGAACCAAAGTTTAAATCTTTTGAGAACCGGTTTACAACTTTACCCCAAGAGCCAAGTATTTAGTTACACTTATCGCTTTACTGGTATCATGCGCGCATGCAACGCTAGACTAGACTAGACACGGATCCAGTAAAGCAGGTCAATAGAATTAATATAAATATACGAGTTAGATCCAGTATTGAACCGTTGCCGGCTCTATTGAAACTCATGGTCCTTTTGCAGGTCTTGGTCCCCTCCAATCCAAAAGACTCTAGGCCTAATATACTTTAAGGCCCATGGAGATTTTATTGGGCCGTACAGGCCCATTTACATTTGTAGAGAGCCCACAGCCCAATCCACTAAGTCCCTCTCATTTTCTTTTTGGGTAAATTGTCAAAAACCCTCTGCCAGTTTCAAACTTGTGTGAGAACCCTTGGACTTTTGCTCCCTTGGCCTAATTAATTAAAAAACCCTTTATACTTATATTGGTTGCATGTAATCGAAACTATTATAATGCCAAAAGCAGGGTAAAAAATTCAGAAACTAATTTCAATAATAGCTATAAATTTTTTTCCTCTTTCCAAGCAAATTTTTTTTTTGCTAACTGCTCTCTCACTCTGCAATGACTATCCCCCACTCTCTTTCTTTCACTGTGAGGCGGCATTAAAAAAAATCAATTGAAAATTACTTTTTCCCAACAAAATAATAACCGATAGAATTGAAGGTATTTTAATTTGTAATATAGAAATATTTACATCACGACGCATGCAAAACAACATTCTAAATAGTTGGAGGAAACAAAGGTCTTAATGAAATACATTCTTTATAGAGACTTTGAATAGCTGTCTATTAGGGACTGTTTGGTTGCAGGATTATGGGTTTGGATTAGGATTTTGGATTGTGGAATCCTAGGATTCCACAATTTTGTGTTTGGTTGCAGGATTAGGATTTCTAGGATTCCTTTGTTTTATATGGGGAGCCCACCACAAAAGAAGGATTCATGAATCCTAAAAATTTTCATGGATTCTCAAGGATTTGGCACTATTCATTGTACTTTTAGATGGGGCCCATGCACTTTATTTATTTAACAATCCTCTCTCTCTAAAATCCTCAAATCCAAATCCTATCTTTTTTCCAACAACCAAACAAAGATTACAAGGATCTACAAATCCAGATCTACAAATCCAAAACCAACCAAACAAAAATTACCAAATCCAGAAATTTCAACCGTACTATTTTTGGAATCCAAATTCCATAATCCTGCAACCAAACAGCCCCTTAGGTAAACACCCGAACGGTGCTTTTTGACAATTTAACCTTTTCCTTTTTGTTCTTCTCTTAATTTTCTTTGCTCTCAAAACCCCCCCTTTTTTTCAATGGCGATCTCCTTCTTCTTTGCTGTGGCGTGCACTTGCCTTGCCCTAATTCTCGCCGCTCTTTCGACGGCGGTAATCTCAGCGAGGGCCAGAAGGAGGAGCGCGGTCGGGTTCTTTCATCCGTACACCAACGACGGCGGCGGAGGGGAGAGGGTTCTGTGGTGCGCCGTTAGGGCTCTTCAAGACGAGAATCCCGATCTCGACGTCGCCGTTTACACCGGAGACGATGCGTCGCCGCAGAGCTTGGCTACTCGTGCCCTCGATCGCTTCGGCGTTGAGCTCCTGCGACCCCCGATGGTAATTTCTGCAATAATCATCGTTATCAATCAATTGGATTTGTGAAGGATGGTTAATTTATGAAGTTATTTAGGGGATTTGTTATAGTGAGCTTCAATGATTGTGATTCTAAATTTAACAGTCTCAGATTGGCTCTCATCTTACTTCGACTTAGAGTTTAACTTCGCATTGCAGTGGCAGAGCCCCAAATTTTCAATTGGAAGGTGACAAGGTGCAAAAAGTCTATCTTACAAAATGCACAGTTTGAGAGAGAGAAAAAATTTGGGGGAAAATCGCTTATAATCTATAGGAAGCATACTTCTCTTCATATACGTAGCTTTGCCAATTCAGTGAGAGAAATGCCCGCACACGCCCACCCTTATCTTTGTCGCATTTGTATGCTATTTATCTTTTGCAATCTAGAAGAGAAAAGCATGAAATTTAAATGCTAACCTAGTTTCTGTATAGGGTAATATTACAGCTCTCAAATACTGATTTATGGGTACTCATATTTTAGGTGGTTCAGCTGACCAAAAGAAAGTGGATTGAGGAGAAGACATATCCACACTTCACTATGATTGGACAGAGTTTGGGTTCAGTTTACCTTTCATGGGAGGCTCTACGCAAATTTACGCCTCGGTTTTATTTCGACACCAGTGGCTATGCTTTTACATATCCACTAGCTAGGATATTTGGATGCAAAATAATTTGCTACACACATTATCCAACAATCAGCTCTGATATGGTATCGCGTGTCCGCCAAAGGAGTTCAATGTATAATAATGATGATGTGATTGCAAAAAGGTATGATTTTGTAATATCCTGGCTTAGTTTTCAAATGGGTAACTGTTTATGACTCAGATTATATCATGGGCATTCATTGAGCTAATTCATTTTCTGGAAGACATTATGCATAATCATCATATATGCTTTTTGCTTCCCAGATAAAACCACATGAAGCCATGAGCATTCATTCTTATGATAATAAAGTGTTGCAATCAAGATTTTGAAACTATATGTAATCAAGAGAAGGATCATATATCGATGCTTATGCCCCATTACTTGTCAAGCAGAAGCATCCTACATTAATGCATACAGTCTTCCAAACATCCAACTTATTAATGTAGCTTGCTCCTATTTATTACCTTTTTTGGATTCCAACTTGTGGCAAGTATGCTACATCTCATAAGCATCTATCTAGGCATACTAATTTGTTTCTAGGATTAATTCGAAAAAACTCCCAACTTCTTTGCCTCGGTTACGAGAAACTACCATATACTTTTTTAAAATATGAGAAACTACCACAAAACTTTCAAAAACTATGAAAAACTACCACAGAACTTTCAAAAACTACGAAAAACCATAGTTGCACAAAGCGCGGGCGGGGGCGGAGAATCGCCAAAACCTAAAAGAATCTTATGTTAAGAGCGTCGGGGGAGCGCTATATATATATATATATATATATAGAGAGAGAGAGAGAGAGAGAGAGAGAGAGAGAGAGAGAGTAACTATGCTCCTATCGGTAGGATTTGTTAACTTTTTAACCATTGAATTTGCTTTGGGATGCGTGCAAGTAATTATGAAGGAACTTTCTCATTTATTCAAATATTGCCATAATTATTTGCATACATCCCAATATGGATCCAATGGTTAAAAAGTTGGTAGGAATTGTTTCCAAATCCCACTGATAGAAGCATAGTTATACTACACACATGCCATAAAATTATACAATTGCACCATGAATTGATTAATTACAAACCCTAGAATAATTCATCATGTTATAAATCCAATATTTCATTAAAAGCCAAAAGCCAAAATGCTGTAGAGACAATAATCCAGCCAAAGAGATTTAAAACTGAATCGAGATTCTGTTTTATTAGAGTCGGGATTCTGTTTTGAATCTCAGTATGAACCGCGGATTTGAGGTTACGAAGCAGGATTCGTTATATACCCTAAGGTTCCTGCAACTAAGCGAAAAACTACCACGACTAAGGTGTCAGGTCAGCAATAGTTGCAAGAAACTACCACAAAACTTTCAAAGCATTGTAGATTCTCGTAATTTTGAGAGAATTTGGTAGTTTTTCGTAACCGAGGCAAATAATTTGGTAGTCTTTTGGAATTAAGCCTTATTTCTATGATCAAATAATCCTTTACCTAATAAATTATATATGACGCTAATTCCGCTCTGTTCACTATCTATGATATATTATAATTTGAAAGTCAAAAGTTTTGTAGAGATTCTTGTTCAACTGCTTTCCATATTTCGGAAACAAATGTGCTATGAAAAAATGGTTGATAGGAAAGGTTCTTTTTCTCCCAAGTGTGTGCGTGTCTGTCTTGCCCACGCCGCTAACCTGCGGCCAATGCGGAATCCAAAAACAAAAATTTTAATGCCACTAGAAACCTAAACCCAAGAATTTAAACCAAACACCTAAACTAGCAAGCACTAAGAGATAGAAATCATATCCTTTGTAGCGTCTTCATTTACTCCGATTGGGTTAGACTCTAGCAAGTTCTTAAGAGCTCTGGATCGCGCTTGCAAGCCGGTCTTCTTTCGCCGAAGATGATCCACCCGAGAGAATCAAGTTCAAGTTTCAACTTCATTAATGAAGTAACTAAGGATCCTAGGTTGCTAATCTAGGATGCTTAGGATGTGTGTGAGTGTTCTAGCATTTTTCTTTCTCTTTTATCTCTATGATTCTCAACTCATGAGAACATTAAAGATAATGAAGGAGGAGCCATGGAAGAGAGATGAACTCAATAGAAGAATGAAAAACCTTCATCACCAATTCAAGCATGCTTCATTTTGTTTTGTTAAATGAATTTTTACCATTTTAAAATTACAACCATGCTTGAATAGTATATGCAAATGAATTAATAATTCATTTGCCCACGTCCTCCACCATTTCTCTTTTCCATGCCATTTCACAATTTCTTTTAAATAAAAGAAAAATAAATCCTAAAAATGAGGTGTACTCTTTCTAGAAGTATTCTTGTATGAATACAAAAATACGTCCCGCAAATACATGCCCGTATTCGTATCAAAATACGAATATCTAAGAGATAGAAAAATACAATGAACATAATACTAAAATATACACATCGAAATATATATATGTAAATTATTAAATCAAAACTTGATTTAATAATCCGGCTTAATCCTAAGCCGTCTAGTATTATCATCCGTCCGATTAAAGTCCGTGTGGTTAGCACACATACCTTATTAGAATTCTGCACGTATCAATACATCATTTTTCCAAAAATAGAAAAACCCTCTGTATGAGACTCTACAAACTCGTCAATACGCTGTCAATGAGTTTAACCACAAACGCGCCAGCGACACTAGCTGTACGTAACGGCTATCTAGGTATTGAGCGAAAGGAAGGCCGACGAGCAAACTCATCTGAGCCCCTACTGAGCATGTCTGCGACAATCTCCATACTGTTCGGTCTGTTCGTTTAAGAGTATTGCATATCGGGTCTAGAGGGGTGGATAAAATCATACCTCTAATAACGTGATAAGTCGTGTCGGTGTGAAACTCATCACCTACTGAGAAAATACTGATCCAAACCAGTAAATTTTGTCCATCTTGGCCAAGGATTTCTGGTGATGGCCACCCGTACACAACGCGACATCTATCCCCAATACCAGGAAAGATGACTCCCCGACGATCCGCTTACTGCTTCCATGCGGATCGGGACTGTATCCAACTAAAACCTGTTTGCACGACTTATTTGAGCTGTGGTAGGGTAGTAATCAGAGCACAGTGGGAACTCACATGAGACAAATGACGATCTCAGGTCGACAAACTAACATGTATTCATGTCACCTGAGAACTGCTATCTGACAATATGTATAATACTATTTAGCATGTTCCCGACGAGTCCGTCCGGTGTATTCACCTCTAGTTAGCACCTGTATACTATCTTAGGTGACTCAACACCAATGGCTTATGAGACCTTGTCATTGCCCCTCGTCGTGGTCTCGAAACGTATACACTAACCTACTCCGGAGTATCGATGTCCAGTCTCGATACTCTCTCGACTAGGGACATTTAAGGATGTGCTTATGGACCACCCGGCTCTCACATATATGATCGTCATCATAATGTTGGTAGTCAAGCAATGATCCTACGGGCTTTATCATTATATATTACCCAGAACGATAAAGACAAACCGAAAAACATACTATCATTTCGAGTAAAACTGTTCTAACTGTATAGGTCCTCTTTCAGTTATCATGATCGCTTACTTGCAATTACAATAATTGCCTTGATGGCACTATATCCAACAATCTCCCACTTGCACTTAAGGCCAATTATTGCGGTATCGCATACTCAGTTCGTGTGCTACCGAATACCTAACTTCTCTCCTAGTCAGTTTCTCAAAACTTGTTTTAAGAAACTTACGTGTTTGAGAAATAGCCTCAGTGATTGGATCCACTATAATGCTTTTAACTTTATCTCTCTAAATCTTAACTTCGCGGAGGCTAACGATCTTCCGAACTGAGCGATACCCCGTTTCAAGAATTTGCCTGGATACTTGATGGGACCAAGTTTATAAATGAACAACCAAATCCAACAAACTATTTAGGCTGTATCATATTGCTGATGTCATCCTGCGCCATGTCTATCTCAGTATCCTGCTTGGAATCCATCCAACATACTGCTCCTCAGAAGAGGGTAAATTTATAACTGTGACAGCTACTCTATCATGCAGGTCATCTTGGAAGCCTAAACTGGCAACCGCCCCCCATAGGACGCTGTCGTTACTTACTCTAAGAACATTCTCTTATGTTCTTCACTGCTTCCCACTGTTTCTCTTGGATTGGATTAATATCCACTTATTACAACAAGTGCAAAAATCAACATCTGGTTTGGTACATGACATTGCATGATTGACTCAATTGCCTAAGCAAATGATATGTCATTCATGCCAGTCCCTCTCCTCATCAGTTTAGAAGACATCTTTTTAGAGAGGACGACTCTATCAACTGTGGGTACACTACCACGTTAAGAGTCGCCCATTCTAAAATATTTTAGAATAGTGTAAAAGTACCCGAATCGGGACACTTTACAAATCTAAATCTAAAACTATAGATCTAGTCACCAGTATCCCTGATATTTTGTTCAGATCCTATGCGGAGAAACACATGTGACAACCACAATATAACCGATCGTAGTATAGGAACATCACTTTCTATCAGGAGTATGTCAACCAAATACCAAGATATCACTCTCTACTACTTTCTTATTAGGTCCATCTGTTGTTCTGATGAAGTCAAACTCTATGAATGTCATAAAAAATAGATGATATATCTCTGCTATACTTGCTTTAGTTTATAAATAGACATAAGCTATGGGCCCACCACGCTTTTGCTGCTCCCACTGACTATAACCCTCTGGCAGAGTCATATATACGTGCATTTCTAAGATTGATTTAGAATGACGTTGTAGTCATCTACCTGTTAAGAACTCATAGTCTAGGACAAAAGTAGTGGTAAGTTTGGGTCATCAAAACTTCTCTGTCACCGTCTTTGAGGAGACTGAAGTACCTCTCGGGTGGCTGAGTTTACCCACCAAATCTGTAGAGTTGCTACTGGATTGTCGAATCCAATTGATCCTTAGGTTCTACTAAATTTTCAGTAACCGTTGGTAGTTCTAGAATCACTTCCAGTTCTACCATACTCCCACTAACGTTTTCTGAAAAGAATTCATTTTACTAAAAATGTGGCGGGTCAAGAACAATATAACTATTGATCCTGCATATGGTAAAAAGTTAAACCCTCGTCAAAACCCGGGATAACCCACAAACTGCCATTCCTAAAACATGCTTTGAGTTTATCCGAATTCTGGTTTTAAGCATAGGCCGGACAACTTCTTATACCTTAACATCGTTAAGATATGAGTTCATTCTATATCCAATACAGAAAACAAAGGCACTAATTTAATTGGAATCAGATCCAAACATCATGCAGCTGTTTCCTGTGCATATCAACTAAATGGAAAAAGGTCATGCAACATTACTCATCAAGGAGCGCACCCACGGATGAGTAACCTGAGAGAGAAGCAAGTTCTTAAATATATTACTTACGATGGAATAACCAACATAAGTATCTACATTTTCGATCATCTCGAAAAATCATGATACTTCCAACGCATGATTCTCTACTTTATTCTTATATCTATAATTTCTCAAAATTTGGACCTTATATTTCAACGAAATGTGTGTCTAAAAACAGAGAAGTCATAAGTAAACGGAATATAGTACGAGTACCAACCCCTTATCCTAATGGATATCGGACAACAAACAATACTTTGTATAAGTCCTTTGAGTGTAACAACTCAAACCCTATGCGTCGTAGGTTAAAAACTGTGTTATGGCTAAGAAGAATTACACCGTTATTGAATGCACCTTACCTAATCATCAAGTGATAAAGGTAAATGTTATAAACATAATTTCAAAAGGTTATATCTCACTTTATAAAATAAACGTACAGATATATCAGTTTGAAATTGGTGCATGACAACGAATATTCAAAACCAAATATTTGTCGTTAGGCAGAACCCAGGCGACTTCCTCAAATATCACTAATTACAAAGAATTCTGATATTGAGAATCTAATCACCCAATCCCAATATTATAATCCCATTCAGCATCTGTAACGTTATACAAATGTGATAATCAAGTCTGGTAGATACATACCCTGTAATCAGAATCTAATTGGGAAAACAGTTCTTAATTAACACTGCACAGTAAAACTGAAAGATAAAAATGTTTCGAGGTGGTGGCCGGGTATTCCTAGTAATATCACTTCCATTATCCAAATTCATGACAATAGCCACAATTTTCTTTGCCCTCACTTCAATTCATTTATATGTCTTTACATCTTACCTTTTGTATACCATATTTAGACTGATTGGTTTTCTTCCTTCCTTACTTTTCGGCAAGGTTTGGAAGAAGACCATCCAATAAGCGTAATAGGTTTACTCTCCTAACACTAGGAGCCTACACAACCTAAGAGAAGATAAAGATAAGACATCCGAATAATCTTATTCAATTTCTCCAGAACTCGTGGCCATTTTCGAACTGAAATAAGTTTCTTCGAGGTCATATGTAACTATACGAGATGGACTTTCCAAACAATATGGATTCCGTAGTGATATAGATTGTTCTGAAGAAGGGTAAAGGGAAAGCAGGAGCAACAGGAATATATGCGACTTTATCGTGAATCATGACAATCCAAAAGCCAAAGTATATAAGAAGGTTCGGTTAACTTGGTTGACGAGTTTTAGTTTAAAGCCAGATACGGTTGCAAATCAGAGACAAAAGAAACACTCAGCGTGCACTCTATCAAGATTAGATTGGTTAATTACTTTTATCTAATCAGCATGGCTTCCACAATTTCCTCGAATTCTTCTTCAAACCCTAAAAGGAGAACTAGTCGGGATCATATATATCTAACAAGTTTGCTAACTGTTCAGTTAGGTCAGTGTTGGTACTCCGAGAGAGGTCCCCCGTGCTTTCGCACGGACCCAATTAAATAACCCCGTTTCCGCAGAGGCGTAATCTTGTTAACACTTTCTAGACACCTGATAGGTTAGCTAATTATTAAGTGAATCTCTCGAGGGGTAATATCTACTCATCGGTGGGAATTGAGACCCAACTATCATCGCGTGATAACTTGATGGAAGACACTCAAGTCACCACACTCCAGAAAGTATGCGCATACCTAGCAAGTTTCCTTTATATTTGAAACTCCCGATATGGTTTTTGCCCCAAGCAGCTTATGACCTTGGCGAAGGTCAACAAATCATAAGTCGCAAGTCAAGTTCTACCCATCATTGTCCTGATTAATCTAGACCCACCTACACGAGTCCTTGATGAAGATCAACAAGGCTATACGACTGTTCTAGATTAATGCATCTCTATACTGCAGAAAAATAACACTTAGCTACCAAACACTATACCTTGGCGAAGGTCAACAAACATAACATGAATACTAAGTACTATTTAACTGAAACGTCGGAGGGCTACGACTGGTTTTTGGTGAAAAATCTTTAGCGTAATGAACTTGATATCGTTGAAGGAACTCTAGTGGTTTTGAAAAGGAGTAGTTTAAGCCCCGCTTTTAAAACTAGTAACATAAACTTTTGCTTAAGAGCGAACTCCCCGTGAAGGGATCAAGGCTCTTTTCGATATTCCTAACCGAATAACTCTATGCAAAGCAAAAGAATACAATTATGGTTTTGAAGAAAACCGAATAGTTTTAAAAATTGGTTCCGATAACATCATTTATGTTTGTTTTCCTTACATTAATCAGAATTAATGTAGTCTCATCAATTACATATCATGCCAGAAAGAAACAAAAATAGACACGCACATATATACCATCCGCATTCGTCACGGGGTCCTGGATCTTCACTGTAAGATTACTTAACTTACGGCAACAATACGAGCGTGGATGCAAAACATATATAGCGTTTACTAGATATATATATATATATATATATATATATATATATATATAATATACAAATATTCGTCCTATGCATGATATCAAGTAACATCACAGAAGTATCACAGCAGAAGCAAACATAGTATGGAAATACGGATAATCTAGGAAAAGTGCATTTCAATAGAGTCAAATATGAAATGCAATTTTCCGGTCGTGTGGATAGCCCGTAGTATCAGACTCTAGACCCCTACGAGTGCGGCAAGCCATCCACTAATTCCAGAAGCGAGACAACCCCAATCAACGAAGTGAGTGGGCCACCCAACACTTCCAAAATTCGGTGACTTTGGGCATCCCTCTACATGTCAATCCTATATCCCTACGAGTGCGGCGAATAGGCGGCCAATTCTGGAGTAAGGCATCCCGTTCTCAACGCCATGAGATGGTGGCCCGTTGCCCTCTAGAACCCGGCTACTCGATCACTCCGCCATGGTGTAATCCTGGTGCATGTAATGAAAACCTGAATATATAACGGTGACTACGTTCACAATCAGGACATGCCCCAAAGAATAATACAAGCCGCGATGACTGCAGTCCACATGTCGGACGTTCGTCACGCAATATGAATATACATTACATCACATAGAATTATATATAATACTACATACTCCGGACTATTCATCACGACAATCCAACACAACCATAACAACATAGCACTATTCATCACAGAACATGCAAACTTACGAGTATCAATTCCGTAATCTTGTCTAATTGATACATATAGAAATTAGACGATGTTTTACCAAACGTTATGATACACGCAACCATCACTAAGCTTGTGACAATCGAATACCGTACACTAATAGCCAACACTTCAATTTTCCAACACCGAAAATCAAGTGTGTTAAAAACCGACAAAATCCATACTAAAACCCACTCCGAGAGTTCAAAATGAGCTTGGATTGATCTGAAACATCACAGAGGACCCCGGCGCATAAGTAACGATGACTCGGAAGGATCCTAGGGGGTGCCTACCCTCGAGGCCACTATAGCGTGGCCCACGGGGTTAGACAGACCTGAGCCAGCCCTATGGGCTGGTCTTGGGTCCCCACTCCCCAAAAGGCCACCATATGGTGGTCTCGGGGAGGGGGGAGGGAGGGGGTGGACCCTCCTTCGGTCCCCGAGGCATCCCCAACGTCCCCAGGCAACTCCCTGCGGCTTCCCGGTCCAAATCGAGAGCTCGCGGGGAGTGAAAACATCAAATCAGTATGGAATAATTACTGTTTTCTCGGCAGTTTTTGCGGGGCAAAAACCGGAGGGATTCGAGAGTCGTATCTATCAAGTTTAGGGTGTTTGGGTGGCTCTGATACCATTGTTAGTTCTTAGTGCCCACGCCGTTAACCCGCGACCAATGCGGAATCCAAAATCAAAATTTTTAATGCCACTAGAAACCTAAACTCAAGAATCTAAACCAAACATCTAAACTAGTAAGCACAAAAATATAGAAATTGCAGCCTTTGTAGCATTTTCATTTGTTCCAATTGGGTTGGATTCTAGCAAGCTTTCAAAAGTTTCGTATCGCGCTTGCAAACTGGTCTTCCTTCATCAAAGATGATCCATCCAAGAGAACCAAGTTCAAGTTTCAACTTCATCAATGAATTAACTAAGAATCCTAGGTTGCTAATTTAGGATGCTTAGGATTTGTGAGTGTTCTAGCATTTTTTCTCTCTCTTTTATATTCATGATTCTCAACTCATGAGAGCGTTGAAGATAATGAAGAAGAAGGGGATGAGCCATTGAAGAGAGAGGAACTCAATGGTAGAATGAAAAACCTTCTGTCACCAATTCAAGCATGCTTCATTTTGTTTTGTTAAATGAATTTTTACCATTTTAAATTTACAACCATGTTTGAATAGTATATGCAAATGAATTAATAATTCATTTGCCTATGTCCTCCACCATTTCTCTTTTCCACCCCATTTCACAATTTTTTTAAACAAAAGAAAAATAAATCCTAGAAATGAGATGTTCTTGTAGAAGTATTCTTGTATGAATACAAGAATACGTCCCCGCAAATACATGCCCATATTCGTATCAAAATACGAATACCCAAGAGATAGAAAAATACAATGAACATAATACTAGAATATACATATCGATATATATATATATATATATGTAAATTATTAAATCAGAACTTAATTTAATAATCTGGCTTGATCCTAAGCCGGACGGTATTATCATCCTCCCGGTTAAAGTTCGTGTAGCTAGCACACATACCTAACCGGAACCCTGCACGTATCAATATACGACCACTATATCATTTTGCCTGAACTCGAAAAACTCTCTATGTGGGGCTCTAAAGACTTGTCAATACGCTGGCAGTGGGTTTAACCACAAGTACGTTTACGGTACTAGTTGTACGTAACGGTTATCCAGGTATTGAGCAAAAGAAAGGCCGCCGAGCAAACTCATCTGAGCCCCTTCTGAGTCTGTATGTGACAATCTCCATATAGTTCGATATGTTCGTTTAAGAGTATCGTATATTGGGTCTAGGGGTGGATAAAGCCAGACCCTAATAACGCGATAAGTCATGTCGGTGTGAAGCCCATCACCCACTGAGAAAATACTGATCCAAATCGGTAAATCTCGTCCACCTTGGCCAAGCATTTCTGGTGATGGTTATCCTTGCACATCGCGACATCTACCTCCAATACCGAAAGAGATGAATCCCCGACGATCCGCTCACTGCCTCCATGTGGCTTGGGATTGTACCAAACTAAAATCTATTTGCATAGCTCATTTAAGCCGTGGTAGGGTAGTAATCAAAGCACAGTGGGAACTCACACAAGACAAATGCCGATCTCAGGTCGACATACTAACCTGTACTCATGTCACCTGAGAACTGCTATCTGACAATAGGTATAATACCATCTAGCATGTTCCCGACGAGTCCGTCTGTTGTACTCATCTCTAGTGAACAGCTGTATACTATCTTAGGTGACTCAACACCAATAACTTGTGAGACCTTAACACCGCCCCTCGTTGGGGTCTCGAAACGTATACACTAGCTGTATTAGGGTGTATCGATGCACAATCTCGATATTCCCTCGACCAGGGATATTTAAGAATGTGTTTATAGACTATCCAGTTCCCATATATATGATTGCCATCATAATGCTGATAGTTAAGCAATGATCCTATGGGCTTTATCATTCTGTATTACCCATAATGATAAAGACAAACCAGATAACATACTATCATCTCGAGTAAGACTGTGCTGACTGTATATGTTCTCTTTTAATTATCATAATCGTCTATTTGCAATTACAATAATTGTCTTGAGGGCACTATATGCAACACGTCTATATGTACATGCGCGCACGCACAAACACACACACAGAGGAAACGAGATATCAACTTCCAAGTCAATAGAAAATTGTCTGCTCCACTCCAAAATGGTCCAATCCAACCATCGAATCGATGATCTGTTCCGTCCATCTTGCTGTACACATGAAGTGTTCTATAAAAAAACTAGGTTGATATGAAACCTTCATGTGGTGGATCAAGTCTTTCAAAAATGAATGATTTTTGAAAAGCAAAATAACATGTATATGGCTTTAGATCAACTAAAATTTTATATGCATATCACTTCGTGTGTATAACAAGGTGCGCATAGTGGATCATCAATTTGATTGTCGGATTGAGCGATTTTATACGGAAGCCGATATTTCTTCAGTTAGCTTGAGAGTTGAAATCGGTTTCCTCATATGTGTGTGCGTGTCCGCACACGTGTCTTCGGATTATTACGCATAATCAGTTGGCGCATATGCGATATGTTGGTTTAAACCATGGTATGTTTTTGGATAGTATATGAATTATTTTTTGCTATAGATATTAAGATGGTGTTTGTGCATGAGTCTGGGATCCCATAGCCGTTTAGGGGAAGTAATAAAATGTTTGTGAAGATGGTTCATATGTTATATAGGACTATAGGTACCCTACCGAAGATCGGAATTGTCCAACAGTATTGAACTTGAGGAAAAAATATTCAGTGCTTTCAAACCACCACATCAGTATGTCTAGTGGTAATTTTAATCCCTATTAAAAGTTGACGTGTGTTAATTTACAGCTGTAAGTAAAGTTTTAATTAGGATTTATAGCTGTCAATACTTTAAGTCAATTCCTTCATTTACTGCGGAATCTTTCTTCTCTTTGGCCTTCACCTAAAAGCGGTCAATCGCCGGATATCAGTTATTCACTAGAAGTTCGTCGTTGGAAATACAACTATAGGTTTCTTCTTAACCTATTTCGAACTTTAAAATTTACTGCCCTGTCCATAATGAACTCTTTGGAACCCATCCGGTAAAATATAGGATTTAGAGCATGGTTTTCTGATACGTACACGATAAGATAAAGCCGATTCAAGATGACGAATCTCCTCTAGTTGATTCAAGATGGCTAACATCCTCTAGAACTAGTTGCTAAAATTGCATTTTTTAGGGTTTTCATTCATTCCTTTTTCCTTACATTCATTACAACTAAATTACATAAAAAATAAATAAAAGTAGTGGAGAGATATTCTCCTAAAATAAAGGAAGTATAAAAGAAAATGCAAACATAGCTTAAATAATATAGAACAACATGTGTTAGTGGGGAGTAGGCTGGAGTAATGGGTTTCATACACACATTAAACCATCTCTCTTCAAACAAGCATGTCCTTAAGGTTGAAACCAACGATAGAGCTCGTGAGTGTCTATGGCGGCATCTCTTATTACATTTCATGGAGCAATTGCTCTTTTAACCCTTGATACCATAACAATCCACATAAGCCTTTAAGACAATCCTGGGCCGCTTCACTCCAGCGACACTGGTCTGCTGTGTATGTTCTTTCCCACGAGTCTACCAGTAATTTTAATCCAGCCTTTAGGTAGCCCTTTCTTGGAGTCTCGGGTTAAACGGATTGATATCATCCATCACGGAGGATCGAGAGGCTTTGATATCAATTGTTACATACACGATAAGATAAAGCCGATTTGAGATGGTGAAACTCCTTTAGCCGATTCGAGATGGCTAATCTTCTCTAGAACCATTTGCTAAAATAGCATTTTTAGGGTTTTCATTCATTCCTTTCTCCTTACATCCATTACAACTACATTACATAGAAAATAAATAAAAGTAATGGAGAGATTTTCTCCTAAAATAAAGGAAGCATAAAAGAAAGTGCAAACATGGCCTAACTAATTGAGAACATGTGTTATTGGGGGGTAGGCTGGAGTAATGAGTGCACACATCATTTTCTTTCTTTATATTATTGAAGGAGTTGTTAGGAAGAAGGTGATGATCTTAGAAAGAGAAGACCGTAAACAATGATGTTGAGAAGAAGGCAGAGGGAAGTTTTTTCTTCTCGTAATTTGCGGGATCGCCCCTGAGGCATGAACTCCATTTCTTATTATCTTTATTCCTCTCATATTAATGTGATTTGGAAAATACTCTCTTCCCATGTTGCTCCCAAAATCCTCAATCTCTTGCGAAGTCGTCTTAAATTTTCCCACTATTTATTTAAAATCCATTAATCCTTTTGAATGCCGACATCAACGCCCTTGAATTTTTTCAAAATCAATACACATCAAAACCAATGCATTTTTCACAATACCCACAAAAATATCAAAAAAGTTGAAAGCTGGATGAAGAATGAAGTCTACTTTCAATTGGCAGGCGAAGCAAATTCATGAGAATGCCTCCGATTTATGGTGGAGATCTAATCACTGGAAAACGTCGATATTGTCTCCTCTGACGAGTTCGCTGAGAAATAGCCGCTGTAGACAAAATGTGAAGCTGTCTCATGAGGTCGTTGATGATCTCATGAGGTCGTTGATGATTTTTCCGATGATGGAAAGATCACGGCGAGGTTGTGGACGATTTTTACGATGACGGAGATTCACGGTGAATTGAGGCAAGGATAAGATGCTTTCTTGGAGGAAAAAAATTAGGAGAGGGAGACGGCTGTATATTACATTAAATAAATAATTAAAATTAAAGATAACATGGGGCAATTTTTAATAGGGATTAAAGTTACCACTAAACATGTTGATGTGGTGACTTGAAGGCACCGGATACTTTCTCGAACATAAGGTATGCCCCATCCCATATGTAACACTTGCAAATGGTTACATGTACATTCATCTAAAATATATAAGATAAACCACGGTTTGCCAAGGTTGTATGGACACGGATACGAGGATAAGGATACGACACGATACGATACTGTGACACAGCAAATCCTAAAATATAGGACACGGGGATACAACTATATGTATAATCTTATAAAAATAAATAAGATATCAAACTATTATAACGGCATCAAACAAGACAATTAACAAGTCTAACATGCTACATGCTTGTAAGATACTAAAAATATGTTTATACGCATATCACACACATAGAACCTATATTATATATAGATGACATATATACATGGTCAATACGTATCGTGCAAGTATCGGTGTCCGACACATGTCGGATACGGATACGGCAACCCGTTGGAAGTGTCCGTGCAACGTAGCGTTTTGCCTTTTGGGCAAGAGCCAATTGATCTATAAATTTCTCTTTATGGTTCTTCATATATGAACTACAACAGAATATATCCAATAAGCCAGCCAGAGAAAATATTGGTAAAATAAACATGTATTATAAATTTAAAAAACACGATTGTGTGCGTGTGCGTGTGTGAGATCTTGTGGCTGGTTTCTATGGAATTCTTGTGTCTGGCAACCCCATATCGGTGCTAGAACATATTATTCTTGCGTCTACAAATTAGAGAAAAGTTCTGCCATATCGTGCCCTTTCTTCGAGGACTTCTACTTGCATATGCATTCAGTATTATTAAAGTTGTACCACCCCAACCCCCCTAAAGACAATCCAGTCTTGTTTCCTTTTCATTCTAATCAATGAAGAATTTTTTTATATGAAAAAAGATGGCTACTACAATAGTAATTAGATGCAACTCCGATGTAGGATATTTTCTTTTATTCTTTTTAGTTTTCTTTTTCACCCTGTTCCAAACATAACAAGTCCAATAAAATGCTTAGTAAGAGTTGAACGGAAATTTTTGTTAGGTTAGAAGTCAACTTGGTTTTCGTTATGTAGATGACTTGTTCTTGAATTAATATGCATTGTGCACATATGATTTCTATTTCTGCAAATATTAACTTGTTACGATTATTTTTATCGAGGCAGCATGTGGCTATCCCGATGCAAGGTTATCTATTACACGATCTTTAGCTGGTTGTATGGTTTGGTGGGATCTTGTTCACATCTTGCTATGGTGAATTCTTCCTGGACTGAATCCCATATTGAAAAAATATGGAAGATTCCAAAACGCACTAGGAGAGTATACCCTCCATGTGACACATCAGCTCTTCAGGTACTGTTTATCTAGTCACCTTTTCAGTAATTGGTTCCAATGAGAATCTTAAATAAAAATGGTTTAGTTGAATTGAACCAGTAATGACAATAAATTACATATGTTCATTTATTTAGGAGCTTCCCTTGGAAAGGCCACTTGAGTTTCCAATATTTATATCTGTTGCCCAATTTCGTCCAGAAAAGGTTTGCCTTTATATAAGTAGTTTTTGACAAATATTCTTTCATGCAACATGAGTGAAGTACATATTTCTAACACTGTTATTTCTTCCAAGGCGCACACTCTTCAACTTGAGGCATTTTCACTTGCTATCAAAAGACTTGACCCTGACTTGCCTAAACCAAAGCTCCAATTTGTTGGTAGTTGCAGAAATAAGGAAGACCTAGAGAGATTGCAAAAGTTGAAAGATAAATGTAGGGAATTGTGCCTGGACGAGCATGTTGAGTTTCACAAGGATGCAACTTATAGGTCAGTTTCACCTTGCCTTTCATATGCTAATTACTCGTCAAAGATAGGATGGAACTGCTAGTGTTACTTAGCAATTTTGCACATATTAATGTTTAATAAATTGCACGCTAAAGCAAACCTTGTCAGTAGATATCTTTGTTTTCAAACTGCATGATGTGCTGTCGGGATTGCAATCTGCATTGGAGTTGCGTACAGTGTTTTTAACTTTTCATTCTTCAGGTTTCTAACTAATGGATTCAGGAACTTGGGTTTTGTTATCGTGAACCTTGTTAATGTGCCTTATAAATACCTCTTGTATAAGCACAGGATACAAAAGCGCAATTGAGAGTTTGAGACCGTCCTCTTGCATGTGTAAGAGTGTTTAGGACTCGCAATGCAAGAAATGTTGAAAGATAGCTTTAACAGATCTTCTGTTCTAATAGTGGCAGATTTCTCTTGTCCCAGCCATATACCTAAAGCAGCAATTTTTGCTGTAAACAGACACCAATTGATTGATCATATTTTCCAACTTATTGAAGTGCCGAAATAACAGTCATGAGTCCTTTAAAAAAAAATCAACCTCAGCTGATATATCTTCTTGCAGTGCAAACTAAGCCTATGTAATTGATGACTCGGCTAAAGCAGCTCACGATGGATGAGACGCATATGCCTAACAGTGGTTTTTTATGTCGCAATGTTAGAGGAAGGATCACAATTAAAAGGAGGCAAATGGTTGAATCTGCTCAAATTATAAATATATTTTTGACACGACCATATTATCAACAGGGACTTAATACAGCTTCTTGGAGGTGCTATTGCAGGCCTTCATTCGATGACCGATGAGCATTTTGGCATAAGCGTCGTAGAGTACATGGCAGCTGGTGCCATTCCTATTGGTGAGTGTAGAATGACACCATTTTCAATAACTATAATAAGTAAATAATAGGTTATCCTCCCCCAAACATTAATAAATTAATATTTTTCCTAACAATGTTATTTTTTGTATCAGCCCATAATTCAGCTGGCCCCAAAATGGATATAGTTCTCGATGAAGATGGAATTCAAACAGGATTTCTGGCTTCCAGTAGAGAAGAATATGCCGATGCTATTTTGAAAACCCTACACATGCCCAAGCCTGAGAGGCTTGCAATCGCTGCAGCTGCAAGGAAGCGCGCTCGAAGGTTTTCAGAGCAAAAATTCTATGAAGATTTTAAAGATGCGACTCACCCTATCTTTGCAGTCGCAAAAGTTCCGAGATGAAGCAGCCCTAATTGTAGGGATCACGGGATATCACCGTACAAACGGCTAATTGCACTGATCATGACTCTTTGTATCATCGTCTAGCAATGCATAACATAACCTTATACGGCGGGAACTGCACAAAGGTTGTGAAGCAAGTCAAGGATGTAGTGGTAAGTGACAGGGGCCTGAGAAAGAGACGCGGTTTATAATTTATGCAGTTTGACTCTTGTGGAGGCTGTCTCTCTAAATATTCTTAGTAATTTTTGTGAAGGTAGGGTCCAGATGTTTCCCTCAAATTTCTTATTTAGAGGGAAAGTGTGTTACACTTGGACCCCGCATGAAACATGCATGACATGTACCGATGGTGTGGACATATGATTGATGTTTTGATATTTTATTTTACAGGCCTCTTTCGAGTTGTTGGGCTCTTATAAAAAAGCTTCACGTTGGCTCTTCTGAGTATAAATTTGGTACTGTATTATCATGATTATTCAAATTTAAGTACATGTGAGCTGCAAAAAAAAAAAGAAAGATAATTAATTGCTACAGGAATTTGAATTTATAGGAATTTTGCATGTTTTGTTTTTGTTGAGCACAGTTTCTTTTACTTTTATTTTGTCATGGTAGGCCTGCGTGAGTTATATTCTTGTAATTTGTCAGTTTACCATTAAAATAACCTCAAAAATTATTTGGGATGAGGTTTTATTGTTGTTTTATTTTGTTGTCTCATAGCATAACAAAGGAACTGATTATTGATGATAGTATTGAGTACAAACTAAGAGATGAAGTCAACATGGATACTCTAAATTTTGCCATATTAGTTTGGTTTTCTATTTTGGCTCGTCTTCAAAATCGTGCTTACTTGGGATGCGACATCTTTGGGGAGTCCGACCAGTGACCTCTTACTTTGCCTAGGAAAGCTTCACCGCAAAAGCCATGCTCTATTTTGGCAGAGAATTGAGTATCTATAAAACAGTCCTTGATATCAATAGATCAATCTTCCATGAGAGACATTTTGTATAGCTGAATGGTGCATAATCTCAACCTAATAATCCACAGACCTCAAAATTTGTATCCTGGCAGTATCTCCCTACCTCCATCTTGCAAACATGTGGGCTAAATTAAGAGTTAATAAGCAAGCATTTTCGCAGTGTATCATTGCAGTGCACCGTCAATTCAAATACTACCTTTTCTTAACTTTCTCTTGATGTCTTCATATGTTAGCGCATTTAAGTCTGTCCAAATGTGCATCTATAGTGGTTCTTGTAGGAAGATAGTATTAGACAAAGTAAATAAATAGATAAATGCTCAACATGATAGGATTTTATTATAGCATGAAAATAATTTGCACAATCTTCAGCACAACTTCAAAGTTTTAGTATGGTGAAAGGACAGTATCAACGCTTTTGTCATTAATTGGCGCAGGAATTGTCGAGTTGATCCTTGTTTTCTTAAAATGTGTGGAGTGCAAGCTCATTAGATTTTCTGCAGGATTTAAAAATATGAATATAGCATCTTAAGAAGGGATTGGATATGAAATGAAATAAACTCTTAAATTAGACATTATCAGGAGCATTTTGCTTTCCTTTATACCCATGGTTATAGATCACAAAGATCAACACAACCCACATTAAAGCTAAAACCTTATTCTAGTCTCTCATCAGAAGCTTTCGGCTGCTAAGAGTTAATACATGCAAAAACTATGCCAAGTATCCTAGATGGTGGTCATGAGAGACATGCATAGCGACACGGGCATCATACCATCACAATAACTTAGCCTATGTAACATAGCATATAGGAGCAAGATCAAGTGAGCTCCAAAGCGAATTTTCACCATCATTGCTCGAACCTGAACCTGAAACCGAAGAAGAAGAGGAAGAAACCGCTTCTGGGTTTTGCAGGCTCTGAACAGTTTGTCTCTCATTCTTCACTGCTTCTTCCTGCTTCTTCTTGCATGCATTGCTAAGGTTACTGAGATCCTCAGCGAAAACCCCTTCATTATTTACCTTGAACTTCAAGCACTCTGATATTCCATTGAGAGCATAAAGCGATGCCGATATCTTCCTCTCATACTTCATTCTCTTCATCGCCGCTCTTATCATCGACGGCTCATCCCCAATATTCACACACTCCTCTTCCCCTTCTATCGGTTCCTCCATCCCCCCTGCAATCTCAAAAGGCGAATAAAAGCACGATGATGAATCCTGATCCATGCTATCAAACTGAAAGTCAATTTCGCTCAAATCAACTGCACCCAACCGATCATATTCCAAATTCAGTCCCGTTTCAACTTCTTGAACATGTTGCTGGTCACTGTATTCAAACTGAAAGCTATCATACGTGAAGCAACCTTCACCATTATTGCTTTCATTAGTGAAGGTACTAGTACCGGTAATAGTGAAATTGGGATCATTCAAGAAATCGGTGAATTGGATCTCACCGCTCTCTTCTTCCTCTTCCTCTTCATTTTTGCTAACATACATCTGCTGCTGCTGCTGCTGCTGCTGCTGCTGGAATAACAAGTCTAGAGCAGGTTCTTGTTGTTGCTGTTGGTGTAATTCATTTCCTTGTTCAATCCCAGCCGAATTAATGGCATTCCTGGCTTTAAGCCTTAAAAGGAGAAGATTAGTGATCTTCGAAGGAAGGACTGATGAATTGGAAGGCTGTGAGGATGGAGAGCAAGGCCAGAAATTAGTTCGAGTGTTGGCCCCACGGAGCAAACACGCGGCCTCATCATATGCACGGGCAGCATCTTCTGCGGTGTCGAAAGTGCCAAGCCAAACCCTGATCTTTTGGATCGTGTCCTTTATCTCTGCAACCCATCGCCCCGATGGCCTTTGCCTCACCCCCACAAATCGTTTTCTTGTCCGTCTAATTCCGCCCAAAGCAGCTACCGCTTCCTTCACCGACTCATCCCCTACAGTGCCCCCCGTGCTAGAATCCTCGGGGGGCTCGGAACTCTTCCTCTTCCTCGCCATTTTCTTCACCTGTGCTAGCTTCTCAAAGTTAGCAGCAGAGTGTTTTGTAACTTTTGTTTCTGTTGTGCTGTGGTGGAAACAATGGGGTCTAGTTAGCAGTATATATATAAGGCGGGATAGAAAACAAAGACAAATTAGGGAGGGAGGGAATAAAGAAATGGGAAGATGGATTCATCTTCTTGTTAATTGTTCTCAAATTTCACCTCTCTCATGACAACATATGGAGGCTTGCAATGAGGAAGGAGCAAGGGATATTATAACGCAGAATTGTAGTTTGTTTAGTTTGTTTATATCATATTGACTTAAAAAAACTCTACTAAATTTATGTGATCATATTGAAATATGAAAGGGAAAGGTTTGAACCAGTCTTTTCTCACTAGTTTATCTGGTTACTTTAATTAATGGCGTGATCAGTTTCTTCTTTGTTTTCTACGTCCAATGTGCATGGTATTTGCCTCATATGCGATATTAAAGGAATAAGAAAAATGGAACTCAACGTTCATGGACTAGTTCTGCATACAGTGACATCTATATGAGAAAAAACAAGGGGAACAAAAAGAACGGTTTGAAGATATTATCAAAGTAAAATTTGTTGATATTATATGTTAAATCAGAATATAAATAAGAAAAATGTGCAAGTCAAGGATCACTGAAATCTCAGAGTCCATCATTGAGAGGCTTAATGTACCTCATATTGTATCTCATGCTTCCCGGTACTATATCACTAATTTGTCGCAAACTTATAACCATGTCGTAGTGATAGGTTTACAACTTGGGTAAATTGTCAGAAAGCTCCCGGCCCGCTTCAAACTTGTGTAAAACGCCCTGGGCTTTTTGCTCTTGTTAAAAAAAACCCTAGGCACAATCAAAAACCCCAATATACCAGTTGCATATAATATCTAAGCAGTTGCAGTTGCGGTTGCCTGTAATATCACAAGCAGTTGAGGGAATACAATGCCTAAATAAAATACAACCTACGGGTTTTTCACGAAGATTTCATACAGTAGGCATTTCCCAACAATTTTGAAAATTACAAGGTTTTTAGACAACTCCCGAGTGGGCCGGGGGCTTTTTGACAATTTACCCTTACAACTTTAGGTTTAGATTTTGAGAAGGCTTGTATAAAAGGAAAAATTATTTATATGAGAAAACTACTGTTGCTTATTGCTAATATGCTTGTTATCGGTACAAGGCAGATACCTTGAAATACAGCTTTCAAATTATTGGTGATTATATTCGTCTCTTAACCAACCCCAGAAGCAAAACCAGACCTTAAGTTAACTGAAATTAACGAAGAAAACTGCATTTGATGACTGAAGAACTATTATATCATCAGAATTAGCGGTTCTGATCCCTTGAAATTATATGATGCCGATAATGTCCTCCTATCGCATGTATATTCAACTACACCGTATAAATCTAACAAAACCAACCAATAGATACTGTCAGGATCAACAAACTGATTTTTCTTAAAGGTTCAAGCGTACGCAGAAGTAGGAGATAATTTTACGACATAAAATAAGACATATACATGTATTTTCCTGTTAGGAGTAGAATACTCTGTTGAACTACAATAGAAATGAAAAATTAAGAATAATATTCGTAAGAACTAATATTTTCTACAATCTGACAAATTGTTGGCGAACATCTCAACTTTCAAAACAATTCATGGGCTGTAAGCATCTGTAATTTCTGGAGCTAACGCCGTGTTTAGTTGTTTTGTTAGTATGGGGAGCTAATAGAAATATAGGATATTAAAATTATATAAAGATGTTGTTTTGTTTGTAGTCCTGTTTTATCTAGCTGTTGTTAGTTTTGCTATTTTCGTTACTTCTTATCATTAAAGTCAAATGTTAAAATCAATAATCTCTTCTCTAGACCTTCACCATTCATCCATCAGCATCAGTAAGTTCTTTGAGAGTTACTTGAGTTTGTCCAATGAGTTTAGCTTCCTCTAATCCCATAAATTCCTAAGTTTGTCGATTATATTGAACCTTTCTAGCAAATTGTTTAACCCTGGAGGGCGAGGACAAAGGAGAAAGTGTTGGAAGTGTAATTAACCCGCTTGTTACATTCGGTTTCAATGATTTGGTTAGAAGGAGATCCTCAAGCAATTCAGAGCTAGACTTGTTATAGTAGAGCATTTTCCCCACTTCGCTTACTGTGTAAAGCGAATTTTAGGTCTAAAATTTTCTCAAATAAGTAATTGGCTATGGTTATTATTTTTGTTGTAGTAATATTTATTTAGTTCTTCCCCCTTGCTGGCATGATTCTCAAACACAACCATCAATACATATAAGTAGAAATGTTTTTTCCCCTTGTTTGTAACACACAGACATAGGGGGAGACAAAGAGGCCATAGGAGGGAATTTCCGTCTATGGCGTCGAAAAAATACACCCTCCATTTTTTCCGACGATCGGCATCCATCATCTTCATCATTATCATCTAAAATGTGGATACACCAAATTTCATGCGCAATTCTACCGCTTTGTCACCATTGATTTAGTGGGTGCAAAATTAACGGTTTACCGACAATAGAACTTTTTACATTGCTAATTCAACGGCGAAAAGGAAGAAGAATCATATGAAATTTGGTATACCCACATCTTAGATGATAAAGATGAAGATGATGAAATTCCCTCCTACGACGCCTTCCCTCCATTTCTCTCTCTCTCTCTCTCACACACACACACACTTTTATTACCGTGTTTTTCTTGTTACTACTACCATCAAAAGTAGTATGCTGCTACAAAATTTCCTTCCGGTTCCCTAGTTGGGATGGCGGGATTTGGAAGGGGATGGATTACAAGATCTAAATGATGTTTATAACAATGTCTAGACTCTTATTAAGAAACTTGCATAAAACAACAACAAAAATAAATATATGCAGTGGCCATCTCAGCCATCTGCTCTAGGCCAAAGTTAACCTTAAAAACATGAAACATATTATTATGTGGAACGAAAACAAGAACGCAGCACTCTTATGATAGGAATGGAACAAGGTACAATAAGGGAAGGCTTCTTCGGCACCTTGAGGTGGGACGAAATATGATATTTGATGGAAGGAGCAATTATTTTCAGAGACTAAGCTATTGTTACTAGCTATATTCAAATATTCGAACAACTATTTTACATTATTATGCAATAAGAATATGTCCATGATGTAATTATGGGTTGTGAGATGGCTATTAAAGAAATTAATAAGCTATCTCTTAAATTACCATGCACTGGAAAAGTGAAAATATGTCCATGACGTAATTGTTATTTGGAACACCATATTTATAGTGTTTTGTAATGGAACAATTCCACGTCTCGGATGAAAGTTTCAAAAGAAAACGTAGACAGTATTCCGGTAACTGAGTTATAGGCATGCATCATCATCATCATTTAATAAACGTGGTTTCATATTACCACACAGTAAAACAAGATTAAGTTGAAAATCTATATATATGTTCAATATCTACGAAATAACTAAAAATGGCAACTCAATGGAATCAAACAAATCTTAAAGTCCATGCCGCTACACACTGACGGTTAAGAGAATTATATTCTATATTCTACCCTTTACTGGTCTTCAACATATTGACCACCTTTAATTTTCCTGCTAAAGTCGAACTTCACACAACAAAGTATTTTAAACCCCGTCACAGACGTTATTTATGCCGTCTCCCCATCAAAATGAAACAAGGATCCAAGAAACATTTGCTAAAGTTTTAATGATTGTCCAACTTATAATGTCAATCATTTCTGACCATATCCGGCCCAGAAAATTATGGACAAAAGAGGGGCATCTCATTCCCATAATCCTAACAACCAAATGTCACCCTCCAAATTCTACTAGAGCAAGGGAAAAAGTCGAGAAGAACAGGAACATGATATATGATTTACGGAATGGTGTTTAACTCTAAGGCAGCATGGTATATGTTTCTTCATATCGGCACGCAGCATAACTTTTTAATTCTATCTAAATGCTCATAACACTACACCAAAACTCAAGAAGTTGTGAGAATATGAAAATTATATTTATTAACAACCTAGAATGAATTGATTTTTACAGTTCTATGATTCCAAATGCTTGAATGTCAATACAAGTGACTGTAAATCTATGTTCCTTGGGAGTACTGAAAACAAATGAATGTGCCTCCACTACTAAAGTCAGAGATGTGCCAGTGTCACCAAATTGGCACCATTTCGATGTCCTTATGCTTGGTTCTTTCTTTCTCTTTCTAGTTTCTAATCCTTGAGAGGACCACCTCTTTTCAATAAATATCCAAGGATTAATCCAACAAACATAAGGAAAGAGACCTATGATATTAAAACAAACACCTTAACATTAAATAAGTCATATACATATGTGGTACAGACAAATGAAACACCTAGCAGTTATCGGGCATAAACTGTATAAGAAAAAACAACAACAATTTATCATCTAGATATAGAAACAAGACAAAAATGCTAATATGAAACACATCTATCTGTTACATAATTAATTGGTCCATGATAGCCATGAAACCATAGTCTGGGAGCCACATGGATCCCTAGCCAAGGTATCTTGATGTTGTTGGAAGTTCATGAAACTATGCAAGCATACACATGCAGATGACAAAATGCAATCATCAATCGTTATATAATCTATAAAAAGGGATGCAGTTGGGATAACACCCAAAAGGATGCAAATTCTAGCCATATGTCAACTCTTCTGTTGGAAGTTGATGCTACATATATGCTTCCCAAAGTCACATACCGCGAAAATAGGGAACTCTTTCAAAGGACCTAGATAGCAGCAATCTTTCATATATCTCGAGTCTAGGGATTTACCAGTTGTAACCAACACTCAAAAGTTGTGTTCTGTGCACTGTGGCAATCTTCTGGAACTGAAGCTTCCTACCACTGTGTGCAAAAAATCCAACAGGAGTTAAAGTTAAACAATGTCTGAATATCAAAGCATGTAGCTTCATTGATTATTAAGCACACCGAACATAGCAAAATGGTTTAATCTGTGAAAAAGGTGACATTTGGCACTCATGAGAAGCTTTGGCAGCAGATCCTGATAAAATAATTAGTGAAAGCATATTTAATGTTGCGTTACCGTTGACTCTAGGGAAAGCAAGCCTCTAAATTGCTTTTCAGTGCCCCCATCTGGCAGCTTGAACATCTCAAATGCCAGAAATGCTCTCATCAGCAATTGAAAATTAGATATTGACCACCATATACAAAAAGTATTTCATTGTTGAAACTTCGCTCAACAACCATGCGATAATTTAATCAAGAAACAGTTCAACTTTTCTTATTTTGCAAAAGAAATGAACTCTGACACGCATCCAGTCATTTCATACACTCGTACAATATAGTCTCACTTGACTAGCTTGAGAACATAAATTATAATGTGTCTCTGCTCAGAATACATAACCAGAATATTTCAGCAGAGAAACGGTGAATGAGCTGGTCAGCACAAACAACTTTGCATATGTGGTGATATAGAGAAATATATGGAGAGCAACTTTTACGCTACAGCAAAAAACCTAAATATTACCGGGCATTACCTTCGATTAACGACGTCCTGTGATGCGTCCATTGTTTTGTATAAAGCCCAGGCTAAACTATGATTAGCAAAGGAGAGTTGCGCTCAGTTGGGTATAGATTGTGTTGGCCTCGATGCTGGATCACCATAGTGGTGACCATTTCATGGAAAATTTAGATAAAGAAGGGTCATTCTCTCAGTTTTTACTTATCATAATTCTACAAGGAAGATTGGAACATTGTTGATATCAAATTAAGCTTCAATGCAAATGGAAAAACACACATGGGAACATCCTGCAATATTGGAACAGTGAACTACCAAACTTATAAATTAGATTATCCAATTGTTCGCATTCAATTTTACAACAATACAAATGAAGGGAAAAAAATTAAACTAGGATCACATTTGTAGAACTTAAGCAGGTGCCTGCTCCATCGCCATATGCATATTTAAAACTACGGAAGGTTTTAATGCATCAATAAGAACAACAATCCTGTCACGCCTCGCTTCCCAAAATACGGAAAACGAGGGATGACTAGACCGGCCATATTTCTACGGTCAAGAAATAATCCCGCCGTAGTCACACTTCGGCTTCTAGCATTATATGGTAATCAGTAAACAAAGCACAGAAGTAAAGGAAATACATCACTAAATTATTACATCAACTTTCATTGTTCACAATTTACAATAAAGCAAGAAAAAGAACTACTAACCAAGTTCGAATACAAGTTCTCTTTTAGGAAAAGCAGTAAAAGTAAAAGAGGTCCTCCCGACTAAATCTCCGCAAGCTCGAAGGGTAAGTCCGACTCCTGCGTTGGTTCTTTCTCGAGGTCTGAGCATGCATACTCAGGTCGTCAGAGCGACGTAATAGCAATATTATAGGAGTGACATGAAACAGACAAATAAGGTAATAACAGTGGAAGTAAAATACAGGTAATCACTATGTCACTAACTGATGCAAAGTATGATCTGTGTCCATATCAGTCTCTAAATCATGTTTGAAATCGAGTTGTAGAAATGAGGATCATGTTTAACGAGTGTCTCGTACATACCCGAGACTACGGCCCACATCGCCCGGGATATAACCATGTCAGCCGGATCGCTAGGCCCAACCTAATATATATATAAGAGTCGCTGTTCGAATGATCATCCTCTAAATCACTGTCCTCGCTAAATACGATGCTCTTTCTACTTCGATTTCCCCTTTTCCTCAGGTTTACACTATTGATGAGTATGGTTTAATCGTGTACAAGTATGCACCAATAACACAATTTTGTCACTGTTCACTGAATTATTCACTGCCACGAATCATTCACTTTTCCATTGGCGTACTTGAAACTCCTAAACCAATACCATTCACGTACGATAATGCATTATACACTGAATAATAACGCGCACTATCACTATGTGTATGACAATCGGGTAATATATGTGCATTTATGCAGTTAACAAGTCATGTGTGATATGAACTATTATGCACCTTATGAGCTTATAAAAAATTGCAGTAAATCATACGTTCAAAATTAAGTGAAACGATACAAAGACGGTAACAAGTAAACTCAGTCGGCAGTTCAGAAAAATTTGTTTCCGTGCAATCGGATTTTGGGTTTGCAAGTTACATCCGTTTCATTTTTAGTGCTCGCTGCAGGAAATTCAGTTTCTGAACTGAACGTCCGTTTCGCGGCACAATTTTCACCCTGTTGGGATCAGAATTTAGCGATGCTATAGTTGAACGAAATCTAGGTTTTTCAATAGGGTTTCCAACGCACCAGACGGATTCTCAATCGCGCCTCTACATCAGAAGTTATGTACTATTCAACACTAGGGTATCAGTTCTGTTTCTGTTTGGGACTGCTATACGTCCTGTTCTTTTAAATTACAGTTTAAATAGTAAACGACGGTAAAAAGGGGTGAAATCACTTTCATTATTTATCTAACTGTTTCTTCACTAAAGTATAGGGTTCCGCAATATACAAGTTCAAACAGCAAATAGGTAAGCATTACGAGACAGAAAACAACAACCAGAGCTGCTCTGGACTGCAGTCCAGAGCTGCTCTCCGAACCGGTTTTCATCGTATTTTCAGTATAGAAACAATTTAAAACTTTTATGGGGTTCCAGATCGTCGAGTCGGCTTCTATTTGAGCCCTCGAATGTATCATTTCAATGTGTCAACAATTAATTATGATTTTTACAAGTTTCAGATGCGGGAAATTTTCAGTTTTAACGGGTGTAATTGGGGATGATCGTTCACGTCAGTAACGATGGTATTTTTCATCCAAGTTTTAATATGATGTTCATTACCACACGGGCCAATTCATGTGATTAATTTCCGTCAGTTTAATGGAGGGTTTTCGTTCGGATTTTGCATCAAACACTTGTGTCATATAACTTTTCACGAATTGTAAATATGGAATTAATGGGATTTTGAATTGTAACGGAATAATCTAGCATGTAGCAAGTAGGGTACTTGCCTGAAGACGCGTTGACGACACACGGCAGCGGCAACGGCACGAACGCGCAACGAACGACACGGTTTGGATTCACGGTCTCGGCTCAAGTTTGGGTTTATCGTCGGAGTTGCCTGGGGGATGGCTCGCGATCACTGGAGGCGGAGTGGGGTGCTGTAGATCTCTTGAGAGTGTACTGGGGTCGGCGGGGGTCGGCGGAGGTAGCTCCGACGATGGGTGCAGCGGGGGTTCGAGGCTCGGGTGCTTGGAGCTTGGTGTGGCTGTGGAGAGAGGGAGGAAGCAGCGGTGGTGCTCGGGTTAGTGAAGGTGATGATGCTGATGACGCAGAGGGTCGACGAGGTGGTTCATGGGCAGTGGGGAGCTCGTCGGCGAGGAGGGTGTGCAAGGGAGCTCGGTGGCAAGGATGGGTTCGGTCGTGCAGGCTAGGGGAGTAGGTAAGTAGGGTTCGGGTTCTGAAGAGAGGAGCAAGGGAGGATGACGAGGTGATCGTAGTCGTCGTCGTCTTGGTTCAGCGGGGTGCAGGGAATGAAGCCGGGTGGTTTTTTTTGGAGAGATGAGAGTGAGGAGGGAGAACGAGAGTGAGGAGGGAGAGAGCTAGAGACGAAGACGGGTTGAGGAGCTCGCGAGTGCGCGCGGTCGTGGTCGACGGGCGTGGAAACGTGGTCGCGAGCGGGACGAGGAACGTTGGCGACGTGGGGACGCAACCGAGAGAAAAAAAGGAGCGGGAAAGTTTAGTGGGGAAGAAGGGATAGAGCGGGTCGGGTCGGAGAGGGAGTTGGGCTGGGCCGGTGAGGGCTTTATTTGTTTTATTAGCTTTTGGTTTTCTTTTATTCTGTCGGGCTGGTTTTTTTTTGGGTATATATATTTATTTAGTTTTTGTTTTTTTTTTCTGTTGGGCTTGGCTTTTATTTAATTTTGTAAAGGAAAAATGGAAGCGGGCTGAGCTGGGGATTGTTGGGGATTTTTGTATATTTGTTTAGTTGAGTTTTGTTTTGTTTGGGCTTTATTTTTAATTTATTGTTTAGGAAAATTAAATACTAAAAAGTTAAGCAACTAATTTTACGCAAAATTACGAGGAAAGAGAAAACATTCGGGGGACTTGGGAAATATAGAAAAAATTTATTGATGGGAACGGGGATTTACATCATACTCCCCTTACAAAAATTTCGTCCTCGAAATTTAAAAAAGAGACAACGAAACAACAGTACTAACAAAGAGATGTGGAAAACGTGCACAGATATCTTCCTCACGCTCCCTGATAGATTCTCCTGGGGAACGACCGTCCCAAGACACTCGGACTAACGGAATCACCTTATTCTTCAGCACTTTCTCTTTGCGGTCGAGGATAGTGGTGGGCTGCTCCTCGTAAGATAGGTTGGTACCCAAAGTTAACACCGAATAGTCCAGAACATGGCTCTCATCCCGAATATAACGCCGCAACTGAGACACGTGGAAGGTATTGTGCACACCAGCTAGCGATGGAGGCAAGGCGAGTCGATAGGCTACCTCTCCTACTCGCTCTAGCACCTCGAAAGGTCCGATGAAACGGGGACTGAGTTACCCGCGACCTCCAAACCAGATAACTCCGCGGGTATGGGAAATCTTCAGGAATACGTGATCTCCGACTTCAAATTCTAGCGCTTTCCTGCTGGTATCCGCCCAACTCTTTTGTCGATCCTGAGCCGTCTTAATGCGCTGCCTGATCATTTGGACCTTGTCGACTGTCTGAACAATGAGCTCGGGACCCAGTAATCTTCGTTCTCTTACATCATCCTAACAAACTGGGGATCGACACTTCCGCCCGTAAAGTGCTTCGAAAGGAGCCATTTAGATGCTAGCTTGATAACTGCTGTTATAAGAAAACTCGACTAGGTGCAGATGGTCTTTCCAGGAACCCTGAAAATCCAACATGCAGGCCCTCAATATATTCTCGAGCGTCTGAATCGTATGCTCGGATTGTCTGTCCGTCTGCGGGTGATAAGCTGTACTGAACTTGAGGCGGGTACCCAAACTCTCCTGTAAGCTCCTCCAAAAGTGCGAAACAAATCTGGTGTCTCGATCTGACACAATGCTGACCGGAACTCCGTGAAGTCACACTATCTCCTGCATGTATCTCTCTGCCAATGACTCTGTTGACTGTCCCACTCGGAATGGTAAGAAGTGTGCAGTTTTCGTGAGGCGGTTGACGATAACCCAAATGGCGTTGTTGCCCTTAGGGCTCCGTGGTAAGGCCGTCATGAAATCCATAGTATGTGCTCCCACTTCCATTCTGGTATCGGAAGCGGTTGTAATAGTCCTGCTGTCCTCTGATGTTCCGCCTTCACCTGCTGGCATACCAAGCACGTGGATACGAACTGTGCAATTTCTCGCTTCATCCCGTTCCACCAAAAATTCTGCTTTAGATCTCGATACATCTTTGTACCTCCCGGATGCACAGAATAAGCTGAACTATGAGCCTCAGCCAGTACCTCTTCTCGAACATCCTCCTTGGGTACGCAGAGTCTTTTACCGAATCTCAGAGAACCGTCTTCATGTATGATTAAGTCCGTTCTCAGCCTGGCTTCTACTTGCACTCTGAACTTTTGCAATCGAGAATCATCCGCTTGTGCATCCTTGATGCGATCCACAAGAGAAGACTGCACCTATAGTTGCCAAAATTGACTGATTGTGCTCGGTGTAACGACTTCAAGCTCGAGTCTCTGGAAATCCTTGTTTCCCCCAATCAGAGCAAAGCTCTGCTGAAAATTCAAAATTCAAATTATGAAGTAACGCTTCAAATCCCGGGCGCAACGCGCCACGTGTCAGGCGCTAATACGTCAGCGCAGCGCCCGAGAATGCGCACCCAATCAGAGCAAAGCTCTATTAAAGGAAGCAACGTTTCAGTTGCGCAAGCACTGCGCTGCGCGACACGTGTCAGCGCAGATGCGCTAGCGCAGTTGCGCTGCGCTGTGCGCTGCGCGACACGTGTCAGCGCTAGCGCAGTTGCGCTGCGCTGTGCGCTGCGCGACACGTGTCAGCGCAGATGCGCTAGCGCAGTTGCTGCGCCAAATAGAATTAAAATTCTAAGAAATCTTTTCTGTTCTTATTAAAACAAGAAGATTTTTTTCTGCAAAGCAGAAGCCCTTGGATCAAAGATCCAACGGTGGGAAAATTCCCCAAATCACTCAGAGAAAGATCTCTTTAACAAATTTAACTAATTTATGGGCACTATAAAAAGGACTCTAGGCCTCAATTCAAAGCATGAACATTTTCTTGAAAAAGGTCAAGAGCTTTAAACAGAGAGAATTCTGAGAAAATTTCAAAGAAAAAGGTAAAAACCTTCACGAGAGAAAAGAAATCTCTTTAATAAATTATTGATCTAAAAACTAGATCAATGTTCTTCACATAATAAACAGTGCTTTGCACTTCTTATGAACCACTGGTTCTTCAAAAATAAGGAGACAACAAAAATAAAAATAGTGCTTTGCACTTCTGTTCTTGAATCTAAAAGATTTTTAGTGCTTTGCACTTCCAAACTGCGCTGTTGCGCTCTTGAGAGAGTGCCACGTGTCAGCTACAGAATAATTTGCGCTATGCGCTCTTAAAATAGAGCTTCGCTCTCTGGAATTGGCGCAACTCACCAGAGCGCGCCACGTGTCAACAGTGCAACAGCGCAGCGCACTAGCGCAGCGCACTGCGCTGTTGCGCTTGCGCTCACCAGAGCATGACACGTGTCCTCACCATAAGCGCTTGCGCTTTTTGACTGACGCTTGCGCTCTTTGACTGGCGCAAAGCGCCTGAATAATGCAATGCATTTATTTTACTAAAGGGCCAGGCCCAAATCAGAGGGGCCTAGTAGGCTGAATTAAATTGCAGTACAATGAAAAGGGGCAGAGCCCAAACAAAAATTGAAAATGCAATAAACAGGGCAGAGCCCAAGCAAGACTGATGCTCTGCATCATATATAAATGGGCACAGCCCTGATAAAATAAATAATGCTATGCATTATTAAACAAGAGCAGAGCCCCAGTAAAGGCCTAACAGGCCAAAAAATAAATAAAATGTTGAACATTTTCAACTGGACTTAGCCCAATTCTGGCCGTAAGTCTTTAAATTAAATTGAACTGAGCATAAATGCTCTCTCAAATCAATTTATCTCCGGTTCGAGGGTACACCTCCGAACTCCTCTGACATCTATCGTTGTAATCTTTCAACGACGTCAGAGAAGCGACGGGTCCCAACGACCATACATGAATACGGACCGCGGGGTCCTTAAACTCGTGGACCGAAACGTCCTTAAACTAATATTGGACCGAAATGTTCTTAAACTAATATTGGACCGAAACGTCCTTAAACTAATATTCATCCCTAAATGGGAATATCGGACCGAAACGTCCTTAAACTAATGATGGACCACTACGTCTTTAAACTGGCGACGGACCGAAACGTCCTTAAACTAATGATGGACCACTACGTCCCTAAACTGGCAATGAACCCCCATGTCCCTAAACTGGAACACGGACCACTATGTCCCTAAACTGGAGCAATAGAGCCTCCAAATGCTCTTTTGCCGGATCTAAACGATCCCGTTTAAGTTAATCTTAGCCCCCAAACACGGCTAACGTATCCTTAAACATTCAAACAGACTATAAACTCCAAATCAACCTTGGTTCAAGGGTACATCTCTGAACTCCTCTGACATCTGCCGTTGTAATCCTTCAACGACGTTAGAGAGGTGGCGAGTCTCGATGGCCAGATATTAAATGGATTATCACGTTAAGTTGATCTTAGTCTCAAACAGGACTATTGTATCCTTATCGAACGTTTAAGTTGATCTTAGCCGCAACGCGACTAATGCATCCTTAAACTAAAAACACCAAACCCAAATCTAAGTAAATACGGATTTGGACTAGTCCACGTCCTACGGGCGACGGTATTATTCAGTCTCCGTATATAATCCACGGGCAACCGCAAACAAAACAAACACACACGACACGAAGTGAAATTCTGGAGAAGGAGAAAGTTGTTACCACGATGCGGTAGCGTAATTAATTACAGGGGCTTGCGCCTGCAGGGAAGAGCGTCCCCACAATCAAAAACCCCTTAAGCGAGGGGGAATCTGACAAAGTCTGCTACATCGGCCGCATCCGTCTAAACCTCCGATACACGGTGCCATAAATCAACTTGGTATCTTCGGAGAGGTGGACGGATAAAACCAAATAGCATCTGCCCCGAATCTCAGCGTCAGGACATCGCGGTCCTGTGCGCCATCTTTCGGAGGGGAACAGATTCTGGCACGCCCGGTGGGACCTCTTCCTCTTTCCACTCCACACTTCGTGTGTCGTCTTCACGAACCAATCGCGGTTTGTTAATGGTTGCCTTCGGATTTCAAGTTACTAAGATTTGGTCTTTTGCCTGGCGCAGAACTCAAGATTCAATGGCCTCTAACTGCACCAACTGCTCGAAGTGCCACTGCAACGGACGCTCCACCTCACCGGGAGGTGTAGCATACGGGCCCCAAGCAGCTTCCTTCCTCGCTCTGCCGGTAGACCAGGTGACCCAAGCCACCACCGGTCTGTTCTTCGGGGCCATGATCCCACCTACAAGCTTCTCTGCGCCAATACCTGCACCGGAAGTGAACAAGAAGTCGGTCTTCGACCGGCTCACTGCTACGACGGCCCCTATCAACGGGTCGCTCACTACCAAACCGACAGCCTCTGTTTTCACCAGGCTAAATCAGAATTCTAAATTGGCTATCCCGAGGAAGACAATAACTGCTGCCCCAGAAGTCGTCAAGGCGGCTTCCCCTGTCAAAGAGTCAGTCTTTTCAAGACTGACGATTCCTGCTCCTGCCCCTGCTCAAGGATCCGTCTTCGGCAGGTTGAATATCACCCCTCAAAAGACAACCTCAGTCTTTAAGAGGTTAACACCGGCGGCGCCTCATTCAGACAGGGGGCAAAAAGAAACTATCTCAATCTCTGAGCCAATCCCAACGGCTCGCCGTGCTCGACGTCGCCATTGGCAACGAGTGAGGAAGGCAGGGGGCAACTCCCTCTCAGGGCTAACTCCACCTGCTCCAATGGTGAAAGTCAACGCTACTGTTCCAACTGGGAACAGCTTTGAACTGCTGAGGAGGGTGCGTAAGAACTCTCCAACCGCTACCTTGAAAAGATCTCCTCCACCTGCGGGGAGAGTTCCAGAAACGAAGCAAGAACAGCCCCCTCAACGGCTGTCCTCAAGAATTTATAAAGTTTGGCGGAGGGTTCAAGACTCCGTGATTGACCCAGGTCACTCTCGTCACCAGAAAAAGGTGAAAGTGGAAAAAGACAAGGACCGTCCCATTAAACAACGGGGGACAGCAGCTGCTAGGATGCCCACTTCAACGGTTCCTTCAACCTCAACGGCCCACAAAAGGAGGAGGCCAGAGAAAACTCCCGCGTCAGCGGCAAAAGTTAAAAATGGCGAACCCCAACGCCCTAAGTTAGGGGGCATGATAGTTCATACAGTTTATGTGGCATCGGGAAAGGAGGATAGCCGCATATCAACAGGTCATAGACCGCACACGAGATCAGTGACCAAGGCTCAGGAGTAGCAGCAGAAGCTCCAAGAGATGATGAACGCTATGGCCGCACTTACAGGGCCAAAAGAAACTCCTGAAATGTCCTCGGACGAGCGTCAAGAACAAGAAACGGACGCTGAATTCCTTCGTCGCGTACTGGAGAAGAAGGATAAAGAAGCTGCGGAGCAGGCAGCCAACATAAAGAAAATGGCCCTCCTGTTCCAGGATATGGTGGGTATGATGATTCAACAAGATCCACCTGCTGAAGATTCCCCGATCATCCTTGAAGACGATAGGGGAGAGACGTCGAATCCTCCACCAGCTCTGTCCACGGCTAAAGAAGATACAATCTCTAAAACTGATTTGGATGAGTACATCGCCCAACAAATACGGGTTCATCATGCGACCGAAGCGGCCGGTCAGGTCATAAAAACGGGGCGGCCATATCCAAGTTGGTACGATCAAATCAAGTACCCGCCAGGTTACACGATTCCCAAGTTCCATGTCTACAAGGGGACGGGCAATCTTCATCAGCATGTTGCCCAGTTCAGGGCACTCTGCGGCAACACCGGCGGTGACGACAAGCTGTTGCTTCGCCAGTTTGTTGGGAGCTTATCGGATACGGCGTTCGAATGGTACTCTGAGCTCCCGAATGACTCTATTAAAACCTTCGCGGAGATGGAGCTGTTGTTTACTCAGCGTTTTGCAAGCGCCAGTGAACGTACCCCGATGACAGCACTGATTAACGCCAAGGTAAAACCCGGCGAGACGTGGGTTCAGTACGCTATACGATGGCGGAACTTATGGTCGAAGTGTGAGCAGCGCATTGAAGAAGCTCCCGCAGTGGGTATGTTTGTGGGAACCCTCGATCCACAAGCAACCATCTCACAGTTTATGATGTTTTTCAAGCCGATTACCTTCCAGGCCTTGATTGACAAACTAGCGCAAATGGATCAAATGGGCCATAAACCCCCTCTTCCAAGGCCAGATTCCCGAAATGACAAAGGGAAGGGAAAAGCGATCGTCATCGCTAATGCTCAACAACAACCGAGCGACTCAAAGCCGGTTGCTCGTCAAAATAATATGCGCCTGTACGTACCCCTTGAGGATAGGATGGGACGTCCTTATTCCTTTCCCCGCGATAAAATAAGGAGGTTATTCGAGCTGGCGTTGCGCAACAGACTCATAAATCTGCCGGATCCAAAACGTCCGTTGCAACCAAGTGACGTCAACGAGCCTAACTACTGTCCTTATCATCGAGTACTAGGCCATCCGATCGAAGATTGCTACATTTTCAAGAATTGGATTGAAAACCAGTACCGACAGGGCAAGTTCGTGTTATCTGACAAATGGAAGGTGAATCCCCCGCAGCCCCACACCTCTAAAGGGACGAATACGCCGGGAGCAACATGCTCCGTCATCGAAGAAGCTCCTTGGGAGGTTGTATTATCAACCAAGACAAAGAGGATGACGATCTTCAGACATGTCCAGCGATTATGTGGAAGAACCCGTTGGAACCGCAGATCATTGAAGGGATGTTGAAGCCAAGTCCAACTCCAAAGACCGATGGTGATGGCTCAAGCACTCGCAACCAGCCGTCAAAATCCTCGAAGAAGAAGAAAAAGAAGTCAAAGAAGCCCATGAAGCCTGGCCACAAGCACACGGACCTGCAAAAACAAATTGACGCGCTGGAGGAATATAACCAGAAGGCATGGACTCCCATTACATTCCAAGAGTTTCTTAACCACTCTTTCAAGAGGAAGGTGAAGGAGAAAGTTCGTCAGATGAATCTGAAGAATGCGTGGCGAGCTGTCATATGATTTTCCATTCGTTCATGAACGATGAAGAGACTTCTTGTACTGAAACGCTGGGGGTAGACCCTGAATCAAAAATTCTGGGGCCATCAGATGAGGAAATTGACGCATTCCTCAACGAAGCTCGATTGAGAAGTAAAACTGATCGAGAACGCGAAAGGGCTATATTTGAAAGGGCCAAGAGCCAGCGACTTGATGAAAGAGCTGAGATGATCCCGCTGGGGCAAAACACCTCCGCTGCCGATAAAAGCCAATTCAAGATGAGGAAAAAGTTTGCTAAGGCCATGTCAATGGGCATGAAGCTACCATCCTCTGAAGGAAACATCACCGGTGAAGTAGAAACGCACCCCTCCTATTGCTTATATCATCAAAAGATTTCGCACCCCACACAAGAGTGCAAAGCTTTCGATAGATGGTGGCAAGGATATGTTGCTCATCGACAACGCTTTAAGCGGGAGAAGCGTAAAACTCGTCGAGAGAAAAGAAATACAACCGAAGGGAGTAAAAGAACTACCGGCGATTGTCGCGTAGTTAACACCGGCAGGTCACAAGTGCCTACATTCGGGAGCGATTCTGATGAGGACCTGGAACTTGCCCCTCTCTTTAAAGAGTCCGCTTCGAGAAAAGAAGAAGAACCGAAGGTTTGCGAAAATATCCGGCTACGTAATCGCATGCTGCCCGAAAAGAACCTCGGACCCTTGAACAAAAAAGATAAAGGGAAAGAAAAGGACACTGAAGATATCGTCTTAGATGACCAAGTGGTGGAAGAGCTAGCTGCCAAAGACCCACCAAAGAAGAATAAGGTGGATTGCAATGTCTTAGCACATCTGAGAAAGCTGCCTTCACAGCTCAGCATTCTTGAAGCCCTTTTGCTATCAAAAGAGGCGAGAGATTCGTTGATTAAGGCGCTCCAAGACCCAGAATAATTCCAAGCATGCCTGGCCGAGGAAAAGATGAAGGATGAATTGGAAGAAGTGCACACGGCCGATGTTACTTTTGGCGATGAAGACCTTCTACTTGGGACGTGCGAACACAATCGCCCTCTCTATGTCTCGGGATACTACCATGATATAAAGATAGGCAAAATCCTGATCAATAACGGATCGTCTGTTAACCTACTCAACGTGCGGGTGTTGAAGGAAATCTGCATGAGCGTCCAGCACCTTGCTCGGGACAAGATCACCATCTCCGGGTTCGACTCCCAATCGTCAAGGACTCTTGGATCTGTGATACTGACGCTACGCTTCGGGCTACTCGTTACGGACATTAAGTTCCACGTCATAGACGCCAAGACATGCTACAACGCTTTGCTCAGCCGACCATGGTTACACGAGTACAACATCATTCCTTCTACACAACATCAGTGTATGAAGTATTTTAAGGATGGTTTCGAGTATACCGTGACGGGAGAACTGAACCCGTTCTCTGTGAACGAGGTCCGCAAATACGAAGACGCCAAATACTTCTTACCGGATTTCGAAGACACAGAGAAGTGTCACAAGCCGGAGAACAAAGCTAACGCTACCATCCCGGTCTTCGGCAGTGATACTGAAGAGGAAGAGGAGATAGTTTATTCGGGTCCGCCCCAACACAACAAGCCGGGACCATCAGCTCCTACGTTGATCTTTGGCAGCGACTCGTAAGATGAAGTCCACGCTGTATTCTCTGCTCGACCTTCAATACGAACGTTCGCTGATGAAGAGCAAAGTCTGCAAGTCGCCATGGTGCCGCTTAAACACCATAAAGAACTGGACGCACTTAATATTTACAACGTAGAAGAGCTACAAACATTCTACATCCCTCCCAGGCGAGAAAGCGAGAAAGCAATTCTGTTCTACCGCTCTGAAGAAACCAAGGTGAAAAAAGAAATCTGGCATGGCGCGGATCCTACGCTCGACAGGTTTCAGCCTATCCGTCTTCCCAGATATTATACAAAGGGTTTGAAGAAGCTGCTGAAACGCCAGGGGATATCCTTCAAACAGACCGTTAGAAAGGCCAAATTCTATGACAGGGTCTGGAACGTTCCCGGGACTCAACGCAAACTGCCTAACGGGAGAATGGAAATAAAAGGGCTTGGATACATCCGGTCAAAGAAACGAGAGTTACTGCCCAGCTGTTACGTCGTGTATGACCTCGATGAAAAAGCGGATGCTCAATGGGAGGACGCTAATCCTAAACCAGTGAAAGTTCCAGATGCAAAGGAGCCCAGTCCGTCGTTCGAGGAACAAATGGACAGACTTATAAAGAAAGCTGGTCAAAAAGTCCGAGATGATCACATAGAATCTTCGGAGAGGTGGACGGATAAAACCAAATAGCATCTGCCCCGAATTTCAGCGTCAGGACATCGCGGTCCTGTGCGCCGTCTTTCGGAGGGGAACAATCCTCAATGATGCTTCTCTGACTGGTCAACATCATGATCGCTGGCTTGCGACTGAGAGTATCTGGTACAACATTTACTTTTCCCGGATGATACTGAAGGTCCAAGTAGTAATCCGCCATCAGTTCTAGCCATCGGCGCCGCCTCATGTTTAGTTCTTTCTGAGTGAAGACGTACTTCAGACTTTTGTGATCTGTGTACACTTCCACTTTCTCGCCCAATAGGTAGTGCCTCCAGATCCTCAATGCAAAAACCACTGCAGCTAACTCCAAGTCATGCGTAGGATAGTTCCTCTCGTGATTTCTCAGCTGTCGAGAGGCGTAAGTAACCATCCGACCGTGCTGCATCAGAACACAGCCTAACCCCTTTCCTGAGGTATCACTATGTATCACCAAACCACCGGAATCATCTGGTACTGTAAGAATAGGCGCCGTGGTTAACTTCTGCTTTAGTGTTTCAAATGCCCGGGTACATTCCTCGGTCCACGCAAATGGTACATCCTTCCGTGTCAACCTTGTCAACGGTTCAGCGATCCTCGAAAAGTCTTGGACGAATCGTCGATAATATCCTGCCAGCCCTAAAAAGCTTCTGATCTCCACCACTGACTTCGGTGTTGGCCAATCTCTGACAGATTCTATCTTTGCCGGGTCCACTGAGATGCCTTCGCCCGAAACAATGTGTCCCAAGAATTGAACCTTGTCGAGCCAGAACTCACACTTGCTTAATTTCGCGTACAGCTTCTCTTCCCGAAGAATTTGTAGAACCGTGCGCAAATGCTCGATGTGCTCCTCCCCGGTCTTCGAGTAGACTAGTATATCGTCGATAAATACAACGACAAATGTGTCTAAATACTTTGCAAACACCCTGTTCATCAAATCCAGCTGGAGCATTGGTAACACCGAACGGCATCACAAGGAACTCATAATGTCCGTATCGGGTCCTGAAAGCCTCCTTGCATATGTCCTCGGCCGCTACTCTGATTTGGTGATAGCCAAAACGGAGATCCAACTTCGAAAATACCTTGGCCCCAATTAACTGATCGAATAAGTCGTCGATGCGCGGAATTGGGTACTTGTTCTTTATTGTGACTTTGTTCAGCTCTCGATAGTCTATACACATCCGCAGCGATCCATCCTTCTTCTTCACTAACAGAACTGGTGCACCCCACGGTGAAACACTTGGCCGGATAAATCCCTTCTCCAGAAGTTCTTCAATTTGCTTCTTCAATTCTGCCAACTCAACCGGTGCCATTCTGTACGGGGCCTTGGAAACTGGTGCTGTACCTGGAGTCAAATCGATCGAGAATTCTAAGACGCGTGGAGGTGGTAGCCCTGGTAAATCTTCAGGAAACACGTCCAGAAAGTCCCGAACAATCTCTAGGGCTGGGCTCTCATCAATCTCCATAGCTGTCAACTCCTTTGGCTTGGTTCTATACTTGGCTGGCTCTAAAGATTCGCTCCCGCCTTCGAAAATAAACTCCGGGTGATTGGGAATGCGAAAGATCACGTTCCTTGCTCGACAATCAATAACTGCATGGAAGGTACTCATCCAATCCATCCCGAGAATTGCATCATAGCTGCCTGTCCCGATCAAAAGGAAATTCATATAGAATTCCCTGCCACACACTACAACCGGACATGATCTACATTCTCCACTAGATACTATAACGCCATTACCCGTATGTATTTCCCAATCCTTGGTTAATGGTTCATGTGGTATAGAGTGTGTATCAACGAAATGTGCAGATATGAAATAGTGCGATACTCCAGAATCAAATAGTACTCTAGCTGGTATGGAATGTACGAGTAGAATACCTGTGACAACTTCGCCTGAAGCCTCTGCCTGCTCGGCGGTCAAGGTGAAAGCCCGTCCCTGACCACGGCCTATGTAGGGTTGCCTCTGCTCCTATGATCTCTGCAGCTGCGGTCCAGACTCTCCCTGTAACTCTATCCGCTCGGGGCAACCGCTAACTCTGTGCTGGATGGATCCGCAAATCAAACACTGCCCCTTGGCGCGGCGACAGTCCTTCTGGGTGTGCCCATCTCTGTTGCAGTAACCGGAAACTACGTTCTTGCTCTTGGGGCGATGCTGGGGCACGAATGGACGCTTCATCTGTGTCGTTCCAGGCCTGTGAACTGGTATGACTCCTCGAGAAGGTGCGTGGGTGCGAGCTGGAACAACTAGGGGCTTCCTGAATTTGTTGATCAGTTTCTCCTAAATTCGCGCCGCGTTGAGTACATGTGCAAAAGTATGCAACTCGAGTGACGCGATCAACTGCTGCAGTTCGAAATCAACTCCCTGCAAGAAGCGTCTGGCCCTGGTGGCCTTTGAAGCGACCATATACGGAGTGAATCGGCTCAGACGGTTGAACTCTGCCGCATATACGTCCACTGGACGGCCATTCTGCTTCAGTAAGATGAATCTTTCTTTCATCTCGGCCTTGGCGGTGGAAGGGAAATAGTGATCCAAGAAGCACTCTTTGAATTTGCTCCATTCGATTGGCCTTTCTAGTCTGCTTTCTTCCACTGATTACCATATACGGGCTTCATCTTCCAACCGGATCTTTATCACATTCACTTTATCTTCCTCTGGTACTCTGGCGACTGTCAGTAAGTTCTCCATATTAATCAGCCAATGCTCGGCCTCGAGTGGTTTGGCTAGGCCCGTAAATGCAGCTGGATGTAACCTCCGGAAATCTGATACGGTGCCAGCCCTGGCAGAAAAAGCTGGTAGAGCAGTGCCCTCGGGGGTGGTAATGAGGGGAAGGGTCCTCCTATAGCGGTAATAGCCCCGAGTCCCTCGGTGAGTAGGTCCGTCTTTCTCTCCTGAGCTTCTGCGAGAGACGTCAGTGCACTAAATATCCTTTCCGTGCGATCCTGAGAACTTGAGTCCGAGGAGTGGTCGTTCGGGGACGTCATATCGCTGGAAGATATTTAAAAGGATATGATTAGATACAAGGATGAAAGTCAGGAATAGTGAAGTGAAAATAATGTAATACAGTATAGTTAATATTATCCCTTACTACTAAACCTGGCTCTGATACCAACAAAACCATGACACGCCCCGCTTCCCAAAATACGGAAAACGAGAGATGACTAGGCCATCCATGCTCCTATGGTCAAGGAATAATCCCGCCGTAGTCACACTTCGGCTTCTAGCATTACATGGTAATCAGTAAACAAAGCACAGAAGTAAAGGAAATACATCACTAAATTATTACATCAACTTTCATTGTTCACAATTTACAATAAAACAAGAAAAGAACTACCAACCAAGTTCGAATACAAGGTCTCTTTTAGGAAAAGCAGTAAAAGCGAAGGAGGTCCTCCCGACTAAATCTCCGCAAGCTCGAAGAGTAAGTCCGACTCCTGCGCTGGTTCTTTCTCGAGGTCTGAGCATACATACTCAGGTCGTCAGAGCGACGTAATAGCAATATTATAGCAGTGACATGAAATAGACAAATAAGGTAATAACAGTGGAAGTAAAATGCAGGTAATCACTATGTCACTAACTAATGCAAAGTATGATCTGTGTCCCTATCAGTTTCTAAGTCATGTTTGAAATCGAGTTGTGGAAAGGAGGATCATGTTTAACAAGGGTCTCATACATACCCGAGACTACGGCCCATATCGTCCAGGATATAACCCTGTCAGCCGGACCGCTAGGCCCAACCTAATATATATATATATATATAAGAGTCGCTGTTCGAATGATCATCCTCTAAATCACTATCCTCGCTAAATACGATGCTCTTTCCACTTCGATTTTCCCTTTTCCTCCAGGTTTACACTATTGATGAGTATGGTTTAGTCGTGTACAAGTATGCACCAATAACACGTTTTTGTCACTGTTCACTGTATTATTCACTGCCACGAATCATTCACTTTTCCATTGCGTACTTGACACTCCTAAACCACTACCATTCATGCATGATAATACATTTTACACTGAATAATAACGCGCACTATCACTATGTGTATGACAATCGGGTAATATATATGCATTTATGCAGTTAACAAGTCATGTGTAATATGAACTATTATGCACCTTATGAGCTTATAAAAAATTGCAGTAAACCATACGTTCAAAATTAAGTGAAACGATACAAAGATGGTAACAATTAAACTCAGTCGGCAGTTCAGAAAAATTTGTTTCCGTGCAATCGGATTTCGGGTTTGCAAGTTACAGCCGTTTCATTTTAAGTGCTCGCTGCAGGAAATTCAGTTTCTGAATTGAACGTACGTTTTGCGGCGCAATTTTCACCCTGTTGGGATCAGAATTTAGCAATGCTATAGTTGAACGAAATCTAGGTTTTTCAATAGGGTTTCCAACGCATCAGACGGATTCTCAATCGCGCCTCTACGTCAGAAGTTATGCACTATTCAACATTAGGGTATCAGTTCTATTTCTGTTTGGGACTGCTATACGTCCTGTTTTTTAAATTGATGTTTAAATAGTAAACGATGGTAAAAAGACGTGAAATAACTTTCATTGTTTAGCTAACTGTTTCATATTCACTAAAGTATAGGGTTCCGCAATATACAAGTTCAAACAGCAAAGGGGTAAGCATTACGAGACAGAAAACAACAATCAGAGCTGCTCTGGACTGCAGTCCAGAGCCGCTCTCCGAACCGGTTTCCGTCATATTTTCAGTATAGAAACAATTTAAAACTTTTATGGGGTTCCAGATCGTCGAGTCGGCTCCGATTTGAGCCCTCGAACGTATTATTTCAATGTGTCAACGATTAATTATGATTTTCACAAGTTTCAGACGCGGGAAATTTTCAGTTTTAACGGGTGTAATTGGGGATGATCGTTCACGTCAGTAACGATGGTGTTTTTCAGCCAAGTTTTAATATGATGTTCATTACCACACGGGCCAATTCATGTGATTAATTTCCGTCAGTTTAATGGAGGGTTTTCGTTCGGGTTTTGAATCAAACACTTGTGTCATATAACTTTTCACGAATTGTAAACATGGAATTAATGGGATTTTGAATTGTAACAGAATAATCTAGCATGTAACAAGTAGGGTACTTGCCTGGAGACGCGTTGACGACGCACGGCAGCGGCAACAGTATGAACGTGCAACGAACGACACGGTTTGGATTCACGGCCTCGGCTCAAGTTTGGGTTCGTCGTCGGAGTTGCCCGGAGGATGGCTCGCGATCACTGGAGGCGGAGTGGGGTGCTTTGGATCTCCTGGGAGTGTGCTGGGGTCGGCGGTGGTCGGCGGAGGTAGCTCCGGCGATGGGTGCAGCGGGGGTTCGAGGCTCGGGTGCTTGGAGCTTGGTGTGGCCGCGGAGAGAGGGAGGAAGCATCGGTGGTGCTCGGGTTGGTAAAGGTGATGATGCTGATGACGCAGAGGGTCGACGAGATGGTTCAGGGGCAGTGGGGAGCTCGTCGGCGAGGAGGGTGTGCAGGGGAGCTCGGTGGCGAGGATGGGTTCGGTCATTCAGGCGAGGGGAGTAGGTAAGTAGGGCTCGGGTTTTGAAGAGAGGAGTGAGGGAGGATGACGAGGTGATCATAGTCGTCGTCGTCGTTTTGGTTCAGCGGGGTGCAGGGAATGAAGCCGGGTGGTTCTTTTTGGAGAGAGGAGGAGGGAGAACGAGAGTGAGGAGGGATAGAGCTAGAGACGAGGAGAGGTTGAGGAGCTCGCGAGCGCGCGCGGTCGTGGTCGAAGGGCGTGGAAACGTGGTCGTGAGCAGGACGGGGAACATTGGTGACGTGGGGACGCAACCGAGAGAAAAAAGGAGCGGGAAAGTTTAGTGGGGAAGAAGAGATAGAGCGGGTTAGGTCGGAGAGGGAGTTGGGCTGGGCCGGTGAGGGCTTTATTTGTTTTATTAGCTTTTGGTTTTCTTTTATTTTGTTGGGCTGGTTTTTTTTTTTGGGGTATATATATTTATTTAGTTTTTGTTTTGTTTCCTTGCTGGGCTTGGCTTTTATTTAATTTTGTAAAGGAAAAATGGAAGTGCGTTTAGCTGGGGATTGTTGGGGATTTTTGTATATTTGTTTAGTTTTGTTTTGTTTTGTTTGGGCTTTGATTTTAATTTATTGTTTAGGAAAATTAAATACTAAAAAGTTAAGCAATCAATTTTACGCAAAATTACGAGGAAAGAGAAAACATCCGGGGGACTTGGGAAATATAGAAAATTTTTATTGATGGAAACGGAGATTTACAAATTCACAAGCGCAGATGCTCATGTCTTTGTGAACATGTCATCATCTACTTTAGGCAAACATTGTTGTTGCTTTGGAGCAGGTGAAGAAAGAATTATCACAGTCGTATACTCGTATTTAAGCAAAAGTTCCAAACCTCCATGGATGCGCAGTTACCACAATGAAATTACAAAAATCTAGATAGAGGATACCGGTTTATCTCCTTTTGCTTTTTTATTTTGAAAATTGTATTTAGGGCCCTAAGGTTTATTTTAGGGAAAATCTGTTTAGGGTCCTAAGGTCCAAAACCGATAGGATTTAAGTCCATGGCCCAAACTTCCCAAAACACAAGTTTCAACTTGGCCAGGCCCCAAAATGTCTGAACCTTGTAATAGGCACATGAACATTTTAAACATGTCAGTGCTACCTTTCTCTACTCGTGCTGTTGTAAATATATTAGCGGATATGATTCATAAGGAATCAATCACCATAATAATATCGCAACGAAAAAAATGAATCATGCGTTTTGCGGTCGGACGGAAAAGACTGCCGACGATGAACAAATAATACAATTACGGAAAACAAACACACCAAGCATCAAGTACACAAAGATATACCCAGATTCGGCGCAACTAGCTCCTAATCCTACCTTCACGACGAGAACTTTCACTATAGAAAGAATTATACAAGATTTACACCGATTTCGCCGACATTCGTTCGACTTCCAATATAAATCTCTCACAATATATGAACTCTCCTTCACTCCCAAAATTGCACTAGATCTTTCTAAGGTTGTCTAGTATTTTTGTGGAATTTTTCTGGATTTTTAAAGATTTTTCTTGGATTGAAAACACATATTTATAGGGTTTGGATAATTGTTAAAATAACCCCAAGACCCAAAATATTTTGCCCCATCCCCCTGACTTCATCTTCCTCGTGGCAGCAGACACCCACACAATTTGACTTGCGCGTGGGTGTCGTGCCGCCGCCCGTGGCGTGGTCGCCGGCCCGGGCTTGATTTTTTTAAAATTTTTATATCAAAATCAACAATCTCCACCTTAATATAAAATCCATCACAAATCTAGGCACTTTCTTGAACTGCGAAATTCTAATCTCGTCGTCCTAACCTTCATCAATCAAATAGGCAGATCAAGTCCAAGAAAAGCTTAAAGTTTGACAGTGGGACCACATTTGTAAATGCATATGCCGGATTATCTTGGGTACCAATCTTTGTGAGAGCAACAACATTTTTCTCGTTCTACAGGAAGAAATCTCTCACCTCGATATGCTTAGTCCTTGAACTATTAGTCTGATACTCGGCCAAGTGAATTGCGCTCTGACTATCACAATATACCTTCGTTACATCTTATGGAACCCCCAAATCGCTTAACAGACTTCGTAAGTAAATGGCCTCCTTAACCGCCTCCATTGTGGCTATAAACCCTGCCTTTGTTGTCGATAATGCGACGACAGATTGAAGCGTCGATCTCTATGACACTGCGCCGGTGCCCAACATGAATACGTAATGCGATGTCGATCTTCGTCTATCTCTATCACCAGCATAATCTGAATCATACTATCCCGTCACGATACATCCATCATTGTTGCCTTTGCTGTATAACAAGCTGATCCTTGTGGTACCTTTCAGGTACCTCAGAATCCATTTCACAGCTTGCCAATGCTCTTTTCCCAGATTAGCCATGTATTTGCTGAATATTCCAATTGCATGTGCAATATCTGGTCGTGTGCATACCATCGCATACATCAGACTTCCCACTGCACTCGCATATAGAACGCGAGACATATACTCTTTGTCTGCTGGCTCTGGTGATAACTTCACTGAAAGTATGAAGTACGCTCCTAAAGGAGTAGACACGGGTTTTGCCCTCTCCATCCCATATCGAGCGATGCAACAACCAAGCTTGCTTTCTATACCTGACAATCTCCATGCTAAGAATCTTCTTTGCAACCCCCAAGTCCTTCATATCAAACTCTCGACTCAACTGCTGTTTCAACTTATTGACTTCCGACATGCTGCATGATGCCACCAGCATGTTATCTACGTACAAGAGAAGATAAATTATGGATCCATCATTGAGTAATTTGACATAGACGCACTAATCTTTAATACTCGTGTGCCCGGACGCCAACATGAACTGATCAAATCTCTTGTACCATTGCTTTGGAGACTGCTTCAAACCATAAAGTGATTTCTTCAACTTGCAAACATGACCCTCTTTTCCCTAACCTTTCGGGTTGGTACATATAGATATCTTCTTTTAGATTATCGTGCAAGAACACAGTTTTGACATCAAGCTAAACCGCAACCATAGCCAGGAGAACATGAATCGAAGTGTGTCGAACTACAGGAGAAAAGATCTCGTTGTAGTCTTCACCGTTTCTTTATGAAAATCCTTTAGCCACCAATCTCGCCTTGTATCTAACACCCGCTGCCTTTGGGAAGCTTTCCTTGATTTTAAAGATCCACTTACAACCGATCGCGTATTTGCTCTTTGGTAGGGCAGCTAGTTCCTACGTTTCGTTTCTGTGAAGAGACTCCATCTCTTCCTCCATCACAACTCTCCAATTAGGAAAGTCATCGGATTACACAGCTTCTTTGTAACTGGACGACTCTTCATTCTCAATAGTTAGAGCATATGACGCCATATCGTCGAAACTAAATGCAGTCATGTCCTCGAAGCCATATCTGGTTAGTGGACGCCTAGATCTTGTAGACCTTCATTCCTTTGGCTGTATCGGACCCTCCGCTTGAGTCTGATTATCAGTCACCTCGTCATTCTTCATACTTTGGACTGGAATTTCGAGCTCCATCTCAATTGGTGGCGGATCTATTCTCTGATCACCATTTGACTGAGCTTGTTTTTCTCGAAACATTGCAGACTCGTAGAATGTCACGTGTTGGCTGATCACTGTCTTCTAAGTCTCAAGACACCACAACCTGTACCTTTTTGCTTCGTCTTCATAGCCGAGAAGGATACACTTCCTTGCTCTCAGTTTTAGCTTATCGTTCTTCTCATGAACATAAGCGGGGTATTCTAAAATGTGAAGCCGTGAGTAATCTTCAGCCTTCTCGGTCCATACTTCTTCAGAAATCTTTTTATCTATCACCGTCGATGGTGATCGATTGATAAGGTACGCTGCTGTAGATAGGGCCTCAGCCTAAAACTCCTTTGGAAATCAGCTTAAGACATAAACATCTGGTCTTCTCTTGTAATGTCTGATTCATCCATTCTGCAATGCCATTAGACTAAGGATCATTAGGGATGGTGTAATGGTACATAATCCCCTCTGACTTGCAGAACCCAACAAACTCGTGCGAAGTTAACTTTCCGCCGCTATCGGACCGAAGAACCTTTATGCGCCTTCCAGTTGGCTTCTCCATTAAGGCCTTTCACAACTTGAACTTCTCAAAAGTCTCAGATTTAGACTTGATAACATACATCAAAAACTTCCTCGAAAAGTCATCGATAAAGGAAATAAAATATTTAGCTCCACCTCGAGAAAGTACCGGTGTAGGACCCCAAACGTCGGTGTGAACGTAGTCCAGAATACCCTTAGTATCATGAACTGCCATTGCGAACTTCACATTCATCTGCTTCCCGAGAACGCAATATTTACAGAAATCAAGCTTGCCCAAATCTACATCTCCTAGCATCTGCCTCTTTCGAAGCACCTCTAACCCTGTCTCGCCAATGTGGCCCAAACGCAGGTGCCACAATCTGACAGAGTCTATATCTCCCAGACTGGTAGACGTTGCAGCTACTTCTTCTGAAATTGTTTCTCCCTATAGAAAGTACAGGTTCTTCACCTTCTTTCATTTCATGACAATAAGAGAATCTTTGAAATTTTCATGGAATAGTTGTCAATCACGCATTTGCAACCGATTCCATCTAAAGCACCTAAGGAAATCAAGCTTTTTCTCAGATCTGGCATGTGTCTAACGTTAGTTAGAGTCTCAATTATCTTATCATGCATACGAATCCGAACTGCGCCGATCTCAAAAGTTTCACAAAACGCATTATTCCCCATCAAGACAGAGCCTCCGTCAAAAGAACGATATGTTGCAAACTATTAGATTATATATATATGAGAATAATGGAGGAAAGAGGCTATAGGAGGGAATTTCCTCCTATGGCGTCGAAAAAATACAACCTCCACCATTTTTTCCGACGATCGGCACCCATTATTATCATCGTTATCATCTAAGATGTACATACACCAAATTTCATATGATTCTACCACTTTTTCACCGTTGAATTAGCAATGTAAAAAGTTCTATTATCGGTAAACCATTAATTTTGCACCAACTAAATCAACGGTGAAAAAATGGTATAATCACATCAAATTTGGTGTATCCACATCTTAGATGATAAAAATGGAAATGATGTATGCCGATCATCGAAATAAATCATGGAACATGTATTTTTCCGACGCCATAGGAGGAAATTCCCTCCTATGGCACCTTTCCTCCATTAACCTCTGTCTCCCTCTCCCTCTCTCTCTCTATATATATATATTCAAGAATGATAGGACGATTATATATATTATTTATGAGTGTACACGGGCTTTTGATATAAGTGGGTTTCAACAATAAGACTCAAAACTTGTTGAGATTTGGCCCATCTTATATCTTATACTCATGCACCTCTCATACTTTTTCCAATATGGGGCCATTTTAATCCCATCATTTGGTTTTTACTTTCAACACAAACCAACTCCTATGTGGAGCCATTTGGAATAAGCTACTTGAATCTAACATCCACATATCGTGTGCATCACTGACTGCACAAACCGATAAGACGGAGATATCGCTACCATCGTCCGAGTCCTTGACTACGACTGCAGAAATGGAGGGAATTTGTTGCTTGCCTTTTTCCTTGAGTTTTGGACAATCTCATTTCCAGTGCTTCTTCTTGTTTACCGCCAAAAACCGGACTAAGACGTCGAAGGCATCTAGCCTGAATTTGGGGGCAGATGCTATTTGTACATATCCACCCACCTCTCGGAAAATGCCAAGTTGATTTATGAAATCGTATATCGGAGGTTTGGATAGATGTGACTGTTGTAGTGTGACTTTATCAGATTCCCCCTCATTTGCAAGGGTTTTTTTTTATTGTGAGGACGTTCTTCCCCGCAGGCGTAAGCCCCTGCAGTTAATTACGTTATCGCATTGCGATAACCACTTTCTCCTTCTCCAGCAGTTCACTTCGTGTCGTGTGTATTTTGTTTGTTTTGGATGCCCGTGGATTGTATACGGAGACTAGTTTATGTCGTCGCCCGTAAGGCACGGATTAGTCCAAATCTGTATATTTATGAATTTGGGTTTTGAACTCAGGTTATATGTGTTAGATATAGTGCCCTCAAGGCAATTATTGTGATCGCAAGTAGAAAATTATTGTGATAGCAAGTAGGCGATTATGATAATTGAGAGAGGACCTGTACAAGTATAACAGTTTTACTCGAGATGATAGTATGCTATCTGGTTTGTCTTCCCGTAGGATTGTTGCTTGACAACCAGTATTATGATGGCGATCATATATGTAAGAGCTGGGTTGTCTATAAGCACATCCTTAAATGTCCCTAGTCGTTGGAGTATCGGTACTGGGCATCGATATTCCGGAATAGACTAGTGTATATGTTTCGAGACCCCAACGAGGAGCGGTGGCCGGTCTCACAAGCCATTGGTGTTGTGACACCTAAGGTAGTATACAGGTGCTCATTAGAGGTGAGTACACTGGACGGACTCGCCGAGAACTTCTAGATGGTATTATACCTATCGTCAGATAGAAGTTCTTAGGTGGCATGAGTACATGTTAGTTCTTTGACCTGAATTCGTCGTGTGAGTTCCCACTGTACTTTGATTACTACCCTACCATGGCTCAAAGGAGTCGTGCAAACAGGTTTTAGTTGGGTACAGTCCTGAACCACATGGAGGAAGTGTTCGATTGTCAGGTATTCGTTTCTCCTGGTATTAGGAGTCGATGTCGCGCTGTGTTCAGTTGGTTATCACCATAAATCCGTGGCTACAGCAGGTGAGATTTACTGATAGTTGATCAGTAGTATCTCAGTTGGTGATGAGCTTGACTCAGACAGGATTTATTGGGTTAGTAGGGGTCTGACGTTATCCAACCCTAGACCCGATATGCGACACTCTTTGACGAAAAGTCCGGACTGTACGGAGATTGTCACATTCAGCCTCAGTAGGGTAAGGACACACTTGATTGTCGACCCCTTTCGACAAGTACCTCGGTAGCCGTTACGTATAGCTAGTATCACTGACATGCTTATAGTTAAACCCACCGCCAGCGTATTGCCGAGTCTTTAGAGTCCCACACGGAGAGTTTTTCCGGTTCAGGCGACAGATGTAGGAGCCGTACATTGGTACGTGCAGGGATCCGATTAAATACGTGTACGCGATACACGGATTTTATTCGGTCGGTTGATAATACTAGCCGGCTTAGGATTAAGCCGGATTGTTAAATCAGGTTTTGATTTAATAATTTATATATGTATTTTAATACATATATTTTAGTATTATTGTTCACTATTTATTTTCTCTCTTTGGTGCTATCCGTATTTTTATACGGATACGTGTATATGTAGCGATACATATACCAGGTGAAGTATTCTGTATTTATAAGGGAACACTTCTAGAAGAAGGACACCTCATATTTGATTTTCCTTTTTGGAAAATCAAATAAAGAAATGAGGTGTAAAGTGAGAGAACATGAAGCATGGTTATGGACATGTAGGAACGCATGGCTTGGGATTTTATATTGTTAAAACCATTTGTGTTCACTATTGGTGCATGGTTGATATATTTTTAGCCATTCTTCTCTACAAGTGGGTCTTGATGATTTTCTTCATCTTCCCCAAACATGCTTCATGCTCTCCTCTAGCTCTTATCATTCTTCTTCTTGCTTTCCATTTTTTGAGCATGGTTCAAGAGAAAAAATATTAGTGGAGTATTCCTGCATCATCGACCATTCAAACCTAGCGAGCTTGGATCGTCGGTTAGAGCCTCCTCCGAACTCCTTCAGGTGGATCGTCTTCGGCAAATGGTGGTCGATTCTCAAGCGCAATCCCGGCAGCTACGAGTTTGGAGGGGTCTTCCACAATTGGGTGGACACGCGACGAAGATTGTATTTCTTCAAGCCTTGCACTTTTAGATTAGCTAGTTTAGATATATGGTTCGAATCTTGGGTTTTACGGGAGTCCGGTGCTCGTCAGAATTTTTTTGTTTTTGCTTTTGCCTCGGCCGCGGCTTCCACGGCGCGGGCACCGGATCCCAACAATATGTTTTTTTAATTCAAAAATATTTTGTTTTATTTAAGAACCGTTAATCTAGTTTGAGATTAAGATCAACTTAAATATATGAGCATTTGTGCTCAATTTATTTTAACTAAGAATATGTTAGTCTTATTTTAGATTAAGATCAACTTAGCAATATTTTCAGGATCATTAATTTTTTTAAGATCCAACAATAGAGCATTTGGGCTCAGCTGCAAGAAACTTTCAGAGAGACTTAGCCAATTTGGGCTTGATCTGCTCAGTTTTTTTTATTCAAAAGTGCTAAGCACTTATTTGTGGTTCTGTTTGCTCAGCCCTTTTCCTTTATGCAGAAGTGCTAAGCACTTGTTTGGGATTTTGGCATTCATATGTATATCATGTGAAACGCTCAGATATGGGCGCTGCCTAATCAGTGCTAAGTGATCAGTCGAAAATAATGTATTTTTAACATATCAATTTCCCTATCATTTGCACTCATCTAGAGGTGTTCGGTTTGCATATTACACATATTAGCAAAACAGCCCTAAAATACCTGATTACCTGTGTTATACTTTAAAACCGACATTTTGAGGGAAATTGAGTGTTTATCATGGCATCGCATCATCCTTGTATAGCGCAACATTTGTTTCAAAGATCTGTGCAGGAAATTTTAGGAACCGAGCCAAAATTGTCAAAGTGCTGATAAAAGATGCGCCAAGTCTAAGATGTATGATCTGGCAGTAAACTAAAGGGAATTATAAGATTACATATATCAGATAAAGGCCCATAAGTCAGTACAAAGCAACAGAAGAATTCCCTTACACTGAAGCCCTCACATGACCGCGGATCCGTGGCCGGAGCATGCATGTGCCGCGGATCCGTGGCCGGAGCATGCATGTGCCGCGGATCCGCGGCGTGATGACGTCATCAGTGAAGAAAAATTTCCCCATGTGCTTCTTTATAACGGCCAAGCTTCCAGAACTCATCAGAAACTCCACGTGGCTTCATCTAGAAGGCTCAGCCTAACAACCTAGTTCTAGAAGTATCCCTCCAACAAAATCTTTCTAGAAGCCTCTCTCTAACAAACTTTTGGAGGGAAATTTGAATTTTGAATTCTAGATCTAGGGTTATGAGGCTTATAAAAGAAAACCTAGATCTAAAGTTCATGGTTGTTGAAAGTTGTTCAATTCAATCATCTCTTCAACCCCAACACAAGTTGAGTGACACTACTTGTGCCTCAAAACCCTAACCCTAATTCAAAATCCAAGCCCAAAATCAAGAACACCGAGTACAATTCAAGCAAGAAGCCTTCAACCTTTTAGGAGCGAAGCCGATCTTCATCCGAGCAAGTGATCCAAGCCGATCCGCGACTCACGAAGACGAGCGAGGCCAAATCGACGATCGAGTTCTTTCCTCTTGTAATTCTTGAGCGAATTGTAACGTAATTGTTGATAAATAAAATGTGAAATTCTTTATCTTGCTTTCTTAACATTCTTGCATCATGATTCAATCTCGATACTTGATTGTATTTGTTATTATGATGTTTAAGTAAAACTCCGCTCGTAAAGGAGTCGAGACGATCAATAGAATGATGATGAATAGATTCTTGTACAATTCTTAAGTCCTACGAGTTTGTAAACCCTAGCAAATTGAAGAATTGACGACCTAGTTTCGATGCGATACTTTCTTGATTGTGTTCGCTCGGAATTAGGGATCCACGATCGATTCTTGAATTTACTAGAGGCTAGAATGTGAATGATATCGACGAAAGGACAAGGGATAGAAGATGAAACCCTAGTTTCACAAGAAATCCCCAATTCTCGTTGATCATCATCGATCTAGTAGAAATTCATCGATGGATAAGAATAAGTAATCAATAGATTTCATCACATCTATAGATCCGATCGATTCCTACGAGCCTCACTTCGATTCTTGATTATTGGATTGGAAATCATCACATCTCAATTCTTGATTTTAATGTTTTTTTATATCTAGATTTTTCTAATTCTTGAACTTCAATTCTATAAATCATGAATTGTTCTTTCTTTTCTTTTCTTTAAATTTTCGATTCATCTAATTCGAAACACGAACGGATTACACTTTCCCTGTGGACGATCCGCACTTACTAACGCGCTACAAATCGACGCCGTTATTGATTGCGGTCAAATAATTTTTGGTTGTGATTTCTATACATTTTCTTACATACACAACAAGAATTCGTATCAATCAAATGGCGCCGTTGCTGGGGATTGTGCGCTAATTCATTCGTTTTTGAAATTTGAGTTGAAAAGTTTATTCCATCATAATTTTTAGATCAAAATTCGCGCAAAACTCTAATCAATTCGTTGTGATTTGTTGCGAGAGAATCTGGAATCATTGGAGCTAGAGGAAAAATATTTGGAATATTCCAGAGAGATCATAGAGTGAACAGAGTCTTGTTGTGAAATTTCTGTGCAGTGAAGACTTTGAACTGTAGCGGATCCACGGTATTAGGGCTTCATTGCGGCGCTTCCGCGGCTCCTCAGGCAGATCTCTCAGATGAATTCTTACTTTCTTATCTCCTTCTCAATCTGCTCCAATTAACAATTTGCTGCAGATTTCTTTGCAAATAAATCGCAGCGTCGCAAAAACCAATAAAAATTGTGCGTGATTTTTGATTTTTGGTTGTTTGCATATTAATACGGAATTTAAGGGGCACGGCCAAATTCAGATTAGGTGGGGAGTTCATTACCCTTCTTAAACCCCAAAAATTACAAACTTGCATCCGCATTACCCTCATTAACTAAAAAAAAATATAGAGATGACTCTAAGGACCGTCGCGCTCACTTAGGACAGAAAAAGGCCGTGGGTAATTCATTGCTTATCCGCGTTTCTTTTGTGGTGTCTAAGGATACTGGTTATTAATTAGGCCTACTACTTACGTAGTGGAGTACCTTCCCACTTACCTGGCACTTACCTGGCCACAGGGGAGACAAAGAGGCAGTGGAGGATCAATCCTGCGACTTGTCTTTTGGCAGTTAGGAGCGGTCTAGAGCTTTGACCTAGGTGACAACTAGATTTAGGGTTGCTTGTTGCATTTTTTGTGATCGCATCATTTTTTCAAAAATCCGTATATTTTTCAAAACAAACACCGCATTCATTCATTTCCCCTAATTATATCTACGCTGCCACTTGTACTAACCCTTTTTAGTGCAAGATAGGCTGGACACGGGATTCTAGTGCCCGTTTAGTCCGTGTCCCCTCGATCGACCCCAAAGTCGGTATTTATACATTTACCTCTTCTTTACCCACCACCACACCTATTTCGACGGATGATTCTCCATCGAACTTCTTTACCACTAATCTGCCGCCGTCCGTAGGTGCGCAGAATCCACCCCGCATCTCTTTCCAAGAGAGGTGCTGTCCTACACGAGGTCCTCTTTCGACCTGTCTCTCCATTCCACCAGCCAACGGGGACAATTTTGAGATTAAACCCCAATACATCAACCTTCTACCAAAATATCACGGTCTCGAGTCTGAAGACGCATATGCCTTTATCACCAAATTTGAAAATGTATGCGCTATGATGGGTACTTCACAGCTTTCTGTGGATGCTATGCGTCTTCGTCTTCTGCCATTTACCCTGTGCGATATAGCCGAGAAGTGGCTGTATAACACTACCGCACATTCCATCTCAAACTGGGGAGAATTCGTCAAAGTATTCCTTAAGAAATTCTACCCACATCATAAGACAACTCGAGTCCGTAGCGAAATAAATCAATTCACCCAGCTTCCAAATGAACCATTTTCAAAATGTCTTGAACGGTTCAAGGATCTGTTAGTCCAATGTCCACATCACGGAATCCCTAGATGGGAACTGTGCAGAATCATATATGAGGGCTTAATCCTAACACAAGACAGACCCTTGAATCCACGTGTCAAGGCAACTTCATGACCAAAGATGATGGGGAAGCCTGGAAATTTTTAGAAGATTTCGCTGAAAAATCTTTACAGTGGGAGGGTGTGAGTCAATCATTTAGGGGCGGCAATAACCAATCGGATGTTTCCATAGGAGTCAGAGCTGAAATTTCAGCTATACATAAGAAACTCGAGACTATGGAAGACAAATTTTTAGCTGCGGCCCTAAATCAAATGTCACTCTCCAAAACTGTATGTGGATGCTGTTCTGATCCATCACATCTCACGGAAGAATGTCCACTAAATTCTCCGTTTCAAGGTCATGAGCATACCAATGCCACTTTTCAAAGACCTAGAAACGATCCATTTTCTTCCAACATATAATCAGGGTTGGAGGAATCACCCTAATTTTGCTTGGAACCAATCACAATCTCAAAACACGGTTCCAACCCAAAACAATTTCCAAAGGGTCCTTCCACCACAACAGCAACTACCACAATTGAGTCAGCACCCCTTCCAAGCACAAAACTTCCAAAATCCGGTCAACACACCTGCACCGTCTAGTCCTTTACAGTTGACCGGGACTGATGAATCCTCTTCATTCATAAGCTTGCTTCTGACAAATCTCATGCAAGTATCGGATGAAATAAAGACTTCCGTCGATGATATAAAGAAAAACTCCACCTCCCAGGCGGAGAGTATTAAATCGATGGAAGCAGAAATTGCAAGACTAAAAGCCGAAATGAGTGCGAGAGAAAAAGGAAAACTTCCGTCTCAACCCCTACCGAATCCTGGGCATTACAATGTAAATGCTATCACAACGTTGCGATCAGGAAGAGTGCTGAATAATCACGTTGGGGAAGAGTTTGATGATACTGAAAAATCTATCGATGATACCCCGACTGAGACCTTTCCTTCCACTTCTACTTCTAATTCTGACCCCCAGTTCTTCTACCCCACCACCTTCTTGCGAGCCTATTCTTCGTTTCCCACAAGGCTCGCTAGCTCAGCCCATTTCTTCTAGTCTACCACCGACGATCCCCACTTCTATTCTGGGATCGGTTCCACACACACTTCCTTCTCCTATGATGGACCCAGCGCTTATTGCTAAAGCACCTTATCCTAATCGGTTAAGGGCTAACAAATCGAGTCCACATATGGAGAAGATTATGGACATGTTTAAGCAAGTTAAAATCAACATCCCTCTCCTAGATGCCATCCAACAAGTTCCGTCCTATGCGAAAACTCTTAAGAACTTGTGCACTAGGAAGAGGAAGACTCAAGTGCCCAAGAAGATATTCATGGCAAAGACTGTAGACACGGCTTTCCCCCAACAAGTACCGAGGAAACGTAAGGACCCTGGCTGTCCTACTATTTCCATTTCTATTAGGGAGAAACATATCAACCGTGCTCTACTAGACCTTGGCGCTAGTGTTAACTTGCTTCCATACTCAGTTTACGAGCAACTAGGTATCGGAGTGTTAAAGCCCTCGAGCATAACTCTCCAGATGGCTGACCGATCAAATAACAAATCTAGGGGTGAACTGGAGGATGTGTTAATAAAAATCGGGGAATTTGTATTCCCTGTGGACTTTATTGTACTTGATACGCAGCCTGTAGCGAACCCACGAAATCAAATTCCGGTGATTTTAGGTCGCCCCTTTTTGTCCACTTCCAATGCTATCATCAACTGTCGTAATGGCTCTATGACGCTATCTTTCGGGAATAGGTCAATAGAGCTAAACATTTACAGGTTGGGAAGTGTACTCTCCGAACCTACTGCTCAGGTCTGTTCTGTCGACTTAATGGATGTTGACAGCAGCGAAATTGATGATCCTCATGATACTGATCTTGACTCTTTTCATACGTCGTTGTTTGACCCAACTATGTATCATACACATACGGACTCTTCTACCGAGTTGTCCGGGTCAACAACTAATACTGATTATGAACTGCTTTTAGATTCTGAAGATCACCCTGCACTTTGTGATGACATTATTCTTCGGGGTATTGATGGAACTTTTGAGGAAATCTTCGCTGATGAACTCGTATTTCTGAAAAACACGGGTGTTGAGATGAATATATCCCAATCAATGAAATTGAACCTCCACCCCTTCTTCTGGATTGTAAAAAGAATGCGAGAAATCCATCACATTCACTGCATCGTCTCGCCAAAATGAGACGCACACACATTTTATTCTACCACTTACCCTTTCCCCACTTCTTCTTCCACCAACCAGAGCACTGCATTGATAAAATTTTCGAATGGTTGGTGTTAACGTTCGGTCTTTGCAAAGCTTGGCATCGACCAATGACTCTTGACCCCCTCTTGTGATTTTCAAAGATTAACATTGCTTTACTCAAGTTTGGGGGGGGGTACAATCTGGCTCTTGAAAAGAAAATTTTTACACAAAAATGATGAGCCAAAAATAAGTTTGGGGGAAGATCTTTACTTAAATATTTTGCCCACATTAATAAATTTCCTTCCAAACTTACAGGTTTTTCGAGCTTTAGCAGAAGGCAACAGTGAGGACACTGTTGAAAACAAGTTTGGGGGAGCTTTGTGCTTATTTTCGCATCATTTGCATCATACTTTGCATAAGCACAAAATAATTTTGAAAACCTATATAAATTTAAAAATTTTCAAAAGAAAAATAAAAAGATAAAAAAATATTTTTGTACATAAATAAGATAATAAAAGATTAGATAGTGAAAAATTACATCCAAAAGATTAGAAAAATTTAAGAAAACCAAGAAAATTAGAAGTTTTCTTATACGAACTAGTAATAAGTAGTTATGAGCCGTTGTCCCAAGAGTTAGTAAGATAAAGGAAGTCATTAATCTGAGGATAAAAATAAGTCTGGAAAATAGTTCCTATTCTGAAAGCCAAACATTTTGAACGTTGATACCCTGCTATTCGCCCTTATACACGTCTTGAAACTCGGGATAATAGAAGATACCTTGAAATGCTCTTGTCTAAAAGTCGATATATGAAGGAAATAAAAAAATGAAGAAAATATAAAATGGTGAGAAAAATAGACACTGGTTTTGTTATCGCCAAGGCAGCAATAAAAAAATATAGCGAGGGTGCCTCTTCACCTAGTGCCTTAGACCAACTGGTCTGGGAGTCACTGCTAAGCCTTAGGTGGTGCAAGACGAGGAAAAACACCAAATAAGCAAGCACATGAGTAATCGGTCGGTTAGTACCTCAAGATGTATTAGCGGTCGCATGAAAGTGTGTGAGCAAATTCAGCTAAATATTCATTAATTAAAAAGTATTGAGGCAGATGGGCAAGAGTATGATAGCTTGAATTGAATTCTCCGGGTGTAGGGATGTCTTTTACACACACGTAGGGTTATATGATCGATGTTTGGAAGAAAGATAGGAATGAAGAATAAAGACGATATTTTATTGAGGGGTGATGTGATTTCTAACATCTTTTCATGACTATTAAGATAGGGCTCATGACAACCGAAAAGCTAGCATAGTTGGAAACCCTAATTTTCAAAGTCTTTCTTTTACAATTCTTTTCTTTAAAATGTAATATTCACGGTCTTCCTTTTATTATTGGATTTTGTGGGTGCAATCCTCTGAAAACCCTCAGGAGACAACACTCCTCCTACTAGGGACACCTAGAGGTTTAAAGGCTTGTTGCACGTGCTCAGTGCAATCGTGTTGCCTATGAAAGTGTGCTAGTTAGTTTTTCTCTTTCTTTATTTTCTCTTTCTCTTTTTAATAAATCAATTCGCTCGAGACAACCGAAAATAAGTTTGGGGGAATTTGATCAGTCGAAAATAATGTATTTTTAACACATCAATTTCCTTATCATTTGCACTCATCTAGAGGTGTTCGGTTTGCATATTACACATATCAGCAAAACAGCCGTAAAATACTTGATTACCTGTGTTATACTTTAAAACCGACATTTTGAGGGAAATTGAGTGTTTATCATGGTATCGTATCATCCTTGTATAGCGCAACACTTGTTTCAAAGATCTGTGCAGGAAATTTCAGGAACCGAGCCAAAATTGTCAAAGTGCTGATAAAAGATGCGCCAAGTCTAAGATGTAAGATCTGGCAGTAAATTAAAGGGAATTATAAGATTACATATATCAGATAAAGGCTCATAAGTCAGCACAAAGCAACAGAAGAATTCCCTTACACTGAAGCCCTCGCGTGACCGCGGATCCGCGGCCGGAGGAGGCATGTGCCGCGGATCCGCGGCGTGATGACGTCATCAGTGAAGCAAAATTTCCCCATGTGCTTCTTTATAACGGCCAAGCTTCCAGAACTCTTCAGAAACTCCACGTGGCTTCATCTAGAAGGCTCGGCCTAACAACTTAGTTCTAGAAGCATCCCTCCAACAAACTCTTTCTAGAAGCCTCTCTCTAACAAACTTTTGGAGGGAAATTTGAATTTTGAATTCTAGATCTAGGGTTATGAGGCTTATAAAAGGAAACCTAGATCTAGGGTTCATGGTTGTTGAAAGTTGTTCAATTCTATCATCTCTTCAACCCCAACACAAGTTGAGTGACACTACTTGTGCCTTAAAACCCTAACCCTAATTCAAAATCCAAGCCCAAAATCAAGAACACCGAGTACAATTCAAGCAAGAAGCCTTCAACCTTTTAGGAGCGAAGCCGATCTTCATCCGAGCAAGTGATCCAAGCCGATCCGCGACTCACGAAGACGAGCGAGGCCAAATTGACGATCGAGTTCTTTCCTCTTGTAATTCTTGAGCGAATTGTAACGGAATTGTTGATAAATAAAAGGTGAAATTCTTTATCTTGCTTTCTTAACATTTTTTCATCATGATTCAATCTCGATTCTTGATTGTATTTGTTATTATGATGTTTGAGTAAAACTCCACTCGTAAAGGAGTCGAGACGATCAATAGAATGATGATGAATAGATTCTTGTACAATTCTTAAGTCCTACGAGTTTGTAAACCCTAGAAAATTGAAGAATCGACGACCTAGTTTCGATGCGATGCTTTCTTGATTGTGTTCGCTCGAAATTAGGGATCCACGATCGATTCTTGAATTTACTAGAGGCTAGAATGTGAATGATATCGACGAAAGGACAAGGGATAGAAGATGAAACCCTAGTTTCACAAGAAATCCCTAATTCTCGTTGATCATCATCGATCTAGTAGCAATTCATCGATGGATAAGAATAAGTAATCAATAGATTTCATCACATCTATAGATCCGATCGATTCCTACGAGCCTCACTTCGATTCTTGATTATTGGATTGGAAATCATCACATCTCAATTCTTGATTTTAATGTTTTCTTAGATCTAGATTTTTCTAATTCTTGAACTTCAATTCTATAAATCATGAATTGTTCTTTCTTTTCTTTTCTTTAAATTTTCGATTCATCTAATTCGAAACACGAACGGATTACACTTTCTCTGTGGACGATCCGCACTTACTAACGCGCTACAAATTGATACCGTAATTGATTGCGGTCAAATAATTTTTTGTTGTGATTTCTATACATTTTCTTACATACACAACAAGAATTCGTATCAATCACTAAGCACCTTAGTCATTTTGACTAAATATAGAGTGCTAAGCACTTTGTATGGCATTCGCGGGAAGGGAACGTGAGGCGTGACCTCATTTATTTTATTGGGCGCTCACGTGTGTATCACGTGAAGCGCTGTGACCTGGGTGCTGCCCAATCAGTGCTAAGCACTTGGTCATTTAGATTAACTTTATAGTGCTTCTGCACTTTTATACAGCGCTCATGTGTATTTCACGTGAGACGCCGGGCCTTCTATTTTGAGCGCCCATATAGGAAGCACATGAGGCGCTAAATCCTTTGTTTTGGACGCGCACATGGGAAGCACGTGAGGCGTTGGGTTTCATTTGAGGGAATCTTTTGGATGCTCACGTGGGAAGCATGTGAGGCGCCAAGTCTTTTCTTTGTTGATGTTTCCTGAAGAAGTTTTAACTTCTGTTAATAGCGTTTTGACCATTAATGATCTCTGTTTTGGAGATCTGAGACCGGTTGCATTGGAGAACTAAATTCTTCTATTTTTTGGTAAGAACAAAGTTCTTTATATAGGATTAAACCCTGTTTGTGAAGGAATTAAATTTCTAGACAACGTGTCTTTTATTTCTTTTTGATCTAGTTCTTTTTTTTCCTTCTAGATTTTGAGTTTGGAGAATAGAATCTCCCCGATGAGAATTAAATTCTCAACTTGTAGAGAGATTTGCTTTTTAAATCTTAGATTAGGAGAAGAACTAAGTTCTTTTTGTAGAGGGTTAAACCCTTGTTTTTCCTTTTATTAGATAAAAGAGATAAGTTCTACCTCTGCTTTTCTTTACCTAGAGTTTTGAAGAGTAAGGATCTCTTTTTCTTCAGAAGAGAATTGAATTCTCAGTTTTGTTATGGAAAGAAGCTTGTGGGGTTCCTCTAGCGAGAGAATTAAATTCTCAGTTGCAGTTTCTATATTTTTGTTTGCAGAAGCTTATGGGGAGGTTCTCTCTCTTTTCGCGCCTCCCTCTTTTCGCCTCTCTGTGTGTCTGTGTGTGTGTCTCTGTGTGAGACTTGAAGTCTTAAGTCCTTTATATAGGCAAGGCAAATTGTTGATTGGTTTTGAGAAAATCTTTCATTGAGAGATTTCAATTGATTTAATTGGTCTCAAAAATTATTTGGGGAATTTTATTCACCGCTGGATCTTTGATCCGTGATTTCTGTTTTACAGACTATATTTTTCTTGTTTTTTGATAAGATTAGGGAAATATTTCCCCATATACAGAATTTAATTCTGTCAAGCGGTGATTTTTAATCACCATTGGATTTTAATCCAAGGGTGCTCTGTTTAACAGAGCACAATCTTTCTTTGTATAGAAAGATTGGGGAAATATATTCCCAAAATAGAATTTAATTATATCATTGGATTTTTGATCCAACCGAGAATATGTTTCTCACTTAGAAAGTTATGGAGATATTTTCTCCTCATAGAATTTAATTCTATCATTTGATGATTTATCATCACCATTGGATCTTTGATCCCACGGTTCTGTTTAATATAGAATATCCTAGGTTTTAAGGAAATAATTTCCATGTAGAATTTAATTCTACCTGCTCTTAATTTGGGCGATGGCGCTCATGTGTTATGCACGTGGGCGCCACTTAAGAATTAAATTCTTCTTATAACAAGCGCTCATGTGCTTTGCATTGGCGCTCACGTAAACTTCATGTGCGGCACCACTATATGTAACGACTCTGAATTAACTGTAAAGAATTTTCCAGTTTAATGTACAGAAATGAGTTATACATCCTGAGATTGAGTTATAACTAAATTTTGTTAAATAACAGCAAGAAATAACTTGCAGCTCACTGGTAAAGCCCTTGCACTGCTGTGGTGTAACCCCTGTGTTCGATCCCCATCACACACATTATTTTTTTCTGATTTTTTCTTAACTTTTTGGAAGCCCAAAATTTTACACGTGCAATACACAAAAAAATGAAAAGTCAGAAAATCAAACATGTGGAAAATGGAGCAAACCCTAATTTTATCCGGTGGCACAAATCTCAAAGCCAAATGCTGCAAATCGACCGGCCAAAAGCTTGAGAAAACCGACGCCGACGGTTGGATTAAGTCCAATTGTCCCCGGGCTTTGCACACAAACCCTTTCACCTACCCCTAACTCCCCTGTACTGTTTGATTTCCCTGCAATCAAACAGAAGCCTTTCATTTCACCATTAAACCAAATTTTAATGTTTTTTAATTCACATTTTTAATTTCAAAACCCTAATTCTACACTATAAATATCACCCCACACTTTGGCTTAGCATCATTCTGAAATTTCTAATCAAAGCACTCAAAATTTTTCTAAGTACAATTGGAGTAAAGAGAAGTTAGCAAGCAAGCAACTTCCGGCGAGGATCGAAGCAAGTTCCGGCACTCCCACGACGCTACGAAGATCAACTCTCTTTCTTCTACCTCTTCTTAACATAACCAAGTAGTAAGTCCCTCTCAATCTCTTTTCCTTTTCTTTGAAATTTCATTTCAAAACTCATATTGGTAAGTGAAGTTAATACCGATATCATTTTTTCTAAACCCTAGAAACTTCTTATCTTTATTCTTTGATCAACCAAGCCTTTCCACTATACTTGTAACCTTAGGCCCTAATATTTAGAATCAAATTTTCATCAAACTTCTCATGTGAAATAACAATAGTAACACCTTTTTCATTTAAATACCATGAACTTTAAATATCATCTTTAATTGTTTTGTTAAAACCAAACCTTTAGGAAAAACTTCACAGGGTAACGACCTACCCCACACGCACACTTGGTTCCATAGCAGGATATCTCTTTTGTGTGAATTTTTGTTACGAAGATATTATTACAAGAAAATACCACTTACTATAAAAACCGGATTTCTTTTAAACTGTATTTTAAATTCCTTTACGAATATGCCTCTACAACCTTCTTTAGGGGACCCGCTATTGGATGGTGCGGATTATCGCACATCCTTGGGCTAGTAAAGCGAGATGCAGGCCTCCTCAATGAGCATTCGGTCTTGAAAGGTTTTAAATACGGATTTTAAGAATAACACATTTTTCTAATTAAATAAAATTTAATTTTTAATAATTATATAAAAATTACAAATCCATATATTTTCAAAATATAATAAACTTACATTTTTTTAAAATGAAAGAATTACAAATTTCACTAAAATACCATCAAGATACCAACAAAAAAAAAGTTTTACAATAAAATACCATGAACTTTTCATGCTAAACAATTATCACTAAAATACCTCAAATCCTTAAAATTCATATTCATGAAAACCCTAAATAATATAAATAAATTCTCGAGGTTTATTTTGAAATTTTATTAAAAATATTTTTCATAAAACCCCTTCGAGTTATATAAAAAAATATTTAAGGACTTTAGTAAATTTGGGTTTAAGCGGGATCAATTCTCTTGAGCCTCAGAGAGCCGGAGAAAGTGAGTGCTTGCCTATTTAAGGTAGAAAACTTAACGGAGTTATCAAATGTAATTGTCTTGGAAAAAGACACAAATCCTGCCATCTATGTGCAACAGTTACCGATGACTCCCAAACCTAATTCAAGATCCAAATCAGTTTACAAGTGTTTGACTCAGTCTGAGTCTAACTCAAACCTGAATCTAATTCAAACCTGAATAAAATATCAAACATGAATACTTGAACATGAACATGAATACTTGAATCAAGCAACAATACCAAACATGAATACTTGACTCGACTTGACCGAACCATGGTTATAACTTGACTTGACTACTTGATTACATTCTGAACCTGATTACTTGAACAATTTGTATCCATGGTCTCGGCAAGACTTGTAAACATAACCCATACAATATATTACGCGGGGATAACGGGGTAGATTGGTACGGAACGTATTAACGTGGCACGAGATGGTCACTTAAAAGACACCTACATGAACTCTCGTGCCGTTGTCCCATGGGTTTTGATGCGGCCTTGTACTACATGTTACCATAGTCCACAGGGTAAGATGGACTCCTCTCGTATACACAAATGCCTTCTGTACCAAGCTACAAACAACTACGTTAGAATAACAAGCATAAACCTATACAACTTACTAGTTTCATTTCACATTACTTGTTATATTCCATTCCTTCTTTTGGGACTTACCGAGCGCTAGTTCGCTGACGACATTCCTGTCTTTTCTTTCTTTGGAATGTTCGTCAGGAGGACTGAACTCTCAGGAGATCGAGCCTAGTCAGGAGGACTTGGACCAGCTTACTGCCCAGCCGGACTTTTAGCTCTCCTTGTATTTACTTTCAGTTTATATGCCACTGTTTAGGCACTGTTTATATCATTGTATCTTTCCTTTTTAAAACAGTTGTATGTAAAGATGAATGTAAATAAAAGTTGTTGTTTATAATTTTATATCTCTTGTCATTCTTATGCATTTTATGTATATTGCTTAATTACGCTTAACGTATTTATTTCTTAGTAAATACGTTGCGGCCCGTCACGTCACTGTTTCTGTATACTGGGAAGCGGGGCGTGATACTATAGGATTTAGTCCTATAAGTGGTCGGCGCTGATGCTCACGTGGGGAGCACGTGAGGCGCTGCCTTATTGAATTTAACAGAGCTTAGCTCTTATTATTGTGTTTAATTATCAGGGGAACAAATGCCCCCCACCGTTGTTCTCACGTGGTTTACACGTGAGTGCAACATGCCACTTTTAACACCGTTGGATCACCTAAGAAGTTGAGTCGTTCCCCCCACGTCTTATAAATAGGGCCTTTGGCCCTTGAGACGACTGCCGTCTCATCATCTTCCTCCTTGCTTTCTTTTGAGAATTTAATTCTCATTTCAGAGCTTAGATCTCTGCCCTCAAAACTTCTCTGATTAGAGTTAAACCCTGCCAAAATTTTGGTAAGGATTATGAACAGGGCTTAACTCTTAGCCCTTTTCGAGCACACACACACACACACACACACACACATATATATATATATATATATTATTTTTGGATTTTAAATCCATTATCAAATTCGACAGAGCATAGCTTTCTTTTTCGTCTAGCAATTGATCTCCTGGAGATCTTAAAAAACCTTATATATATATATATATATATATATATATATATATCGTGGATCTTGATGTCCATATCCAAGATTTGAGTCGATGGAAATTCTTGAGAATCTTTGATTCCCCTCTTTAGGGTTTTACCCTACTGTTAATCTTGACAATTTTTTGGAACTTGTTCCATCAATTAACCCCTAAGTTTTTCTAACATGAGGATCTCTGGGATTTAATCCCACTCTTTGTGGAAATTTAATTCCCTTTTTTTGCAGAGCTTAGCTCTGATTTGAATCTTAAGAATTTTGGGAATTTTATTCCTTTTACAGTTCTTGGATATTTTTCCTTTTCTAGAATTTTTGGGGTTTTAATCCCCTTTTTTCTTCACAGATTTGAATCTGTTGTTTGTTTTAAAGAGCCCGCCTTTCGGAGGATATTGGGAGTTTTTAACTCCACTGTTTATTTAATGAGTATTATTCATTTAATGAGAATCCTTTTGGATTCTCACAATGGGCACATGTCTCATCATTGATGAGCCACCACCTTAATTTTATGATGCTAGCGTTTTGTTTTCATTGCTAACTTTCCACTGGGTTTCTTTTTAGGTACTATGGCTGGTCATCTATACGATATCGAGAAAATTGTCTCCTACGAAGAAATCTACATACAAGGTCGCTTTCAAGGCCATGAATATGTTGATGCTCAATGCGATGAGGTGATGCGTCACTTTGATGATTACAACGATCGATTGCTTTCCCGCTATTCTGCCCTTTTGAAGATCGTCGTTAGGTTGTTTTGGGAAGCTATACCTAGGCGCCTTGAGGTTATGCCACTCCAAGCGCTCGATGATGCTGAAAACAAGGTGCATTCTGTGTATCTAATGGAGTTGATCTTGAAAGAACGACGAGATAATCTTATCGCCATCTTGCACCGTGTCTTTCAATAAAAGGCGATAATATCAGCATACCAGAGGGTGGAGGACATCAGTAGTGACCCCGACGCTTGCATCCGAGAGAAGATGCATAAAAAAATGATTGATGAGGCTGAACGTGCATTGCTCAAAGCTGTTTTTGAGTTTGAGAACCTATGTCCAGAGTTCAGTATCTTGCCATTGTAGACATTTTGATGATATTTGTTTGTTTGTTTCTTTTTGTTATCATCCTTATTACCAATGTATAAATCTCTTTGAAGTATGAATGATAAAGCCTTTTTTTACGTCAATGCTTACATGTGCTTCACGTGAGGCGCTTTTATATATAAAAACTAGCGTCGGCGCTCACGCGTTTTGCACATGAAGCGCTGCCTTATTGCATGAGGGAATCATTTCACCTTCTTGCTCTGCTTTTCCTGGGTCAACTCTTTCTTTTCCAATGCCTTCTTTTTGTCAGAGCTTGGAAATAGTTCCACCATGCACAACATTTTCTGTGTCTAGACTTAAATGCTTCTCTTTATAACTTGAAACAATGTTCTTCTTCTCCTTCATAAGGAAAGAACCATTTTAATAGATCAAGAGTCATGGCTTGCAACCATCTACATGCTCATCGTCAGCCATAAGAGGGGCCTATCGAGGAAATTATTCCTCGTTTTGCTGCACGCTTGGTGAATCCCGCTCTCACAGATGAGCAATGCGACACGGTGATGTACAAGCTCCTGACTCGTAGAGGATCTCCTCTTCCCATCGGCTCCATTTGGCTCCGGATGATCTTCTTGTCCATGCTCGATGACATTCCTCCTCATCCAGCAGAGATGACTCTGGCGATGCTCGACCCAGCAGAGGATAAGATCGAGTGCTTTCATAAGGCATGTTTGATTACCAAGCCTTTGAGGGATCGCTCTATTCAGTTGCTAAGCCAGATACGGGCTCAACGGGCCATCATGTATGCTTTCGCTGATGAGCATGGCACTAATCGATGGAGAGTGACTCCTCACGAAGATCGCCGCTTTGACATGGTGGAGAAGACTGAGAGGGCTTTAGAAAACTTCGTTTATAGTTTTGTAAACCCTTGTATTTTTTATCCCGTATTTGGCGATCTATTTCCTGTAGAATAAAATGTTTATTAAATATATTTCTTTATCGTTGACTGTTGAATGTTTCATTCCCAGCACATATTCATGTAGGCATCTTGCATCTGCACATGTCCTTTGCACTTTACCCTTAAGAGTTTCTGCTGAGTACGAATGCCAATGATGCGCGCATATGCGACGCACACACATGCACATATAAATAAGCATACTTTCAACGCTATTTCTCATTCAAATATGCATCTAGATGTAGGTGAACACTGGACTGATGTGAACAAATGCTTCCCCCCACTACCTTGCTCATAGAGGTATACACATGAGTGAAGTAGTATAGAGTAATGCATAGCATATGGCTGGTTTCGGGTTGGCGTATCATATACAACTTTTAGAATTTCAACCTTTCTGTTTCTTGATGTCTTGATCTGGCGCGAAGTAGTTTATGTACCCATTTCGGAGTTTATAGTTTATTCACTCATTTCAGAGTCTCTAGTTTATTCACTCATTTCGGAGTTTGTAGTTTATTCACTCATTCTGGAGTCTCTAGTTTATGTACTCATTTCGGAGTTTTTTTAGTTTACCTCCCTTGGGTTTACAAGCAAACTTGTCCTAATGTTGTATGTAGATAACCCTCATTCTTTTATAACAGTGGTTCATTAGGTTTGTGGAAATAGGGTTTTAGTCTGTGGTACCATCACGTTTGCTGATATATTTCTCGATATGCAGTCTTTAAACCGCTGTTCGAGTAGCCCCGCGATTGTCGTGTCTCTGATCCTTTCTGAGGCTGGACAAGACGTCTTCAAGTAATCTTCTTAGGCTAGAGTATTTGTATTACCGTCAGAAGAACAAGCGTTAGGTATTTGCTGTAGCGCTTTTTACTTGAGCTTAGGCTCAATTTGGAGCCCCGATGAGTCATAACTTCACCCTTCTGGGATGGGATGATCTCCAACGGTTTTTATGCTTTGTATGTACTGCTGTCAAGACCCAAAGTTAGGAATATGTTGTCACTTCGTTTTTGCTTTGATGATATCGCACCGATTCTTTGCTGAAGTAGGGTAGACATCTGTAGGACCTCTATGCTGTATATATTGCAATTGAAGTCCGGAGCTAGGAATATGCCTTACTCCAATTTCATTTGATAGCTGCGTTGCATCCTGCTGAAATGAGGGGAAACGCTAGGATAGTCTCTAGGTTGTATATGTACTGTCAAGACTTGGAGCTAGGATCTTGCCATTACTCTATTTTTGCTTTGACCCTTGGGTATTTTTTTATGACGACGTTGTGCCTGCATCCTGCTGGAATGAGAAGGAACGCCGTGATAGTCTCTAGGCTATAGATGTTGCCATTAAGATCTGAAGTTAGGATTTTGCCGTCACATCACTTTTATCTGATTGTTGTGTCCGCACCCTGCTGGAATGAGGGGGGGATACAAGGATAGTCTCTAGGTGGTATATGTACTGTCAAGACTCGGTTCTCTTTTTGACGAAGCGTGGTGGAAAAATATGGTTCCCTTTCCTTTATTTGTTCCCATGGATCGTATACAAGAGTCAATATGGACCTACTTGCAGGGCAGAAAAGTTTCATTTTTATTTTTTTGTTTATTTTTTTATTTCTTTCCGCGATACTCTATCTATTCAGTTTTTATGTCGCGAAAGTCGCGATTGCCCAATCATTTTGGCTATTTATCGCGATGCCCAATCATTTCTTTGTTTTTACTCGCTGTTTTTTATTGCGAGTTGCCCTATCATTTCGGCTTTTTTTTTAGTTGGGGACTTGAGATCTGATACCAATCTTGGTATCAGTATCGCTACCTCTGGAATATTGCTAGGAGCGAATCATCATTTACCATGAAAAGACTTGAAATTTGATACCTGTTTAGACATTAGCATCGCTACAACTGAGATATTGCTAGGAGCGAATCATCATTTGCCTTTGTTAGTTTGTCCAAATGTGGCTTAACAAATAGGGTTAGAATCCTATCGACTAAGACTTTCTGGTTTTATGAGCCGTAAAAGTCCTATAAAGGTATTTCTCCCTACGAGTCGAAAGGATCTTGTAGGTGTATTTTCTCCTTAGGAGTCGTGAGGATTCCTAAGTGTGTTTTTATCTTATAAGTCGTAAGGATCTTACAAGAGTATTTTCTCCTTATAAGTCGAGAGGACTTACAAGTGTCGCTCACCATATGGGGATATTTCTCGCTATTGGTAAAACTTGGTGGGAGAATATTTATTTATACCCGTGGATTGTATACAAGGATCAATATTGGACCGCCTGTAGGGCAGCTTTGGGAATATGACGGCTTAAGAACATGTTTAGATTCCTGTAACCTAAGGTTTTTGAATCTTATGAGCCGTGAGGGTCTCATAGGAATGAATTCTCCTTACGAGTCGTGAGGAACTCGCAAGTGTTATTTCTCTTTAGGAATCATGGGGAATCCTATGTGTGTTGCTCTTTTATGAGTCGTAAGGATCTCACGCAAGTATTTTCTCCTTGTAAGGTCGAAAGGACCCTACAAGTGTATATTTTTTTATTTTCACGAGATTGCGCCCTTTCAGGTTTTCACAAGCTCGCCGGTAGTCTTGCTGTTTTTACTCACGGTGCTCTTTTGGGTTTTCATCCATGCCTATTTTGCTTGTGGACATACCTTTTTTACGGCCCATAAGATAACGTACCATTAGCTATAGGCCCCGATCTTTTCCTAAAGACTACATTATGTGGGACCTGAGAGAGTTATTAATCGTTTAGGCCCATGGATTGTATACGGTAATTGATATAGGGATTTACCATAGGGCTAAACGTGTTTAAGGACGTTTCGGTTCAGCATTCCCATTTTGGGGACGAATGTTAGTTTAAGGACATTTCGGTCCAATATTCCCATTTTGGGGACGAATGTTAGCTTAAGGAAATTTCGGTCCATTGTTAGTTTAAGGACTTTACGGTCCAGTATTCCCATTTTTGGGAGAACACGTTAGTTTATGGACGTTTCGGTCCAATATTCCCGTTTTTGGGATGAAGCTTTTTGGGCACTACTCTCATAGTTCTGACTCAGGAAGATAGCGAGCGGACACAAGTATCCTCATCTATCATTGATCTAAGTCATGGCTCGTTAGGCGTAGTACTTTTTGAGGAATCGGCCATTTATTGGTCGGAAGGGTCTTTCGCCATGCATATCCATGAGCAGGTAGGCTCCATCTTGGTAGACTTTGTCTATGGTGTACGGGCTTTCATAGTTCGACTCAAATTTCCTCCATTTTGCACGATTAAGGATCATTGGTCTTTTGACGACTAGCATGAGTTCGTCTTGGTGGAATGTTTTCTGCCTAATCAGTTTTTCGTATGACTGTGTCATCCTTGCCTTATAAGCCTCCAGATTTTGCTGTGCTATAAGGCAAGTTTCGTCGAAGGCGTCGAGCTCCTCAAGTCTAAGATGAGCATTTTCTTTAGCCGTCAGCTCGTATCGAACAGCTACTCGTAGAGAGGGGAGTTCTATTTCTAATAGGAGCACTGCTTCCGTGCCGAACACCAATGCATACGGTGTTGTATTCGTGGCCGTCTTGAACATTTTTCGGTATGCCCAGAGAGCCTCATGCAACCTTTCGTGCCAGTCCTTTTGTTTCTGGACACCGTCTTTTTTATAATCTTTTTCAAGCTCTTGTTAAAAGCTTCGGCTAAACCGTTAGACCAAGAATTATAAACTGAAGAGTATCTCCAATATATTTTATACTGCTGTAAGAAGCCGCTGATTTTATAGCTTCTGTAAGCTGGCCCATTATCCGAGATTATCCATCGCGGAGTTCCAAACAGGTATATGACGTGTCTTGAAGAAATGGAGGATATTCTCTGACTTCACTTCCTTTAACGGTACTGCTTCTGTCTACTTAGAGAAGTTGTCAGTTGTTGCTAGTATGAACCGATGTTCTTTGAATGATGTCGGTTCGATAGGGCCAATTATATCGGTTCCCCATATTTCGAACGACCAGCTAGCTACTATCGGGTGTAGAGGATTTGGATGTTGATGGATGAAGTCCCCGTGAATTTGGTATGAGTGACACTGCTTCGCATATTTGAGGCAGTCCTGGATATCGTGGGCTAATAGTAACCCATTCTTTTTATGTTCAAGTTCATCTTTGGCCCAGCTTGATGAGAACCTTAGAGTCCGTCGTGAATTTCTTAGACAACTTTTTTTGCTTCCTCTGGCTTCAGGCATCTTAGCCATAGACAGTCGAGCGATCTCTTATATAGAGTATCATTGACGAAGGCGAAAGACAAAGTTCGTTTCATGAGCTGATGTCTAAACGACGCATTTTTGGGCGTTCGTTGGGACTTAAAGTAGTTTATGAGGACTTCCCTCCAGTCCTTGACTTTTTCTTCGTCCTCTATTTGAAGGGCTACTTGTTCGGTCATTTCTTTTCCTTTAGATGGCTCTATCAGGTCTTCCGAAGATATATCTGTTGGCGCAAGAACCTTGCGGCTTTGCACAATGATTCTCACGTTATCGAGGTCTTCGTCGGCCAATTCCTTAGCCAATTTGGCCAATGCATCCTCCTTGCTATTTTCCGCACGCGGTATGCTTTCCAGGGTATAGGAAGGGATTTGTGTCAGTAGTTTCTGTACTCTTTTTCCATACTTAATCAGCTCTGGCTTGCATATCTGATAGTCGCCATTAACTTGGCTAACGATCAGTTGGGAGTCTCCATATATGAGGAGGTCTTTGATTCTCATGTCGATAGCGATCTCAAGACCTGCTATTAAAGCTTTATATTCAGCTTCTTTGTTAGTCCTTTGCTCCGTTAAGGAGAGGGTATAACGAAATATCCCTCCTTGCGGGGTCACGAAGATAAGGCACACTCCGGCTTTTATCATGGGAGTGTTTTGCTTACACCGCTTCATTGAAGATGCTCCATCGAAGTTGAGCTCCCATTGTAAATCTTTTTCTTCTTCGGTTGCATCGAATGCATGTTCGTCTGGCAACCCGCAATTTAAGGGGGAGTCGGCTGGTATCGGATGCTCTGCTAGAAAATCGGCTATGGTCTGCCCTTTCACTGCTTTGAGGGGACGATACGTTACTGAGAACTCCATCAGAAGGATGGCCCATTTGGCAAACCTTCCTGTTAGTATGGCCTTTGACATTAGATATTTGAGAGGATCCACCTTCGATATGAGACGGACCTCATGTGCTAAGGCGTAATGTCTGAGCTTCGTTATTATGAAGATCAACGCCTGGCAATGCTTTTCGATGGGGGAATAGTTGTTTTCTGCTCTCAGGAGAACTTGACTTAAATAATATAGAGCTCTCTCCTTTCCCTGATCGTTCTCTTGTGCCGATAATGTGCCTAGTGAACCCTCAAGGGCCTTTGTATATAGGATAAGGGGTTTCCCCTTGACTGGAGGGGCTAATACCGGCGGATTTTGCAGGTATTTCTTGATTTCGTCTAGTGCGTTTTTGCACTTTTGATTCCAGAAGAACGGGGTCCCCTTCTTCATCAAATGACATCAAATGACTGTAGGGACGGTATTTTCCAGATAGGTTGGTTATGAACCGCCGAATATACGCGGGCTTTCCTTAGAGAGCCGCAATTGTTTGAGGGTTCTCGGCATGGGAATTTCCATAATCGCCTTGATCTTTGAGGGGTCAATTTTGATACCCTGATGACATATGATGAATTTTAGGAATTTGCCTAAAGAAACTCCAAACACGCATTTTAGAAGGGTCGTCTTCAAATTATACTTCTGAAGGCGTTAGAACACTATTTTTAGATGTTCCTAATGTTCCTCGTGAGATTTGCTCTTTACCACAAGGTCGTCGATATAGCATTCGACGATCTCGTGTATGAGGTCATCGAAGATCTTTGTCATGGCCCTCTGGTAGGTAGTGCCGGCATTCTTCAAACCGAATGACACCACCTTATAGCAGAATATGTCCAGCGGGGTTCGGAAAGCGGTATGCTTCTGGTCTTCATGATGCATTTTTATTTGGTTGTATCCTAAAGACCCATCCATGAAGGAGAAGATCTCATGGGTAGAAGTGTTATCGATCATCAGCTCGGTAATGGGTACTAGAAATTCATCCTTCGGGCAAGTTTTATTGAGGCCCCGAAAGTCCACGCAAAATGCGAACCGTCCCATTTTTCTTCATCGCTGGAACGATGTTGGCGATCCAGTCAGGATATTGAACTTCTTGGATGAAGCCGGAGTCAATTAGTTTCTTTACTTCAGCGTTGATAATCATCTCAAGTTCGAGTCATATCCTTCTTGGCGCCTGTTTGATTGGCTTTATACCTGGCGATATATCCAGTTTATGTACAGCTATGTTTAGATTTAGACCGGCATTTCAGAATAGTTCCACGCAAAACAATCTTTATACTGCATGAGCACGTCTTTTAACATGGCCACCTGTTTTTTAGATAATAGCTCACTGATGAACGTTTGCCTTGGATCATTTTCCATTTCTAAGTCAATTTTTCTTAGGTTGTCCTCCGTTGTATGTATCCCATCTTCCAGCTCTTTTGGTGCTGGTGGAAACTCTAAGATCACCTCGTCCTCATCTTCATTTGCGAAGCACTGATAGAGGTCATTCATAGTCTCGTGCCCTCCCTCTTTTGAGAGTATTATCATATGGCAGGTACCGGTTCGCTTTCTTTTTTGCGGTTGAGCTAGTCTTAACTTAACGGTATAGGTCCTCTTTAGCTCATGCTTTTGTGGCAGGGTTACCCTCCAGCTGTCGGATAACGTAAACTTGCCTTGTCGATACTGGTCTTCTATCCAATCTTTGAACGTGAAGCAGTCTTCAAGGGGTGACCTAGTGCTCGGTGACAGGAGCAATAATCCGGATGATGGACCTCGTTTATTTGTTCGAGGTGCAGAGACTCCGGAAGCGTCATCATTTGGTGTTTCATGATAAGGTTGAATATTTTCCTTGTTTTGTCTTGGGGAAAGAGTATTCCCAACCTATCTTTTTTATAAAGGACGGGTTCCAATCGAATTTTTCTCGTTTGCATGGCATTTGGATCCGCTTTGTTTTCTTCGAACGTTGTTTGCGTTCTTGGCCTTGTATCTGCCTCTATTTCGGGATTTTTCCCTTTCGCGAGAACATATAGTGGGCCGGGGATGAAAAGCATTGCGGTCTAGTTTCTTCGCGGATTGCCGGCTGAGACGTTGTGTCCTGGCCTTTTCATAAATGACCATTTCGCGGCTTGTTCATAACATAATATTGCATTTTGTATTCCCCATTCTTATGCATTTAAGAATAAAAACAGGTGCTTTTGACCCATGTCTGCTACATGTTACAGGTTACAGGTTCTTGGCGTGAAAACAGTGAACAAGACAAAAGACGACACAAAAAGAGACTTTTGGCCAACAAATAGGAGGATCTTAGTCAAGCCTAAAAACGAAGAATAGTTCTCAATCAATAAGGCAACTCAAGGTCCAAATTGTCATGGCAAACGGTTAAAGGATCGGTACAAGTGTTCACTAAAGTTCTGGAATCACTGCAGAAACCCAAATGGAAAAAGAAATAAAGAAACAAGAAGCCCAAAAGAACCAAACCAAGCCCAAGAAAAATCAAATGATGATCCCATCATTGGGCCGCGGATCCGCGGCCGTCCTGTGCCCTAGTGCGTAGGAAATTTTGCCATAATTTTTGGCGACTTTGGAAAGATTTTTCTAGGGGTATATTTGTAATTTTAGACATGCGGTGCAATTGTAAACCTAGGGTTTCTATGTCCTATAAATAGAACCCAAGACCTTGTATTTTCTTATGCCTCTTCTCATGAATAAAATTCTGTTTTCTTGAAGTTAGAGTGCATCAAAAGTAAGTAGGTAATTTTTCTTGCAGTAGTTCTAGTTTTTTTTTATATCTGCCCTAGGTAATTTACTTTCTCGCCTTAGTTTAAATTAGTTTAGTTTTTTTTAACTTGCAATGATGTTTTCTCTCTTTAATAAAATCATGTCTTTCTTCATCCCCTCAATGAGCGAGTAGTTTCCTCGCTTGTTAGGGTTAGGAATAGGGAAGGATTTGAGAGATGAAGATCTCTCATCTCTTTTCGTTGCCAAACTTTTATGAACATTAGAACTCCATGCATACCTTCTTATTCCGCTCCCTACGGCACTTTTACCCTCAAGGTAACGGTGAATTCCGTAGTCTAAAGGCCCGGATTTTAAGGTTTTCCATGGAGGTTAGGGTAAAGATTAATAAAGGAAGGACAAGGATCTAGAGGAAGAATCAATCATCCCAATCATCCTAATCCTCTTTAAAAATATTTACCATAACACTAATATGATATCTTTAATAAATGGCAATGGAAAGAGATGTAGATCTTTGTTTACCAAATTTTCCCTAGACCTAATCCTACCAAGTTTCTAATCCTAGTCTCATACAACTTCAATTTTTAGGTTTAATTATAAATCCAAACATCATTTGGAATTAACTCGTAAGAACTTAAAGGAGATTTACACATCCCTGCGGACCGACCCGTATTCACCGGCTAACTTCATGCAACGCCGTTCTTGATTGCGGTAAATATTTTTGATCGACAAAACCTCTCTTAATCAAATGGCGCCGTTGCCGGGGATGGCGTAAAATTTTCTTTTTGTAATTTCGGGTTAATATAAAATCTAAAAAATCATAAAAATCTGAAAAATTCCAAAAATAATTTTTTTTTTATCATCTTTTATTGTTTGAAGGGTTTTCTTTGTGGATCTTTGCAGGATTGACGGATCTGAAACAACACAGAAGGGAACACAGAAAAAGATACATCAAAACAGCAGGAGATTGAAATTACAGAGCAGCTGAAGAAATTTGGAGACCTAAAGCCCCGAAGGAGCCGCGTTTCCGCGGCACTTACCTGGTCAAGACCGCGCTTCCGCGGCGCCCTGTGGAGTTCTCTGGAAAAAAATTGGGTGGTTTGATTTCTTTCTCCTTCCTCTGCAAATCCCCATATATCTTCTGTCAAATCTTCTGCAGGATTCTTTGCGCTAAAAATCTTCTTCCCCCTTCCAATAATTGATTTTCTGCAGGATTCTTTGCGCCGCGCTTAAAAGCAAATTGATTGCAAGTGATTTACTGCTTTGCATACTTTAATCTGACTTTAAGGGGTTATTAACCAACTCAGATTGGGTGGGGATTTCATTACCCTTCCCAGGATCCCAGAAATCACTTAAAGCATTTGCATTGACCACTTTTAATTTAAAAAATATTAGACTCAGCCCTAAGGACCTCGAGCTCAATAGGACAGAGGACTAGTATAGGCATCGGCCTTTTATCCTAACCGACATTGCGGTGTCTAGGCTAGTGGTTTTTAATTAGGCCCACTGTAGTGGTGGTTCCTTCCCACTTACCTGGCCGTACTTGTCCGTGAAGAGGCGGTTTGAGGTCCTATCTCTAGCCCTTTGGAACAGTTAGGAGCTGTCTAGCTGACCTAGGTGACCCTAGACTTAGGCCTGATTGTGCATGTGTGGTTAATTGCATTTGTGTCACTAGTCTCTTTTCAAAATCTTTTTGCAAAAGCTCACTTAAAAAGAAAAAGGAAAATCTTTTCACTTGTCGCTAAAGAATCTTTGCACTCACTTACACCACTTCTTCTCATTGACGTTTTCTACCTTCACATTCTGTCTTTCATCTTTCGACTACACTAACCCTTTTAGTGTATGTCCGGTTGGACTACGGACCCTAGCGCCCGATTAGTCCGTGTTTCGTTGGTACCGACCGACGAACCTTTCGACTCCGAAGTCGAAATCTTGTCCACTTCTTCACTTTCACCATCACATTCTTCCGAAGGTATGTCGGGATACGATCCTAACAATACCTTACCGACGGGAAGGATTCCACCTCCGTTAGGTGCGAATAACCCGAATCTTCCGCCTGTCGAAGCGCCCGCACGAGTCGCGCTCCAGGATCTTTTCTACCCCGTCCGCACCGCCCTTCCTACTTGTCTTTCCCTCCCACCGGCTAATGGGGACAATTTTGAGATCAAACCCCACTTCATCAACATGCTGCCTAAGTTTCATAGTTTGGAATCCGAAGATGCATATATCTTTATCAACAAATTCCAAAACGTTTGCGCCATGATGAAAACTACCCAATTAAGTGATGACGCTATAAGGCTAAGGGTTATTCCTTTCACCTTATGTGACCTAGCCGAGAAGTGGCTATACAGCACCGCATCACACTCAATTAGAAATTGGGACGAGTTTGTGAAAGCTTTTCTTAAAAAGTTCTATCCTCATCATAAAACTGCTAAAATCCGTAATGAGATTATACAATTTTCACAGCTTCCTGCCGAACCATTTTGGAAATGTTTTGAAAGATTCAAGGACCTACTCGTTCAATGCCCTCACCATGGGATCGAAAGATGGCAACTTTTGTTGGAGATAGTGCCCTCAGAGTCAATTATTGGATCACAGGCACGTGATTGCAATGATTGAGGGAGGACCTATCCCGGTAGGACAGTCTTACTCGAGATGATAGTATGCTATCTGGTTTATCTTTATCATCGTGTACTGCTTTAGGTGACCTGACATGTCGCTATTACACGTTGATAGAGCCCCTAGGATTCTTGCTTGACGACCAGCAGTATGATGGCGATCATATACGTGGGAGCTGGGGTCTATAAGCACATCCTTAAAATGTCCCTAGTCGTGGGAGTTTCGAGACTGGGCATCGATACTCCATTAGTAGACTAGTGTATACAGTCGAGACCCCGACGAGGGGCGGTGGCCGGTCTCACAAGCCACTGGTGTCAGTTGGTTCACCTAAGATGTATACAGGTGCTCATTGGGTTATGAGTACACCGGACAGGACTCGCCGGGAACCTGCTAGTTGGTCTTATACCAGATGTCAGATAGCAGTTTCCAGGTGACATGTGTACAGGTTAGTTCATCGACCTGAGATCGTCATTTGTCTCGTGTGAGTTCCCACTGTACTTTGATTACTACCCTACCACGGCTCAAAGGAGTCGTGCAAACAGGTTTTAGTTGGGTACAGTCCCGAGCCACATGGAGGCAGTGAGCGGATCTGCAGGGGTTCGTCTCTCCCGGTATTGGGGGTGAGGTCGCGCTGTGTCTAGGAGAGCCATTACGCAAAGCCCTCGGCCGAGGCAGGAGATTTACTGGTAAGTATTCCAGTAGTATCTCAGGGCGTTCTGGGCTACGCTCCGACACGACTTGTACCGCTTTTGGGGGTCTGACTTTTACCAACCCCCTAGGCCCGCCATGCGATACTCATAGACGAACGGACCGGACTGTACGGATATTGTCACTGACAGGCTCAGTAGGGTGTCAGGATGAGTTCGCTCATCGACGTCCCTTTTGGTCAATAGCTGGTGGCCCGTTACGTATTGGCTTATACCTCTGACGTGCTAGTGGTTAAATCCACAGCCATTGTATTGACGAGTCTTTAGAGTCCACCACACTTTCAGTTACTCAGCTTTCGGGCGAAACGCTGTAGAGGCCGTATGGAGATATGGCAGGGTCCGATCAGATACGTGCGGTATTGCACGGATCAGGATCGGACAGTTTTTGTACTAGTGGCCGTATAGTTATATGGCAGGGTTTGATCTGATACGTGCGGTATTGCACGGATCAAGATCGAACGCATTTTACTAGCCGGCTTTGGTTTAAGCCGGTACTAGTTTAGTACAGTGTAGATTTTGTCTCATAACATTTGTATCCGGTCGGAATACAGATGCGGGTGTGTATGCACAGTGTCGGGGTTTTCCTGTAATTTATTACGGGACCAGTTTTCTAGAGTTGCCTGTTTGCATTCCGTTCCGGCCGGTTTTCCTTTGTTCTTTCCCGGCCGGACTTTTCCGATGGAGGGGGTAATTTGCAGTTTTGCAAATTACACTTTGTGGGAGGGTTTCTTGTAATTACATTGATTATGATACCTTTCATATCTTGCTCCATGCTTGCATTAATGTGACATGAAAGGGTATGGTATGAATTTATGTGGAGTATGGTTGATGTTTATTGGTCTTTGGATATGGTCACCCTCTTCATTTCTCCTACCATCACCTCCCTCTTGTTATTGTCTTTGCCTCTTCCACCATTTCATTGTAGTTTTGGCCGGCCACTATTTTAGTGAGAGAGAAAATGAGAGGGTTAATTTTGTATGAGGAATTCATTTGCATCTCATTCTTCTTGCTACAAAATTTCTCACATCACTCCAAAGTTCATTCCTTCCATTCCTCCATCTATGGCAACCAACCCCAAAGTGAGACATACACTCTACACCACTTCCTACAGCAAATCTTGAGCATGTCGAGTTGCCGGCTTCATGCTCGAGTTGCCTCGGTATTGAGGCGGGAGCCCGTAAAAGACGAAGGCGATGTGGTGCCCTTTCCGGCGAGGAGGCGACGATGTGGAGGCAAGACTTTCCGCGGGAGATCGGGACGATGAAGAGAAGACCGGAGGACTCGGATCACTCGGTATACTTCTCACCCCATCTCTTGTTAGCTAGTATAGGTTAATGGTTTCGATCCGGGTAATTGTCCGCGGTAGCGCCGGTTTCCGAGTTAGGAAAATTTTTGATTCCGCATTTTGGCCTCGGGTACGAGGCCGGGGCGCTGCCGTGGCGCAACATGGTATCAGAGCCACGCCATTAACCTTACCTAGCTTGTTCTAGTGTGTTTTGCATTTCCGATCGAACAAAATCCCAAAAACCGCTTTTTGTGTACATCAGTTTTCTGTCGATTTTTTCCGGGCTCGAAAAATTTTTCAGGTAGTTGCAGAATGATGTGCAGGGAAATATAAGAGATCTGGGAAAAATTGGTATCCTGTTTCCTTCATTTCACCGCGGAAGCGCGGCCAAAGTAGTGCTTTGGCCGCGCTTCCGCCGCCATTTAAATTACTGACCGTACCATTTTTCTCCAGATTGTCTTTCACTTAATTTTGGGGCTTTTGGGATATTAAATTTGGGCCCAGGTTTTCTATGACTGCTACAGTATTGGTTGGGGGCCCACTTGTTAATTGTTTGATCGATCGGATATTTTAAACACATTATTTCATAGTATTTACATTATATCTGCGACCGTGAATGTCACTCGATCGGTAAATCCGGTCTAACTGCTATAGCCCGGTTAGACGGATTTGCGAACGTGACTTTCACGTTGATGTTCTATGTTTATGCTGTGTTGTTGCGGATCGGTCGTGGGGGATAGCCTGGATGCAATGCTAGTACAGTTTTGGTGTATTATGTACATTTGTTATTGCGGGGCGAGCGTCCGACATGTGGACTGCCGTCACTGCCTGTTTGTATTATTCTTTTGGGGCACGACCTGGTTGCGGTCGATGTACCCGGTGTATGTATATTTTACCTTCTGTACTAGGGTTGCCCCGCGGTGGGGTGCACGGATAGCCGGGTTCTGGAGGGCAACGGGCCCGCATCTCAGGGCATTGAGACGGAGGGGGCTTCAGTCTGGAATTGGCGGGCTATTCGCCGCACTCGTAGGGGGTACAGGTTGACCCAGGAGGGGTGCCCAAGTTACCGGATTCCGTGAAGTGCTGGGTGGTCCATTCACGGTACTGAAGGGGGCTGCCTCGCTTCAGGTTTTGGCGGGTGACTTGCCGCGCCCGTAGGGGTCTAGGATTTCATTGCACAGGCTATCCACACGACCAGGGGAACGTCGGGTTTCAGCAGCGGCTCTGTGAAACCCGGGGCTTCCACATATCTGTATTGTTCTGTGATGCTGTACATTTCTGTGATGTTGCATTTTGTTCACGCCTTGAGCGAAATACTATATATTGGTATATATATTAGTAGATGTTGTATATGTTTTACATCCGCGCTAGTCCAGTCCCCGCTCTGCCGTTAGTTAGCTAACCTAACGGGTGATGACGGGACCCAGTGGCGAATGCGGATGGCATATACGTACGTCAGTATATTTTCGTTCTTTGTGGTGTGATCAATTGATGGGACTGTGTTGATTCGGATCAATGCAAGATAAACAAACCTATTCTGATGTTGTTGGAACATTTTTCAAAAAGCTGTTATTGCAAGGACGTTCACTTTTGTTTTGCATCGTGGTATTCATTTGGAATATCCTGCTCCTCAGTCGATGAGGCAAGGGCCGAGATCCCTTCACCGGGAGTGACCCCTTGGACAGAAGTTTGCGTCAGGGCATTAACTTCACTATAGCCGATTACTTTTGCTTTGCATCGTGGTATTCAGTTGGAATATCCTGCACCTCATTCTACGGGGAAAGAGCCGAGATCCCTTCACCGGGAGTGACCTCTTTAGTAAAGGTTTTCGTCACTATATTTTCTAAAAGGCTATGCAGTTCCTTCAACGATATCAAGTTCATTACGTTAAAGGTTTTTCGCCAAAAACCATTCGTAGCCCTCCGTCATTTCTTATGGGTATTATTTAGTATTCGTGCTGCGTTTGTTGACTCCGTCAAGGCGTAGTGTATGGTAGCTAAGTGGTGCTTGTTTGTTGCATAAGTGGGATTGGTTAGGACAGTCGTGCGGCCTTGTTGACTCCGTCAAGGGCACGTACGGGTGGGTTTAATGCAATCCAGATAATGACGGGTTGAACTTGACTAGGACTCTTTGATTTGTTGACTCTGTCAAGGTCACTTGAGTCCTAGGGGTAAAAATCACATCGGGAGTTTCAAAAGAACTGAAACTTGCCAGGCATGCGCATACCTTCTGGAGTGTGGTGACGTGAGTGGATTCCGTCACGTTATCATGCGATGATAGTTGGATCCCGATTCCCACTGATGAGTTGGTTTACTCCTCGGGTGATCCCGACTAATTCTTCTTTCAGGTTTGGAGGAGAATTTGAGGTTCAGTGGGAGGTTTCCAGATTAGACAAAGTGGTAACCATTCTGATCTAGGTTAGAGTGCACGCTGAGTGTTTCTTTTCTCTCTCTCTGGCAGCGACCATTGACCCGACCCTGGATTATGACTCAGTGACCAAGTTGACCGAACCTTCTTAACACTGGCTTTTGGATTGTCAGAGTTGCAGACCTCATTGCCACTCCTACTTTTACCCTTTTCTCCAGGACACCCCGTATTACTACGAACGTCCACTTCCATTGGACAAAACCATCGTATGGTTAGATACGAACTCGAAGGACTTCGAGGATGGTTTCTGGTTCTGGAGAAAAAAACGGATAGGACTATTCAGTTGTCTTTTCTTTTCACCTTCTCTCAGGTTGCGAGTACTCCTTGGTTTAGGAGATAGTACACCTATTACGCAAATTGGATAGTCTTCTTCCAAACCTTAGGCTGGTGCCGAATGGTGGGGAATGAAGAAAACCAATTAGCATAACGATGGTGTGCAGAAGGTATTAAGTTAAGACAAAGCAAGGGATTTGTAGGAGGGCAAAGTAAACTGCGACTGATATTCACGACCAAACCAAGTATTTCTTCGCCAATCCTAAATCACCTTTGTATTTCTCCAGGACACTCCGTATCACTACGAAGATCCCATTTTATTGGATAATCCATCGTATGGTTATATACGAACTCGAAAGGAACTTGTTCCAGTTCGGGGATGGATTCTGGTTCAGGAGAAATAGGAATAAAGTACATTCAGGTGTCTTTTATCTTCACCTTCTCTCGCGTTGCGAGTGCTCCTAGGATTAGGACAGTACACCCTTTATGCTTTTTGGATAGTCTTCTTCCAAACCATAGGCTGGTGCCGAACGGTAGGGAAGGAAGAAAACCATTTGGCTTAAAGGGGTGTACAGAAGGTAATGACTAAAGACATATAAAGGGATTTGGAGAGGTGGCAAAGAATTATACGGTTATAGTTGTGAATCTGGATAATGGTAGAGGCATTACTAGGAATACCAGGATACCCCACCGAAACATTTCAATGTTTCAGTTTCAACTGTGTAATGTTAAAAGAAAACTGATTTCCCGATTAGACACTTACTCCAGGGTATGTATTTACCAGGTATGATTCTCACATCTGTATGGTTTTTACAGATGATGAGTGGGAGTAAGTTATTGGGAATTGGGTGATCATCCTCATTATATCGGGATTCGTTGTAATCGGTGATATTTGAGGAGATCCCCTGGGCTGTTTGCCGGTCGGCAAATATTTGGTTTTGAATATCCGCTGTTGTGCACCAATTTCAAATTGATATATCTGTACGTCTATTTTCATAGAGTGAGATATACCGTTTGATATTATGTCGATGGCATTTACCTATATCAGTGGATGGTTAGGTAAGGAGCATTGAACAGCGGTGTAATTCTTCTTAACCATAAGTACAGTTTTCAACCTACGACGCACAGTGAAAGAGTTGTTAGACTCAGCGGACTTATACAGAGTATTGTATGTTGTCCAGTGTCCATTAGGATAGAGGGGTTGGTCCTCATACTATATTCTGTTTACTTTTAATTTCTCTAGTTCTTAGACATGTGCTTCGTGGAAACACAGGGTCTAAGTTTTGAGGAGTTATAGGTATTTGAATAGAGTAGAGAACCAGGTGTAGCAAGTATCGGGATTCTTCAAAGTGATCGAAGATGTAGATACTTATGTATGGTATTCAGTTGATAGTAATGATAAAGAGAAATTGCTTCTCTTTCAGGTTACTCATAATTGGAAGTACTCCTAAGTTGAGTAACGCTGATCGGCCTCCTTCCATTTAGTTGACATGCACTGGAGACAGCTGCATGATTTGAATCTGGTTCAATTGAATCAGTGCCTCTGTTTCTATATTGGATATAGAACAGTTCATATTTTAACGATGTTAAGGTACGGGGAGTTGTCCGGCTTATGCTTAAAACCAGACTCCGGATAACTCAAGGCACGTTTCTGTAATGGCTGTTTGTGGGTTGACCCAGGCTATGACGAGGGTTGATTTTCTACCATCTGCAAGATCAATAGTGATGTTGTTCTTGACTCGCCACATTTTTAAAAGAAATGGTTATTTTTCCAGAAAACAGTAGTGGGAGTATGGTAGAACTGGAAGTGATTCCAGAACCGCAAACGATTACTGAAGATTTAATAAGGAACCTAAAGATTCAATCTGATTTGACAATCCATTGGCCACTCCGCAGATAAGGTGGGTAACTTCAGGCACCCGAGAGGTACTCCGGTAGCCTCAAGGACGGTGACAGGGAAGTTCTTGTTTACCCACACTTGCCATTGCTGTTGTTCCAGGCTGCGAGACCCGGTGGGAGGATGAGTATAGCGTCGTTCTAAACTAGCTTTAGAAGTGCACGTCTATATGACTCTGCCAGAGGGTTGTCGTAGTCAGTGGGAGCAACGGAAGCATTGGTGGACATCAGGCTTATGCCTATTTATAGACTAAAGCAGATGTAGCGGAGATAGATCATCTATTTCTGATGTGACAGTCATAGGTTTGACGTCATCAAAATAGGGGATGGATCTGTTGAGAAGGTAGTAGGAAGTGATATTCCTATACTACGATCGGTTATACTTTGGTCGTCACACAGTGGTTTCTCCACAAGGGACTTGGACATTATATCAGACATATTGGTTACTAGATCTATGGTTTTAGATCTAGATTTGGGGGGTTTCCCAATCAGGGTACCTTGACAGCATTCTATGAGTATTTAGAATGGACGACTCCTGGCATGGTAGTGTACCTGCAGGTGATGGAGTCACCCTCTCTAAAGGTGTCCAACAGACTAAAGGGGAGAGGGATACGCATGATTGACAGATCACTTGCTTAGGCAATTGAGTCAATCATGAGATGTCAAGTACCACACCAGATGTTGTTCTTGCAGTAGGTGCAATAAGTTGATATTAATCCAATCCTGGAAAAACAGTCGGAAGCAGTTTTAGAACATAAGTGAATGTTCTAGGGATATGATAACGGCTGCCTCTTTTAGGAGACGGTTATCACTCCAGGCTTCCAAGGTGACATGGACGACAAGGAGGTCGTCAGAGTTATAGTTCTCCCTCTAACGAGGGGCAGTATTTTGGACAGGTGGTCCAAGGCAATACTGAGGGAGGCATGGCGCAGGATACTGATTAAGTTCAGTTGATACAGTCTAAGAAGTTTGGATTTGGAGTTCATTTATGAGCTAGGTCCCATCAGACATCCAGACATATTCTAAGACAGGTATTGCTCATTTCGGGAGATGGTTTTCTCCGCGAACTTGAGATATAGAGAGACATAGAAAGAAACATCACAGCGGATCCACTCACTGAGGCTTTTCCTCGATTGCAATAGTTTCGCAAACAGGCTTTGTGAGACTGACTGGTAGAGGAGTTGGGTGTTCGGTATCACACGGGCTGTGAGTATGTGACATCGCAATAATTAGCCTTGAGTGCAAGTGGGAGATTGTTGGAGATAGTGCCCTCAGAGTCAATTATTGGATCACAGGCACGTGATTGCAATGATTGAGGGAGGACCTATCCCGGTAGGACAGTCTTACTCGAGATGATAGTATGCTATCTGGTTTATCTTTATCATCGTGTACTGCTTTAGGTGACCTGACATGTCGCTATTACACGTTGATAGAGCCCCTAGGATTCTTGCTTGACGACCAGCAGTATGATGGCGATCATATACGTGGGAGCTGGGGTCTATAAGCACATCCTTAAAAGGTCCCTAGTCGTGGGAGTTTCGAGACTGGGCATCGATACTCCATTAGTAGACTAGTGTATACAGTCGAGACCCCGACGAGGGGCGGTGGCCGATCTCACAAGCCACTGGTGTCAGTTGGTTCACCTAAGATGTATACAGGTGCTCATTGGGTTATGAGTACACCGGACAGGACTCGCCGGGAACCTGCTAGTTGGTCTTATACCAGATGTCAGATAGCAGTTCCCAGGTGACATGTGTACAGGTTAGTTCATCGACCTGAGATCGTCATTTGTCTCGTGTGAGTTCCCACTGTACTTTGATTACTACCCTACCACGGCTCAAAGGAGTCGTGCAAACAGGTTTTAGTTGGGTACAGTCCCGAGCCACATGGAGGCAGTGAGCGGATCTGCAGGGGTTCGTCTCTCCCGGTATTGGGGGTGAGGTCGCGCTGTGTCTAGGAGAGCCATTACGCAAAGCCCTCGGCCGAGGCAGGAGATTTACTGGTAGGTATTCCAGTAGTATCTCAGGGCGTTCTGGGCTACGCTCCGACACAACTTGTACCGCTTTTGGGGGTCTGACTTTTACCAACCCCCTAGGCCCGCCATGCGATACTCATAGACGAACGGACCGGACTGTACGGATATTGTCACTGACAGGCTCAGTAGGGTGTCAGGATGAGTTCGCTCATCGACGTCCCTTTTGGTCAATAGCTGGTGGCCCGTTACGTATTGGCTTATACCTCTGACGTGCTAGTGGTTAAATCCACAGCCATTGTATTGACGAGTCTTTAGAGTCCACCACACTTTCAGTTACTCAGCTTTCGGGCGAAACGCTGTAGAGGCCGTATGGAGATATGGCAGGGTCCGATCAGATACGTGCGGTATTGCACGGATCAGGATCGGACAGTTTTTGTACTAGTGGCCGTATAGTTATATGGCAGGGTTTGATCTGATACGTGCGGTATTGCACGGATCAAGATTGAACGCATTTTACTAGCCGGCTTTGGTTTAAGCCGGTACTAGTTTAGTACAGTGTAGATTTTGTCTCATTGCATTTGTATCCGGTCGGAATACAGATGCGGGTGTGTATGCACAGTGTCGGGGTTTTCCTGTAATTTATTACGGGACCAGTTTTCTGGAGTTGCCTGTTTGCATTCCGTTCCGGCCGGTTTTCCTTTGTTCTTTCCCGGCCGGACTTTTCCGATGGAGGGGGTAATTTGCAGTTTTGCAAATTACACTTTGTGGGGGGGTTTCTTGTAATTACATTGATTATGATACCTTTCATATCTTGCTCCATGCTTGCATTAATGTGACATGAAAGGGTATGGAGTGAATTTATGTGGAGTATGGTTGATGTTTATTGGTCTTTGGATATGGTCACCCTCTTCATTTCTCCTACCATCACCTCCCTCTTGTTATTGTCTTTGCCTCTTCCACCATTTCATTGTAGTTTTGGCCGGCCACTATTTTAGTGAAAGAGAAAATGAGAGGGTTAATTTTGTATGAGGAATTCATTTGCATCTCATTCTTCTTGCTACAAAATTTCTCACATCACTCCAAAGTTCATTCCTTCCATTCCTCCATCTATGGCAACCAACCCCAAAGTGAGACATACACTCTACACCACTTCCTACAGCAAATCTTGAGCATGTCGAGTTGCCGGCTTCATTCTCGAGTTGCCTCGGTATTGAGGCGGGAGCCCGTAAAAGACGAAGGCGATGTGGTGCCCTTTCCGGCGAGGAGGCGACGATGTGGAGGCAAGACTTTCCGCGGGAGATCGGGACGATGAAGAGAAGACCGGAGGACTCGGATCACTCGGTATACTTCTCACCCCATCTCTTGTTAGCTAGTATAGGTTAATGGTTTCGATCCGGGTAATTGTTCGCGGTAGCGCCGGTTTCCGAGTTAGGAAAATTTTTGATTCCGCATTTTGGCCTCGGGTACGAGACCGGGGCGCTGCCGTGGCGCAACAACTTTGCCAAACACTATACGAGGGATTGAACCCGGCAACGAAGCAGTTGCTAGAAACCATTAGTCAAGGTCACTTTCTGTCCAAATCTAGTGAGGAAGCGTGGCAGTTTCTTGAGGATCTTAGTGAGCAAACAATTCAATGGGAGAGCACCAAGACCACATCATCTTCTTCTATTGGTCAACCTAGGGCAGACATACATCAAGTAGAGATGTCAATTGCTATGAAGGCCGAGATGGCCGCTCTTACGAAAAAGCTAGAAGCGCTTGAGACCAAAATCTCAGCACCTTCTCCTGCCCCTGTTGTGCCCCCACGAACTGTTTGTGCTTGTTGTTCGGATCCATCACATCTCACCGAAGAGTGTCCTTACACTGCTTCCACTCAAGGACAAGATCAGGTCAATGCTGCCTTTCAGCAACGACAAAGAAATGATCCATACTCTTCGACATACAATCCGGGTTGGAAGAGCCACCCTAATTTCGCTTGGAACCACAATCAACAATCCCAAGGAAACAACAATTTTCAAAGGGCTCCTCCTCCACAACAACAAGCACCTCCATAAACTCAATTTCAGCAGCCTCTCCAACAGCAACCTTACCCTAATCAGATGAACAATTTTGTACCCAACAATTTTGTTCCCCCTCAAAATGCTGTTAGCTCGCTCGAAAGAAGTCTAGAAGCATTCCTAAAGCAATCTGCACAGTCCACAGCTAGGATAGAGACTTCTGTTCAATCTTTGGTGCAAAACAGTGCCTAACACGATCAAAGCATCAAAGCTATTGAGGCACAAATTGCACAACTCAACGCAGCATTGAAAGAGCGAGAGAAAGGAAAGCTTCCGTCTCAACCACTCCCAAATCCCGGTCACGCACATGTTGCACATGAACAGCAGAATCATAACGTGAATGCTGTGACTACGTTGAGATCCGGAAAAGTGCTGCAAAACAATGTGGGTATTCGCCATGACATCTCTGCCGGTGGTTCTTCATCTTCCTCTTCTTCTTCATTAGAGCCTATTCTCCATCCTTCACATGGCTCTACTTCTTCTAGCTCGAACGGACCCTCTTCTCATAACACGAACACATCTACACGGGGTTCCGTTACAACTCAACAATCTGATCCACAAAAATTGGACTCAACAACTTTTCAAAATGTTCCTTTTCCAAATCGGTTGAGATCCAATAAACCAACTACACAGATGGAGAAGATTGTAGAGTTGTTCAAACAGGTTAGCATAAATATCCCTCTTTTGGATGCAATCCAACAAGTTCCTTCATATGCAAAAATCTTAAAGGACTTATGCACCAAAAAGAGGAAGTCACAAGTACCAAAGAAAGTTTTCGTGGCTAGTGCTGTTAGTGATGCTCTTGTCAATTCTTTACCCCCAAAGCACAAGGACCCCGGTTGTCCTACTATTTCGATCACAATTGGGAACAAGACCATCAATAGAGCACTATTAGATCTTGGTGCTAGTGTCAATTTGCTACCCTATTCGGTGTACGAACAATTAGGAGTTGGAGAGCTCAAGCCTACTCATTGTACTCTCCAAATGGCCGACCGATCAATCACCCACCCTAGGGGAGAGTTGGAGGATGTGTTAATTAGAGTAGGGGATTTCATTTTCCCTGTGGACTTTATTGTTATGGATACACAGCCTGTCGCTAACCCCCGTAATCAAATTCCGGTGATACTTGGTCGACCATTCCTCGCAACTTCTAACGCGGTAATCAACTGTCGTAATGGTTCAATGAATCTATCCTTTGGCAAGATGACAGTTGAACTTAACATTTTCAAGTTAGGAAGTCAGCCTTGCGAGCCTAATTCTAGCGTACTTGATGTGTGCTCGATCGATGAGATTGCGGAGGAGGACTGTGAGTTCGAAAATTTCATGTTTGATCACAGTAATATTGACGCCACTAGTGCGTTCCTCCTAGAATCCGACACAGCTTTCACGTCGGACAAAGATTATGAGTGTTTCACCTTTGTTGATGATCTTGAAGACTCTCCACCCGAGTTTGAGTCTTTTGCTTTTGCGGATGAGTTAGTTGAACCATCCGACTCGGTAGCGTACACTCAATTTGAACCTTTGATGGAATCCTTCGAGTTTGAAACAGTTACTCCATTGTTACCATCTATCGTTTCACCACCCAAACTCGAACTAAAGCTTTTGCCGTCGCACCTAAAATATGCTTATCTAGGTGAAAATGAGACCTTACCCGTTATCATCTCGGCCTCTCTAGCTCTTGAGCAAGAGAAGGCTCTTTTAACGGTCTTATACAATAATCGGCAAGCTTTCGGCTGGTCTATGGCGGACATCAAGGGGATTAGTCCCTTCATAGTCGAACATCATATACACTTGATGGATGATGCCAAGCCGGCAAGGGATCCACAAAGACGCCTCAACCCCATCATGAAAGAGGCGGTCAAGAAGGAGATTGTTAAGTGTCTTGATAGCGGTATCATTTACCCTATCTCGGATAGTCAATGGGTTAGCCCCATTCATGTCGTGCCAAAGAAATCAGGCATCACGGTCATCACCAATGAGGCAAATGAGTTAATTCCCACTCGCACCCAAACTGGGTGGCGAGTTTGCATCGACTACCGGAAACTCAATGCCGCGACAAGGAAGGACCACTTTCCCTTACCATTCATTGACCAAATGCTAGAACGATTGGCGGGGCACGAATTCTACTGCTTTTTAGATGGCTATTCCGGTTATAATCAAGTCCCCATAGCCAAAGAGGATCAAGATAAGACTACATTTACTTGTCCCTTTGGCACTTTTGCTTATCGTCGCATGCCCTTTGGGTTATGCAATGCACCCGCTACATTTCAGCGGTGTATGATGGGGATCTTTTCGGACATGGTGGAGAAGTTTTTGGAAATCTTTATGGATGATTTCTCCATTGTTGGTGACTCCTTCGATGAGTGTTTACGACATCTTGACGCAGTTCTCACCCGCTGTAGGGAAAAGAACCTGACTTTGAATTGGGAGAAGTGCCACTTTATGGTACGAGAAGGCATTGTCTTAGGACATGTCATCTCGCAAAACGGCATAGAGGTTGATAGAGCTAAAATCGAAGTCATTTCTAATCTTCCTCTTCCTAAATGCGTCAAAGATATCTGAGCTTTCCTTGGCCATGCCGGTTTCTATAGACGGTTCATCAAGGACTTTAGCAAGATTGCTAGACCCTTGACTCTCTTGTTGGCCAAGGACACTACTTTTGTTTTCGACTCAACTTGCATGATAGCGTTCGAGTCTTTGAAACACTCACTCAATTCTGCGCCCATCCTTTCATCTCCAGACTGGACGCATCCCTTTGAAATTATGTGCGACGCATCAGATTTTGCAATTGGTGCTGTTCTCGGACAGCACATTAACAAGATACCGCATGTAATTTACTACGCTAGCCGAACATTAAATGAGGCCCAATTAAACTACACAACAACAGAAAAAGAGTTTTTAGCGGTTGTGTTTGCACTTGAGAAATTTCGGCCTTATTTAATCGGCTCTCCAGTTATACTGTACATGGATCACTCAGCTCTTCGCCACCTTTTTGCGAAGAAGGATGCTAAGTCTAGGCTCATACGTTGGATCCTCTTGCTACAAGAATTTGACCTTATCATACGGGACAAAAAGGGATGTGAAAACGTAGTGGCCGATCACCTTTCACGACTTCCTTCGTCGCCTACACTTGAACTGCCTATCACTGATGCTTTCCCCGATGAGCAACTCTTGACTGTTTCTTGCGAACCATGGTTCGCCGATATTGTAAACTACTTAGCCACCGGCTTGATACCTAAGATTGGTCGAAACAATATAAACTTCGATTTTTGTCCCAAGTAAAGCATTTTTACTGGGATGAACCTTATCTTTTTAAATATTGTCCCGACCAAATCATTCGTCGGTGTGTGCCAGAAAATGAGGTCAAGAGTGTGCTGTCTTTTTGCCACGATCAAGTATGTGGCGGGCACTTTGGCCCAAAGAAGACAGCCGAGAAAGTTTTGCAGTGTGGTTTCTATTGGCCACGACTCTTCAAAGATGCTTTCGAATACTGCAAAACTTGCTCCCGGTGCCAACACTTGGGTCGGATATCGTGGAGAAACGAAATGCCGCTCCAACCTATTTTGGTTGTAGACATTTTTGATGTTTGGGGTATAGACTTCATGGGGCCATTTCCCAACTCTTTTGGAAATGCGTATATTCTTTTGGCTGTTGACTATGTTTCAAAATGGGTCGAGGCGATGCCTAGTCGAACGAATGATAACAAGGTTGTCGTTCGATTTCTTAAAGAACACATCTTTTCTCGATTTGGGCACTCTCGCGATAATAAGTGATAATGGTTCTCACTTTTGTAATAGGACTTTTGAGTCCTTAATGCGCAAATACTCTATCACCCATAAGCTGTCAACGCCATACCATCCCCAAACATGTGGGCAAGCCGAGGTCTCGAATCGACAAATTAAGCAAATCTTGGAGAAAACGGTTTCTAAAAACCGTAAAGATTGGTCACTAAAATTGATCGACGCACTATGGGCTTTCCGTACTGCATACAAGACCGATCTTGGCATGTCTCCATACCGGCTTGTTTACGGGAAGGCTTGCCACCTTCCAGTAGAAATTGAGCATAAGGCATTTTGGGCCATTAAAGAGCTGAATCTATGTTTAGGAGATGCGGGCAGCAATCGAAAGCTGCAATTGAATGAAGTAGAAGAGCTGCGGGATGAGGCATATGATAATGCTGCGATTACTAAGAACCGAGTTAAGGTATTCATGATAAAAACCTTTTGCGAAAGACATTTAAACCAGGTCAACAGGTTTTATTATATGATACTCGGTTACATTTTCATCCCGGCAAGCTCCGTTCTAGATGGAGAGGACCCTTTGTAGTCCGCACCGTTTATCCGCACGGTGCGGTTGATCTTGAGAATCCAGAAGACAGTACTTTATTCAAAGTAAATGGACATCGATTGAAACCGTTCTTCTCAGCGGACCATTCGGAGGAGCTCCTGCTTTTACAGGAGCCGATTTACACCGATTGATTTTCCTCCGCCTTCACCCTCGAATTTCTTTTTTTCCAAAACTTTATTTCAAATAAGTTTGGGGGTGTATATAATATATAAATATAATAATAAGCAGGAACTCGCCGATATTATCAACCCACTTGATGCAGCATGACAGTGAGGACACTGTCCATTGTAAGTTTGGGGGTATGTTCGGTAAGTTTTCCGTTTGCATTCATATGTATATTTCTGCATTGCATCTTTATATAAAAAATCATAAAAATTTGAAAATTTGAAAAATAAAAAAATTAGAAAACAGAAAAACCCATAAAAATTGAAAAAAAAATTCAAAAATTATAAAAATTAATGTATTCAATTCTGGTTAATTGACTTGAGTTTGATAAATAGGTTGACTGGCTAGGAAAAACTAAATCTTAGACTTAGCAAATTAAAAACCCTAAAAATAACTTTTCTTAGAGTTTAACGGTAGAAAGTATTTGTCTTTGTAGATTATTTAGAAATAGGCAGATTTTGGGTTCAGTTCTTGGGCTAAGTCGAAACGAAGGAAAAGTATTAAAACTTTTATTAGAGTATAAGTTTGAAAAATAGTTCCTAGCTTAAGTCTAGATTCTGAAAACGTATACCCTACAATATGCACAATTAATCACACACCTTGAAACTTGGAATAGTAGAAGAGACCTTGAAATACTCTTGTCTAAAGTCCTTAGTACGAAGAAAATGAAAATAAAAGAAAAAAAAGTGAATAAAGAATAAAAAAATGGACACTGGTTTTTGTGATTACTTAAGGCTGTAAAAAATAGAAAAATATTTAGCAAGGATGCTTCATCACCTAGTGCCTTAGACCAACTGGTTTGGGAGTCACTGCTAAAATCCTTGGGTGTTGCAAGGCTAGGAAGTACGCTTTAAAGTGCTAACGCATCTTGTAATCGGTTGTTGGTACCTCAAGAAGTATTAACAGTCGCATGAAGGATGTGAAAGCGAAAGATCACCAATTAATAAGTGCTTTTGACAATGGACGAGAGTACGATTGCTTGATTTGAATTTCCAAGTATAGGGGTGATATTTACACACACGTGGGGATATGTGATTAGAGTTTAGATGAGAGAAAGGAGTGAAGAATAAAACTTGTATCTTTAATAGAGTTGATAGAAACTCCTAAGTAGAGATGAAACCCTAGAAGGAAAACTTAAGAGATGCCGAAAGCTAGGTAATTCTACAGGATATATATAATCTTAAGTTAAATGATGAGGAAGTGTGAAGAATATGGGTGGATAATTTGCGGGTCGACGATAATAGATTTCCTTGTTAGAAAACCTAATTAGAAAACAAAAGTCGAAAAACCAAATTGATAGGATTTTGTGGGTGTAATCCGCTGAAAACCCTCAGGAGACAACACTCCTCCTACTAGGGACACCTAGAGGTTTAACGGCTTGTTGCACGAGCTCAGTGCAATCGCGTTTCCCTGCGTAAGTGCGGCTAGGTTAGATTTTTATCGAGAATAAATAAAATAATAAGTTTTCTCGAGGGCGAGCAAAAGATAAGTTTGGGGGTATTTGTTCATAACATAATATTGCATTTTGTATTCCCCATTCTTATGCATTTAAGAATAAAAACAGGTGCTTTTGACCCATGTCTGCTACATGTTACAGGTTACAGGTTCTTGGCGCGAAAACAGTGAAAAAGACAAAAGACGACACAAAAAGAGACTTTTGGCCAACAAATAAGAGGATCTTAGTCAAGCCTAAAAACGAAGAATAGTTCTCAATCAATAAGGCAACTCAAGGTCCAAATTGTCATGGCAAACGGTTAAAGGATCGGTACAAGTGTTCACTAAAGTTCTGGAATCACTGCAGAAACCCAAATGGAAAAAGAAATAAAGAAACAAGAAGCCCAAAAGAACCAAACCAAGCCCAAGAAAAATCAAATGATGATCCCATCATTGGGCCGCGGATCCGCGGCCGTCCTGTGCCCTAATGCGCAGGAAATTTTGCCATAATTTTTGGCGACTTTGGAAAGATTTTTCTAGGGGTATATTTGTAATTTTAGACATGCGGTGCAATTGTAAACCTAGGGTTTCTATGTCTTATAAATAGAACCCAAGACCTTGTATTTTCTTATGCCTCTTCTCATGAATAAAATTCTGTTTTCTTGAAGTTAGAGTGCATCAAAAGTAAGTAGGTAATTTTTCTTGCAGTAGTTCTAGTTTTTTTTTATATCTGCCCTAGGTAATTTACTTTCTCGCCTTAGTTTAAATTAGTTTAGTTTTTTTTAACTTGCAATGATATTTTCTCTTTTTAATAAAATCATGTCTTTCTTCATCCCCTCAATGAGCGAGTAGTTTCCTCGCTTGTTAGGGTTAGGAATAGGGAAGGATTTGAGAGATGAAGATCTCTCATCTCTTTTCGTTGCCAAACTTTTATGAACATTAGAACTCCATGCATACCTTCTTATTCCGCTCCCTACGGCACTTTTACCCTCAAGGTAATGGTGAATTCCGTAGTCTAAAGGCCCGGATTTTAAGGTTTTCCATGGAGGTTAGGGTAAAGATTAATAAAGGAAGGACAAGGATCTAGAGGAAGAATCAATCATCCCAATCATCCTAATCCCCTTTAAAAATATTTACCATAACACTAATATGATATCTTTAATAAATGGCAATGGAAAGAGATGTAGATCTTTATTTACCAAATTTTCCCTAGTCCTAATCCTAGCAAGTTTCTAATCCTAGTCTCATACAACTTCAATTTTTAGGTTTAATTATAAATCCAAACACCATTTGGAATTAACTCGTAAGAACTTAAAGGAGATTTACACATCCCTGTGGACCGACCCGTATTCACCGGCTAACTTCATGCGACGCCGTTCTTGATTGCGGTAAATATTTTTGATCGACAAAACCTCTCTTAATCACGGCTATGGTTGTCCCAGCTCATTTAACAAGCTTCTTTTATTAGCTTGTCAATTTGTTCTTCAAGCGACGGACTTAACGTTTTCGAAGCGGAATCTCGCTCCGATTCGACGTCACGGCTATTTGGAAGAGCGTTTTCTTCTTCACCCGAGCTATTTACGATGCGGAAACTGTAGACCTGCTCCCGTTTCGTGGACCGAACGTATCTGAGCCCAGTTGTCTATATCTTCCCGTTGGGCATCTTTTGCTGAGTCCTGAGAGTATCCCAAATCATTTTGTAGAATTGGGCTTGTCGAACAGTTTGTTCGAGGGGGTACACCTTGGTATCTCAACAGATTTTTTTATCCCTCCGCGTAATATCTTGGCAGACGGATGGGTTAAAGCCTGTTGAGTGCAAAATCGGTACCATGCCAAACTTCTTTTTCTATTTTGGTCTCCGTAGATTGGTAGAAGGGGATCGTCTTTTCACCCCTTCACCTAGGAGGCACATAGAAAGTTTGTAGCTCTTGTACGCTGTATGTATCAAGCGCATCAAGTTCCTTGTAGTGTCGAAGCAAAACCATTGTGATTTGCAGACTTTGATCCGGTTCGGTAAAAGCCTGCATTGACGGGCGGACGAAGAACACTGTGTTGGCTTCGTCCTCTGAGTTGCTACCAAAGACCAAAATAGAAGTAGATGGTCCGAGCTTATTGTTTTCTTTTTGGGGTTGCCCCGAGTAGAATATTTCTTCATCTTTCTTGGTATCGCTTCTAAAGATCGGGATAGTGGCCACGGATTTCTGTTCATTCTCCGACTTATGGCACCTTTCAGTATCCTCGAAGTCTGGTAGGAAGTATTTTGTGTCTTCGTATTTCCGGACTTCGTTTATGGAGAAAGAACTTAGCTCGCCTGTGACGGTGTACTCCGAGCCATCTTTGAAATATTTCATATACTGATGTTGTGTAGAAGGGATGACATTGTACTCGTGTAACTAAGGCCTTCCGAGCAAAGCGTTATAACAAGTCTTAGTGTCAATGACATGAAATTTGATGTCAGTGATGAGTAGCCCGAAGCGTAGCATCAGTATAACAGACCCGGGAATCCATGACGACTGTGAGTCAAACCCGGAGATGGTAATTTTATCTCGGGTAGGGTGCTGAACGTTCGTGCAAATTTCCTTCAGCACTTTCACGTTGAGAAGATTAACGGAGGATCCATTGTCGACAAGGATTCTCCCTATCTTGATGTCATAGCAGTACCCGGTGACGTATAACGGGAGATTATGTTCGAACGTACCGAGGAGTAGATCTTCATCGCTGAATGTAATATCAGCTGTGTTGATTTCTGCCGGATCATTTTTCATCATCTCTTCCGTGAGAAAAGTTTGAAACTGATCAGGCTCTTGTAATGCCTTGATCAGGGAATCCCGTGCCTCTTTGGACAGGAGAAGAGCATCCAATATGCTTAACTGCGAAGGTATCTTTCTCAGATGTGTTAGGACGTTGTAATCTACCTTGTTTTTCTTAGGCGGATCCTTTGCAGTGAACTCTTTGACTGCTTCTTCATCAAGGGCGATTTCCTCGAGCATCTTCTTTTTCTCTTTATCTTTTTTATTCGAACTTTTGTTTGTAGGTCCGAGGTTCTTCTAAGGTAGAGTATGGTTACGCATCTGAATGTTTTCATATTTCTTCTCCTCCTCTTCTTTTTCGGAGGCGGAGTCTTCAAAGAGAGGATTGAGGGGTGTTTCGTCCCTAGAATCGCTCCCGAAGATAAGAATTTGGGGTTTTCCCCTTCTGAACTGGTTCCAACCATATGACAGTTGCCAGTCGTTTCTTCACGCTTGTTCGTTCTACTATTTTGCTGTCGACGAGCGTGAGCTTCACGCTTCATTCTCTTGAAGTGTTTTTGATGGGCAACGTATCCTTACCACCACTTCTTGAAGGCACTGCATTCCTCGATAGGGTGGGTGACCCTCCGATGATATAGGCAGTCATTTGGATTTAATTATTCTCCATCGAGGCATATGACCCTAGGAGTGTTCTTTAAGAGAGGTGGCAGCTTCATCCCCATTGACAGGGCTTTAGCGAACCACTTCTCTGTTTTGATCCTGCCCTTATTTGTTGCAGGTGTACTTTGGTTTGGTTGGAGTACTTTACGACTCGTCCTCGCCGCAGCTTCTTTACTCAGACACTGATGCTCTGCCTTTTCATATATGGTTGTCTCGCATTCTCGGTCAACTTTGCTTTTTTGAAAGGCTTCATTTAGCAGCCTCTCAATCGGGTCTTCTTCTGGCAGTTCTGTGGATTTTAGCGCCGATTCTGACCTCAGTTCCTCTGCGTTGTTTTCTAACGCTGAAAGAGTCTCTTCTTCATATAACAATGAATGGGAGACCATGTGGTAACTTGCTACACGGTCTTCGATGTCTTCTGATGAGTCATTTCCCTCATTATTGTCACTGTCTTCACCCTCAAGAATATGCTTGAGGAATTCTTCGAGTGTAACTGGTATCCACGCCTTCTGGTTATACTCCTCCACCGCGTCTATGTATTTTTGTATATCTGTGCGCTTGTCGTCATACTCGGCAGGCTGCAGAGGCGTCTTGGTCTTCTTCTTTTTCTTTGAAGACTTCGATGGCTTGACTTGGGGGTGTTTCCCCTCGTGAACATTTTTTGGTGCGGGGCGAAATTTTAGTATCCCTTTGATTATTTCGGGTTTAAGTGGACTTTTCCACCTGAGTGCCAGACATGCTTGTAGATCCTTCAACATTTTTTTGTTTTTCGCTGAAAGAACGACTTCTCATGGAGTTTCTTCCACGAGTGAGCATGATGCCCCCTGCACATCCACCTTTTTGGGAGTGTGCTTCTGGAATGGGTTTACCTTCCAGTTATCAGACAGCGTGAATTTCCCCTGTTAATACTGGTTCTCGACCCAGTTTTTGAAGACGTAGCAATCTTCAATTGGGTGACTCACCATCCTGTGATAGGAGCGGTAATTAGGGTTGTTGACGTCGCTAGGTTGCGTTGGACGCCGCAGGTCTGGCAATGTGATGAGTTTATTATGCATTTTTAATTCGAACAGTCTCTTCATCTTGTCGCGGGGAAACGAGTAAGTACGTCCTAGCCTCTCTTCCAAGGACGGGCGCGGGCGCGTGTTGTTCTGGCGGGCAGCCGGTTTTGGGCCACTCGGTTGTTGTTGCGTATTGGCAACGAAGGCCGCATTCCCTTTACCCTTGTTATTCCGAGGGTCCTTGTTTGAGGAGGAATGCCTATGGCCCATCTGATCCATCTGGGACAGTTTATCTATCAGAGCCTGAAAGGTTGTGGGATTGAAGAACGTCATGAACTGGAACATAATCGTTTGAGGATCAAGGGTCCCGATGAACATGCCCACGGCAGGAGACTCTTCAATGCGCTGTTCACATTTAGACCAAAGGTTTCGCCACCGGATCGCGTATTAGACCCAGGTTTCTCCCGGCTTTACCCTGGCATTGATTAATGCCGGGATCAGAGTGTGCTCGCTCGCACTGGCGAAACGCTATTTGAACAGCGGTTCCATTTATGGGAATGTTTTCACGGAGTCATTTGGGAGCTCCGAGTGCCATTCGAAGGCCGTTTCTGACAGGCTACCAACAAACTGGCGAAGCAACAGTTTATCGTATCCTCCAGTGTTGCCGCACAGAGCTCTGAATTGCACGACGTGCTGGTGAGGGTTGCATGTTATTTTGTAGACATAGAATATAGGGATCGTATATCCCGGAGGTTATTTTATTTGATCATACCAGTCTGGATATAGTTGACCGGTTCTGACGATTTGGCCGGCGGCTTCATTAGCTTGGTGAGCTCTTATTTGTTGAGCGATGTAATCATCTAGGACGGACTTAGAGATTGTTTCTTTTTTGGCCGTTGATAAGGCCGGAGGAGGGTTTGATATTTCCCCTCTGTCATCCTCGATGATTATTGGTGGATCTTCGGCCAGGTGCTCTGGTTGGATCATCATTTTAACCATGTTTTGGAACAAGAGTGTCATCTACTTTAGTAGCTTGCTCAGCGGCTTATTTATCCTTTCTCTCGAGCACCCTTCGCAGAAGCTCTGTATCGGTCTCTTACTCTTGGCGCTGTTCGGCCTCTTTGTCCAGTCTTTCTTTTTGTCGGGTAGGAGCCGTCATTTTATTCAGCATTTTCTGGAGCTTTTGCTGTTGCTCCTAAGCCTTTGTCAGCGACCGAGTTTGCGGTTGGTGACTTACCGAAGTACGGCTCTCTTCTTTCCCCTTGATCATATAGACCGTATATATGATTATGCTCCCAGATTTGGGGCGTTTAGATCCACCGCCTTTGGAATTTGCCGCGGACGATAGACTTTTCTCCAGCCTCGTTCTTTTATGGGAGATTGGAGTTGAAGGAGCTGTTATGATAGGCACCTGTTTAGGAGAAATCTCCCGTTGTATGGCAGAGGTGCGATCTTTTCCTTGCTGCCCCTTAAATTTCTTGGGTCGACGAGACTGATTTTCATCTAGCACAGAGTCTTGGAATTTTCACCAGACCTTATATATTTGCGAGGAGAGCCGCTGGTAAGGCCGCTCCGACTTTTCCTGCACTATAACTTTTGCAGGTGGGGGAGATTTCTTTAGCACCACCGTTGGGGAGTTTTTACGCATTCTCCTAAGTGGTTCAAAACAGTTCCCAGTTGGAATAGCAGTGTCGACCACCACCATAGGAGCTGGTGGGATGAATACAGAGGGAGAGTTGCCCCCAACCTGTCTTATCCGGCTCCAGTGGCGACGTCAAGCGTGACTTGCTGAAGGGACCGCCTCAGTTTTGGAAGCGGCTTCATCATGCCCCCGGCTTTGCTGCGGGGTTTCAATCGGTGTCAGCTTGTTGAAGATCGACGTCCTTGATAAGGTTTGTGGAGAGCCTGCCAATCTTTCTAAGACTGACCGTCTGATGGGAAAAGCACCTTTGCCGGCTTCGCCTGTAGCAGGAGTCAGGAGGGCTAGCCGTTTTGGGTAGCTCCTTCCGGAATCATAGGCTTATTTACGAGCCCGTTTGAGTTCTTGCTCAGCCTGTTGAAGAATGAGACGCCGGATTTGGACGGCTTATTGAGAGGGGCCGTTGTGGTTGCCAGTTGTTCGGTGCAATTTATTACATTTTAATACCGCTCAGTTCTTATCATTTTTTCAATAAAAAGTGCTATCTAATCTGTGTCTGCTCATTAGTACAGATTACAGGTACACAGGCAAAAACACTGGAGACGGTACACAACTTACACTGAAACGACGGTTGTTAGCCAGAACTACAAACGGGACAGAATACAGATCAAAGTCAAATAAGTTTTGCAACAAATAAAGTTGTGCACAAATAAAATCTTGTTTTGGTCCAACATGATCAAGTGTGATCAAGTCATGGTGTCATGCAAGTGGGCATGAACCATCATGAGGTATCAAGTGGGCAAACACTATCATGGTGTTTTGCAAGTGGACCTAAGCAAGTGGGTGAAAAGAGGTGATTTGAAGTATGAACATAACTCATTCCCACTTGATCTTTTCTCTGTACATTACTCTAGATTATACTCAATTGTGAATTAAAAGAAATAGCAACCACAGAGAGATGCTTAAGAGACTAGAAGACCACAGACCAAAAGTGGGCCCCAGACTCCTCATCATAGCCGCAAATTTAATCATATTGGTCGCAATTTGCGGCCAGTACATTACTAAATAGGTCCATCCAAGTTTGGTGGGTCCCTGTTGGTCTTGTCAGTCTAAGTTTATATGCAACCTTTTGATTTTGGGCTGCCTATATATAGAAGATATCAGATTAAGTTCTGGGTTGGATTTTTGGAGTAAGAACTTGAGTGTGTAACATTTGATAGCTTCCTCTTCTTTCCTCTTTGAGCTTTCATCTGAGAGCTCCATTAAGGAGGCTGAGATTGTTATCTAAGTTGTAGCTCTAATCCTTCCATTTTGTTAATAAAGAATTGCACTTATTTTTATTTACTTGTTTCGTGTTCTTCATTTCTCTTGTGTTTTGTTTTCTTTTTTAAACAATGGTTGTGTAACTTTATAGTTGTGGTGATGGTGATGATGTGAGATGAATGACTTTGCCTTCCTCCTTCCTTTATGAATGTTTAATGTGCTTAATAAGTGATTGTAACTTCAAGATTGTCATGGCATTGGTTTGATATGATATTTTGATTTTATGGTTACTTTGTAACCTCATCATATACCATACTCTCTCCAAGCTTCCATTGTGCAATGTTAAGGTTAGAATCACATTAGTGTTAATATTTCTAAGTGTTAGATAGGGTATTTTGTTAACAAAGTTGATTGACACCCTTCTCATTTCATATACCCTATACTATCATAACTCACTTAGCAAGTTTAATGCTAAACCACTTGCTCTCATATACTTATTTGTGTATTTGTTATTGATGTATGCTTGCTAACTCTTGTGCTCAGCGTTAATACTTCAAGTATGGATATACAAACGGTAAGTAAGAACAAGACGACTGTGTTTCATATCTTGCGTCGAATATCGACATCTTGATGGTTTGTGCTTCGCGAATGCCTTGACAAGTCGTGCTTTATGTCGGAATCAACACAAGGAGGAAACGACTCATGATCAAAGAAGCGTCGAAGAACTCGCCACGATTCAGCCATCCGAATGGAAGCCACGGCCACTTTCCTTAACTTGTTCTATAATTTCGTATTTTCTTATTTCATTTGTGACAAACCCAAATTCTTTCTCTTTGAACCTTTAATAACAATCTCTAATTACCAATTCCTATGGATCAACCTGTACTTGCTGGTTTCCGTCAACGCACCATATACTTGCGGTATTTTATAACTCGAGAATCACTTCGTGAAAAACTTTTAATCAAAAACCGACATATCCGATATTGAACCATATCCTTTTAAAAAGCACGACATTGTGAATCGCGCAACAAGCTTTTGGCGCCGTTGCCGGGGATGCGGTAGTCATTAGGGGTTTTTATTTCTGGTTCAATTGTATATACATACTAACAAACTTGTAAGTCCACGTTACCCATCCCGGTTCTTACGGGGATGCGGAATAGGTAAAAAAAAAAACGATTTTTGATACTAGGTAACATGGACTAGAAAAGAGGATCTTTGCTAAACAAAAACCTAGCAAACTAACTACAAGTTTACCTACTCGGTTAGAAAGTTATATCTAGGTCTTGAACTCCTTCTCTTCTTGCTCCTTGGAGTAGTTTGAACGGCTCCTCCCTGTAGTCTTCTCTTTGTCGAAGAAGGATCCACCCGAAGGCCTCTACCTTGAGCTCCTACCTCAACCTAAAGGTAACTAAAGTGCTTGGCTTGGTAAACCTAGAACCCTAGAATGAGTAGAGAGGAGTTATGGTGGTTTTATCTCAAGAGTTCATGATTCTCAACTCATGAGAGATGAGAGCTTTGAGAGAGAGAGGAAGAGGATGAACTAAAACTATGAGAGAGAAAGTGCAAGAAATAATGATGATATTTTACAACCATACTCTCATATTAGGAATAATGATAATAATAATAATTAAGAAATTGTGATGGTTAGTTTATGAATGACCATTATCATTTCATCATTTAATGCATTTACAAGAAACAAGAAGCATCTTTGAAATGAAATGATGATGGTCAACAAGTCAACAATGGTCAACTGGTTAATAAAGTCAACAAGTCAACAAAAAGTCAAATTGTCAATAACCCTAACCATGACACAATTATCCTTAATTAATATTATTAACCATATTCCTCATTCTCATTAGGGTTTGGAAAAAGTCAACGGTCAACAACCCTAATGAGAATTCTCTGCCTCTGCCTCTGTCAACTGTGCATACACACCCGCACCCGTGTTCCGAGGAACACGAATACCATGAGAAAAAACCAATCCCAAAACAAATACTAGGATCTGGTTTAAACCAAAGCCCACTAGTAATAACTGTCCGGACAGCAAACGTGCACAAGTGCGCGGATGTGAGCGAACCCCGTCGCAAAACCATGCGACCTCTACTCTGTTTTGCCCAAAGGCGAACAACCCTCTGTGTGGGAGTCTAAAAACTCGACACTACGCTGGCAGTGGGTTTAACCACAGGCCGCAAGCGGTACTAGCCGTACGTAACGGTCTCCAGGTAGATGCCGATAAGAAGACTGATGAGGTGAACCCATCCTAACTCCTACTGAGCCTGAATGTGACAATTTCCGTACAGTCCGGTCTGTTCGTCTGAGAGTATCGCATGGCGGGCCTAGGGGACGGTAAACGTCAGTCCCCTAATAGCGGTACAAGTCGTGTCGGAGTGTAGCCCGGAACATCCTGAGATAACACTGGAAACGCTACCAGTATATCTCGCTTGCCTTGGCCAGGGACTTTGTGTAGTGGCTCTCCTAGACACAGCGCGATATCAACCCCCAATACCGGGAGAGACGAATCCTGTCTAACCGTCACTGTCTCCAAGTGCTTCGGGACTGCATCCAACTGCTACCTGTTTGCACGACTCATTTGAGCTGTGGTAGGGTAGCAATCTAAGAACAGCGGGAACACACTCGAGGCAAAGTGACAGTGTCAAGTCAGCGGACTAAGCTGTACTCATGTCACCTGGGAACTGATAACTGATGATAGGTATAGTACCAACCAACAGTTCCCGACGAGTCCTGTCCAGTGTACTCATAACCTAACGAGCACCGCATACTATCTCAAGTACGACGTACTAATGGCTGTGGGACAGACCATCTCCCCTGCTGGTATGAGAAGCGCATACGCTAGTCTACTCCGGAGTATCGATGCCCCGTCTCGATAATCCAACGACTAGGGACCTGTATAAGGATGTGCTTGTAGATTATCTAGCCCCCACTAGTGTGACTGCCATCACAACGCTGGTAATCAAGCAAAGATCCTAAGGGCTCCACTAATGTGTATAGGCGATATGCTAAAAGAAACACATGCACACATTAAAGTAGAAACAAACCAAGTAGCATACTACCATTTCGAGCAAGATTGTCTATACAACTATGAATATCCCAAGCTTCCATCAAGTAATATACAAACTAGTATGATACAATAATGGCCTCTAGGGCATATACACTAACAATCTCCCACTTGCACTAAGGCTATGTACTGGCGTATCGAAGACCTATCATCTCGATGAGCCGCTCGAACTGAGTCTGGGATAAGGCCTTCGTGAATGGATTTGCAGTGTTATCTTCTGTAGCAACCCTCTGAACCTCGATCTCCCGGCGATCCACGATCTCCCTGATCAGGTGATACCGCCTCAAGATGTGTTTGGACTTCTGATGGGACCTGGGTTCCTTTGCTAAAGCTATAGCCCCGTTGTTGTCATAATACAGAGGTATTGGATCAACAATGGACGGAACCACCTGAAGTTCTGTCAAGAACTTCCTCATCCAGACGGCTTCTTTTGCGGCATCAGATGCAGCGATATATTCCGCTTCCATCGTCGAGTCAGCAACGGTTTCCTGTTTGGAACTCTTCCAACACACCGCCCCTCTATTGAGGGTAAAGACATAACCCGACATGGATTTGGAGTCATCCTTGTCACTCTGGAAGCTGGAGTCAGCAAAGGCCTCCATCTGGAGGTCTTTTCCGCCGTAAACTAAAAACATGTCCTTAGTCCTTCTCAGGTACTTCAGAATGTTCTTTACCGCTATCCAGTGCTTCTCCCCAGGGTTTGACTGATACCGGCTTACCACACTCAGTGCATAAGCTACATCTGGTCTGGTACACAATATCGCATACATTATAGAGTCTACCGCAGAAGCGTAGGGTATAATGGACATGCGATCCCTTTCCAAATCAGTCTTGGGAGACAACTCTTTAGAGAGGGTGATCCCGTGACAAGCCGGTAAATTACCGCGCTTGGACTCTTCCATACTAAATCTTTTCAGTATGGTGTCGATGTACCTGGACTGCGAAAGTCCTAATATCCTCTTGGACCTATCACGATGGATCCGGATCCCAGAATGTAAGAGGCATTACCCAGGTCTTTCATGGAGAACCTGTGTGACAAGAACCCTTTGACAGATTGTAGCATAGGAATGTCATTTCCTATCAAGAGAATGTCATCCACGTATAAAATGAGGAATACGACAGTTCGTGCTACAATTTTACTATAGATGCATGGTTTATCTGGATTTTTGATAAAGCCAAATTCTTTGACCGTCTCATCAAAAAAGATGTTCCAACTCCGCGATGCCTGCTTCAGTCCATAAATGGACTTAAGCAACTTGCACACCTTCCCGCTGCTCCCACTTTGAATGAAACCCTCTGGCTGGTCCATATAGACACACTCCTCTAAATTTCCGTTTAGAAAAGCGGTCTTTACGTCCATCTGCCAAATCTCATAATCGTAGAAGGCAGCAATGGCAAGAAGGATCCGAATGGATTTGAGCATAGCCACTGGAGAAAAGGTTTCGTCATAGTCCAAACCAGGTCTTTGACGAAAACCCTTTGCAACAAGTTTAGCCTTATAGGTCTCAACCTGTCCATCTACACCAATCTTCTTTTTGAAGATCCATTTGCAGCCTACGGGTTTTACCGAAATGGTGTACATGGACTCCATTTCGGTCCGCATTGCATCCAGCCATTTTACCGAGTCAGCGCTCTGAATGGTCTGCTGGAAGCTAGTCGGCTCATCATTATCAATGATGCAATCCTCTCTATCCCCGTCTATGAGAAAACCGTAGTATCTCTCGGGCGGTTGAGACTGCCTACTACTTCTGCGGAGCGGCGTAGGAATGTCCTGTTCTTTCGAACCTTTTGGTTCTACTAAGCCTTCAGTAATAGCTTGTGGCTCTGGAATTTCTTCCAGTTCTATTGCGCTCCCACTTATCTGATTTTCTAAAAATTCAGTTTCCAAGAAGCAGGCATGACGAGAAACAAAAACCTTTTGTTCCTCTGCGCAATAGAAGAAATATCCCTTAGAGTTCTTTGGATATCCCATAAACTTGCACTGTACTGAGCGTGCCTCGAGTTTTTCCGCATGCTGCTTTTTGACAAAAACTGGGCATCCCTATGTCTTAATGTGCTTAAGATAGGGTTTCTTTCCACTCTACATCTGATATGGTGTGGTAGGCACTGTCTTAGTTGGAACTCGGTTCAAAAGGTATGCAGCTGATTCTAGTGCATATCCCCAGAATGATCGCGGCAACTCAGCGTTACTCATCATAGAACGTACCATATCCAATAAGGTTCGGTTCCGTCTCTCCGATACACCATTATGTTGTGGGGTGTATGGAGGAGTAAGTTGAGAGAGAATTCCATTCTCTTTTAAGTAACCTAGGAACTCGGTACTCAAGTATTCACCACCTCGATCAGATCTCAGTGTCTTGATACTTTTGTCTGTTTGTTTTTCTACTTCATTCTTGTATTCCTGGAATTTTTCGAAGGCTTCTGATTTATGCTTCATTAAGAAGGCATATCCGTACCTTGAAAAATCATCCGTAAAAGTAATGAAGTAAGAATAACCGCTTCGCGTATATATAGACATTGGACCGCATACATCGCTGTGTACGAGTCCCAAGAGCTCGCTCGCTCTTACTCCGTGTCCAGTGAACGGAGTCTTTGTCATCTTTCCTTTGAGACATGATTGACAAGTTGCATATGATTGATATTCGAACGGATCCAAATATCCTTCTTTATGCAACTTAGTTAACCTTGTCTCATTGATGTGGCCCAGTCTACAATGCCATAAGAAAGTATGATTTATTTCTGGAGACTTTCTTTTGTGTGTATTCTGGACATTGAAAATCTGTGGTTGGTTCAAAACGTATATACCGTTACTTAATGTACCCGACCCAATCAGAACATGATTAAGGTGAACGTTTACAACATCGCTTACAAATACAAAATCATAACCTTCTTTAGACATTAAAGATACAGATATGATATTATAAGTCGCACTGGGTACAAAATAATAGTCACGCAAAACCAAAACATGTCCATCTGACAATCCCAAGTGATAGTCCCCACGGACTCAGCATCCATGCCAGCTCCGTTTGCAACTCTGAGGGTCATATCACCTGCCTTCAAAACCCTACGCTTTCTCAGTGCCTGCAAAGAATTACAGATATGAGATCCTGATCCGGTATCCAATACCAAGGAAGTAGAGTTTACTGATAGACAGTTTGCAATAACATACACACCTGAAGCCGAAGCCACAACTTTCTTCGGGTCCTGGTTCTTGGCCTTCCAAGCCCTGCAATCTTTTTTCCAGTGTCCTTTCTTATGACAATAAAAGCACTCTTCCTTCCCCACAAGCTGTCCCGCTACCTTTGCTACCTTTGCCTTTCCCTTGGTTTCCACTTTACTAACACCGCCCCTTGGTTTGTTAGGGGTCTTCTTCTTCTTTCCCTTGGCTTTCGCCTTGGACCTAGAAGAGGAAGGTCCTCCAACAGACAAAGTGGATGTTTCCATTACTTTCTGTAAGGTGCCCTCTGCACTCCTCAACATGTTAAAGAGTTCCGGAAGTTCAACTTCTTTTCTTTGCATGTTGAAGTTCAGGATAAACTGGGCGTAAGTGGAAGGAAGGGACTGGAGAATCAAGTCAGTGTAGAGCTCGTTCTCTAACGTGGTCCCGAGGTCCGCGAGCTCTTCAATATAGCCAATCATCTTAAGCATGTGTTCCGTTACAGATGATCCGATGGCCAATCTCGCCGAAAATAACTTTTTTGAGACTTCGTATTGGGCGATACGGGATTGTTCTCTATACAGATCCTTTGTGTGGAGAAATATGGATTCAAGATCCATATCCTCGTGCCTCCTCTAATGTACATTGTCCATAGAGGCAAGCACGAGGCACTTGGCCTTCGCGCAATCAATCTCCCAGGTCTTACGGATTTCTTTATCCGCGACGCTGGATTGAGGACCTGGGACAGGGGGAGCTTTGGTGGTAAGAAGATACCCCAACTTGTCATAAGTGATTGCCATTTTGACATTCCTGAGCCAATCTTTATAGTTTGGCCCTGTCAGTATGTTTTTATCTAGCAGTAACTTAAGTCCGGTCATGATGTTTGGTCGCTGCAATTAGGAGAGAGAGAAGAAACACTTTAGCATGATGCTCTTGTAAGTTTAGAGTGGTTTTTAGTTTGTCTAAACAGGATGGCTCCCACTGTTTCTCGAATCCTTCCTCAAACCCTTCCTCAAACCAAAAAGGAAGAATTAGTCGGGATCAATCTTACCGTACAATACTTGCTTAACCGTTCAGCCAGGCCAGTGTTGGTATTTCGAGGGAGGTTTTCCAATGCTTTCGCGAAGTTCCTTAATTAAATAATCTCTTTTCCCTGTGGGCGTAGCCCCGCTAACACCTTTCTAGACACCTACTTGGTTTATAATTAAGTGAGAAAGTTCCCGAGGAGTAGCATATACTCACAGTAGGATCGGGATCCAAATATCATCGTGTGATAAAACTGAAGGAATCCTACCAGAATCATCACACTCCAAATGGTATGCAACACTAGCAAGTTTCAGTTTCTTTAGAAACTCCCGATATGGATTTTTGTCCCATGCTCTTATGACCTTGACTTTGGCCAACAAATCATAAGTCACATGTCAAATTCTACCCATCATTTTCCAGGTTAATTTGAACCCACCCGTACCTACCCTTGATTTTGGCCAACAAGGCAGTATGACTGTTCCACCAACACATCTATCTATGCTACATATGAATATCCAATAGCTACCAATCACTATGTCTTGACTTTGGCCAACAAACATAGCTTGAATACCATTGAGTATCCATATGAAATGACGGAGAGCTACGAATGGTTTTGGCAAAACCGTGAACGTAGTGAACTTGATATAATCGAAGGAACGTGATAGCTTTTAAAAGGAGTGGTTCAAGCTCCGCGATTTAAAAGTTTTCTGTTTTGAAAAGAAACCGAGTGGTTTTGAAATTGTTCCAACGACTTAATTTTGGTTTATTTTCTTGCATTAATTTAATGCGTCCCATCAATTAATCCTACCATTGCAGAAAACAACGAAAATATGACGTACGCTTATGCCATCCGCATTCGCCACGGGGCCCCGTCATCACCCGTTAGGTTACTTAACTAACGACAGAGCGGGGGCTGGACTAGCGCGGATGCAAAACATAAGCAACGCTTACTAGATATCATATATAGATATATACATTCGTTAGATGCAATGATAGCCATTCCAGATCACAGATGAACATATTGGATATGCTAGGAATCCACGTTTCGTTCGAGCCTGCAACGAAAAACAGATTACACGGCCGCGATGAATAGCCAAAACCCCACCCTAGACCCCTACGGGTGTAGCAAACTACCCGCCAAGTACCCGAAGTGAAGCAACCTCCCTCAACAACGTGAGTAGGCCACTCGGCACTTCGAGGTACCCGGTAGTTTGTGCACCCCACCTTGGGTCTATCCTAGGAGCAAAAACAGTAAAAGAAATAATATACAATGGCGGCTACAACCTCATCCCGGATGTGCGGCCATACAAATAATATTACATCAATTTACATATTACATCAAAAGAAAGATAAAGAAAACTTTCATCTCACAACCCCCGGCTATTCATCCGCGACAATCCAATTAGTTCATATACACAATCCAACAACATTACAGATCACAGATATGCACAACCCCCATTAATCGACGTATAGCGATTAGTCGACGTTCAGTGGATATATCACATTACAGATATAACCAATTAGCAAAGGTCTGTAGAACTTCGATCAAAACACCAATTTGTAACTACCCCAAATACAACTTTGTTCTCTGAAAATTCTGGGCAGAAACAAAATACTTTAAAAATCCCAAAACAGTACACTGAACAAACTGCAGCAAACCCGAGTCGCGGCCGAGTCAACTCGGCCGCGGATCCACGGCGAAACGCATGGTTTCGCCGCGCTTCCGCGGCGCGTTGACCGAGTCGTGGGCTCGGTTTTTCTGCATGTTCTTAAAAAACCCTGCACCGAATTTTAAGATATGTAGAATTATTTTTAGAGCAGTTTTAAAAATCGGCAGAAACTTGAGGATTTTAACGTGTTTTGCGATTTTTTCTCGAATCGAAATTCTAAATACTTTGCTAACATGCTAGTTGTTGTTTAGCTAGGCTCTGATACCACTGTAAGTCCACGTTACCCATCCCGGTTCTTACGGGGAGGCGGAATAGGTAAAAAAAAAACGATTTTTGATACTAGGTAACATGGACTAGAAAAGAGGATCTTTGCTAAACAAAAACCTAGCAAACTAACTACAAGTTTACCTACTCGGTTAGAAAGTTATACCTAGGTCTTGAACTCCTTCTCTTCTTGCTCCTTGGAGTAGTTTGAACGGCTCCTCCTCGTAGTCTTCTCTTTGTCGAAGAAGGATCCACCCGAAGGCCTCTACCTTGAGCTCCTACCTCAACCTAAAGGTAACTAAAGTGCTTGGCTTGCTAAACCTAGAATCCTAGAATGAGCAGAGAGGAGTTATGGTGGTTTTATCTCAAGAGCTCATGATTCTCAACTCATGAGAGATGGGAGCTTTGAGAGGGAGGAAGTGTAAGTCGATGTACAACACCCCACGACTTGCGGGGAGGCGGAAATATGAAGAACGATCTTGTTCTTTGCTTAAACATCGACTAACCGCAAGAATCGAAGCTAAACGATAACTAACATCAAACATAGAAGTTAACAACTACTATGTAAAGGGATTATACCTAAAGAACCGTGTCCTTCGTCTTTACGAACTCTACCTCCTCCTCGGCCTTCTCGAAGTAGTAGACGATCCACCCGAGAGCTTTACTCCAAGCTAAGCCTCTAAACTTGAGGCAACTAACTTTCTTTAAGTGCTAATCAAAGAAGCTAGGTGATATAGAGTGAGGGTTATGGTTTAATTAGTCTAACTAATCCTTGTACTCAACACATGAGAGGGGAGGATTAGGGTTTGAAGAGGGAGAGCTTGAGGAGAGAGAAGGTGAAGATAATAATGAAGTGAGAATAATGAGTTATGATAATATATATCAAGCATTTCTTTTTATCAAGAAAAGAAAATAAATCAATTTAACAACCATGCTTGATAATATATAGTGATGATTCATCTCCATGAGTCATTAAGCATTTATGATGCATTAATGACATGGATGAATCATCCATATGACTCACTAATCACATTCATTGTATATGCCACCTAAACCTCCTTAGTCACCATCTTCTAGAAGCTTCTCGCGCAATTACGAGAACGCCCCTCCTTTCCGCAAAAATACGGAAAAACTTTAGACTGTATAAATCCAATAACCGGATACCAGTAACTGGTTTAAACCAAAGCCGACTGGTAAAAACTGTCCGAAAGTTGTACGTGTGTAAACACACGTATGCGTCCGAACCCTTGTCGTAAAACCATACGACCTCTATATCGTTTCGCCTGGAGTAGGGAAACTCTCTGTGTGGGACTCTAGAGACTCGACTACTACGCTGGCAGTGGGTTTAACCACAGATCGCAAGCAGTAATAGCTGTACGTAACGGTCCCCAGGTAGATGTCGATAAGAAGGCCGATGAGGAAACCCATCCGAACTCCTACTGAGTCTGATGTGACAATCTCCATACAGTCCGGTCCGTTCGTCTAAGACTATCGCATATCGGGCCTAGGGGACGGCAAGCGTCAGTCCCCTAATAGCGGTATAAGTCGTGTCGGAGCGAAGCCCATTACACCCTGAGAAACTACTGGAACCTACCAGCAAATCTCGCTTGCCCTAGCCAGGGACTTTGCGTAATGGCTCTCTGACACAGCGTGATATCAACCCCAATACCGGGAGAGACGAATCCTGTCTAACCGCCACTGCCTCCAAGTGCTCGGGACTGCACCCAACTGCTACCTGTTTGCACGACTCCTTTGAGCCGTGGTAGGGTAGCAATCTAAGAACAGTAGGACACACTCGAGGCGAAGTAGCAGTGTCAAGTATGCGGACTATGCTGTACTCATGTCACCTGGGAACTGTTCACTGACGACTGGTATAAAACCAACCAACAGTTCCCTGTGAGTCCTGTCCGGTGTACCCGTAACCTAACGAGCATCTGCATACTATCTTCAGTACGACGTACTGACGGCTGTGGGACAGACCATCTCCCCAACTGGGATGAGAAGCGTACACACTAGTCTACTCCGGAGTATCGATGCCCTGTCTCGATAATCCAACGACTAGGGACCTGAATAAGGATGTGCTTGTAGACTACCCAGCCCCCACTAGTGTGACTGCCATCACAACGCTGGTAGTCAAGCAAGATCCTAAGAGCTCTATCAATACGTATACTCATATATTAAGATAGAAAAACCGAGTAGCATACTACCATGTTTAGCAAGACTGTTATATACATGTGAATATCCCAAGCTTCCATTAAGTAATATACAAACTAGTATGATACAGTAATGGCCTTCTAGGGCATAAACACTAACAATCTCCCACTTGCACTAGGGTCATGTACTGGCGTATCGAAGACCGATGATCTCGAGTAGCCTCTCGAACTGAATCTGAGGTAGGGCCTTTATGAATGGATCAGCAATGTTTTCTTCAGAAGCAACTCTCCGAACCTCGATCTCCTGACGATCAATGATCTCCCTGATCAGGTGATACCGCCTTAAGATGTGTCTGGACTTCTGATGGGACCTTGGTTCCTTTGCTAAAGCTATAGCTCCGTTGTTGTCGCAATACAGAGGTATTGGGTCAACTATGGTAGGAACCACCTGAAGTTCTGGTAGGAACTTCTTTATCCAGACTGCTTCTTTTACGGCATCGCAAGCAGCTATATACTCCGCTTCCATCGTTGAGTCAGCAACGGTGTCCTGCTTGGAGCTCTTCCAGCACACCGCCCCTCCATTGAGGGTAAAGACATAACCCGACATGGACTTGGAATCGTCCTTATCACTCTGAAAGCCGGAATCAGCAAAGGCCTCCAACCTGAGGTCTTTTCCGCCGTAAACCAAGAACATCTCCTTAGTCCTTCTCAGGTACTTGAGAATGTTCTTTACTGCTATCCAGTGCTTCTCCCCTGGGTCTGACTGATACCGGCTTACCACGCTCAGTGCGTAAGCTACATCTGGTCTGGTGCACAACATCGCATACATTATAGAACCTACCGCAGAAGCGTAGGGTATAATAGACATGCGTTCCCTTTCCAAATCAGTCTTGGGAGACATCTCTTTGGAGAGGGTGATTCCGTGACAAGCCGGTAGATTACCGTGCTTAGAATCTTCCATACTGAATCTTTTCAGTACAGTGTCGATATACCTGGACTGCGAAAGTCCCAACATCCTCTTGGATCTATCACGATAGATCTGGATCCCCAGAATGTAAGAGGCATCACCCAGGTCTTTCATGGAGAACCTGTGTGACAAGAATCCTTTGAAAGATTGTAGCATAGGAATGTCATTTCATATCAATAGAATGTCATCCACGTACAAGACGAGGAACACGACACTTCTAGCTACAACTTTACTATATATGCACGGTTCATCTGGATTTTTGATAAAGTCATATTCTTTGACTGTCTCATCAAAACAGATGTTCCAACTCCGCGATGCCTGCTTTAGTCCATAAATGGACTTAAGCAGCTTGCATACTTTCCCGCTGCTCCCACTCTGATTGAAACCCTCTGGCTGATCCATATAGACACACTCTTCTAAATTTCCATTTAGAAAAGCCGTCTTTACATCCATCTGCCAGATTTCATAATCATGGAAGGCAGCAATAGCAAGAAGGACCCGAATGGATTTGAGCATAGCCACTGGAGAAAAAGTTTCGTCATAGTCCAAACCAGGTCTTTGACGAAAACCCTTTGCAACAAGTCTAGCCTTATAGGTTTCCACCTGTCCATCTACACCAATATTTTTCTTGAAGATCCATTTGCATCCTATGGGTTTTACCCCATCTGGAGCAAAGTCCAAAGTCCATACTTTGTTGGTGTACATGGACTCCATTTCGGTCCGCATTGCATCTAGCCATCGTACCGAGTCGCCGCTCTGGATGGCCTGCTGGAAGTCAGTAGGTTCATCATCATCTATGATGCAATCCTCTCTATCCCCATCTATGAGAAAACCGTAGTATCTTTCAGGCGGATGAGATGGCCTACTACTCTTGCGGAGGGGTGCGGGAATGTCCTGTTCTTCTTGAACTACTGGTTCTACCAAACTTTCAGTATTAGTTTGTGGTTCTGGAATTTCTTCCAGTTCTATTTCGCTCCTACTTATTTCCTTTTCTAAAAACTGATGTTCCAGAAAATGGGCATTACGAGAAACAAAAACCTTTTGTTCCTCTGCGTAATAGAAATAATATCCCTTGGAGTTCTTTGGATATCCCACAAACATACATTTTACTGATCGTGCATCGAGCTTGTCCACATGCTGCTTTTTAACAAAAGCTGGACATTCCCAAATCTTCATATGCTGAAGATGGGGTTTCTTCCCAGTCCACATCTGATATGGAGTGGTAGGCACAGTCTTGGTAGGGCCCTGTTCAGAAGATATGCTGCTGATTCTAGCGCATAACCCCAAAAAGATCGCGGTAACTCAGCATTACTCATCATGGATCGTACCATATCCAATAGGGTTAGATTCCGTCTCTCCGATACACCGTTATGCTGTGGAGTGTATGGAGGAGTAAGCTGAGAGAGATTTCCTTTCTCTTTTAGGTAACCTAGGAACTCGGCACTCAAGTATTCACCACCTCGATCAGATCTAAGTGTCTTGATACTTTTGCCGGTTTGGTTTTCTACTTCATTCTTATACTCTTGGAATTTCTCAAAAGCCTCGGATTTATTTTTCATCAGATAAATGAATCCGTACCTTGAGTAATCATCCGTGAAAGTAATGAAATAGGAAAAACCACCTCTTGCATGTGTAGACATTGGACCGCATACATCGCTGTGTATGAGTCCTAAGAGCTCGCTCGCTCTTACTCCTTGTCCAGTAAATGGAGTCTTTGTCATCTTTCCTTTGAGACAAGATTGACAAGTGTCATAAGTTTGATATTCGAACGAGTCCAAATATCCTTCTCTATGCAACTTAGTCAACCTTCTCTCATTGATGTGACCCAGTCTACAATGCCATAAGAAAGCTTTATTTAAATCTGGAGACTTTCTTTTAAGTGTGTTCTGGACATTGAAAATTTGGAGTTGGTTTAAAACATATATACCGTTATTTAGTGTACCGGACCCAATCAAACCATGATTAAGGTGGATGTTAACAACATCTCTTACAAACGTGAAATCATAACCTTTATTTGATAACAAGGAAACTGATATGATATTACACGTTAAGCTTGGTACAAAAAAAACAGTTATGTAAAACCAAAATGTGTCCACTCGTCAATCCTAGGTGATAATCCCCGACGGACGTAGCTCCCACGCTAGCCCCGTTAGCAACCTTTAGGGTCATATCACCTTCCTTCAGCACTCTACGGTTTCTCAGTGCCTGTAATGAATTGCAAATATGAGATCCTGATCCGGTATCCAATACCCATGAAGTAGAGTTGATCGACAGACAATTCTCAATTACAAACACACCTGAAGTCGAAGCCACAGCTTGCTTCGGTTCCTGGTTCTTGGCGTTCCACGCCTTGCAATCCTTCTTCCAGTGCCCTTTCCTGTGACAATGGAAGCACTCATCCTGGCCAACTACCGGTACCGCAAACTTTTTCTTTCCCTTCTCTCCCACCTTACTAACATCTCCTCTAGGTTTGGTGGCGGCCTTCTTCTTCCTTCCTTTGGCCTTAGCCTTGGACCCGGAAGAAGATGCACCGCTAACAAACATAGCGGGTGTTTCCCTTGCTTTCTGCAAGGTGCCCTCTGCACTCCTTAACATGTTCAGGAGTTCCCGAAGTTCAACTTCTTTTCTTTGAAGGTTGAAGTTCAGGATAAACTGGGCGTAGGTGTGAGGAAGGGACTGGAGAATAAGGTCTGTATAGAGCTCATTATCCAAAGTCGTCCCAAGGTCTGCGAGCTCTTCAATATAGCCGATCATCTTTAGGACATGTTCTCCTACCGATGACCCGACAGCCAACCTCGCTCGAAACAAGTTCTTAGAGGTCTCGTATCTTGCTATACGAGATTGCTCTCCATAAAGTTCCTTTGTATGGAGAAATATGCCATCTAGGTTCATATCCTCGTGCCTCCTCTGATGTTCATTGTTCATTGAGGCAAGCACGATGCACTTGGCTTTCGCGCAATCTAAATCCCAGGTTTTGCGGATTTTCTTATCCGCATTGCTGGATTTGGGACCAGGGACAGCAGGTGCCGTAGCGGTGAGGACGTACCCCAGTTTGTCATAGGTCAAAACCATTTTGACATTCCGCAGCCAATCTTTATAGTTTGGCCCTATCAGTATATTTTTCTCTAAAAGTAACTTAAGTCCAGTCATTTTCAGGGTCGCTGCAATTAGGAGAGAGAGAAGAAAACTCTTTAGCATGATGCTCTTGCAAGTTTAGAGTGGTTTTTAGTTTATCTAAACTGGATGGCTCCCACTGTTTCTCGAATCCTTCCTCAAACCATAAAAGAAGATTAGGCAGGACTATTCTCACTGTACAATACTTGCTTAACCGTTCAGCCAGGCTAGTGTCGATACTTCAAGGGAGGTTTTCCAACGCTTTCGCGAAGTTCCTTAATTAAATAACCTCTTTTCTCTGGGGGCGTAACCCCGCTGACACCTTTCTTGACACCTACTTGGTTTATAGCATTGATCGTTAAGTGACGAATATCCTGATAAGTAGCATATACTCACAGTAGGATCGGGATCCAAATATCATCGTATGATAATGTTGAAGGAATCCTACCAACATTCATCAAACTCCAAATGGTATGCAACTCTTTGCAAATTTCAGTTTCTTTAGAAATTCCCGATATATATTTTTGCCCCATGCTCTTATGACCTTGGCGTTCGGTCAAAATGTCATAAGTCACATGTCAAGTTCTACCCATCATTATCTTGTCAATTTGAACCCATCCGTATATATCCTTGACGTTCGGCCAAAATGATAATACGACTGTCCCAAACTAACTCATCTATCTATGCAACAAATGAGTACCCAGTAGCTACCAAACACTATGCCTTGGCGTTAGGTCAAAATACATAGCTTGAATACTACTGAATACCCAGATGAAATGACGGAGGGCTACGAATGGTTTTGGCGAAACCGTGAACGTAGTGAACTTGATATAACCGAAGGAACCTGATAGCTTTTAAAAGGAGTGGTTAAAGCTCCGCATTTAAAAATATCTGTTTTTAAAATTAACCGAGTGGTTTCTTTTAAATTGTTCCAACGATTAACTTTTGGTTTATTTTCTTTGCATTATAAATAATGCGTCCCATCATTAACCTACCATTGCAGAAAACAACAAAAATACAACGTCCTCTTATGCCATCCGCATTCGCCACGGGGTCCCGTCATCACCCGTTAGGTTACTTAACTAACGACAGAGCGGGGGCTGGGCTAGTGCGGGTGTAAAACATAAGTGACGTCTAAATAGCTATCATATATAGATATTGTACATTCGTCAGACGCTATAATAGGCATTCCAGATCACAGATGAACTTTATTGGATTTGCAAGCAATCCGTGTTTGTTTTGAGCCTGCAACAAAAGACGGATTACACAGTTGTGATGAATAGCTATTACCCCACCCAAGACCCCAACGGGTACGGCAAACTACCCGCCCGGCAGTTTGTGCACCCCACTTGGGTCTGTCCTAGGAGCAAAAACAGTAAAATGAAATAATACAATGGTGGCTACAACCGCAACCTGGATGTGCCCTGCAAAATAATATTACAACAAATTACATTTATATCAAATGAATTAAATAATAACCCATCACATAACCCCGGCTATACATCACAACATTCCAACACGGTTCATATCCACAAACAGTAAAAACCATTACAGAAATGTGCAACCCCCTGCCAACCGACATACTAGCAGTTAGGGGAGGTTTACGAACACATTATACAAATACAGATATAATCCAACAAGCAAATACTGTATAATTTCGATCGATTAAACACTTTTAATTTTGCTCCAATACTTCTCTGTAAATCTGAAACCTGAGCAAAAAGAAAAACTTCCAGAAAATACCAAATATCACAGAGAAGCAACACAGGAAATTTGGGTTCCTGAATCGCTAACTCGGCGGCGGAAGCGCGGCGGATCGGTGCGATCCGCCGCGGTTCCGTGGCTCTTTAGGCGATTCAGGGGCCCAAATTTCTTGGGTGTTCTTATACTGTCTTTTTAAGCTTTCTGAACCTCCCTGAAAAATTTTAGGACTTCATTTAAAATTCGACAGAAACTTGTGATTTCGGGGTTTTCCGGTTTCGTTTTTTCCGTTCGAAATTCATACAAATTTGCAAGTAAGTTATTTATTGTTTAGCGAGGCTCTGTTACCACTGTAAGTCGATGTACAACACCCCACGACTTGCGGGGAGGCGGAAATATGAAAAACGATCTTGTTCTTTGCTTAAACATCGACTAACCGCAAGAATCGAAGCTAAACGATAACTAACATCAAACATAGAAGTTAATAACTACTATGTAAAGGGATTATACCTAAAGAACCGTGTCCTTCGTCTTTACGAACTCCACCTCCTCTTCGGCCTTCTCGAAGTAGTAGACGATCCACCCGAGAGCTTCACTCCAAGCTAAGCCTCTAAACTTGAGGCAACTAACTTTCTTTAAGTGCTAATCAAAGAAGCTAGGTGATATAGAGTGAGGGTTATGGTTTAATTAGTCTAACTAGTCCTTGTACTCAACACATGAGAGAGGAGGATTAGGGTTTGAAGAGGGAGAGCTTGAGGAGAGAGAAGGTGAAGATAATAATGAAGTGAGAATAATGAGTTATGATAATATATATCAAGCATTTCTTTTTATCAAGAAAAGAAAATAAATCAATTTACTAACCATGCTTGATAATATATAGTGATGATTCATCTTCATGAGTCATTAAGCATTTATGATGCATTAATGACATGGATGAATCATCCATATGACTCACTAATCACATTCATTGTATATGCCACCTAAACCTCCTTAGTCACCATCTTCTAGAAGCTTCTCGCGCAATTACGAGAACGCCCCTCCTTTCCGCAAAAATACGGAAAAACTTTAGACTGTATAAATCCAATAACCGGATATCAGTAACTGGCTTAAACCAAAGCCGACTGGTAAAAACTGTCAGAAAGTCGTACGTGTGTAAACACACATATGCGTCCGAACCCTTGTCGTAAAACCATACGACCTCTATATCTTTCGCCTGGAGTAGGGAAACTCTCTGTGTGGGACTCTAGAGACTCGACTACTACGCTGGCAGTGGGTTTAACCACAGACCGCAAGCGGCACTAGCTGTACGTAACGGTCCCCAGGTAGATGTCGATAAGAAGGCCGATGAGGAAACCCATCCGAACTTCTACTGAGTCTTATGTGACAATCTCCATACAGTCCGGTCCGTTCGTCTAAGACTATCGCATATCGGGCCTAGGGGGCGGCAAGCGTCAGTTCCCTAATAGCGGTATAAGTCGTGTCGGAGCGAAGCCTATTACACCCTGAGAAACTACTGGAACCTACCAGCAAATCTCGCTTGCCCTGGCTAGGGACTTTGCGTAATGGCTCTCTGACACAGCGTGATATCAACCCCAATACCGGGAGAGACGAATCCTGTCTAACCGCTACTGCCTCTAAGTGCTCGGGACTGCACCCAACTGCTACCTGTTTGCACGACTCCTTTGAGCCGTGGTAGGGTAGCAATCTAAGAACAGTGGGACACACTCGAGGCGAAGTAGCAGTGTCAAGTCTGCGGACTATGCTGTACTCATGTCACCTGGGAACTGTTCACTGACGACTGGTATAAAACCAACCAACAGTTCCCTGTGAGTCCTGTCCGGTGTACCCGTAACCTAACGAGCACCTGCATACTATCTCCAGTACGACGTACTGACGGCTGTGGGACAGACCATCTCCCCAACTGGGATGAGAAGCGTACACACTAGTCTACTCCGGAGTATCGATGCCCTGTCTCGATAATCCAACGACTAGGGACCTGAATAAGGATGTGCTTGTAGATTACCCAGCCCCCACTAGTGTGACTGCCATCACAACGCTGGTAGTCAAGCAAGATCCTAAGAGCTATATCAATACGTATACTCACATATTAAGATAGAAAAACCAAGTAACATACTACTATATTTAGCAAGACTGTTATATACATGTGAATATCCCAAGCTTCCATTAAGTAATATACAATCTAGTATGATACAGTAATGGCCTTCTAGAGCATAAACACTAACATGAAGAGGATGAACTAAAACTATGAGAGAGAGAGTGCAAGAAAGAATGAGGATATTTTGCAACCATACTCTCATATGAGGAATAATGATAATAATAATAATAATTAAGAAATTGTGATGGTTAATTTATGGATGACCATTATCATTTCATCATTTAATGCATTTGCAAGAAACAAGAAGTATCTTTGAAATGAAATGATGATGGCCAACAAGTCAACAATGGTCAACCGGTCAACAAAGTCAACAAGTCAACAAAAAGTCAAATTGTCAACAACTCTAACCATGGCACAATTATCCTTAATTAATATTATTAACCATATTCCTCATTCTCATTAGGGTTTGAAAAAAGTCAACGGTCAACAACCCTAATGAGAATCCTCTGCCTCTGCCTCTGTCAACTGTGCATACACACCCGCACCCGTGTTCCGAGGAACACGAATACCATGAGAAAAAACCAATCCCAAAACAAATACTAGGATCTGGCTTAAACCAAAGCCCACTAGTAATAACTGCCCGGACATCAAACGTGCACAAGTGCGCGGATGTGAACGAACCCCGTCGCAAGACCATGCGACCTCTACTCTGTTTTGCCCAAAGGCGAACAGCCCTCTGTGTGAGACTCTAAAAACTCGACACTATACTGGCAGTGGGTTTAACCACAGGCCGCAAGCGGTACTAGCCGTACGTAACGGTCCCCAGGTAGATGCCGATAAGAAGACTAATGAGGTGAACCCATCCGAACTCCTACTGAGCCTGAATGTGACAATCTCCGTACAGTCCGGTCTGTTCGTCTGAGAGTATCGCATGGCGGGACTAGGGGCGGTAAACATCAGTCCCCTAATAGCGGTACAAGTCGTATCGGAGTGTAGCCCAAAACACCCTGAGATAACACTGGAAACGCTACCAGTATATCTCGCTTGCCCTGGCCAGGGACTTTGTGTAGTGGCTCTCCTAGACACAGCGCGATATCAACCCCCAATACCGGGAGAGACGAATCCAGTCTAACCATCACTGCCTCCAAGTGCTTCGGGACTGCACCCAACTACTACCTGTTTGCACGACTCATTTGAGTCGTGGTAGGTTAGCAATCTAAGAACTGTGGGAACACACTCGAGGCGAAGTGACAGTATCAAGTTAGCGGACTAAGCTGTACTCATATCACCTGGGAACTGATAACTGACGATAGGTATAGTACCAACCAACAGTTCCCGACAAGTCCTGTCCAGTGTACTCGTAACCTAACGAGCACCCGCATATTATCTCAAGTACGACGTACTAATGGCCGTGAGACAGACCATCTCCCCTGCTGGGATGAGAAACGCATACGCTAGTCTACTCCGGAGTATCGATGCCCCGTCTCAATAATCCAACGACTAGGGACCTGTATAAGGATGTGCTTGTAGATTACCCAGCCCCCACTAGCGTGACTGCCATCACAACGCTGGTAATCAAGCAAAGATCTTAAGGGCTCCACTAATGTGTATAGGCGATATGCTAAAAGAAACACATGCACACATTAAAGTAGAAACAAACCAAGTAGCATACTACCATTTTGAGCAAGATTGTCTATATAATTGTGAATATCCCAAGCTTCCATCAAGTAATATATAAACTAGTATGATACAGTAATGGCCTTTAGGGCATATACACTAACAAAACTAACTTTAGCTAAAAATTTCAAAAGCAAAACAAACAAAACTAACTTTTCTAGCATTTGTTCTCTGTCCTTTTGATCTTCTGTCACGTTGAGTTTAATTATAAAATTTTGCATATAAAATTCGGACACTAAAAGGATAGGAAGCACACAGTAAAAAGTTGGAGCACTAACTCAAGAAGCTGGCCGCCGAAATATTACATCTGGCCGCAAATTGCGGCCCATCTGCCTTCCATTGTTTCAATTTTTTTTGTTTTCTTCTTTGTCCCATTTGTGATCTATTGGTATATGCTAAATTTGATAATTATGTATTGGCAGCATATTGGCCATATATATCGTTTTTTGCCCTAAATATTGTATTTTCCGACATTTTCAGATTTCAACAGAATTACGAATAGCGATCGTGCGGAGCAAGGTTCACTGTCAATAACAAGGCGTTAGTGAAGTACAGTGCCAAAGGTCCGAGTAGTTTGACCCATGCAAGCGACCACTCAAGTACTCGTGATTACTTAAACGGGGGTTTCTTAAACCCAAAATCATATCGGTACGTATTTTTCTAAACACGTTTTCTCAAATCCGACGCATTCCACTATTCTTTATTCTACAGGATTCTTCGCAAAATTTGCCACCAATAGAACAGAGAACTAACCCGTATTTATTGCAGTGCTTAAGCCTAAAACAAAAAAGATTTGCTTGATTGATTGATTTGCTTAAATTGTTTTATTGATTTGCGCATTTGCATCTTAATACGGATATTAAGGGCACGAGAACAAAACAAGATATGGTAAAGGATTTCATCACCTTTTTCTGTGGCCCACAAATCACAAAACTGTATTCTTGCATACCCACAGTAATTTTAAGATCAATTAGAACTCTGACTTTAAGGATCCGCGCTCAATAGGGCAAGTTAATTGTGTTTAGAACACCGCTTAATATTATATTGTTCACGAGGTGTTTAGGAAAGTGTTCACGGCGCAACCGCCAAAAGAGAAAGGGTTATTCTAATTAAGGAACTTCGCGAAAGCGTTGAACAATTCCCCTTATCTCTGCACTTACCTGGCTTCGTGATCCGTATATCTTGAGCTCGTTTATCGACACAGTTTTATTTCGACAATCAGGTTCTTGACCAGGTCTAGTTGACATAGGATAATATAGACTGCTAAGGGTGTGATATTCTTTGTTTTTGTGATTGTGTGAGTACTTGTGGATATGGGTGATACACAGTTCGATTCGATTTTTCACGACCTATATTCTTTTGTTTATACATATACCCAAGTCTTTTGTTCAAATTGCCAAGATTCTTCCCACATTTTTGAAAAATGTCCTTTCTTGGGGGTGGCCAACCATCCCAGAATTTTGATATCGGTCACCCACTTAACACTCTTGAACCTAATCCCATTTCAAATATAAATTAAATGATTGAAACTTAGAGAAAGAGATCGACAAAATGACTGCTTTAGCATCACTACCATCACAACCCTCCCTTCCTGAAATAGTTGACACACAAATAGGATATGATAGTGAGATGGATGCTAGGTTGATTTCTTTAAAAAAAGGTATTGAAGTGATGATTGCATTCGAGAATCAAACAGTTTTGACGCTAGCCATGTTCATATAACAATCTGATCAATTGTTTCATGCTCAAACTCAATCATTGGCAAGAATTGATGAACAAGTGAAACATTTAGCTGTAAAGATTCTAGGGAGTGAACACAGTCAAATTGAAACTAATAATGTCAATATCTGTCATCTAGGAAGTCACCTGAGTGAGATAAATGATCAAACAAATTTTGATGATTTCATAGACGATGATGACGTAATTGAGTTGACTAAGTGTTATCAGGACAAACAAGAAAACTCTCCGAGTCAGTCTAACACTAGCCTTCAGGTACCAAATAGACCTCTTATCACTTGTGATCTTGAGTATAATTTAACCGATATACTACTTGATGAGATTCTTGCATCGACTGATTATATCAAAGAAATTTTAGAGGAAGAAACTTATGAATCTGACTGGTATGGTTGGGACATATTGTTAGAGGAAATCAAAGATATGAAACCCACGACTTTAGTTTTACCAATTAAGAAGTATTTGATGAAACTTTAGATTGGGAACCTATACTTTTAGATGACATGGACCTACCTATATGTGAATGTGATTAGGGAGAACTTGTATTGGGAGATGTGAGCCGTATTGAAGAAAGTAGGATTGTGCAGGATTATAGGGAGGAAGACTACCATGAGAAATATTCTTTCATGCCGAGTTTTGAGGAGATATTTGTGAATGAACTTGATATTCTTTATGAGTTTGAATCAGGATCACTTTGAGAACATTCTACGGACCTTTCTTTTGCCGAACCTTTTGAAGATGAACTCCAATTTTTAAACAAACCTGATCTCGAAACTCAACACATGCTTTTTTAACATACAATTCATTCGGGCAACAATTCTTTGACTCCTTCAAAACTTCGTCTTCACATCCATCGTTTTCTGATCCCCACTTTCACACACCCATGCCCATTACTAACATTTAACCATACCAATAACATGTACATTTTCTTTTTCTTATACTTTTTCTTTTACCAGCCCTGGCCTTATATCGACAAAATTTTTGAATGGCTGGTACTAATTTCTGGACTAACGTAATTTCTTAACTTGTGAATATGGTAATTATCTCTTAGTTACCTTTTTTTGTGAATAAAAACTCACCCTGATGTCTAAGTCTAGTAATTAGAGACGGGGGCAACAATGAGGGCATTGTAAAACTCAGGTTTAGGGGTGAGCACCCCGTTTACTTTGTGCACATCATGTGTATAGAGCATTGCATACTTACTAAAAAAACCAATAAAAATTTGAAAAAATTTCAAAACATAAAAACTTTGTCGTCAAGATAGCTAACAAGGAAACTTAGACTCGAAGTCTAACGGTTCGGTTGATAAGATTGAAACAACTAAATCTTTGTCGAGAGATTGAAAACCCGAAATATAACCCTCCTTTGAGTTTAACCGTAGCTAATATAGTATTTTCATCACACTACACGTGTCATGAGATTTTGAGAATTAGATGAAAAGTTTGAGATATCTTTAAAACTTTTGAAAATTGATAAATATCTTTAGGATTAAACAAGTTTGTTCTGAATTAAGTAATATCAAGAATAGTTCATAAAGTGAAGTGGATATGAGGGATATTATTGAAAATTTTAATAAAAGCTAAAGTTTGAAAAATAACCCATCTGAAATCTTGTTGGAGTGATTACACACCTTATCCACACGAACACGTCTTTTGGATGAAAAGGAAAAAACTGGCAATATCTCCATTTGCACTGCTTTTAGAATAGTTAAACGCAACAAAATAACTCTTTTATTTTGTGGCCTTGGTAACTTGGGAAATTAAGTCTTAGGGGTGTCTCCATACCTAATGCCCTAAAACCATCTGGTTTGGAAGTCATTGACCCAAAGCTCGCTAAGTCTCCAATCGCCAAATAAAACAAGTCAAGCAAGTGTTCTCTCTAAGTTAAAAGTGCTCATGGTTCTTTGTGGGAGAATGATCTTGGCAGAGACGAGTTTTCTATTACAAACAGTTTTTAGCAGAGATATGAAGGTTTAAATTATAAGACTTTTTGCACGATCATGAAAGGTGTATATGATCGAAGACAGGTGAAGGGTAGGAGTGAAGAATAAGACTTAGTTCTGTTAAAAATGATATAATTTATGACTTGAAACTTAACTGGAGAATGAAAATTGAGAAAATCTTAAGTCTTTTCGAACTCGTGTGATCCTTTAGAAGTCTGTCTTGGGTCCATATTTATGACATGATGACCCTAATCGAAGTTCTTAAAACTTAATGACACTATTCACACAATCACGTAAAGACGTATATGAACTTATGTTAAATGAGATGTGAGGAGTGAAAAATAAGAGTTGGACGTTTCTGACTGGGGTAATAAAACTTCTAGTTTTGATACTTAACCTTAAAATTAGAATCAATAGTTTCCTCCCGAAACTAGCTTGATGGGATTTTGTGGATGTAATCCGCTGAAAACCCTCAGGAGAAAAAACTTCTCCTACCAGGGACATGTAGAGGTTTAATGACTTGTTGCACGGGCTCAGTGCAATCGCATTCCCTGCGAAAGTGAGATTATGATTTTTTTTGCTCGAGACGAGTAAAAGATAGGTTTGGGGGTATTTGTTCGGCACGATTTATTACATTTTAATACCGCTCAGTTCCTATTATTTTGTCAATAAAAAGTGCTATCTAATATGTGTCTGCTCATTAGAACAGATTGCAGGTACACAGGAAAAAATACTGGAGACGGTACACAACTTACATTGAAACAACGGTTTTTAACCGGAACTACAAACGGGATAGAATACAGATCAAAGTCAAATAATTTTTGCAACAAATAAAGTTTTGCACAAATAAAATCTTGTTTTGGTCCAACATGATCAAGTATGATCAAGTCATAGTGTTATGCAAGTAGGCATGAACATCATAAGGTATCAAGTAGGCAAACACCATCATGGTGTTTTGCAAGTGGACTTAACCAAGTGGGTGCACAATGTTTCCCCAATATTTAAACCTAATAAAAGAGCAAAACTCTATTGTATTTAATGAGGCAGCGCCTCACGTGCTCTCCACGAGGACGCCAGCGCCAGAGCCAGAGCCAATCTTATAGGATTAAATTCTATGGTGATACCTCACCTGCTCCTCACGCGGGCGCCTATGTGCAAAGCACAGAAAAGTTCATTACATAAGAGTTAAACTCTTAGATGGCGCCTCCCGTGCTCCTCACACGGGCGCCAATATGCAAAGCACAGGAATACCCATCTTAGAAATTAAATTCTTAAGTGGCGCCCACATGCACAACATATGAGGGCCAGTGCCTAGGTACAATTAAATTCTACAATACTCTCTTTTAAATAGAGCCGCTGGATCAAAGATCCAACGGAGATGATAAATCATCAAAATATAGAATTAAATTCTTTTAGGAGAAAATATCTCTCAAATCTTTCTAAATAAAAAATATACTTTCAGTTGGATCAATGATCCAATAATAGAATAAATTCTATTTTTAGGAATATATTCTCTTAATTTTTCTAAACAAAAAAGATTGCTCTCTGTAAAACAGAGAACTCTTGGATTAAAAATCCAATAGTGATTAAAAAATCACCACTTGACAGAATAAATTTTGTAAATGGGAGAATATTTCCCCGATTTTGTTAAAAACAAGCAAACACATTCTGCAAAACAGAAGTCCTTAGATCAAAGATCCAATGGTGGATAAAATTCCCTGAATCAATTTTGAGACCAATTAAATCAATTGCAATCTCTCAATGACAGATTTTCTCAAAACTAATTGACAATTTGCCTCCACTATATAAATGGTCCGAGACTTCAAGTCTCAAAAGGAGGGAAAGGCTACCAGAGAGACCACAGATAGAAAGAACAGAAAATTCAATTCCCAAAAAAGAGAGAGACTTTCCTTCTCAAAACCCTAGGTAAAGAAAATGGATCAAAATATTTCTATCACATCTAAGGATTTAACCATTTTTAAAGAACTTGGTTCTTTTTCTGGATCTGAGATCCACAAGGCAAATCTTCCATAAATTGAGAATTTAATTCTCATCGGGAAGATTTTGTTCTTGAGAATCAAAGATTCAAGGAAGAACAAATTTTTTAAAGAAAGAGAAGAAAGAAAACGGAGTCCATGATACTATAAGAACTCAGTTCTTTCAAATCGAGAACTTAGTTCTTTAAAAACTCAACCTAAAATCCTCAAATATAGTGATTTTAGCGAGCGTTAATGGCCAAAGCACCATTGATAGAGGTTTAACCTCTCTGAAAATATCAACATAGATTAAACCTCCATATAAAAGAAATTAGCGCCTCACGTACTTCCCACGTGGGCGCCCCTCTTTAACAGCGCCTAGTGCCTCACGTAAAACACACGTGGGCGCCATATAAAAAGTGCTTAGCACTTCACATACAGCCAAAACGGTTGAGTGCTTAGCACTGATTGGGCAGCGCCGCACGTGCTCCTCACATGGGCGCCACAAAAATAATAAGAGTGCTTAGCACTCCATAAATAGCCAAAACGGCTAAGTGCTTAGCTCTGATTGGGCAACGCCCAGCGTCTCACGTGCTCCTCACGTGGGCGCCACAAAAATAATAAGAGTGCTTAGCACTTCATAAAAAACAAAAATGGCTAAGTGCTTAGCACTGATTGGGCAGCGCCCAGCGCCTCACGTGTTTGTCACGTGAGCGCCACAAAAAAAGAGAAGAGAGAAAAGTGTTTAGCACTGCATAAACAGCCAAAATGGCTGAGTGCTTAGCGCTCATTGGGCGGCGACCATAATTAAATGCTTCACATGACACTCATGTGAGCGTCAGAGCGTTAAACAAGTGTTTAGCACTTTTGCATAAAAAGAAAAGGGCTGAACAAACAGAGCCCAAATAAGTGCTTAGCACTTTTGAATGAAAAAGAAAAAGAATAGGCAGACTAAGCCCAAATTGGAAAAGTCTCTAAAGTTTCTTGCAGCTGAGCCCAAATGCTCCTTTGATGGATCTTAAGTAAAAATAATCCTTAAAAACATTGTTAAACTGATCTTAATCTCAAACATGACTAATGATCTCTCATTGATGATATCCAAAATTATATTCATCTCGTATCTCCTAAAGTAATTTTAGTCTCAAATATGTCTAACGATTCTTAGGACCACCATTAATCCTTTCCCTCAAATATGGGATTTGGTTCAAGGGTACATCTTTCCACACCTCTGATATATGTCATTGTAATTTCTCAACGTCTTCAGAGAGGTGGCGGGTCCCAACATCTAACAATTCCTTTCGTCATACATTGATGCACTTCTAAATTGACGTGCACACCTCAAATACTCGTCTCAAACATGGCGGTAATAGACCGAAATGTCCTTAAACTAACATTCATCCCCAAAATGGAAATGTTGGACCGAAATGTTCCTAAACTAAAATTTCGCTTCAAATATGGTGATAATGGACCGTGATGTCCTTACACTAAAATAATTAGGCCCAAATACTCATATGTTTTAAGTCGATCTTAATCTCAAACCAGATTAACGGTCCTTAAATAAACCTAAGCCCAAATCTAAAATATACGGATTTGGACCGATCTGCGCCCTACGGGCAACGACATAAACTAGTTTCCGTATACAATCCACGGACAACCAAAACAAACAAAAAAATACATGACACGAAGTGAACTTCCGGAGCAGGAGAAAGTGGTTATCGCAATACCGTAACGTAATTAACTGCAGGGGCTTTCGCCTGCAGGGAAGAGCGTCCCTACAATAAAAAAAACCCTCATAAAATGAGGGGGAATCTGATAAAGTCTTCTACAACAGTCGCGTCTGTCCAAAACTCTGATATATGGTGCCATAAATCAACTTGGAATCTTCGGAGAGCTGGACGGATAAATCCAAATAGTATTTGCCCCCAAATTCAGGTATGGCGATCTATCCCAGTTCGTCTCTGTTTTCGGCGGTGAACACACAAGTGGGCATGGTAATAAGTATTTTGAAAAGAGGCGATTTGAAGTATGAACACAACTCATGCCCACTTAATCCTTTCTCTGTACATTGCTCCAGATTACACTCAGTTCTGAATTAAAAGAAATAACAACCACAGAGAGATGCTCAAGAGACCAGAAGACCACAGACCAAAGGTGGGCTCCAGACTCCTCATCATGGTCGCAAATTTAAACATATTGGCCGCAATTTATGGCCAATACATTACTAAATGGGTTTGTCCAACTTTGGTGGGTCTCTGGTGGTCTTGTCAGTCCAAATTTATATGCAACTTTTGATTTTGGTTGCCTAAATATAGAAGATATTAGATTAAGTTCTGGGTTGGATTTTTGGAGTGAGAACTTGAGTGTGTAATATTTGATAGCTTCCTCTTCTTCCCTCTTTGAGCTTTCATTTGAGAGCCCTATTAAAGAGGTTGGGGCTGTTATCTAACTTGTAGCTCTAATCCTTCCATTTTATTAATAAAGAATTGCACTTATTTTTATTTACTTGTTTCATATTCTTCATTTCTCTTGTGTTTTGTTTTCTTTTTTAAACAATGGTTGTGTAACTTTATGGTTGTGGTGATGGTGAGGATGTGATATGAATGGCTTTGCCTTCCTCCTTCCCTTATGAATATTTAATGTGCTTAATAAGTGGTTGTAACTTCAAGATTGCCATGGCATTGGTTTGATATGATATTTTGATTTTATAGTTACTTTGTAACCTCATCATATACCATACTCTTTCCAAGCTTCCATTGTGCAATGTTAAGGTTAGAATCACATTAGTGTTAAGATTGCTAAGTGTTAGATAGGGTATTTTGTTAACAAAGTTGATTGACACCCTTCTCATTTCATATACCCTATACTATCACAACTCACTTAGAAAATTTAATGCTAAACCACTTGCTTTCATATGCTAATTTGTGTATTTGTTGTTGATGTATGCTTGCAAACTCTTGTGCTCAGCGTTGATACTTCAAGTATGGACATACAAACGGTAAGTGAGAACAAGACGAATGCGTTTCATATCTTGCGTCGAATATCGACATCTTGATGGTTTGTGCTTCGCGAATGCCTTAACAAGCCATGCTTTATGTTGGAATCAACACAAGGAGGAAACAACTCATGATCAAGGAAGCGTCGAAGAACTCGCCATGATTCAGCCATCCGAACTGAAGCCACGACCACTTTCCTTAACTTGTTCTATAATTTCGTATTTTCTTATTTCATTTGTGACAAACCCAAATTCTTTCTATTTGAATCTTTAATAACAATCTCTAATCACCAATTCCCTGTGGATCGACCCGTATTTGCCGGTTTGCGTCAACGCATCGTGCACTTGCGTTATTTTATAATCGAGAATCATTTCATGCAAAAATTTGATTCAAAAACCGACATATCCGATATTGAACCATATCCTTTTAAAAAGCACGACACTGTGAATCTCCAACACCATTCGATTGAAGACTAACTTTCTAAGAGCTTCTCCTTGTGGCGTTGAGACACCAAAACTCATAGGTGGGAGCACAGTCCCAAATAATAGTTTGGTAGTGGCTTGTGTGGCCTGCTCCATCGGCATACCCGAAAGCCTTAAGAAATGCAATAGAAGCCGCGTTGGGCCCATAGGTCACTCCTCCAGTTGGGGTAGAGCGGGAGTTGCTATTACATGAGGTGCAGTGAGAAGCCATTGATTTTCTGCACATGAGCCAGACACCAAGTTTTAGTATCTCGAATTCAAGCGCAACCATAGCAAACCGCGTTTTTTTCGTGACACGCGACACACGAAGTGTGGAGTAGATAGAGGAAAAGGTCCCACCGGGAGTGCCAGAATCTGTTTACCGCCGAAAGACTGGACTGAGACGTCGAAGACGTCTACCCTAAATTTAGGGGCAGATGCTATTTAGACATATCCACCCACCTCTCCGAAGATACCAAGTTGATTTATGGCATCGTATATCGGAGGTTTGGATAGATACGACCGGTGTAGCGTGACTTTATCAGATTCCCTCTCATTTGTAAGGGTTTTTATGATTGTAGGGACGCTCTTCCCTGCAGGTGCAAGCCCTACAGTTAATTACGTTATCGCATTGCGATAACCACTTTCTCCTTCTCCAGCAGTTCACTTCATTTCGTGTGTGTTTTGTTTGTTTTGGTTGCCCGTAGATTGTATACGGAGACTAGTTTATGTCGCCGCCCATAGGGCGTGGATTAATCCAAATCCGTATATTTATGAATTTGGGTTTTGAACTCAGGTTATATGTTCCTTTAGTTCAAAAATATCTTGTTTTATTTAAGGACCGTTAATCTAGTTTGAGATTAAGATCAACTTAAATATATGAGCATTTGGGTTCAATTTATTTTAACTAAGGATATGTTAGTCTTAGTTTAGACTAAGATCAACTTAGCAATATTTTCAGGATCATTAAATTTTATTAAGATCCAACAACAGAGCATTTGGGGTCAGCTGCTAGAAACTTTCAGAGGGACTTAGCCAATTTGGGCTTGATCTGCTCAGTTTTTTTATTCAAATGTGCTAAGCACTTATTTATGGTTCTGTTTGCTCAGCCATTTTCCTTTTACGCAGAAGTGCTAAGCACTTATTTGGGACTCTGGCGTTCACATGTGTATCATGTGAGGCGCTCAGACATTGGCGCTGCCCAATGAGTGCTAAGCACTTTAGTCATTTTGACTAAATATAAAGTACTAAGCACTTTGTATAGCGCTTGCGTGAGGGGCACATGAGGCGCTGCCTTATTTATTTTATTGGGGGCTCATGTGTGTATCATGTAAGGCGCTGTGACTTGGGCGTTGCCCAATCAATGCTAAGCATTTAGTCATTTATACTAACTTTATAGTGATTCTGCACTTTTACACAGCGCTCACGTTATTTCACGTGAGGCACTGGGCCTTCTATTTTGAGCACCCACATGGGAAGTACGTGAGGCGCCGAGTCTTTTGTTTTAGGCGCTCATGTGGGAAGCACGTGAGGCGTTGGGTTCTATTTGAGGGAATCTTTTGGGTGCTCACGTGGGAAGCACGTGAGGCGCCAAGTCTTTTCTTTGTTGATGTTTTCTGAAGAAGTTTTAACTTTTGTTAATGGCATTTTGACCATTAATGATCTCTGTTTTGGAGATCTAAGACCGGTTTCATTGGAGAACTAAATTCTTCTATTTTTTGGTAAGAACAAAATTCTTTATATAGGGTTAAACCCTATTTGTAAAGGAATTAAATTCCTAGACAATGTGTCTTTTATTTTTGATCTAGTTCTCTTTTTTTCCTCTAGATTTTGAGTTTGGAGAATAGAATCTCCCCGATGAGAATTAAATTCTCAATTTGTGGAGAGATTTGCTTTTCAAATCTCAGATCAGAAGAAAAACTAAGTTCTTTTTGTAGAGGGTTAAACCCTTGTTTTTCCTTTTATTAGGCAAAAGAGATAACTTCTATCTCTGCTTTTCTTTACCTAGGGTTTTGAAGAGCAAGGATCTCTTTTTCTTCAGAAGAGAATTGAATTCTCAGTTTTGTTATAGAAAGAAGCTTGCGGGGTTCTTCCAGCGAGAGAATTAAATTCTCAGTTGCAGTTTCTATCTTTTTATTTGCAGAAGCTTATAGAGGGGCTCTCTCTCTTTTCACGCCTCCCTCTTTTCGCCTCTCTCTGTGTCAGTGTGTGTGTGTGTGTCTGTGTGTGAAACTTGAAGTCTCAGGTCCTTTATATATGCAAGGCAAATTGTTGATTAGTTTTGAGAAAATCTCCCATTGAGAGATTCCAATTGATTTAATTGGTCTCAAAAATTATTTGGGGAATTTTATCCACTGTTGGATTTTTGATCCAGTGATTTCTGTTTTACAGACTATAATTTTATTATTTTTTTGACAAGATTAGGGAAATATTTCCCCATATACAGAATTTAATTCTGTCAAGCGGTGATTTTTAATCACCGTTGGATTTTAATCCAAGGGTGCTCTGTTTAACAGAGTACAATCTTTCTTTATTTAGAAAGATTGGGGAAATATATTCCTAAAATAGAATTTAATTCTATCATTAGATTTTTGATCCAACCGAGAATATCTTTCTCACTTAGAAAGATATAACGACTCTGAAATTTCTATACAAAAATTCTTCTGTTAGTATACAGAAAAGAGTTGACAGCCGGAGTTTGAGTTATAAGTTATTTTTATTAAATAAAAGCAAGAAGCAACTTCTAGCTCACTGGTAAAGCCTTTGCACTGCTGTGACGTAGCCCCTGTGTTCGATTCCCATCAGACACAATTATTTTTTTCTGATTTTTCTTTTTAATTTTTTGGAAGCCCAAAAGATTGCACGTGCAATACAAAGGGAAATGAAAAGTTCAGAAAAATCAAACATGTGAAAAATGGTTTAAACAGAGATTAAATCAAGTGACACAAATCTCGAGGCAAATGTCTAAGATCGACCGGCGGAAATCACCCTAGGGTCGGCGGGGATGGGTAAGATGAGCCAAAATTGCCCCTTATTTTGCACAATTGTCTCTTCAGCTACCCCTAATCCTTCTGCACTGTTTGATTTCCCTGCAATCAAACAGAAACTTTTTATTTCACAATTTAATATCATTTTTAATGCTTTTTAATCCAAATTTTAATTCCCAAACCCTAATTCTCCACTATAAATACCACCCCATGCCCTACCTCTTCACCATTTTGAAAATTCTAGCCAAAACTCTCTCAAAAGTTCCTAGGTGCAAGTGGAGTAAAGTGGAGTTAGCGAGCAAGTTGGTTCCGGCGAAGATCAAAACCAATTCCGGAGCTCCCGCGACACCACGAAGCCTCCCTCCTCTTCTTTAACCTCTTCTTGATATTTCCAAACGGTAAGTCCCTCCCAATTCTCCTCCTTTTCATTGATACTCATTTTAAATCAAATATCGGTAAAAGTGGAGTTATTACCGATATTATCTTTTCTAGAACTTATAACTCCATTTTCTTTTATCATTTGGTCAAACTAATTTTACCACTTCATTTATAATCTTAATACTAATATTTAGAATCAAATTTTATCCAAGAATCTCATGTAAATCAATTATAATTGAACTTTTACATTAAAATACCTTGAACTTTATTAGCACATCTTTTCGACAAAATTGCTTAACAATACATTTAGGAAAACTTCACGGGGTAACGACATACCCCACACGCACACTTGGTTTTATAGCATGATACCTAGTTGTATGTGTTTTTGGTTGGAAGATAGTATTTACAATAAAATACCGCATAATTCTAAAACCGGATTTCTTTTAAAGCGATATTTCATTTTCTATGCGATTATGCATCTACAACCTTTTTTAGGAAATCCGCTAATGGATGGTGCGGATTATCGCACATCTTTGTGCTAGTAGAGCGAAATGCAGACCTCCTCACGGAGCATTCGATCTCGAAAGTATTTAAATACGTTTTTAAGAAATACAAATTTTCTAAATAACCTAAAATTAATTTTTTTTAAATTAAAATTATATAAAATTATAAATCCATATTTTCAAAATATAATAAATCTATATTTTTCTAAAATTGAAAGATTAACAAATGCCAATAAAATGTCATCAAGATACCAAAAAGGACAAGTTTTTCAATAAAAAACCATGAACTTTCAAATGCTAAGTGTTTTTCGTTAAAATACCACAATACTTAAAATACATGCTCATGACAACCCTAAATAATACTAATCACCCTCGAGGTTTATTTTTGTTCGGAATATGTATGCCCTAGTGGCCATTATTGTTGATATAGTGAATACTTGGACATATATAGAGAGGAATTTCTTGCTCGACATGATAGTATGCTATCTGCTTACATTTATCTTAACATATAGACTGGTATTTATATACTGTCTGTCTCTTACATGTTGATAAAGCCCTTAGGATATGTACTTGACTACCAGGATTATGATGAAATCATACTAGTGGGACCAGAGTGGTCCAAAAGTACATCCTTTAATTGTTCTCAGTCGAGGGGATATCGAGACAAGGACATCGATATTCCAGAGTAAACTAGTGTGTTTGTTTCTTATCCCTTGGAGGGCGATGGTTGATACCACAACCGTTGGTGTGTTACATCAAAGATTGTATATAGGTGCTCATTAGAGAATGGGTACACCGAACGGATTCGCCGAGAACTCCTAGTTAGTATTATACCTATCGTCAGATAGCAGTTCTCTGGTGACACTGGTACAGGTTAGTCTGTAGACCCGAAATCGTCATAGAGTGCTGTGTGGCTCCCCCTGTACTTTGATTTCCTCCCTACCATGCTCAAGAGGAGTCGTGCAAACAGGTGAATTTTGGGTACAGTCCTGAGTCATATGGAGGCAATGAGCGATAGGAGGGTTTCGTCTTTCCCGGTATTGGGGGTTGATATTGTGCTATGCTCGATTGGTTATTGTTGGATATATATGCCCTAGAGGCCTACATTGTATATGATGCTTGGGATATGTATGTACATGACAGTCTTGCTTGATATGATAGTACGCTATTTGGTTTGACTTTGTCTTAACGTATGATATATTTTACTTGGTATTTATATATATATGTTGATAAAGCCCATAGGGTGTTTGTCTGACTACCGGCGTTGTGATGGCAGTCATACTAGTGGGAGCTGGATAGTCAATAGGCACACCCTTAGATGTCCCTGGTCGCAGGAGTATCGAGATTGGGCATCGATACTCCGGAGTAGACTAGTGTATACATATCTAGACCCTGACGAGGGGCGATGGATTGGTCCCGCAACCATTGGTGGTGTTCACCTAAGATTGTATACAGATGCTCACTGGGTGTGAGTACACCGGATAGGACTCGCCGAGAACTGACTGGATAGTATTATACCTAACGTCAGATAGCAGTTCTCAGGTGACATGTGTGCAGATAGTCCGTTGACTTAAGGTCATCATTTGTCTCGTGTGAGTTCCCACTGTGCTTTGATTATTACCCTACCACGGCTCAAAGGAGTCGTGCAAACAGGTTTCAGTTGGGTACAGTCCCGAGCCATGTAGAGGCAGTGAGCGACTGTTAGGGAATCGTCTCTCCCGGTATAGGGAGTTGATATCGCACTGTGGTCGGTTGGTCATTACCATAAGTCCCTGGCCAGGGCTGATTGAGAATTACTGATGGAATGATCAGTAGATTCTCGGGTGGTCTTGAACCATACCGACACGACTTGTACGGTTATTAGGGTTCTGACGTCCACCACCTCCCTAGACCGTACATGTGATACTCTTAGACGAACAGACCGGACTGCGCGGATATTGTCATCGACAGGCTCAGTAGGATTTCAGATGGGTTATCTCATCGGCTTTCTTATCGACAACTACCTGGGGACCGTTACGTACAGCTAGTGCCGCTTGCGGTCTGTGGTTAAACCCACTGCCAGCGTAGTAGTTGAGTCTTTAGAGTCCCACATAGAGATTTCCCAAACCCAGGAAAAAAAATATAGAGGTCGTATGGTTTTACGACAAAGGTTCGAACGCGTACTTGTTTAAACGCACGTGCGACATTCGGACAGTTTTTACTAGCTGGCTTTGGTTTAAGCCAGATTCTAGTATCAGGTTATTGGATTTATACAGTCTAAAGTTTTTCCGTGTTTTCACGGATGAGAGGGGCGTTCTCGTAATTTTCCGAGAAGCTTCTAGAAGGATGTGTCATGGAGGGAGAGGTGGCATTTTCATTTAATGATTTAGTGACTCATTGTGAGTGATTCATCATGTCATTAATACATTATTAAATGCTTAATGACTCACATAATGAATCACCCACTTGCATTTATGAAACATGATGAATAATCTCATATTATTCATTATGTTTCATATATCAAGTGAGAAGCTATTTCATTATTATTATTATTATCATTATCATCTTCTCACTCTCTCTCTTCAAGCTCTCTCTCCTTCACCAAAGCCTAATCCTACCCCTCATGAGTTGAGAACAAGGATTAGGAAAGACTAATTACTCCATAACCTATCTCTACATTACCTTAGCTACTCTATTTAGCAACTAGAGAAACTATGTAACCTCAAGTTTAGAGGTTATAGCTTGGATTAGGGTTCTCGGGTGGATCGTCTATCACGGAAGAAAGCCGAAGAGGACGTGGAGATCCAAAGAGGCCGTAGATAACATTAAGACGAAGGACTAGAACCGTTTGGTATAATCTCTTAACATAGTAGTTTAGAACTCTATAGCTTTTGTTAAAACTTGTTTAGCAAACGATTCATACGGTTATTCGATGTTTAATCATAGAACAAGATTGTTATTCATATTTCCGCATCTCCATAAGTATTGGGGTGTTGAACAAAGAATAACAGTGGTATCAGAGCCTAGCTAAACAGTATTTAACACACTTGCAAATTTGTATGAATTTCGAACGGAAAAACAAACCGGAAAAACCCCGATATCATGTACTTTCTGTCGAATTTTAAATGAGGTCCAAAAATTTTTTAGGGACCTTCAGATTGACCTAAATGAATGTATTAGAACACCCAAGAAAATTGGGCTCATGAATCGGCCATGGCGCCGCGGAACCGCGGCCGATCCCACCGATCCGCCGCGATTCCGCCGCGCTTTGGACGATTCATCATCCCAAGTTTCTTGTGTTGATTCTCTGTGATAATTGGTGTTTTCTGGTAATTTTTATTTTTGCTCAGGTTTCAGATTTACAGAGAAGTATTGAAGCAAAATTAAATGTGTTTAATCGATCGAAATTATACGGTATTTGCTTGTTTGATTAATTCTGTGAAATGTTTTATGTGTTCGTAAACCTCCCCTAACTGCTAGTATGTCGGTTGGCAGGGGGTTGCACATATCTGTGATGTTATATATAACTGTTTGTGTATATAAACTATATTGGACTGTTGTGGTGATTAGCCGGGTTTTGTGATGGGTTATTGTATTAATTCATTTGATGTAAATGTAATAAGTTGTAATATTATTTTGCGGGGCACATCCAGGTTACGGTTGTAGCCACCGTTGTACTATTTCTTTTTACTGTTTTTGCTCCTAGGATAGACCCAAGGTGGGGTGCACAAACTACCGGGTATTTTGAAGTGTTGGGGCAGACCGCTTCACTTCTGATACTTGGCGGGTAGTTTGCCGTACCCGTAGGGGTCTGGGGTGGGAAAATGGCTATTCATCACAACTGTGTAATCCGTCTTTCATTGCAGGCTCAAACGAAATGCGGATTGCTTGCAAATCCAATATTGTTTATCTGTGATCTGGAATGCCTATTATTGCGTCTGACGAATGTACAATATCTATATATGATAGCTATTTAGACGTCGCTTATGTTTTACACCCGCGCTAGCCGAGCCCCCGCTCTGTCGTTAGTTAAGTAACTTAACGGGTGATGACGGGACCCCGTGGCGAATGCGGATGGCATAAGAGGACGTTGTATTTTCGTTGTTATCTGTAATGATAGGTTAAAGATGGGACGCATTATTATTAATGCAAAGAAAATAAAACCTAAACTGAATTGTTGGAACAATTTCTAAAAACCATTCGGTTTTCTTGAAAAAGCAAATTTTAAATGCGGAGCTTAAACCACTCCTTTTAATAAAAGCTATCTTAGTTCCTTCGATCAAATCAAGTTCACTACGTTAACGGTTTTTTGCCAAAAACCAGCCCTAACCCTCCGTCGTTTCAGATAGACAGCACATCGTATTCATGCTATGCTTGTTGGCTTACGTCAAGGCATAGTGTATGGTAGCAGTGTGTGTGCCTATTTGTTTCATAGATAGATGCATTAGTTTAATACAGACGTACACCTTGTTGGCCTACGTCAAGGGCTTGTACGATGTATTTAAATTGATCAGGACAACGACGGGTAGAACTTGACTTGCGTCTTATGACTTGTTGGCCTACGTCAAGGTCTATAAGAGCTTGGGGTAAAAAATTACATCGGGAGTTTCAAACATAAAGGAAACTTGCAGATTTAGCTTACCTTTTGGAGTGTGGTGACTAGAGTGGCTTCTATCTAGGGCATCATACAATGATAGTTGGATCCCGATCCCACTGATGAGTAGGATTACTCTCGGGAATTTCTCTCACTTAACAATCAATGCTATAAACCAAGTAGGTGCCTAGAAAGGTGTTAGAGGGGCTACGCCTCCAGGGAAAAGAGGTTCTCTAATTAAGGAACTTTGCGAAAGCGTTGGAAAATCTCCCTCGAAGTACCAACACCAGCCTGGCTGAAAGGTTAAGCAAGAATTGTAACGTGTGATTAAATCCTGACTAGTTCTTCTTTTAGGTTTTGAAGAAGGATTTGAGGAAACAGTAGGAGCCATCCTGTTTAGATAAAATAATAACCAATCTAAACTTGCAAGAGCATATGCTGAGTGTTTTCTTTTCTCTCTCTCTGGCAGCTACTATGACTGGACTAAAACTATTACTTAAAAAGAATATACTGACCGGGCAGAACTATAAAGATTGGCTAAGAAACGTCAATATTGCGCTGACTTATGACAAAGTTGCATATGTTACCACCGCTGTTCCTCCCCTTATCCCAGGACAAGATTCCTCAGTTGCGGACAAGGAAGTTCGTAAAACCTGGGATCTAGACTGTGAGCAAGCTAAGTGTATCGTGCTGGCGTCCATGAATAATGAACTCCAGAAACAGCATGAGAGTATGGATATTGCATCCATATTCCTCCATTGCAAGGAATTGTATGGTGAACACTCCCGTATCGCAAGGTACGAAACCTCAAGGAAACTCTTCCAGATGAGGTTAGCTCCAGGATCGCCTGTTGGAGAGCACGTCCTCAAAATGATCACCCTCATTAAGGAACTCACAAGCCTGGGATGCGTGCTAGAGAATGATTTGTATATCGACTTGATTTTGCAGTCCCTTCCCCACACCTTCTCTCAGTTCGTGCTGAACTTCAACATGCACGAAATGGAAGCGGATCTTCCAAAGCTCCTCAATATGTTGAGGGTAGCAGAGACCTCCTTGAAAAAGGAGAAGACCCCCGTTCTGTATGTTGGCCAATCATCTTCTTCTAAATCTAAAGCGAAAGCTAAAGGGAAGAAGAAGATGAAAGCCACCAAACCGAAGGGTGGGGTCAAGAAGGTGCAGGGAACGAACAAGGCAGGAAGGGTGAAGGCAGAAAAGAACGAGTGCTTCTATTGTCACAAGCAAGGGCACTGGAAGAAGGACTGTATGGCCTTTAAAGCCAAGGACATGAAGCAAGCTGTTGCTTCTGCTTCAGGTGTGTTCGTAATCGAAAATTGTCTTTCAGTAAACTCTACTTCATGGGTACTTGATACCGGTTCTGGTTTTCACATCTGTAATTCTTTGCAGGATCTGAGAAATAGTAGAGCACCGGGGGCAGGTGATATGACTCTCCGGATAGGCAATGGAATGCATGTAGATGCAGTTGCAATAGGGGAATATCACCTAGGGTTGAATAGTGGACACATTTTGGTATTGTACAACTGTTTTTGTATTCCCAGTATGTTGTGTAATATTATATCAGTATCTTTGTTGTCTAATAAAGGATATAATTTTGCGCTTGAAAGAAATGTCATGAACATTCTCCTAAATCAAGAACTGATTGGGTTTGGCACACTGGAAAACGGCATATACATACTTAATCAACCTCAAATTTTCAATATTCAAAACACGCGTAAACGAAAGGCTCAAGATTCGAATCAAGCCTTCCTATGGCATTGTAGACTTGGTCATATAAATGAAACAAGGTTGACTAAGTTATATAAAGATGGATATCTAGATCCGTTTGAATATTCATCATATGCAACTTGTCAATCATGTATCAAAGGAAAAATGACCAAATCTCCGTTCACCGGATACGGAGAAAGAGCTACTGAACTCTTAGGACTAGTACACAGTGATGTATGTGGTCCGATGTCTACGCATGCACGAAGCAGTCACTCTTACTTCATAACTTTTACTGATGACTTCTCTAGGTATGGACATATATTCTTAATGAAACATAAATCCGAGGCCTTTGAGAAGTTTAAGGAGTATAAAAATGAAGTAGAGAAACAGACTGGTAAAAGCATCAAGACACTTCGATCTGATCGAGGTGGAGAATACTTAAGTACCAGTTTCCTTGAATACTTAAAAGAGAATGGAATTCTCTCTCAGCTTACTCCGCCTTATACACCTTAGCATAATGGTGTATCAGAAAGGAGGAATCGCACGCTATTAGATATGGTGCGTTCAATGATGAGTAGTGCTGAATTGCCACTTTCCTTCTGGGGATTTACTCTAGAATCAGCCGCATACCTATTGAATAGAGTTCCAACTAAGTCTGTACCTACCACTCCATATGAAATGTGGTGTGGGAAGAGACCATATCTCAAGTATATCAAGATATGGGGGTGTCCGGTATATGTTAAAAAGCATAATCCGGACAAGCTCAAAGCACGATCGGTTTTATGCAAGTTTGTAGGATACCCCAAGCATTCAAGGGGGTACATGGTCTACCACACTGAAGAACAAAAGGTGTTTGTCGCTCGTCACATTGTCTTCTTAGAAAGCGAATTTCTTGCAAAAGAAATTAGTGGGAGCACGGTAGAACTGGAAGAAATTCCGGAACCTCAAACTGCAACCGAAGACTTAGAAGAATCTCAGATTTCAATAGAACATGACGAACCAACGCCACTCCGCAGATCTAGTAGGCTTTCTCATCCTTCTGAAAGATACTATGGTTTTCTTCTTGATGGGGATCGAGAGGATTGCATCATCGATGATGATGAGCCTACTAGTTTTCAGCAGGCTATCACGAGTAGCGACTCAGTGAAGTGGCTGGATGCAATGAGATCCGAAATGGAATCCATGTACACCAATAAAGTATGGGCTTTAGAAGTTTCTCCTCCTGGGGTAAAACCAGTTGGGTGCAAATGGATCTTCAAAAAGAAGATTGGTACATTTGGACAAGTAGAAACCTACAAAGCTAGACTAGTAGCAAAAGGTTTTCGTCAAAGACCAGGATTGGACTATGATGAAACTTTTTCACCAGTAGCTATGCTTAAATCCATTCGGATCATGCTTGCCATTGCTGCCTTCCATGACTATGAAATCTGGCAAATAGATGTAAAAACAGCTTTTCTAAATGGACATCTAGAAGAGAGTGTTTACATGGATCAACCAGAAGGTTTCTTAGACAGTGGGAGCAGCGGAAGAGTGTGCAAATTGCTTAAATCCATTTATGGGTTAAAGCAAGTATCGTGGAGTTGGAACATCTGCTTTGATGAAACAATCAAGGAATTTGACTTTATCAAAAATGTAGATGAACCATGCATTTATAGGAAGATTGTAGAAGGAGCAGTAGTCTTCCTCGTTTTATACGTCGACGACATACTACTGATAGGGAATGATATCCCTATACTACAATCAGTAAAGCTCTTCTTATCACAAAAATTCTCCATGAAAGACTTGGGAGATGCATCATACATTCTGGGCATTAAGATCTATCGAGATAGATCTAATAGAATATTGGGACTTTCACAGTCCAGGTATATAGACACTAAACTAAAGAGATTTAGTATGGAAGATTCCAAGCGCGGCAATATGCCCGCTTGTCACGGAATCACCCTCTCCAAGGAAATGTCTCCAAAGACTGATGAAGAGAGGGCTCGCATGGGCATTATACCCTACGCTTCGGCGGTAGGATCAATAATGTATGCGATGTTATGTACCAGACCGGATGTAGCTTACGCACTTAGTGTAGTAAGCAGGTATCAGTCTGACCCAGGTGAGAAACATTGGATAGCGGTGAAGAACATTCTCAAATACCTAAGAAGGACTAAGGAGATGTTCTTGATTTACGGTAATGGGGACCTCCAGGTAGAGGCTTTTACCGACTCCGGCTTCCAAAGTGACAAAGATGATTCTAAATCCATTTCGGGTTTTTTGTTTACCCTCAATGGAGGGGCGGTATGTTGGAAGAGTTCCAAACAAGATACCGTCGCAGACTCAACTATGGAGGCTGAGTATATAGCTGCTAGTGAAGCCGCAAAAGAGGCCATTTGGATGAGGAAGTTCATTTCTGAACTTCAAGTGGTTCCGTCCATTGCAAATCCAATACCTTTGTATTGCGATAACAATGGCGCTGTAGCATTAGCGAAGGAACCAAGGTCCCATCAGAAATCCAGGCATATCTTAAGGCGGTTTCACCTGATCAGGAAGATCGTGGATAGTCGGGAGATCGAGATACGGAGAGTGGACACAAAAGACAACACGGCAGATCTATTCACCAAGGCCATTCCTCAAGTACAGTTCGAGAGGTTATTTGAGATGTTGGGCATACGGTATGCCAGCAACTGGATCTGGTAGAGACAGTGGGTACTCATTGCAGCAATTATAGGCCTTAGTGCAAGTGGGAGATTGTTGGATATATATGCCCTAGAGGCCTACATTGTATAGGATGCTTGGGATATGTATGTACATGACAGTCTTGCTTGATATGATAGTACGCTATTTGGTTTGACTTTGTCTTAACGTATGATATATTTTACTTGGTATTTATATATATATGTTGATAAAGCCCATAGGGTGTTTGTCTGACTACCGGCGTTGTGATGACAGTCATACTAGTGGGAGCTGGATAGTCAATAGGCACACCCTTAGATGTCCCTGGCCGCAGGAGTATCGAGATTGGGCATCGATACTCCGGAGTAGACTAGTGTATACATATCTAGACCCTGACGAGGGGCGATGGATTGGTCCCGCAACCATTGGTGGTGTTCACCTAAGATTGTATACAGATGCTCACTGGGTGTGAGTACACCGGACAGGATTCGCCGAGAACTGACTGGATGGTATTATACCTAACGTCAGATAGCAGTTCTCAGGTGACATGTATGCAGATAGTCTGTTGACTTAAGGTCATCATTTGTCTCGTGTGAGTTCCCACTGTGCTTTGATTATTACCCTACCAAGGCTCGAAGGAGTCGTGCAAACAGGTTTCAGTTGGGCACAGTCCCGAGCCACGTGGAGGCAGTGAGCGACTGTTAGGGATTCGTCTCTCCCGGTATAGGGAGTTGATATCGCACTGTGGTCGGTTGGTCATTACCATAAGTCCTTGGCCAGGGCTGATTGAGAATTACTGATGGAATGATCAGTAGATTCTCGGGTGGTCTTGAACCATACCGACACGACTTGTACGGTTATTAGAGGTCTGACGTCCACCACCTCCCTAGACCGTACATGTGATACTCTTAGACGAACAGACCGGACTGCGCGGATATTGTCATCGACAGGCTCAGTAGGATTTCAGATGGGTTATCTCATCGGCTTTCTTATCGACAACTACCTGGGGACCGTTACGTACAGCTAATGCCGCTTGCGGTCTGTGGTTAAACCCACTGCCAACGTAGTAGTTGAGTCTTTAGAGTCCCACATAGAGATTTCCCAAACCCAGGCGAAAAGATATAGAGGTCGTATAGTTTTACGACAAAGGTTCGAACGCGTACGTGTTTAAACGCACGTGCGACATTCGGACAGTTTTTACTAGCTGGCTTTGGTTTAAGCCAGATTCTAGTATCAGGTTATTGGATTTATACAGTCTAAAGTTTTTCCGTGTTTTCACGGATGAGAGGGGCGTTCTCGTAATTTTCCGAGAAGCTTCTAGAAGGATGTGACATGGAGGGAGAGGTGGCATTTTCATTTAATGATTTAGTGACTCATTGTGAGTGATTCATCATGTCATTAATGGATTATTAAATGCTTAATGACTCACATAATGAATCACCCACTTGCATTTATGAAACATGATGAATAATCTCATATTATTCATTATGTTTCATATATCAAGTGAGAAGTTATTTCATTATTATTATTATTATCATTATCATCTTCTCACTCTCTCTCTTCAAGCTCTCTCTCCTTCACCAAAGCCTAATCCTACCCCTCATGAGTTGAGAACAAGGATTAGGAAAGACTAATTACTCCATAACCTATCTCTACATCACCTTAGCTACTCTATTTAGCAACTAGAGAAACTAAGTAACCTCAAGTTTAGAGGTTATAGCTTGGATTAGGGTTCTCGGGTGGATCGTCTATCACGGAAGAAAGCCGAAGAGGACGTGGATATCCAAAGAGGCCGTAGATAACATTAAGACGAAGGACTAGAACCGTTTGGTATAATCTCTTAACATAGTAGTTAGAACTCTATAGCTTTTGTTAAAACTTGTTTAGCAAACGATTCATACGGTTATTCGATGTTTAATCATAGAACAAGATTGTTATTCATATTTCCGCCTCCCCATAAGTATTGGGGTGTTGAACAAAGAATTACAGTTATAACTAGAAGTCCTTGGCCAGGGCTGCTGCTGAGATTTACTGATAAGATTTATCAGTAGTTTCTCAAACCGTTATAGGCCAGACATCGGCATGACTTATCATGTTACTGGGGTCTGATGTTTACCACTCCTAAACATGATATGCGACATATCAGACGAAAAGACTGGACTGTACGGTAGTGTTACTGATAGGCTTCATGGAGAGTATGGACAAGTTTGCTTGTTGATCTTCATATCGCTCAATACCCGGGTAGCCATAACGTACAGCTAGTACCGCTGACAGCTTGTAGCTGACTGATATGATCATCACCTACGGCTGGCGTATTGACGAGTCTTTAGAGTCCCACACAGAAGTTCCCTGGTTCAGACGAAATGAAGTAGGACACATATGTGATATGTGCGTGGGCCAGATTAAATACGAGTATGTGATACCGTATTGTAATCTGGTAGTTATCTGTCATCAAGTTCGGTTATATGTGATATAACTAGATTATCAAATCAAGTATTGATTTGATAATGTGATACACAGATAAATGATATTAGTCAGTTATATATGATATAACCGGATTATTAAATCAAGTATTGATTTAATAATGTGATATATATTATATATGATATAATTATATTTTAACTAATATCATTAGCTCACTAATTATTCTTCATAATATATATATTAATATATATGTTTTATATATATATATATATATATATATATATAATAATGAAGCATGTCATGAAATTCTATTTTGTGAAAATAGAAATGAGGTGGAATTTGTGGAGAGGTGAGGCATGGCTTGATCATTTGAATATTGATTTATTTGACACTATAGAAGCATAGTCACATTTGTTTATTTTTAAAATGTGCATGCTTCAATGAGTGTGAGGATTTATCAAGCCATTCTTCATCTCATTCCAATACTTAGCCATTTTTCAAGTCTTGCTCCCATTTTTGCTCCCTAGCTTCATCTTCTTCCTCTTCTTCATGCCACCATGGTTCAAGCTTCAACCCTTACATGTGATGTGAATAATGAAGCTTGAACACATATTAGTGAGCCTCAAAACCCCTACTTCACCATCCTACACTTGACTAGCAATCAAGTGTAGTGTGTTTCCTACACCAAAAGAGCTTAGTGTAGAGATAGCTTGAGTTGGAGGGACATCGCATGGATCATCTTCGGCACGAATGTCATCGGAGGAAGCTCGTCCAAACCCTCAAGTGGAGCCTAATGGAGTCTCGGGACTACTACATGGAGCATGTGAAGTGAAGGGCTCGATCTACGAGAGTATATCCATCTTCACTTCTTATAGTTTACCTAGATATCAAACTTAAACCCTAATAATCTAATTAAAGATCTTGTTTAGTCTAGATTAGCACCTATAAAAATTTGAATTTGGCATGCTTGATATCATTAGAAACTCATGGTGGTGCTAGGGTAGACTTTCAATTTTTAACTATATAAAAAATATTTTTCACAAAACCCCCTCGAGATATACAAAACAATATTTAATGACTTTAGTAAATATAGGTTTAAGCGGGATCAATTCTCTTCAGCCCCAGTGAGCCGGAAAAAGTGAGTGCTTGCCTATTCAGGTTAGAAAACTTAATCGGAGTTATCAATAGCAATTGCCTTGAAAAAAGACACAAATCCTGCCGTCTATGTGCAGCAGTTGCCGATGACTCCCGAACCTAAGAATTCCAAAGTTAAATCAGTACAAGTTTCTGACTCAGTTTGAGTCAAATTCAAACCTAAATCCAAAATCAAACACGAATACTTAATCATGAACTTGAACACTCGAAATCAACATCAAATTCAAACATGTATACTTTGAATTGAACTTAACATGAATACAAGAACATAATGATTGCTATTGAAACTGACTTGACTCGAACTATGAATACCACTTGAAATGAATACATGAACACTTGACATGAATACTTGATATTGACATGAACTCAATCTTGCCAGTTGAGGTATTCATGGATTCGAGCAAGACTGGTAATTTGTAACTGTAACGTAGAATACACGGGGTGTTGGGGTAGTTCATGTGTGAATCCAACTAAATCTCAAGACTCCCCCTAGATCATCAATCCATGTGAAGTTATCATGAGGGCCCGTGTTTTCTTGCTCCTGGATTATAGCCTGTTGAGTTTGGAATACTTCAGCACTAGGTTGAAGTCCTGTTACTAACACTTGATTCGGGCCCGTGGTTCCTTACCCCTGGATTACAGCCTGTTGGGTTCAAGAACACTCTTGAGATTAGTTGATATTCACCCTTGAACTTACGTTACATTAGTTGACCCATGTAAAGACCTTTTAGGACACTTACATTCACTTCATGTCCACTATACCTATGCCACACGGCCATGCTATACTATGCTCATGTTATTTTGCCATGATATATAGAGAACTGCATGTTAAATATAAATGTCATGCTTACAGTAAATGACATGTTTAAATAACATATCTCCTAGTCCATTAATTCATAGTATACATTTTTATCATTATACTTTATACTTCACACTTAATTGTTAGGGACTTACCGAGCGAAAGTTCGCTGACGGGCATTCCACCCACCTTTGTTTCTTAGAATGTTCATCAGATACTGTGGAGACTGAGGATGTGGACACCACAGAAGAGGAGCACGGTCAGATCTCGACCCAGGCCTAGACCAGTTATCCTTTTCTCTCAGTTTATGTATGTCACCTGTTTAGGCATTTCTTTTCTTATATTTCCTTTCAGTTGAACTAATGTATTGTAAATGCTTCAAGTTGAATGTAAATAAAGTTGTTGAAGTTTAAATCTCATGTTTATTTCTTGTCATTTTATATTTCTCCATTACGTTTAGCATATTTATTCCGGAAAATGACCTCGAAATAAATACGTCGCGGGCTCGCTACGTCACCGTTTCCGTCCATTGGGAAGCGGGGTGTGACAGGTTTTGTTAGCGGCCCATGCAAGTCAGTTCTGCATGAAGTCTTAAGAAATATATCACAAGAAATATGAAATTCAACAACTTTACATTCCTTACAATTCCATTTCCGTTGAATTTATCCTAATCTTTCTTCTCTATCTAAGATGATGGATTCTTCCAACAACCTTAGCACCAATGTCAATGGAAGTACACCACCACAATCTACCCTTACCGTTCTACTACCTCCACCTACCGTAGCCGCTCCACTTACAGAACAGACAGTACTTTTGAAGGCTATCAAAAGCCCACTTGAGGGCCAGCAGGTTCAAAGCACGATTTTGCAGGAGCAGACTGCTCTCTTTCAACAGAGTTTCATCCGCTCTGAAGCAGAAGCACCGGGAGTGAAACAATTTCGAGTATTACACCCAAAGAACTTCTCACGAAAAAAGAAAACGGTTGAAGCCGAGAAATGGGCTTAGAGCATAGAAGACGACCTAGCCACAACCCAAGTTCCAGAGGTGGCTTGGGTCAGAATAGCAAAACTCCAGCTTATTGACAATGCCAGAGTCTGGTGGAAGGCCGAGGAGAGCCATCTTAAGCATCCGATCGAGTGGAAGGCTTTCCGTGATCTCTTTGACGCCAAGTATTTTCCGGAAACCGCGCAGTCCGAGATGGAACAGAAGTTCATTCACCTGCAACAAGGATCCATATGGGATAAGTTGGTGGATGAGTATGATGCAGAATTCACCATGCTCGGCAGATTCGCCGCCCATCTAATTTCTAATGCAGAAATCAGATCCAGGCGCTTTCAGCAAGGATTAAACCCTGAGATCCAGGCTATCCTAACAACGGGAAAATACCTAACACATGAAGTAGCTTTGAAGTCAGCCCATCGCTCTGAAGCTATCATTAAGAAGAAGGGAAGGCCACAGTCGGTCGGTATGAAATGTCCCGCCAACTAGATTACTGGAGGAGCCTCTTCAAGGCCAACTCGCCCAGCGCCAACTATGAGGTCAGGAGGATCATTCTCCGAGACTGAACCAAATTTCTGTATCTATTGTGAGAGGAATGGACACCAAGTCAAGGATTGCCGTCGAGCTAATGGTCTTTGTCTGATATGTGGAACACCTTCACACACTATACGAACTTGCCCACACAATCGAACTGGCCCAGCCCCCGTAGCTAGACCAGTTATTCAAACTCCACCTAGTCGGTTAGTCCTTCCTGCACCACCTCCACGCGGACCACCTTTACCTCGTCAGCCATCGATATACCAGCATGCACAGAGAAATGTGCAGAGACGTCAGGCTTTCACTTTGGCGGCTGTAAAGTCTGAAATTATAGGTCAAGATAACACTGATAAATCTCCTCCTATCTTTTTCAGCCTTTTCAAATTCTTGCATTCTTTCGTTTCTTCATCTACCCAAACATTTTCCTGCACTTTCGGTACAATATCAGTAGTTCCTTCACCACTGCTTTAATCAAATTTTTCTTGAATCTGTTACAGTATCCTTGTATAAATTTCGAGAACGAAATTATTTATAAGGAGGGTAGAATGTAAGGACTTTGAAATCTGTAACAACCGAGTCCAGTTAGACCAAGTTCAGTTACCGTATGTGTTGTTTGTGGTAATTATTTCATTCATCATGTTTGGTTGCAAAATGGTAATCTACATTGTATTCGACCCGTTTACTTGAGCTCGTTGCTTCCTAGTTTCTAGATTACCCTAACATTACATATTGTTGCATATAACAATCTAGGTCACTTAAAATAATTTAAAAATGCTTGACATGGCCTGCTCGATACCCCTAACCCTGTGGTAGCGTCCTTATATCATGTTCTCGTCCCGTTCAGTGAAACGGACGTGTTTGGACGACTACGCGCACGTACGTGCATCCGTTCTTGGGGGCATGCCTTTTCTTTACATAGTCCTTCATTTTAATTTTTGGAACTTGCTAATATTTTTCATATTTCAAATCCAAATTTTTGGACCCGACCCGGGCTCAATTCTGAAATATTTTGCATCCCGCCAAATCCTATTTAATTTTAAATTTCATAAATCAACTTTAAAAAAATAGTTCAACAGCTAACAATATATTTTCAAAGCCACTATTTAACCGGTAAATCTTTTATTTTTCCAAAACATTTTTCCCAATTTTCCCCAGCCAATGAAATGACTCTCTAGTGTATAGAAAATATTTTTCTATTTTTTTCCCCTAATCTATTTTCTTCCCCAGCCAATCGCAGCCATCCGTTCTCCCTGGGACCCACAGCTCTCTCCCTCTCTCACCTTCCCCTTCTCTTTCTCTCTCTTCTCTCTTTATCTCTCCCCGCAAAAGGCCAATTTTATATCTCATCTTCCTCTCTCTCTTCTCTCGCTCTCTCTCGTCTTTCTATCTCTCTCATCTTCTCTCTCCTCTCGAATCTTTCTCTCTCTCCTCCCCACGTATCTCTCTCTCTCTCTCTTCCCTTTATATTTTTCTTCTTCCTCGTCGTTCTTCAAAACAGAACACAACCCATTCCCAGTAACCCTAGCCGCCGTCTCCCCTTTCGCCGTTGCCCTAGCGCCGACGCCACCATCGCCGTTCGTCGCCGTTCGTCACCCTCACCTCTCCTTCCCCGTTTCCTGTGCGCACGTCGAGCGCCGGTGTGCACAGTCGAGGCTTGCACGTCCCCTCACCGCGACGACCACCGGAGGGATCTCGTCGCCGTCCACTGTTCCAGATCGACGTAGCGGTGAGCTTTCACACCCCTTCCTCCTCCTTCTTCCTTCCTCTTCCCTTCTCTTATTCTTTCCGGTTCTGTGTTGGCCGGTTGACCCCCTGCAGGCAGTTCACCGGAGCTCCGTCAGCGCAGTCGACGTTCACGACCCTTCTACAGATCAATGTAAGCATAATCTCCTCCATCCTTCTTCTCTTTTTCTCTTCTTCTCTTCTGCAGTCGTTTTGTTTATTGGTGTTCACTGTTTTCTTGGTGGCCGAAATCCGACCGTACCGGCGACGATTCCCGACGACCCAGCGAGGACCTCTGATCCGTGTGATCCCACTGTTCATTGTTTGGACTCATTCCGTGTACCGTGCGCGCATCGCGACTTTTCCCGCCGACGCGAGACGTTCCGTTTTCCGTATCGCGATCCGTCGAGACAAGTAAAACTTGCTACATGCTACTTAATATATTATATATACATTTGATGGCACTTTAAACCCGTAGTTTAACCTTAATATCATGATTTCTCTTTTTCAGGTTCGATGTCACGTTATATCATTTTAGTTCCAAAACGTGAAACCTACCCGTGGCATTTACTTTATTAAACCTATTAACCACGTTTATATTCTAATCACATAATAAATAATTACCTAGTTTGTGGTACCCTCTCTATAGTTTACTCTATTGGACACCCGTATGCATACTTGACTTGTTTTAGTTATAATGGCGTCTATTGAACCTATTATACATAATATTGCATCTCTAGTTTACATAATACATGTTAACATGATTCTAACATCCATATTTGTATACTGTAGTTAAGTAATGATAACCGTGCATCGATATAATTTAATCTGTACCTATTTGCATATCATGTTCTAGTTTATTGTTCTGACAGTACCCGTGCTTGTTTATTTATGACCATGTTTATATTAGTTTGCTTTATGAGCATCCACATAACATTTTGTACTGGTTGACATGACTTGTTACACTTTCTACATGATATGACATGGTACCGTACACTCTTGACAAGACATGACACCTAAATACACTACTTGACTTGACCTGATCTACCATGGCTTTACCTGTCACCTGATCGTGTGTCTAATGCCAACAAACCTGACATGTAGTCCTTACGAACCGTTCCTGTTTTCTATCTAGACAAACCTGCACCTACCTGATCCTGAGTTGGCATTAGTTCGTGATTACTTAATACCTGACTTGAACACATATAACTTAGGGGTATGGGGAAATCAATGATGAAATCCTGACTTGTAACTCGACAGTTGCTCGCTTATACTGATCAGTTTTTGAGGCTAGGCCCGCCTCGGGATGATGCTGCAGACATCGTTCATCTTTCCTTTTTTTTCCTTTTTGTGCCTAGCGGTACGTCTCAGTTTCAGCCCGAGAGTCTTAGACCGTGGTCCCGGGCATGCACGGGATACTATTGAGTTACATCGATGATTCATCAAATTGATTTCAAAGACTTGAGAGTAGATAACCCAATAGACCAGTTTAGTTTACTCACTGCACACTACCCTTCACTGCCCTGATTTATTTTGCTGTTACACCTGATTTACCATTTTTGATTATACTTGCATTGCTTGGTCCCTGTTTATATTATATTGCTTGATGACATGACGCGCTGACGTCTGGGTTTTGCATGGCCCAGATTCCATACCTTTGTCGCAGTCCGAGTAGGAGTACTTCAGCCAGCAGGCTGAGCAGTGAGGATTCAGTAGTAGTTAGTTCTTTACTTTTCAGTATTTTATTTCTGATGTGAGCCCGCATTATGGGACATACATTTCAGTTATTCTTGTATTGGATCTTTTGCTTCCACATTATTATTATTCTTGACTCATTCTATTTTGGTTTATGGACATGTATTAGATAGTTTTATTTTTATTCTTGATATCTCTACAGCCGTAATGTGACTGTGGATGGATACTTCCCACCTATAGGTAGCATGGTTGGCTATGTCACGTGCCCATTTAGCGTACTCTGGGAAGCGAGGCGTGACAAAATCTCTATACGAAAATTCTTCTGTTAGCAGAAAAGAGTTGACAGCCTGCGTTTGAGTTATAAGTTACTTTTATTAAATAAAAGCAAGAAGCAACTTGTAGCGCACTGGTAAAGGCTTTGCACTGTAGTGACATAACCTCTGTGTTCGATTCCTATCAGACACAATTTTTTTTCTTCTGATTTTTCTTTTTAACTTTTTGGAAGCCTAAAAGATTGCACGTGGAATATACAGAGAAATGAAAAGTTCAGAAAAATCAAACATGTGAAAAATGGTTTAAACATAGATTAAATCAAGTGGCACGAATCTCGAGGCAAATGCCTCAAGATCGACAAGCAGAAATCGCCCTAGGGCCAGTGGGGACGGGTGAGATGAGCCCAAATTTCCCCATGCATTGCACACTTGTCTTTTCAGCTACCCCTAACCCCTCTGCACTGTTTGATTTCCCTGCAATCAAACAGAGATATTTCATTTCACAATTTAACATCATTTTTAATGCTTTTTAATCCAAATTTTAATTTCTAAACCCTAATTCTCCACTATAAATACCACCCCATGTCCTAGCTCTTCACCATTCTGAAAATTTTAGCCAAAACTCTCTCAAAAATTCATAGATGCAAGTGGAGTAAAGTGGAGTTAGCGAGCAAGTTGGTTCCGGTGAAGATCGAAGCCAATTCCGGAGCTCCCGCGACACCACGAAGCCTCCCTCCTCTTCTTTAACCACTTCTTGACATTTCCAAACGGTAAGTCCCTCTCAATTCTCCTTCTTTTCATTGATACTCATTTAAAATCAAATATCGGTAAAAGTGGATTTATTACCGATATCATCTTTTCTAGAATTTATAACTCCATTTTCTTTTATCATTTGGTCAAACCAATTTTACCACTTTACTTATAATCTTTGTTTGCCGCCGAAAGACGCGACCGGGACGTCCGGGCCCGAATTCCGAGGGCAGATGCTAATTGGTGCTATCCGTCCACCTCTCCGAAGATGCCAATTTGATTTATGGTACCATGTATCGAAGGTTTAAATGGATGCGGCCGATATAGCAGATTTTGTCAGATTCCCCCTCGTTTGAGGGGTTTTTGATTGTGGGAACGCTCTTCCCTACAGGTGCAAGCCCCTGCAGTTAATTACGCTACCGATCGCGGTAACAACTTTCTCCTTCTCCATATGGTCACTTCGTGTCGTGGGTGTTTGTTTTGAGTTTGGTTGCCCATGAATTGTATACGGAGACTAATTTATGTTGTCGCCCGTAGGGCGTGGACTAGTCCAAATCCGTATCTTTCTTAGATTTGGGTTTTTGGGAGGTTAGGTTTAAGGATATGTTAGCCTCATTTGAGACTAAGATCAACTTAAACGTTTGTTAATGATACGTTAGTCTCATTTTAGACTAAGATCAACTTAACGGGATCGTTTAGATCCAACAAGAGAGCAATTGGGCTCTATTGTTTAGTTTTGTGATATCGCGGTCGATTAGTTTAAGGACATTACGGTCCCTTGTTTTTAAGGACATCTCGGTCCAATATTTATTTAAAGACATCACGGTCGAGGTTAAGGACATCACAGTCCGTGAGTTTAAGGACCCCACAGTCCAATGTTAGTTTAAAGATATCACGGTCGAGGTTAAGAACATCATAGTCCATGAGTTTAAGGACCCCACAGTCCAATGTTAGTTTAAAGACATCACGGTCGAGGTTAAGGACATCATAATCCATGAGTTTAAGGACCTCACTGTCAAGGTTAAGGACATCATAGTCCGTGAAATGTGTGGTTGTCAGGACCCGCCACCTCTCTGAAGACGTTGAAGGATTACAACGACAAATATCAAAGGAGTGAAGAGATGTACCTTTGAAACAAAGTTGATTGGGAGATCTATAGTCCAATTTTGGAACTAAGATCAATTAATTAGATTATGAGCACATTGGCTCAGTTAAATCTGAATTGAGGACTTATGGCCAACTTGGGCTAAGTCCAATTAGATTTGAAGTGTTGACCCTTTATTGGACCATTAGACATTTGTCTGGGTTCAACCTTTCATCACCTAGCAATGCTAAACAAGAGTTTGAGGGCTCTGATATCATTTTTGTCTTTGACTGAGCATTAAACATTATAGTTATGAGTTTTACTCAAATTTGAGGTTTAGTTAAAGGAGAGGTTTTTGCCTCTGGAAACTTAGCCAATTTGTCTAAGATTGGCTTTAAAATAGTGTTAAACACTAGAGGACAACAGTGTTAAACACTGGAAATGAAATGCTCAAAGTAGTGTTAAACACTAGAGGACAACAGTGTTAAACACTGGAAATAAAAACTCTCAAATTAGTGTTTAAACACTAGATAGGAATGGGTCACGTGGGGGCACGTGAGGGCCAGATCCCTTTTACTTTGTTCTTAGAACTGTAAATAAGTGTTAAACACTTTTAATCTTCTGGCCATCACGTGTTGGCACGTGATGGAGATTTATGCATTAATTATTAAAGTATTTACTAGGGGTCACGTGGTAACACGTGAGAGCGCCCAAAGCCAACATTGCCTTTGCTTTTATTCTCTTTGTTTTGGAGGTCACGTGGGAGCACGTGAGGCATTACCTCTGGGCTGTTTCCTTCTTATTTAGAAGGATCCTATTTGGGTCACGTGGGAACACGCGACCTTAGTTCTTTTACATGCATGGAGATCTTTCAAGTCTCTTTATTTTTTAAGAATTAAATTCTTTGTAGGGTTAAACCCTAATTTAATTTTTAAAGGAATTAAATTCCTATGCATGTGGAAGAATTGAATTCTTATGTAGGGTGAAACCCTAATTTCATTTAGGAGGAATTAAATTACTGTGAATTTGGGAGATTGAATTCTCTTATAGGGTTAAACCCTAATTTTGTCTGTCTTGGAGGAATTGAATTCCTATAATTTTGGGAGAATTAAATTCTCATATAGGGTTAAACCCTAGTTCTGTTTTGAAGGAGTTAAATTCCTATGAATTTAGGGGAATTAAATTCCTTAAACTCAATTCTCCCTCTAAGTTTTGGATCTGCATGGTAGAATCTCCCCGATGAGAATTAAATTCTCAACTTGTGGGGAGATCTGCTTCTGCAGATTTTCAACCAAAGGAAGAACTAAATTCTTATTCAGAAGAGTTAAACTCTTAATTTGAGAATTAAATTCTCTTTTTGTTTTATAGAGCTTAGATCTCTTTCCTTTTCTTACCTAGGGTTTTTTTTTTGAAGAGATCTTCTTTTACTTTCTTGAGAATTAAATTCTCCTCTCTTTTTTCTCTCTGTTGTTGTATATTTCCCAAAAAAAAAATAGATCCTCCTTCTTCTCTTCTTGGTTCTTATTTATAGGAGAAAGAAAAGAATCAATTTGTTTTGTCAATCTTTCATTGAAAGATTTTAATTGATTTTGTAATCAACATGATCTTTTAGACCACTCAATGAATTTTATTCACCATTGGATTTTTAATCCAAAATATCTTTTATCTGTTATTCCTGGCAAATTTCAGGAAACTCTTTCCTTGTATAAAATCTTTCCATAAATTGGTGATTTTTAATCACCATTGGATTTTTAATCCGACAGTGCTCTATTTTACAGAGCACCATCTTTTTTGGAAAGATTTAGAGAAATATTTTTCCAGTTAGGGTTTTTTATTCCCTCTTAATTCGAATTTAATTCTATTAATTCATAGATATTTAGGAACCCATCACGTGTTGGCACGTGACCCCCTGATTAAGCATTTGACCAGAATTTAATTCTGTAGTTTTAAAGAACTCAGGAATTATCACGTGTCAGCACGTGACCCTTGGTCACGTGTTGGCACGTGATGCCCCATTTTGGTTTTTCCTTGTTATTTTATTATACGTTTAATTCTTTTCAGTGGGTTTAAAGCCTATCACTTGTTGGCACGTGACCCCACCGATTAATTATTTCCAATTATTTATTTTATTCAGTGCCTACAAGCTTTGCCTGTAAATGGTCACGTGTCTGCACGTGATGCCCGGTCACGTGTGAGCACGTAATGCCTCATAACTTTTGATCCCGGATGAATTATGAGGCCCATAATATATCAAATCGAAGGATTTTTCGAGACACTTTCGATACCATCAGAATTTAGCTATTTCTCATTCGGGAGTTTGTCAAAATGCATCTCGGAAAATACCGGTTTGCATTTTCTTAAACGTATCGCTGCCACTAGATACCTTGGGCTCTTTTGCGCAGAAATTTTTTGGCGGGAACAAATGCCCCCCACTACTTTGCCCACGTAAGTATATACGTGGGTGAAGTAGTACAGAGCAATTCATAGCATATGACCAGTTTTGGGTTGGTATATAATTTTCAGAATCTTGGTCTGAGAAGATAACGAGCGGACACAAGCGTCGTCATTTATCATTGACTCAAATCTCGACTCTTAAGGGATATAGTTCCAAACCCTCAGCTCCATGAGCCGCACCCTTCTATTTCTTTATGTTTTACTCTGACGTGAAATAGTTTATATGCTCATGAGTAACTTCTCTATTTCAGTGGCATGTAGTTTTGGCAAGTGTGGCCCATAGATGGTAGATACCAGTTCATCTTGAACTTCTTATAAGGTAGCAATGGCTTAGGAAACAAGGTTAGGATCTTTTGCCTAAAACTTTTCAACTTTATAAGCCCTGAGGGTCTCATAAAGGCTTTTCTCCCTTCGAGTCGTGAGGATCTCGTAGGTGTCTTTTTCCCTTAGGAGTCATGAGGGCTCCTAAATGCGTTTTCTCTTGAGAATCGTAAGGATCCCACAAGAGAATTTTCTTTATGCGCAGGGACACTAATTTCCCTGCAAGTTGATACGAATCCAGAGATTCTCGCAAAGACACTGATTTTCTTGCGGGTCGAAACGAATTGAGAGATTCTCACTAAGGACGCTGACTTCCCTGAACCGAGATAAGAGACGATGGCTTAGGAAACAGGTTCAGATCTGCTGCCTAAGACTTTTCAACTTTATGAGCCGTGAGGGTCTCATAAAGATTTTTTCTCCCTATAGTCGAGAAGATCTCGTAGGTGTATTTTCTCCTTAGGAGTCGTGAGGATTCCTAACTGTGTTTTCTCTTGAGAGTCGTAAGGATCTCACAAGAGAATTTTCTTCCTTACAAGTCGAGAGGACTCGTAAGTGATTGATGAGTTGACCTACTCCCGAGTCAAAGCATTGCTTCAACAGGGAGGTCGAGGGTTGACTTTGGGTTGTCTGTGCACCGCCGAGTCATGGAACTGGGAATTTTGCCGCGGCTCCACTTTGCTGACGTTGTATATTCCTGCAGAGACACTGATTTCTCTACGGGTCAGTGCGAATCGAGAAGTTCTTGTCAAGGAGGCTGATTTCCCTGAATCGAGATATTTGCCAAGGACACTGATTTCCTCGGAGTTGAGACGAATCGAGGTATTCCTGCAAAGACGCTGATTTCTCTACGGGTCGATGCGAATCGAGATGCTCTCGTCAAGGATGCTAATTTCCTTGAATCGAGGAGGTTGCCAAGGACACTGATTTCCCTGGGGTTGATACGAATCGAGGTATTCCTGCAAAGACGCTGATTTCTCTACGGGTCGATGCGAATCGTGATGCACTCGTCAAGGACGCTAATTTTCCTGAATCGAGGAGGTTGCCAAGGACACTGATTTTCCTGGGGTTGAGATGAATCGAGGTATTCCTGCAAAGACGCTGGTTTCTCTGCGGGTCGACGCGAATCGAGATGCTCTCGTCAAGGACGCTGATTTCCCTGAATCAAGGAGGTTTCCAAGTGTAAGTCGATGCGCAACACCCCACTAGTTGCGGGGAGGCGGAATTTGAAAAACGATCTTGTTCTTTAAGCAAACATCGACTAACCGAAGATCTTTACTAAACTATAATTAACACCAACCATAGAAGTTCTTAGCTACTGTGTAAAGAGATTATACCTAGTGATTCGTGTCCTTCGTCTTTACGATCTCTACGTCCTCCTCGGCCTCCTTTCCGTGATAGATGATCCACCCCGAGAACCCTAATCCAAGCTTCACCTCTAAACTTGAGGTAACATAGTTTCTCTAGTTGCTAATCAAAGGAACTAAGATGATATAGAGTTAGGTTATGGAGTGTTTAGTCTATTCTAATCCTTGATCTCAACTCATGAGTGGTAGGATTAGGATTTGAAGAGAGAGTGAGCTTGAGGAGAGAGAAGGTGAAGATGATAATGGTAATGATATTCTTTCTCACTTGAATATATGAAGCATAATGAATAAACAAATAAATGAATAAAAGAGATTATTCATCTTGCTACATTAATTCATTTGAGTGATTCACTATGTGAGTCATTAAGCATTTAATAATGCATTAATGACATGATGAATCACACAAAATGAGTAACAATATCATTTAATGATAATGCCACCTAAACCTTCAAGTCACCATGCTTCTAGAAGCTTCCCGGAAAATTACGAGAACGCCCCTCCTATCCGTGAAAACACGGAAAAACTTTAAACTGTATAAATCCAATAACCTGATACTAGAATTTGGCTTAAACCAAACCCGGCTAGTAAAAACTGTTCAAACGTCGTACGTGTGTAAACACACGTGTGCGTCCGAACCCTTGTCGTAAAACCGTACGACCTCTATATCATTTCTCCTGGAGTTGGAAAATCTCTGTGTGAGACTCTAAAGACTCGACTACTATGCTGGCAGTGGGTTTAACCACAGACTGCAATAACGGTCCCCAGGTAGATGTCGATAAGAAGGCCGATGAGGAAACCCATCTGAAATCCTACTGAGCCTGTCCGTGACAATATCCGCGCAGTCCGGTCTGTTCATCTAAGAGTATCGCATGTATGGTCTAGGGGGTGGTGAACGTCAGACCACTAATAACCGTACAAGTCATGCCGGCATGGCTCAAGACCATCCGAGAATCTACTGATCAGTCCATCAGTAATTCTCAATCAACCCTGGCCAGGGACTTATGGTAATGACCAACCGATCACAGTGCTATATCAACTCCCTAGACCGGGAGAGACAAATCCCTAACAGTCGCTCACTGCCTCCACGTGGCTCGGGACTGTGCCCAACTAAAACCTGTTTGCACGACTCCTTTGAGCCGTGGTAGGGTAATAATCAAAGTACAGTGGGAACTCACACGAGACAAATGATGACTTTAAGTCAACAGAATATCTGCACACATGTCACCTGAGAACTGCTATCTGACGTTAGGTATAATACCATCCAGTCAGTTCTCGGCGAGTCCTGTCCGATGTACTCACATGAAGTGAGCATCTGTATACAATCTTAGGTGCACATCACCAATGGCTGCGGGACCAATCCATCATCCCTCGTCAGGGTCTAGATATGTATACACTAGTCTACTCTAGAGTATCGATACCCCGTCTCGATATTCTTGCGACCGAGGACATTTAAGGATGTGCCTATTGACTATCCATCTCCCACAAGTATGACTGCCATCACAACACGGGTAGTCAGGCAAACACCCTATGGGCTTTATCAACATGTATATACAAAGTAAAATATATCACACGTTTAAGATAAAGACAAACCAAATAGCGTACTATCATAAGAAAGATTGTCATGTATATACATATCCCTAATAGTCTATACAATGAAGACCTCTAGGGCATACATATATCCAACAATCTCCCACTTGCACTAAGGCCTATAACCGGCGCAATAAATACCCACTGTCTGCACTAGACCCAGTTGTTGGCATACCGCATGCCCAACATCTCAAACAGCCTCTCGAACTGGACTTGAGGGATGGCCTTGGTGAATGGATCTGCTGTGTTGTCTTTTGTGTCCACTCTCCGCACCTCGATCTCTCGACGATCCACGATCTCCCTGATCAGGTGATACCGCCTTAAGATATGTCTGGATTTCTGATAGGACCTTGGTTCCTTCACTAATGCTACAGCCCCATTGTTATCGCAATACAAAGGTATTGGATTAGTAATGGACGGAACCACCTGAAGTTCAGAGATGAACTTCTTCATCCAGACAGCCTCTTTTGCGGCTTCACTAGCAGCTATATACTCAGCCTCCATAGTTGAGTCTGCGACGGTATCCTGTTTGGAACTCCTCCAACATACTTCCCCTCTATTGAGGGTAAACACAAAACCCGAAATGGATCTAGAATCATCTTTGTCACTTTGGAAGCCGGAGTCGGTAAAAGCCTCTACCTGGAGGTCCCCATTACCGTAAACTAAGAACATCTCCTTAGTCCTTCGCAGGTACTTGAGAATGTTCTTAACCGCTATCCAATGTTTCTCACCTGGGTCAGATTGATACCTGCTTACCACACTAAGTGCGTAAGCTACATCTGGTCTGGTACATAACATCGCATACATTATAGATCCTACTGCCGAAGCGTAGGGTATAATGCCCATGCGAGCCCTCTCTTCATCAGTCTTTGGAGACATCTCTTTGGAGAGGGTGATCCCGTGACAAGCGGGCATATTACCGCGCTTGGAATCTTCTATACTAAATCTCTTTAGTATAGTGTCAATATACCTGGACTGTGAAAGTCCTAACATTCTATTAGATCTATCACGGTAGATCTTAATGCCCAGAATGTATGATGCATCTCCCAAGTCTTTCATGGAGAATTTCTGTGACAAGAAGAGCTTTACTGATTGTAGCATAGGGACATCATTCCCTATCAGTAGTATGTCATCGACATATAAAACAAGGAAGACTACTGCTCTTTCTACAATATTCCTATAAATACATGGTTCATCCACATTTTTGATAAAGTCAAATTCCTTGACCGTCTCATCAAAGCAGATGTTCCAACTCCGCGATGTTTGCTTTAATCCATAAATGGATTTAAGCAATTTGCACACTCTTCCGCTGCGCCCACTGTCTAAGAAACCTTCTGGTTTATCCATGTAAACACTCTCTTCTAAATGTCCATTTAGAAAATCTGTTTTTACGTCCATCTGCCAGATTTCATAGTCATGGAAGGCAGCAATGGCAAACATGATCTGAATGGATTTATGCATAGCTACTGGTGAAAAAGTTTCATCATAGTCCAATCCTGGTCTTTGACAAAAACCTTTTGCAACGAGTCTAGCTTTGTAGGTTTCCACTTGTCCAAATGCACCAATCTTCTTTTTGAAGATCCATTTGCATCCAACTAGTTTCACCCCAGGAGGAGCAACTTCTAAAGTCCATACTTTATTGGTGTACATAGATTCCATTTCGGATCTCATAGCATCCAGCCACTTTACCGAGCCGCTACTCGTGATAGCCTGCTGAAAACTAGTAGGCTCATCATCATCGATGATGCAATCCTCTCGATCCCCATCCAGAAGAAAACCATAGTACCTTTCAGGAGGATGAGAAAGCCTACTAGATTTGCGGAGTGGCATTGGTTCGTCATGTTCTATTGAAATCTGAGGTTCTACTAAGTCCTCGGTAGCAGTTTGAGGTTTTGGAATTTCTTCCAGCTCTACCGTGCTCCCACTAATTTCTTTTGCAAGAAATTCGCTCTCTAAGAAGACAATGAGGCGAAGGACAAACACCTTTTGTTCTTCAGTGTGGTAGACCATATACCCCCTTGAATGCTTGGGGTATCCTACAAACTTGCACAAAACCGATCGTGCCTCGAGCTTGTCCGGATTATGCTTTTTAATATATGCCGAACACCCCCATATCTTGATATACTTGAGATATGGTCTCTTCCCGCTCCACATTTCATATGGAGTGGTAGGCACAGACTTAGTCGGAACTCTATTCAATAGGTATGCTGCTGATTCTAGAGCAAAACCCCAGAAGGAAAGTGGCAACTCAGCACTACTCATCATTGAACACACCATATCTAATAGTGCGCGATTCCTCCTTTCTGATACACCATTATGCTGAGGTGTATAAGGCGGAGTAAGCTGAGAGAGAATTCCACTCTCTTTTAAGCATTCAAGGAAACTGGTACTTAAGTATTCTCCACCTCGATCAGATCGAAGTGTCTTGATGTTTTTACCAGTCTGTTTCTCTACTTCATTTTTATACTCCTTAAACTTCTCAAAGGCCTCGGATTTATGTTTCATTAAGAACACATGTCCATACCTAGAGAAGTCATCAGTAAAAGTGATGAAGTAGGAGTGACCGCTTCGTGCATGTGTAGACATTGGACCACATACATCACTGTGTACAAGTCCCAAGAGTTCTGTGGCTCTTTCTCCGTATCCGGTGAACGGAGATTTGGTCATTTTTCCTTTGATACATGATTGACAAGTTGCATATGATGAATATTCAAACGGATCTAGATATCCATCTTTATGCAACTTAATCAACCTTATTTCGTTTATATGACTAAGTCTACAATACCATAGGAAGGCTTGATTTGAATCTGGAGCCTTTCTTTTACGCGTGTTTTGAATATTGAAAATTTGAGGTTGATTAAGTATGTATATGTCGTTTTCCAGTGTGCCAAACCCAATCAGTTCTTGATTTAGGAGAATGTTCATGACATTTCTTTCAAGCGCAAAATTATATCCTTCATTAGATAACAAAGATACTGATATAATATTACACAACATACTGGAAATACAAAAACAGCTGATGTGCCCACTAGTCAACCCTAGGTGATATTCCCCTATTGCAATTGCATCTACATGCATTCCATTGCTCATCCGAAGAGTCATATCACCTGTCCCTAGTACTTTACTATTTCTCAGATCCTGCAATGAATTAAAGATGTGAGAACTAGAACCGGTATCAAGTACCCAAGATGTAGAGTTTACTGAAAGACAATTTTCGATTACGAACACACCTGAAGCAGAAGCAACAGCTTGCTTCTTGTCCTTGGCTTTGAAGGCCAAACAATCCTTCTTCCAGTGCCCTTGCTTGTGACAATAATAGCATTCGTTCTTATCCGCCTTCACCCTTCCTGCCTTGTTCGTTCCCTGCACCTTCTTGACCCCACCCTTCGGTTTGGTGGCTTTCATCTTCTTCTTCCCTTTAGCTTTCGCTTTAGATTTAGAAGAGGATGATTGGCCAACATACATAACGGGGGTCTTCTCCTTTTTCAAGGAGGTCTCTGCTACCCTCAACATGTTGAGGAGCTTTGGAAGATCAGCTTCCATTTCGTGCATATTGAAGTTCAGCATGAACTGAGAGAAGGTGTGGGGAAGGGACTGCAAAATTAAGTCGATGTACAAATTATTCTCTAGCATGCATCCCAGGTTTGCGAGTTCCTCAACGAGGCTGATCATTTTGAGGACGTGCTCTCCTACTGGTGATCCTGGAGCTAACCTCATCTGGAAGAGTTTCCTTGAGGTCTCGTACCTCGCGATACGGGAGTGCACCCCATACAATTCCTTGCAATGGAGAAAGATGGATACAATATCCATACTCTCGTGCTGTTTCTGGAGTTCATTATTCATGGACGCCAGCACGATACACTTAGCTTTTTCATAGTCTAGATCTCAGGTTTTGCGAACTTCCTTGTCCGCAACTGAGGAATCTAGTCCTGGGATAAGGGGAGGAACAACGGTGGTAATATATGCTACTTTTTCATAAGTCAGTGCAATGTTGACGTTCTTTAGCCAATCTTTATAGTTCTGTCCGGTCAGTATATTTTTCTCGAGTAATAGTTTTAGTCCTGTCATGGTAGCTGCCAGAGAGAGAAAAGAAACACTCAGCATATGCTCTTGCAAGTTTAGATTGGTTATTAGTTTATCTAAACAGGATGGCTCCCACTGTTTCCTCAAATCCTTCTTCAAAACCTAAAAGAAGAACTAGTCAGGATTTAATCACACGTCACAATACTTGCTTAACCTTTCAGCTAGGCCGGTGTTGGTACTTCGAGGGAGGTTTTCCAACGCTTTCGCGAAGTTCCTTAATTAAAGAACCTCTTTTCCCTGGAGGCGTAGCCCCTCTAACACCTTTCTAGACACCTACTTGGTTTATAGCATTGATTGTTAAGTGAGAAAAATTCCCGAGAGTAATCCTACTCATCAGTGGGATCGGGATCCAACTATCATTGCATGATGCCCTAGATGGAAACCACTCTAGTCACCACACTCCAGAAGGTATGCTAAATCTGCAAGTTTCCTTTATGTTTGAAACTCCCGATGTGATTTTTGCCCCAAGCTCTTATGACCTTGGCGTAGGCCAACAAATCATAAGACGCAAGTCAAGTTCTACCCGTCGTTGTCCTGATTAATTTAGGTACATCGTACATGCCTTTGACGTAGGCCAACAAGGCTGTACGTCTATCCTAAACTAATGCATCTATCTATGCAATAAATAAGCAAACACACTGCTACCATACACTATGCCTTGACGTAGGCCAACAAGCATAGCATGAATACGATGTGTTGTCTATTTGAAACGACGGAGGGTTACGGCTGGTTTTTGGCAAAAAATCGTTAACGTAGTGAACTTGATATAATCGAAGGAACCAAGTTAGCCTTTATTAAAAGGAATGGTTTAAGCTCCGCATTTAAAATTTGCTTTTTGAAGAAAACCGAATGGTTTTGAAATTGTTCCAACGATTCAGTTTAGGTTTTATTTTCTTTGCATTAATAATAATGCGTCCCATCATTAACCTATCATTACAGATAACAACAAAAATACAACGTCCTCTTATGCCATCCGCATTCGCCAAGGGGTCCCGTCATCACCCATTAGGTTACTTAACTAACGGCAGAGCGGGGACTGGGCTAGCGCGGGTGTAAAACATAAGTGACGTCTAAATAGCTATTATATATAGATATTGTACATTTGTCAGACGCAATAATAGGCAATCCAGATCATAGATAAACTTTATTGGATATGCAAGCAATCCGCGTTTCTTTTGAGCCTGCAACGAAAGACGGATTACACAGTTGTGATGAATAGCCATTACCCCACCCCAGACCTCTACGGGTACGGCAAACTACCCGCCAAGTACCCGAAGTGAAGCAATCTCCCTCAACAACGTGAGTAGGACACTAAACACTTCGAAATACCCGGTAGTTTGTGCACCCCACCTTGGATCTATCCTAGGAGCAAAAACAGTAGAAAGAAATAATACAACGGTGGCTACAACCGCAATCTGGATGTGCCCCGCAAAATAATATTATAACTTATTACAATTACATCGAATGAATTAATACAATAACCCGTCACAAAACCCGGCTAATCATCACAACAATCCAATACAGTTCATAATCACAAACAGTTAAAAACAAACATCACAGATATGTGCAACCCCCTGCCAACCGACATACTAGCAGTTAGGGGAGGTTTACGAACACATAATACAGTTCACAGATATAATCAAACAAGCAAACATCGTATAATTTTGATCGATTAAACACATTAGATTCTACTCCAAATCTTCTCTGTAAATCTGAAACTTGAGCAGAAAATAAATTATTCCAGAAAATACAAAATATCACAGAAGATGCACAGGGAAAAACTGAGCTGAATCGGCTCCAACTCGGCCCCGGATCCGCGGCGGATCGGTGGGATCGGCCGCGGTTCCGCGGCTTAGTGGCCGATTCTGGAGCCCATTTTTTCTCTGTGTTCTTAAAATTTCATGTAGGTTATTCTGGAGGTCCCTGAAAAATTTTTATACCTCATTTTAAAATCGACAGAAACTATATGATATCCGTGTATTTTTCGGTTTGCTTTGCGTTCGAAATTCATAAGACTTTGCAAATGAGTTAATTATTGTTTAGTGAGGCTCTGATACCACTGTAAGTCGATGTGCAACACCCTACTAGTTACGGGGAGGCGGAAATTTGAATAACGATCTTGTTCTTTAAGCAAACATCGACTAACCGAAGATCTTTACTAAACTATAATTAACACCAACCATAAAAGTTCTTAGCTACTATGCAAAGAGATTATACCTAGTGATTCGTGTCCTTCGTCTTTACGATCTCTACGTCCTCCTCGGTCTCCTTTCTGTGATAGATGATCCACCCCGAGAACCCTAATCCAAGCTTTACCTCTAAACTTGAGGTGACATAGTTTCTCTAGTTGCTAATTAAAGAAACTAAGATGATATAGAGTTAGGTTATGGAGTGTATAATCTATTCTAATCCTTGATCTTAACTCATGAGTGGTAGGATTAGGGTTTGAAGAGAGAGTGAGCTTAAGGAGAGAGAAGGTGAAGATGATAATGATAATGATATTCTTTCTCACTTGAATATATGAAGCATAATGAATAAACAAATAAATGAATAAAAGAGATTATTCATCATGCTACATTAATTCATTTGAGTGATTCACTACGTGAGTTATTAAGTATTTAATAATGCATTAATGACATGATGAATCACACAAAATGAGTCACAATATCATTTAATGATAATGCACCTAAACCCTCAAGTCACCATGCTTCTAGAAGCTTCCCGGAAAATTACGAGAATGCCCCTCCTATCCGTGAAAACACGGAAAAACTTTAGACTGTATAAATCCAATAACCTGATACTAGAATCTGGCTTAAACCAAAGTCGGCTAGTAAAAACTGTCCGAACGTCGTACGTGTGTAAACACACGTGTGCGTCCGAACCCTTGTCGTAAAACTGTATGACCTCTATATCGTTTCGCCTGGAGTTGGGAAATCTCTGTGTAGGACTCTAAAGACTCGACTACTATGCTGGCAGTGGGTTTAACCATAGACCGCAAGCGGCACTAGCTGTACGTAACAGTCCCCAGGTAGATGTCGATAAGAAGGCCGATAAGGAAACCCATCTGAAATCCTACTGAGCCTGTCTGTGACAATATCCGCGCAGTCCGGTCTGTTCGTCTAAGAGTATCGCATGTATGGTATAGGGGGGGTGAACGTCAGACCCCTAATAACCGTACAAGTCGTACCGGCATGGCTCAAGACCATCCGAGAATTTACTGATCAGTCCATCAGTAATTCTCAATCAGCCCTGGCCAGGGACTTATGGTAATGACCAACCAATCACAGTGCGATATCAACTCCCTAGACCGGAAGAGACGAATCCCTAATAGTCGCTCACTGCCTCCACGTGGCTCGGGACTGTGCCCAACTAAAACCTGTTTCCACGACTCCTTTGATCCGTGGTAGGGTAATAATCAAAGCACAGTGGGAACTCACACGAGACAAATGATGACTTTAAGTCAACAAAATATCTGCACACATGTCACCTGAGAACTGCTATCTGACGTTAGGTATAATACCATCCAGTCAGTTCTCGGCGAGTCCTGTCCGGTGTACTCACATGAAGTGAGCATCTGCATACAATCTTAGGTGCACATCACGAATGGCTGCGGGACCAATCCATCGCCCCTCATCAGGGTCTAGATATGTATACACTTGTCTACTCTGGAGTATCGATGCCCCGTCTCGATATTCCTGCGACCAGGGACATTTAAGGATGTGCCTATTGACTATCCAGCTCCCACAAGTATGACTGCCATCACAATGCGGGTAGTCAGGCAAACACCCTATGGGCTTTATCAACATGTATAGACAAAGTAAAATATATCACACGTTTAAGATAAAGACAAACCAAATAGCGTACTATCATAAGCAAGATTGTCATGTATATACATATCCCTAATAGTCTATACAATGAAGGCCTCTGGGGCATACATATATCTAACACCAAGGCCACTGATTTCCCTGGGGTTGAGACGAATCATTCTATTTCTGCAAAGACACTGATTTCTTTACGGGTCAACGCGAATCGAGATGCTCTCGTCAAGGACGCTGATTTCCCTGAATCGAGGAGGTTGCCAAGGACATGATTTCCCTAGGGTTGGGACAAATCGAGGTATTCCTGCAAAGACACTGATTTCTCTACGGTTCGACGCAAATCGAGGTGCTCTCGTCAAGGACGCTGATTTCCCTGAATCGAGGTTTTTGCCAAGGACACTGATTTCCTCGGAGTTGAAACGAATCGAGGTATTCCTGCAAAGACGCTGATTTCTCTGCGGGTCGACGCGAATCGAGATGCTCTCGTCAGGGATGCTGATTTCCATGAATCGAGGAAGTTGCCAAGGACACTGATTTCCCTGGGGTTGATATGAATCGAGGTATTCCTGCAAAGACACTGATTTCTTTGTGGGTCGACACGAATCGAGATGCTCTCGTCAAAGATGCTGATTTCTTTGAATCGAGGAGGTTGCCAAGGAAACTGATTTCCCTGGGGTTGAGACGAATCGAGGTATTCCTGCAAAGACGCTTATTTCTCCGCGGGTCGATGCGAATCGAGATGCTCTCGTCAAGGACGCCGATTTCCCTGAATCGAGGTTTCTGCCAAGGACACTGATTTCCTCGGAGATGAAACGAATCGAGGTATTCCTGCAAATACGCTGATTTCTCTGCGGGTAGATGCGAATCGAGATGCTCTCGTCAAGGTCGCTGATTTCCCTGAATCGAGATTTTTGCCAAGGACACTGATTTCCCTGGGGTTGAGACGAATTGAGAGATTCTCGCAAGAATGTCCTAACGTTACAGTTAACCTCTGCTCTTTACGACAAAAGTCCGTTAGGGTCTGTGGTACTAGGGTTTTGCCTGTCATACCGTTGCGTTGGCTGATGTATTCCTCGATAGGTAACCTTGCTGTTCAAGTAGCCTTGCGACTGTCGTGTCTCTGATCCATTCGGGGGCTGGACAAGACGACTTCAAGCAATCTTCCTAGGCAGTCTGACCGTCGGAAGAGCAAGCGTTAGGAACTTTGCTATGCCGCTTTTTACTTGAGGTTAGGCTCAGTTTGGGGAGCCCCGATGAGTCATAACCACTCCGCACTGGTGTGAGATGATCTCCGATAGTCTTTCAGGTTTTATATGAGTTACCGTCAAGACCCTGAAGCTAGGAATTTGGCCTTTGCTTCGTTTGATGGCATTGCGTCTGCTGTATCGAGACGAGTGTCGTGGTTATCTCTAGGTTGTTGATGAACCATCGAGGTTTGGAACTAGGGATTTTGCCATGGCTCCGTTGTTTGATTGTCGCGTTTGAATCCTACTGGAGGAAGAACGCTGTGGTGACATTGCGTCTGGTGTAATGAGATGAATGCTGAGATGGTCTCTAGGTTGTCTGTGAACCGTCGAGATTTGGAACTAGGGACTATGTCGTGGGTCCGTTTGATGCTGTAACATCTGTGTTCTGCTGGAATGAGGAGGCACACCGTTGTTGGTCGCTAGGCCGTAGATGTGGCCATTGAGATTTGCAACTAGAGACTTTGTCATGGTTCCGCTTCGTTGTGACTCTGAGGTCGATTGTTGACGTCACGTCTGCATCTGGTTAGAGTGAGGAGAAACGCCGTTGGTGATCTCTAGGCTGTCTATGAACTGTCGAGATTTGGAACTAGGGGACTTTGCCATGGTTCCGTTGTTTTGACCCTGGGGTCGTTTGTTGACTCCGCATCTGCATCCTGCTGGAGTAAGGAGAAACGCGGTTGGTGATCTCTAGGTTGTCGATGTTGACGTCGAGACCCTGAAGCTAGGGATCTTCCTTCGCTTCGTTTGCTGACATCGTGTCTGCAATATTGAGATGAATGTTGAGATTGTTTCTAGGTTGTTTTTGAACAGTCGAGACTTGACTTCGCTTCGAAGAAGCCTGGTGAGACGATATGGTTCCCTTCTTGTTTATGCACATGGATTGTATACAGGGGTCAACGTGACCTCACCTGCAGGGCAAAAAGTTTCATTCTTTCAATTTTTTTTAATTCTTTCCGCGATGCTCTATCATTTCAGCTTTTTACATCGTGAAAATCGCGATTGACCAATCATTTCGGCTATTTTTCACGGTGCCCAATCATTTCAGCTATTTTTCGCGGTGCCCAATCATTTCGGCTATTTTTTTTATTTTTACTCGCTGATTTTTATTGCGAGTTGCCCAATCATTTCGGCTATTTTGTATGCATACATTTTTACTTGCTGATTTTGTTGCAAGTTGCCCCATCATTTCGGCTATTTCATATGCATTTTTGGCTCGCTGATTTTTTATCGCGAGTGTGGAACTTGGAATCTGGTGCCAATCTTAGCATCAGCATCGCTGCGACTGGAATATTGCCAGGAGCGAATCATCATTTGCCGTGAAAGGGCTTGGAACTTGATACTGATTTAGGCATCAGCATCGCTACAACTGGGATATTGCCAGGAGCGAATCATCATTTGTCTCTATCGATGTCGAACAAAGGTGGCTAAGCAAATAGGGTTAGGATCCCGTCGACTAAGGCTTTTGACTTCATGAGCCGTAAGGGTCTCATAAAGGTGTTTTTTCCTACGAGTCGTGAGGATCTCGTAAGTGCGTTTTCTCCTTATGAATCGTGAGGATTCCTAAGTATGTGTTCTCTTATAAGTCGTAAGGATCTTACAAGAGTGTTTTCTCCTTGCAAGTCGAGAGGACCTACAAGTGTTTGTTCACCGTGTAAGCATATCCCTAGTCGCTGGTGGGACTTTGTTAAGGAAATGTTTATTCATACCCGTGGATTGTATACAAGGGTCAGCATTGAACCGCTTGTAGGGAAGCATTGGAGATTGTGATGGCTTAAGAACAGGTTTAGATCCCTGTAGCTTAAGACTTTTGAACTCTGTGAGCCGTGAGGGTCTCAAAGGGGAATTCTCCTTACGAGTCGTGAGGATCTCGTAAGTGTGTTTTCTCCTTAAGAATCGTAGGGATCCCTAAGTGTGTTGCTCCCTTGTGAGTCGTAAAGACTCACGCAGGTAGATCTCCTTACAAGGTCGAGAGGACCTTGCAAGTGTCTTTTAATGAGATTGCGCCCTTTCGGGTTTTCACAAAACTCGCCGGTAGCCCTGCTGTTTTGACTCACGGAGCCCTTTCGGGTTTTCATCCGTGCCCATCTTGCTTATGGACGTACCGTTTTTTTACGAGTCTGCGCCCTTTCGGGTTTTCACAAACATCGCCGGTAGTCCTGCTGTTTTTACTCACGGCGCCCTTTCGGGTTTTCATCCGTGCCCATTTTGCTTATGGACATACATTTTTTCCTTTTTTTTAACACCACATCAGCCTGGGGATGCCGCGGTCCGTGGTAGTTTATAAACGTCTCGGTCAGTTGCAAGTTTTAGGGCATTGCGGTCCATCGTTAGTTTAGGGACATTTTGGTCCGCTGTAGCTTTAAGGCGAAGTTTCGCCGGATGCTTTATGAACAAGTAGGTTTCTCCTTGATAGACCTTGTCGCATAATCCAAGGGTTTTGGCACTGCTCCTGCCCCCAGCTCCTCTACATTATCTCCTAACACCTAGTGAGCTGCTTTGTTAGCTAGCGACAAATGAGCGATCATGTGGCAACTTGCCACATAATCTTCGGATTCTTATGACAAGTCGTCTCCCTCATCATTGTCGTTATCTTCATTCTCAAGGATGTGATTGAGGAACTCTTGAAACGTGACTGGGGTTCGCGCCCTCTGGTTGTATTCTTTCAGCGCGTCAATATGCTTTTGCAGATCCGTGCGCTTGTCGTTAGACTGCGCGGGCTTTTTGGTCTTCTTCTTTTTCTTCAAAGACTTTGACGGCTGGGCCTAAGCGTTTTGACCATCGCTATTAATTTTCGATGTTGGGTGTGGTTTCAGCATCCCATCGATGATCTTCGGTTTTTGTGGGCTTTTCTACCTGATCGCCGGACATGTTTGAAGATCTTTCAGCATTCTTTTAGTTTTTGCCGAAAGAACAACTTCCCATAGAGCTTCCTTTATGAATGAGCACGATGCCCCCGGCATGTCCATCTTTTTCGGAGCATGTGGCTGTAGCGGATTTACCTTCCAGTTTTCGGACAGCGCGAACTTGCCCTGCTGATACAGGTCTTCAATCCAATTTTTGAAGACGTAGCAATCTTCGATCGGATGACCCAATACTCGGTGGTAGGGGAAGTAATTGGGATCGTTGACGTCGTTCGGTTTCGGTGGGTGTCTCGACTCCGGTAGAGTGATGAGCTCATTGCGCACTGCCAGTTCAAACAGTTTCCTTGTTTTATCCCGGGGAAACGAGTAAGGACGTCTTAACTTCTCATCGAGGGATTGCCGCTTGTTGCTTTGGCGAACAACCGGTCTCGGGCCACTCGGTTGTTGTTGAGCGTTGGCGACGAAGGTTGCTTTCCCTTTGCCATTTTCATTCCAAGGCTCTGTCTTTGAGGAGGAAGGCCTATGGCCCATCTGGTCCATTTGGGCCAGCTTGTCAATCAAAACCTGGAAGGTGGTCGGCTTGAAGAACATCATGAATTGGGATATGGTCGCTTGAGGGTCAAGAGTACCTACGAACATGCCTACCGCAGGCGCTTCTTCGATGCGCTGCTCGCACTTTGACCATAGATTCCGCCACCGTATTGCATACTGGACCCATGTTTCTCTAGGCTTCACTCTGGCATTGATCAATGCCGTGATTGGGTGCGTTCACTAGCACTTGCGAAATGCTGGGTGAATAGCAACTCCATCTCTGCGAATGTCTTGACAGAGTCATTTGGGAGTTCGGAATACCACTCGAATGCCATTTCTGACAAACTGCCAACAAACTGGCAGAGCAGTATTTTATCGTCACCTCCAGTGTTGCCGCATAAGGCTCTGAATTGAGTGACGTGCTGATGCGGATTTCCTGTCCCCTTGTATACGTGAAATTTAGGGATCGTGTATCCCGGCGGGTACTTTATTTGGTCGTACGAACCAGGATAGGGTCGTCCCGTTTTAACAATTTGCCCAGCCGCTTCATTCGCCTGATGAACTTGTATCTGCTGAGCGATGTAATCATCCAGAGCAGCTTTGGAGATTGTCTCCTCCTTAGCTATTGACAGAGTCGGCAGAGGATTTGATGTCTCTCCTCTATCATCTTCAATTATTATTGGAGGTTCTTCAGCTGGAGGGTCCGAGTGGATCATCATGCCCACTATATCTTGGAACAGAAGGGCCATTTGTTTTATATTGGCCACCTGTTCCGCGGCCTCTTTGTCTTTCCTCTTAAGCATTCTCCGAAGGAATTAGGCATCGGTTTCCTGCTCACGGCGCTGCTCCGAGGATATCTCTGGGCTTGCTTTTGGTCCTGTGAGTGCGGCCATGGCTGTTAGCATTTCTTGGAGCTTTTGTTGTTATTGCTCCTGAGCCTTAGTCACTGATCGGGTAAGCGGTCGATGACCCGTAGAAGCACGGATTTTCTTTTTTCCAGAAGCCATGTAAACAGTATACACCATTATGCCCCCAGACTTGGGACATTTGGGCCCAGCGTCTTTGTGGTCTGCCGTAGTCACATGGGCTTTCTCTGGCCTCCTTCTCTTTTGAGCAGTTGATGTTGAGGGGGCCGTTGCAGCGGGCACCCAGGCAGTTATCGTCCTTTGTGGCTTGACAGGACGGTTCTATTCTTGTTGAACCTTCACCTTTTTCTGTCGGCGAGGATAATCTTGATCAATCACCGACTCCTGGACCTGTCTGTCACGCCCCGCTTCCCAGAGTATGCTAAGTAGGCATGTGACATAGCCAACCATGCTATATGTGGGTAGGAATTGTCCTTCCACAGTCACATTCCGGCTGTAGAGATATCAAGAACAAAAATAAAACTATCTAATACATGTCCATAAGCCAAAATAAAATGAGTCAAGAATAATAATGCGGAAGCAAAAGATCCAATACAAAATATGACTGGAATGTATGTCCCATAATGCGGGCTCACATCAGGAATAAAATGCTGAAAAGTAAAAGAACTAACTACTAGGGAATCCTTACTGCTCAGCCTGCTGGCTGAAGTACTCCTGCTCGGACTGCAGTAAAGGTACGGGATCTGGGCCATGCAAAACCCAGACGTCGGCGCGTCATAACATCAAGCAGTAATAATGTAGCAAGGCATGCAAATATAATCATAAGTTGTAAAGCAGGTGTAACAACAATATAAATCAAGGCAGTGAAAGGCAGTGTACGGTGAGTAATCTAAACCGGTCTATTGGGTTATCTACTCTTAAGTCCTTGAAATCAATTTGATGAATCATCGATGTAACTCAATAGTATCCCGTGCATGCCCGGGACCACGGTCTAAGACTCTCGGGCTGAAACCGAGACGTGCCGCTAGGCACTAAAACAGGGAATATGTAAAGACGAATGATGTCAGTAGCATCATCCCAAGGTAGGCCTAGCCTCTAAACTGATCAGTAAAAGCAAGCAACTGTCGAGTTACAAGTCAGGTTTCATCATTGATTTCCCCATACCCCAAAGTTATATGTATTCAAATCAGGTATTCAAGTAATCTGGAGCTAATGCCAACACAGGATCAGGCAAGTACAGGTTTGTCTGGATAGACAACAGGAACGGTCCGTAAGGACTGAAGGTTATGTTTGTTGGCATTAGACACAAGATCAGGTAACGGGTAAAGCCATGGTACATCAGGTCAGGTCAAGTAGTGTATTCAGGTGTCATGTCATGTCAAGAGTGTACAGTACCATGTCGGGTCAAGTAATATGATATGTAAATAGGTACGGATTAAACTACTTGGATGCACGGTTATCAGTTTAGGTTTAAGGAATAGTTTTAACATTTCAGGAATGCAGTATAACAAATGTGGATGATAAAATCATATTAATATGTATTAAAACAATCTAGAGATGCAATTGAATATGAATAAGGCTAAATGTATGCAACCGGTCGTTCGATAGGGTAAAAACTACAAAAGGGTAATATGGCTATAAAACAATTGTGATTATGTGATCTAACATATAAATGTGATTACTAGGTATAGTCAACTAGATGCAACAGTTATTTTTCAAGTTCTAGATCTGAAATATGTAAACGGAACATTGTGCTGTTAACTTGAAATTCAAGACTTTAGATTCTATCTATAGATTTAATAGGAAAATAGATAAATTAATATAGGAATAGTTTGAACAGCATGTAGCAAGTTTCACTTGCCTCGACGGATCGCGATACGGAAAATGGAACGTCTCGCGTCGGCGGGAAAAGTCGCGACGCGCGCACGGTACACGGAATGAGTCCAAACGACGAGCGGTGGAATCACACGGGTCAGAGGTCCTCGCTGGATCGTCGGGGATCGTCGCCGGCACGGTCGGATTCCGGCGAACCAGAAAACAGTGAACATTACAATAGACAAGAGTGTATGGAAAAAGAAGCAAGAAGAATGAAAGAGAACATAGAGGATTGATGAAGGAACTTACTCACTGGACTGCAGGGGGTGACAGCGTCGTCGGTGAGTCGTCGACGGAGCTCCGACGATCTACAGAGGTACCCATTAAATTTTAACAGAAAAGAAAATTTAAGCTAAAGAAGAAGAGAAAGAAAAAGAAGAGAAGGATGAGGGAGAGAATGTTTGCTCATAGGGGGTGTGCACGAAGGCCAGGGACACGGGGACGAGGTCACCGGAGGCGATTCCCCGGCGGTGCAGATGTGCAGGGGGTGCATGGCTGCTCGGCGCGAGTGCAGGGTGATCGGGGAAGAAGGGAGTGGTGGTGGAGGTAACGAGGGTGAGGAGGCGACGAGGTCTGCAAGGCGGCGTAGGTGCTAGGGCAATGGTGAGAGGGGCGACGGCGGCTAGGGTTAACCGGGAATTGGTTTGTTTAAAGAACGAAGAAGAGAAAAATATAAAGGGAAGAGAGAGAGAGAGAGAGATACGTGGGGAGAGAGAGAGAGAGTAACAGTAAGGAGAGATAGATTTGGCCTTTAGCTCATGGGATAGGGAGGAGAGAGAGAGATAGAGAAGGGTGAGAGAGAACGAGGTAGAGAGAGAAACGAGAGAAAGAGAGTGTGGGGCCCAGCGATGGGGAGTTGCGATTGGCTCCGGGTTTAGGGAAAAATGTTTAGGAAAAAATATGAAAAGATTTTTTTTAGTATTTAAAGAAGATCTCCCAGCTGAAAAAAGATTTCAAAGCTAAAAAAAATATTTTCCTTGCGCTGGTAAAAATAGGTTATGTAAACTAAAAAATATTAAATAATTAGAATTGGCGGGATACAAAATATTTCAGAATTGCGCCCGGATCGGGTCCAAAAATTTGAATTTAAAATATAAAAAATATTAGAAAGTTCCAAAAATTGAAATGAAGGATTTTGTAATGAAAAAGCATACCCCAAGAACGGACGCACGTACGTGCGCGTAGTCGTCCAAACACGTCTGTTTCACTGAACGGGACGAGAACACGATGCAAGGACGCTACCACAGGGTTAGGGGTATCGAGCAGGCCATGTCAAGCATTTTTAAATTATTTTAAGAGACTTAAATTGTTATATGCAAGAATATGAAATGTCGGGGTAAACTATAACTAGTAACTGCCAAAGCATGATAAATGAAATAAATACCACACACCTCACAAATGGTAACTGAAATCGGTATAACAGAACTCGGTTGTTACATTATACCCAACTACAAAAAGAATTTCGTCCTCGAAATTCCAAGAACACAAAAGAATAAACGACCAACACAACAAGAAAAGATGGGGAAACTTCTTTCGGATTTCACCTTCTCATTCCCAAGTTGACTCTCCATGTGAGCGATTACCCCAAGAAATAAGTACAAGAGGGATAACCTTGTTCTTAAGAACATTTTCCCTTCGATCCACAATTGCAACCGGTCACTCCTCAAAAGTTAAGTCTTCTCATACCGTCAGCTCCGAATGATCCAAGACATGCGTTTCATCTTGAACATACTTACGGAGTTGAAATACGTGAAACACATCATGCACATTCGCCAAGGACTGCGGTAACGCCAAACGATACGCTACCTCACCAACATGCTCCAAAATCTCAAAGGGTCCGACGAATCGAGGACTGAGCTTCCCTCGACTTCCAAAACGAATCACCCCTCTAGTCGGTGATATCTTCAAGAATACCAAATCACCCATGGCGAACTCTAGAGGTCTTTTCGACGTATCTTCCCAACTCTTCTGTCTGTCTTGTGCTGCTTTCATATGGTTCCGGATAGCGTTAACTTTCTCAACTGTCTGGACAACCATATCTGGTCCCAACAATCTTCGTTCACCGACATCGTCCCAACAAACAGGTGAACGACATTTGCGACCATACAAAGCTTCGAATGGAGCCATCTGAATAGTTGTCTGGAAACTGTTGTTGTAAGAAAACTCCAATAAATGTAGATGATCCTTCCATGAACCCTTGATGTCCAACATGCAAGCTCTCAACATATCTTCAAGAGTTTGGATCGTTCTCTCTGACTGGCCATCTGTTTGAGGATGATAAGCGGTGCCAAACTTCAATCGGATCCCTAAACTATCCTGTAAGCGCCTCCAGAAGCGTGATAAGAACCGAGTGTCACGATCGGACACGATGCTCACCGGTACTCCATGCAATCTTACAATCTCCTGCATGTACCGCTCTGCCAAAGTTTCTGTTGATTGACCAACCCGAAAAGGAATGAAATGAGCTGCTTTGGTCAAACGATCAACATTCACCCATACTGCATTGTTGCCCTTTGGACTCCGCGGTAGAGCTGCCACGAAATCCATGGTTCTATGTTCCCACTTCCACTGAGGAATCGGAAGTGGTTGCAATAAACCAGCAACCCTTTGGTGTTCAGCCTTAACTTGCTGACACACCAAGCATTTTGCCACAAAGCGGGCAATCTCCCGTTTCATGCCATCCCACCAGAAATGTTGTCGTATATCTCGGTACATCTTCGTGCCTCCTGGATGTAAGGATACGGAGTATGCTGAACTGTGTGCCTCCTTCATAAGTTCTTCACGAGTATCTCCCTTTGGCACACACAAACGGCTACTAAATCTCAACAAACCATTTTCATGGATCAGTAAGTCAGTTCGAAGTCCAGCTTCAACCTGTTCTCGAAACTTTTGCAATCTAGGGTCCTGCGATTGCGCTGCCTTAATGTTCTCAATCAACGATGAATGTACTTGCAGCTGCATCAACTGTCCTGAAGAACGCGGTAGCACAACCTCCAAATCAAATCTTCGAAAGTCTTCAACGAGTTCTTTCTGTGCAGTCAACGTCTGAATTGCTGGTAACCGATTGAGCGCATCCGGCACAACATTAACTTTCCCCGGATGGTACTTAAGATCAAGATCATAGTCAGCCATCAAATCCAACCATCTATACTGCCTCATATTAAGCTCCTTCTGTGTGAACACATACTTCAAGCTCTTATGATCAGTGAACACCTCGACCCTTTCGCCCAAAAGGTAGTGTCTCCAAATCTTCAAAGCGAAGATCACAGCCGCAAGCTCCAAGTCATGAGTTAGGTAATTCTTCTCATAGGTCTTCAACTGTCTCGATGCGTACGCTACAACCTTCCCATGCTGCACTAAAACGCATCCCAATCCTTTCCCAGATGCATCGCTGTGTATCACTAATCTTCCGGAACTGTCTGGTACAGTCAGAATCAGAGCGGTTATCAATTTCTGCTTCAACGCGTCAAAAGCTGGCGCACACCTATCCGTCCACATAAAAGGTACCTCCTTGCGCGTAAGCTTGGTTAACGGCTCCGCCAAATGACCAAAGTTCTCCACAAATCTTCTGTAATACTCGGCTAGTCCAAGAAAGCTCCTTATCTCCGCAACATTCTTCGGAATCGGCCAATCACGAACTGCTGCAATCTTTTCGGGATCGACGACGATTCCATCGCCAGACACAACATGCCCCAAAAACTTTACTTCTTCCAGCCAAAACTCGCACTTGCTCATTTTCGCATATAACTTCTCTTGTCTCAACGTCTGCAGTGTGATCTTCAAATGTTCAGCATGCTCTTCAATATTCTTCGAATAGACCAGAATATCATCAATGAACACCACTATAAACTGGTCCAAGAAAGGTGAAAAGATTCGGTTCATCAAGTCCATGAATATTGCCGGTGCATTCGTTACTCCGAAGGGCATCACTAAGTACTCGTAATGTCCATACCAAGTTCGGAACACCGTCTTGCAAATATCCTCTGCTTTCACTCGAACCTGATGATATCCGGATCGCAAGTCCAGCTTCGAGAATACCCTCATCCCACTAAGCTGCTCAAATAGTTCGCCAATGCGAGGGATCGGGTACTTGTTCTTAATAGTCACCCGGCTTAATTCTCGATAGTCGATGCACATCCTTCTTGTGCCATCCTTCTTCTTGACTAGAAGAACTGGAGCTCCCCAAGGCAAGTTACTGCTATGGATCCAACCCTTCTCGAGTAATTCAGTAACCTGCTTCATGACTTCTTCCAACTATACTGGTGCCATTGGATAGTACGCTTTAGAAACTGGTGCTGCACCAGGAACAAGATCAATCGCGAACTCCACGTCTCGCCTCGGCGGTAAACCTGATATATCTTCAAACACATCCATGAAATCTTGAACAATATCTGGCGTTTCATCTTGAGCAACCTCCATGGACGAAAGAACAATAGTTGTCGGCCTAGCCCTTAACTCGACCGGCCCGACAGAACTGCTTCCTCCAATAAATGTAAACTCGGGATGTCCGGGAATCTGGAAAATTACTTTCTTTGCCCTACAGTTAATGTGAGCATGGAAAGTGCCGAGAAAATCCATTCCCAAGACGACTTCGTAGCTGCCCGTATCAATCACCAAGAAATCTGCAAAAAGCTCCCGTCCGCAAACAACAACTGCACAATCTTTACACTCTCTACGAGATATGATTTTCTCATGCCCAGTGTGTATGTCCCAGTAACTAGACAGGGTCGTGCAAGCAATCGAATGTGTAGCAATAAACTTGGACGATATAAAACAATGGAATGCACCAGAATCAAATAACGCTAATGCGGGAAAACCATGAACGAGTAGAATACCTGAAACAACTTCTCTTGAAGCCTTAGCTTCCTCTGCCGTCAAGGTAACAGCTTGAGCCTGATTGGGTCCTTGAGTCAGCTGCTTCTGTCCCTGAAATGGTTTCTGCGGTGGCTTCTGAACATCATCCTTTGTGCGAAGCTTCGACGGACAAGAATTAATAGTATGATCCGCCGATCCACAAACCAAACAAAGTCCCCGCATCCTGCGACATTCCTTTTGCAAATGTCCGGGTAAGTGGCAATAGCTACAAATCACGGGCTTCCTCTAATCAACGACAGCAGGCTTCTTCATCGGTGTTACACCACGACGGTCCACTTGAATACCTCTGCGTCCATGAGCTCGGTTTGGTACAAATGACGGCTTCCTTATTGTAACTGCTGTCTACTGTGAACTCCCAGTCTTCCCAGATAAGCTCTGCTGTTCTCGGGCTGCCGTAAGTACCTGTGAGAAGGTGGTCAAACCCAGAGAGAAAATCTGCCTCTGGATGTCCACATCCAAACTGCGCATGAATCTCCTTACCCTATCAGCATCATCGGCAACCAACGGTCCAGCGAATCTACTGAGCCGTGTCCACTCGGCTGCATGTACATCTACGGGTGCCCCATTCTGCTTTAGACTGATGAACTTCTCTTCCATTTCCTCCTGTGCGGTCCGCGGGAAGAACTTCTCCAAGAAACTCTTTGAAAAATCCGCCCACTTGATCGGCTTGGGCAAGCGGGTCTCCTCCACAAGCCGCCATTCACGGGCGTAATCCACCAACTGGATGCGTACCACATCCACCCTCTTATCATCCGGGATCTGTGCTGCAATGAGTAGATTCTCCGTGTCAACCAGCCACTGCTCCGCTGGCAACGGCTCCTCCAGGCTAGTAAAGAAAGACGGACCCAGTCTTCTGAAATCTGTTACGGTCCCCACACGATCTACTGGTCTGGCCCCAACATTGTTTACGGACTGCTGAACAGCCCGCAAACCTTCCTGAAAAGATTCAGCTTGCTGCTGGATCAACTCGGTCCGTCTCTTTTGATTCTCTAACATCCCACGTATTACTCTAAGCATAGCGGCTTCGTCAACACGCCTTTGGTACGTCTTCAGATTCTTGTCTGCCATATTCCTGAAATCAAAATACCCAAGGATTAGCATGATAACAGATTCAAAATGTAGATCAAGGCTAGAACTCCGAGTTACTTAAATAGAGTACCGCATTGTAACTATGCCGCGGTATTATAGCTACAATTACATAACTCCACCCATGTCGCCTAAGTTCTAGGGATATCAAGGAATCGGGTTTCGAGTCTATATGCAAAGGAGGTTTGCATATAGTAAAAGTATAATCAGGAGGAGGTTAAGATTCAAGAATGGTAAAACGGCAAGGTGGCAGGACATGTTTCCTAATCACGAATATTCTGATTCATGTATTGGGTCCAATACCCAACTACAAAAGAATCAAACCCGATTAACCTATGTCTATGATACCAAAAGAACCATGTCACGCCCCGCTTCCCAGAGTACGCTAAGTAGGCACGTGACATAGCCAACCATGCTACCTGTGGGTAGGAATTGTCCTTCTACAGTCACATTCCGGCTGTAGAGATATCAAGAACAAAAATAAAACTATCTAATACATGTCCATAAGCCAAAATAAAATGAGTCAAGAATAATAATGCGGAAGCAAAAGATCCAATACAAAATATGACTGGAATGTATGTCCCATAATGCGGGCTCACATCAGGAATAAAATGCTGAAAAGTAAAAGAACTAACTACTAAGGAATCCTCACTGCTCAGCCTGCTGGATGAAGTACTCCTGCTCGGACTGTAGCAAAGGTACGGGATCTGGGCCATGCAAAACCCAGACGTCAGCACGTCATAACATCAAGCAGTAATAATGTAGCAAGGCATGCAAATATAATCATAAGTTGTAAAGCAGGTGTAACAGTAATATAAATTAAGGCAGTGAAAGGCAGTGTACGGTGAGTAATGTAAACCGGTCTATTGGGTTATCTACTCTCAAGACCTTGAAATCAATTTGATGAATTATCGATGTAACTCAATAGTATCCCGTGCATGCCCGGGACCACGGTCTAAGACTCTCGGGCTGAAACCGAGACGTGCCGCTAGGCACTAAAACAGGGAATATGTAAAGACGAATGATGTCAGCAGCATCATCCCGAGGCTGGCCTAGCCTCTAAACTGATCGGTAAAAGCAAGCAACTGTCGAGTTACAAGTCAGGTTTCATCATTGATTTCCCCATACCCCCAAGTTATATGTGTTCAAGTCAGGTATTCAAGTAGTCTGGAGCTAATGCCAACACAGGATCAGACAAGTACAGGTTTGTCTGGATAGACAACAGGAACGATCCGTAAGGACTACAGGTTATGTTTGTTGGCATTAGACACAAGATCAGGTAACGGGTAAAGCCATGGTACATCAAGTCAAGTCAAGTAGTGTATTCAGGTGTCGTGTCATGTCAAGAGTGCACGGTACCATGTCGGGTCAAGTAATATGATATGTAAATAGGTACGGATTAAACTACTTGGATGCACGGTTATCAGTTTAGGTTTAAGGAATAGTTTTAACATTTCAGGAATGCAGTATAACAAATGTGGATGATAAAATCATATTAATATGTATTAAAACAATCTAGAGATGCAATTGAATATGAATAAGGCTAAATGTATGCAACCGGTCATCCGATAGGGTAAAAACTACAAAAGGGTAATATAGCTATAAAACAATTGTGATTATGTGATTTAACATATAAATGTGATTACTAGGTATAGTCAACTAGATGCAACAGTTAGATTTCAAGTTCTAGATCTGAAATATGTAAACGGAACATTGTGCTGTTAACTTGAAATTCAAGACTTTAGATTCTATCTATAGATTTAATAGGAAAATAGATAAATTAATATAGGAATAGTTTGAATAGCATGTAGCAAGTTTCACTTGCCTCGACGGATCGCGATACGGAAAACGGAACGTCTCGCGTCGGCGGGAAAGGTCGCGAGGCGCGCACGGTACACGGAATGAGTCCAAACGACGAGCGGTGGAATCACACGGGTCAGAGGTCCTCGTTGGATCGTCGGAGATCGTCGCCGGTACGGTCGGATTCCGGCGAACTAGAAAACAGTAAACATTACAATAGACAAGAGATGTATGGAAAAAGAAGCAAGAAAAATGAAAAAGAACAGAGGGGATTAATGAAGGAACTTACTGGACTGCTGGGGTGGACAGTGTAATACCCAGCTCTTTTTGTACATCACTTTCCGTATTCTTTATATATATATTATTTACAAAATTGTATTTATTCTATTTATAATTATTTTATTTTCTTTAAACCTAAACACTAATCCAAATCCCTTCTATTGTGGTGTCTCAGCCCACTCTCTCCTTCTCTCTGTATTTTCTCTATTTCCCTTTTCCCTAAAAACCTAGCCCAAAAATTATCTAAACCCTTCTATTCTCTTCCTTTTATTCTTTGCCCCAAACACCCTAATTCTTTCCTCACTCTTTTCCCGAGCCCAACTCCCATTCCTTTTTTCCTCATTTTCTTTCCCTTTTCTTCAGCAGCCTAACAGAAGCAAAATGTAAACCTAGCAATTAAATTTCCCCTTTTTAAACCAAATCCAGCCATCCAACCTCAGCCCACTCCTTCTTCCCAAATAAATTAATTATCTCCTTCCTCGGCCCAAGTTTCGTAATTAACCTAGCCGGCCCAACTAAACCAAGCAACTAATTAAAACTAAATATATACTATCCCTTTTTCTCAGCCCACACTTTCTTTTCAGCCCAAACAGAATATAATCCCCCAGCCCAACAGCAAATTAATTAAATTTCCCCAGCCCATTTACCTCGAACCAATCCATTTTTCCTTTGATAAATGAGAAATTCCCCAAGCAGCCAGCCCAACATTCTCTGCACAACCCAAAACAAAACAAACGAAACATTTAAACAAATAAAACCCATCTATTTACCCCGGCCCGGCCCACTGCTTCTATAGCCCAAACACCCAAACTCGTACCGGCCCGTGCCCCCACCTTTCTTCCTCTTCTCGTTCTAAAATTCCCGCTCGTTTTCCCTCGAGCCCCCACGTCGCCCTCATGCTCCCCCACGTCGCCGCTCTCTGCGCCCACGACCCCGACCACGCGAGCGCGCTACTCCATCTCTCTCAATCCCTCTCCTTCTCTCCTCCCTCTCTCTCTTCTCCTAAATCCTCTCCTCCTTCCCTCGCTCGAGCTCCAACTCTCTCGACGCCCCCTGACCCGGCCACCTGCTGCACCGCCTTTTCCGACAAGCCGCCGCCTCTAACACCAGAAACATCACTCCGGCCTCCTCCTCCTCTCCCTACCGAGCACTACCCAGCTATCACAAGCTCTACAACTCAACCGAATTCACCATTACCACCTTCCCTCATCGCCAAGAACCTAAAACCCATGCCAACCATCTCGCCCGCAACCCTAGCTGAGGCTACAACTCCGACCGACTTCCTCTCCTAGCCGCCGTCCTATCCCTCTGCGCCTGCACCGAACCAACCTCCATGCACCGGCCACCGCACGTCGCATCCACCTCTTCCGAAGTCCAAAGTAGCCGAGCACCAGCCCCCGGCCAATTCCTGCAGCCAATTTGAGCTCCCCGTCACGACCATTGCGACCCCAGCCTGCGTCGCAGCTCGTCACTAACCCAAGCCCCATACCGAGATCCCTTTGCTACCTCCACCTGCTCCGGTCACGACCCAGAACTGCGCGACGACCCATCCACCATCGACGGCCTCATTTTTGCGAACTCGGAGCCTTCAAGTACCGCCACCCACGTCTATCGGTACAAGCTGTAGCCAATCAAAAGCAAGGATTCGAGGCCACGTTGTTGCAATTTCAAGGCTCGCGAACTCCGGTTTCGTCGCAACGACCATTTTTCACATCCGTGCCGCGCGTGTGTCGTTGCCGCTTCCGTGCGTCGCCAAAGCGTCTCCAGGCAAGTACCCTACTTGCTACATGCTATATTTTTCCTGTTATAATTCAAACTGCGTTAATTCCCTGTTTGCGATTCATGAAAACCTTATATAACATAAGTGTTCGACGCAAGATCTGAATGAAAAGCTTTCTTTAATTTGACGGAACTTGTTTGGATATTGTGGCCCGTCTGGCAATGAACCTGGTGTAGAAATTTCGCTGGAAAATACTATTGTTATTGGCTTAAACGAACACCCCCAACTACGCCCGTAAAAACTAGGAATTTCCCACACCTGAAAACTGTTAAAATCACTATAAATTGTGTACACATTGAAATAAGGCGTGCGAGGGCTTAAATCGAAGCTGACTCGACGACCTGTAACCCTATGCAACTTCCTAAGTGTTTCTATACTGAAATTATAATGATAATTGGTTCGGAGAGCGGCTCTGGACTGCAGTCCAGAGCAACTCTGGTTATTGTTTTCTGTCCCGTAATGTTTACTACCTTGGTTCCTGAAACCGTGTGTTGTGGAAACCTACACCTTATTGAAGATGAATCTGTTAGATAAATAACTCAAGTGAGTTCACCCTGTTTCATCGTCGTTTACTATTTAAAATGCAATTTAAAATATCGGGACGTATAGCAGTCCCAGACAGAACCAGAACTGATACCCTAATGTTGAATAGTGCATAACTTTTGACGTACAGACACGATTGAGAATCCGTATGTTGCGTTGAAAACCCTATTTAAAACCCTAGATTTAATTCAACTGTAGTGTTGCTAAATTCTGGTCCCAACTGGGATTAAAATGCGTTGCGAAACGGACTTCCGATTCTGAAACCGGATTTCCAGCAGTGAACGCTTAAAATGAAATGGCCATATCTAGTGATCCTGATGTAAGGTTCCTAGGCACCCTATAGAGGTCTCACAAGGCATCGAACATGCCAAATTTAAAAATTATGGTGCCGAGAAACCCTAGTTAACGGATCGTTGCTAGATGTCTAGGCGAAATATAAAACTAGTTAACTATTTAACTATAGGTTAGATGCTACAACCTTTGTAGATCCGGATTTCTACCTCCTTAGCTCCACATGGTCATGCTCTCACTGTCCATCATGAATCCTCGACTCATTCGTCGGCTTCATCGGAAAATCGGGAGAGCAAGGTCGTCGGCTTCGTGTCAAAGACGATCTACGTCGAGGTTGCACTAGTTCAAGCTCCGACTTCACAAACTTATGAAACTTGTGAAGAAAACACCCAAAACAACTTGGCAAGAGGTAGAGGGTGAAGAAATAGGAGGTGGGTTCACTTTAGAATTGGATTTTGCTCACTTGTGCTCAAGTTGCCATTGATGTAGCAAGCTTGTAGAAGAAGAAGAAGATGAAGCTTGTTATGATAAGTTGTGTTGAAAATGAATAATAAATCAATACTTATCATAACAATAACTAGGGTTAAGTGTAGAGAATAAACCATGGTCAAATGAGTGGGTTAGGGTTAAGCATGAGGACAAGAATGGTTGCATAAGTCAAGGGTTCTTGAAGCTTCAACATAAAACAAGAAATGCCACCATTCTCCTCCAAATCTTTATCCAAATAAATGAATAAACAATTAAATGAATAAATGCATAAATAAAACCCTAATCTCAAGTTAACTATGGTTTAATTCCATACACTTAACAATATGGTCAAGTATCATCAAACATGATACAAAAAAGTGCACAAAAGCATATCACATATACTATGTGCATCAAGTGAGAAAATCCGTATAAAGTGAACCAATACTAGTTAATGCAAAGTAATATATCAAATATATAATTATACATTAAATCATTAAATCAACATTTGATTCAATGATCCGGTCATGTCGCACATAACCGACTAGTATTCAATGTATCGATTTATCGAATCAATGATTCGATAAATAGGTCATATCAAATATAACCAATCGAAATATTTATCGCGAGAATGAAATGCGGTATCACATACACGCATTATTCTCGGTCCTGCACATATCTCATATGCGCTCCTATTTCGTTTCGCTTGAACCAGGAAACCTCTGTGTAGGACTCTAAAGACTCGTCAATACGCCGGTAGCAGATGATGATCATATCAAGAACCCACAAGCCGCAAGCGGTCTGCTAAACGTAACGGCCACCCGGGTATTGAGCGATCAGAAGATCGACGAGCTAGCCCGCTCACACTCCTGCGAATCCGACCAGTAACACTTACCGTACAGTCCGGTCTCTTCGTCTGATACGTCGCATATCAAGTCTAGGGGTGGTAAACGTCAGACCCCAATAACCCGATAAGTCGTGCCGATGTGAGGCTCGTAACGGGTCGAGAAACTACTGGTAACACTTACCAGCAAATCTCTGATCAGCCCTGGCCAGGGACTTCCCTGTTACGGCCAATCGAGCACAGCGCAACATCAACTCCCAATACCGGGAGAGACGAAACCCCTCCTATCGCTCATTGCCTCCATGTGACTCGGGACTGTACTTAAAGACCACCGTTTTGCACGCCTTCATGGACGTGGTAAGGTGGAGATCAAAGCACAGTGGGAATCACACAAGACTCTATGACGATCTCGGGTCTGCAGACTAACCTGTACAAGTGTCACCTGAGAACTGCCATCTGACGTGAGGTATAATACTATCTGGGAGTTCTCGGCGAGTCCGTCCAGTGTACCCAGTCTCCACTGAGCACCCGTACACCATCTCTGATGTCAAACACCAATGGATATGGGATCATCCATCGCCCATCACATGGGTCGAGAAGCGTATACGCTAGTCTACACTGGTATATCGATGCCCCGTCTCGATACACCCACGACTAGGGACCTTGAAGGATGTACTTATGGACTACCATGTCCCCACTAGTATGATCTGCATCATAGTCCAGGTAGTCAAGTACATATCCTAAGGGCTTTACCAACATGTAACTATAAGACAGTATAAAGAGACTAGTGTACATGTTAAGATAAAGAGTAACCAGATAGCATACTATCATATCAAGCAAGAAAGTCATCTCTATATATGTCCAAGCATCCAATATAATATACATCATCTGTACAATACTGGCCTCTAGGGCATACATACAACTAACAATCTCCCACTTGCACTAGGGCCAGCTGCTGTAGTATCACATACCGAGCATCCCGAAGAGTCTCTCAAATTGTATCTGGGGAATGACCTTCGTGAGTGGATCCGCCGTGTTGTTCTTCGTGTCAACCCTCCTGACCTCGATCTCCCGGCGATCAACTATCTCCCGGATCAGGTGATACCGCCTCAGAATATGCCTGGATCGCTGATGGGACCTTGGTTCCTTGGCTAAATCCACCGCTCCATTGTTATCGCAATACAAAGGTATTGGATGTTCAATGGATGGAACCACTCCAAGTTCAGTAATGAACTTCTTGATCCAGACAGCCTCTTTGGCAGCATCGTTGGCAGCGATGTATTCAGCCTCCATCGTCGAGTCTGCCACGGTTTCCTGCTTGGAACTCTTCCAGCTAACCGCCCCTCCGTAAAGGGTAAAGACAAAGCCCGACTGCGACTTAGAGTCGTCCTTATCACTCTGGAAGCTGGAATCGGTAAAGGACTCCACTTGGAGTTCTCCGTTACCATACACCAAGAACATATCTCTAGTCCTTCGTAAGTACTTGAGAATGCTCTTCACAGCTGTCCAGTGACTCTCTCCAGGATCAGCTTGATACCTGCTCACTACACTTAGTGAGTATGCTACATCGGGTCTGGTACACAACATCGCATACATGATAGAGCCTACTGCCGAAGCATAGGGTATCCCTTGCATGCGAGCTCTCTCCAAATCAGTCTTGGGAGACATCTCTTTGGAGAGAGTGACTCCAGAGATCGTGGGCATGTTCCCACGCTTGGACTCTTTCATACTAAACCTCTTTAGTATGGTGTCAATGTACCTGGATTGGGACAATCCCAAAATCCGTTTGGATCTATCTCTATAGATTCTGATTCCCAATATGCAGAAGGCATCACCAAGATCTTTCATTGAGAATCTTTGTGATAAGAAGAGCTTGACCGATTGCAGCATAGGAATATCATTTCCTATCAAGAGTATGTCGTCCACGTACAATACGAGGAAGACAACCTTACTCTCTGCCACCTTCTTGTAGATACAAGGTTCATCTGGATTTTTGACGAAATCAAACTCTTTGATAACGACGTCAAAGCAGATGTTCCAACTCCGCGATGCTTGCTTTAATCCATAAATAGATTTAAGCAGCTTGCACACCTTCCCGCTGCTCCCACTGTCTACGAAGCCCTCTGGCTGAGTCATGTACACGCACTCTTCTAAATCACCGTTTAGAAAGGCGGTCTTAACATCCATTTGCCAGATTTCGTAATCATGATATGCAGCGATGGCAAGCATGATCCGGATGGATTTAAGCATAGCCACTGGAGAAAAGGTCTCGTCATAGTCCACACCTGGTCTTTGACGAAAACCCTTTGCTACAAGTCTAGCTTTGAAAGTCTCCACTTTCCCATCTACACCAAGTTTTTTCTTGAAGATCCATTTGCTCCCAATGGGTTTTACCCTTTCAGGAGCAACTTCCAAAGTCCATACTTTGTTGGTGTACATGGATTCCATCTCGGACCGCATAGCATCCAGCCATTTCACTGAGTCCCCACTCGTGATGGCCTGCTCGAAGCTAGTTGGGTCATCATCCTCCATGATGCAATCCTCGCTTCCACCATCAATGAGAAAACCGTAGAATCTCTCAGGTGGACGAGAAACCCTACTAGATCGGCGGAGAGGCTGGGGTTCATCGGGTACTACTGAATCCTCCGGTTCCACTAAATCTTCAGTTATAGTTTGTGTTTCTGGAACTTCTTCCAGTTCTACCTCAGAGCCACTAATCTCTTTTGCAAGAAATTCCTTTTCTAAAAAGGTGGCATGTTGAGCAATAAACACTTTTTGTTGTTCACTGTGGTAGAATAAATATCCATTTGAATGTTTAGGATATCCCACAAACTTACATAGAACTGACCGTGCCTCGAGTTTGTCTGGATTTTGCCTTTTGACATAGGCCAGACAACCCCATATCTTAACTCGTTTAAGACATGGTCTCTTCCCACTCCATATCTCATATAGTGTGGTAGGTACAGATTTAGTTGGAACTTGATTCAATAGGTATGCTGCTGTCTCCAGCGCATAACTCCAGAAGGAAATAGGTAACTCAGCTGTGCTCATCATAGAGCGCACCATATCTAATAGGGTGCGGTTCCTCCGTTCTGATACACCGTTGTGCTGTGGTGTATATGGAGGAGTCAGCTGAGAGAGAATCCCATTCTCTTTTAGGAAGTCCAGGAATTCATTGCTTAAGTATTCTCCTCCTCGATCAGATCGTAGGATTTTAATACTTTTTCCGGTTTGGTTCTCGACTTCTTGTTTATATTCTCTAAATTTCTCAAAAGCTTCAGACTTGTGTCTTATCAAGTACACATGTCCGTATCTTGAGAGATCGTCAGTGAATGTAATGAAGTACGAAGAACCATCCCTGGCATGTGTAGACATGGGACCACATACATCACTATGTATTAGTCCCAAGAGTTCGGTAACTCTTTCTCCGTGTCCCGTAAACGGAGTTTTGGTCATCTTGCCTTTGAGACATGACTGGCAAGTGTCATAAGATGAAAATTCGAAAGGTTTCAAATATCCATCCTTATGCAACTTAGCCAGTCGTGTCACATTGATGTGACCCAGTCTACAATGCCACAAAAAGGATTCGTTGAGTTCAGAACTCTTCCTCTTGTGTGTGTTTGTTATGCTCAGAACTGTTGATTGATTTAGAACATAAATGCCATTACATAACGTGTCTGATCCAACCAACTTTTGGTTACGGAAAATGTTCATAACATTGTCCTGTAATACAAAATTATATCCTTCTTTTCTTAATAAAGAAACCGATATAATGTTGCATATCAGGTTCGGCATGTAATAGCATTCGTTCAGAACCAATGTATTACCAGTTGGTAATACAAGGTGATATTCCCCGACAGTCTTAGCTGCAACAATTGCACCATTTCCAACTCTAATGTCTTTATCACCTTCTCCAAGTTCTCTACCTTTCCTAAGCCCATGTAACTGATTACATATATGGGATCCTGACCCGGTATCTAATACCCAGGACGTAGAGGAAATGGAGAAACAGTTCTCAGTAACGAACACACCCGAAGAAAATGCATCAACATGTACTTTCCTCATTCGGGTGGCATGGGAATCCTGGTATTCCCCTATATCCTGTTCATTCCTATAACTCTTATAAGAAAGAACGGAACCAACGTTCCCCAGCATAGTATAACATGCGGGTTCGGTCAATACATCCATATTATTATCTTGATTAAGGCATGAACTGGTTGCTACCTGGAGAGAGAGAGAGAGAAGAAAACACTTTAGCGTATGCTCGTGCAAGATCAGATTGGTTATTATCTTATCTAATCAGGATGGCTCCCACTGATTTTTATCAAATCTTCCTCCAAACCTTAAAAGGAAAGACTAGCCGGGATTAATTACACACTACAAGTTCGCCAATCTTTCAGCCAGGCCAGTGTCGGTACTTTGAGGGAGGTCCCCCGTGCTTTCGCACGAACCTAATTAATGTAAACCTCGTTTTCCCAGAGGCGTAATCTCGTTAACACCTTTCTAAACACCTACTTGATTGGCTAATTGCAATGTGCAAAACTCTCTCAGGAGTAACTCTTACTCGCAGCGGGTATCGGGATCCAACTATCTCATAGAAGGTATGCAATCTCATTGCAAATTTCAACACTTGAAATTCCCGATAATATTTTGCCCATAGTGTGCCATGACCTTGACAGAGGTCAACAAATCATAGTGCACTAGTCAAGTTCAACCCGTCATTTCTTGATTGAATCAAACCCACTCGCACGACCCTTGACAGAGGTCAACAAGGTCGTACGACTACCCTAATCCAATCACATCACATGCTTTACAGATAACTACTAGTTACCTACCGCACACTACGCCTTGACAGAGGTCAACAAACGCAGCACGAATACTAAATAGTCTTTATCTGAAATGACGGAGGGCTACGACAGGTTTTTCTGAAAACCTATTGCGTAATGAACTTGATATCGTTGTAGAATCAAATGAAGATTTTGAAATGGAGTGATTTTGAGGCTTTTCTAGTTTTGCTAAAGGAGTCACTCCCTGCGAAGGGATCTCGGTCCTTTCCTCGTCGAATGAGGTGCGGGATATATCATATATATCGCTGTGCAAAGCAAAAACGTAAAAACAGTCAAAAGCAAACCGAGTGTGTAGCATCTGCCAGTTATTGCTAAAGGAGTCACTCCCGGTGAAGGGATCTCGGTCCTTTCCTCATCGAATAAGGTGCAGGGTATATCATATATACCACTGTGCAAATCAAGAACTGTAGCTACCTGTTTTATTTAAAATCTGATTCTACAACATCTTAGGTTTCTTATCTTTCATTAATCACATTAATGAAGTCCCATCATTTAAATACCTAAACATTACAGATAGATATGACGTACACTTATGCCATCCGCATTCGCCTCGATGTCCCCTCGTGCACCGTTAGGTTAGGTAACTAACGACAGAGCAGGGCAGGGCTAGTGCGGGTGCAAAACATAAGTAACGTCTATATAATATATCATATATACTATATACTATATCCATCACAGAACATCTCATGATCACATCACAGATATCGCAGCAGAAGAAACATATGAAATATTGGATATACTAGGACGTCCGTGTTTTCAATACGAGCCAGTATAAAACACGGATTCCACGGTCGTGATGAATAGCCAATCCCACACCCCTAGACCCCTACGAGAGCGGCAAGCAACCCTGCCAATTCTAGGGTTAGGAGACCCGGACTCGACTCCTCGAGTTGGTCTCCCACTGGACCCCAGAACCCGGTTACTTGTGCTCCCCTCCTTGGGTCTATCCTAATGCGGAAAAGTAAATAATATACAAAAGGTGACATCTTCCGCTACCTGGAAGTGCCCCAAATAAAATAATATTACATACAAGTTTTTACATGAATGAAAATGAAAAACACTCATCTCACATAAAAACCCCCGGCTATTCGAATACGACGATCCAATATAACATATCCAGCAACACATAACATCACATGTCATCAACGTAAGTAAGTATGCATACCCCAATTGTCGTTGACGTATAGCAACGAAACCGGCGATATGAACATACTACACTTACGGTCACAGAAAAGAAAGTGTAAAACTACAACAATTGGAATCCGCAATCTCTTTAGACATCGCATGCCTAACAGATATAAATCCCGCATTTTAGTCTCATTATCGAAAACTCTTTTCAATATCATATGGGACTAAATTGCTAGATTTATAACATTCATTCAGTTATCACATAACTGTTTGTGAATTCCAATTAGTATCACATTCCAGATAAATAAAAAATGTTAAACTTTCCGATCGAACAGTCGAATACCCAAGTTTTCCCGATACAGCTCAACACATGAAATAAGTCTAACAACATTCAGTTCGTGCCTCAGTACCGACGGTCCAGCCATAGAAGGGTCAAGCCAACGCCTCACATGTGGCACGCCGTACTGCCCCAAACCCGAAGGTTCAAAGGGCAGTTCAAGACGGTCACATAATCGAGTTAAGGTTTGTTATCTTCTAGAGGGTCCATCGCGTTACTTGCACTACTTAGAACGTCGTTAAACTACGGAAAAATCCAACACTTGGAAATTTCCCGACAGGGAAAAATTGGGTATTTATATCCGGTCGAACTTTTTAACATATTCTAAAAATTATCCGGAAATACACAAAGACGAAATTTGATACCCCGATCGAAACACCGAATCCCCAAAGCAACCAAAAAAAATTCAACTCTTGAATAATCATTAAAAACACCCAGGAAAATCAGCACTGGAAAGTAAGGATTACTGTGTCAAATTCTTTAAATAATTAGGTTGTACGGCCGCGGATCCGCCGCATGAGCCATGCTCATGCCGCGGATCCGCGCTTGAACAGTGGAATTACAATCACGAATTTCACAGTAAACCTTATAATTTCCTGCTTATTTTTCTGAATATTTTTAATATTGAAAAATCCCACTTTTTAAAAAAAGTCCAGAGAGCAAGATAAGTTTAGGGTTTTGGGTTCGTTCGGGCTTCAAATCGCGTCTAGACTTCGCCTAAGGCTCTAGCTAGGCTCTGATACCAGTGTAAGGTTCCTAGGCACCCTATAGAGGTCTCACAAGGCATCGAACATGCCAAATTTAAAAATTATGGTGCCGAGAAACCCTAGTTAACGGATCGTTGCTAGATGTCTAGGCGAAATATAAAACTAGTTAACTAGTTAACTATAGGTTAGATGCTACAACCTTTGTAGATCCGGATTTCCACCTCCTTAGCTCCACATGGTCATGCTCTCGCTGTCCATCATGAATCCTCGACTCATTCGTCGGCTTCATCGGAAAATCGGGCGAGCAAGGTCGTCGGCTTCGTGTCAAAGACGATCTACGTCGAGGTTGCACTAGTTCAAGCTCCGACTTCACAAACTTGTGAAACTTGTGAAGAAAACACCCAAAACAACTTGGTAAGAGGTAGAGGGTGAAGAAATAGGAGGTGGGTTCACTTTAGAATTGGATTTTGCTCACTTGTGCTCAAGTTGCCATTGATGTAGCAAGCTTGAAGAAGAAGAAGAAGATGAAGCTTGTTATGATAAGTTGTGTTGAAAATGAATAATAAATCAATACTTATCATAACAATAACTAGGGTTAAGTGTAGAGAATAAACCATGGTCAAATGAGTGGGTTAGGGTTAAGCATGATGACAAGAATGGTTGCATAAGTCAAGGGTTCTTGAAGCTTCAACATAAAACAAGAAATGCCAACATTCTCCTCCAAATCTTTATCCAAATAAATGAATAAACAATTAAATGAATAAATGCATAAATAAAACCCTAATCTCAAGTTAACTATGGTTTAATTCCATACACTTAACAATATGGTCAAGTATCATCAAACATGATACAAAAAAGTGCACAAAAGCATATCACATATACTATGTGCATCAAGTGAGAAAATCCGTATAAAGTGAACCAATACTAGTTAATGCAAAGTAATATATCAAATATATAATTATACATTAAATCATTAAATCAACATTTGATTCAATGATCCGGTCATGTCGCACATAACCGACTAGTATTCAATGTATCGATTTATCGAATCAATGATTCGATAACTAGGTCATATCAAATATAACCAATCGAAACATTTATCGCGAGAATGAAATGCGGTATCACATACACGCATTATTCTCGGTCCTGCACATATCTCATATGCGCTCCTATTTCGTTTCGCTTGAACCAGGAAACCTCTGTGTAGGACTCTAAAGACTCGTCAATACGCCGGTAGCAGATGATGATCATATCAAGCACCCACAAGCCGCAAGCGGTCTGCTAAACGTAACGGCCACCCGGGTATTGAGCGATCAGAAGATCGACGAGCTAGCCCGCTCACACTCCTGCGAATCCGACCAGTAACACTTACCGTACAGTCCGGTCTCTTCGTCTGATACGTCGCATATCAAGTCTAGGGGTGGTAAACGTCAGACCCCAATAACCCGATAAGTCATGCCGATGTGAGGCTCGTAACGGGTCGAGAAACTACTGGTAACACTTACCAGCAAATCTCTGATCAGCCCTGGCCAGGGACTTCCCTGTTACGGCCAATCGAGCACAGCGCAACATCAACTCCCAATACCGGGAGAGACGAAACCCCTCCTATCGCTCATTGCCTCCATGTGACTCGGGACTGTACCCAAAGACCACCGTTTTGCACGCCCTCATGGACGTGGTAAGGTGGAGATCAAAGCACAGTCGGAATCACACAAGACTCTATGACGATCTCGGGTCTGCAGACTAACCTGTACAAGTGTCACCTGAGAACTGCCATCTGTCGTGAGGTATAATACCATCTGGGAGTTCTCGGCGAGTCCGTCCAGTGTACCCAGTCTCCACTGAGCACCCGTACACCATCTCTGATGTCAAACACCAATGGATATGGGATCATCCATCGCCCATCACATGGGTCGAGAAGCGTATACGCTAGTCTACACTGGTATATCGATGCCCCGTCTCGATACACCCACGACTAGGGACCTTGAAGGATGTACTTATGGACTACCATGTCCCCACTAGTATGATCTGCATCATAGTCCAGGTAGTCAAGTACATATCCTAAGGGCTTTACCAACATGTAACTATAAGACAGTATAAAGAGACTAGTGTACATGTTAAGATAAAGAGTAACCAGATAGCATACTATCATATCGAGCAAGAAAGTCATCTCTATATATGTCCAAGCATCCAATATAATATACATCATCTGTACAATACTGGCCTCTAGGGCATACATACAACTAACACCTGAAACCCGATTGACGTGAAACCAAATTTGCTGGATAGATAATCAAATATACTACTTATCCCCTGCTCATTATTTTGCTAAATTTGGCATGTATGATTTATGATAAATTATGTAAGTGGTAGGATACCGACTTATGACATCTTAATTATGCCTTACACACTGTTTTCTCATCACATCATATATATGTCATTGCATTGGTAACCTAGTGATTGTGTTCCTTACCCAGTGTTAGCTATTAGTGGCGATTGTGGCAAGTACGTTAGTGTTCGTGCATGAGTGGATAAGTAGAAGTGACACGTACTTGTACACAATCAGTGGACCCTATTGTTCTATTGTATTGTCGACGTCTATGGGGCGCGTATAAGTGTGACTATAAGTGGTATGGGACACTTCTGGAAGCACTTGTATGGGTGTCACAGGTAAGGCACCAAACACTGTCCATTGATCTTGGGTATCAGTCGGGACATGCTTGATGGAGATCCTGTCTCCAGTTCTCGCGCAGACTTGTCATGGACCGACCGGTATTTGAGGTTATGGTTGGCGTTTGATGTAGACCACGGGGTGTGGGGTAGTTTGAGTGTGAGTTCAACAGAATCTCGGGAGTCCCATGCCGGCATATATATATGGAGATATATGGAGATTTACAGGGTACATGATTATTACCATGAGTTATATTTTGGGCCCGTGGTCCCTTACCCTTGGGTCCTACCCTTGGGTGGAGGACACTCACGAGTGGTTGACTCTCACACTTGGACTGACGATAGGCTTAGTGACCTGTACAGTGAGACTTAGAGACTGATAGGGATAGTGATATTGACATGCATTACTTACTGTATTGACACACCTGACATACTATTTTACTGCTTTACTGTTCACCTGATCCATTAGACACCGCATTGGTTACTCCATGTTCACATCTTTGCTGTCTTGATTTACTGTTATATATGTCTATTATCATTGTTCGAGTTACCACTTGCATATATATATATATATATATATATATATATATATATATTACTATCGTGTCGCTCTGATGACCTGAGTATGCATGCTCAGAGTGAGAAGTGGATCTAGCTTGGACCAGGACCAAACGTACCTCGAGAACATCGCGGACATCTTGATCAGCTACTTAGAGCTATACCCTCTTGATCTCCTTCTGGTTAGTCCCTTTGTATTGTTTTGATTTAGTTACTGCATTTCTCATTACCTGTGCATTAATTACTGATTACCACGTAAAGCTAGAAGCCGAAGTGTGACTACGGAAGGATATTTTCTCGACCGTAGGAGCATGGCTGGCCTTGTCAACCGCTCATATTCCGTATTTTGGGAAGCGGGGCGTGACATGGTTTTGTTGGTATCAGAGCCAGGCTTTTTTATGATTGGAATTGCAGTTTCCGATGCAGAGCTTGACAATCTAAGTCGCTCTTTCGGTCCAGATTGTGAACTGTTATCCTTGACTTGAATCTTTATTATTCGTCATGCCATATTTTGACTCCATCTGTTAGAGTTTTGGGTGACTTAGTAGAGTTGCGTGGTTGTAATTATGAACTGTAGCATAGCTACAATACCGTACTCTATTGGGTAACTTAGAGTTCTACGCTTGCTATCCGTTTGAATGAGTTTCAACTCACCAGATATTCTTGTTTCATTGTCAATTTTATATCTTGTTCTGATTTTTCATGTATCTTATGCCGTCCTAAAATGGTTGTTTTAGGACCATGTCTTCCAACGACCCTTCCTCTATCTCCACTCCCCAGATTCAGACCGTAGAGATCCTGAATGCACTGCAAAGTCTGAAGGAAACCCAGGAGCGAACAAACAACCTGTTAGCTGAAGGACTAAGAAGGCAGATGACTCAGGCACTAGCGGAAGCCTTCAATCGTAAAAGGATCCCTGTTAGACGAGGAAGGGAGGTGAAAATGAAGCGCCCACTTATTTCTCCGCGACAGAAGCAGCAGAAGACCCAATGTTGTGGGTACTGTAAGAGGACATGACACCTTCTGAGGGATTGTCGCCGCGCCAAAGGGAGATGCCTGATTTGCGGATCCAGCGAACACTTTATCAATAGTTGCCCTAAAAGGGAGGAGCTACAAGGTGGAGGTTCGTCCACACTCCCCACCCCTGCTAAGTAATGCTTATTCGAGCTTCGAGGACAGTGCGGACCCCGCGCAGGATTCAACTCGCGAGACAGGAACGCAGCAGTTCAGAAATCAAAGAAGAATTTCCACGTTTTCTGCTTTCAATAAAGATGCTGTCACTCTTTTGTAAATATTTCTTTTCGTTTGAATCTTGTATCCGTCGAACTTTTAGCTGAATGCAATGAAACTCTGAGTTGTGATGTATGTATGGCTCTCTTGCTTCTCAATTTTTCTTATACTGTTCATTGCATCGGCATTTTCTTTACATATTAATTTTTCCGTCCTTGCCTACAGCATATCCTCCCTATGCCACCGTATCCTTAGCTATCTTCTTAATGTGTCCCACTGCCTAATCATGACTCCCTCTTTTCAAGTCATAGCCCACTTTGGAGAAGTGCCGCCTCTAGATGAGGACACACGGTCGTGCGTTTCCTCGAACTACATGCTGGTAAGATCAGATGACAAGATTAACGGCTCGCAGGTTATTTTCGGAAAAAGCGATTCCGAGGGTGAGGGATTTGTAGCCCCAGAAGTTAACTTGATCAGCGACTCGTACGACGAAGAAGAGGACCTCGGGGAAGACCCATTAGAGGAAGATTCCGAGGAGGACCCGATAGAAGAAAATCCAGTGGAAGGAAACCATATGGAAGAGAATCCAGAAGAAGAGAATCACAAGGAAACAGACCTCGATGGAGAAGCCCCAGTCGAGACAGAAGGACCAGGAGAACAAGACCCGCGGCAGAAGAACCTCCGATGGCGATCCCTGCGAGACACTATGGAAATAGACGCCCCTATCTGAGCGCACGAGCTTACCGTAACCTGCTGAACCTCCACAACCGCGACTGACGTGATTGAGCTTTCGTCTCCTCTGGGCAAATAAATCTGTGTATAGTTTAAGGTTATCTTTTCGTCATGGATGCCTTGTTCGGACTTTTCTGAAACGAGATAAATTGCTGAGTTCGCTAATCTTTCGATCTTCTTGGTTCACTTGATGCTTGATTGTTTCCCATATACATTTATTTTCCTCCTGAGATCCCTGACTGTCCACCCCTACTCCTTGTGCTGTTTTGACCCTCGCTTAGATTAAACAGTACCGCACCTCGATCTTTTGAGTGGGCCACCCTTTTGTTGGAGATAGTGCCCTCAGAGTCAATTATTGGATCACAGGCACGTGATTGCAATGATTGAGGGAGGACCTATCCCGGTACGACAGTCTTACTCGAGATGATAGTATGCTATCTGGTTTATCTTTATCATCGTGTACTGCTTTAGGTGACCTGACAGGTCACTATTGCACGTTGATAGAGCCCCTAGGATTCTTGCTTGACCACCAGCAGTATGAGGGCGATCATATACGTGAGAGCTGGGGTCTACAAGCACATCCTTAAATGGTCCCTAGTCGTGGGAGTTTCGAGACAGGGCATCGATTCTCCAGAGTAGACTAGTGTATACAGTCGAGACCCCGACGAGGGGCGGTGGCCGGTCTCATAAGCCACTGGTGTCAGTTGGTTCACCTAAGATGTATACAGGTGCTCATTGGGTTATGAGTACACCGGACAGGACTCGCCGGGAACATGCTAGTTGGTCTTATACCTGACGTCAGATAGCAGTTCCCAGGTGACATGTGTACAGGTTAGTTCATCGACCTGGGGATCGTCATTTGTCTCGTGTGAGTTCCCACTGTGCTTTGATTACTACCCTACCACGGCTCAAAGGAGTCGTGCAAACAGGTTTTAGTTGGGTACAGTCCCGAGCCACATGGAGGCAGTGAGCGGATCTTCGGGGGTTCGTCTCTCCGGGTATTGGGGGTGAGGTCGCGCTGTGTCTAGGAGAGCCATTACACGAAGTCCTTGGCCAAGGCAGGAGATTTACTGGTAGGTATTCCAGTAGTATCTCAGGGTGTTCTGGGCTACACTCCGACACGACTTGTACCGCTTTTGGGGGTCTGACTTTTACCCACCCCCTAGGCCCGACATGCGATGCTCATAGACGAACGGACCGGACTGTACGGATATTGTCACTGACAGGCTCAGTAGGGTGTCAGGATGAGTTCGCTCATCGACGTCCCTTTTGGTCAATAGCTGGTGGCCCGTTACGTATTGGCTTATACCTCTGACGTGCTAGTGGTTAAATCCACAGCCATAGTATTGACGAGTCTTTAGAGTCCACCACACTTTCAGTTACTCAGCTTTCGGGCGAAACGCTGTAGAGGCCGTATGGAGATATGGCAGGGTTCGATCAGATACGTGCGGTATTGCACGGATCGTGATCGGACGGTTTTTTACTAGCCGTCTTTGGCTTAAGCCGGATCCTAGTATTTGACAGTGTAGTTTTGTCTCTTTGCATTTGTATCCGGACGGAATACAGATGCGGGTGTGTATGCACAGTATCGGGGTTTTCCTGTAATTTATTACGGGACCAGTTTTCTGGAGTTGCCAGTTTGTATTCCGTTCCGGCCGGTTTTCCTTTGTTCTTTCCCGGCCGGACTTTTCCGACGGAGGGGGTTATTTGCAAAAGGTTTTATTTTGAGAGCATCTTTTCTTTTGCACCATTCTTGCATTTATTGTGAAGTGAATGGATTTGATTTGGAATGGGTTAATGTTATGGTGGTATGGGCCGGCCACTGTTTAAGATATGGGATTAATTTATTGGGTGAAATTTTTCCTATGTATGATGGAATTTAAATGAGTGTGCTGGACTTAGTTTTAATGGATTGATGAATTAATTTATATATACACTTTTTGGTTGCATTGAATATATATAGTGAGTGCTGATGGTTTTTATAGTGCTGTGCTCATCAATCATTAATTTTTTTTCCAGAGAGCAATTCTGGCCGAGCTCTTCTTAAGGAGATGCTTATTCTTTTTGCTTGGATGCTCCATTATTCCTTCAAGCATCCATGAAAATTCTTTTGCACCAATTCCTCCATCATCTTTATGGCAACATAACCCCAAAGTGACAACCATTCTACACTGTTCTACAGCAAATCTTGGACGCGTCGGCCAGCCAACTTCGCGCCCGAGTTGCCTCGGTATTGAGGTGGGAGCCCGTAAAAGATACAGGCGATGTGGTGCCCTTCCGGCAAGGAGGCGACGACCGGAGGATCCGCGGGAGATTGGGACGACGACGAGAAGACCGGAGGACTCGGATCACTCGGTATATCTCTAACCCGTCTTGTAGTTAGCTAGATCTAGTTTAATGGCCCGATCCGGGTGTTTAGTGCGCGGGGGTGCCGGTTTGCTAAGTCCGCAAAATTAAAGATTATCACCGCTTCCGCATTTGGCCGTCGGATTGACGGCCGGGGCGCCGCCGTGCACTTACAGTGGTATCAGAGCCTCGCCATTAACTTCGTTTAGCTTCGTTTGATGTGTTTTTCAGTTCCGATCGACCAAAATTCCAAAAACCGTATTTTTCCTTCACATCAGTTTCTGTTGAAATTTTTTGAAGTCTAAAAATTTTTCAGGTGGTCTCAGAATGATGTGCAGGGAGTTCTAAGAACTCTGGGAAAAAACGAGACAATGAACCCTCACCTCGAGCGCGGAACCGCGGCAAGAACCCCCTTGTTGCCGCGGTTCCGCCGCAGATTGATGGGATCATTGCTTCGTAATTCTCCAGTGGGCTTCTGGGATGTTATTAGGGGTTTTGGAATATTAAAGTTGGGCCAATTATTTCTGTGAGTGCTACAGTTTTCTTTGGGGCCCACTTGTTAATTGTTTGATCAATCGGAAAATTTTAAACACATTATTTCACAGTATTTACATTATATCTGCGATCGTGAATGTCACTCGATCGGTAAATCCGGTCTAACTGCTATAGCCCGGTTAGACGGATTTGCGAACGTGATTTTCACGTTGATGTTCTGTGTTTTTGCTGTGATGTTGTGGATCGGTCGTGGGGGGTAGCCTGGATGCAATGCTAGTACAGTTTCTGTTGTATTATGTACATTTGATATTGCGGGGCGAGCGTCCGACATGTGGACTGCCGTCACTGCCCGTTTGTATTATTCTTTTGGGGCACGACCTGGTTGCGGTCGATGTACCCGTTGTATGTATATTTTACTTTCTGTACTAGGATTGCCCCGCGGTGGGGTGCACGGATAGCCGGGTTCTGGAGGGCAACAAGCCCGCATCTCATGGCATTGGGACGGAGGGGGCTTCAGTCCAGGATTGGCGGGCTATTCGCCGCACTCGTAGGGGGTACAGGTTGACCCAGGAGGGGTGCCCAAGTTACCGGATTCCGTGAAGTGCTGGGTGGTCCATTCACGGCGCTGAAGGGGGCTGCCTCGTTTCAGGTTTTGGCGGGTGAGTTGCCGCGCCCGTAGGGGTCTAGGATTTCATTGCACAGGCTATCCACACGACCAGGGGAACGTCGGGTTTCAGTAGTGGCTCTGTGAAACCCGGGGATCCCAGATATCTGTATTGTTCTGTGATGCTGTACATTATCTGTGATGTTGCATTTTATTCACGCCTTGAGCGAAATACTATATATTGGTATATATATTAGTAGATGTTGTATATGCTTTTCATCCGCGCTAGTCCAGTCCCCGCTCTGCCGTTAGTTAGCTAACCTAACGGGTGATGACGGGACCCAGTGGCGAATGCGGATGGCATATACGTACGTCAGTATATTTTCGTTCTTTGTGGTGTGATCATTTGATGGGACTGCATTGATTCGGATCAATGCAAGTTAAAACAAATCTATTCTGATGTTGTTGGAACATTTTTCAAAAAGCTGTTATTGCAAGGACGTTCATTTCTGTTTTGCATCGTGGTATTCATTTGGAATATCCTGCTCCTCAGTCGACGAGGCAAGGGCCGAGATCCCTTCACCGGGAGTGACCCCTTGGGCAGAAGTTTGCGTCAGGGCATTAACTTCACTATACCCGATTACTTTTGCTTTGCACAGTGATATTCGGTCATGAATATCCAGCACCCCATTCTACGGGGAAAGAGCCGAGATTCCTTCACCGGGAGTGACCTCTTTAGTAAAGATTTTCGTCACTATATTTTCTAAAAAGTTATCCGTTCCTTCAACGATATCAAGTTCATTACGTTAAAGGTTTTCGCCAGAAACCATTCGTAGCCCTCCATCATTTCAGTTAAATATTCGGTAGTATTCAAGCTATGTATTTTGACCTCACGCCAAGGCATAGTGTTTGGTAGTTGCCGGGTATTTATCTGTTGCATAGATAGATGCGTTGGTTTGGGACAGTCGTACTACTATTTTGGCCTACGTCAAGGGTATGTACGGGTGGGTTCAAATTAACCTGGACAATGATGGGTAGAACTTGACATATGACTTATGATATTTTGACCTCACGCCAAGGTCATAAGAGCATGGGGTAAAAATCACATCGGGAGTTTCAAAAGAACTGAAACTTGCCAGATATGCGCATACCTTCTGGAGTGTGATGACGTGAGCGGATTACGTCACGTTATCATGCGATGAGAGTTGGATCCCGATTCCCACTGATGAGTTGGCTTACTCCTCGGGTGACCCCGACTAATTCTTCTTTCAGGTTTGGAGGAGAATTTGAGGTACAGTGGGAGGTTTCCTGATTAGAAAAAGTGATAACCATTCTGATCTAGGATAGAGTGCACGCTGAGTGTTTCTTTTCTCTCTCTATCTGGCAGCGACCATTGACCCGACCCTAGACTATGACTCAGTGACCAAGTTGACCGAACCTTCTTAACACTGGCTTTTGGATTGTCAGAGTTGCAGACCTCATTGCCACTCCTACTTTTACCCTTTTCTCCAGGACACCCCGTATTACTGCGAACGTCCACTTCCATTGGACAAAACCATCGTATGGTTAGATACGAACTCGAAGGACTTCGAGGATGGTTTCTGGTTCTGGAGAAAAACGGATAGGACTATTCAGTTGTCTTTTCTTTTCACCTTCTCTCAGGTTGCGAGTACTCCTTGGTTTAGGAGTAGTACACCTATTATGCAAATTGGATAGTCTTCTTCCAAACCATAGGCTGGTGCCGACCGGTAGGGAATGAAGAAAACCAGTTAGCCTAAACGGTGTACAGAAGGTATTAAGTTAAGACAAAGAAAGGGATTAGTAAGAGGGCAAAGTAAATTGCGACTGATATTCACGACCAAACCAAGTTTTTCTTCGCCAATCCTAAATCACCTTTGTATTTCTCCAGGACACTCCGTATCACTACGAAGATCCACAGTTTATTGGATACTCCATCGTATGGTTATATACGAACTCGAAAGGAACTTGTTCCAGTTTGGGGATGGATTATGGTCCAGGAGAAATAGGAATAAGGTTTATTTGGTTGTCTTTTATCTTCACCTTCTCTCGCATTGCGAGTGCTCCTAGGACTAGGACAGTATACCCATTATGCTCATTGGATAGTCTTCTTCCAAACCATAGGCTGGTGCCGAACGGTAGGGAAGGAAGAAAACCATTTGGGCTAAAGGGGTGTACAGAAGGTTACGACTAAAGACATATGAAGGGATTTGGAGAGGTGGCAAAGAATTATGCGGTTATAGTTGTGAATCTGGATAATGGTAGAGGCATTACTAGGAATACCAGGATACCCCATCGAAACATTTCAATGTTTCAGTTCACTGTGTACTGTTAAAAGAAAACTGATTTCCCGAATAGATACTTACTCCAGGGTATGTATTTACCAGGTATGATTCTCACATCTGTATGGTTTTACAGATGATGAGTGGGAGTAAGTTATTGGGAATTGGGTGATCATCCTCATTATATCGGGATTCGTTGTAATCGGTGATATTTGAGGAAATCACCTGGGCTGTTTGCCGGTCGGCAAATATTTGGTTTTGAATATCCGCTGTTGTGCACCAATTTCAAATTGATATATCTGTACGTCTATTTTCATAGAGTGAGATATACCTTTTGATATTATGTCGATGATATTTACCTATATCAGTGGATGGTTAGGTAAGGAGCATTAAACAGCGGTGTAATTCTTCTTAACCATAAGTACAGTTTTCAACCTACGACGCACAGTGAAAGAGTTGTTAGACTCAGCGGACTTATACAGAGTAATGTATGTTGTCCAGTGTCCATTAGGACAAAAGGGGTTGGTCCTCATACTATATTCTGTTTACTTTTAACTTCTCTAGTTCTTAGACATATGTTTCGATGAAACACAGGGTCTAAGTTTTGAGGAGTTATAGGTATTTGAATAGAGTAGAGAACCAAGTGTAGCAAGTATCGGGATTCTTCAAGGTGATCGAAGATGTAGATACTTGTGTATGGTATTCAGTTGATAGTAATGATAAAGAGAAATTGCTTCTCTTTCAGGTTACTCATAATTGGAAGCATTCCTAAGTTGAGTAACGCTGATCGGCCTCCTTCCATTTAGTTGACATGCACTAGAGATAGCTGCATGATTTGAATCTGGTTCAATTAAATCAGTGCCTCTGGTTCTATATTGGATATAGTACAGTTCCTATCTTAACATTGTTAAGGTACGGGGAGTTGTCCGGCTTATGATTAAAACCAGACTCTGGATAACTCAAGGCACGTTTCTGTAATGGCTGTTTGTGGGTTGACCCAGGCTATGACGAGGGTTGATTTTCTACCATCTGGAAGATCAATAGTGATATTATTCTTAACTCGCCACATTTTAAAAGAAATGGTTATTTTTCAGAAAACAGTAGTGGGAGTATGGTAGAACTGGAAGCGATTCCAGAACCGCTAACGATTACTGAAGATTTGATAAGGAACCTAAAGATTCAATCTGATTTGACATTCCATTGGCCACTCCGCAGATAAGGTGGGTAACTTCAGGCACCCGAGAGGTACTCCGGTAGCCTCAAGGACGGTGACAGGGAAGTTCTTGTTTACCCACACTTGCCATTGCTGTTGTTCCAGGCTGCGAAACCCGGCAGGAGGATGAGTATAGCGTCGTTCTAAACTAGCTTTAGAAGTGCACGTCTATATGACTCTGCCAGAGGGTTTTCGTAGTCAGTGGGAGCAGCGGAAGCATTGGTGGACATCAGGCTTATGTCTATTTATAGACTAAAGCAGATATAGCGGAGATAGATCATCTGTTTCTGATGTGACAGTCATAGGTTTGACGTCATCAGAATAGGGGATGGATCTGTTGAGAAGGTAGTAGGAAGTGATATTCCTATACTACGATCGGTTATACTTTGGTCGTCACACAGTGTTTTCTCCACATGGGACTTGGACATCATATCAGACATACTGGTTACTAGATCTATGGTTTTAGATCTAGATTTGGGTGGTTTCCCAATCAGGGTACTTTGACTGCATTCTAAGAGTATTTAGAATGGACGACTCTTGGCATGGTAGTATACCTGCAGAAGATGGAGTCACCCTCTCTAAAGGTGTCTTATAGACTAAAGTAGAGAGGGATGTGTATGATTGGCAGATCACTTGCTTAGGCAATTGAGTCAATCATGAGATGTCAAGTACCACACCAGATGTTGTTCTTGCACTAGATGCAATAAGTTGATATTGATCCAATCCTGGAGAAACAGTCGGAAGCAGTTTTAGAACATAAGTGAATGTTCTAGGGATATGATAACGACAGCCTCATTCAGGAGACAGTTATCATTCCAGGCTTCCAAGGTGACATGGACGACAAGGAGGTTGTCAGAATTATAGTTTTCCTTCTGACGAAGGGCAGTGTTTTGGATAGGTGGTCCAAGGCAATACTGAGGGTGGCATGGCGCAGGATACTGATTAAGTTCAGTTGACGATACAGTCTAAGAAGTTTGGATTTGAAGTTCATTTATGAGCTAGGTCCCATTAGACATCCAGACATTCTAAGACAGGTATTGCTCATTTCGGGAGATGGCATTCTCCGCGAACTTGAGATTTAGAGAGACATAGAAAGAAACATCAGAGCGGATCCACTCGCTGAGGCTATTCCTCGAACGCAATAGTCTCGCAAACGAGCTTTGTGAGACTGACTAGTAGAGGAGTTGGGTATTCGGTATCACACGGGCTGTGAGTATGCGACATCGCAATAATTAGCCTTGAGTGCAAGTGGGAGATTGTTGGAGATAGTGCCCTCAGAGTCAATTATTGGATCACAGGCACGTGATTGCAATGATTGAGGGATGACCTATCCCGGTACGACAGTCTTACTCGAGATGATAGTATGCTATCTGGTTTATCTTTATCATCGTGTACTGCTTTAGGTGACCCGACAGGTCACTATTGCATGTTGATAGAGCCCCTAGGATTCTTGCTTGACCACCAGCAGTATGAGGGCGATCATATACGTGAGAGCTGGGGTCTACAAGCACATCCTTAAATGGTCCCTAGTCGTGGGAGTTTCGAGACAGGGCATCGATTCTCCAGAGTAGACTAGTGTATACAGTCGAGACCCCGACGAGGGGCGGTGGCCGGTCTCATAAGCCACTGGTGTCAGTTGGTTCACCTAAGATGTATACAGGTGCTCATTGGGTTATGAGTACACCGGACATGACTCGCCGGGAACATGCTAGTTGGTCTTATACCTGACGTCAGATAGCAGTTCCCAGGTGACATGTGTACAGGTTAGTTCATCGACCTGGGGATCGTCATTTGTCTCGTGTGAGTTCCCACTGTGCTTTGATTACTACCCTACCACGGCTCAAAGGAGTCGTGCAAACAGGTTTTAGTTGGGTACAGTCCCGAGCCACATGGAGGCAGTGAGCGGATCTTCGGGGGTTCGTCTCTCCGGGTATTGGGGGTGAGGTCGCGCTGTGTCTAGGAGAGCCATTACACGAAGTCCTTGGCCAAGGCAGGAGATTTACTGGTAGGTATTCCAGTAGTATCTCAGGGTGTTCTGGACTACACTCCGACACGACTTGTACCGCTTTTGGGGGTCTGACTTTTACCCACCCCCTAGGCCCGACATGCGATGCTCATAGACGAACGGACCGGACTGTACGGATATTGTCACTGACAGGCTCAGTAGGGTGTCAGGATGAGTTCGCTCATCGACGTCCCTTTTGGTCAATAGCTGGTGGCCCGTTACGTATTGGCTTATACCTCTGACGTGCTAGTGGTTAAATCCACAGCCATAGTATTGACGAGTCTTTAGAGCCCACCACACTTTCAGTTACTCAGCTTTCGGGCGAAACGCTGTAGAGGCCGTATGGAGATATGGCAGGGTTCGATCAGATACGTGCGGTATTGCACGGATCGTGATCGGACGGTTTTTTACTAGCCGTCTTTGGCTTAAGCCGGATCCTAGTATTTGACAGTGTAGTTTTGTCTCTTTGCATTTGTATCCGGACGGAATACAGATGCGGGTGTGTATGCACAGTATCGGGGTTTTCCTGTAATTTATTACGGGACCAGTTTTCTGGAGTTGCCAGTTTGCATTCCGTTCCTGCCGGTTTTCCTTTGTTCTTTCCAGGCCGGACTTTTCCGACGGAGGGGGTTATTTGCAAGTTTGCAAATAACACTTTGAGGAGGGGGTTTATTGCAAAAGGTTTTATTTTGAGAGCATCTTTTCTTTTGCACCATTCTTGCATTTATTGTGAAGTGAATGGATTTGATTTGGAATGGGTTAATGTTATGGTGGTATGGGCCGGCCACTGTTTAAGATATGGGATTAATTTATTGGGTGAAATTTTTCCTATGTATGATGGAATTTAAATGAGTGTGCTGGACTTAGTTTTAATGGATTGATGAATTAATTTATTTATACACTTTTTGGTTGCATTGAATATATATAGTGAGTGCTGATGGTTTTTATAGTGCTGTGCTCATCAATCATTAATTTTTTTTCCAGAGAGCAATTCTGGCCGAGCTCTTCTTAAGGAGATGCTTATTCTTTTTGCTTGGATGCTCCATTATTCCTTCAAGCATCCATGAAAATTCTTTTGCACCAATTCCTCCATCATCTTTATGGCAACATAACCCCAAAGTGACAACCATTCTACACTGTTCTACAGCAAATCTTGGACGCGTCGGCCAGCCAACTTCGCGCCCGAGTTGCCTCGGTATTGAGGTGGGAGCCCGTAAAAGATACAGGCAATGTGGTGCCCTTCCGGAAAGGAGGCGACGACCGGAGGATCCGCGGGAGATCGGGACGACGACGAGAAGACCGGAGGACTCGGATCACTCGATATATTTCTAACCCGTCTTGTAGTTAGCTAGATCTAGTTTAATGGCCCGATCCGGGTGTTTAGTGCGCGGGGGTGCTGGTTTGCTAAGTCCGCAAAATTAAAGTTTATCACCGCTTCCGCATTTGGCCGTCGGATTGACGGCCGGGACGCCGCCGTGCACTTACACCTTTATCCTTCGTATGTGCCTCGTTTGAGATCCTTCTGGAAGGGAAATTGATAGTGAAATTTCCGATTTAGCTGACCCTTCGGATTTTTGATTCACATGATATATCGACCGTTTTCCTTCGCATACATCCTTTTTCCCCCTATGGTCCTTTGCTGCTCATCAGTACTTCCCGTGCTGACTCGACCCCAATCTCTTTGACCTTCAGTCTAAAGCCGTCACGCTCCGACCTTTTGAGTGAGCCATACTCCATTGTAACCCCTACCCTAGCTAGCCCTATACGTCTTTGTGCTATCTCCTATTACCCTAACTATATTCGGGGACACCGTTATACGAGAACTTAGCTTTCACTATTTTGTATTTATCGAAAGTGCGTGTTATTAACTATCTCCGTTTTATGCATTTCAAGTACTTCACTACTAATCTTCCCATTATTTTCAATAGCGCAACCATATATTGCACATATTATTCTATGCTATGTTTCTTATTTTCACCATGTGGATTTTCTAAGATTTATTTTTCTTTTTGATCGATACCTTATACTAGGGTGTTTTAACCTATCGAAAAATCCTTCACCATTTTAATAGTTTTCTCAGGTATTATACTTATAGATTGCTATTATAGATGGTTATGTCTGATACTATTATCTTAGCTGCACTGGTTCGATATACATATGTATACGTACATTTTGGGTTTCGATTATATAGAGCACGCCTCGAATATTATTGTTTGTTATTGCTATTTTTATTCTCTTATACATGTAGTTTGCCCTTATGATTGAGTCTGCCTTGTACTTACTTAGACCTGCCCTTTGTTATGTTAGTTTTATACATTTATAGACCTTCAATTTTTACCTACCTATTTTAAGTAAATCACTATGTGTTAGTGTTCGATGTGGTAACTTTTCGCTCATTATTTTATAGCTTATCGTTTCTTTTAAATTTCGAGGACGAAATTTTTGTAAGGGTGGAATGATATAATACCCAGCTCTTTTTGTACATCACTTTCCGTATTCTTTATATATATATTATTTACAAAATTGTATTTATTCTATTTATAATTGTTTTATTTTCTTTAAACCTAAACCCTAATCCAAATCCCCTCTATTGTGGAGTCTCAGCCCACTCTCTCCTTCTCTCTGTGTTTTCTCTATTTCCCTTTTCCCTAAAAACCTAGCCCAAAAATTAGCTAAACCCTTCTATTCTCTTCCTTTTATTCTTTTCCCCAAACACCCTAATTCTTTCCCCATTCTTTTCCCGAGCCCAACTCCCATTCCTTTTTTCCTCATTTTCTTTCTCTTTTCTTCACCAGCCCAACAGAAGCAAAATGTAAACCTAGTAATTAAATTTCCCCTTTTTAAACCAAACCCAGCCATCCAACCTCAGCCCACTCCTTTTTCCCAAATAAATTAATTTTCTCCTTCCTCGGCCCAAGTTTCCTAATTAACCTAGCCGGCCCAACTAAACCAAGCAACTAATTAAACTAAACATATACTAAACCCTTTTTCTCAGCCCACACTTTCTTTTCAGCCCAAACAGAATATAATCCCCCAGCCCAACAGCAAATTAATTAAATTTCCTCAGCCCATTTACCTCGGCCCAATCCATTTTTCCTTTGATAAATGAGAAAATCCCCAAGCAGCCAGCCCAACGTTCTCTGCCTAACCCAAAACAAAACAAACGAAACATTTAAACAAATAAAACCCATCTATTTACCCCGGCCCGACCCACTGCTTCTCGAGCCCAAACACCCAAACCCGACCCGGCCCGTGCCCCCACCTTTCTTCCTCCTCTTGTTCTAAAATTCCCGCTCGTTTTCCCCCGAGCCCCCACGTCGCCCTCGCGCTCCCCCACGTTGCCGCTCTCTACGCCCACGACCCCGACGATGCGAGCGCGCTACTCCATCTCTCTCGATCCCTCTCCTTCTCTCCTCCCTCTCTCTTTTCTCCCAACTCCTCTCCTCCTTCCCTCGCTCGAGCTCCAACTCTTTCGACGCCCCCTGACCCGGCCACCTGCTGCACCGCCGTTTCCGACAAGCTGCCGCCTCCAACACCAAAAACATCACTCCGGCCTCCTCCTCCTCTCCCCACCGAGCACTACCCAGCCATCACAAGCTCTACAACTCAACCGAATCCACCATTACCACCTTCCCTCACCTCCAAGAACCCAAAACCCATGCCAACCATCTCGCCCGCAACCCTAGCCGAGGCTACAACTCCGACCGACTTCCTCTCCTAGCCGCCGCCCTATCCCTCTGCGCCTGCACCGAACCAACCTCCATGCACCGGCCACCGCATGTCGCATCCACCTCTTCCGAAGTCCAAATTAGCCGAGCACCAGCCCCCGGCCAATTCCTGCAGGCAAGTTGAGCTCCCCGTCACGACCATCGCGACCCCAGCCCGCGCCGCAGCTCGTCACTAACCCATGCCCCGTATCGAGATCCCTTTGGTACCTCCACCTGCTACGATCACGACCCAGAACTGCGCGACGAACCATCCACCATCGACGGCCTCATTTCTGCGAACTCGGAGCCTTCAAATACCGCCACCCACGTCTATCGGTGCAAGCTGTAGCCAATCAAAAGCAAGGATTCGAGGCCACGTTGTTGCAATTCCAAGGCTCGCGAACTCCGGTTTCATCGCAACGACCGTTTTTCACATCCGTGCCGCGCGTGTGTCGTTGCCGCTTCCGTGCATCGCCAAAGCGTCTCCAGGAAAATACCCTACTTGCTACATGCTATATTTTTCCCGTTATAATTCAAACTGCGTTAATTCCCTGTTTGCGATTCATGAAATCCTTATATAACATTAGTGTTCGACACAAGATCTGAATGAAAACATTTCCGTAATTTGACGGAACTTGTTTGCATATTGTGGCCTGTCTGGCAATGAACCTGGCGTAGAAATTTCACTGGAAAATACTATTGTTATTGGCTTCAACGAACACCCCCAACTACGCCAGTAAAAACTAGGAATTTCCCGCACCTGAAAACTGTTAAAATCACCATAAATTGTGTACACATTGAAATGAGGCGTGTGAGGGCTCAAATCGAAGATGACTCGACGATATGTAACCTTATGCAAGTTCCTAAGTGTTTCTGTACTGAAATTATGATGAGAATTGGTTCGGAGAGCGGCCCTGGACTGCAGTCCAGAGCAACTTTGGTTATTGTTTTCTGTACCGTAATATTTACTACCTTGGTTTCTGAAACCGTGTGTTGCAGAACCCTACACCTTAATGAAGATGAATCTGTTAGCTAAATAACTCAAGTGATTTCACCCTGTTTCATCATCGTTTACTATTTAAAATGCAATTTAAAAGATCGGGCCGTATAGCAGTCCCAGACAGAACCAGAACTGATACCCTAATGTTGAATAGTGCATAACTTTTGACATATAGACGCGATTGAGAATCCGTCTATTGCTTTGAAAACCTTATTTAAAACCATAGATTTCATTCAACTGTAGTGTCGCTAAATTCTGGTCTCAACTGGGATTAAAATGCGTTGCGAAACGGACTTCCGATTCTGAAACCGGATTTCCAGCAGTGAACGTTTAAAATGAAATGGCCATATCTAGTGATCCTGAAACCCAATTGATGTGAAACCAAATTTGCTGGATAGATAATCAAATATACTACTTATCCCCTACTCATTATTTTGCTAAATTTGGCATGTATGATTTATGATAAATTATGTAAGTGGTAGGATACCGACTTATGACATCTTAATTATGCCTTACACACTGTTTTCTCATCACATCATATATATGTCATTGCATTGGTAACCTAGTGATCGTGTGCCTTACCCAGTGTTAGGTATTAGTGGTGATTGTGGCAAGTACGTTAGTGTTCGTGCATGAGTGGATAAATGGAAGTGACACGTACTTGTACACAATCAGTGGACCCTATTGTTCTATTGCATTGTCGACGTCTGTGGGGCGCGTATAAATGCGACTATAAGTGTTATGCGACACCTATGGAAGAACTTGTATGGGTATCACAGGTAAGGCACCAAATACTGTCCATTGATCTTGGGTATCAGTCGGGACATGCTTGATGGAGATCCTGTCTCCAGTTCTCGAGCAGACTTGTCATGGACCGACCGGTATTTGAGGTTATGGTTGGCGTTTGATGTAGACCACGGGGTGTGGGGTAGTTTGAGTGTGAGTTCAACAGAATCTCGGGAGTCCCATGCCGGCATATATATATGGAGATATATGGAGATTTACAGGGTAAATGATTATTACCGTGAGTTATATTTTGGGCCCGTGGTCCTTTGCCCTTGGGTCCTACCCTTGGGTGGAGGATATTCACGAGTGGTTGACTCTCACACTTGAACTGACGATAGGCTTAGTGACCTGTACAGTGAGACTTAGAGACTGATAGGGATAGTGATATTGACATGCATTACTTATTGTATTGACACACCTGACATACTATTTTACTGCTTTACTGTTCACCTGATCCATTAGACACCGCATTGGTTACTCCATGTTCAAATATTTACTGTCTTGATTTACTGTTATATATATCTATTATCACTGTTCGAGTTACCCCTTGCATCTATATATATATTACTATCGTGTTGCTCTGACGACCTGAGTATGCATGCTCAGAGTGAGAAGTGGATCTAGCTTGGACCAGGACCAGACGTACCTCGAGGACATCGCGGACATCTTGATCAGCTACTTAGAGCTATACCCTCTTGATCTCCTTCTGGTTAGTCCCTTTGTATTGTTTTGATTTAGTTACTGCATTTCTCATTACCTGTGCATTGATTACTGATTACCACGTAAAGTTAGAAGCCGAAGTGTGACTGCGGAAGGATATTTCCTCGACCGTAGGAGCATGGCTGGCCTTGTCAACCCCTCGTATTCCATAATTTGGGAAGCGGGGCATGACAGACAGCATCGTCGGTGAGTCGTCGACGGAGCTCCGATGATCTACAGAGGTACCCATTAAATTTTAACAGAAAAGAAAATTTAAGCTAAACAAGAAGAGAAGAAAAAGAAGAGAAGGATGAGGGAGAGAAAGTTTGCTCACATGGGGTGTGCACGAAGACCAGGGACACGGGGACGAGGTCACCGGCGGCGATTCCCCGGCGGTGCAGATGTGCAAGAGGTGCACGGCTGCTCGACGCGAGTGCAGGGTGATCGGGGAAGAAGGGAGTGGTAGCGTAGGTGACGAGGGTGAGGAGGCGACGAGGTCTGCAAGGCGGCGTGGGTGCTAGGGTAACGGCGAGAGGGGCAACGGCGGCTAGGGTTAACTGGGAATGGGTTTGTTTAAAGAACGAAGAAGAGAAAAATATAAAGGGAAGAGAGAGAGACACGCGGGGAGAGAGAGAGGGGGAGAGAGATGTGCGCGATAGGAGTGAGAGAGAGAGAGAGTAACAGTAAGGAGAGATAGATTTGGCCTTTAGCGCATGGGATAGGGAGGGGAGAGAGAGATAGAGAAGGGTGAAAGAGAACGAGGTAGAAAGAGAAACGAGAGAAAGAGAGTGTGGGGCCCAGCGATGGGGAGTTGCGATTGGCTCAGGGTTTAAGGAAAAATGTTTAGGAAAAAATATGAAAAGATTTTTTTTAGTATTTAAAGAAGATCTCCCTGCTGAAAAAAGATTTCAAAGCTAAAAAAATATTTTCCTTGCGCTGGTAAAAATAGGTTATGTAAACTAAAAAATATTAAATAATTAGAATTAGCGGGATACAAAATATTTCCGAATTGCGCCCGGGTCGGGTCCAAAAATTTGAATTTAAAATATGAAAAATATTAGCAAGTTCCAAAAATTGAAATGAAGGATTTTGTAATGAAAAAGCATACCCCCAAGAACGGACGCACGTACGTGCGCGTAGTCGTCCAAACACGTCTGTTTCGCTGAACGGGATGAGAACACGATGCAAGGACGCTACCACAGGGTTAGGGGTATCGAGCAGGCTATGTCAAGCATTTTTAAATTATTTTAAGAGACTTAAATTGTTATATGCAAGAATATGAAATGTCGGGGTAAACTATAACTAGTAACTGCCAAGGCATGATAAATGAAATAAATACCACACACCACACAAACGGTAACTGAAATCGGTATAACAGAACTCGGTTGTTATACTGTCGCCAGACTTTTTAGATTTTGGAGGATAGCCGCTGAGGGGGCTGTTCCGGCTTTGCCTGCGGTGCACTCTCCACGGTAGAGAAGATCTTTTTAGTACGGCGGTAGGAGAGTTCCTGTGTATCTTGTTCAGCAATTCAAAGTTGTTCCCGGTTGGAACAGCAGTATTGACTTCCACCATTGGGGCTGGTGCAGTTAGCCCAGAAGGGGAGTTGCCCCCAGCTTTCCTTACCTGGCGCTAGTGGCGACGTCGAGCGTGTCGAGCCACTGGGATTGTTTCAACTTGAGGGGTGACTTCGTCATGCCCCCTATTCTGGTGAAGCGCTGCTGGTACCGCCCTTTTGAAGATCGACGTCCGTCGAGCAGTAGTGTCTAACCTGTCAAAGACAGACCTCCGGCCGGGGGAAGTAGCTTCGAGGACTTCGACTGAAGCGGGAGCCAGAACAGTCAGTCTTGTGAAGACCGACCCTTTGGCAGGAGAAACCGCCTTGACGACTTCGGGAGCAGGAATGGCTATCCTCTTCGGAATAATCTTTTCTGGATTTGCAGGCTTCATCACGGGCCCACATGAACTTTGGCCTAATCTGGTGAAGACTGAGGCGCCGGAGCTGGACGACCCGTTGAGAGAGGTCGCAGTAGTGGTAAGTCCATCGAAGACCGACTTCTTTGGGGCCTCTTGCGGCAACATCGGGGCATTGAAGCTCATGGGTGGGATCATAGTCCCAAAGAACAGCCCAGTGGTGGCCCGAGTTACTTGGTCTACCGGCATCGTGAATAGGGAGGCCGCTTGAGGTCCGTAAGCTATGCCTCTCGATGAGGTGGAACGTGAGTTGCAGTTGCAGCTGGAACACTTCGTGCAAGTGGACGCCATTGATCCTTTGCTTTCTGCACCAAGCAAGACGCCAAATCTTAGTATCTCGAACCCAAGGGCAACCATTAGCAAACCGCGACTCGTTCGCGAACACGATACACGGAGTGTGGAGTGGAAAGAGGAAAAGGTCCCACCGGGCGTGCCAGAATCTGTTCTCCGCCGAAAGATGCGACCGGGACGTTGTGACGTCCAGGCCTGAATTTCGAGGGTAGATGCTAATTGGTGCTATCCGTCTACCTCTCCGAAGATGCCAAGTTGATTTATGGTACCATGTATCGAAAGTTTAAATGGATGCGGCCGATGTAGTAGACTTCGTCATATTCCCCCTCATTTGAGGGGTTTTTGATTGTGGGGACGCTCTTCCCTGCAGGCGCAAGCCTCTGCAGTTAATTATGCTACCGCATCGCAGTAACAACTTTCTCCTTCTCCATATAGCCATTTCGTGTCGTGGGTGTTTGTTTTGAGTTTGGTTGCCCGTGGATTGTATACGGAGACTAATTTATATTGTCACCCGTAGGGCGTGGACTAATCCAAATACGTATCTTTCTTAGATTTGGGTTTTTAGGGGGTTGGGTTTAAGGATACGTTAGCCTCATTTGAGACTAAGATCAACTTAAACGTTTGTTAAGGATACGTTAATCTCATCTTAGACTAAGATTAACTTAACGGGATCGTTTAGATCCAACAAGAGAGAAATTGGGCTCTATTGTTTAGTTTAGTGACATCGCGGTCGATTAGTTTATGGACATTACGGTCCCTTGTTAGTTTAAGGACATCTCAGTCCAATGTTAGTTTAAAAACATCACGGTTGAGGTTAAGGACATCTTAGTCCGTGAGTTTAAGGACCCTATAGTCCAATGTTAGTTTAAAGATATCACGGTCGAGGTTAAGGACATCATAGTCCATGAGTTTAAGGACCCTACAGTCCAATGTTAGTTTAAAGACATCACGGTCGAGGTTAAGGACATCATAATCCATGAGTTTAAGGACCTCACAGTCAAGGTTAAGGACATCATAGTCCGTGAAATGTGTGGTTGTCGGGACCCGCCACCTCTCTAAAGACGTTGAAGGATTACAACGACAAATATCAAAAGAGTGAAGAGATGTACCCTTGAACCAAAGTTGATTGGGAGATCTATAGTCCAATTTTGGAACTAAGATCAATTAATTAGATTATGAGCACATTGGCTCAGTTAAATCTGAATTGAGAACTTATGGCCAACTTGGGCTAAGTCTAATTAGATTTGAAGTGTTGGCCCTTTATTGAACCATTAAACATTTGTCTGGGTTCAACCCTTCATCACTTAGCAATGCTAAACAAGAGTTTAAGGGCTCTGATATCATTTTTGTCTTTGACTGAGCATTAAACATTATAGCAATGAGTTTTACTCAACTTTGAGATTTAGTTAAAGGAGAGGTTTTTGCCTCTGGAAACTTAGCCAATTTGGCTAAGATTGGCTTTAAAATAGTGTTAAATACTAGAGGACAACAGTATTAAACAATAGAAATGAAATGCTCAAAGTAGTGTTAAACACTAGAGGACAACAGTGTTAAACACTGGAAATAAAAACCCTCAAATTAGTGTTTAAACACTAGATAGGAATAGGTCACGTGGGGACACGTGAGGGCCAGATCTCTTTTACTTTGTTCTTAGAACTGTAAGTAAGTGTTAAACACTTTTAATCTTCTGGCCATCACATGTTGGCATGTGATGGAGATTTATGCGTTGATTATTAAAGTATTTACTAGGGGTCACGTGGTAACACGTAAGAGCGCCCAAAGCCAACATTGCCTTTGCTTTTATTCTCTTTGTTTTGGAGGTCACATGGGAGCACGTGAGGCATTGCCTCTGGCTGTTTCCTTCTTATTTAGGAGGATCATGTTTAAGGGTTACATGGGAACACGCGACCTTAGTTCTTTTACATGCATGGAGATCATTCAAGTCTCTTTATTTTTAAGAATTAAATTCTTTGTAGGGTTAAACCCTAATTTAATTTTTAAAGGAATTAAATTCCTATGCATGTGGAAGACTTGAATTCTTATGTAGGGTGAAACCCTAATTTCATTTAGGAGGAACTAAATTCCTGTGAATTTGGGAGAATTGAATTCTCTTATAGGGTTAAACCCTAATTTTGTCTGTCTTGGAGGAATTGAATTCCTATAACTTTGGGAGAATTAAATTCTCATATAGGGTTAAACCCCAGTTCTGTTTTGGAAGAATTAAATTCCTATGAATCTGGGGGAATTAAATACCTTAAACTCAATTCTCCCTCTAAGTTTTGGATCTGCATGGCAGAATCTCCTTGATGAGAATTAAATTCCCAACTTGTGGGGAGATCTGCTTCTACAGATCTTCAACCAAAGGAAGAACTAAGTTCTTATTCAGAAGAGTTAAACTCTTAATTTGAGAATTAAATTCTCTTTTTGTTTTATAGAGCTTAGATCTCTTTCCCTTTCTCACCTAGGGTTTTTTTTTGAAGAGATCTTCTTTTTCTCTCTTGAGAATTAAATTCTCCTCTCTTTTTTCTCTCTGTTGTTGTATATTTCCCCCTCCCCCCCAAAAAAAAATAGATCCTCCTTCTTCTCTTCTTGGTTCCTATTTATAGGAGAAAGAAAAGAATCAATTTGTTTTGTCAATCTTTCATTGAAAGATTTTAATTGATTTTGTAACCAACATGATCTTATAGATCACTCAGTGAATTTTATTCACTATTGGATTTTTAATCTAAAAGATCTTTTATCTGTTATTCCTGACAAATTTCAGGGAAATCTTTCCTTGTATAAAATCTTTCCATAAATTGGTGATTTTTAATCACCACTGAATTTTTAATCCAACGGTGCTCTATTTTACAGAGCACCATCTTTTTTGGAAAGATTTAGAGAAATATTTTTCCAGTTAGGGTTTTTGATTCCCTCTTAATTAGAATTTAATTTTATTAATTCATAGATATTTAGGAACCCATCACGTGCTGGCACGTGACCCCCTGATTAAGCATTTGACCAGAATTTAATTCTGTTGTTTTAAAAAACTCAGGAATTATCACGTGTCAGCACGTGACCCTTGGTCACGTGTTGGCACGTGATGCCCCATTGGGGTTTTTCCTTGTTATTTTATTATACGTTTAATTCTTTTCAGTGGGTTTAAAGGCCCGTCACGTGTTGGCACGTGACCCTACTAATTAATTATTTCCAATTATTTATTTTATTCAGTGCCTACAGGCTTTGCCTGTAAATGGTCACATGTCTGCACGTGATGCCCGGTCACGTGTGAGCACATGATGCTTCATAACTTTTGATCCCGAATGAATTATGAGGCCCATAATATATCAAATCGAAGGATTTTTCGAGAAACTTTCGATACCATCAGAATTTAGCTGTTTCTCATTCGGGAGTTTGTCAAAATGCAGCCCGGAAAATACTGGTTCGCATTTTCTTAAACGTATCGCTGCCATTAGATACCTTGGGCTCTTTTGCGCAGAAATTTTTTGGCGGGAACAATTTTAATACTAATATTTGGAATCAAATTTTATCCAAGAATCTCATGTAAATCAATTATAATTGAACTTTTACATTAAAATACGTTGAACTTTGTTATCACATCTTTTCGACAAAATTGCTTAACAATGTCTTTAGAAAAACTTCACGGGGTAAAGACCTACCCCACACGCACACTTGGTTTCATAGCACGATACCTAGTTATATGTGTTTTTGGTTCGAAAATAGTATTCACAATAAAATACCGCATAAATCTAAAACCGGATTTCTTTTAAAGCGGCATTTCATTTCTTTTGCGATTATGCATTTACAACCCTCTTTAGGGAACCCGCTAATGGATGGTGCAGATTATCGTACATCCTTGGACTAGTAGAGCGAGATGCAGACATTCTCACGGAGCATTCGATCTCGAAAGGATTTAAATACATTTTAAAGAAATATGAATTTTCTAAATAACCTAAAATTATTTTTTTAAAAATTAAAATTATATAAAATTACAAATCTATATTTTCAAAATATAATAAATCTATATTTTTCTAAAAATTAAAGATTAACAAATGCCAATAAAATTTCATCAAGATACCAAAAAGGATAAGTTTTTCAATAAAATACCATGAACTTTCAAATGCTAAGTGTTTATCATTAAAATACCATGTTCCCGCTAAAATTTTCGGCGAAGAGCTATTTGTTCTCTTATAACCTTTTAAAAAAGGGAGAGAAGAAAGAGGAAAAGAGTTCACGGGTTGACATCACGTGTTAAACACGTGAGCGCTTATATGTAAAGTATATAAGTGCTGAAAGAAAATAACAAAAGGCCAAACATGCCTCACGTGTTAAACACGTGAGCACTCATATGCAAAACATATAGGCGTTGAAAACACACAACTAAGGGCCAAACATGCCTCATGTGTAAAACACGTGAGCCCTCATATGCAAAACATATGAGCGCTGAACTTAAATAACCAATGACCAAACATGCCTCACGTGTTAAACACGTAAGCACTCATATACTCATATGAGCATTGAAAATAAACAGGCTAAAACCCACACTAGGGATGTTTCCCCCAATCAGAGCAAAGCACTGTTTTGAAAATTCAAAATTCAAAAATTGAAGCAACGCTTCAGATCCAGCGCTAGGCGCGCTGCGCGCCATGTATCAAACACGGGTGCGCTGGCGCAGGCTGCGCTGCGCTCTGAGCAGCGCACCACGTGTCAAACACAGGTGCGCTAGCGCAAAGTGCGCTGCGCTCTGAGCAGCGCACCACGTGCAAAGCACGGGTGCGCCAGCGCTGGATTAAAAAATTCCGCATCCTTATATCAAAATATCTAATAATGATAAATTATTAATTAATTAGAATTAAAATTCTGTTATGGGACAATCTTGTTAAAAACAAGAAGATTGCCTTCTGTAAAACAGAATCCCTAGGATCAAAGATCCAAACATGGGAAATATCCCCAAATCAATCAGAGAAAGATCTCTTTAACTGATTCAACAAATCAACTTGCCCTATATAAAGGCCCCAAGACTTCAAGTCTAATATAGAGAACCCCCCTACAAATTTTGAGAAAACTCAAAGAAAGAAAAGTAAGCTTTTAGCAAAAGAAGATCATTTCTTCAAGGTAAAGAACATGAACTATGAACACAGAGATGAAATCATCTCATGAAAATAAGAACTGTCTTCTAAAAAAGATCATAGATCTAAAAAAGACCAAGGTCTTTCATAAAAGAGATCAAAAGATCTCATCAAATAATAAAGAAGAACATATTCTTCATATAGATCATTGATCTACAAAGGCAAAGCCCTTTCAAAAATAAGAACTATTGTTCTTGAATTTTGAGGCAGAGCCTCCTCTTAAAAAGAACATAAACTTGTTCTCTGATCATAAATTTGATCAAGTGCGCTTTGCGCTATTGAAAAGTGCCTTGCACTCATGAACTGCGCTTTTGCGCTCCTTGGATCGGCGCTCGGCGCCAAAATGTGTCACGTGTCAACCGTAGACACAACTTGCGCTTTGCGCTTCTGAAACAGAACACTGTGCTCATGGGCTGGTGCTCAGCGCCAAGAGCGCCACGTGTCACTCACTGGTGCGCCATTAAACTAGCGCAAAGCCCTCATAAATTGAAAGCGCAATGCGCTAATAAACTAGCGCTTAGCGCTAAGCGAGACACGTGACATTTTCGTGTGCGCTACTTGGCAGAAGCGTAATGCGCTCTTTAATTGGCGCAAAGCGCCTAACGAGCCACGTAGCGCACTGTCAGAACACACATTGTTCTGATGAATGTTATGCATTCAATACAAGACAAAAATTGTCAGGACCTAATACTCAGCATTATTAAAAGGGCCAAGCCCGAATAAAGGCTCAACAGCCCAGAATAATAAAATGTTAAACATTTTAATCTTATTGGACTTAGCCCAATTCTGGCCATAAGTCCTCAACCTATATTGAACTGAGCCCATCTGCTCACGAAGATTTAACAGACCTTAGTCCCAAACTGGACTACAGATCCTTCAATCAACTCACACCGGTTCGAGGGTACATCTCTTTACTCCTTCGATATCTGTCGTTATAATCCTTCAACGTCTGCAGAGAGGTGACGGGTCCCGACAACCACACATTTCACGGACTGTGGGGTTCTTAAACTCATAGACTACGATGTTTTTAAACTACGGACTGTGAGGTCCTTAAACTCATGGACTACGATGTCCTTAACCCGGACTATGGGGTCCTTAAACCCATGGACTACGATGTCCTTAACCTGGACCGAAATGTCCTTAAACTAAAATTGGACCGAGATGTTCTTAAAACTAACATTGGACCGTAATGTCCTTAAACTAACATTCGACCGCAATGTCCCTAAACTAAACAATAGAGCCCAATTGCTCTCTTGTTAGATCTAAACGATTCCGTTAAGTTGATCTTAGTCTAAAATGAGACTAACGTATCCTTAACAAACGTTTAAGTTGATCTTAGTCTCAAATGAGGCTAACGTATCCTTAAACCCTAACCCCCAAATCCAAATCTCAGAAGATACGGATTTGGACTAATCCACGCTCTACGGGCGACAACATACATTAGTCTCCGTATACAATCCACGGGCAACCAAAAACAAAACAAACGCCCACGACACGAAGTGACCATCTGGAGAAGGAGAAAGTGGTTACCGCGATGCGGTAGCGTAATTAACTGCAGGGGCTTATGCCTGCACGGAAGAGTGTCCCCACAATCAAAAACCTCTCAAACGAGGGGGAATCTGACGAAGTCTGCTACATCGGTCGTATCCGTTTAAACCTTCGATACATGGTGCCATAAATCAACTTGGCATCTTCGGAGAGGTGTACGGATAGCACCAATTAGCATCTGCCCCGAAATTCAGGCGAGACGTTCACCGCGTCTTCGTCCGCGTCTTTCGGCGGAGAATAGATTCTGGCACGCCCGGTGGGACCTTTTCCTCTTTCCACTCCACACTTCATGTGTCGTTTTCGCGAACGAATCGCGGTTTGATATGGTTGCCCATGGGTTCGAGGTACTAAGATTTGGTTTCTTGTTTGATGCAGAAAACGAAATACATCAATGGCGTCTACTTGCATGAAGTGTTCCAACTGTTACTGCAACTCACGTTCCGCCTCGTTGGGAGGTATAGCATATAGACCTCGAGCGGCCTTCCTGTTCACGATGCCGGTGGAACAGGTCACTCATGCCACCACTGGATTATTTTTCGGGACCATGCTCCCGCCAACGAGCTTCAGCGCTCCTATACCAACACCAGAAGCTCCTAAGAAGTTGGTCTTCGATCGGCTTACAACTACAGCGGCCCCCCTCAACGGGTCGTCCAGCTCCAGCGCCTCAGTCTTCGCCAGATTGGGCCAAAGTTCATGTGGGCCCATGATGAAGCCCGCAATTCCAGAACAGGTTGTTCCGAAGAGGATAGCCATCCCTGCTCCTGAAGTCGTCAAGGTGGCTTCTTCTGCCAAAGGATCGGTCTTTACAAGACTGACTGTTCCGGCTCCCACTCCGGCTCCCGTTCCTGCTCAAAAGTCTGTCTTTGACAGATTGGATACCGCTACTCAACGGACGTCAGTCTTCAAGAGGCTGGTACCGGCAGCGCCTCACTTGAACAAGGGGCAAGACGAAGTCACCCCTCAAGTTGAAACAATCCCAATAGCCCGACACGCTCGATGTCGCCACTAGCGCAGAGTAAGGAAGGCTGGGGGCAACTCCCCCTCTCAGCTAACTCCACCAGCCCCAACGGTGGAAGTCAATGCTGCTATTCCAACTGGGAACAACTTTGAACTGCTGAACAAGGTGCGCAGGAATTCTCCTACCGCCGTATTGAAAAGATCTCCTCTACCGATGGAGAATGTTACAGAAATAAAGCCGGAGCAGCCCCCTCAACGGCTATCCTCCAAAATCTACAAAGTCTGGCGATGGGTCCAGGAGTCGGTGATTGATCAAGAATATCCCCGTCGACAGAAGAAGCTGAAGGTTCAGCAGGAAGAGAACCGTCCTGGCAAGCCACAAAGGACGACAACCACCTGGGTGCCCGCTGCAACGGCCCCCTCGATGTTACTGCTCCAAGGAGAAGGAGGCCAGAGAAAGCCCCTATGACTACGGCAGATCGCAAAGACGCTGAGCCCAAATGCCCCAAGACTGGGGGCATAGTGGTGCACACTGTTTACGTGGCTTCCGGAAAAGAGGAAAGCAGCGCTTCGACGGGTCACAGACCGCTCACCTGATCCGTGACAAAAGCCCAGGAGCAGCAACAGAAGCTTCAGGAAATGCTAACGCAAATGGACGCACTCACCGGGCCAAAAGAAAGCCCGGAGACGTCATCAGAGCAGCGTTATGAACAAGAAACCGATGCTGACTTCCTCCGCAGAGTCCTCGAAAAGAAGGACAGAGAAGCAGCAGAACAAGCTGCCAACATAAAACGAATGGCGCTTCTCTTCGAAGACATGGTCGGGAAGATGTTACAGCCGGATCCTCCAGCTGAAGACCCTCCAATCATTATTGAAGACGACAGAGGGGAGACATCGAACCCTCTGCCGGCTCTGTCAGCAGCCAAGGAGGAAACCATCTCAAAAGTCACGCTCGATGATTATATAGCTCAACAAATACGAGCTCACCGAGCGAACGAAGCGGCTGGCCAAGTCGTTAAAACTGGGCGACCATATTCAAACTGGTATGATCAAATAAGTTACCCGCCGGGATATAAGATCCCCAAATTCCATGTGTAAAAGGGGACAAGCAATCCCCATCAACATGTCGCTCAGTTCATGGCTCTTTGCGGCAATACTGGAGGTGATGATAAACTTCTACTTCGCCAGTTCGTCGGTAGTTTAGCAAACACAGCTTTTGAATGGTACTCGGAGCTTCTCGACGACTCCGTCAAAACGTTTACAGAAATGGAGTTGCTATTCACTCAACGGTTCGCAAGCGCCAGTGAACGCACCCCGATCACGGCGTTGATCAACGCCAGAGTAAAGCCGGGAGAGACGTGGGTGCAGTATGCAATCCGATGGCGGAACCTATGGTCGAAATGCGAACAACGCATAGAAGAAGCTCCTGCCGTGGGCATGATCATGTGGACCCTTGACCCTCAGTCAACTATCTCCCAATTCATGATGTTCTTCAAGCCAACCACCTTCCAAGCCTTGATCGACAAGCTAGCCTAAATGGACCAGATGGGCCATAGGCCTTTCCCTTCAAAAGTGGGTTTTCAGAATGAAAAAGGCAACGGAAAAGCAACCTTTGTCGCCAACTCTCAGCGACAGCCGAGTAACCCAAGACCATCTGTTCGTCAAAACAACAAGCCGCGATCCCTCGATGAGAAGTTGAAACGTCCTTACTCATTTCCCAGGGATAAAATAAGGAGACTGTTCGAACTGGCAGTGCGCAACGGGCTCATCGCTCTGCCGGATCCAAAACATCCGTCGCAACCGAGTGACGTTAACCATCCTAACTATTGTCCCTACCACAGAGTAATGGGTAACTCGAAGATTGCTACGTCTTCAAAAGCTGGATTGAAGATGAATACCAACAGGGCAAATTCACGTTGTCTGACAACTGGAAGGTGAACCCACCACAACCACATGCTCAGAAAAAGATGGACACGCCGGGGGTATCATGCTCTTTTATAGAGGAAGCTCCATGAGAAATTGTTCTTTCGGCAAAAACTAAAAGAATGCTGAAAGATCTTCAAACATGTCCGACCTACAAACAACGGACCAAAACATCTTTAAACAAACAACGGACCGAAACGTCCTTAAACTAATGATGGACCACTATGTCCTAAAACTAGCTATTGACCGAGACGTCGATAAACTACTGTAGACTGCAGCATCCCAAGGCTAACACAAGAAAAGAGAAAAGAAAAAGAAAAGAAAAAGAAAAAGAAAAACGGTATGTCCACAAGCGAAAAGGGCAGGGATGAAACCCGAAAGGGCCCCGTGAGTAAAAACAGCAGGGCTACCGGCGAGTTTTGTGAAAACCCGAAAGGGTGCAATTTCATTAAAAGACACTTGCAAGGTTCTTTCGACCTTGTAAGGAGAAACCACCTGCGTGAGATCCTTACGACTCATAAGGGAGCAACACACTTAGGGATCCCCATGATTCCTAGGGAGAAATTACACTTGCGAGATCCTCACGACTCGTAAGGAGAACCCTCTTATGAGATACTCACGGCTCATAAGATTCAAAAGTCTTAAGCTACAGGGATCTGAACCTGTTCTTAAGCAGCCACCACAACCTCCAATGCTTCCTTACAAGTGGCTCAATGCTGACCCTTGTATACAATCCACGGACGCGAATAGACATTTCCCTAACAGAGTCCTATCCATGACTAGGGATATGTCTACCCGGTGAACAGCCCTTGTAAGTCTTCTCGACTTATAAGGAGAAAGCACTCTTGTAAGTTCCTAACGACTCATAAGAGAACATACACTTAGGAACCCTCACGATTCCTAAGGAGAAAACGCACCTACGTGATCCTTACGACTCGTAGGGAGAAATACCTTCATGAGACCCTTATGGCTCATGAAGTCAAAAGCCTTAGTCGACAGGATCCTAACCCTGTTCGCTAAGCCACCTTTGTTCGACATCGACGGAGGCAAATGATGATTCGCTCCTGGCAATATTCCAGTTGTAGCGGTGCTGATGCCGAAATCGGTGTCTAATTCCAAACTTGCAGTAAGAAGCTAGCGAGCCACACATGGATTAAAATAGCCGAAATGATGGGGCAACTTGCAACAAAATCAGCAAGTAAAAATGTATGCATGCAAAATAGACGAAATGATTTGGCAACTCGCAATAAAAAGCAGCGAGTAAAAATAAAACAAATAGCCGAAATGATTGGGCACCGCGAAAAATAGCCGAAATGATTGGGCAATCGCGACCTTCGTGATATAAAAGCTGAAATAATAGAGCATCGCGGAAAGAAAATATATAAAATGAAACTTTGTGCCCTACAGGTGATATCGCGTCAATCCCTGTATATAATCCAGGGGCACAAACAAAAAGGAGGGGAACACCTTCCCACCAGGCTCCATCAGAAAGCGAAGCCAAATCTCGACGGTTCATAGACAACCTAGAGACAATCTCGACACTTGTTACAATATTGCAGACACAACGTCAACAAACGAAGCAAAGGAAGATCCATAGTTTCAGGGTCTCGACGTCAACATCGACAACTTAGAGATCACCAACGAAGTTTCTCCTCATTCCAACAAGATGCAGACGTGACGTCAACAACCGACCCCAGAGTCCCAACAAATCGGAGCCATAGCAAAGTCCCTAGTTCCAAACCTTAACGGCAACATCTACAGCCTAAAAATCAGCAACGGTGATCCTCCTCATTCCAACAGAATTCGGACGCAGCATCACCAAACGGAGCTACGGCAAAGTCCCTAGTTCTAAGACTCTACGGTCCACAGACAATCTATAGTCAACCAATGACTTCCCCGCCGGATTAACGTTCCGTCTCGGAAACAAGTCAACCAACCCCCAGGGAAATCAGTATCCTTGGCAAAAAAATCTCGATTTAGGGAAATCAGCGTCCTTGACGAGAGCACCTCGATTCACGTCGACTCGCAGAGAAATTAGCGTCTTTGCAGGAATATCTCGATTCGTCTCAACCCTAGGGAAATCAGTGTCCTTGACAAAAACCTCGATTCAGGGAAATCAGCGTCCTTGACGAGAGCATCTCAATTCGCGTCGACCCGCAAAGAAATCAGTGTCTCTACAGGAATATACGACGTCCGCAAAATGGAACCATGGCAAAGTCCCTAGTTCCAAGTCCTGACGGTTCACCAACAACCTAGAGACCATCTCGACGTTCGTCTCGATACAGCAGACGCGATATCACCCCAGCGTTCTTCTCCCAACAGGATGCAGACGCGACACAACAATGGAGCCATGGCAAAGTCCCTAGTTCCAAGCCTCGACGGTTCACCAACAACCTAGAGACAAACCGCGACATTCATCTCGATATAGCAAACGCAATGCCAGCAAACGAAGCGAAGGCAATATTCCTAGCTTCAGGGTCTTGACGGCAACTCATATAAAACCTGAATGACTGTCGAAGATCATCCCACACCAGCGCGGAGTGGTTATGACTCATCGGGGCTCCCAAACTGAGCCTAACCTCAAATAAAAAAGCGACATGGAATATCCCTAATGCTTGCTCTTTCGACGGTAATATCACCTGGAAGATTACTAGAAGACGTCTTGTCCAGCCCCCGAAGGGATCAGAGACACGACAGTCGCGGGGCTACTCGAACAGAAAAATTATGCGTCAAGGAATACACCAGCCAACGCGATGGTGCGACAAGTAAAAAACCCTAGTACCACAGGCCCTAACGAACTTCTATTAGCAGGAGTTAACTATGACGTTAGGAAATTCCTGCGAGAACTGCTCGATTCGTCTCGACTCGTGAGGAAATTAGTGTCCTTGCAAAAATTTCTCGATTCGTCTTGACTCGTAGGGAAAAGTCTTAGGCAATGGGGATGAGGACCTGTTTCCTAAGCACTGGGGTCCTGCAAGTCGGTCCAAAATAGACTCTTGCATACTATTCACGGACCACACTTTCCAAAGTCGAATCTCGACAAGGAGGGAAACAACCACTTAGGAGTCCTATCGACTTGTAAGAGGGAAAAATTCTCTTGTGAGATCCTTACGACTCTCGAGAGAAACCACACTTAGGAATCCTCACGACTCCTAAGGAGAAAATACACGTACGAGATCCTCTCGACTTGTAGGGAGAAAGTCTTTATGAGACCCTCACGGCTCATGAAGTTGAAAAGTCTTAGGTAGCAGATCTGAACCTGCTTCCTAAGCCACCACTACCTCTTGAAGAGTTCAAGATGAAATGTTCTTTATTATCTATAGGCCACACTTGCCAGGGTAACATACCAACAACACAGCAAAGAAAAGAAAACGACAGTGGGAGATAAGAAAAATGTGTCTTTATTCATGAACTCATTTGAATACAAGATACATCATATAAAAGAATAAAAAAATGGATACATGTTATTTAAAGATTACAAGTGTGTAATTGGTACAAGGCAGCTACTGAGAAGGAGGCGTTTTCAATAAGTCAGCCAGTTGCTCGCGCACTCCTCTCAACTCCTTTTCAAGGTCAGCCGCTCCAGCCAGCTCCGCTTCAACTAGGGCCCGTTGTTGCAGACAAGATGAAAGTTTCTCATCAATTTCTTGCTGAACAGCTTCCTGACTCTGCGCAACCTGTTCGGTAAAGTCAAGCTTCTTCCTCAGCACCAGCCCGTCGGAAATACATCGTTGAAGGCTTTCAAAGATGGAGTTCAGCTGTGCAGCATTCGCTTCGACCTGGGCACGCAGTTGGGCAGACTCAGCGGAAGTTGCCTCACGTTCCTTTCACTTGAGGATCGCCTCTTGTTAGAAATGATGAAGGAACATGTCACTTTGCTTAACCCACACAGCCCGCTGGGAGTTCCCAGCCGGAATCTCAGGGGCAGGACGCATAAGCTCAAGCTCATGCAGGCATGCCTCATCTTCCTGCAGTGGTTAACCCAAGATGCAACGACGCCCTCACTATGAAAGTTCACGAGCGTCGCCAGCATGGGATTAACCTACGCGGCAAAATCCGCAGCGAATGTGGGAGTCTTCATGTCAAGCTCCTCAATGTAGTCGCTCAACATGCGCAGACTATTCGCAGCACCTTTTGAGGATGGACGTCTGGAAAAGGGCCCTGCCGACATTATAATGAAAGACTCGAACAGGGCTAGAGTCAATGTGACCGCTACAAAACAAATCACAATCAGATGTCGGCTTAAGGAATAAAAAAATATATATGAACAAAAGAGTCTATTATACCGGCTGCAACATGTGGCAAAGCTGGGAGTTCCGGTGGCGCGGCGATACCCTTGACCCCCCTTCAATTTGTAAGGCTACGAGCAATGCAAAGAAGAATTAGCAATAACGTGACTGCCCGTTAAAGAAAAGAAAGGACGTCGGTTAGAAAAGATACTCACCGACACCAGCGGGCGGACTAATCTCCGATAGGAAAGAGAAGTGTGGGTTCAGCACCTGATACAAATGATCAAAAGGAACTTCTGCGAGATCACGATGATACATGGTCAGTATACGAAAGATGCTGTCCCCAATTTAAATTTATCACAAACCCATACTTTCCAGCATTTGAGGAGATATAAGAGAAGAGGGAGGGGCGGTCATCGTCAAAGCGGTAACTGGTGGCGCTTCCTCGGGTGGCACAACCTCAATGCCCACCGCAGTTGCATGCAAAAAAAAAGTACCGTTAGAAAAGGTAGAAAAAGGATTGCAGAATAAAATAGAAAGCAACAACCTGAAATTTACCTGGTAAGTCACCGGTCGAGACCACAACAAGGGCATCACTGGATGCAGCGACTGCCTCACCCTCCTCCGTGCTCCCGAGCACATTATCAGGGATGTAGGTCGGTATAATAACTTCCGGTGGAGAAGCAGTAACCATCGCTACAGGCTCCAATGGAAGGACGGTGGCCTTAACTACCTGTCCCGTAGTCTCCAGGCCATCCCCAGAGAGACCCGTTGAACCCGCGGCCAATGAAGATGCCTCTTCCGAAGGAGCAATCACCTGGGGAGCAGGAATCACCAAGGGAAGCTCCATCGCAGGAGCAAAAATTGCGTTAACCCCCTCCACACTGATTAGTGCCTCATCGGGGATATCTACGAAGTCCATAGTCAGGGCACGACTTGGACTCAGCTCCTCTGCCATCGCCGAAGTCCCTGCAAAGTTTGTACGAGGATAAGGATACACACACACACACACACAAGCAATACAAAATATTACAACGAGATACATGAACATACCGATGCGCGCTTCTAGTATGGCTTGTTCAAGCCGATGCTCCTTCCTGAGGAGGTATGCTCTCCGAGCTTCGAGAGTAGACTAGTGGCCACCGGTCCACAATGAAAGTGCGTCCTCGGCGTCGGCTGAGACAGCCTGCTTAAGAGCCCTTTCGCCCCATTCTTCCAAAGGGCCTATGAATAGCCGCCGTATCCATGGAGGGTCTTCATAAAAGATAACGGCAGGGTAAGGCCTCTTCGGGATCCTTACATTCTCGGATTCGTCTTGTGAGCGTCTTATAGCCTCAGCCAATTGTGCGGCTTCCTCGGCAGATGAACCCGGAAAAAGAAGACTGTCTTCCGGCAGATTAGTAGCGGTCCTCTTCCCCCACTTTGGCCCAGAGCCAGTGACTATAGAAGCTCGCTTCTTTCCCCTCGCCGCCCGCTTTCTAAGCTGCTTCTCGGTTTTGACAGAGAGGGAAGACTTCTTCAGGACCTCCGCCAAGGGAACATTATCATCAGAGCCGGGTTTTACCTCCGGAACCGTTAAGGTATCCATCATCGGTCGTTCAAGTGAAGCCTCTGTTGGCAATGAGGCGCGAACCCTTTCCTCCTCTTCAAAGGTTTTAAGCGAAGCAACAATGGCTTCTTCTGTAGAGGCACCTGTTGAAACAGCAAGCGTCAGTCAAATCATGATAAAAGAAGAGTGAAATAAACAGCGGAGAGATAAGGGTAAAGTATACCTGACTACGCAAGGGCGGCCAGTTCTTTTTCGAGGGTGACCGACTATTTGGAAGCTTCAATGGCAACCTCCAAATCGGTATCATCAAGCATCCCGAATAAACCCCCGTTGGTCCCATATTCGCTCAAGCCTTCGCTAGATGGAGCAGGGGGCGTCGAGCCTAATATGGTGTCCAAAGAAAGTACTTGCTTCTTTTTCTTCTGAGGACGGGCGCCGGTGGCCGATGACACGAGTTTGCGTTTGGTAGACGCCTTTGGACAACGAGTCCCAATTTCTTTTCTTGCGTCCGACTCGGGGGACGCGGCAGCCACCTCTTTTTCAGGCGCACTGGATGGGGGCAACCCGCGCGTAGGGCTTAGCACGTGTGGAGGCTCAACTACAGTGACCTCTCTCAGGGGAGGATGAACAATGTTCCGTCGCTTTAGAGGAACATTTCAATCACCAGCCGGCACTGCACCCTTGTGATCGAGCAACAATCGTTTCTCCTCCCTGATGACGGCACCTATTGAATGCTGATACCACACCGCGTACACATTAAGGGCCTTTGGGACGTAGCTCGGTTCGCTGATAAAGAAGTTGGACCCTGTGTTCAAGCACATGAAATGATGCAGTGCGCCCTGCATTCCCTCTTCGGTAGTGGCAGGTTCGGCCAAGAAAGCCTCAAGTGGGACGCCCTGATTGTAACTCAGCTGCTGGGCGAAACGATGCGGGTTGTATCTTATGAATAACGCTGCATCATTTTGCCTGAATATGAGAAAGCCCGGCCGGATAGAGTACAGATAAAGAATCTCCCGAGCCTTCAAGACGGAGACCCCATCTTTAAAAATGTCCTGCAGTGGCAGCATTGCCTTCCCCGACTCTTGGCCGACGATCAAAACTTTATCAGTAAAAGACATGCCAGCCCCAACTGTGCGCGGGCGAAGAAGCAAGCCTCTAGTTTCCCATTGCGTCGGAGTTACGATAGAAGCGCCAACCAGTCGCATGATCCGAGGGAACCTGCACCTGTCATAAAAACCCGGCCTCTTGTGGATGCCAAAGACGCCTAGCACGTGTAACTCAAGCCATGGCATGAAATAATGCATCGGGAAATTTACCAACTGCACCCCTGGCTCAGTGGCATCAGCTGCCAAGCTGAGGCCGTGATACATATGGGCTAACCCAGCAATCCCCACAGCCACTTGTATCCCGGCAACCATTTGATGCGCAGGATAGAAGACGGACGACCTCATGCGGCGAGGGTGCATGGAAAGCGCGAACCAACTCGGCCACAACCCAAGGAACCCTAAAAAGAACGTTTCTTCTTCAATCCCAGGAGCCGCCAGCTCTGTAAAAGGGATGACCGGGGTATCAGGTAGAAAGAAGCTCTTTTGATCCACCTCCGTTGCTGGCAGATTGCCTAAACCCAAGCCGAAGGGGTCGTCAAGACTGGCGAATTTATCGACTTCTTCCTTCAATATTTCCGGGCGAAGAAAATCAGCGATAAAAGCCATAAAATTAACTCCACGACCTTCGGATGCGAGAGAGAGGTTTTCATACATATTCAACACCTTTATCAAGCTCGGAAATTGGTGTTGAATAGCATTCTCGGGAGTAAGACCCATTACCATGGATTTGGTAGCAAAAACATACTCATCCGGGGGAAGCAATTCCTCATAATGTTTCCCCCTAACGGGTAAACCTGAGACCTCTGCAAATTCCTCCAGAGAAATAGAGACTTCTCGATCAGATAGGAGGAAGGTGTGGGTCGGAATATTCCACTGCTCCAGAAAGGCCCTGACCCACCATATAGGAGGCGGGGAATATTGAAACAAAGAAGCGTAAATGGCGGGATACAATTCCAGCTTAATCAACTGGGATTTCTTCGCCGATAAGATATACCGAGCCCACTGCAAATACCCGGCCGGGTGACGGGGAGTTAGTCCTACATTGTATGGCTGTCCCCAAGGGCGTGACTCGCCCTGACATATACGCTGTCCTAGGATGTCTAAAGCCGCCGGCGGCTGCACGGGTACGGCGGCAATCGAAGGCTGAAGGAAACCCTCCGAAGTCCAATTAACCACCTCCACGGCATAGTTCTCCGGGGGTGCATCTGCATACAGGATCGCCGAGATAGGCTCCGAAGGCGTCGCACAAGAAAAGCTTTGGCGGCCTCTGATAATCTGATCGTACCACCTACCCCACAGGTGAAGATTTTTGTGTTCCGGGTCGTGGACTTTGATCAGCGCGAGAACCTCTCGGTCTACAGGCGCCTCAGGAAATCCACCTTCTGATCGGATGAACGGAAAGGAGGTGTCGAAAGACATGTCACCTGCGCAAAAAGGGACAAAAGTCAACTGTCAGTGCTATAATTTAATTTAAATTCTGACATTTGGTATTTTAAAATCCGTACCGTACTGCAATGCAGTTAAAAGGGACCAAAGGGGACCCACAAAATCCAGATGACAATTCATCATTAATAAAACAGCCTCATCATTGGATGGGGCTGTCATTAAAAGAGGAAATCCTCAAGAGATTCTCATTAAATGAGAAATCCCTCGGGCAGAGGAGTAAAACTCCCATTGAGAGCAGCGCTCTTCAGTAGACAGACATCTGTCAAATTCTAATGATGAAGGAATAAAATTCCTCAAGAAGAGCCTTGCTCTGAGAAGATGATCCATCAAAAATAAAATTTCATTTTTGATCTTCAAGCTCCATGAACAAACTCTTAAGAGTTCTTCTATATGATCTGAAAGGAGCAAAGCTCCATTAATGGATTAAGAGATCATAAGTAAAATCCTTTTAAAGAGCAAAGCTCTATTAATAAAACCCTAAAAGGGTTTTCTTTAGATCAAAGACCTATGAAGAGCAAGGCTCTGTTAATGGGTAAGACCCTAGTTTACTAAAAGATTTAAATTTTACCTAAAATTTTATCATAGTTTTTACTCTTGAAAAGTTCTTAAACTGAAGAGCGATGCTCTGAATAAAAATTCTCAAAGAAGAAGATGAACATCATCTAAAGGACCAAAAGTCCTATTTATAGGTATTGAAATGCCTCTTCAACTTCTGAGTTGATCCAAGGCCGCAGATGTCGCCCCCGTTGCACTCACATGTAGGCTACGTGAGCGCAACGGTAGGGGGGCATTTGTTTTCCTCAATCAGAGCAAAGCTCTGTTTTGAAAATTCAAAATTCAAAAATTGAAGCAACGCTTCAGATCCAACGCTGGGCGCGCTACGCGCCACGTATTAAACACGGGTGCGCTAGCGCAAGCTGCGCTGTGCTCTGAGCAGCGCACCACGTGTCAAACACAGGTGCGCTAGCGCAAAATGCGCTCCGCTCTGAGCAGCGCACCACGTGCAAAGCACGGGTGCGCCAGCGCTGAAACTAAAAAATTCCCCATCCTTAGATGAAAAGATCTAATAATGATAAATCATTAATTAATCAGAATTAAAATTCTGTTATGGAAAGATTTTCTCAATCTTGTTAAAAACAAGAAGATTGCCTTCTGTAAAACAGAAGCCCTAGGATCAAAGATTCAACGGTGGGAAATATCTCTAAATCAATCAGAGAAAGATCTCTTTAACTCATTCAACAAATCAACTTGCCCTATATAAATGCCTCAAGACTTCAAGTCTAATATAGAGAAACCCCCTATAAATTTTGAGAAAACACAAAGAAAGAAAAGCAAGCTTTTAGCAAAAGAAGATCATTTCTTCAAGGTAAAGAATATGAACTATGAACACAGAGATGAAATCATCTCATGAAAAGAAGAACTGTCTTCTAAAAAAGATCATAGATCTAAAAAAGACCAAGTTCTTTCATAAAAGAGATCAAAAGATCTCATCAAATAATAAAGAAGAACATATTCTTCATATAGATCATTGATCTACAAAGGCAAAGCCCTTTCAAAAATAAGAACTATTGTTCTTGAATCTTGAAGCAGAGCCTCCTCTTAAAAAGAACATAAACTTGTTCTCTGATCATAAATTTGATCAAGTGCGCTTTGCGCTATTGAAAAATGCCTTGCACTCATGAACTGCGTTTTTGCGCTCCTTGGACCGGCGCTCAGCGCTAAAATGTGCCACGTGTCAACCGTAGACACAACATGCATTTTGCGCTTCTGAAACAGAGCATTGCGCTCATGGGCTGGTACTCAGCGCCAAGCGCGCCACGTGTCACTCACTGGTGCGCCATAAAACTAGCGCAAAGCGCTCATAAATTGAAAGCGCAATGCGCTAATAAACTAGCGCTTAGCGCTAAGCGAGACACTTGACATTTTCGTGTGCGCTACTTGGCAAAAGCGCAATACGCTCTTTAATTGGCACAAAGTGCCTGACACGCCACGTGGCGCACTGTCAGAACACACATTGTTCTAATGAATGCTATGCATTCAATACAAGGCAAAAATTGTCAGGACCTAATACTCAGCATTATTAAAAGAGCCAAGCCCGAGTAAAGGCTCAACATCCCAGAACAATAAAATGTTAAATATTTTAATCTTATTGGACTTAGCCTAATTCTGGCCATAAGTCATCAACCTATATTGAACTAAGCCCATCTGCCCATGAAGATTTAATAGATCTCAGTCCCAAACTGGACTACAGATCCTTCAATCAACTCACACCGGTTCGAGGGTACATCTCTTTACTCCTCTGATATCTGTCGTTGTAATCCTTCAACGTCTTCAGAGAGGTGACGGTCCCGACAACCACACATTTCACGGACTGTGGGGTCCTTAAACTCATAGACTACGATGTCTTTAAACTACGGACTGTGAGGTCCTTAAACTCATGGACTACGATGTCCTTAACCTGGACTGTGGGGTCCTTAAACCCATGGACTACGATGTCCTTAACCTGGACCGAAATGTCTTTAAACTAACATTGGACCGAGATGTTCTTAAAACTAACATTGGACCGTAATGTTCTTAAACTAACATTTGACCGCAATGTCCCTAAACTAAACAATAGAGCCCAATTGCTCTCTTGTTAGATCTAAATGATCCCGTTAAGTTGATCTTAGTCTAAAATGAGACTAACGTATCCTTAACAAACGTTTAAGTTGATCTTAGTCTCAAATGAGGCTAACGAATCCTTAAACCCCAACCCCCAAACCCAAATCTAAGAAGATACGAATTTGGACTAATCCACGCCCTACGGGCGACAACATTCATTAGTCTCCGTATACAATCCACGGGCAACCAAAAACAAAACAAACACCCACGACACGAAGTGACCATCTGGAGAAGGAGAAAATGATCACCATGATGCGGTAGCATAATTAACTGCAGGGGCTTGCGCCTGCAGGGAAGAGTGTCCCCACAATTAAAAACCCCTCAAACAAGGGAGAATCTGACGAAGTCTGCTACATCGGCCGCATCCGTTTAAACATTCGATACATGGTGCCATAAATCAACTTGGCATCTTCGGAGAGGTGGACGGATAGCGCCAATTAGTATCTGCCCCAAAATTCAGGCGAGACGTTCGCCGCATTTTCGTCCGCGTCTTTCGGCGGGGAACAAGGGGTCACGTATTAAACACGTAGGTTCTCTTGCCGCTCACATGCAAAGCATGTGAGCGTCCCAATTTAAAATACTTCTATCAAATTCTAGAATTAAATTCTATTTGGGAAATATTTTCCCGATCTTTCTCAAACCAGAAAGATCTTCTCTGTTAAACAGAGTACCCTTGGATCAAAGATCCAGCGGTGATCATATGATATAATAAAATTCTATCATAGGAAAATATTTTCCTAATCTTGTTAAACTAACAAGATATTCATTTAACAGAATTAAATTCAATATTCCTAATTTTATTAAACTAACAAGATATTCACATGACAAAAATAAAATTCTATGTTAGAATAAAATTCTAATCTTGTTAAACTAACAAAATATCCATATTAAGAAAATATATTTCTGATTTTTTTAAACCAAAAAGATATGATAGAATAAAATTCTAATCTTGTTAAAACTAACAAAATATTCATAATCTTGTTAAACAAACAAGAAATCTTTTCTGTTAAACAGAAAGCCTTTGGATTAAAAATCTAACGGTGAATAAAATTCACCGATTAATCTAAAAGATCATGGAATCAATCATGATCTCTCAATGACAAATTTTCTCAACAAATTGATTTTTTCCCTTCTCCTATAAATAGGAGCAAGGAGATTAAATCAAAAAGAAGGAGACCACCCCATAACTTCTAAAAAAAATATACAAAAGCCTCTCAAAAGCTCCCACAAAACAAAAGAGAATCTAATTCTCAAACCAAGAATTTAACTCTTCTCAAAGAACTTAGTTATTTCTATGGATTTGAGATCCGCAAGACAAATCTCCCATAAGTTGAGAATTCAATTCTCATTGGAAAGATCTTGTTCTTGAGAATCAAAGATTCATGGAAGAACGAATTTGAAAAGGAAGAAGATGGAGTTCAAATCAAGAACTTAGTTTCTTCAAATCAAGAACTTAGTTCTTTAAATAACCCGATTCAAGATTCTCAAAATAATGATCTTGGTGATCGTTAATGGTCAAAATACCATTGACAGAGATTTAATCTTTCGAAGAAGATGGAGTTCAAATCAAGAACTTAGTTTTTTCAAATTAAGAACTTAGTTCTTTAAAGAACTCAATTCAAGACCCTCTAAATAATGATCTTGGTGATCGTTAATGGTCAAAACACCATTAGCAGAGATTTAAGCTCTCGGAGAAGATGGAGTTCAAATCAAGAATTTGGTTTCTTCAAATCAAGAACTTAGTTCTTTAAAGAACTTGATTCAAGATTCTCAAAATAATGATCTTGGTGATCATTAATGGTCAAAATACCATTAACGGAGATTTAAGTTCTCAAAAAACATCAACAGAGTTTTAATCTCCAAAAGAACTCAGCGCTTCACGTGAAAAGCACGTGAGCGCTCAAGGCCAGGTTATATAGCTCCTCACATGAAATACACATGAGCGCTGGGAAAAGTTAGTGCTTAGCACTATTGGAGCGTCTCACGTGATACACATGTGAGCGCTATATGCAACTGAGTGTTTAACACTGCTGAGTGATGCAAAAACCCAATCTTATCCTAAATTGGCTAAGCTTATGTTTGTGATATCCAAACTGATATCCAAACCGATCTTCATTCATGATTGACGATTTTTAGGTCCATCACGGTCTTTTCCCTCAAATACGGGATTTGGTTTAAAGGTACATCTCTTCACACCTCTGATATATGTCGTTGTAATTCCTCAACGTTTTCAGAGAGGTGGCGGGTCCCGACGACCAACAACTTCTTTCGCTGGTGCACTTCCAAACTGACGTGCACACCTCAAATTAGATCATGCCCCAAATTGGGCACACCCCATATCACCATCGTTCACTCCGTCACGTAACAAATACACGTGCATGCGAGATGAGCAATGGACCGAAACGTCCTTAAACTAGAACAATAGAGCCCAAATTCTCTTTTGTTGGATCTGAATGATCCTAAAACCTTGTTAAGTGGATCTTAGTCTCAAATTGGACTAACGTATCCTTAACAAAAAAAAACAATCAAGCTCCAACTGCTCACAAACATTTTAGTTGATCTTAATCTCAAACTAGATTAACGATCCTTAAATAAAAACCCAAATCTAAAATATACGGATTTGGACTAATCGCGCCCTACGGGTGACGACATAAATTAGTCTCCATATACAATCCATGAGCAACCAAAAATAAAACAAACACACACAACATGAAGTGAACTTCCGGAGCAGCAGAAAGTGGTTATCGCTACATGGTAACGTAATTAAATGCAGGGGCTTACGCCTGCAGGGAATAGCGTCCCCACAATCAAAAACCCCTCACAACGAGGGGGATCTGACGAAGTCTGCTACAACGGCCGCATCCGTCCAAACCTCCGATACACGGTGCCATAAATCAACTTGGCATCTTCGGAGAGGTGGACGGATAAATCCAAATAGCATCTGCCCCCATCAGGCAAGACGACCTACGCGGTTCATCTATGTTTTCGGCGGTAAACAGGTTCTAGCATGCCTGGTGGGACCTTTTCCTCTTTCCACTCCACACTTCGTGTGTCGTGTTTTTCCGCAATCAAATAATCGTGGTATATATGTTTGTGGTTGCTCTTGGGTGATGGGATACTGAAGCCGGCGTTTCGTCTCTATGAAGAATGGTGTTTGCTCCTACCCTAGCAACTCAAGCTCTATCATATCCGGTGGAGTTAAGTATGGGCCATTTGCAGCCTCAAATCTCTGCAATCCGGCTCTTTAAGAAATCAACGGGCTTCTCTTTGGGTCGATACTCCCACTTCCCACCTCGATGCCTCAACGGCGATGGAGGAAACCCAGAGAAAGTCTGTCTTCCACAGTCTGGTTCCCCAAGCTACAGCTTTGCCGATGGAATGAGCCCTCAAACAACTGGCACCTGTCAAGGACCAAGGTCGATGCAGGGGGCAGAATATTCAAGCTCTCAAAGGAAATAGGGGGCAGGCTCGGCAAAATCCTGAGGCTAATCAAAACCCGGCTGTAAGAAACGGTCGACGTCGATATCGGCATCATACAAAAAGCTGTTGTGAAGGGTAAGACAAAATTCTCCCACCGCAATATTAAAGAAATCTCCGCAGCCCATGGAGATCCCACGAGAGCATAAACCAGTTCGCTCCCTAAAACAACTTTCCTCATCTATAAATAAGGTGTGGAAGCTGGTGAAGGACTCAGTCGTCGTCTACAGTTCTTCCTCTAAACGTCAGCCAAATTCTAACAAATCCCTTTTTCAAATACAAGGGGATTCATCCCAAGACGGATCCTGATACAGCGGTTCCTCGCAAAACCAAAGCGGCTTTTCACAAAAAAGAGACGCCTAATAAAGCTCAAGTACCCGAAGCAAACTCCAAAGGCCAAAACTCCAAACACCCCAAGCCTGGGGCATGGTAGTTCACATAGTCTATGTGGTGGATTCCAAAGACGAATTTCGAGCTTCTACTAGTCACCAACCTCAAACTCGGTCCCTGACAAAAGTTCAACTACAACGTGAAAAGCTGCAGGAGATGCTCGGTCAAGCAGCAGCAAACGCTAATCCATCGCCTAAGGAAAATCCTGAGGACGCACCCGAAGAAAGAGTAAAGAAGGAGTCGGATATTGATTTCCTAAAGCGCGCTCTGAAAAAGTGAGATGAAGAAGCGGCAGAAATGTCCACTAAAATGAACCAGATGGCCCTTCTGATTCAGAATATGGCTGGAATGATGGTTTAATCGGAACCACTGGCAGATGAACCGCCGGTAGTCGGTCCTAAAGATAAAGATGACATTTCAAATCCTCTGCAGACCTCATCAACGGCTGAGGAGGAAATGATTCCTAAAAGAAAAGCTGGACACATATATCACTCAGCAAGTCAAAACTCACTATACCTGTGAAACATCAAATAGGCCAATCAAGACTGGTCGACCGTATCCGGTGTGCTACGATCAAAAACAGTACCCGCCAGAATACATACTTCCGACTCCACATATACAAAGGAACCGGGAATCCTCACCAGCACATTGCACGATTTATGTGCGGTAACACTGAAGAGAATGATATACTTCTCCTCTGACAGTTCGTCAAGTGTCTAGCGGGCATTGCCTTCGAATGGTATGCGGAACTCCCGAATGACTCTGTGAATACCTTCGACGAGATGGAGATGCTATTCTGTCAGAGATTCGCTAGTGTGAATAAATGCATTACCGTAACGACGTTGGTCAATGAAAGGGTTAGACCGAATGAGACCTGGGTTCAATATGTTACCCGATGGCGAAATCTCTGGTCAAAATGCGAGCAACGTATCGACGAAGCTGCAACTGTAGGAATATTCATAGCCACCCTTGACCCAAATTCAAAAGGTGTTCCCATTTACGGCCCTTTTCAAGCTGACAACCTTCCAAGAGCTCATGGATAAAATGGCTCGATTGGATTAGCTGGGTTAAGACCCTTCATCATCCGATGAAGATGAATGAAAAGCGGAGGTAAGGTAGCATTTGTCGCCAACGCTCAACAAAAAATGAGCGACTTTGAAGCAATCTGTCGCCAAAATAGCGACGGCGTGGCTACTCGCTCCCCCCGAGATATACACAGGGGACATATTTCTCAGTGGCGGAAGAATCTCTACGTGGGATGGTCCTTTCTTCTCAAAGAACAGATAGAATATCAAGGGACTTACAAGAGGGTTCTGCAATCAAGTGGAATATCCCACTTGAACCACAAAACCTTGGGAGGGATGTGAAACCCATGTCCCACTCTGAATCAGACGATGAGGAAAAAATCCCAAGTCAAATTCATTCTTCCAAGGAAGAGGAATACTCGGCAAAGGAATGACGTGATATCTCATTCTTTTGTATATGAAGAAGGCGTTCCATCAGTATCGGAAAGCGACATTGATAAGCAGGGGGCAGGTGCCGTTTAAAATGCCCAGTACTTCCTGCAAAACAACCCGATTGGCACGATGATAGATGAAGAAGGCCAAGAAGGTAAAAATAGTCTAAGTCATGAAGTGTCCATGCAAACAAAGGACAAGAGCAGCGTCTCAGCAAACAAGAGTTGGAAGGGGTGAGTTATGCAACTTCGCGATCGAATGAGAATGTTGGACCGAAAAGTCCTTAAACTAGAAATTCGCCTCAAATATGGCGATAATGGACCAAAACATCCCTAAACTAGTGTTTCACCTCAAACATGGCACATCGCCCCAAATACGGCGATATCCTCTCTTGAGATCTATATTGCAATAGAAGTCCCAACGGCAAAGGTTGCAACGCAAGTCCTACCAGCTACACAGCTACTGCAGCAATGAAGCCGCCCCTAAGTCCCACCGGCAAACAGATGGGTCACCTGCGGCGAAACTATTTTTGTGAGTTTCATCATTCACAAAAAAGGTATATCCACAAGCGAAATGGGCACGGTGAAAGGTTCCTAGGCACTCTAGTGAGGTCACACAAGGCATCACACATGCCAATTTATAATTTTTGGTGCCGAGAAACCCTAGACTACGGATCTTATACTAGAAGTTTAGGCGAAAAATAAAGGCTAGTTAACACTTAACTACTATGATACGGAAATACAACCTTTGTAGATCCGGATGTCCACCTCCACGGCTCCGCAACGATGTCTCCTTGCTGTCCAAGTCGAACTCCGGGCTCAAGCGTCGGCTTCGTCGGAGAAACGGGTGAGCTAGGTCGCCGGCTTCGTGTCAAAGACGATCTACGTCGAGGCATCGCAAGTTCAAGCTCCGACTTCACAAAGTGATGAAATTTGTGAAGAAAACACACTCTACAACTTGGCTAGAGGTAGAAGGTGAAGAAATAGGAGATGGGTTCTCGTTAGATTTGGATTTTGCTCACTAGATCACAAGTTGCCATTGATGGCATGAAGGTTGCTCACTTGAAGAAGAAGAAGAAGATGAGCTAGAATAATGATAAGTCTCTTTAAAATAAAAAGAAAATGGAATACTTATCATAATTCTTACTAGGGTTAAGTGTAGAGAATCTACCATGGTTAATGGATGGGTTAGGGTTAAGCATGAGTCAAAGCTTCATGAAGCTTCAACAAAAGGACAAAGAAAGCCACCATTCCTTTTTAAACTTATCCAAATAAATGAATAAACAAATAAATGAATAAATAAATATGCAAAACCCTAATTATCATAATAACCATGGTTTAATTCTATTCACTTAACCATAAGATCATGTATCATCAAACATGATACAAAAAAAAAGTGCACTAAAGCATATCACATATACAATGTGCATCAAGTGAGAAAAATCCGTTTAAAGTGAACCAATACTAGTTAATGTAAAGTAATATATCAAATATATAATTATACATTAAATCATTAAATCAACACTTGATTCAATGATCCGGTCATGTCGCACATAACCGACTAGTATTCAATGCATCGATTTATCGAATCAATGATTCGATAACTAGGTCATATCGAATATAACCAATCGAAACATATATCGCGAGAATGAAATGCGGTATCACATACACGCATTATTCTCGGTCCTGCACATATCTCATATGCGCTCCTATTTCGTTTCGCTTGAGCCAGGAAACCTCTGTGTAGGACTCTAAAGACTCGTCAATACGCCGGTAGCAGATGATGATCATATCAAGCACCCACAAGCCGCAAGCGGTCTGCTAAACGTAACGGCCACCCGGGTATTGAGCGATCAGAAGATCGACGAGCTAGCCCGCTCACACTCCTGCGAATCCGACCAGTAACACTTACCATACAGTCAAGTCTCTTCGTCAGATACGTCGCATATCAAGTCTACGGGTGGTAAACGTCAGACCCCAATAACCCGATAAGTCGTGCTGATGTGAGGCTCGTAACGGGTCGAGAAACTACTGGTAACACTTACCAGCAAATCTCTAATCAGCCCTGGCCAGGGACTTCCCTGTTACGGCCAATCGAGCACAACGCAACATCAACTCCCAATACCGGGAGAGACGAAACCCCTCCTATCGCTCATTGCCTCCATGTGACTCGGGACTGTACCCAAAGACCACCGTTTTGCACGCCCTCATGGACGTGGTAAGGTGGAGATCAAAGCACAGTGGGAATCACACAAGACTCTATGACGATCTCGGGTCTACAGACTAACCTGTACAAGTGTCACCTGAGAACTGCCATCTGACGTGAGGTATAATACCATCTGGGAGTTCTCGGCGAGTCCGTCCAGTGTACCCAGTCTCCACTGAGCACCCGTATACCATCTCTGATGTCAAACACCAATGGATATGGGATCATCCATCGCCCATCACATGGGTCGAGAAGCATATACGCTACTCTACTCTGGTATATCGATGCCCCGTCTCGATACACCCACGACTAGGGACCTTGAAGGATGTACTTATGGACTACCATGTCCCCACTAGTATGATCTGCATCATAGTCCAGGTAGTCAGGTACAAATCCTAAGGGCTTTACCAACATGTAACTATAAGACAGTATAAAGAGACTAGTGTACATGTTAAGATAAATATCAACCAGATAGCATACTATCATGTCGAGCAAGAAAGTCATCTCTATATATGTCCAAGCATCCAATATAATATACATAATCTGTACAATACTGGCCTCTAGGGCATACATACAACTAACAATCTCCCACTTGCACTAGGGCCAGCTGCTGTAGTATCTCATACCGAGCATCCCGAAGAGTCTCTCAAACTGTATCTGGGGAATGGCCTTCGTGAGTGGATCCGCCGTGTTGTTCTTCGTGTCAACTCTCCTGACCTCGATCTCCCGGCGATCAACTATCTCCCGGATCAGGTGATACCGTCTCAGAATATGCCTGGATCGCTGATGGGACCTGGGTTCCTTGGCCAAAGCCACCGCTCCATTGTTATCGCAATACAAAGGTATTGGATGGTCAATGGATGGAACCACTCCAAGTTCAGTAATGAACTTCTTGATCCAGACAGCTTCTTTAGCAGCATCGTTGGCAGCGATGTATTTAGCCTCCATCGTCGAGTCTGCCACGGTTTCCTGCTTGGAACTCTTCCAGCTAAACGCCCCTCCGTAAAGGGTAAAGACAAAGCCCGACTGCGACTTAGAGTCGTCCTTATCACTCTGGAAGCTGGAATCGGTAAAGGACTCCACTTGGAGTTCTCCGTTACCATACACCAAGAACATATCTCTAGTCCTTCGCAAGTACTTGAGAATGCTCTTCACAGCTGTCCAGTGACTCTCTCCAGGATCAGCTTGATACCTGCTCACTACACTTAGTGAGTATGCTACATCGGGTCTGGTACATAGCATCGCATACATGATAGAGCCTACTGCCGAAGCATAGGGTATCCCTTGCATGCGAGCTCTCTCCAAATCAGTCTTGGGAGACATCTCTTTGGAGAGAGTGACTCCAGAGATCGTGGGCATATTCCCACGCTTGGACTCTTCCATACTAAACCTCTTTAGTATGGTGTCAATGTACCTGGATTGGGACAATCCCAAAATCCGTTTGGATCTATCTCTATAGATCCTAATCCCCAATATGCAGGAGGCATCACCAAGATCTTTCATTGAGAATCTTTGTGATAAGAAGAGCTTGACCGCTTGCAGCATAGGAATATCATTTCCTATCAAGAGTATGTCGTCCACGTACAATACGAGGAAGACAACCTTACTCTCTGCCACCTTCTTGTAGATACAAGGTTCATCTGGATTTTTGACGAAATCAAACTCTTTGATAACGACGTCAAAGCAGATGTTCCAACTCCCCGATGCTTGCTTTAATCCATAAATGGATTTAAGCAGCTTGCACACCTTCCCGCTGCTCCCACTGTCTACGAAGCCCTCTGGCTGAGTCATGTACACGCACTCTTCTAAATCACCATTTAGAAAGGCGGTCTTAACATCCATTTGCCAGATTTCGTAGTCATGAAAAGCAGCAATGGCAAGCATGATTCGGATGGATTTAAGCATAGCCACTGGAGAAAAGGTCTCGTCATAGTCCACGCCTGGTCTTTGACGAAAACCCTTTGCTACGAGTCTAGCTTTGAAAGTCTCCACTTTCCCATCTACACCAAGTTTCTTCTTGATGATCCACTTGCTCCCAATGGGTTTTACCCCTTCAGGAGCAACGTCCAAAGTCCATACTTTGTTGGTGTACATGGATTCCATCTCGGACCGCATAGCATCCAGCCATTTCACTGAGTCCCCACTCGTGATGGCCTGCTCGAAGCTAGTTGGGTCATCATCCTCCATGATGCAATCCTCACTACCACCATTAATGAGAAAACCATAGTATCTCTCAGGTGGACGAGAAACCCTACTAGATCGGCGGAGAGGCTGGGGTACGTCGGGCACCACTGAATCCTCTGGTTCTACTAAATCGTCAGTTGCAGTTTGTGGTGCTGGAACCTCTTCCAGCTCTACCTCTTTGCCATTAATTTCTTTTGCAAGAAATTCCCTTTCCAAAAAGGTGGCATGTTGAGCAACAAACACTCTTTGTTCCTCAGCTTGGTAGAAAAAATATCCTTGAGAATTCTTAGGATATCCCACAAACTTGCAAAGGACTGATCGTGCCTCGAGTTTGTCCGGATTTTGCTTTTTGACATAGGCCGGACAACCCCATATCTTAATTCGCTTAAAATATGGTCTCTTCCCACTCCATATCTCATATGGTGTGGTAGGTACAGATTTAGACGGAACCAGATTCAATAGGTATATGGCTGTCTCAAGAGCATATCCCCAAAAGGAAATAGGTAACTCAGCATTACTCATCATTGAACGCACCATATCTAATAGGGTGCGATTCCTTCGTTCCGATACACCGTTGTGCTGTGGTGTATAAGGAGGAGTAAGCTGAGAGAGAATCCCATTCTCTTTTAGATAATCCAGGAATTCACTGCTTAAGTATTCACCTCCTCGATCAGATCGAAGAACCTTAATACTTTTGCCCGTTTGGTTCTCTACCTCGTGCTTATATTCTTTGAATTTCTCAAATGCTTCAGACTTGTGTTTCAACAGGAACACATGCCCGTATCTAGAGAGATCGTCAGTGAATGTAATGAAGTAGGAAGAACCATTTCTGGCGTGTGTAGACATTGGACCGCATACATCACTATGCACCAGTCCCAAGAGTTCAGTAACTCTTTCTCCGTGTCCTGTAAACGGAGTTTTGGTCATTTTTCCTTTGAGACATGAATGGCAAGTGTCATAAGATGATAATTCGAATGAATTCAAATATCCGTTCTTATGCAACTTAGCTAGTCGTGTCTCATTGATATGGCCAAGTCTACAGTGCCACAAGAAGGATTCGTTCATTTCTGAGCTTTTCCTTTTGTGTGTGTTTTGTATATTGAAGACTGTATTTTGATTTAGAATGAATATGCCATTATGTAGCGAGCCTGATGCAATCAACCTTTGATCTAGGAATATGTTCATAACATTATCCTTTACTACAAAATTATAACCTTCTTTACTTAATAAAGAAACTGATATAATGTTGCACATCATGTTCGGTATATAATAGCACTCATTCAGGACTAGTGTATCACCATTTGGTAATACCAGGTGATATACGCCAACTGCTTTGGCTGCAACATTTGCCCCATTCCCTACATGAACGGAATGTTCACCTTTTCTCAGTTCTCTACCTTTTCTCAGCCCATGTAACATCTTACATATGTGGGATCCTGACCCGGTATCTAATACCCAAGACGTAGGGTGAACTGAGAAACAGTTCTCAATTACAAACACACCCGAAGATGATGCATCAACATGCATGTTCTTCGTTTGGGCGGTGTGAGAATCCAGATATTCTCCTGTTTCCTGTTCAGTCTTATAACACTTATAAGATAGAACGGGTTCAACGTTCCCCTGCACAGTATAACATGCGGGTTCGGTCAATACATCCATATTATTATCTTTATTAGGGCATGAAATGGTCGCTACCTAGAGAGAGAGAGAAGAAAACACTTTAGCGTAAGCTCGTGCAAGATCAGATTGGTTATTATCTTATCTAATCAGGATGGCTCCCACTGCTTTTTATCAAATCTTCCTTCAAACCCTAAAAGAAAGATTAGCCGGGATTAATTACACACTACAGGTTCGCCAATCTTTCAGCCAGGCCAGTGTCGGTACTTTGAGGGAGGTCCCCCGTGCTTTCGCACGAACCTAATTACTGTAAACCTCGTTTTCCCAGAGGCGTAACCCCGTTGACACCTTTCTAGACACCTACTTGATCGGCTAATTGCAATGTGTAAAACTCTCCCAGGAGTAACTCTTACTCGCAGTGGGTATCGGGATCCAACTATCTCATAGAAGGTATGCAATCTCATTGCAAATTTCAACACTTGAAATTCCCGATAATATTTTGCCCCAGGCGATCTATGACCTTGACCGAGTCAACAAACCATAGACCGCAAGTAAAGTTCAACCCGTCATTTCCTGATTGAATTAAACCCACCCGCACGACCCTTGACTAAGTCAACAAGGCCGCACGACTACCCTAATCCAATCTGCATCATATGCATAAACAGATAAATAGTAATCAGCTACCGCACACTACGCCTTGACTGAGTCAACAAACGCAGCACGAATACTAACTATTACTTATCTGAAATGACGGAGGGCTACGTCAGGTTTTTAATAAAACCCTCTGCGTAATGAACTTTATATCATTGTAGGATCAAATGAAGTTTTGAAATGGAATGATTTTGAGGCTTTTCTAGTTTTGCTAAAGGGGTCACTCCCGGTGAAGGGATCGTCGGCCCTTTCCTCGTCGAATGAGGTGCGGGATATATCATATATATCGCTGTGCAAAGCAAAAACTCCTAAAAGCAATCAAAACCAAACCGAGTGTGTAGCATATGCCAGTTATTGCTAAAGGAGTCACTCCCGGTGAAGGGATCTCGGTCCTTTCCTCATCGAATAAGGTGCAGGGTATATCATATATACCGCTATGCAAAGCAAGAACTGTAGCTACCTGTTTTGTTTAAAATTTGATTCTACAACATCTTAGGTTTCTTTCTTTCATTAATCACATTAATGAAGTCCCATCATTTAAGTACCTAAACATCACAGATAGATATGACGTACACTTATGCCATCCGCATTCGCCTCGATGTCCCCTCGTGCACCGTTAGGTTAGGTAACTAACGACAGAGCAGGGCAGGGCTAGCGCGGGTGTAAAACATAAGTAACGTCTATATAATATATCATATATACTATATACTATATCCATCACAGAATCAGAACACAGATATCGCAGCAGAATAAACATATGAAATATTGGATATACTAGGACGTCCGTGTTTTCAATACGAGCCAGTATAAAACACGGATTCCACGGTCGTGATGAATAGCCAATCCCACATCCCTAGACCCCTACGAGAGCGGCAAGCAACCCTGCCAATTCTAGGGTTAGGAGACCCGGACTCGACACCTCGAGTTGGTCTCCCACTGGACCCCAGAACCCGGTTACTTGTGCTCCCCTCCTTGGGTCTATCCTAATGCGGAAAAGTAAATAATATACAAAGGGTGACAACTTCCGCTACCTGGAAGCGCCCCAAATAAAAGAATATTACATACAAGTTTTTACATGAATGAAAATGAAAAACACTCATCTCACATAAAAACCCCCCGGCTATTCGAACACGACGATCCAATATAACATATCCAGCAACACATAACATCACATGTCATCAACGTAAGTAAGTATGCATACCCCAATTGTCGTTGACGTATAGCAACGAAACCGGTGATATGAACATACTACACTTACGGTCACAGAAAAGAAAGTGTAAAACTACAACAATTGGAATCCGCAACGGCTTTAGACATCACATGCCTAATCAGATATAAATCCCGCATTTTAGTCCCATTATCGAAAACTCTTTTCGATATCTTGTGAAACTAAACTGCTAGATCTATAACATTCATCCAGTTATCTCATAACTGTTTGTGAATTCCAATTATTGTATCCAATTCCGGATAAATAGAATATATTAAACTTTCCGATCGAACATTCGAACACCCAAGTTTTCCCGACACCGATCAACACAAGAAATAGGTTCAAAGACATTCACTTCATACCTCAGTACCAACGGTCCAGCCGTAGAAGGGTCAAGCCAACGCCTCACATGTGGCACGCCGTACTGCCCCAAACCCGAAGGTTCAAAGGGCAGTTCAAGACGGTCACATAATCGAGTTAAGGTTTGTTGTCTTCTAGAGGGACCATCGCGTTACTTGCACTACTCAGAACGTCGTTTAACCACAGAAAAATCCAACACTTGGAATTATTCCGGCAGGGGAAACCTTGGTATTTATATCCGGTCGAACTCTTTAACATATTCTACAGTTATCTGGAAAAACACTTAGACAAAGTTTGATATTCCGATCGAATTCATCGATTCCCAATATAACTCCAGAGCACTCAACCCTTAAATAAATTTAAAAATACCCAGAAAACTCAGTGGAATTTATCAGGTATTACTGTGCATTTAATTAGGGCTGACGTCAGTACATGGCCGCGGAACCGCGGCAGAAGCCATGCTTCTGCCGCGCTTCCGCGGCTAAAAGAACTGTTCATTAAAAAATAAATGCACCGTAATTCTTATAATTCTTTACTGAATTTTTTAGACATTTTAAATATTAAAAAATCCCAGATTTATGAAAATGTCCAGAGAGCTCTAAAGTATTTGGGTTTCGGGTTCGTTCGGACTTCGAACTCCGTCTAGACTTCGCCTAAGGCTCTAGCCAGGCTCTGATACCAGTGAAAGGTTCCTAGGCACTCTAGTGAGGTCACACAAGGCATCGCACATGCCAATTTATAATTTTTGGTGCCGAGAAACCCTAGACTACGGATCTTATACTAGAAGTTTAGGCGAAAAATAAAGGCTAGTTAACACTTAACTACTATGATACGGAAATACAACCTTTGTAGATCCGGATGTCCACCTCCACGGCTCCGCAACGATGTCTCCTCGCTGTCCAAGTCGAACTCCGGGCTCAAGCGTCGGCTTCGTCGGAGAAACGGGTGAGCTAGGTCGCCGGCTTCGTGTCAAAGACGATCTACGTCGAGGCATCGCAAGTTCAAGCTCCGACTTCACAAAGTGATGAAATTTGTGAAGAAAACACACTCTACAACTTGGCTAGAGGTAGAAGGTGAAGAAATAGGAGATGGGTTCTCTTTAGATTTGGATTTTGCTCACTAGATCACAAGTTGCCATTGATGGCATGAAGGTTGCTCACTTGAAGAAGAAGAAGAAGATGAGCTAGAATAATGATAAGTCTCTTTAAAATAAAAAGAAAATGGAATACTTATCATAATTCTTACTAGGGTTAAGTGTAGAGAATCTACCATGGTTAATGGATGGGTTAGGGTTAAGCATGAGTCAAAGCTTCATGAAGCTTCAACAAAAGGACAAAGAAAGCCACCATTCCTTTTTAAACTTATCCAAATAAATGAATAAACAAATAAATGAATAAATAAATATGCAAAACCCTAATTATCATAATAACCATGGTTTAATTCTATTCACTTAACCATAAGATCATGTATCATCAAACATGATACAAAAAAAAAGTGCACTAAAGCATATCACATATACAATGTGCATCAAGTGAGAAAAATCCGTTTAAAGTGAACCAATACTAGTTAATGTAAAGTAATATATCAAATATATAATTATACATTAAATCATTAAATCAACACTTGATTCAATGATCCGGTCATGTCGCACATAACCGACTAGTATTCAATGCATCGATTTATCGAATCAATGATTCGATAACTAGGTCATATCGAATATAACCAATCGAAACATATATCGCGAGAATGAAATGCGGTATCACATACATGCATTATTCTCGGTCCTGCACATATCTCATATGCGCTCCTATTTCGTTTCGCTTGAGCCAGGAAACCTCTGTGTAGGACTCTAAAGACTCGTCAATACGCCGGTAGCAGATGATGATCATATCAAGCACCCACAAGCCGCAAGCGGTCTGCTAAACGTAACGGCCACCCGGGTATTGAGCGATCAGAAGATCGACGAGCTAGCCCGCTCACACTCCTGCGAATCCGACCAGTAACACTTACCATACAGTCAAGTCTCTTCGTCAGATACGTCGCATATCAAGTCTAGGGGTGGTAAACGTCAGACCCCAATAACCCGATAAGTCGTGCTGATGTGAGGCTCATAACGGGTCGAGAAACTACTGGTAACACTTACCAGCAAATCTCTAATCAGCCCTGGCCAGGGACTTCCCTGTTACGGCCAATCGAGCACAGCGCAACATCAACTCCCAATACCGGGAGAGACGAAACCCCTCCTATCGCTCATTGCCTCCATGTGACTCGGGACTGTACCCAAAGACCACCGTTTTGCATGCCCTCATGGACGTGGTAAGGTGGAGATCAAAGCACAGTGGGAATCACACAAGACTCTATGACGATCTCGGGTCTACAGACTAACCTGTACAAGTGTCACCTGAGAACTGCCATCTGACGTGAGGTATAATACCATCTGGGAGTTCTCGGCGAGTCCGACCAGTGTACCCAGTCTCCACTGAGCACCCGTATACCATCTCTGATGTCAAACACCAATGGATATGGGATCATCCATCGCCCATCACATGGGTCGAGAAGCATATACGCTAGTCTACTCTGGTATATCGATGCCCCGTCTCGATACACCCACGACTAGGGACCTTGAAGGATGTACTTATGGACTACCATGTCCCCACTAGTATGATTTGCATCATAGTCCAGGTAGTCAGGTACAAATCCTAAGGGCTTTACCAACATGTAACTATAAGACAGTATAAAGAGACTAGTGTACATGTTAAGATAAATATCAACCAGATAGCATACTATCATGTCGAGCAAGAAAGTCATCTCTATATATGTCCAAGCATCCAATATAATATACATAATCTGTACAATACTGGCCTCTAGGGCATACATACAACTAACACACGGATGAAAACTCGAAAGGGCGCCGTGAGTAAAAACAGCAGGATTTTCGACGAGTTTGTGAAAACCCGGAAGGACGCAATCTCGTTAAAAAAAATAATAAAGAGAAAAAAACGGTGTGTCCACAAGCAAAATGGGCACGGATGAAACCCCAAAAGGGCGTCGTGAGTAAAAACAGCAGGACAGCCGGCGAGTTTGTGAAAACCAGAATAGGGCGTAGACTCGTAAAAAAAATTTTTATATGCACTTGTAAGGTCCTCTCGACCTTGTGAGGAGAAAATACCTGCGTGAGATCCTTACGACTCACAAAAGGAGCAACACACTTAGGAATCCTCATGATTCCTAAGGAGAAATTACACTTACGGAATCCTCACGACTCGTAAGGAGGATTCCCTTTATGAGACCCTCACGGCTCATAAGATTCAAAAGCCTTAAGCTATAAAGATCTGAACATGTTCTTAAGCCGTCATATCTCCCAAGTTTTCTTACAGGCAGTCCAATATCAGCCCTTGTATACAATCCACGGGCACAAATAAACACGCTAAGCGTATCTAAACAATATAAATAAAATATACACAAGAGACAAAAATCAGTGGTCGTAGTCCCATCGAGGGACCAAGTAGAAGTGGTAAGTCAGCCGATGTAAATGAACAGCAACTTTATTTATTAACATTCTTTTTACAATACAACTGAAATGAAAATACATATACTGAAAGCAATGCCTAAACAATGGCATAACAGAAATGAAAATGAAATGTACAAGTAAACTAGAGCTCCGGGTCGAAGCTAGCTGATTTAAATCATCGCTGGTGGGATCTGTCTCCAGAAGGTCCGAATCACCTGACAACATTCCAAAGAAAGAAGAAAGGAATGTCGTCGGCGAACAATCGCTCGGTAAGTCCCAAAAGTAAGAAGAGACAGAATAGACAGAAGGAGAATGTGACTTTTAAAGTTGTATTATATTGTTAATGCTGTTGTTTGTAGCTTGGTATAGAAAATGCCAGTGTATACGAAAGGAGTCTCACTATCCCGGAGACTAAGGTATACGGAGTTCAAGGAACCGTTTAGCCACGGTACAACGGCAATGGAGATTCAGGTTAGGTGTCTTATGGTTGCAGTCTCGTGCCACTTTTAACACCTTCCGTACCAATCTACCCTTTATAAACCCCGCGATATCATGTTTGTATTGTATTGTCTTGTATTGTAAATTGTATATATGGATGACTTGCCGAACCATGATATCAGTAATGGAATGGATGTAATGGAACAATATGTAAATGGAATATATCCATGGTTCGGTTCGGTCAATACAGATTGATATAGATTGAATAGATGGATTCATATTGAATCATGTTGTATTATAGTTTGTACTTGAATCACATTCAAGTCAGATTAATTAGATTGAGATTCGGTCTGAGCCAAACACTTTTAAAAGAAGTTGAAATCCTGATTGTTTTGGTGTTATCGGTAACTGCTGCACATGGACGGCGGAATTTGTGTCTTTTTCCAAAACAATTACCGTATTGATAAAACTGTTTGTTAAGTTGTCTATCTTAAATAGGTAAGCACCCATATCTCCGGCTCCCTGAGGCTCAAGAGACCGGTCCCGCTTAAACCTATATTTACTAGCGTCCTTATTGTAATTTAGTATAACTTGAGGGGGTTTTATGTAAAAATTGTTTTGGTGTAATTTCAAAATACACCTCAAGCATTTAATTATTTTCTTTAAGGTTTTCATTGATGTATATTTTATAAATGTGACATTTCTAGTAAATAAAACCTAATTTCATAATATATGGTATTTATTTGTAATATGAATATTGTTTTGAATTGTCATGGCAGTTTCATGTAATATTTGAATTCTTTTCTTGAGTTTTGAAAACATGGAATAATATATATATTTAAAATAAGTATTTTGGTAATATTTATATATACATATTTAACGAAAATAAATTTATTTATTTTCCTGTAAAAATCTCATTTTCTAAAGAAAAATGTATAAAAATTCCATCGAGATTGAATGCTCCTTGCGGAGGTCTGCATCTCGATCTACTAAGCCCGAGGATGTGCGATAATCCACACCATCCTGAACGGGGTCCCTAAAATGTGTTGTAGAAGCGCAATTGCATGGAAATGTTTTAATACATTTTTAAAGAAAACCGTTTTATAAGTTAAAGGGATTTATTTGCAAAGTCGTATTTCCCGTATTCTATTGTCCCAAAATTCATCGTGCTATGATATATGTGTGTTGTGAGGAGGTAGGTTATTACTTCGTGGACTATCTAAAGGTATAGCAAGGTATAAAGGTTTTAATGTCAAAATGAATAGTATGTGGTATTTTTATGTAAAAATGCGATAATTGTCACAAAAATGATTATTTTGATGTGAAAATTATTTTGTTGAGTTTTTTAATGTTTGTTAAGCAATATGTGAGAATATGAATTTATCTTGATTAAGAAAAATATAGTTTTTAAAGAAAACCGAATCGGAAGTCGGACTAACTCCGCTTCCGTCGGCTTTTAGAAATGAAACTTTTTAAAGATGAAAATGAGAGGGGAAATGGGAATTACTAGATACAAAGATAGAGGGGAGAGAGAGGAAGAGTAGGGAAGTGTCGGTGCGTAGTTTCGTCGCCGGAAACTCCTCGTATCGTTGCCGGAACTTCGTCGGAGCTTCGCCCTTTGCTAACTCCACTTGCACAATGTAAGACTTAGGAATTCTTGAGAGTTTTGGCAGGAATTTGTGAGTGGGTAGGGGTGATATGAAGGGTGGTATTTATAGGAAAATCTAGGGTTTAGTGTAGTGAATGGGTGTATTAACATTTGTAATAATAATAGGTTTAAATGTGAATTTTATTATGCTCTGTAAATGTGCAGAGAATACCAACAGTGTAGGGGGAGTGGGGTAGGTCAAGGGGTACTCGGGTGAGAAGATGAAAGTATTAGGTACGGGTTGGACCGGTAGCGCCGGGCCTCCATGCACAAGTCGCCGGGTCTTTACCGACGGAGAGTGCTGGGTCTTGGGCCACATGTCCTTGTCGATTCAATTTCCCTCGTGCTTATGTTTATTTATTCTGTAACTTACCATATTACGTGTAATGCACGTGAAAACTCTTGAGATTCTAAAAGATTAAAAGAAATTAAAACAAAAAGATAATGTGGCTGATGGGATTTGAACTCTGGTGCTATGTCTCAGCAGTGCAAGGTCTTACCAATGAGCTACAAACTCTTTCTTGCTGTTTAAAAGCAAAACAAATACTTATAGCATTCACAGGAATTGTAAATACCCCAAGTGTACATTAATTTTTAATGAATTTTCTGTACATAGAATTTGGAGTTGTTACAGTCTACCCTCCTTACAAAAATCTCGTCTTCGAAATTTACAATTTATTTTAAGGACTAATTTACAAATAAGTGATGATATCTTGCACGCATCTCATCTTCTCTTTCCCATGTCGATTCTCCTGGAGTGGCTTTTCTCCACATCACTTGAACCAAGTTGATTTTCTTGTTCCGAAGTGACTTCACTTTCCTGTCCAGGATCTCAACAGGTTGCTGCACACAAGATAAGTCGGGCTGGACCGTGAGCTTGGAATGATCGAGAATATGGCTGGGGTCACTCACATACCTTCTGAGTTGGGATATATGGAACATATTGTGCACTCCTTCCAATGAAGGTGGAAGTGCCAAGCGATAAGCCACTTCACCGACTCGTTCGAGTATGTCGAACGGTCCAATGTACCATGGACTTAGATTACCCCGTCTTTCAAAACGAATCACTCTACGGTTTGGAGATATCTTCATAAATACGTGATCTCTCGGTTGTAACTCCAAATGACGGCGTTTTGCATCAGCCCAGTGCTTCTGTCGATCTTGGGCTATGCGCATTCTTTCCCTGATAGTACGAACTACGTCAACAGTTGCTTCTATCATCTCAGGTCCAAGGAGTTCTCTATCTCCGATGTCGTCCCAACTTAATGGCGATCGACACTTCCTTCCATATAGTGCTGTAAAAGGTGTCATTCCGATACTTGCTTGGTAGCTGTTGTTGTATGAAAACTCCATAAGATGTAAGTGATCTTCCCACGATCCTCCGAAGTCTAGCATACACGCTCTTAGCATATCTTCTAAGATCTGAATAGTTCGCTCAGACTGACCATTTGTTTGTGGATGATAAGTTGTACTGAAGTTCAGACTTGTTCCCAAACTCGCTTGCAGACTCTGCCAAAATTGAGATCGGAATCCGGTGTCACGATCGGAGACAATGCAAACCGGTACTCCATGAAGTCTCACGATTTCCTGTAAGAGTTCATGAGTATCAAAGATAGTACATCTTTGAAGAGTTTAAAATCTTACTTAAATTCTTACCTCCATGTACTTCTTTACTAATGTATCAGTAGATTGGCCAATTCGAAATGGGATGAAGTGAGCCGACTTTGTGAGTCGATCCACAATAACCCATGCCGCATCGTTACCCTTTGTGCTGCGAGGAAGAGCAGTCATAAAATCCATCGTGATGTGTTGTCACTTCCATTCTGGGATAGATAACGGTTGAAGTAGTCCAGCTGTCTTGTGATATTCAGCCTTTACTTGCTGACACACCAAGCATTTAGCGACGCTTCTGGTTATTTCACGCTTCATTCCATGCCACTAGTAATTTTGAAGCAGATCCTTGTACATCTTTGTACCTCCAGGGTATACTGAGTAGGGAGAGCTGTGAGCTTCTTTCATTAACTCATCCCGCACAGAACCTTTTGGTACACACAATCTGCTGCCGTACCTCAAAGATCCGTCTTCATGAATGATGAAGTCTGTTCTGAGTCCATTCTCTACTTGTCCTCTGATCTTTTGCAACTTAGCATCACTTGCCTGAGCTGCTTTGATCTGATTGACAATAGTAGATTGAACTTGTAAGTTCATCAAACTTGAAGCGTTACCTAGCATGACCACTTCAATCTCCATCTGATGTAAGTCTTGTTGAAGGTTCTACCGAGCGGTGAGATTCATTGCTAATGGTTGGTGACTAAGCGCATCAGGTACCACATTCACTTTCCCTGGGTGATATTACAGGTTGATGTTAAAGTCCGCCACGAGTTCTAACCATCGTCTCTGCTGCATATTCAACTCTTTCTGAGTAAACACATATTTTAGGCTCTTGTGATCTGTGTATATGTTCACCCGTTCACCAAGAAGATAATGGCGTCAAATCTTAAGAGCAAAGATTACGGCTGCCAACTCCAAGTCATGCGTCGGATAATTGCGCTTATGAATCTTCAGCTGTCTTGAAGTATAACCCACAACATTTTCGTGCTGATGTAGAACACATCCTAATCCCTTACCGGATGCATCACAGTGTACTTCAAAACCTCTAGATTGGTCCGGTATGACGAGAATAGGCGCTGATGTCAACCTTGACTTGAGTTCTATGAAAGCTTGTTCGCATGCTTCTGGCCACACGAATTCTTCATCTTTACGTGTGAGAATTCTTCATCTTTACATGTGAGCTTGGTCAGGGGTGTTACTATCTTCAAAAATCCTTCAATAAACCTTCGGAAATATCTAGCTAGACCCAAGAAACTTCGAATGTCCTTCATTGACTTCGGTGTCGGCCATTCGCTTACTGCTGAAACTTTCGCTGGATCCATAGAGATTCCTTCGCCCGATACAATATGTCCGAGAAAACCAACTTGATTTAGCCAAAATTCGCATTTGCTATACTTGGCATAGAGTTGATACTGTCATGGGGTTTCTAGGACAATTCTCAAGTGTTCGGCGTGTTCCTTCCGACTCTTAGAACACTAGGATGTCGTCGATGAAGATGACAACAAACTTGTCTAGGTATTCCCGGAAAACTTGATTCATCAGGTTCATGAATATTGCTGGTGCGTTGGTCACTCCAAATGGCATCACAAGAAATTTGTAATGACCATAGCGAGTTCTGAATGTCATTTTATGGATATCAGATTCCTTGACCTTCACATGATGATAACCCTAACGAAGATCTAACTTGGAGAAAACACAAGATCCACTTAGCTGATCGAACAGATCGTCGATGCGCGGTAGTGGATACTTGTTCTTTATCGTTATTTCATTCAAGGCTCTATAATCAATGTACATTCTGTATGAACCTTCCTTCTTCTTCACAAGTAAAACTGGAGATCCCCAACTTGAAGTCCTGCGACGAATCCATCATTTCGCCAATAATTCATCCAACTGAATTCGGACCTCCTTTAAACCTTCCGGACTTAATTGATACGGTGCTTTGATTACCGGTTGTGCTCCTGGTATGAAATCAATGATGAATTCAAGAGCTCGATCAAGAGGCAAAATTGATATATCGTCAGGAAACACATTTCCGAACTCTCGAACTACTTCTGGCTTTGATCCTTCCTCCGCTTGAATTGCCGCAATCACTGCTTTCTTTGGTTTCGCCTTGTAAGTACTTGGCTCCAGGGTACGATCTCCACTTTTGAAATAAAAGACCGGATGTTCTGGAATCTCGAATACTACCCTCCTTTGACGACAGTCGATGGTAGCATAGAATGTTCCAAGCCAATCAATACCCAAGACGACGTCGAAGTTTGGTATGTCCGGTACCTTGAAGTTAGCGTAGAATTCTCTGCTGCAGACAACCACTGCATACAGGTTGTATCCCATTGTTGCCTTTAGAACGCCATTTCCTGAACTGACATTCCAGCTGGATACAAGCGGTGTGACTGAAATCGCATTAGTTCGGACGAACCGTTGTGACATAAAGCAATGAGATGCTCCAGTATCGAATAGTACGAGTGCAGGAAGTGAGGCTACTAAGATTGTACCTAAGTTAATGTGGAATATGTCTTAGGTATAAGAAAAAGATATCTACGTATGTCTATGAACTAAAAGAGAATTTGAAAGGAAAATGTTACCAGTGATGACTTGGCCGATGGCTTCAGCTTCTTCCACGGTTATTATGAAAGCCTGTCGCCTCGGTAGATTGGCTAACTCGAAATGGGATGAAGTGAGCGGACTTTGTGAGTCGATCCACAATAATTCATGCCGCATCGTTACCCTTTGTGCTGCGAGGAAGAGCAGTCACAAAATCCATCGTGATGTGTTGTCACTTCCATTCTGGGATAGATAACGATTGAAGTAGTCCAGCTGTCCTGTGATATTCAGCCTTTACTTGCTGACACACCAAGCATTTAGCGACGCTTCTGGCTATTTCACACTTCATTCCATGCCACTAGTAATTTTGAAGCAGATCCTTGTACATCTTTGTACCTCCAGGGTATACTGAGTAGAGAGAGCTGTGAGTTTCTTTCATTAACTCGTCCCGCACAGAACCTTTTGGTACACACAATCTGCTGCCGTACCTCAAAGATCCGTCTTCATTAATGATGAAGTTTGTTCTGAGTCCATTCTCTACTTGTCCTCTGATCTTTTGCAACTTAGCATCACTTGCCTGAGCTGCTTTGATCTGATTGACAATGGTAGATTGAACTTGTAAGTTCATCAAACTTGAAACGTTACCTAGCATGACCACTTCAATCTCCATCTGATGTAAGTCTTGTTGAAGGTTCCACCGAGCGGTGTGATTCATTGCTAATGATTGGTGACTAAGCGCATCAGGTACCACATTCACTTTCCATGGGTGATATTACAGGTTGATGTCAAAATCCGCCATGAGTTCTAACCATCGTCTCTGCTGCATATTCAACTCTTTCTGAGTAAACACATATTTCAGGCTCTTGTGATCTGTGTATATGTTCACCCGTTCACCAAGAAAAAATGGCGTCAAATCTTAAGAACAACGATTACGGCCGCCAACTCCAAGTCATGCGTCGGATAATTGCGCTTATGAATCTTCAGCTTTCTTGAAGTATATGTTAGTTATATGTATACCCTAGAGGCCATTACTGTACATAGGATGTATATTGTAGTGGATGCTGGGACATATATAGGGAGGACTTTCTTGCTCGACATGATAGTATGCTAACTGGTTGCTCTTTATCTTAACGTGTACACTGATTGTCTCTCTGTTACATGTTGGTAAAGCCCTTAGGATGTGTACTTGACTACCTGGACTATGATGCGGATCATACTAGTAGGGACATGGTAGTCCATAAGTACATCCTTCAAGATCCTTAGTCGCGGGTGTATCGAAACGGGGCATCGATATACCAGAGTAGACTAGCGTATACCTTCTCGACCCATACAGATGGGCGATGGATGATCCCATATCCATTGGTGTTTGACATCAGAGATGATATACGGGTGCTTAGTGGATACTGGGTACACTGGACGGACTCGCCGAGAACTCCCAGATGGTATTATACCTTACGTCAGATGGCAGTTCTCTGGTGACACTGGTACAGGTTAGTCTGTAGACCCGAGATCGTCATAGAGTCTTATGTGATTCCCACTGTGCTTTGATTTCCACCTTACCACGTCCAAGAAGGCGTGCAAAATGGTGGTTTTTGGGTACAGTTCCGAATCACATGGAGGCAATGAGCGATAGGAGGGGATTCGTCTCTCCCGGTATAAGGAGTTGATGTTGCGCTATGTTCGATTGGCTATAGCCGGAAATCCCTGGCCAGGGTTGCTGAGATTTACTGGTAAGTGTTACCAGTAGTTTCTCGAACTGTTATAGACCTCATATCGACACGACTTATCGAGCTACTGGGGTCTGACGTTTACCACCCCTAGGCGAGATATGCGACATATCAGACGAAGAGACCGGACTGTACGATAAGTGTTACTGGTCGGATTCACAAGAGTGTGAGCGGGCTTGCTCGTTGATATTCTGATCGCTCAATACCCGGGTGGCCGTTACGTTTAGCAGACCGCTTGCAGCTTGTGGGTGTTTGATATGATCATCACCTGCTGCCGGCGTATTGATGAGTCTTTAGAGTCCTACACAGAGGTTTCCTGGCTCAAGCGAAACGAAATAGGAGCGCATATGAGATATGTGCGGGACCGAGAATAATACCAGTATGTGATACTGAATTCTATTCTCGCGATTTGTATCATCGGACGGTTATATGAGATATAGCCGGGTTTTCGAATCAAGTGTTGATTCGATACATTGATACACTTGATATTAGTCAGTTATATGCAGTATGACCGGATCATTAAATCAAGTGTTGATTTAATGATTTAATGTATAATTATATATTTGATATATTACTTTACATTAACTAGTATTTGTTCACTTAAGATTGATTATCTCACTTGATTGTGCACATTGTATATATGATATATGTTTGTGCACTAGTTTGTATCATGTTTGATGATACATGCAAACTTGGGTGTGTGTTTACTTTAAACCATGTTTAGGTTAATGGTTAGGGTTTTAAATTAATTATTTATTTTATTCATTTAATTTTGGGCAAGAAATAAAATGGTGGCTTCTTTTGGTTTTTACTTGAAGCTTCATGAAGCTTTGAAAAGCTTTGACCATTTTGTTTCTTTCCTTAACCTAACCATTTACCTAAACCCTAGTTTATTCTCTACATGAGTTTATCTCACCCATGGTTGCAATATGATAGATATCACTTGAATTTTCTTTTTGTGATAATTCTTTTTCTTTCTTCTTCTTCTTCTTCATGAAGAAAAGAAAAGCTTACTAGAAAATTCTAAGTGATGAAATCAAGTGAGAAATCCAAATCCAAAGTGAACCCACTTCCTATTTCTTCATCCTCTACCACTTGCCATGTTGTATAGAGTGTTTTCTTCACAAGGTTCATGACCAAGTGAAGATGGAGCTTGAGTTTGAGTCGCCTCGACGTAGATCATCTTCGGCACCGAAGTCAACCACCTAGCCCGCTCATTTCTCCGATGAAACCGACGCTAGAGTCCAGGATCCCGATGATCGCAGCGGAGGGACGTCATCTCGGAGCTAAAGAAGTGGTGGACCGGATCTACAAAGGTTGTAATCCCTTTCACTTATTAGCAAAGTTGTTTGCTTGCTTGTAGTTTCGCCTATCCTCTAGTTAACGATCTAGTTTAGGGTTTCTCGGCACCGGAAAATTTGAATTTGGTATGGTTGATGCCTTGTGGAACCTCTTGTGTGTGCCTAGTAACCCTACAGTATAACCCACAACATTTTTGTGCTGATGTAGAACGCATCCTAATCCCTTACCGGATACATCACAGTGTACTTTAAAACCTCCAGATTGGTCCGGTATGACGAGAATAGGCACTGATGTCAACCTTGACTTGAGTTCTATGAAAACTTGTTCGCATGCTTCTGGCCACACGAATTCTTCATCCTTACGTGTGAGAATTCTTCATCTTTAAGTATGAGCTTGGTCAGGGTGTTACTATCTTCGAAAATCCTTCAATAAACCTTCGGTAATATCTAGCTGGACCTAAGAAACTTCGAATGTCCTTCACTGAGTTCGGTGTCGGCCATTCGCTTACTGCTGAAACTTTCGCTGGATCCATATAGATTCCTTCGCCCGATACAATATGTTCGAGAAAACCAACTTGATTTAGCCAAAATTCGCATTTGCTATACTTGGCTTAGAGTTGATGCTGTCGTGGGGTTTCCAGGACAATTCTCAAGTGTTCGGCGTGTTCCTTCCGACTCTTAGAATACACCAGGATGTCGTCGATGAAGATGACAACAAACCTGTCTAGGTACTCCCGGAAAACTTGATTCATCAGGTTCATGAATATTGCTGGTGCGTTGGTCACTCCAAATGGCATCAAAAGAAATTCGTAATGACCATAGCGAGTTCTGAATGGCATTTTATGGATATCAGATTCCTTGACTTTCACCTAATGATAACCCTAACGAAGATCTAACTTGGAGAAAACACAAGATCTACTTAGCTGATCGAACAGATCGTTGATGCGTGGTAGTGGATACTTGTTCTTTATCGTTACTTCATTCAAGGCTCTATAATCAATGCACATTCTGTATGAACCTTCCTTCTTCTTCACAAGTAAAACTGGAGATCCCCAACTTGAAGTGCTGGGACAAATCCATCCTTTCGCTAATAATTCGTCCAACTAAATTCGGACCTCCTTTAAACCTTCCGGACTTAATTGATACGGTGCTTTGATTACCGATTGTGCTCCTGTTATGAAATCAATGATGAATTCAAGAGCTCGATCAGGAGGCAAACCTGATATATCGTCAGGAAACACATCGTCGAACTCTCGAACTACTTCTGGCTTTGATCCTTCCTCCACTTGAATTGCCGCAATCACTGCTTTCTTTGGTTTCGCCTTGTAAGTACTTGGCTCTAGGGTACGGTCTCCACTTTTAAAATAAAATACCGGATGTTCTGGAATCTCGAATACTACCCTTCTTTGACGACAGTCGATGGTAGCATAGAATGTTCCAAGCCAATCCATACCCAAGACGACGTCAAAGTTTGGTATGTCCAGTACCTTGAAGTTAGCGTAGAATTCTCTGCTGCAGATAACCACTGGACACAGGTTGTATCCCATTGTTTCCTTTAGAACGCCATTTCCTGAACTGACATTCCAGCTGGATACAAGCGGTGTGACTAGAATCGCATTAGTTCGGACGAACCGTTGCGACAAAAATCAATGAGATGCTCCAGTATCGAATAGTACGAGTGCAGGAAGTGAGGCTACTAAGATTGTACCTAAGTTATGTGGAATATGTCTTAGGTATAAGGAAAAGATATCTAGGTATGTCTATGAACTGAAAGAGAATTTGAAAGGAAAGTGTTACCAGTGATGACCTAGCTGGTGGCTTCGGCTTCTTCCACGGTCATTGTGAAAGCCTGTCGCCTCGGCACATTCGTCCTTGCTAGAGGAGCATTCTTCTGTCCGTTCCTTTGTCCTTGAGGTGAGTTCCTTTGAGCTTGATGGAACTGACGAAGAGGAGATGCAGTCGGTCCACGAGGAGGTGGAGCAGGTAGTGCAAGTCTCGGAGCAGGTGCCTGGATGGCTGGGCGCTGCGAGTAAGTGATTGCTGGTCTAGGTGCAGCATATGGGTTGTGTCTATGAGGACAAGACCCAATATCATGAGTAGCTAAGCCGTAGACTAAGCAAAGGCGATTTTCTCGCCGGCAATCCTTAATCAGATGTCCATCCCTCCTACAATAGGTGCAAAAGGCTAGGCTGGGCCGGTTGTTTGGTACTCCCGGTCTCCTTGGCACAAAAGGTGGCCTTAAAGAGGCTCCTCCTGCCATCAGGTTGGCAGGGCGCTTCATCCCGGCAGACTGAGGTCTGCCCCTCATCTTTACCACTGTCTCATATCGGCGGGCAGCTTTCAGAGCCAATTCGTCAGTTGGGAAATCTCCTGTGGCTAATGCAGCCTGGATCTCCGGGTCTAACCCTTGTTGGAATCGTCGGACTCTGATCTCATCCGTCGGTATCAGGTGTGCCGCGAATCTGTTAAGGTATCGTGTTAGCTGTGTAGTATGTGATATTTGAAAATCAAAATATTGAGACATATCTTACCGACTGAGTATGGTGAACTCAGCATCATACTCATCTACAAATTTGGTCCACATCGAACCCTGTTGCAGATGGATGAATTGTTATTCCATATCAAAGAGGGCAGTCTCGGGAAAGTACTTTCCGTTGAACGTGTCATGAAAAGTCTTCCATTCGATCTTTTGGGTGAGACGGCTTTCTTCTGCCTTCCACCAAACTCGTACATTATCAATGAGCTGCAGCTTTGCAATTCGAACCCAAGCGACCTCTGACACTTGTGCTTGTTAGTTATATGTATGCCCTAGAGGCCATTACTGTGCATATGATGTATATTATAATGGATGCTTGGACATATATAGGGAGGACTTTCTTGCTCGACATGATAGTATGCTATCTGGTTGTACTTTATCTTAACATGTACTCTGATCGTCTCTATGTTACATGTTGATAAAGCCCTTAGGATTGTACTCGACTACTGGGACTATGATGAGATCATATTAGTGGGGCCATGGTAGTCGACGAGTACATCCTATAACTGTTCCTAGTCGAGAGTGTATCGAGACAGGGCATCGATACACCATAGTAGACTATCGTATACGCATCTTGACCCATATGATGGGCAATGGATGATCCCATATCCATCGGTGTTTGACATCAAGGATGGTGTACGGGTGCTCAGTGGAGACTGGGTACACTGGACGGACTCGCCAAGAACTCCCAGATAGTATTATACCTCAGTCAGATGGCAGTTCTCCGGTGACACTGGTATAGAGTAGTCTGTTGACCCGAGATCGTCATAGAGTCTTGTGTGATTCCCACTGTGCTTTGATTTCCATCATACCACGTCCAAGAGGGTGTGCAAAAAGGTGGCTTTTGGGTACAGTCCCGAATCACATGGAGGCAATGAACGATGGGAGGGGATTAGTCTCTCCCGGTATAGGGAGTTGATGTTGTGCTGTACTCGATTGGCTATAACTGGAAATCCCTGGCCAGGGTTGCTGAGATTTACTGGTAAGTGTTATCAGTAGTTTCTCGAACTGTTATAGACCTTAAATCGACACGACTTATCGAGCTACTAGGGTCTGACGTTTACCACCCCTAGGCGAGATATGCGACATATCAGACGACGAGACCGGACTGTACGGGAGTGTTACTATTTGGATTCACAGGAGAATGTACAGGCTTGCTTGTTGATCTTCTGAGCGCTCAATACTTGGGTGGCTGTTATGTTTAGCTGACCGCTTGCAACATGTAGGTGTTTGATATGATCATCACCTACTGCCGGCGTATTGACGATTCTTTAGAGTCCTACACAGAGGTTTCTTGACTCAGGCAAAACGGAGTAAGAGCACATATGTGATATGTGTGGGACCGAGGATAATGCGGTATGTGATACCGTATTGGATTCTCGTAATATGAGATATCGGCCGGGTATATGTGATATAGCCGGGTCATCGTATTAGTCGGTTATATGCGATATAGCCGGATTGTCGGATCAAGTGTTGATTCGATAATTTAATGTATAATAATATATATGATATATTAAATTACATTAACTAATATTAGCTCACTAAAAGATTCTTTTTCTCACTCGGGTAATACATTGATATATATGCGATATATGTTAATTGTATTATTTTATATTGTTACGATAAATATTATATATGTGATATATAATATTGTAACATGATATGATACTAATGCAACATGTTTAGTGGAGATTAAACAGGGTTAGGGTTTGTTTTGGGTTAGTTCCTTCTTGATGATTCTAGAAGGTTTCTTTTTGTTTTGTGCAAGATATTTTCCAATGACTCATGCTTTAACCCAACCCCAACCCTAGCCCTTGGTTAATTCTCTACAAAGGTTTAGCAACATGGTTGCATTATTCATCATTATCTTCTTTACATTATTCATCACAAAAGGATTCTATTATTGATTCATCTTCTTCTTCCTTCTTTCTTTCATGAAAAAAGCTTTCTAGTTTTTTTCCAAGTGATGAAATTGAGTGAGAATAAGATTATAAATGAGAGCAAAAATCCTACTTCATCATCCTCATCTATCCTTGCCATTTATATGAGGGTGTTCACTTCATTTTGTGAGTGTTAGCTTGTGTTAATGAAACTTCAAGGTAGATCATCTTTGTTATCGAAGATCGGAAGTAAGCTTGCATCTTTCTCTTTGCGGAGCCTCTCGAGAGTCCAGAACACGATGATCGTAACGAAGGGACCACAACACGGAGCTTATGAAGTGAAGGACCGGATCTACTAAGGTTGTAATCCCTCTCACTTAATTTTAAAGTGTTTAACATACTTGTTTTCGCATAAACTCTAGTTTAAAGATCCGGCTTTGGGTTGTTCGGCACGGCTAAAATTTTAATCGGGTATGGTTGATACCTCGTAGACCCTTGTGCGTATGCCTAGCATCCCTACAGTGCTGCTGCCAGGTCATCTTCAATACTCTGAGCCTATTCCTCGGCTTCTAAGGTCTCTCCTTTCCTGAGAACTGCTTAGGGTGCAAAGCCCTGAATTGCTTCACCCCAGGTGCTTCTGCCTCGGGACAGTTCATCAAGATAGCAGTCGGCTGTTGCTGTCCCTCCAGGAGGCTACGGATCACCTCAAGTAGTACCGTCTGCTCATTGATCGGAGCAGTTACAGCCGGTGCAATTGATAGGGGTGGTGGAGTGTTGTTGAAGTTGATACTGGTGTTGTTTGGGGAATCCATAACCTTAAAAGAAAATTTGGGTTAGGACAGATTCAAAATATATGAAATTGGAAGATTCAAGGAATATGAATTGTAAAGAATGTTTTTAGTTGCTGGTTCTTGTATTATATTGCTTAGGTTGTCCATGCAGAACTGACATGTATGTACATACAGAGCTGACATGTATGTCCACACATAGCTGACCGGCATGGGCCACCAACTAAACCTGTCACGCCCCGCTTCCCAGAGGACGCGACGAGGCCGCTACGTATTTACTCAGAAGTAAACACGCTAAGCGTATCTAAGCAATATAAAATAAAATATACACAATAGACAAAATGTAAATGAACATAAACTTTATTTATTAATATTCTTTTTACAATACAACTGAAATGAAAATATATGTACTGAAAGCAATGCCTAAATAATGGCATAACAGAAATGAAAATGAAATGTACAAGTAAACTAGAGCTCCGGGTCGAAGGCTAGCTGATCCAAATCGTCGCTGGTGGGCTCTGTCTCCAGAAGGTCCGAATCACCTGACAACATTCCAAAGAAAGAAGAAAGGAATGTCGTCAGTGAACAATCGCTCGGTAAATCCCAAAAGTAAGAAGAGACAGAATAGACAGAAGGAGAATGCGACTTTTAAAGTTGTATTATATTGTTAACGTTGTTGTTTGTAGCTTGGTACAGAAAATTCCAGTATATACGAAAGGAGTCTCACTATCCCGGAGACTAAGGTATACGGAGTACAAGGAACCGTTCAGCCACGGTACAGCGGCAATGGAGATTCAGGTTAGGTGTCTTATGGTTGCAGTCTCGTGCAACTTTTAACACCTTCCGTACTAATCTACCCCTTATAACCCCGCGATGTCTTGTTTGTATTGTATTATCTTGTATTATAAATTGTATAGATGGATGACTTGCCGAAACCATGATATCGGTAATGGAACGAATATAATAGAAGAACATGTAAATGGAATATATCCATGGTTTGGTTCGGTCAATACAGATTAATATAGATTGAATAGATGGATTCATATTGAATCATATTGTATTATAGTTTGTACTTGAATCACATTCAAGTCAGATTGATTAGATTGAGACTCGGTCTGAGTCAGACACTTTTAAAAGAAGTTGAAATCCTGATTGTTTTGGTGTTATCGGTAACTGCTGCACATGGACGGCGGGATTTATGTTTTTTCCCAAGACAATTACCGTGTTGATAATACCGTTTGTTAAGTTATCTACCTTAAATAGGAAAGCACCCATATCTCCGGCTCCCTGAGGCTCAAGAGACTGGTCCCGCTTAAACCTATGTTTACTAGGGTCCTTATTGTAATTTAGTATAACTTGAGGCGGTTTTATGTAAAAATTGTTTTGGTATAATTTCAAAATACACCTCAAACATTTAGTTATCTTCTTTAGGGTTTTCATTGATGTATATTTTATAAATGTGACATTTCTAGTGAATAAAACCTAATTTCATAATAAATGGTATTTATTTGTAATATGAATATTGTTTTGAATTATCATGGCAGTTTCATGTAATATTTGAATTCTTTTCTTGAGTTTTGAAAACATGGAATAATATATATATTTAAAATAAGTATTTTGGTGTTATATATATATATATATATATATATATATATATATATATATATATATAACGAAAATAAATTTATTTATTTTCTTGTAAAAATCTCATTTTCTAAAGAAAAATGTATAAAAATTCCATCGAGATCGAATGCTCCTTGCGGAGGTCTGCATCTCGCTCTACTAAGCCCGAGAATGTGCGATAATACACACCATCCCGAACGGGGTCCCCAAAATGGGTTGTAGAGACGCAATTGCATGGAAATGTTTTAATACATCTTTTAAAGAAAACGGTTTTAAAAGTTAAAGGGATTTATTTGCAAAGTCGTATTTTTCGTATTCTATTGTCCCAAAATTTATCGTGCTATGATAGATATGTGTGTTGTGAGGAGGTGGGTCATTATCTCGTGGACTATCTAAAGGTATAGCAAGGTATAAAGGTTTTAATGTCGAAATGAATAATATGTGGTATTTTTATGTAAAAATGCGATAATTGTCACAAAAATGATTATTTTGATCTGAAACTTGTTTTGTTAAGTTTTTTAATGTTTGTTAGGAAATATGTGAGAATATGAATTTATCTTGATTAAGAAAAATATAGTTTTTAAAGAAAACCGAATCGGAAGTCGGACTAACTCCGCTTCCTTCGGGTTTTAGAAATGAAACTTGTTAAAGACGAAGATGAGAGATAGAAATGGGACTTACTGGCTATAAAGAAAGAGGGGAGAGAGAGGAAGAGTAAGGAAGTGACGGTGCGTCGTTTCGTCGCCGGAAACTCCTCGTATCGTCGCCGAAACTTTGTCGGAGCTTCGCCCTTTGCTAACTCCACTTGCACAATGTAAGACTTGGGAATTCTTGAGAGTTTTGGTAGGGATTTGTGAGTGGGTAGGGGTGATGTAAATCCCCGTTTCCATTCTAATAAAAGTTCCCGATTCTCTGAATTCCAGTAGTTTCTTTTCTTTTTCTTTCATATTTGAATTGGTTGTTTAAGCTAAATAATTGTATTTTTCCAAACCCTAAAGTTAAAACCCAAAATTTAAAACCTAAGCCTATTAAACTAAAACCCAAACCCTTTATTAAAAACCCTCAGCCCATTCTCAAGTTTTTCAAATAAATCCTTTAATTAATTCAGCCCTGCCTACTTTAAAATAAATCCCTTATATTTATCCCTGGCCCATTCGATGCTCCAGCCCACAGCTCATATAATCCTTCAATCATTTTTATATTCCGGCCCACGAGAATTTTTTTAAAGGGAATTTTATCCTCATCCCAATTTTTTTTCACGGCCCAGCTTCCTCTAACCGCGCCCGCGCCCGCCTTCTTTCGAATCCAACCCGACCCGTTACCAAATCCCTTCATCTTCCCCACGTCCAAACTCCCGCTCGTTTTTCCTTTCCCACGTCGCGCCGTTACGCCCACGTTGCCCTCGCCGTCGCCCACGACCCCGACCACGACTCTCTCAAACTCTCACTCCCCAACTCCTCACCTCCCTCTCACCTCCAAACTCCTCAAAACTCTCTAACCCCTCGAGTTTTTCCCCCACGAACCCACTGCAAAAACTTCAGACTACGACCTCGATGACGACGACGAACCTTCCTCCGACCCCCTTCTTCATCACCTCACCCTAACCTCCTCCTTCATCAACTTCAGCCCCTTCACACCCAACTTCCCTGCACTCAACCCAATTGCAACAGAGCTCGGACACCCTACACCCCTCGACGCCGGCGAGCCCCACTTCGCCTGAACCACCTCTGCGACCCTACACCCCCTCAGCACCACCCTTATATCTCCAGACCCGACCCCCACTGCTCCCCCTCTCTCTCTCCAAAACCACACAAAAAACCCATTTTCCCCCTCACTGCGCACTCTCCGTGCACGCTGCTGGAGCGATGCCGTCGACCGTCGTCGACCCCAGTACACTCGCAGAGGATCAGCAAGCACTCCTCAACCTCCAGGGACTGTGCAACGACTCCGGACAACTCCGACGTAAAACCCGTGTTTCGATCGAAGCTCGCGTGAATCGGTTTCACGGCGTACATCACGCGTTTGTGACGCCGTTGCTGCATTGCGACCCCGAGATATCTCCAGGCAAGTGTTTACTTGCTTCATGCTAAAATATTAGTGGTATAGACCTAAAATATCTAGTTTACGGATTTGTCGAATACCGATACATAATATGACCTATGTGCTCGATGCTAATCTCGCATGAAAATGATTGTCTATTTTGACGGAAATTGATATTTTCCATTGGCCCAAAGGATGACAAATATAGTGTAGGAACCTCGCTGGAAAATACGATTGTTAGAGACAAAAATTGATACCCCCAAATATGCCATTAAAACTAGAATTTCCTCGTACCAGAAAATGAATAAAATCACCATAAATTATATTCAAAATGGAATGATGCGTTCGAGGGCTTAAATCGAAGAAGACTCGACGATCTTTAACCCTATGTAAAGTTATAATGATTTATGTTCAGTAATTATGATGATAATTGGATCGGAATGCGACTCTGGACTGCAGTCCAGAGCGTTTCTGATTATTGTGTGCTGTCCCAATATCTGTGCCACTGTGCTTCTTGAAGCCGTATGTTATGGAACCCTACAGTAGATTAAAGATAACTCTGTTAGCTAAATAAAACAGGTGATTCCATTCCCTTTCATCGCCATTTGCTATTTTAAACTGTATTTAAAAGGGCAGAACGTATATCTGTCCAGAACAGATTCAGAAATGACATATTGAGATTAAACTGTGTATAACTTTCAACGTACAGATGCGATTGAGGATCCGTCTGTTGCGTTGAATACTTTATAGAAAACCCTATATTTCATTCAGCAGTATCATCGCTAAATTCTGAACCCAATAGAGTGCAATTCGTGTCGCGAAACGGACGTTCAGTTCTGAAACTGAATTTCCAGCCGCGCGCACTTAAAATGAAACTGCTATATCTTGAAAACCGGAATCCCGATTGAACTGAAATAAATTTTGATGAATCACTGACTAAGTGTTCTATTTATCTTACTTGTATCATTTTGCTGAATTCTTAACACAGTAATTAATGCAATTTATTTTAGTTAATGATATGCGTGTTGATTCATAACATACAGAGCTCATTGGTAGTATACATACATATATCATACCCTTGCCATATGCTCAATGTTAGTATGTGTGGACATTGCATTATCGTGCGTGATAGATATTGGTTTAGGAGTGACAAGTACATCAATGGAAAATGAAAATCCGTGATAGTGATTGATACAGTGAACAGTGATAAAACCGTGCCATTGGTATACTTGTACACAACTAGATCAATATCATAATTAGTTAGAATCTGGGGAAAAAGGGGAAATCAAAGTGCAAAGAGTATCGTATTTAGCGGGACCGTGTTTAGAGGATGATCATTCGAACAGAGATACTGATACATGTAGGATAGGATCTAGCGATCCGGCTGACAGGGTTATGTCCCGAGCATGTGGGCCGTTGTCTCGGGTATGTACGAGACTCCTGTTAAACATGATCCTCCTTCCACTATGTGATTTCAAATACGACCTAGAGACCGATAGGGACACATAACATATTCTGCATCATATAGTGACATAGTGATTACTTGCATTGTTCTTACACCAGTATTACCTCATATACCTGTTTCACCTCATTATAATAAAATTGTTATTGTGTCGCTCTGACGACCTGAGTATGCATGCTCAGATCCCGCGGGAAGACCAGCACAGGAGACGGATCTACCCTTCGAGTTCACGGAGATTTAGACTGGTGTACTTTCTATTTTTCTGCTTTCCATAAAAGTGATCGTAAGTTTGACTTTGGTTAGTATTTGTTCTTGTTATCTGTAATTTGTGAACAATGGAATATTAATGTAATAGATTAGTGATGTGATTCCTTTACCACTGCGCTTTATTTACTGATTACCATGCAATGCTAGAAGCCGAAGTGTGACTACGACGGGATGATTCCTTGACCGTAGGAGCATGGCTGGCCTAGTCATCCCTCGTTTTCCGTATTTTGGGAAGCAGGGCGTAACATGGTTTAGTTGGTATCAAAGCCTGTGTTTAGTATCAAGGGATAACATTAACTATGCTGTATTACGTTATTCTTGTTTCACTACTCTTGATTTCCATCCTTGAATCTGATCCTATCCTTTTGAATCTTCCAGTGATATGACGTCCCCGAACGACCCCTCCTCGGACTCCAGCTCTCAGGACCGCACGGAAAGGATACTCAGCGCACTGACCACTCTCGCGGAAGCTCAGGAGAGGAAGACCGACTTACTCACTGAGGGACTCAGGGCGATTACCGCCACAGGAGGACCCTCCGCACTTATTGCCGCCCCCGAGGGCGTTGTTCCACCAGCTTATCATGCTAGGGCTGGTACAGTAGCAGACTTCCGACGGTTACACCCAGTTGCGTTTACCGGGCTAGCTGAACCCCTTGAGGTTGAGCAATGGCTGGTGAACATGGAGAATTTATTGACAGCCGCCAGGGTTCCAGAGGAAGACAGAGTGGACGTGATAAAGATACAATTAGAAGACGAGGCCCGCACATGGTGGTCGGTGGAAGAGAGCAGACGTGACAAGCCGATCGAATGGAGCAAGTTTAAGGAGTGCTTCCTAGATCATTACTTTCCTTCCACAGCCAAGGCAGAAATGGAGGAGAGGTTTATTCTTTTGAAGCAGAATGGACGCCCAGTGGATGTTTATGCGGAAGAGTTCAACCGCTTGAGTCGTTTTGGTCCGTACATGGTCGCCTCCGAGGTTACCAGGGCCAGACGTTTCCTTCAGGGGTTAGATTTTGAGTTGCAGCAGTTGATTGCATCATTGGATTTACAGACTTTCGCATAGGTGCTCAATGCAGCGAGAGTTCAGGAGCAATTGATTAACAAGTTCAGGAGACCCCCAGTCGTTCCAGCACGTACCCACACGCCATCTCGAGGAGCCATACCGGTTCACAGAGCAGGAACGACACAAATGAAGCGCCCGTTCATACCACAGCATCGCCCCCAGAGACAGGGCGTAACTTGCGGCTATTGCGGTAGAGGAGGGCATACCCAGAAGGACTGTCGCCGTGCCAAGGGACAGTGTTTGATTTGCGGTTCCAGTCAGCACAAGATTGGCAGTTGCCCTGAGCGAGCAGAGGTACAGGGAAGTTCTGGACCGCCACAGCAGAGGCCGCAGGAGCAGAGACAACCCTTTACAGGTCGCGGTCAGGGACGGGCTTTCACCTTGACCGCCGAGCAGGCCGAGGCGTCAGGAGACGTGGTTACAGGTACTCTGCTCATACATTCCTTGCCAGCTAGAGTACTTTTTGATTCAGGAGCATCGCATTGCTTCTTGTCTGAGCATTTCACTGATACACACTCAATACCACATGAAACACTAACAAAGGGATGGGAAATTCATACGGGTAATGGCATCATAATATCTAATCGAGAATGTAGATTATGCCCGGTTGTAGTGTGTGGCAGGGAATTCTATGCGAATTTCCTCCTAATTGGGACAGGCAGTTACGACGCAATTCTTGGGATGGATTGGATGAGCACTTTCCATGCTGTAATCGATTGTCGTGCAAGGAATGTGATCTTCCGCATTCCCAATCACCCGGAGTTTGTTTTCGAGGGCGGAAGCGAATCTTTGGAGCCAGCTAAATACAGAGCAAAGCCTAAGGAGCTGACAGCTATGGAGATTGATAGGAGCCCAGCCCCAGAGATTGTTCGGGACTTTCTGGACGTTTTTCCCGAGGATTTACCAGGTCTACCACCTCCTCAAATTTTGGAGTTCTCAATCGACTTAACTCCAGGCACAGCCCCAGTATCCAGGGCCCCATACAGAATGGCACCAGTTGAGTTGGCGGAATTGAAGAAGCAGGTTGAAGAACTTTTGCAGAAAGGATTTATTCGGCCAAGCGCCTCACCGTGGGGTGCACCAGTTCTATTGGTAAAGAAGAAGGATGGATCGTTGCGAATGTGTATAGATTACCGGGAGCTGAACAAGGTCACAATAAAGAACAAGTACCCAATACCGCGCATTGACGACCTATTTGATCAGCTAAGTGGAGCCAAGGTTTTCTCGAAGTTGGACCTCCGTTCTGGGTATCATCAAATCAGGGTAGCAGCCGAGGATGTGTGCAAGACGGCTTTCAGGACCCGATACGGACATTACGAGTTCCTTGTGATGCCGTTCGGCGTTACCAACGCCCCAGCAATATTCATGGACTTGATGAACAGGGTGTTCGCAAAATACTTAGACACGTTTGTCGTTGTGTTTATCGACGACATACTTGTCTACTCGAAGACTCGGGAGGAGCACGCTGAACATTTGCGCACGGTCCTACAAATTCTTCGGGAGGAGAAGCTGTATGCGAAGCTAAGCAAGTGTGAATTCTGGCTCGACAAGGTACAGTTTTTGGGACATATTGTTTCGGGCGAAGGCATCTCGGTGGACCCGGCAAAGATAGAATCTGTCAGAGATTGGCCGACGCCGAAGTCAATGGCTGAGATCAGGAGTTTTCTGGGATTGGCAGGTTATTATCGAAGATTCGTCCAAGATTTCTCCAGAATCGCGGAACTATTGACGAGGCTAACACGGAAGGACGTGCCGTTTACATGGACAGAGGAGTACACTCAGGCATTCGACACACTAAAGCAGAAATTAACCACGGCGCCTATTCTTACTGTACCAGATGATTCCGGTGGTTTGGTGATATACAGTGATGCCCCAGGGAAGGGTTTAGGCTGTGTTTTGATGCAGCACGGCCGAGTGGTTGCTTACGCCTCTCGACAACTGAGAAATCACGAGAAGAACTACCCCACACATGATTTGGAGCTAGCTGCGGTAGTCTTTGCGTTGAAGATTTGGAGGCACTATCTATTGGGTGAGAAAGTGGAGGTGTACACAGATCATAAAAGTTTGAAGTATGTTTTCACCCAGAAGAAACTAAACATGAGGCAGCGCCGATGGCTAGAGCTAATGGCAGATTACGACTTGGACCTTCAGTATCACCCGGGGAAGGTGAATGTTGTACCAGATGCGCTTAGTCGTAAGCCAGCGGTCATGATGTTGACCAATCAGAGGAGCATTATTGAGGATTTCCAGAGACTTGCACTTGAGGTCGTTACGCCGAACGCACTCAGTCAAATTTGGCAACTACAGGTGCAATCTTCCCTGGTGGATCGCATCAAGACTGCACAAGTGGACGATCCCCGATTGCAAAAGTTCAGAGAGGAAGTGAAAGCTGGACTGAGAACGGATTTGATTATACATGAAGATGGCTCACTGAGATTCGGTAGCAGACTCTGCGTACCTAAGGGAGGTGTTCGAGAAGAAGTTTTGGCTGAAGCACACAGTTCAGCTTATTCTGTGCATCCGGGAAGTACGAAAATGTATCAGGACCTAAAGCAGCACTTTTGGTGGAACGGAATGAAGTGGGAAATTGCGAGGTTCGTATCCAGGTGCTTGGTATGTCAGCAGGTGAAGGCGGAGCATCAGAGGACAGCAGGACTGTTACAACCCTGCCGATACCGGAATGGAAGTGGGAGCACATTACTATGGATTTCGTGACGGCCTTACCACGGAGCCCTAGGGGCAATAACGCCATTTGGGTTATCGTCGATCGCCTCACAAAAGCTGCACACTTTCTACCTTTCCGAGTGGGACAGTCGACAGAATCATTGGCAGAAAGATATATGCAGGAGATTGTACGACTTCACGGTGTTCCAGTCAGCATTGTGTCAGACCGGGACACGAGATTCTTATCGCACTTTTGGAAGAGCTTACAGGAGAGCTTGGGTACCCGCCTTAATTTCAGCACAGCTTATCACCCACAGACGGATGGGAAATCCGAGCGTACGATTCAGACGCTCGAGGACATGTTGAGAGCCTGTATGTTGGACTTTCAAGGTTCTTGGGAGGACCATCTGCATCTAGTCGAGTTCTCTTATAACAATAGTTATCAGTCTAGTATTCAGATGGCTCCTTTTGAAGCACTATACGGGCGGAAATGTCGATCCCCAGTATGTTGGGATGATGTGGGAGAACGAAGACTACTGGGCCCCGAACTCATTGTTCAAACAGTCGATAAAGTCCAAATGATCAGACAGCGTATCAAGGCGGCTCAGGATCGACAGAAGAGTTAGGCAGATACCGGCAGAAGGGCACTTGAGTTCGAAGTCGGAGATCATGTGTTCTTGAAGATTTCCCCTTCTCGTGGAGTTATCAGGTTCGGAAGTCGGGGAAAACTTAGTCCCCGTTTTATCGGACCTTTTGAGGTGCTAGAGCGAGTAGGAGAGATGGCCTATCGACTTGCCTTGCCTCCATCGCTAGCTGGTGTGCACAATACCTTCCACGTGTCACAGTTGCGGCGTTACGTTCGAGATGAGAGCCATGTTCTGGACCATTCGGAGTTAGTTTTGGGGACTGATCTGTCATACGAGGAGCAGCCTACTACCATTCTCGACCGCAGAGAGAAAGTGCTGAAGAATAAGGTCATTCCGTTAGTCTGAGTGTCTTGGGGCGGTCGTTCCCCAGGAGAATCCACCTGGGAGCGGGAGGAAGATATCCGTGATCGTTATCCACATCTCTTTGTTTAGTACATTTTCATGTATCTTTGTTAAATTTCGAGGACGAAATTTTTGTTAAGGGGGGTATGATGTAAATCCCCGTTTCCATTCTAATAAAAGTTCCCGATTCTCTGAATTCCAGTAGTTTCTTTTCTTTTTCTTTCATATTTGAATTGGTTGTTTAAGCTAAATAATTGTATTTTTCCAAACCCTAAAGTTAAAACCCAAAATTTAAAACCTAAGCCTATTAAACTTAAACCCAAACCCTTTATTAAAAACCCTCGGCCCATTCTCAAGTTTTTCAAATAAATCCTTTAAATAATTCAGCCCAGCCTACTTTAAAATAAATCCCTTATATTTATCCCTGGCCCATTCGATGCTCTAGCCCACAGCTCATATAATCCTTCAATCATTTTTATATTCCGGCCCACGAGAATTTTTTTAAAGGGAATTTTATCCTCAGCCCAATTTTTTTTTCACGGCCCAGCTTCCTCTAACCGCGCCCGCGCCCGCCTTCTTTCGAACCCAACCCGACCCGTTACCAAATCGCTTCATCTTCCCCACGTCCAAACTCCCGCTCGTTTTTCCTTTCCCACGTCGCGCTGTTACGCCCACGTTGCCCTCGCCGTCGCCCACGACCCTGACCACGACTCTCTCAAACTCTCACTCCCCAACTCCTCACCTCCCTCTCACCTCCAAACTCCTCAAAACTCTCTAACCCCTCGAGTTTTTCCCCCACGAACCCACTGCAAAAACTTCAGACCACGACCCTCGACGACGACGACGAACCGTCCTCCGACCCCCTTCTTCATCACCTCACCCTAACCTCCTCCTTCATCAACTTCAGCCCCTTCACACCCAACTTCCCTGCACTCAACCCAATTGCAACAGAGCTCGGCCACCCTACACCCCTCGACGCCGGCGAGCCCCACTTCGCCTGAACCACCTCTGCGACCCTACACCCCCTCAGCACCACCCTCATATCTCCAGACCCGACCCCCACTGCTCCCCCTCTCTCTCTCCAAAACCACACAAAAAACCCATTTTTCCCTTCACTGCGCACTCTCCGTGCACGCTGCCGGAGCGATGCTGTCGACCGTCGTCGACCCCAGTACACTCGCAGAGGATCAGCAAGCACTCCTCAACCTCCAGGGACTGTGCAACGACTCCGGACAACTCCGACGTAAAACCCGTGTTTCGATCGAAGCTCGCGTGAATCGGTTTTACGGCGTACATCGCGCGTTTGTGACGCCGTTGCTGCATTGCGACCCCGAGACATCTCCAGGCAAGTGTTTACTTGCTTCATGCTAAAATATTAGTGGTATAGACCTAAAATATCTAGTTTACGGATTTGCCGAATACCGATACATAATATGACCTATGTGCTCGATGCTAATCTCCCATGAAAATGATTGTCTATTTTGACGGAAACTGATATTTTCCATTGGCCCAAAGGATGACAAATATAGTGTAGGAAGCTCGCTGGAAAATACGATTGTTAGAGACAAAAATTGATACCCCCAAATATGCCATTAAAACTAGAATTTCCTCGTACCAGAAAATGAATAAAATCACCATAAATTATATTCAAACTGGAATGATGCGTTCGAGGGCTTAAATCGAAGACGACTCGACGATCTTTAACCCTATGTAAAGTTATAATGATTTATGTTCAGTAATTATGATGATAATTGGATCGGAATGCGACTCTGGACTGCAGTCCAGAGCGTTTCTGATTATTGTGTGCTGTCCCAATATCTGTGCCACTGTGCTTCTTGAAGCTGTATGTTACGGAACCCTACAGTAGATTAAAGATAACTCTGTTAGCTAAATAAAACAGGTGATTCCATTCCGTTTCATCGCCATTTGCTATTTTAAACTGTATTTAAAAGGGCAGAACGTATATCTGTCGAAAACAGATTCAGAAATGACATATTGAGATTAAACTGTGTATAACTTTCAACGTACAGATGCGATTGAGGATCCATCTGTTGCGTTGAATACTTTATAGAAAACCCTATATTTCATTCAGCAGTATCATTGCTAAATTCTGAACCCAATCGGGTGCAATTCGTGTCGCGAAACGGACGTTCAGTTCTGAAACTGAATTTCCAGCCGCGCGCACTTAAAATGAAACTGCTATATCTTGAAAACCGGAATCCCGATTGAACTGAAATAAATTTTGATGAATCACTGACTAAGTGTTCTATTTATCTTACTTGTATCATTTTGCTGAATTCTTAACACAGTAATTAATGCAATTTATTTTAGTTAATGATATGCGTGTTGATTCATAACATACAGAGCTCATTGGTAGTATACATACATATATCATACCCTTGCCATATGCTCAATGTTAGTACGTGTGGACATTGCATTATCGTGCGTGATAGATGTTTGTTTAGGAGTGACAAGTACATCAATGGAAAGTGAATATTCGTGATAGTGATTGATACAGTGAACAGTGATAAAACCGTGCCATTGGTATATTTGTACACAACTAGATCAATATCATAATTAGTGAGAATCTGGGTAAAAAGGGGAAATCAAAGTGGAAAGAGTATCGTATTTAGCGGGACCGTGTTTAGAGGATGATCATTCGAACAGAGATACTGATACATGTAGGATAGGATCTAGCGATCCGGCTGACAGGGTTATGTCCCGAGCATGTGGGCCGTTGTCTCGGGTATGTACGAGACTCCTGTTAAACATGATCCTCCTTCCACTATGTGATTTCAAATACGACCTAGAGACCGATAGGGACACATAACATATTCTGCATCATATAGTGACATAGTGATTACTTGCATTGTTCTTACACCAGTATTACCTCATATACCTGTTTCACCTCATTATAATAAAATTGTTATTGTGTCGCTCTGACGACCTGAGTATGCATGCTCAGATCCCGCGGGAAGACCGGCACAGGAGACGGATCTACCCTTCGAGTTCACGGAGATTTAGACTGGTGTACTTTCTATTTTTCTGCTTTCCATAAAAGTGATTGTAAGTTTGACTTTGGTTAGTATTTGTTCTTGTTATCTGTAATTTGTGAACAATGGAATATTAATGTAATAGATTAGTGATGTGATTCCTTTACCACTGCGCTTTATTTACTGATTACCATGCAATGCTAGAAGCCGAAGTGTGACTACGGCGGGATGATTCCTTGACCGTAGGAGCATGGTTGGCCTAGTCATCCCTCGTTTTCCATATTTTGGGAAGCGGGGCGTAACATGGTTTAGTTGGTATCAAAGCCTGTGTTTAGTATCAAGGGATAACATTAACTATGCTGTATTACGTTATTCTTGTTTCACTACTCTTGATTTCTATCCTTGAATCTGATCCTATCCTTTTGAATCTTCCAGTGATATGACGTCCCCGAACGACCCCTCCTCGGACTCCAGCTCTCAGGACCGCACGGAAAGGATACTCAGCGCACTGACCACTCTCGCGGAAGCTCAGGAGAGGAAGACCGACTTACTCACTGAGGGACTCAGGGCAATTACCGCCACAGGAGGACCCTCCGCACTTATTGCCGCCCCCGAGGGCGTTGTTCCACCAGCTTATCATGCTAGGGCTGGTACAGTAGCAGACTTCCGACGGTTACACCCAGCTGCGTTTACCGGGCTAGCTGAACCCCTTGAGGCTGAGCAATGGATGGTGAACATGGAGAATTTATTGACAGCCGCCAGGGTTCCAGAGGAAGACAGAGTGGACGTGATAAAGATACAATTAGAAGACGAGGCCCGCACATGGTGGTCGGTGGAAGAGAGCAGACGTGACAAGCCGATCGAATGGAGCAAGTTTAAGGAGTGCTTCCTAGATCATTACTTTCCTTCCACAGCCAAGGCAGAAATGGAGGAGAGGTTTATTCTTTTGAAGCAGAATGGACGCCCAGTGGATGTTTATGCGGCAGAGTTCAACCGCTTGAGTCGTTTTGCTCCGTACATGGTCGCCTCAGAGGTTACCAGGGCCAGACGTTTCCTTCAGGGGTTAGATTTTGAGTTGCAGCAGTTGATTGCATCATTGGATTTACAGACTTTCGCACAGGTGCTCAATGCAGCGAGAGTTCAGGAGCAATTGATTAACAAGTTCAGGAGACCCCCAGTCGTTCCAGCACGTACCCACACGCCATCTCGAGGAGCCATACCGGTTCACAGAGCAGGAACGACACAAATGAAGCGCCCGTTCATACCACAGCATCGCCCCCAGAGACAGGGCGTAACTTGCGGCTATTGCGGTAGAGGAGGGCATACCCAGAAGGACTGTCGCCGTGCCAAGGGACAGTGTTTGATTTGCGGTTCCAGTCAGCACAAGATTGGCAGTTGCCCTGAGCGAGCAGAGGTACAGGGAAGTTCTGGACCGCCACAGCAGAGGCCGCAGGAGCAGAGACAACCCTTTACAGGTCGCGGTCAGGGACGGGCTTTCACCTTGACTGCCGAGCAGGCCGAGGCGTCAGGAGACGTGGTTACAGGTACTCTGCTCATACATTCCTTGCCAGCTAGAGTACTTTTTGATTCAGGAGCATCGCATTGCTTCTTGTCTGAGCATTTCACTGATACACACTCAATACCATATGAAACACTAACAAAGGGATGGGAAATTCATACGGGTAATGGCATCATAATATCTAGTCGAGAATGTAGATTATGCCCGGTTGTAGTGTGTGGCAGGGAATTCTATGCGAATTTCCTCCTAATTGGGACAGGCAGTTACGACGCAATTCTTGGGATGGATTGGATGAGCACTTTCCATGCTGTAATCGATTGTCGTGCAAGGAATGTGATCTTCCGCATTCCCAATCATCCGGAGTTTGTTTTCGAGGGCGGAAGCGAATCTTTGGAGCCAGCTAAATACAGAGCAAAGCCTAAGGAGCTGACAGCTATGGAGATTGATAGGAGCCCAGCCCCAGAAATTGTTCGGGACTTTCTGGACGTTTTTCCCGAGGATTTACCAAGTCTACCACCTCCTCAAATTTTGGAGTTCTCAATCGACTTAACTCCAGGCACAGCCCCAGTATCCAGGGCCCCATACAGAATGGCACCAGTTGAGTTGGCGGAATTGAAGAAGCAGGTTGAAGAACTTTTGCAGAAAGGATTTATTCGGCCAAGCGCCTCACCGTGGGGTGCACCAGTTCTATTGGTAAAGAAGAAGGATGGATCGTTGCGAATGTGTATAGATTACCGGGAGCTGAACAAGGTCACAATAAAGAACAAGTACCCAATACCGCGCATTGACGACCTATTTGATCAGCTAAGTGGAGCCAAGGTTTTCTCGAAGTTGGACCTCCGTTCTGGGTATCATCAAATTAGGGTAGCAGCCGAGGATGTGTGCAAGACGGCTTTCAGGACCCGATACGGACATTACGAGTTCCTTGTGATGCCGTTCGGCATTACCAACGCCCCAGCAATATTCATGGACTTGATGAACAGGGTGTTCGCAAAATACTTAGACACGTTTGTCGTTGTGTTTATCGACGACATACTTGTCTACTCAAAGACTCGGGAGGAGCACGCTGAACATTTGCGCACGGTCCTACAAATTCTTCGGGAGGAGAAGCTGTATGCGAAGCTAAGCAAGTGTGAATTCTGGCTCAACAAGGTACAGTTTTTGGGACATATTGTTTCGGGCGAAGGCATCTCGGTGGACCCGGCAAAGATAGAATCTGTCAGAGATTGGCCGACGCCGAAGTCAATGGCTGAGATCAGGAGTTTTCTGGGATTGGCAGGTTATTATCGGAGATTCATCCAAGATTTCTCCAGAATCGCGGAACTATTGACGAGGCTAACACGGAAGGACGTGCCGTTTACATGGACAGAGGAGTGCACTCAGGCATTCGACACACTAAAGCAGAAATTAACCACGGCGCCTATTCTTACTATACCAGATGATTCCGGTGGTTTGGTGATATACAGTGATGCCTCAGGGAAGGGTTTAGGCTGTGTTTTGATGCAGCACGGCCGAGTGGTTGCTTACGCCTCTCGACAACTGAGAAATCATGAGAAGAACTACCCCACACATGACTTGGAGCTAGCTGCGGTAGTCTTTGCGTTGAAGATTTGGAGGCACTATCTATTGGGTGAGAAAGTGGAGGTGTACACAGATCATAAAAGTTTGAAGTATGTTTTCACCCAGAAGAAACTAAATATGAGGCAGCGCCGATGGCTAGAGCTAATGGCAGATTACGACTTGGACCTTCAGTATCACCCGTGGAAGGTGAATGTTGTACCAGATGCGCTTAGTCGTAAGCCAGCGGTCATAATGTTGACCAATCAGAAGAGCATTATTGAGGATTTCCAGAGACTTGCACTTGAGGTCGTTACACCGAACGCACTCAGTCAAATTTGGCAACTACAGGTGCAATCTTCCCTGGTGGATCGCATCAAGACTGCACAAGTGGACGATCCCCGATTGCAAAAGTTCAGAGAGGAAGTGAAAGCTGGACTGAGAACGGATTTGATTATACATGAAGATGGCTCACTGAGATTCGGTAGCAGACTCTGCGTACCTAAGGGAGGTGTTCGAGAAGAAGTTTTGGCTGAAGCACACAGTTCAGCTTATTCTGTGCATCCGGGAAGTACGAAAATGTATCAGGACCTAAAGCAGCACTTTTGGTGGAACGGAATGAAGCGGGAAATTGCGAGGTTCGTATCCAGATGCTTGGTATGTCAGCAGGTGAAGGCGGAGCATCAGAGGACAGCAGGACTGTTACAACCCTGCCGATACCGGAATGGAAGTGGGAGCACATTACTATGGATTTCGTGACGGCCTTACCACGGAGCCCTAGGGGCAATAACGCCATTTGGGTTATCGTCGATCGCCTCACAAAAGCTGCACACTTTCTACCTTTCCGAGTGGGACAGTCGACAGAATCATTGGCAGAAAGATATATGCAGGAGATTGTACGACTTCACGGTGTTCCAGTCAGCATTGTGTCAGACCGGGACACGAGATTCTTGTCGCACTTTTGGAAGAGCTTACAGGAGAGCTTGGGTACCTGCCTTAATTTCAGCACAGCTTATCACCCACAGACGGATGGAAAATCCGAGCGTACGATTCAGACGCTCGAGGACATGTTGAGAGCCTGTATGTTGGACTTTCAAGGTTCTTGGGAGGACCATCTGCATCTAGTCGAGTTCTCTTATAACAATAGTTATCAGGCTAGTATTCAGATGGCTCCTTTTGAAGCATTATACGGGCGGAAATGTCGATCCCCAGTATGTTGGGATGATGTGGGAGAACGAAGACTACTGGGCCCCGAACTCATTGTTCAAACAGTCGACAAAGTCCAAATGATCAGACAGCGTATCAAGGCGGCTCAGGATCGACAGAAGAGTTAGGCAGATACCGGCAGAAGGGCATTTGAGTTCGAAGTCGGAGATCATGTGTTCTTGAAGATTTCCCCTACTCGTGGAGTTATCAGGTTCGGAAGTCGGGGAAAACTTAATCCCCGTTTTATCGGACCTTTTGAGGTGCTAGAGCGAGTAGGAGAGGTGGCCTATCGACTTGCCTTGCCTCCATCGCTAGCTGGTGTGCACAATACCTTCCACGTGTCACAGTTGCGGCGTTACGTTCGAGATGAGAGCCATGTTCTGGACCATTCGGAGTTAGTTTTGGGGACTGATCTGTCATACGAGGAGCAGCCTACTACCATTCTCGACCGCAGAGAGAAAGTGCTGAAGAATAAGATCATTCCGTTAGTCCGAGTGTCTTGGGGCGGTCGTTCCCCAGGAGAATCCACCTGGGAGTGGGAGGAAGATATCCGTGATCGTTATCCATATCTCTTTGTTTAGTACATTTTCATGTATCTTTGTTAAATTTCGAGGACGAAATTTTTGTTAAGGGGGGTATGATGTAAATCCCCATTTCCATTCTAATAAAAGTTCCCGATTCTCTGAATTCCAGTAGTTTCTTTTCTTTTTCTTTCATATTTGAATTGGTTGTTTAAGCTAAATAATTGTATTTTTCCAAACCCTAAAGTTAAAACCCAAAATTTAAAACCTAAGCCTATTAAACTTAAACCCAAACCCTTTATTAAAAACCCTCAGCCCATTCTCAAGTTTTTCAAATAAATCCTTTAATTAATTCAGCCCAGCCTACTTTAAAATAAATCCCTTATATTTATCCTTGGCCCATTCGATGCTCCAGCCCACAGCTCATATAATCCTTCAATCATTTTTATATTCCGGCCTACGAGAATTTTTTTAAAGGGAATTTTATCCTCAGCCCAATTTTTTTTTCACGGCCCAGCTTCCTCTAACCGCGCCCGCGCCCGCCTTCTTTCGAACCCAACCCGACCCGTTACCAAATCCCTTCATCTTCCCCACGTCCAAACTCCTGCTCGTTTTTCCTTTCCCACGTCGCGCCGTTACGCCCACGTTGCCCTCGCCGTCGCCCACGACCCCGACCACGACTCTCTCAAACTCTCACTCCCCAACTCCTCACCTCCCTCTCACCTCCAAACTCCTCAAAACTCTCTAACCCCTCGAGTTTGTCCCCTACGAACCCACTGCAAAAACTTCAGACCACGACCGTCGACGACGACGACGAACCTTCCTCCGACCCCCTTCTTCATCACCTCACCCTAACCTCCTCCTTCATCAACTTCAGCCCTTTCACACCCAACTTCCCTGCACTCAACCCAATTGCAACAGAGCTCGGCCACCCTACACCCCTCGACGCCGGCGAGCCCCACTTCGCCTGAACCACCTCTGCGACCCTACACCCTCTCAGCACCACCCTCATATCTCCAGACCCGACCCCCACTGCTCCCCCTCTCTCTCTCCAAAACCACACAAAAAACCCATTTTTCCCCTTACTGCGCACTCTCCGTGCACCCTGCCGGAGCGACGCCGTCGACCGTCGTCGACCCCAGTACACTCGCAGAGGATCAGCAAGCACTCCTCAACCTCCAGGGACTGTGCAACGACTCCGGACAACTCCGACGTAAAACCCGTGTTTCGATCGAAGCTCGTGTGAATCGGTTTCACGGCGTACATCGCGCGTTTGTGACGCCGTTGCTGCATTGCGACCCCGAGATGTCTCCAGGAAAGTGTTTACTTGCTTCATGCTAAAATATTAGTGGTATAGACCTAAAATATCTAGTTTACGGATTTGCCGAATACCGATACATAATATGACCAATGTGCTCGATGCTAATCTCCCATGAAAATGATTGTCTATTTTGACGGAAACTGATATTTTCCATTGGCCCAAAGGATGACAAATATAGTGTAGGAACCTCGCTGGAAAATACGATTGTTAGAGACAAAAATTGATACCCCCAAATATGCCATTAAAACTAGAATTTCCTCGTACCAGAAAATGAATAAAATCACCATAAATTATATTCAAACTGGAATGATGCGTTCGAGGGCTTAAATCGAAGCCGACTCGGCGATCTTTAACCCTATGTAAAGTTATAATGATTTATGTTCAGTAATTATGATGATAATTGGATCGGAATGCGACTCTGGACTGCAGTCCAGAGCGTTTCTGATTATTGTGTGCTGTCCCAATATCTGTGCCACTGTGCTTCTTGAAGCCGTATGTTACGGAACCCTACAGTAGATTAAAGATAACTCTGTTAGCTAAATAAAACAGGTGATTCCATTCCGTTTCATCGCCATTTGCTATTTTAAACTGTATTTAAAAGGGCAGAACGTATATCTGTCCAGAACAGATTCAGAAATGACATATTGAGATTAAACTGTGTATAACTTTCAACGTACAGATGCGATTGAGAATCCGTCTATTGCGTTGAATACTTTATAGAAAACCCTATATTTCATTCAGCAGTATCATTGCTAAATTCTGAACCCAATCGGGTGCAATTCGTGTCGCGAAACGGACGTTCAGTTCTGAAACTGAATTTCCAGCCGCGCGCACTTAAAATGAAACTGCTATATCTTGAAAACCGGAATCCCGATTGAACTGAAATAAATTTTGATGAATCACTGACTAAGTGTTCTATTTATCTTACTTGTATCATTTTGCTGAATTCTTAACACAGTAATTAATGCAATTTATTTTAGTTAATGATATGCGTGTTGATTCATAACATACAGAGCTCATTGGTAGTATACATACATATATCATACCCTTGCCATATGCTCAATGTTAGTACGTGTGGACATTGCATTATCGTGCGTGATAGATGTTGGTTTAGGAGTGACAAGTGCATCAATGGAAAGTGAATATTCGTGATAGTGATTGATACAGTGAACAGTGATAAAACCGTGCCATTGGTATACTTGTACACAACTAGATCAATATCATAATTAGTGAGAACCTGGGGAAAAAAGGGAAATCAAAGTGGAAAGAGTATCGTATTTAGCGGGACCGTGTTTAGAGGATGATCATTCGAACAGAGATACTGATACATGTAGGATAGGATCTAGCGATCCGGCTGACAGGGTTATGTCCCGAGCATGTGGGCCGTTGTCTCGGGTATGTACGAGACTCCTGTTAAACATGATCCTCCTTCCACTATGTGATTTCAAATACGACCTAGAGACCGATAGGGACACATAACATATTCTGCATCATATAGTGACATAGTGATTACTTGCATTGTTCTTACACCAGTATTACCTCATATACCTGTTTCACCTCATTATAATAAAATTGTTATTGTGTCGCTCTGACGACCTGAGTATGTATGCTCAGATCCCGCGGGAGGACCGGCACAGGAGACGGATCTACCCTTCGAGTTCACGGAGATTTAGACTGGTGTACTTTCTATTTTTCTGCTTTCCATAAAAGTGATCGTAAGTTTGACTTTGGTTAGTATTTGTTCTTGTTATCTGTAATTTGTGAACAATGAATATTAATGTAATAAATTAGTGATGTGATTCCTTTACCACTGCGCTTTATTTACTGATTACCATGCAATGCTAGAAGCCGAAGTGTGACTACGGCGGGATGATTCCTTGACCGTAGGAGCATGGCTGGCCTAATCATCCATCGTTTTCCGTATTTTGGGAAGCGGGGCGTGACAGGTGATATGAAGGGTGGTATTTATAGGAAAAGCTAGGGTTTAGTGTAGTGAATGGGTGTATTAACATTTGTAATAATAATAGGTTAAATATGAATTTTGTTGTGCTCTGTAAATGTGCAGAGAATACCAACAGTGTAGGGGGAGTGGGGTAGGTCAAGGGGTTCTCGGGTGAGAAGATGAAAGCATTAGGGACAGGTTGGACCAGCGGTGCCGGGCCTCCATGCACAAGTCGCCGGGTCTTTACCTACGGAGAGTGCTGGGTCTTGGGCCATGTGTCCTTGTCGATTCAATTTCCCTCATGCTTATGTTTATTTATTCTGTAACTTATCCTTTTACGTGTAGTGCATGTGAAAACTCTTAGGCTTCTAAAAGATTAAAAGAAATTAAAACAAAAAGATAATGTGGCTGATGGGATTTGAACTCTGGTGCTATGTCTCAGTAGTGCAAGGTCTTACTAATGAGCTACAAGCTCTTTCTTGCTGTTCAAAAGCAAAACAAATATTAATAACATTCACAGGAATTGTAAATATCCCAAGTGTACATTAACTTTTAATGAATTTTCTGTACCTAGAATTTAGAGTTGTTACAGGAGGTGTACACAGATCACAAAAGTCTGAAATACATGTTCACTCAGAAAGAGCTGAATATGAGGTAACACGGGTGGTTGGAATTGATGGCAGATTACGATATTGATCTGCAGTATCATTCAGGGAAGGTGAACGTCGTTCCTGATGCTCTCAGTCGCAGGCCGTCAGCAGCGTTGCTGACTTGTCAGAAAGGGATTCTCAATGACCTTCAGAGACTCGAGTTAGAGGTAGTTACACCGGGTGTGTTCAGACAGCTCTGGCAGTTGCAAGTTCAATCATTGCTTATAGATCGCATTAAAGCTGCACAGGCTGGAGACTCTCAGTTGCAGAAGTTCAGAGGGTTAGTTGAGGCTGGTTTGAGGACGGATTTGCAGATTAACGGAGATGACTCTCTGAGATTTGGCAGTCGGATGTGTGTTCCAAAGGAAGGTATTCAAGATGAAGTTCTAGCTAAGGCATACAATTCCACTTACTCGGTGCACCCTAGTGGCGCCAAGATGTACCGAAACCTGAGGAAGCACTTTTGGTGGAACGGAATGAAGAGGGAGATTGCTCACTCTGTCTCCAAGTGTCTGGTATGCCAACAGGTGAAAGCCGAGCATCAGAGAATAGCTGGGTTGTTGCAACCGCTTCTAATGCCAGAGTGGAAATGGGAGCACATCACCATGGATTTTGTGACGGCAGTGCCTCAAAGTCCAAAGGGTAATAATGCAGTCTGGGTTCTTATTGATTGTCTCACGAAGGCAGCATATTTCATACCTTTCCAAGTCGGACAATCGACGAAGTCGCTTGCAGAGAAATATATGCAAGAGATTGTGAGACTGCATGGGATGCCCGTTAGTATCGTGTCTGATCGAGACACCGGGTTCATTTCCCATTTCTGGAAGAACTTACAGGAGAGTTTGGGCATGCGTCTCAAGTTTAGCAAGGCCTCGCGACCGTCGCCTCAAGACCCGCGCCCACCTCCGCAACGACCTCGCCTTAGACCCAACAACCTACATCTCCTCCCTCTTCTCCCCCAACGACTCTTTTTCCTTTTCTCCCGCTGCCTCCGTGAGACCCGCGCCACCTCGTCGCCAACGGCCGTATGATCTACCCACCGACCCCCACGATCTCCTCAACGTCGGTCTCCCTCAACCGAGTCCCTCTCCCTTCTTTTCCCATCTTGCTCCATCTCACTCGTCCTCACTCTCCTTCGTACCCCTCCAAGCTTTCTCCAACACCACACCCCACCCCCTCACCACCACCCTTCCCGACTCCCCCACGACCACCGCTGCCAGCCGACGCCGTTTCTGCTGCTGAGCCAAAACTCCAGCACCCATGTCGCCAGAGCCTCCACCATCTCCATCACCTCAACCCACCGTCGGCGACCCTGAGATCCTCTGCAAACTCCCCTGCAACTGTCGACACCATCATCATCAACGTCGACCTTTTCCTCCCTCGGCTCCTAACGAGGCCACAACCGAGCAACTCATTGCACCCCGCCTACTTCCCTCGATCCCATCAACTCCGAGCAATCCCCGTGCTACGCTGTGCCCGCCTCTATGCCACGTTGTGCCTGCCTCCGTACCACACCGTGCCAGTCCCCATGCCACGCCGTGCCCACCTCTGTGCCACACTGTTCCAGTACCTATGCCATGCCGTACCCCGATCCAGTGCACGCACCGTGCCCACTCCCGCACCAGCATCGCATCCGGTACCGTGTCGCGCTGTGCTACTCCCGCACCGAGCCAAGACCACGCCCACTACCGTGTCATACCCGCGTCGTCACTGTACTCAGTACTGGATCTCCACGTATCGCGCTCACGCCACACACCGTGTCCAACATCACATCGTCTCGTGTGTCGAGACAAAATTCGCAAGTGGTGTCGTTTTTATATCAGCGACCGAAGGCAAGTGAAGCCCTCACTTGCTTTAACATACTATGAACTATGATTTCATGCTAGAATTATATTAGATAAATTATTACGATGTGTTAAGTAGTATACTATCACGTATATATTGTAAGCCATCACTGCATTTTCATGGAAAACCGTAGGAATCCTAAGATTTTAGTTTTAAGCGTAATCGGATCTAAAATATCATATTAATATTGTGTGGAATTTTAAGTATTAGATACCATTTTAACGTGTTGGGCAAAACCGACTTTAATTCGATGGCTCTTGATATTGTACGCTAAGTGTTCGATATCGTGAACTGATAACCCCGTCAAACATGCTTAAAGCTTTACCAATAATTTCTTTTGCTACTTACGAATATTATGTAGAAAACTGAACTCAAATAACAAATCATCGCGCAAGGAATGACGTCCCAAAGATGCGATGCCAAATCTGGCTTTACTGTATACGTAGTAGTGTTAAATTGATATTAAATTAGTTACATGTCGGAATGTAATGTTCTACGACTCATATCGAAGCCGACTCGATAAAATAAAACTCTATATAGTTTATCTTTCGATACCAATAGACTACAGCAACAAGAACTGACTGGGAATGCGGCTCTGGACTGCAGTCCGGGGCAGCATTCCACAAGGATACCTGAATTTAAGCGCCTGCACGTCCCTACATAAAACTGAAAATGTGCAAAGTTTGATATAGTTGCGTAGAAATTTAGTTATCCAACATATGGATCTAATCTCGTTCAGTTACACTGTCAATTGGTATTTTGTTTATATTTTAGATTGTCGACGCATTCTGCAGTTTCTGCATTGACATTTTTCTTTCACCTTCACACTAAACATGACATATCTTCTAGTACAGAAAGGCTATCATGGATCCACTTGATACTTCAGAAACCTAACAGATAGAACTAGGTTTTATTCAACTGGGGCAACGTCTGAATCTAAACACAATCCTTAATAAACCCCGCGTGAAGTAGAACTTTCAGTTTTGAAACTGGAATTCCAGCAACTGATCACTGATTTAAAATGATGATAAGTACCTAACCTAAATTCCTATTGACATGAAACTAATTTCACCGCTTAGATAATTAAGTATACTTTGTACGTCTTTTATATTGTTTTGGTTGATTATATACGTGTGATTTATGGTGAATTTTTCAAGTCATATGGCGTTGACTGTCATAACTTAGTGAATATATGTTCAGTACATTTCTACCTTATTTTGTGTTTTCTTTATACCTTCTGCACAGTGATCGTATATATTGAGACATAGAAACTGATTTACATTGTCGATATATAAGTGTTAGTGATTGGGTTGTGGCAAGTACAATGGTGAACCAGTGATTGAAAGTGATATTGATAAGTGGAAGCATAATTGAAAGTGAAAGCGATACGTATTTGTTTACAACCTATCTAATACCTGAACGCATGCTATAATCTGGGGAATGGGGAAATCAAGGTGGAATTGAACTCGTATTTAGCAAGGTACAGTGACTTAGAGGATGATCATTCGGTATTAGTGATACACACACACACACACATTAGGTCGTGGGTCTAGCGGCACGGCTGCAGGGTTATATCCCGGGCAACAGTGGCCCGTAGTCTCGGACATGCACGAGACCCTTGTTAAACATGAGCATCCTTTCCACCAATTGATTTCATTGACTTAGGGACTGATAAGTAGTGACATACACATTGCCTGGTTTACTGACATGATACATATATCGCGCTGTGCATATTCAAATGATATTCATTATTCTCATATTTCTATATTCTGTCGCACCTTTTATATTTGATTACATTGTACGCGCATTATATATTTATTGCTATATGTGTCGCCCTTACGACCTGAGTATGCATGCTCAGAGGACGAAGTAGACCCAGCTAAGAAGCAGGACCTGCCATTCGAGATCGCGGAGGTTTAGACCGCGACACCAGCGCCGCTCTTTTTGCTATAAGCATATTGTTATTTCGTTGGTTAGTTATTTCTTTATGCAAAATAAATGTATCTCGGGCTATTTTATTTTAATACAATAAAGTTGTGAACTGTGATTTTTTTCACTCTAGTACTGTTTACTGACTACCATGTAATGCTAGAAGCTGAAGTGTGGCTACGGCGGGATTATTCCCTGACCGTAGGAGTATGACTGGCTTAGTCACCCCTCGCATTCCCTATTTTGGGAAGCGGGGCGTGACAGAAACGATTACCGACGATGAACAAATAATACAACTACGAAAAACAAACAACTTGCTATGCCATGCTTCCCAAAATATACGGTAACGAAGTTGATAATATGGTCCACAACGTATTTATACCGAGAGTACATCCTCTAGATATGAATACACTGTGCGTCTAACAATAATATCACAAGAAATAATAAATATTTTTCGAAATAAAACAAACAAATAAATAGTCCAACATTATCACGTCACCAATAATTCACTAACAAAGTCATGTTGAAAGCCTTGAAACAATTAAGAAATTATTTGCATAACGAAAGTTCAATAGAACATGAAAAATAGCAAGGACTTGAAAGGCATGAACGAACTATTCAGAATTCAATTATCACTCTGATTGATTTGCAAAAAGCTCCGAGTTTTTCGTAGAAAACTCCTGTTCTCCCTGAAAATCCTGATCGGCTTTCAACCCTAACGAACATTTCAATCAAACATAAATGTCCGTCAGAAAGCTGGAGCGCATGTAAGTCTCTCAAGTAATGTGAAAACAAAAGCGCAAATAACAGAAGGCATGAACAAGAACAATAAACATACATAAATGAATATCTATCAATGATAAGAAGCAACATGTAAACTAATGAAATCAATAGTTCATGAACATAAATAAGTGCATATAGAGATATCTTGTTTGCATGGTATAACTTATCTATCGTTCATCTTAGTCTAGCGAGGGTGTTGGACTAGGTTTAAAGAGTATTCTGTTAGTCCCACGAAACAACATCAGCATGAGTTAGGGTTAGCTTTCATCAATGTCCGGAATCATGGCTTCACGACAGAGGACTTCTGATCAGAGTGTTTCGTTTTATACTGACGAAACACGGCTACACGACAGAAATAGTGGAGGACTCTTGATCAGCAAGTGTTTCATTTTATATCGACGAAACACGACTATACGACCATGTAAGTTAGCATTCCGTCTATGCTCGGAACTACGACAACATGTGGGGACTCACGAAACCTTTTCCATTACCATTACTAAATTATCCCAACCCCGCGTTAATTGTTCATGCACTTAACCGACGATATTGGACTTGCAAGAGTATACATTAGAGTATGAACCATTAACAATGAGCCATTCTTTCTATAAACCATGTGATATCAATAATCAAGGAGCCCTCTTACAAGTCTTCGGTTAAATACTTGATCATACGATATAACATGTTATCATTCAGAATAATAAACAGTCACTCCATAAACTTAAACCGGCATTCAAATTTCAGATCTTACAGGTATAAACAAGAAAGTTAGGGTTTTCTGTTACGAAGATCGTACAAAAAGAATTTCCAAATTCGGGTATCAGGAATTCGAGTTATGAAGGGTTTATTTCAGGTTGCGCTTATATTTCAGCCACTATTTTAGAAAGTAGGGTTTATGTGAAAGTGCGGTTTCATGGTGCTTTCGTGCAGAATTTTAGATCAGTATAAATTGAGGAAATATGCATCACTCAGCGTACTTATGCAATATGTAAAGGTTGCCTAGTTTGGAGTTCTGAGGTGTGAGCTACAACCATTTAAGTGATTAGTTTTACTGCTGTTTTTCTAAAATTTAGAGAGCATAGCGAAGAAGGAAACCACTAAGTCGTCGTCCAAAAGAAAAGATTTGGTCCTAATTAAAATTACAGTGATTGAGGCATGAGTTTACTGTAAGTCTCAAAAGGCGAATTTGCAAAATCTATTTCGATGAATTTTTATAAAAAAAAAAATTAAGTTGGCAATGTCACTGGATTCCAGCTAACAGGACAGAAACGCGCGACAAATCTAAATTGCATAAATCTAAGCCCTCGGTTCAGAATTTGATATAAATTAAAATATGAAAGTTGTAGGAAACTCTTTTCTCAATTTTTCTAGAAAAAGAAGCAGGTCATTGGTTATAGAAATAACAAGATACATGCATTTAAAGTTCACAACCAGTAACAGTCCAAGTTTCGCACAGTACAAAGTCTGATCTTAGAGGACTTAAAACTCATAAAAGATGTTGTTATTGGGTTTCGGGTTCAACAGAGAAAATGTGAGTGCATGTGCATTGAAGATTTCATATTAAGGACAGTAACTTAAAAGAGAACCGTATGATAGACTTCTGCCCTAATTAATACAGATTGCGTGGTAAAAAATTTAGCCAACAGAAAAATACAAAAGAATTGCAAATAACGTTCTATCATGATAGACTAACATTAACGATCAATGACATCTAGGATGAGAAGGCGATTATAAGATCTAGGGTTTGAGAAGACTTACAGTCTAGACAATCTAGGATTGTCCAATCGTGTAGAGTAAACCTCGATTCGATCGAGATTCGACGTAGTCGATAATTGAAGGAGCCTCTTCTCCAATGATCTTCTTTCTTCTTGCTAGGGTCCTTAGGTCTTAAGAGAAAATCAGCAAGGAGAGGAAAAAGGCAGAGGAAGATGATGTATTTTCAGAGTGGAGGAAAAAACGACTGTAGAAAGAAAAGGAAAAAGAAAAACTAGGATTTTAGGGATGTTATTAACAGGAAGGGAAAAATAAATGACAGAGAAAAGGAGATATTTATTAAAGAAGTAGAAATATGTTTAGTTTTATTTTGAATTAAAAAAAAGAGTATGCATGATTGCAATCCTACAAATCTGAACTTCTGAGATTCTCTTTAATTTGAGAGGATTATAGGATTTTTCAAAAATAATATTTTTTACCAAAAATAAATGTCGCGTCAATGTTCAATCCTATGATCTCTAGAACAACACCTCAATGTCTTAACCAAAGAGATACAAGTAATGACTATGCATATAATAAAAAAAACACATATATACCGAGTTTTAAAAGTAAATAATTCTTTTTCGTTTAGTCAAAACAAATCATTTCAAACCCAACATATATATTTTTTAAACAGTATACTAAAGACATGATCGTTACAACACCAAGCAACAAGTACACAAAGATATACCTGGGTTCGGCGCAACTAGCACCTAATCTTGCCCTCACGACGAGAACTTTCACTATAGAAAGAATTATACAATATTTACGTCGATTTCACCGACATTACTTCGACTTCCAATACAAATTTCTCACAATATATCAACTCCCCGCTCCCAAAATTGCACTAGACCTTTCTAAGGTTATCTAGTAATTTTATGGATTTTTAAAGTTTTTTCTTGGCTTCAAAACACAAAGGAATGGGCATACATTTATAGGATTTGGATAATTGTTAAAATAACCTCAGGACCCAAAATATTTTGTTCCAGACCCTGACTTCATCATCCTAGAGGCAGGAGACACCCACGAGCATTGACTCGCGCGTGGGTCTCGGGCGCCACCCATGAGGCAGCCGCCCATCCTCCTGCCAACCATGTAGGCCCATGATAATCCCTAACCTCTCTAATCTCTCCCACGCTTCTTCTTTCTGGACATCGCATCAACGCACGGTTGGAGAAATTGGTTTCGGTTTCGGTTTCGGTTTCGGTTTGAATTTGATCGGTTTTTGTAGGATTCAGATAATTTCATTAATTCCATTCAGAGTTTTTGATTTTTTAAATTATTTATATGCATGCATGCATAAATAATTCTTTTATATTATATAATAATTATAGATAGAACTAAGCAGTTTCGGTGAATAACTAAGTTCCAAACTATTGAACTACCAAAGTATTGAATAACCAACTAGCTAGCTTCGTAACTAAATTAGCAAACACATCATTTAAAGCTAATGTTGATAGCATTCATTTCTAAAGCAGCGGTAGTGAATAACCATTAGCCATAAGATTAATTTAAAGTTATAATAAGAATCACTGCTTTTCTAACTAGAACACAGCGGGACACGTGGCAATTACTTATTTTCCCAATTAAGGTATAAAAAAATTTAAGAAATTTTTCGCATCTTTTCCTTATCTCTAGAGTTGACACCTTGATGGAGGTCCTTTTCGGGTCTCCGTCAGATGTTGTCTTCCGCTGATCTCCCGGTGGATTTCGGCGGTGATCTTCTGTTGTGTGTGGGTCTCAATGGGTTTTGAGGAGATTGGTGATTTGAGGAGTTTAGCGCCGAATACTTGTAAAGAAGTCCCGGGGTGGTTTGGTACCACCGAGGACCCTCCGACGATCAAGTTAGTACTAGATCCGAGCAGAGTAACGGCTAAGTGGAATCAAGAATGGCTTACTTGACCCCTCTGTGATGGGGGTTTATATAGCGGCGGCAGCACGCAGCAGCAGGCGCGAGAATCTCGCCGGCAGTTACGCTCCCGACGTCACGCCCGTGTAAAAAGCGATTCGCCCATTATTGGGGATCGTGATGGCGTGGAACGCGGGACGTTGTTGGCAGAGAATCTGCGCATGGCGAGATTTGCGGAGCGACGGTTACGCCTGTGAGTGGTGGAGTTGGTGTTAGTTGTATGTATGCCCTAGAGGCCAGTATTGTACAGATGATGTATATTATATTGGATGCTTGGACATATATAGAGATGACTTTCTTGCTCGATATGATAGTATGCTATCTAGTTACTCTTTATCTTAACATGTACACTTGTCTCTTTAAACTGTCTTATAGTTACATGTTGATAAAGCCCTTAGGATGTGTACTTGACTACCTGGACTATGGACTATGATGCAGATCATACTAGTGGGGACATGGTAGTCCATAAGTACATCCTTCAAGATCCCTAGTCGTGGGTGTATCGAGACAGGGCATCGATATACCAGAGTAGACTAGCGTATACGCTTCTCGACCCATGAGATGGGCGATGGATGATCCCATATCCATTGGTGTTTGACATCAGAGATAATATACGGGTGCTCAGTACAGACTGGGTACACTGGACGGACTCGCCGAGAACTCCCAGATAGTATTATACCTCACGTCAGATGGCAGTTCTCAGGTGACACTTGTACAGGTTAGTCTGTAGACCCGAGATAGTCATAGAGTCTTGTGTGATTCCCACTGTGCTTTGATCTCCACCTTACTACGTCCATGAGGGCGTGCAAAACGGTGGTCTTTGGGTACAGTCCCGAGTCACATGGAGGCAATGAACGATAGGAGCGGTTTCGTCTCTTCCAGTATTGGGGGTTGATGTTGCGCTGTGCTCGATTGGCCGTAACAGGGAAGTCCCTGGCCAGGGCTGATCAGAGATTTGCTGGTAAGTGTTACCAGTAGTTTCTTGACCCGTTATAAGCCTCACATCGGCACGACTTATCGGTTATTGGGGTCTGACGTATACCACCCCTAGACTTGATATGCGACATATCAGACGAACAGACCGGACTGTACGGTAAGTGTTACAGGTTGGATTCACAGGAGTGTGAGCGGGCTAGCTCGTCGATCTTCTGATCGCTCAATACCCGGATGGCCGTTACGTTTAGCAGACCGATTGCGGCTTGTGGGTGCTTGATATGATCATCATCTGCTACCGGCGTATTGACGAGTCTTTAGAGTCCTACACAGACGTTTCCTGGCTCAAGCGAAACGAAATAGGAGCGCATATGAGATATGTACGGGACCGAGAATAATGCGTGTATGTGATACCGCATTTCATTCTCGCGATGAATGTTTTGATTGGTTATATGCGATATAACCTAGTTATCGAATCGTAGATTGATTCGATAAATCGATACATTCAATACTAGTCGGTTATGTGCGACATGACCGGGTCATTGAATCAAATGTTGATTTAATGATTTAATGTATAATTATATTTTGATATATTACTTTGCATTAACTAGTATTGGTTCACTTTAAAATGATTTTCTCACTTGATGCACATTGTATATGTGATATATTTTTGTGCACTTGTTTGTATCATGTTTGATGATACTTGCTCACTTGGGTTTGTATAAAGATTAAACCATGGTTATATGAATGGTTAGGATTTTGTTTATTTGCTTGTTTATTTATTTATTCATTTTGGAAAATACATGAGAATGGTGGCTTATTTTGTTTGTATATGTTGAAGCTTCTTGAAGCTTTGAAAAGTCCACCATTCTTATCTCATCCTTAACCCTAACCATTCCTACTAACCCTAGTTTACTCTCTACACTTGACTATGGTTAGGATATGATAAGTATTCATATTTGTTTCTTTTTAAATAAGACACTTATCATATTCTTTCTATTTCTAGCTTCATCTTCTTCCTCATCTTAAAAAGAAAAAGCTTGATACCATCAATGGCAACTTGAGTTCTAAAGTGAGAAATCCAATTCTAAAGTGAACCCACCTCCTATTTCTTCACCCTCTACCTCTTACCAAGTTGTTTTGGGTGTTTTCTTCACAAGTCTCACAAATTTGTGAAGTCGGAGCTTGAACTTGTGATGCCTCGACGTAGATCATCTTTGGCACGAAGCCGACGACCTAGTCCGCTCATTTCTCCGATCAAGCCGACGATTGAGTCCGGGATTCGAGATGGACAGCGAGAGGACGCCTACGTGGAGCCAAGGAAGTGGACATCCGGATCTACAAAGGTTGTAGCTTCTTATCTTTAGTTAAGTTGTTAACTAGATTCGTTTTTCGCCTAAATTTCTAGTTAACGATCCATATTAGGCTTTCTCGGCACCCGTAAAATTTGAAATTGGCATGGTTGATGCCTTGTGAGACCTCTTGAGAGTGCCTAGGAACCCTACAGTGGTATCAGAGCCTAGCTAGAGCATTAGGCGAAATCTAGACGATGTTTGAAACCCGATCGAACCGAAACCCTAAAACCCAAAATGCTCTCTGGAAATTTTCTGAAAATTTGGATTTTTGTCAATTAAAAATAGGCAGAAAAATAAGCAGGGTGTTATTTGAATTAATGTGAAATACGAGGACCTGAATCGATTTTTCCACCGCGGAACCGCGGCACAAGCTAGGTATGTGCGGCGGTTCCGCGGCCGTCCTGTCCCCTTGTCTGGTGATTTCTGCACAGTAACTCATATAATTTAATGCCATATTTTCTGGGTATTTTTATTGTGACTCTACAGATGAGTATTCTAGGGTTGTATTGGGAATCAATGATTCGATCGGATTTTCAAATTTTGTCTGTGTGGTTTTCCGGATAATTTTCGAATATGTTAAAAAGTTCGACCGGATGTAAATACCCAATCTTTCCCCTGCCCGGAAATTTCCAATTGTTGGATTTTTCCATAGTTTAAAGACGTTCTAAGTAGTGCAAGTAACGCGATGGTCCCTCTAGAAGACAACAAACCTTAACTCGATTATGTGACCGTCTTGAACTGCTCTTTGAACCTTCGGGTTTGGGGCAGTACGGCGTGCCATATGTGAGGCGTTGGCTTGACCCTTCTACGGCTGGACCGTTGGTACTGAGGCATGAAGTGAATGTCTTTGAACCTAATTCATGTGTTGAACGGTTTCGGGAAAACTTGGGTGTTCGAATGTTCGATCGGAAAGTTTAATATATTCTATTTATCCGGAATGGGATACAATAATTAGAATTCACAAACAGTTATGAGATAACTGGATGAATGTTATAAATCTAGCGGTTTAGTCTCACTTGATATTGAAAAGAGTTTTCGATGATAGGACTAAAATGCGGGGTTTATAATTGTTAGGCATGTGATGTCTAAGTATTTCATTTGATTAGGCATGCGATGTCTAAAAAGGTTGCGGATTCCAATTGTTGTAGTTTAACACTTTCTTTTCTGTGACCGTAAGTGTAATATGTGATATCGCCGGTTTCGTTGCTATATGTCAACGACAATTGGGATGCGCATATTTGCTTACGTTGATGACATGTGATGTTATGTGTTGCAAGATATGTTATATTGGATTGCCGTGTTTGAATAGCCGGGGGTTTTTATGTGAGATGAGTGTTTTTCATTTTCATTCATGTAAAAACTTGTATGTAATATTCTTTTATTGGGGCACTTCCAGGTTGCGGAAGTTGTCACCCTTTGTATATTATTTACTTTTCCGCATTAGAATAGACCCAAGGAGGGGAGCACAAGTAACCGGGTTCTGGGGTCCAGTGAGAGACCAACTCGAGGAGTCGAGTCCGGGTCTCCTAATCCTAGAATTGGTAGGGTTGCTTGCCGCTCTCGTAGGGGTCTAGGGGTGTGGGATTGGCTATTCATCACGACCGTGGAATCCGTGTTTTATACTGGCTCGTATTGAAAACACGGACGTCCTAGTATATCCGATATTTCATATGTTTCTTCTGCTGCGATATCTGTGATGTTCTGTGATAGATACTATATATAGTATATATGATATATTATATAGACGTTACTTATGTTTTGCACCCGCACTAACCCTGCCCTGCTCTGTCGTTAGTTACCTAACCTAACGGTGCACGAGGGGACATCGAGACGAATGCGGATGGCATAAGTGTACGTCATATCTATCTGTGATGTTTAGGTATTTAAATGATGGGACTTCATTAATGTGATTAATGAAAGAAAAGAAACCTAAGATGTTGTAGAATCAAATTTTAAATAAAACAGGTAGCTACAGTTCTTGCTTTGCATAGCGGTATATATGATATACCCTGCACCTTATTCGATGAGGAAAGGACCGAGATCCCTTCACCGGGAGTTACTCCTTTAGCAATAACTGGCAGATGCTACACACTCGGTTTGACTTTTGATTGCTTCTATAGTTTCTGCTTTGCACAGTAATATATATGATATATCCCGCACCTCATTCGACGAGGAAAGGGCCGACGATCCCTTCACCGGGAGTGACCCCTTTAGCAAAACTAGAAAAGCCACAAAATCATTCCATTTTCAAAACTTCATTTGATTCTACAACGATATCAAGTTCATTACGCTCATGGTTTTCAGAAAAACCTGCGTAGCCCTCCGTCATTTCAGATAAGTAGTAGTTAGTATTCGTGCTACGTTTGTTGGCCTGCGTCAAGGCGTAGTGTGCGGTAGCTAACTAGTATTTACCTGCTTATGTATATGATGCAGATTGGATTAGTGTAGTCGTGCGACTTTGTTGGCCTGCGTCAAGGGTCGTACGGGTGGGTTTAATTCAATCAGGAAATGACGGGTTGAACTTGACTAGCGCACTATGGTTTGTTGGCCTGCGTCAAGGTCATAGGACGCTAGGGGCAAAATATTATCGGGAATTTCAAGTGTTGAAATTTGCAATGAGATTGCATACCTTCTATGAGATAGTTGGATCCCGATACCCGCTGCAAGTAAGAGTTACTCCTGGGAGAGTTTTACACACTACAATTAGCCGATCAAGTAGGTGTCTAGAAAGGTGTTAACGAGATTATGCCTCTGGGAAAACGAGGTTTACATTAATTAGGTTCGTGCGAAAGCACGGGGGATCTCCCTCAAAGTACCGACACTGGCCTGGCTGAAAGATTGGCGAACTTGTAGTGTGTAATTAATCCCGGCTAGTCTTTCCTTTTAGGGTTTGAAGGAATATTTGATAAAAAGCAGTGGGAGCCATCCTGATTAGATAAGATAATAACCAATCTGATCTTGCACGAGCATACGCTAAAGTGTTTTCTTCTCTCTCTCTCCAGGTAGCGACCATTTCATGCCCTAATAAAGATAATAAAATGGATGTATTGACCGAACCCGCATGTTATTCTGTGCTGGGGAACGTTGGTTCCGTTCTTTCTTATAAGAGTTATAGGAATGAACAGGATATAGGGGAATACCAGGATTCCCATGCCACCCGAATGAAGAAAGTACATGTTGATGCATTTTCTTCGGGTGTGTTCGTTACAGAGAACTGTTTCTCCATTTGCTCTACGTCCTGGGTATTAGATACCGGGTCAGGATCCCATATATGTAATCAGTTATATGGGCTAAGGAAAGGTAAAGAACTTGGAGAAGGTGATAAAGACATTAGAGTTGGAAATGGTGCAATTGTTGCAGCTAAGACTGTCGGGGAATATCACCTTGTATTACCAACTGGTAATACATTGGTTCTGAACGAATGCTATTACATGCCGAACCTGATATGCAACATTATATCGGTTTCTTTGTTGAGTAAAGAGGGATATAATTTTGTATTACAGGACAATATTATGAACATTTTCCGTAACCAAAAGTTGGTTGGATCAGGCACGTTGTGCAATGGCATTTATGTTCTAAATCAATCAACAGTTCTGAGCATAACAAACACACACAAGAGGAAGAGTTCAGAACTGAACGAATCCTTCTTGTGGCATTGTAGACTGGGTCACATCAATGCGACACGATTAACTAAGTTGCATAAGGATGGATATTTAAATCCGTTTGAATTTTCATCTTATGACACTTGTCAATCATGTCTCAAAGGCAAGATGACCAAAACTCCGTTTACGAGACACGGAGAAAGAGTTACCGAACTCTTGGGACTGATACATAGTGATGTATGCGGTCCCATGTCTACACATGCCAGGGATGGTTCTTCGTACTTCATTACATTCACTGACGATCTCTCTAGATTCGGATATGTGTTCCTGATGAAACACAAATCAGAAGCTTTTGAGAAATTTAGAGAATATAAACAAGAACTCGAGAACCAAACCGGAAAAAGTATTAAAATCCTTCGATTTGATCGAGGAGGAGAATACTTAAGCAATGAATTCCTGGACTTCCTAAAAGAGAATGGGATTCTCTCTCAGCTGACTCCTCCATATACACCACAGCACAACGGTGTATCAGAACGGAGGAACCGCACCCTATTGGATATGGTGCGCTCTATGATGAGCACAGCTGAGTTACCTATTTCCTTCTGGGGATATGCACTGGAAACAGCTGCAGATCTATTGAATATGGTTCCCACCAAAACCGTGCCAACCACTCCATATGAGATATGGAAAGGAAAGAGACCATGTCTTAATTATGTTAAGATATGGGGTTGTCCGGCATATGTAAAAACGCAAAATCCGGACAAACTCGCGGCAAGGTCCATTCTGTGTAAGTTTATTGGATATCCCAAACATTCGCGCGGGTATATCTTCTGTAGGGTTCCTAAGCACCCTAATGAGGTCTCATAAGGCATCAACTATGCCAATTTCAAAAAATCTAGGTGCCGAGAGACCCGACTACGGATCGTTGGCTAGAAATCTAGGCGAAACGAGAAACTAGTTAACAACTTAACTATAAAGAATACAGAAATACAACCTTTGTAGATCCGGTGCTCCACCTCCATAGCTCCGCAACGAAGTCCCCTCGCTGTCCAAATGAATTCCCGGGCTCTAGCGTCGGCTTCGTCGGAGAAATGGCGAGCTAGGTCGTCGATGTCCATGCCGAAGATGATCTACGTCGAAGCATCGCAAGATCAAGCTCTCACTTCACCAAGTCATGAAACTTGTGAAGAAAATACACTCTACTACTTGGCAAGAGGTAGAGGATGAAGAAATAGGAAGTGGGTAGACTTTAGATTTGGATTTCTCACTCTTTTTCATCACTTGCCATTGATGGAGGCAAGCTTTCTTCACTTGAAGAAAAATGAAGAAGAAGAAAGTAAATGTTATGATAAGTTAATTAAAAAAGAAAAGAATAATCCATTCTTATCATAATAGAACCATGGTTAGATGTAGAGAGTGAATCATGGTTTAGTGGAATGGTTAGGTTTAAGCATGAGACAAAAATGGTTACTTTATGAAAGCTTCAAGAAGCTTCAAGTGCAAACAAATAAAAGCCACCATTTCTTCTCATATCTTTTCCTTTTTCCAAAAAGAAAAAGATAAATAAATGAATGAAATGAATAAGGAAAAAGTAAACCCTAACCATTTCATTAACCAAGGTTTAATGCTTTACACTTAACCAAAAAGGCATGTATCATCAAACATGATACAAGCAAGTGCACAAAATCATATCGCATATGCAATGCGCACATCCGAGTGAGAAAATCCATTTAAAGTGAACCAATACTAGTTAATGCAAAGTAATATATCAAATATATAATTATGCATTAAATCATTAAATCAACACTTGATTTAACGACCCGGTCATATCGCATATAACCGACTAGTTTCAACAGTAACAACTTATCGAATCAACACTTGATCTGATAACCCGGCTATATCGCATATAACCGATCAATGTCACAAATCGCGAGAATCGTATACAGTATCACATACTGGTATCATTCTCGGTCCCGCACATATCTCATATGCGCTCCTATTTCGTTTCGCTTGAGCCAGGAAACCTCTATGTAGGACTCTAAAGACTCGTCAATACGCCGGCAGCAGATGATGATCATATCAAACACCCACAAGCCGCAAGCGGTCTGCTAAACGTAACGGCCACCCGGGTATTGAGCGATCTGAAGATCGACGAGCAAGCCCGCTCAAACTCCAGTGAATCCAACCAGTAACACTACCGTACAGTCCGGTCTGATCGTCTGATATGTCGCATATCTCGCCTAGGGGTGGTAAACGTCAGACCGCAATAGCTCGATAAGTCGTGTCGATATGAGGTCTATAACTGTTCGAGAAACTACTGGTAACACTTACCAGTAAATCTCAGCAACCCTGGCCAGGGATTTCCTGTTATAGCCAATCGAACACAGCGCAACATCAACTCCCTATACCGGGAGAGACGAATCCCCTCCTATCGCTCATTGCCTCCATGTGACTCAGGACTGTACCCAAAAACCACCGTTTTGCATGCCCTCTTGGACGTGGTAAGATGGAAATCAAAGCACAGTGGGAACCACACAAGACTCTATGACAATCTCGGGTCAACAGACTACTCTGTACCAGTGTCACCAGAGAACTGCTATCGACGTGAGGTATAATACGATCTGGGAGTTCTCGGCGAGTCCGTCCAGTGTACCCAGTCTCTACTGAGCACCCGTATATCATCTCTGATGTCAAACACCAATGGATATGGGATCATCCATCGCCCATCTGTATGGGTCGAGAAGGTATACGCTAGTCTACTCTGGTATATCGATGCCCCGTCTCGATACACCCACGACAAGGGACTTTGAAGGATGTACTTATGGACTACCATGTCCCCACTAGTATGATTCGCATCATAGTCCAGGTAGTCAAGCACACATCCTAAGGGCTTTACCAACATGTAACAGAGAGACAATCAGTGTACATGTTAAGGTAAAGAGCAACCAGATAGCATACTATCATGTCGAGCAAGAAAGTCCTCCCTATGTATGTCCCAGCATCCACTACAATATACATCCAATGTACAGTAATGGCCTCTAGGGCATACATATAACTAACAATCTCCCACTTGCACTAGGGCCATCTGTAGCAGTGGTTGTAGTATCTCATACTCAACCATCCCATAAAAGTCTCTCTCTGGGAACAGGCCTTTGTGAGTGGATCCGCTGTGTTGTCCTCTGAGTCTACTCTCCAAACCTCGATCATCCTGGAGATCAACTATCTCCATGATCAGGTGATACTGCCTTAGAATATGTCTGGATCACTGATGGGACCGGCGTTCCTCGGCATGAGCCACAACTCCATTGTCTCACAATGGTAGGAACCTAGTTCATCTCATGAACCAATATACACCCAAACAGCCTCTTTGGTAGCATATTTAGTAGCGATGTATCCTGCCTTTATCGTCTAGTATGTCACGGTATCTAGCTTGGAACTCTTCCAACATACCGTCCCTTTACTGAGGGTAAAGACAATGCCTGTGACTGACACTTAGTCGTCTTTATCACCCTGGAACACTTCCAGTGATTCTCCCCAGGATCGAATGATACCATCTCACTACAGCTAGCGAGTAACCTAACATCCATTTAGATCTATCTCATAGATCCAAAGTCCAGGATTTAGTAGGTATCACTTTGATCCTATATGGAGAATCATAGTGATAAGCGGAGATTGATCGAGCGTAGCATAGGAAACTCCTTCCCTATGAAGAGTATGTCATCAACGTACTCTATGAGGATCACCACCATACTCCCTACTACCTTTTTGTTTATACAAGGTCCATCTACCATTTTGATGATGTCAACTTCTTTGACTAATCCATCAAAACAGATGTTCCAACTCCGCGATGCCTTCTTTATCCTATAAAGCATCTTGCACACGTTTCCGCTGCTCCCACTGTCTACGAAGCCCTCTGGCTGTATACTTATAGACGTACTCTTCTAAAACATCATTTAGAAAAGCAGTCATGACACCCAACCATCAGATATCGTAGTCATGGTATGTAGCCGTGACAAGTAGGATCTGGATGGACTTAAGCATAGTTGCTTGAAAAAGTTTCATCATTATCCACGCTTGGTTGATGACGAAAACCTTTAACAAGTCTAGCTTTGAAAGTCTCAACCTTTCCATTTCAGATCGCTAAGCATCCAGCCATTCTTACAGAGTCTTACTCCTGATGGCCAGCTCGAAGCTAGTTGGGTCATCATCTCATGATGCAATCCTCGCTCCCACTGTCATAGAGAAACCGAAGTAACTCTCAGGTGGGTGAAGAACCCTACTAGATCGGCGGAGAGGCTGAGGTTCGTTGGAATCTACTGAATCCTTTGGTTCTACCAAATCATCAGCTGCAGTTTGTATGGCTGGAACATTTCCAGTTCTACATTACAGACCTTGCCTCGAGCTTGTCCGGATTTTGCTTTTAGACATAGGCCGGACAACCCCAAATCTTAACTAGCTTAAGACATGGGCTCTTCCCTTTCCATATCTCATATGGAGTGGTAGGCAACTGATTTGATTCGAACCTATTCAATAGGTATGCAGCTTCTCAAGTGCATAACCCCTAAAAGGAAATAGGTAACTCAGTAATACTCATCATAGAGCACACCATATCATATAGGATGTGATTGCTCCGTCCCGATATACCATCGTGCTATGGTGTATTCGGAGGAGTAATGCCGAGAGAGAATCTCATTCTCCTTTAGAATAGTCCAGGAATTCTATGCACAAGTATTCTCCTCCTTGATCTCATCATAGGACATAATACTTATACCCGTATTGGTTCTCTACTTCTAACTTATATTCTGTGAATATCTCAAAAGGTTCGTACTTGTGTTTCAACAGGAACATATGTCCGAATCTTGAGAGATTATCAGAGAATATAATGAAGTATAAAGAACCAGTCCTGGTATGTGTAGACAGGGGACCTATATACATCAACATGTATCATCCCAAGAGTTCACTAACTCTTTCTCTGTTTCCAGTAAACAGAGCTATGGTCATCTTATCTCTGTGACATGACTGGCAAGTTTCATAAGATGTAAATTCAAACTGATTTAAATATGCATCTATATATAACTTCAGCTAGTCGGGTCGCATTGATATGACCTAGTCTACAATACCTTAAGAAGAATTCGTTCATTTCTGAACTCTTCCTCTTGTGTGTGTTCTGTTTACTAAGAACTGTAATTTGATTTAGAACGTCAATGCTTTTAGATAACGTGCCTGAACCGATCAACTTTTGATATAGGAAATGTTCAAAACATTATCCAACAATACAAAATTATATCATTTCTTTACTAATAAAGAGACTGATATGATTTTGTATATCAGGTTCGGTATCTAATAACATTCGTTCGGAATCAATGTATTGGTAATACAGGGTGACAGTGACCGATTACCATATCATATCACTGTATTGTTGCCCCGTTTTCTGCCTCATGAAACTTATCACCCGTTCTCAGTTCTCTACCTATCTGTACCCCTATGTAACAGATTACATATCTGGGATCCTGATCTGGTATCACATACCCAGGACGTAGAGGATACAGAGAAACAGTTCTTTGTAATGAACACACCCGAAAATGATGCATCAACATGCACTTTCTTCGTTTAGGCGGCACGGGAATTCTGGTATTCCCCAATTTCCTGCTCTGTCTTATAACTATTATAAGTTGGAGCGGGACCAACGTTCCCCAGCTCAGTATAACAAGCGGGTTCGGTCAATAATCCGTTTTATTATCTTGATTAAGGCGTGATATGGTCGCTACCTGGAGAGAGAGAGAAGAAAACACTCAGCGTGCGCTCTTGCAAGAATAGATTGGTTATTATTTTATTTAATCAGGATGGCTCCCACTGCTTTTTATCAAATCTTCCTTCAAACCCTAAAAGGAAAGACTAGCCGGGATTAATTACACACTATAAGTTCGCCAATCTTTCAGCCAGGCCAGTGTCGGTACTTTGAGGGAGGTCCTCCGTGCTTTCGCACGAACCTAATTGCTGTAAACTTCGTTTTCCCAGAGGCGTAACCTCGTTAACACCTTTCTAGACACCTACTTGATCGGCTAATTGTAATGTGTAAAACTCTTCCAGGAGTAACAATTACTCGCAGCGGGTATCGGGATCCAACTATCTCATAGAAGGTATGCAATCTCATTGCAAATTTCAACACTTGAAATTCCCGATAATATTTTGCCCCCAGCACCCTATGACCTTAACGGAGGTCAACAAACCATAGGCTACTAGTCAAGTTCAACCCGTCATTTCTTGATCGAATTAAACCCACCCGCACGACCCTTGACGGAGGTCAACAAGGCCGCACGACTACCCTAACTCAATCTGCATCATATGCATAAACAGATAAATACTAGTTAGCTACCGCACATTACGCCTTGACGGAGGTCAACAAACGTAGCACGAATACTAAATAGGACTTATCTGAAATGACGGAGGGCTACGACAGGTTTTTTCTGAAAACCTATTGCGTAATGAACTTGATATCGTTGTAGAATCAAATGATTTTTAAAATGGAGTGCTTTTGAGGCTTTTCTAGTTTTGCTAAAGAAGTCACTCCCGGTGAAGGGATTGTCGGTCCTTTCCTCGTCGAATGAGGTGCGGGATATATCATATATATCACTGTGCAAAGCAAAAACACTTAAAAGCAATCAAAAGACAAACCGAGTGTGTAGCATCTGCCAGTTATTGCTAAAGGAGTCACTCCCGATGAAGGGATCTCGGTCCTTTCCTTATCGAATAAGGTGCAGGATATATCACATATACCTCTGTGCAAAGCAAGAACTGTAGCTACCTTTTTATTTTGAAATTCGATTCTACAACATCTTAGGTTTCTTTTATTCAATTAATCACATTAATGAAGTCCCATCATTTAAATACCTAAACATCATAGATAAATACGACGTACACTTATGCCATCCGCATTCGCCTCGATGTCCCCTCGTGCACCGTTAAGTTAGGTAACTAACGGCAGAGCGGGGCAGGGCTAGCGCGGGTGTAAAACATAAGTAACGTCTATATAATATATCATATATACTATATACTGTATCTATCACAGAACATCACATGATCACATCACAGATATCGCAGCAGAAGAATCATATGAAATATTGGATATACTAGGACGTCCGTGTTTTCAATACGAACCAGTATAAAACACGGATTCCACGGTCGCGATGAATAGCCAAACCCACACCCCTAGACCCCTACGAGAGCGGCAAGCAACCCTACCAATTCTAGAGTTAGGAGACCCGGACCCGACTCCTCGAGTTGGTCTCCCACTGGACTCCAGAACCCGGTTACTTGTGCCCTCCTCCTTGGGTCTATCCTAGTGCGGAAAAGTAAATAATATACAAACGGTGACATCTTCCGCAACCTGGAAGTGCCCCAATAAAAAAATATTACATACAAGTTTTTACATGAATGAAAATGAAAAACACTCATCTCACATAAAAAACCCCCGGCTATTCAAACACGACGATCCAATATAATATATCCAGCAACACATAACATCACATGTCATCAACGTAAGTAAATATGCGCATCCCAATTGTCGTTGACATATAGCAACGAAACCGGCGATATCACATATTACACTTACGGTCACAGAAAAGAAAGTGTAAAACTACAACAGTTGAAATCCGCAACCACCTCAGACATCGCATGCCTGACCAAATGAATTACTTAGACATCGCATGCCTAACAATTATAAACCCCGCATGCCTAACAATTATAAACCCCGCATTTTAGTCTCATTATCGAAAACACTTTTCAATATCAAGTCGGGCAATTCAACAAGATTCCCGAAAAACTGATCGAATGCTCGTCGCAAACTTTAGTAGGCGGCCGCACCCCTGATACCGTCGACGAAGTGCACCAAGGCGGAACACCGCTACCGCGAGCACCCGAACGGATGCTTTCGGCGACGGGGTTCACCTACAGTCACTTGGTCGGGGCTATGGAGTGAGGCTGTCTATTAAGTTTACCCGGCGAGTATCCGCGTACACTACGTGATTGCGACGGACTTTTGATCACATCAAAATTCCGTGGCAACCGATCAAGTGAGACTAAACTGCTATGTTTATAACATTCATTCAGTTATCTCATAACTTCTTGTGAATTCCAATTATTGTATCACATTCCGGATAAATAGAAAATGTTAAACTTTCCGATCGAACAATCGAACACCCAAGCTTTCCCGAAACAGGTCAACACATGAAATAAGTCTAACAACATTCAGTTCGTGCCTCAGTACCAACGGTCCAGCCGTAGAAGGGTCAAGCCAACGCCTCACATGTGGCACGCCGTACTGCCCCAAACCCGAAGGTTCAAAGGGCAGTTCAAGACGGTCACATAATCGAGTTAAGCTTTGTTGTCTTCTAGAGGGTCCATCGCGTTACTTGCACTACTTAGAACGTCGTTAAACTACGGAAAAATCCAACACTTGGAAATTTCCCGACAGGGAAAAAATTGGGTATTTATATCCGGTCGAACTTTTTAACATATTCTAAAAATACCCGGAAAAGCACACCGACAAAAATTAGACAGTCCGATCGAATACACCGAGTCCCCAATACAACCCAGAAAATACAACTCTGGAATAAATATTAAAAACATCCAGAACACACAAGAAACACCAACAGAAACAACTGAAGAAAACAAACATCCTAATCATCACAGACGGCCGTGGAACCGCCGCAAAAGGGAGGTCAACGCCGCGGTTCCGCGGCCGTACTGTTGAATTAGGTTGTCGTTTTCTCCAGTTTTTCTTAGAATTTCCTGCACATTTCTCTGCATATTTTTAATTCCAAAAAATCCACATTTTACAGAAATGTCCAGAGAGCATGTTAAGGGTTTGGGTTTCGGGTCGATCGGACTTCAAATTCCGTCGGGACTTCGCCTAAGGCTCTAGCTAGGCACTGATACCACTGTAGGGTTCCTAGGCACCCTAATGAGGTCTCACAAGGCATCAACCATGCCAATTTCAAAAAATCTAGGTGCCGAGAGACCCGACTACGGATCGTTGGCTAGAAATCTAGGCGAAACGAGAAACTAGTTAACAACTTAACTATAAAGAATACAGAAATACAACCTTTGTAGATCCGGTGCTCCACTTCCATAGCTCCGCAACGAAGTCCCCTCGCTGTCCAAATGAATTCCCGGGCTCTAGCATCGGCTTCGTCGGAGAAATGGCGAGCTAGGTCGTCGATGTCCATGCCGAAGATGATCTACGTCGAAGCATCGCAAGATCAAGCTCTCACTTCACCAAGTCATGAAACTTGTGAAGAAAACACACTCTACTACTTGGAAAGAGGTAGAGGATGAAGAAATAGGAAGTGGGTAGACTTTAGATTTGGATTTCTCACTCTTTTTCATCACTTGCCATTGATGGAGGCAAGCTTTCTTCACTTGAAGAAAAATGAAGAAGAAGAAGGTAAATGTTATGATAAGTTAATTAAAAAAGAAAAGAATAATCCATTCTTATCATAATAGAACCATAGTTAGGTGTAGAGAGTGAATCATGGTTTAGTGGAATGGTTAGGTTTAAGCATGAGACAAAAATGGTTACTTTATGAAAGCTTCAAGAAGCTTCAAGTGCAAACAAATAAAAGCCACCATTTCTTCTCATATTTTTTCCTTTTTCCAAAAAGAAAAAGATAAATAAATGAATGAAATGAATAAGGAAAAAGTAAACCCTAACCATTTCATTAACCAAGGTTTAATACTTTACACTTAACCAAAAAGGCATGTATCATCAAACAGATACAAGCAAGTGCACAAAATCATATCGCATATGCAATGCGCACATCCGAGTGAGAAAATCCATTTAAAGTGAACCAATACTAGTTAATGCAAAGTAATATATCAAATATATAATTATGCATTAAATCATTAAATCAACACTTGATTTAACGACCCGGTCATATCGCATATAACCGACTAGTTTCAACAGTAATAACTTATCGAATCAACACTTGATCCGATAACCCGGCTATATCGCATATAACCGATCAATGTCACAAATCGCGAGAATCGTATACAGTATCACATACTGGTATCATTCTCGGTCCCGCATATATCTCATATGCGCTCCTATTTCGTTTCGCTTGAGCCAGGAAACCTCTGTGTAGGACTCTAAAGACTCGTCAATACGCCGGCAGCAGATGATGATCATATCAAACACCTACAAGCCGCAAGCGGTCTGCTAAACGTAACGGCCACCCGGGTATTGAGCGATCTGAAGATCGACGAGCAAGCCCGCTCACACTCCAGTGAATCCAACCAGTAACACTACCGTACAGTCCGGTCTGATCGTCTGATATGTCGCATATCTCGCCTAGGGGTGGTAAACGTCAGACCCCAATAGCTCGATAAGTCGTGTCGATATGAGGTCTATAACTGTTCGAGAAACTACTGGTAACACTTACCAGTAAATCTCAGCAACCCTGGCCAGGGATTTCCTGTTATAGCCAATCGAACACAGCGCAACATCAACTCCCTATACCGGGAGAGACGAATCCCCTCCTATCGCTCATTGCCTCCATGTGACTCGGGACTGTACCCAAAAACCACCGTTTTGCACGCCCTCTTGGACGTGGTAAGATGGAAATCAAAGCACAGTGGGAACCATACAAGACTCTATGACGATCTCGGGTCAACAGACTACTCTGTACCAGTGTCACCAGAGAACTGCCATCTGACGTGAGGTATAATACCATCTGAGAGTTCTCGGCGAGTCCGTCCAGTGTACCCAGTCTCTACTGAGCACCCGTATATCATCTCTGATGTCAAACACCAATGGATATGGGATCATCCATCGCCCATCTGTATGGGTCGAGAAGGTATACGCTAGTCTACTCTGGTATATCGATGCCCCGTCTCGATACACCCACGACTAGGGACTTTGAAGGATGTACTTATGGACTACCATGTCCCCACTAGTATGATCCGCATCATAGTCCAGGTAGTCAAGCACACATCCTAAGGGCTTTACCAACATGTAACAGAGAGACAATCAGTGTACACGTTAAGGTAAAGAGCAACCAGATAGCATACTATCATGGCGAGCAAGAAAGTCCTCCCTATGTATGTCCCAGCATCCACTACAATATACATCCAATGTACAGTAATGGCCTCTAGGGCATACATATAACTAACATCTTCTACCACACCGAGGAACAAAAGGTGTTTGTTTCTCAACATGCCACCTTTTTAGAAAAGGAATTTCTTAAAAAAGAGATTAGTGGCAAGGAGGTAGAACTGGAAGAGGTTCCAGCAATACAAACTGCAACAGAAGATTTGGTTGAACCAGAGGATTCTGTAGTTCCCAATGAACCTCAGCCTCTCCGCCGATCTAGTAGGGTTCCTCGCCCACCTGAGAGATACTACGGTTTTCTCATGGATGGTGGGAGCGAGGATTGCATCATGGAGGATGATGACCCAACTACCTTCGAGCAGGCCATCACGAGTAGGGACTCAGTGAAATGGCTGGATGCTATGCGGTCCGAGATGGAATCCATGTACACCAACAAAGTATGGACTTTGGATGTTGCTCCTGAAGGGGTAAACCCCATTGGGAGCAAGTGGATCTTCAAGAAGAAACTTGGTGTAGATGGGAAAGTGGAGACTTTCAAAGCTAGACTTGTAGCAAAGGGTTTTCGTCAAAGACCAGGTGTGGACTATGACGAAACCTTTTCTCCAGTGGTTATGCTTAAATCCATCCAGATCATGCTTGCCATCGCTGCATATCATGACTACGAAATCTGGCAAATGGATGTTAAGACCGCCTTTCTAAATGGTGATTTAGAAGAGTGCGTATACATGACTCAGCCAGAGGGCTTCGTAGACAGTGGGAGCAGCGGGAAGGTGTGCAAGCTGCTTAAATCCATTTATGGATTAAAGCAAGCATCGCGGAGTTGGAACATCTGCTTTGACGTCGTTATCAAAGAGTTTGATTTCGTCAAAAATCCAGATGAACCTTGTATCTACAAGAAGGTCGCAGAGAGTAAGGTTGTCTTCCTCGTATTGTACGTGGACGACATACTCTTGATAGGAAATGATATTCCTATGCTGCAATCGGTCAAGCTCTTCTTATCATAAAGATTCTCAATGAAAGATCTTGGTGATGCCTCCTGCATATTGGGAATCAGGATCTATAGAGATAGATCCAAACGGATATTGGGATTGTCCCAATCCAGGTATATTGACACCATACTAAAGAGGTTTAGTATGGAAGAATCCAAGCGTGGGAACTTGCCCACGATCTCTGGAGTCACTCTCTCCAAAGAGATGTCTCCCAAGACTGATTTGGAGAGAGCTCGCATGCAAGGGATACCCTATGCTTCGGCTGAAGGCTCTATCATGTATGCGATGCTATGTACCAGACCCGATGTAGCATACTCACTAAGTGTAGTGAGCAGGTATCAAGCTGATCCTGGAGAGAGTCACTGGACAGCTGTGAAGAGCATTCTCAAGTACTTACGAAGGACTAAAGAGATGCTCTTGGTGTATGGTAACGGAGAACTCCAAGTGGAGTCATTTACCGATTCGAGCTTCCAGAGTGATAAGGACGACTCTAAGTCGCAGTCGGGATTTGTCTTTACCCTTTACGGAGGGGCAGTTAGCTGGAAGAGTTCCAAGCAAGAAACCGTGGCAGACTCGACGATGGAGGCTGAATACATCGCTGCCAACGATGCTGCCAAAGAGGCTGTCTGGATCAAGAAGTTCATTACTGAACTTGGAGTGGTTCCATCCATTGAGCATCCAATACCTTTGTATTGCGATAACAATGGAGCGGTGGCTTTGGCCAAGGAACCCAGGTCCCATCAGCGATCCAGGCATATTCTGAGGCGGTATCACCTGATCCGGGAGATAGTTGATCGCCGGGAGATCGAGGTCAGAAGAGTTGACACGAAGAACAACACGGCGGATCCACTCACGAAGGCCATTCCCCAGATACAGTTTGAGAGACTCTTCGGGATGCTCGGTATGCGATACTACAGCAGCTGGCCCTAGTGCAAGTGGGAGATTGTTAGTTGTATGTATGCCCTAGATGCCAGTATTGTACAGATGATGTATATTATATTGGATGCTTGGACATATATAGAGATGACTTTCTTGCTCGATATGATAGTATGCTATCTGGTTACTCTTTATCTTAACATGTACACTTGTCTCTTTAAACTGTCTTATAGTTACATGTTGATAAAGCCCTTAGGATGTGTACTTGACTACCTGGACTATGATGTAGATCATACTAGTGGGGATATGGTAGTCCATAAGTACATCCTTCAAGGTCCCTAGTCGTGGGTGTATCGAGACAGGGCATCGATATACCAGAGTGGACTAGCGTATACGCTTCTCGACCCATAAGATGGGCGATGGATGATCCCATATCCATTGGTGTTTGACATCAGAGATAATATACGGGTGCTCAGTGGAGACTGGGTACACTGGACGGACTCGCCGAGAACTCCCAGATGGTATTATACCTCACGTCAGATGGCAGTTCTCAGGTGACACTTGTACAGGTTAGTCTGTAGACCCGAGATCGTCATAGAGTCTTGTGTGATTCCCACTGTGCTTTGATCTCCGCCTTACCACGTCCATGAGGGCATGCAAAACGGTGGTCTTTGGGTACAGTCCCGAGTCACATGGAAGTAATGAGCGATGGGAGGGGTTTCGTCTCTCCCGGTATTGGGGGTTGATGTTGCGCTTGCAAGTCTACACTAGCGCCCCGGCCGTCTACAGACGCCAAATGCGGAACAAAAACTTTTTAACTGGCGCTATCGTATACTTTAACCCGGATCTGCCATTATTGCTAAACTAACAAACTGTAAAGAGTGTAGAAAGGTTATACCGAACGATCCGAGTCCTTCGTTCTTTAACCATCATCCCACGCTCCGTTGCGGCTGCTCCGATCTCGTCGATCTCCGATCTGCTCGTCCAGGTGGCACCACATCACTGATTCTTTAAACGGGCTCCCGCCTCTGACTTGAGGCAACTCGGTCGTCAAGTTTGCTAAAAGAGACGACCAAGATTGATGTAGAGAATAAGTAGATGACTTTGTCTCACATCGTCCAAGTCCGTGGACGGTCGGTAAATGAAGTTGCCGATGGAAATGAAATGGAACAAGAAATGAACTATGAAATTTCCATGCATCCAAAACTTTAGACTTTTCTTTTTAGCAACCATAATTTCTCAAATGAGTGAATAGTGGAGGAGAGAGAGGGCCGGCCACCTTTTAAAGGAAGAGGGAGGTGATGGTAGGAGGAGGGAGGTGACCATTAGAAATAATATCATGAACAAAAGATCTTAACCAAAACAAAATGCTTTAATGTTAAAGCATGAGTCATAAACCTAGTCATCATGCATTAATGAACCATTAAATGCATCCAATGAAAACACAACACCAATTAATCTTAGTCACCTCATCTAGATGCTTCTAGAACACTGACTCACCTCAACAGAAGAAAAAGATAAATCCGTCTTTAACCGAATGTTAAAAGACGGCTGATAGAAAACTAGAAACTGGCAACTTCCAAAAGTGATCCTGAAACGACTTTCAGGATAACCCCGTAACTGTATAAATATACCCGTATTTGTATTACGACCGAATACAAATGCAACTGAGACAAAGATATTATACCTACTCAATATAATACTCGGATCCGGCTTAAACCAAAGCCGACCAGTATCATCTGCCCGAAAAATAACACGTGCGTAAACGCACGTGCATTTTCCGAACCCTGCCATAAAACCATACGGCCTCTACAACGTTTCGCCCGAACTTGGGAAACTGCTGTGGGGGACTCTAATGACTCGTCAGTACCCTGGCAGTGGGTTTAACCACAAACCGTCAGCGGCACTAGCTATGCGTAACGGTTGCCCACGGACTGACCTCAAGGGAAGCCGATGAGCGAACTCAAGGGAGGCCGATGAGCGAACTCAAGGGAGGCCGATGAGCGAACTCATCCGGAAACCCTACTGAGCCTAACAGTGACAATGTATATACAGTCCGGTCCGTTCGTCAATGAGTATCGTATATCCGCCTACGGGGCTAGTAACGTCAGACCCCCAGAAGCAGTATAAGTCGTGTCGGAGTGTAGCCCAATAACATCCTGAGATACTACTGGAGTACCTACCAGTAAATCTCCTGCCATGGCCATGGACTTTGTGTAATGGCTCTCCTAGACACTGCACGACCTCACCCCCAATACCGGGAGAGACGAATCCCCTGCCGATCCGCTCACGTGCCTCCATATGGCTCGGGACTGTACCCAAAAGCTACCTGTTTGCACGAATCCTTTGAGCCGTGGTAGGGTAGAAATCAAAGCACAGTGGGAACTCACACGAGACAAATGACGACCTCAGGTCGATGAACTAACCTGTACACATGTCACCAGGGAACTGCTATCTGACGATAGGTATAGTACTAACTAGCAGATTCCCGGCGAGTCCTGTCCGATGTACTCATAACCCAATGAGCACCTGTATACATCTTAGGTGATCCAACTGACACCAATGGCTTATGAGACCGGCCACCGCCCCTCGTCGGGGTCTCGACTGTATACACTAGTCTACTCCGGAGTATCGATGCCCTGTCTCGAAACTCCCACGACTAGGGACCACAATTAAGGATATGCATATAAACTACCCAACTCTCACGTATATGATCGCCATCATACTGTTGGTAGTAAAGCAAGATCCTAAGGGCTCTATCAAAATGTAACATGCAATCAGTCACCTGAACATGTACACGACTGATAAAGGCAAACCAGATAGCATACTATCATCTCGAGTAAGACTGTTCTACCGGGATAGGTCCTCCGCAATCATTGCAATCACGTACCTGCGATCCAATAATTGACTATGAGGGCACTATCTCCAACAATCTCCCACTTGCACTCAAGGCTAATTATTGCGATGTTGACTACTCACAGCCCGTGTGAAACCGAACATCCAACTCCTCTACTAATCAGTTTCACAAAGCCCGTTTGTAAAACTATTGTGTTCGAGAAATAGCCTCAGTGAGTGGATCCGCCTAGATGTTTCTTTCTATATCTCTCTTAATCTCAAGTTCGCAGAGAAAACCATCTCCCGAATTGAGTAATACCTGTCTTAGAATATGTCTGGATTTCTGATGGGACCTTGTTCATAAATGAACTCCAAATCCAAACTTCTTAGACTGTATCGATCACTGAACCTAATCAGTATCCGGCACCATGCCACCCACAGTATCCTCTTGGACCACCTGTCCATAATACTGTCCCTCTTCGTCAGAGGGAAAAACTGTAACTCTGACAATCACTCTGTCATCCACGTCACCTTTGAAGCCTGGAATGATAACCGTCTCCCGAAAGAGGCTGCCGTCATCAAATCCGTAGAACATGTACTTATGTTCTAAAACTGCTTCCTTATGTTTCTCCAGGATTGGATTAATACAAACTTATTGCATCTAGTGCAAAAACAACATCTGGTATGGTACTTGACACCTCACGATTGACTCAATTGTCTAAGCAAGTGATCTGCCAATCATGCACAGCCCTCTCCCCTTTAGTCTGTACGACACCTTTAGAGAGGGTAACTCCATCACCTACAGGTACACCACCATGCTAGGAGTCAACTATTCTAAAAACCATTAGAATATCTGTCAAAGTACCCACATTGGGAAACTACCCAAATTCAGATCTAAAACCATAGATCCAGAAACCAGAATGTTAAATATTATATCCATATCCTGTCTGGAGAAACAACTGTGTGACGACCAAAGTACAACCGATCGTAGTATAGGAATTTTACTTCCTACTCTGTGTATGTCATCCAAATACCATGACATTACACCCTACTACCTTCTTAACAGATCCATCCCCTACTCTGATTGAAGTCAAACCCATGACTGTCACATCAAAATTAGATGATCTATCTCCGCTATAACTGCTCTAGTCTATAAATAGACATAAGCTACTTGCCCACTAAACTTTCGCTGCTCCCATTGACTACAACAACCCTCCTACCGGGTCTCATATCCTGGAACATCAGTAGTGTCAAGTCTGGGTAGATAAGAACCTCCCTGTCACCGTCCTTGAGGCTACCGAAGTACCTCTCGGGTGTCTGAGGTTACCCACCATATCTGCGGAGTGGCTATTGGAATGTCAAACCTGATTGAATATATAGGTCCTATTAAATTTTCCGTAATCGTTCGCGGTTCTGAAATCACTTCCAGTTCTACCATACTCCCACTACTGTTTTCTGAAAAAGATCCATTTTTTACTAAAACTGTGGCGAGTCAAGAACAATATCACTATTGATCTTCCAAATGGTAGAATATCAACCCTCGTCATAGCCAGGGTCAACCCATAAACAGCCATTACAGAAACGTGCCCTGAGTTATCCAGAGTCTGGTTTTAAGCATAAGCTGGACAACTCCCCGTACCTTAATATCTTTTAAGGTACGATCCATTCTATATCCAATATAGAAACTTTGGCACTTATTTAATTGGAACCAGATTCAATCATGCAGCTGTCTCCAGTGCATTTCACTTTAATGGAAAGAGGCTAATCAGCATTACTCAACTTAGGAATCCATCCAATTATGAGTAACCTGAAAGAGAAACACGTTTCTCAAAACCATCACTATCATCTGAATACCAATCACAAGAATCTACATCTTCGATCTCTTTGAAGAATCCCGATACTTGTGATACCTGGTTCTCTACTTTATTCTTATACCCACAACTTCTCAAAACTTAGACCTTGTATTTCTACGAAACACTTGTCTAAAAACTAGAGAAGTTACAAGTAAACAGAACATAGTACGAGGACCTACCCCTTTGTCCTGATGGACACTTGGACAACATACAATACTCTGTATAAGTCCGCTGAGTTAAACAACTCAAAACTTGTGCGTCGTAGGTTGAAAACTGTACCCTGGCGATTTCCTCAAATATCACCAATTACAACGAATTCCGATATAATGAGGATAATCACCTAATTCCCAATATCTTACTCCCACTCATCATCTGTAAAACCATACAGATATGAGAATGGAACCTGGTAAATACATACCCTTGGAGTAAGTGTCTAATCGAGAAAACAGTTTTTCTTTAACAATGCACTGAAACATGAAAATGTTTCGTAGGGGTATCCTGGTATTCATAGCAATGCCTCTTCCATAATCCAATTCATGACTTCAACCGTATATTTTATTGCCATCTCTCCAAATCCCTTTATTTGTCTTTAGTCGTTACCTTCTGTACACCATCGTTAGGCTAAATGGTTTTCTTCCTTCCCTACCGTTCGGCACCAGCCTATGGTTTGGAAGAAGACTATCCAGTAAGCATAATAGGTGTACCCTCCTAAACCAAAGAGTACTCGTATCTCGAGAGAAGGTGATGATAAAAGACAACTGAATAATACCTTATTCTTTTAAAGGTGAAATAGGAGTGGCGATGATGTACGCGGTTTGGTCGTGAATGATATCAGCCGCAGTTTACTTTGCCCTCTTTCTAATCCCTTTATCTTGTCTTTACATATTACCTTCTGCACATCCTACTTAGGCTAATTGGTTTTCTTCATCCCCTACCTTTCGGCACCTGCCTATGGTTTGGAATAAGACTATCCAATAAGCGTAATAGGTGTACTCTCATAAACCAAGGAGCCCTCGCAACCTGAGAGAAGGTGATAATAAAAGACAACTGAATAAACCAATTCTATTTCTCCTGAACCTGAATCCATCCTCGAAGAAGTCCCTTTGAGTTCGTATATAACCATACGATGGATCTCTCCAATGGAAGTGGATGTCCGTAGTAATACGGGTGTTCTGAGAAATTCAAAGGGTAGAAGAAGGAGTGGCAATGACTTATGCAACAAAGACAATCCAAAAACCAGTATTTTAAGAAGGTTCGGTCAACTTGGTCACTGAGTCATAGTCTAGGGTCGGTCAAAGGTCGCTGCCAAAGAGAGAGAGAAAAGAAACACTCTGCGTGCACTCTAACCTAGATCAGAATGGTTATCACTTTATCTAATCCGGAAACCTCCCACTGTCCTGTCAAATTCTCCCCCAAACCTGAAAGAAGAATCAATCGGGATCACCCGAAGAGTAAACCAACTCATCAGTGGGAATCGGGATCCAACTCTCATCGCATGATAACGTGATGGAATGCATCCACGTTACTCATACTCCAGAAGGTATGCGCATACTTGGCAAGTTTCAGTTTCATTAGAAACTCCCGATCTGATTTTTGCCCCATGCTCTTATAACCTTGGCTTTGGTCAAAATGTCATAAGTCACATGCCAAGTTCTACCCGTCACTATCTTGTCAATTTGAACCCACCAGCACATGCCCCTGACTTTGGCCAATCGGCAGAACGACTGTCCCAAACCAACTCATCTATCTATGCAACAATTGAAATACCCAGCAGCTACCAAACACTATGCCTTAACTTTGGCTAAAATACATAGCTTGAATACTACTGAATACTCAAAAGAAGTGACGGAGGGCTACGGCTGGTTTTTGGCGAAAAACCTTTAGCGTAGTGAACTTGATATCGCTGAAGGAACCTGATAGCTTTTTTTTAAAATATAGTGGCGAAAACCTTTTGCTAAAGAGGTCACTCCCGGTAAAGGGATCTCGGCTCTTTCCTCGTGGAATGAGGTGCTGGATATTCCACTGAATACCGCTATGCAAAGCAACTTGTAATCGACTATAGTGAAGTTATTACCCTGACGCAAACTTTTGCCCAAGGGGTCAGTCCCGGTGAAGGGATATCGGCCCTTGCCCCGTCGAATGAGGTGCAGGATATTCCACTGAATACCGCTATGCATAACAAAAGGAAACGTCTTTGCAATAACACTTTTTAAATTTGTTCCAACAACATCAAACAGGTTTGTTTTACTTTGCATTGATCAGAATCAACGCAGTCCCATCAATCAATCACACCAGAAAAGAACGAAAATAAAATGTACGTATATGCCATCCGCATTCGTCACTGGGTCCCGTCATCACCCGTTAGGTTACTTAACTAACGACAGAGCGGGGACTGGACTAGCGCGGGTGTAAAACATATACAATATCTAATAGTATATAAACCAATATACAATAATCGCTCCAGGCATGATAATATGCAACATTACAGAAAAGTAATAAGCATCACAGAACAATACAGATAATCTGGGATCCCCGGGTTTCACAGAGCCGCTGCTGAAACCCGACGTTCCCCTGTCGTGTGGATAGCCTGTGCAATGAAACCTAGACCCCTACGGGTGCGGCAAGTTACCCGCCAAAACCTGAAGCGAGGTAGTCCCCCACAGCATAGTGAATGGAACACCCGGCACTTCACGGAATCCGGTAAATTGAGCACCCCTCCTTGGGTCAACCTGTACCCCCTACGAGTGCGGCGAATAGTCTGCCAATTTTAGAGTGGGGCCCCTCTGCCTCTCAAAGCCATGAGATGCGGACCCGTTGCCCTCCAGAACCCGGCTATCCGTGCACTCCGTCGTGGGGCAAAACCTAGTACAGTAATGAAAAATAGTACAACAGGTACATCGACCGCAACCTGGTCGTGCCCCAAAAGAATATTATACAACAGGCAGTGACGGCAGTTCACAAGTTGGACGCTCGTCCCGCAATATCAAATGTACAAATAAACTCAAACTGTACTACCATTGCACACTGCTATCCACCACGACAAATCCGCAACATCACAGCACAACACAGAACATCAACGCGAATGTCACGTTCGCAAACCCGTCTAAAAGAACTATAGCAATCAGACGCGGTTTACCGATCAAATGACATTCCCGGTCGGAGATATAATGTAAGCACTGTAAACTAACATGTTTAAATTTCGATCGACAAAATATCATGAAGTGGGCCCCACGCAAATCTGGAGAACAGTAACAAAATCTGGGCCCAAAATATATATACCAAAAATCCCAATTTCCAACATAGAATGTACTGTAGAAAGTTGGCTGAGTGACGTCACTTTCCTGCGGCGGATCCGCGGCCAAGACAACTACTGGGGCCGCGGATCCGCGGTGGAACAGTCGACTCACTTGGTCGAATTTCTCCAGTATTCCTAAAAAACCCTGCTTGATTTTCTGGTATGGTCAAAATGACATTTGGACCAGTTTGAAAATTAACAGAAACTGTCGAATTGAAAAATTGCGATTTTTGATTTCCGGTTCGATCGATATTTTAAACGCGTTAGCACAAGTTAGTATAGCAAAATGGTGAGTCTCTGATACCACTGTAAGTCTACGCTAGCGCCCCGGCCGTCTACAGACGCCAAATGCGGAACAAAAACTTTTTAACTGGCGCTATCGTATACTTTAACCCGGATCTGCCATTATTGCTAAACTAACAAACTGTAAAGAGTGTAGAAAGGTTATACCGAACGATCCGAGTCCTTCGTTCTTTAACCATCATCCCACGCTCCATTGCGGCTGCTCCGATCTCGTCGATCTCCGATCTGCTCGTCCAGGTGGCACCACATCACTGATTCTTTAAACGGGCTCCCGCCTCTGACTTGAGGCAACTCGGTCGTCAAGTTTGCTAAAAGAGACGACCAAGATTGATGTAGAGAATGAGTAGATGACTTTGTCTCACTTCGTCCAAGTCCGTAGACGATCGGTAAATGAAGTTGCCGATGGAAATGAAATGGAACAAGAAATGAACTATGAAATTTCCATGCATCCAAAACTTTAGACTTTTCTTTTTAGCAACCATAATTTCTCAAATGAGTGAATAGTGGAGGAGAGAGAGGGCCGGCCACCTTTTAAAGGAGGAGGGAGGTGATGGTAGGAGGAGGGAGGTGACCATTAGAAATAATATCATGAACAAAAGATCTTAACCAAAACAAAATGCTTTAATCTTAAAGCATGAGTCATAAACCTAGTCATCATGCATTAATGAACCATTAAATGCATCCAATGAAAACACAACACCAATTAATCCTAGTCACCTCATGTAGATGCTTCTAGAACACTGACTCACCTCAACAGAAGAAAAAGATAAATCCGTCTTTAACCGAATGTTAAAAGACGGCTGATAGAAAACTGGAAACTGGCAACTTCCAAAAGTGATCCTGAAACGACTTTCAGGATAACCCCGTAACTGTATAAATATACCCGTATTTGTATTACGACCGAATACAAATGCAACTGAGACAAAGATATTATACCTACTCAATATAATACTCGGATCCGGCTTAAACCAAAGCCGACCAGTATCATCTGCCCGAAAAATAATACGTGCGTAAACGCACGTGCATTTTCCGAACCCTGCCATAAAACCATACGGCCTCTACAACGTTTCGCCCGAACTTGGGAAACTGTCTGTGGGGGACTCTAATGACTCGTCATTACCCTGGCAGTGGGTTTAACCACAAACCGTCAGCGGCACTAGCTATGCGTAACGGTTGCCCACGGACTGACCTCAAGGGAAGCCGATGAGCGAACTCAAGGGAGGCCGATGAGCGAACTCATCCGGAAACCCTACTGAGCCTAACAGTGACAATGTATATACAGTCTGGTCCGTTCGTCAATGAGTATCGTATATCCGCCTAGGGGGCTAGTAACGTCAGACCCCCAGAAGCAGTATAAGTCGTGTCGGAGTGTAGCCCAATAACACCCTGAGATACTACTGGAGTACCTACCAGTAAATCTCCTGCCATGGCCATGGACTTTGTGTAATGGCTCTCCTAAACACAGCACGACCTCACCCCCAATACCGGGAGAGACGAATCCCCTGCCGATCCGCTCACGTGCCTCCATATGGCTCGGGACTGTACCCAAAAGCTATCTGTTTGCACGACTCCTTTGAGCCGTGGTAGGGTAGAAATCAAAGCACAGTGGGAACTCACACGAGACAAATGACGACCTCAGGTCGATGAACTAACCTGTACACATGTCACTAGGGAACTGCTATCTGACGATAGGTATAGTACTAACTAGCAGATTCCCGGCGAGTCCTGTCCGGTGTACTCATAACCCAATGAGCACCTGTATACATCTTAGGTGATCCAACTGACACCAGTGGCTTGTGAGACCGGCCACCGGCCCTCATCGGGTTCTCGACTGTATACACTAGTCTACTCCGGAGTATCGATGCCCTGTCTCGAAACTCCCACGACTAGGGACCACAATTAAGGATATGCATATAAACTACCCAACTCTCACGTATATGATCGCCATCATACTGTTGGTAGTAAAGCAAGATCCTAAGGGCTCTATCAAAATGTAACATGCAATCAGTCACCTGAACATGTACACGACTGATAAAGGCAAACCAGATAGCATACTATCATCTCGAGTAAGACTGTTCTACCGGGATAGGTCCTCCGCAATCATTGCAATCACGTACCTGCGATCCAATAATTGACTATGAAGGCACTATCTCCAACAGCGCTGTGCTCGATTGGCCGTAACAGGGAAGTCCCTGGCCAGGACTGATCAGAGATTTGCTGGTAAGTGTTACCAGTAGTTTCTCGACCCGTTATGAGCCTCACATCGGCACGACTTATCGGTTATTGGGGTCTGACGTATACCACCCCTAGACTTGATATGCGACATATCAGACGAACAGACCGGACTGTACGGTAAGTGTTACTGGTTGGATTCACAGGAGTGTGAGCGGGCTAGCTCGTCGATCTTCTGATCGCTCAATACCCGGATGGCCGTTACGTTTAGCAGACCGCTTGCGGCTTGTGGGTGCTTGATATGATCATCATCTGCTACCGGCGTATTGATGAGTCTTTAGAGTCCTACACAGAGGTTTCCTGACTCAAGCGAAACGAAATAGGAGCGCATATGAGATATGTGCGGGACCGAGAATAATGCGTGTATGTGATACCGCATTTCATTCTCGCGATGAATGTTTCGATTGGTTATATGCGATATAACCTAGTTATCGAATCGTAGATTGATTCGATAAATCGATACATTCAATACTAGTCGGTTATGTGCGACATGACCGGATCATTGAATCAAATGTTGATTTAATGATTTAATGTATAATTATATTTTGATATATTACTTTGCATTAACTAGTATTGGTTCACTTTAAAAGGATTTTCTCACTTGATGCACATTGTATATGTGATATATTTTTGTGCACTTGTTTGTATCATGTTTGATGATACTTGCTCACTTGGGTTTGTGTAAAGATTAAACCATGGTTATATTAATGGTTAGGGTTTTGTTTATTTGCTTGTTTATTTATTTATTCATTTTGGAAAATACATGAGAATGGTGGCTTATTTTGTTTGTATATGTTGAAGCTTCTTGAAGCTTTGAAAAGTCCACCATTCTTATCTCATCCTTAACCCTAACCATTCCTACTAACCCTAGTTTACTCTCTACACTTGACTATGGTTAGGATATGATAAGTATTCATATTTGTTTCTTTTTAAATAAGACACTTATCATATTCTTTCTATTTCTAGCTTCATCTTCTTCCTCATCTTAAAAAGAAAAAGCTTGATGCCATCAATGGCAACTTGAGTTCTAAAGTGAGAAATCCAATTCTAAAGTGAACCCACCTCCTATTTCTTCACCCTCTACCTCTTGCCAAGTTGTTTTGGGTGTTTTCTTCACAAGTCTCACAAATTTGTGAAGTCGGAGCTTGAACTTGTGATGCCTCGACGTAGATCATCTTTGGCACGAAGCCGACGACCTAGTCCGCCCATTTCTCCGATCAAGCCGATGATTGAGTCCGGGATTCGAGATGGACAGCGAAAGGACGCCTACGTGGAGCCAAGGAAGTGGACATCCGGATCTACAAAGGTTGTAGCTTCTTATCTTTAGTTAAGTTGTTAACTAGATTCGTTTTTCGCCTAAATTTCTAGTTAACGATCCGTATTAGGGTTTCTCGGCACCCGTAAAATTTGAAATTGGCATGGTTGATGCCTTGTGAGACCTCTTGAGAGTGCCTAGGAACCCTACAATTGGTCGATCGGAGGGACCGAGGAAGACGGCCTCGGCTGGGGAACTCGGAACCGAGTAAGAGGGATGAGGAGTCTTGGTCCTGTGGCAGCTCGAGCCAAGGTGAGGGGCCCCGAGGAGGCAAATTTGCAGGGGGCCCCGAGGAGGGCCAGCTTATGCTTGCAGGTCGGGTACAAGGGTTGCTTGGTCGGCCTCTGTGGGCCCTTTCTTCTGGGTCTTGGGACATGTCATCCGCCACGTGTCCTGATCTCGCATCGCCAATATTGAGCATCATCATTAGCCCCCCACTCTTGTTCTGACCAGCTAGCGGGTTGGGTCAGGAGTGGACTGCCAGGCCTCCCGAGGTGAGCTCCTTCCTAAGGCTTCGTCGGGACGAGTCCTCGGGCTGTCAGTTGTCTTTTCTAATAGCGAATCAGGGCGAGATCTCTGCATTTAAGGATGGTGCGCCGGTTCGTGCATTCTGCCACTGAAGCGACGGTCCACGTGTCAAGCGTCGATTAGCCGACGCGACGTATGCAGGCCTGCGGCGTCTGATAGGATGCGGTCCAGCGCAGGATCGACACGTGGAGCGATTGGGGCCGCTGGACGCAAGGAGTCGTTTTGGCGGGAGATGACGGGCGTCGTTGGATGAGGTCGCTTGCAGCAATAAACGGGGGTGGGGCCTGTCCTTGGGCCCCTACTCCTTCATATTTCCCTCTTCTAAGTCCTGGTTGCTCGGCGCTCGTCTTCTTTCTCTCGCTTTCGGTTTCTGAGAATTCCCTTTTCCAAGATTAGATGTCTTCCTTTGTAGAGTCAGTAGATGTTGTAGGAGTAGCTTCTAGGGACCCTTTAGTTGTGTCCGAGTTCCCCCGGGGAGCAGGGGTCGGATCCTCTCCCCGGGATCGTGCGGCGGGGGCAGCCCCTAGGGAGGAGGCAGCAGATACGGCCCCCGGCACCTCGTGTTGGGTCAGGCATGAGGACGATCTCGCCAATGCTCGGGCTCGCTTCCACATCCCCTCGTGTTACAAGCTCCGACTGGCCAAGGAGGGAGAGAGGGCGGATCAAGTACGGGGCAGGGAGATCACCTTGTATTTGGAAGCTTTTTGGGGGCGGAATGTGCCTGCCCTTCTCTCCCGAGGTCGTCACAGCGCTGAATTTTTTCAGTTTGGCCCCCGGCCAGTTAATTCCGAACTCGTAGACGATCCTCCTCGGGTTCTTGATCCGTCTGAAGTTACAGGCGGTTCCCTTCAGACTCTTCCTTCTCGATTCTTCTCTCGTCTTCAAAAATCACCCTGGTGGTCGAGCGGGCGACCCGAGATGGGTCCGTCTCTCTTTCAGAAAGTGGTCGGGGGGCGCTGCCGGGACTGGGGTCATGGCCTTGCCCTCTTCTATTCATGATTGGAAGAAGAAAATTTTCTTCGTTTCCCCTCCCGAGGACGAGGACTGGCCCGTGCCTACCAAGTGGTCGAGGGAGAAATGTTTGATGGGGAACCAGTCCAATGACCCCGCCGCGGTGAGAGTGGCGTTGTGGGAGCCCATCCCCCGACCTGACGTGCTGATGTTTGAGAGGGTCCTGAGTTGGGCCGGGCTCAGCCCTGTTGAGTTCGTCGGTAAGTTAGGCTTGCTTTTTGGCTTGTGTTTTGCTCATGTCGTTGACTTGTTGGGTATTTGCTTTGTGCAGGATCCATGGGCTTCGACTCGCTTAAAGCCTTCATGCGCCAGCCGAGGAAGGTTACGAAGGCTGGGGGTGCCAGCTCTTCTTGTGCGAAGCCCGCCCCGGCTCTTACTGCTCCAGTGGTGGTGTCCCGTGAGCGTTCGGGGGCATATCCCGCCCCGGGTCCCAGTAGAGTGTCAAGCCGGAAGCGGGCCCTGGTTCTGGAGGATCCGGGCTCGGAGGAGGAGATCAGCTCTCCCTCGGAGCCGCTCAAGAGGAGCTCCCAGAGACCTTTCCGGGGCCGGTCCTCGCCAATCATGGTGGAGGAAGGGGGCCTCCGGTTCGCGGTGCCATCGGGGCTATCCATTGCGGATAGCCTTCTGCATGAGATAGAGGCCTCGGCCGGGGGTAGAGTTCCCGGGGGGACCTTCAGGGCTCAGCTGGCGTCCATCGCCCAGGAGTCCTTGCAGGTAAGTGTTTGGTTTATTGTGAGATTCGGCACCTTCTTCATCTTTTTGATCTCTTTCGTATCTCTCAGGTTCTCCAGCACGTTGCCCTCGCCTTGTGTATGGAAGCCGAGGTGGTAGCCCCGGTGCTGGAGGCTGCGGGTCGGCTCGCCTCGCTGGAATAGAGCTCTAGGCGGGAGCTGGAGGTGGTGACGGCAAGGGTTGCCGTCTTGGAAGGCGAGGCGGAAGCTGGGAAACGGGAGGTAGCTCGGTACCGCGAGGCTGCCGTGACTGCCGAGGCCAAGCTCGGGGATGCTCAGGTGCTTGCCGGCAACCTGAAGAGGACGGTGAAAACCCTCCGGAAGGAGCTTGGGGCGGCGTCCGAGTCGGCCGACCTGAAGGCGGCGAAGGCGGTGGAGAGCCATAAGAAGTCGAAGGACTTCTATGATGACCTTGCCGTGGCTACGACCCGTATCTGGCATGAGGCCCTCGATGCCGTTAAGGCCCGGATGCCGGAGTTTGCCGACGGAGATCTCCGAACCGAATTCCCCCTTGCGGACGCCGATGAGCAAGAGGAAGAGGTTCCTGACGAGAAAACCGCCGAGGACCTGACGCGTCACGTGGTGAATGTCGAGGACCTCGAGGTTGCACTTAGCCCCGAGGTCTAGAGCCCCCATCTTCCTCCTTTTATTTCTTTGTTTTCAGAATTTTGTAAGGCTGGGGAGCCCAAAAAATACCTTTTGTAAAGCCTTTGTCTTTGGTAGTAATAAAATTTTTCTTTGGTTTCGTCGAATCGCGCTCTATCATCTGTTTGTGAAGAATGCTTGTAAGATATCTCTGCTTGCACCGTTGTGTTTTCATGTCAGGTTGGCCATCTGTCTAGCGATCGTCCGTCGAGTTGATTTCGATCACTCGCCGACGAGCATGCCAAGCGCTGCCGAGGAGGTATTCCCATGGGCCCCGAAGTCGAGGGGAGATCGTTTGGACCTGGATATACTTGATTCCTCTCACTGGGGCCTCGGATTCTCTGCGGGTGACGGGCAGAGCGCTGTTCGCCGTATTTGTGCCGAGTGTGAGTGGAAGGCTGCTCTGTGGCCCCATAGGGGGTGCCATCTTTTGACTTCTGGCAATGCGAGCATCGACCACCAGCCGGAGATGACCGAGCAGGGTAGCTGCTCGGTTGCCTCTTATGAGGGCTTTGATCCTTCAGGACGGGGACCGAGCAGTGTTACCGCCCAGTGCCTCTTGGTGAGGACTTTGATCCCTGTCGATTGTGGCAGGAAGCTACCAGCCGGGGATAGCCTAGCAAGGACTCGACTGCCTCTGGGAGAACTTTGGTCCTTAGCACGGGAGGGGCTGTAGGAAGCCTGCCAAGGACCCTTGGTCGGGCAGGGTTTCTACCCGGTGCCTCTTGCCGAGGGTTTTTGTCCTGACGGATAGCCGAGCGAGGGATCCTCAGGCTCGACTGCCTCTGGGAGGGCTTTCTGATCCCTGGCGTTGCGGTAGGGAAGCTGCTGAGCTGCCTCTAAAGAGGACTTTCTGGTCCCTGACGTTGCGGTAGGGAGGCTACCCGCCAGACACGACTGAGCAGGGTAGCTGCTCGGTTGCCTCTTGCGAGGGCTTTGATCCTTAGCGTTGGAAGGGCTGTAAGAAGCCCACTAAGGATGACCGGACAGTGAAGCTGCGCGGTTGCCACTTGGTGAGGGCTTTGATCTCTGGCATCGTGGGTAGGCAACTACCAGCCTGGGATGAATGAGCGGGGTAGCCGCTCGGGTGCCTCTTGTGAGGGCTTTGATCCCTGGCGTCGTGGGTAGGGAGCTACCGGTCGGAGTTGACCGAGCAGGGCAGCCGCTTGGTTGCCTCTTGCGAGGGCTTTGATCCTTCAGGACGGGTACCGAGCAGGGTTACCGTCCAGTGCCTCTTGGCGAGAACTTTGATCCCTGTAGGTTGTGGTAGGAAGCTACCAGCCGGGAATAGCCAAGCAAAGACTCGACTGCCTCTGGGAGGACTTTGGTCCTTGGCGCGGGAGGGGCTGTAAGAAGCTTACCAAGGACCCTTGGCCGGGCAGGCTTACTGCCCGGTGCCTCTTGGTGAGGGCTTTTGTCCTGAAGGATAGCCGAGCAAGGGATCCTCGGGCTCGACTGCCTCTGGAAGGGCTTTTTGATCCCTGGCATTGCGGTAGGGGAGCTACCCGCCAGGGATAGCCGAGCGAGGGTCGGGCTTGACTGCCTCTGGGAGGACTTTCTGGTCCCTGGCATTACGGTAGGGAAGCTACCTGCCAGGGATAGCCGAGCAGGGTAGCTGCTCAGCTGATTCTTCATGAGGTTTCGCCCGACCATCCAGTTGCAGGTATGGGGAACAAGAACGGTCACGGCGAACGCGCGCGCAGCATGCGCATTGAATGTGGGGGGAGGCGAAGCGCCAGGGTCAGGCCGTTTCGATTCCGCCAGGGAAGGCTCGTTGATCGCCGCGTGGCAGCAAATATTTTGGTGAAGGCGGGCGACTGTTGAGTTCTGTTGGGGGCGCAGTGGGCTATATAAGGCTAAAGGAGCGCTGGTCCTTCTTTTCTTTGTAAACAGATCGTTGAGGATGCAGGACTTCCCCTTCACTATCCCCGATATCATCCATTTCGAAGACGTATACCTCTATGACCAGAACTGCACCGAGGACACGGTGCAGTTGGTCTACGGGAGCATCCAGGACCACTTCGGTCGGCTGCTCCCCCGACACTCCTCTTTGCTGCAGCTGCTGATGTACTCCATCTGGAAGGCGTCGCCGGGGCTTTACAACCCCCTGTCTGAGCAACTCTATGACGAGGCAGTGGGCAAGCTGCGGTCTCTGAGGCGCTTCGGCCTGATCTCCGCGAACCAGCTGGCTCGCTTAGAGGCGCTCGTCTGCGAGTGCTACGAGCTGAGGCTCGGGGCCAACGCGCGCGAGGGGAACCGAGGGCAGAGGTTGGATCTCGCGAGGCCTCAGCTGGCGGAGATCTTTACCGAGTATCACGAGCAGTGCTCTCTGCACCCCCTTCCCCCGCTGTTGTAATTTTCTTTTTCTTTTTGTCTGTATGGCTGAGGAGCCTATAATACCTTTTTTGAATAAATGAGATTTTTTTCCTCTTTTCCGCAATGTTCCATTGATCTTTATTAAATTAACAACAGACCCTAGGAAGAGTTTACATTGCCCTAAAGGAAAAGTACATGCTAATAGATGACCTTATTAGCGTGGCCCGAGCTCCCCGGGGGCTTGTTGGTCTCCGTGCTCGGCACCGGGTACGGGGCTCCCTGAGCATCGGACAGGTTATCTACCGAAACGAGCATGATCTCGCCGATGGTCAGCTCGGCGGGAGGGGGACGCTGCTCCTGCTCATGGTTGGCTTGCCGTTTGTCTCTCAAGTAGGCGACGAGGTGCCCCGATCGGATGAGCTCCTCGATATAGTCCCGGAGTTGCTTACAATCCTCCGTGGCGTGGCCCAGCGTCCGGTGGAAAGCGCAGTAAGGGCCTCGGATTCGCTTCGCGGCCTGACACGGGATAGGAGGGAACTTGAAGAACCCCTCGTTCTGGGCCTCCTCTAGCAATACTGCGAGGGAGACGTTGAGTGGGGTATACTTCTGGAACTTTGGGTGATAGGGCTGCTGACGCTCCAGCCTCTCCTCCCGAGCCCTCTTCTTCTGGTCGGACCGTTCTGCTCAGGAGAGGTTTGCGTTCACCTCGGATTCCAGCTAAACCTCGCGCTCGGTCCATGTCTTGACCTCGGCCATGGTCTTAGGTTGTGCAAACGCAAAAGAGCGCAACCACTCTTTGTGCCTCAGACCAGATCTGAGCGCCGTGATGACGGTCTCGTCCCGGTGCTCTGGGGCCTCGAGAAGGGCGTTGTAGAAGAGGGTGATGTAGGCCTTGAACGTTTTTTTGTCCCCACTCTTAACCGTGAATAGGTAGTCGACCGTGCGCTTCTGCCGACTGTTTCCAATAAAGTGGCCGAGGAACTGGATAGCCAGCTCGTCGAAGGTCGAGATTGAGCGGGGCTCGAGCCCCCGGAACCAGTCCCGACCTGCGCGAATGAGGGTGGCTGGGAAGGCCCTATACTGGGCGGCGTCGGAGTGGTCCTGGAAGCTCATTCCCGCGGTGAAAGCGTCTAAATGGTCCTTTGGGTCGGTTTTCCCGTTGAATAAAAAGATCTTTAGGGGCTTGTTGCACGAGGAGACGTGGACGGCGAGCAATTCCTCGGCGAACCGCTTTGTGAGCGAGTCGAAGGCGTATTTAGCCCCGTCGCTCGAGAGGTGAGCCTCCGGGCGCATGCCCTCGATCTTCTTCTCGAGGGTGTCGAGTCGCCCGTGGTATCCCGAGGAATCGGCACCTTCAAATCCCTGGCCTCTGCTGCGGGTGACCTGCGTCTGGGAGCGGCCCCGGTTCCTCTCGATGAGGTGCCTCAGATCCCTGGGCGAGGTGGCTCTCGAGCCACCGAGGTGAACCCCTTCTGTGCGACCCCGCCGAGGGAAGTGGTGTCGACCATGCCTGTGGACAGGCGAGGTTACTGACATCTCCTCAGGGGGGTAAGGATCGTGAGGAGGCTCGAGGCGTTCTGGCTGCGGACCTTGGCGTGGAGCCGTGGGGCACCCAGCGGGCCTCGGGGAGTATCGGCTCGAGAGATCTGTGACCATGAGTCGTAGCTTGCTGGTGGTCAGCCGTCCCGACGGGGGCAGAGCCTTCAGGAGGCGGTGGAGCGGCGATCTGGAGCTAGGGCCCGGCCGCTTGGACGCAGACGAGCGCCTCCACGAGGGACTGTAGCCGATCTATCCGGCTGGCGAGGGCGTTGATGATGGTCGCTGGAGGAGGCCCATCCATGCCTCCGGTGAGGGAAAGACAGCGGCTGGTACCGGGATTTTCAGGATGGTTGCTCGTCATGCGGACGGAGATCGGAAGGCCAACTTTGTTTTTGTGGAGTTTGTGTTCCCACAGACGGCGCCAACTGATGGAGGTCCTTTTCGGGTCTCTGTTAGATGCTGTCTTCCGTTGATCTCCCGGTGGATTTCGGCGGCGATCTTCTATTGCGTGTGGGTCTCAATGGGTTTTGAGGAGATTGGTGATTTGAGGAGTTTAGCGCCGAATACCTGCAAAGAAGTCCCGGGATGGTTTGGTACCACCGAGGACCCTTCGACGATCAAGTTAGTACTAGATCCGAGCAGAGTAACGGCTAAGTGGAATCAAGAATGGCTTACTTGACCCCTCTGTGATGGGGGTTTATATAGCGGCGGCAGCACGCGGCAGCACGCAGCATCAGACGCGAGAATCTCGCCGGCGGTTACGCTCCCGACATCACGCCCGCGTAAAGAGCAGATCGCCCATTAATAGGGATCGTGATGGCGTGGAACGCAGGACGTTGTTGACGGAGAATCTACGCACGGAGAGATTTGCGGAGCGGCGGTTACGCCTGTGAGTGGTGGAGTCGATCGGTCGGAGGGACCGAGGAAGACGGCCTCGGCTGGGGAGCTCGGAACCGAGCAAGTGGGCTGAGGAGTCTTGGTCCTGTGGCAGCTCGGGGCGAGCTGAGGGGCTGAGGAGGCAAATATGTAAGGGGCCCCGAGGAGGGCCGGCTTGTGCTTGCAGGTCGGGTACAAGGGTTGCATGGTCGGCCTCTGTGGGCCCTTTCTTCTGCGTCTTGGGACATGTCATCCGCCACGTGTCCTGATCTCGCATCGCCAATATTGAGCATCATCACACCTCAACCGACTTTTCCATCCCTCCCTCTCTCTCCCTGTACTGTGTTCTTGGTAATCTAAATTTGCATTTATGTTTTATGCACAATTTTCTTATATAATATACATGTGCATAACGCACGCAACAAGTTGATCGTTAAAGCTTTTATCTTCCAGAGCAGTTTTAGTAAACAACCCGCTTGGATTATTAGCAATGCATTGAATAAACAAGCGGTTGCTTAGATACCTATGCATTGAATAGATAGCCGTGTTTGAGTTAATTCTTATCCCTCTTATTTTTCCCTAACGAATGGACTTGTGAGAGGAAGAAGATGAGGAACTTACCTCACCGCACATGTATGTATGGTTGTTAATTCTTATCCCTCTTATTAAAGTATTGTTTCAAGAAGAAATAAGTTGGGATCCTGATTATCATGAATCATCTTGCTTTCGCTGTCCGGGGAGTTTGAGTTATTAGCAGGTTGTTTCGAAGAATTATTGGCAGGCATATATATAATAGAGTTGAAAGATGGTACTTTCCTGCGATTTGTTATAGTGCCTGCCATGGGCAAAAGATGAACTTCCTCGAAGGGCATATTCCTTCTCTTTTATCGGGATCGAAGCTATATGTAGTACAAATGCAACCCATGCTTCTCAAGGGGTAAACTTTGCTCCAAGGCCAATCAAGTGCTCGAGCCATCAGGAAAAGCATTTCAAGGGTCTTTCCTGCAAATTACTAGGTCTTCGTGACGGAGACTTGGCTAAAACTGCAATTTGTGATTCAGAAAGGTTAAAGCTAAAGAAAGAAGCTTTAGAGGCGTTACAGAATGCTGCAGATTTAGCAAGAGGTGAGCCTGAAGTGATGTATAGTTTTGCAATGGAGCTTGCGATACAAAGAAAGCTTGACTCTGCGAAAGAGCTCGCGTTGAAGTATTTAGAGTTGGTTGGTGAAAGCAAACTTAAGGGTTGGAGGTTGTTGGCTCCTATTTTGTCCGCGGAACAAAAGGTAAGAGAGTCTAAATCAGTAGGTGATCTTGCTATAGCTCATAGTGGGATAGAGGATCAACTCGAATTATTACAAATGAAAGCGTTGCTTCAGTTTAATCAGGAAAACCCCAAGAATGCAAGATTCAAGCCCACAAAGAGAACCAAGTGGTGAGTCTTTTGATTTTTGTTTAGGCTTTACACAAAACTGCCCTTGATTATTACTTTTTATTTAACTACCTTAAGTTTATTGTTATAGTAGCTCCCTTAGAGTGCTACATTTAAGGGTATTTAGTGAAGAAAATATTGCTTAAAGCCAATGTTTAAGATAGTTTATCAGTAATAAAGAAAACTTGAAGGTGGTTTATAGTAATTCAGCCTTTTGTTCATGTGTGCACCACTCTAACAATAAAAAATCTTACTATGCTCAAGGAAGACTTTTAGAAGTGGAAGCGTGGACCAATTTGGCATCGATTTTATATGAAACTTGGGTTAAGTGGGGATTCAAGTAGTTGCTTGGATATAGCGAAATCTATCGGGTATTTCTCTCCAAAGACTTGGCAAACAAGAGGTTACCTATTCAATTCAAGAGATTGTGTCCAATTGAGAATTCAACATATTTTATTATGCCAATTCTCTTAAAGCTGCTGCGGTTTCGAAAAAATAGCAATCTTTTCAGAACTTTGGAAAACCGTATTTATTCTAAATTATACCCCAATATATTAGATCTTTTGGGTTACTTGTACAAAATACCTTGTATTTGCCACTATATAGCACCGATGCCCACTCAAGTAATTTATGAGCACGAACACCTCTTCACCGGCCAAAACCCTTACAAATACTAAAGCTCAAGTCTGTGTTTTAAGAACTCAAATGATTGTCTAATTTTATATCTAGAACTTGTTTGTGTTGTTTAGAGTAGAGTTTGAGTGTTCCCAAGGTTTTTGGGCAATATGAGCAAATGGGCATCTTTCGTTAATTATTTATCACTTTAGAGGGTACATGTGCTCTACAGAATAAACTACAACGTGGTTTCATGCAATTAACCCTTCTTTTTTTAACTGCTTAAATTACTAAACATACTTATCTAACACATGCAGGCTTGACTTTAGAGGAACAATCACTACACAACAAGGCTCTAACGGCATTCTCGATATCACTCTCGATCGAACCGGACTATGTTCTGAGCTTGGTTTCAACTGGAGCAGTTCTAAGGAAAATCGGCAGCAGATCTTTGCCTGTGGCGAGAAGTTTCTTGATGAGTGCTCTAAAGATGGATTCTAGAAATCATGATGCATGGCTGAATCCTGGCCGTGTGTTCAAAATGGAGGGCTCTCTGATGGAAACTGCAGATTGTTTTCAAGAAGCCTATGAGCTCAAAGAATCATCTCCCATCATGAGCTTTAGATAAGTTATGTCTCTTGTAATATATAAAATAAGATGAAATATCCTATGTACTTAAAACCTTTTTTGATCAAAATGTTTGCATCTTGAGAAAGTATCAGATGGTCTTTTCTCCAATTTCCATGTGATGAGCAAAAAAAATTCAATGTAGGTTTCATAATTCACCCAGTTCAAGCTAGATTCTTGTTATTGTAAATAGAAAAAGCACTTTCTTTTCTAAATTAAATCACATTAGCCAAACGGGGTCAGGGCCATGAATTTGCAATGAGAGTCACTGCCCCGCCTCCAGATTGTTGTTATTGCGTGCACCAAGTCGCATAGTGCCACAAAACTCAATCTATATGAACAATAAATGGTTACGAATCAATAACCTCAATCTATATATGCATAACCGCACAGGGCAAGTACAGATTGCAGTATCATGCTCCATAACTCAAATGACCAACAGACACCAGCTCAAACTACCAAGCTTTAAAGCTACAAGTCAAAAAACTATAACGACTGCATTTCTTTGAATCTGTGAATGGGTCAAAATTAACCAGGTAATCCAAAAAAATTGTTTAAAAAACTTTCCAAATGCAACAATACCTTTGAACCATTTTCTAAATTATTCCAAAGTACTCCAACTGAATAGCTTAGGAGCCAAAAAGGAAGATCTTCAATTGTTCAAACATGCTTAAAATAATTGTAACAATACCATGTAATCGATCCACAAAACAAACAATATTCAAGTTAACATCCACATCATCGGAAAGGGCAACAGTCTGACACAATTTTAATACGAAAAAACAAAGAACTGAAAACCTAAGCACCAACAACTTCCGTCTCAGCTTCCATTGGTGTGTCCTCTGCTGGCCTATCGATTTTGGCGCCAACATCCTCCTTACTGTAGTCACCATGGACCTAAAAAATAAGGCAAATAAAAATATCAATATTAGAACAAAATACCTAAACTACACTACAATGCATGATCGAATTTTACTGAACAATCCTAAAGTACATTATTGCCATAAAACTCCTTTAAGCTATGGTTTCAAGGGAGTTTTATCACTATATAACCCCTTTTTTAACGGAAGAGCAGGGCCCCAAAAAGGCAGCCCGTCCCATGAAAATTTTTATTAAAAAACAAAGTAAAATATTACAAAGAACTACATATAACCAAGGTTCGAGGATTCGTCTGAAACCACCGATACGTGATCATTTCGTATAGGTTTCGGTGGAGACCGATACGAAACACAATCTGAAGCCGAAACCTGAAATAACTTTTTTTTGCCGTTTTTGCTATTATCGTGATCGCTATACACCTTCATCGTTAGATCTGAGGTATTTCCATGGTGAATAACCAGAGCATACGGGATTGAAAAACAAGTGATCAGACCTACTTTTTTAGCTTCCAGGATTGTCTAATTATTTTTTATGGATCAAGTGCAGAATCAAGATTGAGACCAGAGCATTTGTGGTACAACTGGTCAGGTTATTTTCATCAAAAGAAGGCCACAAACGTCAACTCAAAGCCTATATAAATACTTATCTAAATACATTTTTCAATGTATTTTGCATTAGGTCTTGTCTTGGCTGAATTTTTTAACACTAAAATCATTGTCTTGTGATAAACAACCATAAATTCAATATATCTACATATATGTACATGTATTACCGTCAAAACCGAAACCGAGATGAGCAAAACTAACCGAAACCCACCGAAACTAATAAAATTTTGAGCAACTGAAACCGAATCCGAAACCGAGTTCTCAAACCTTGCATATTACCTCCCTATATCTAGGCTTACACAAGAGTTCCAAAAATAAACAAACAATTGAGAATATGAGCAGAAACTAACCTAACACCAATCACTATAATACCCATAAATTCAGCATTTTAATGGATCTTGCTGTAATTTATAAACTTTAAGATGGTCAAGGGGAAAACGATAATTAAAGGATATTTTGGTGTAATCTAGCCTACAACAGAGGTATAAATAGGCAAAAAAATAAATAGATCAGAAAAACAAGTTAACTTTTAGTGTATATACCTCCATCAATTTCCCCAAATCAAATTTCGGGGCCTTCAAGATTTTAACCTTTCTGATGAACACGTTTTGTAGCGGGTAAATGCTAGAAGTGGCTTTCTCTACTTCTTTCCCAATAGATTCAGGAATAAATTTCGCAACCAAGTCCTTTAGGTCGCAGGATGTTGCTTGATTTGTCATGATTTCACGCATCTTGCGCCGAATCTGATAAGCAAAATTAATTAGACAATGAAATAAAAAAGAACAGTCTTTTGGAAGATCGCTCAAGACGAGCTTCAAAGCATATAGACATAGGACACAAATATAGGAGACACACAATTTGGAAAAAAACAGATACATATAGTTCATTGATATGTTACATGTAAATATAAATGGAATGGATAGAGTGAACATACTTATTCATGCATCCTTTTTGTTTTCAAGTGTACAAAATTAATTCAATAAATTAATGACAAGCCATTGTTTATAGCAAGTAATGTGGTCTACATTTTAAATAATAGAGGTAACATAAAGCTGACTTCAATTTAAGGGGGGAAACAAAACCAACAAACAACACATAGAATCACAAAATCACATATACAACGAGTTGCAAATTATCATATTAAAAAGAAGCAAGACTATATAGGCTCCTAATAATAAAAAGAGGGGAAAAGAAGCAAACATTGGTGATTCATAGGTGATGAATGAGATCTTTTACCTGCCTAATTTGACTCGATTGGGCATAGCAAGTGCGCTTGACTTGGTTTGGGCGTCTTTTAGTGAACGCGATACAGAACATTCTCAGGGTGAAGCTGTCTGTGGTCTTCACGTCAACATGAGCCTCGATGAGAGTCTGCCATTTCCTAACCAAGGACCTAAGCTTGTCGGTCGTGAAATCCATGCCCTAGAAGAAAAAAGAATTGTTGTAAATTCAAGGAGAACAGTCAAGAAGACAAACAGATATGTAGTAAAAATGTGCTCCATACCCAGAAATTAGTGAGGACATTCTTCCCCTGCACATCCTCAACACGGAGGCGGATCTTTCTGTAGGCCTGATCCTCATCATTCTGGAGATCAGCAAGAGAGGTCTCGAACACCCTATGCTTAAGACCTTCGGATGCAATCTATGACAGACAACAAAATTTTTAAGAATACATGGGGAAAAGGTACAGAAGTGGATTGCAGATAATGGGCACTAAGATGATAACTAAATTACACATGCGCATGACACAAAGAATGATCAGGTATTTTTTTCAAAAGAAGAGAGATAAATACAAAAAAACAGTAACACAAAATGAAAAGTGAATTGCAGCAGAAATGAAATGGTAGAATTATAATGATTACATGAGGAAAATAAATATTGCTTAAAACCTTGCTCTAAGAATGGGCATAGGTTAGTTTTTTTTTAAAATTAAATCAGCAATTCAGCATTCAGTCTAATCAAAATTCTAACTTGATCGTGTGTCAAACGGATCTCTTCCAATTATTGGCCCCTCGTTACATCTTTGGATGATCTGCCTGATATGAATTTATTCTTTTGGTTAATAAGTTTACAAGTTGTGTGTGTGTGTGTGTGTACGTTTTTTGGGGGGGTTGTATCTATGTATGCATTTATGTGTGTGTGTATCTATATGCGCGCGTGTGTGTGTACATACAACACACTCCTATAATGCCAACTCCAAGGGAGTAGCTAATGTAATCAATTGATGGTCTCCTTTTTTTATAAATGGATTCAAAAAAACGAGAAAACTCTCCTATCTATTCCTCATGTGAAGACATCCACATCACCGACCAATTAGAATATTTTAACACTAAATTAAATTTCAAACCTCTCCCCTTCCCCCCCCCCCTTTAGGCACCAATATTTACGCCATCTCTTTCAATTTCTCGAGGTATCCTTAGAACTTTATATTCAAACCAATATATATCTATCTATATATATCTATATATATATATATATATATCTATATATATATATATATATATATATAATGTTTATTTAAACAATACAATATCAATTATACGTCCGCATGCATCGCACGGGCAAAAATACTAGTATATGTATGTGAATGTATGTGTGTGTATGTGTGTGAGTGTACTTCATGCTCGTTGATTATAGGAATCACATTTGGAAAACTAGAAATCCGAGCTTCATATTGATGCATTAGTGTCAATGTCGAAAGCAACCTAAAAAAATACTACATCCTCTTCTTAATATGCAGCAAGAGAAACGATGCACAAAGATAAGGTAGTTTCAATAGCAAGTAAGCAAATGGCAGACTAGTAGCAACTCACATGTATAAAACAATAATTAAACAAGTTGGGCCTGTGGTTAGGCAATAGGTAAAGTCTTTCACTGCAAGCAATATAGACCTAATATAACTACAATAAATGGAATGACTATCTCAAACAACAGAGTTTCTCATTCCAATAGGATGCAACGAGAGCCTGGAACAAAAAAAATGGCATAAATCAAACTATTCCAATCAATTTAACGATTTTGTTAATAAAAAATTATATACAAGTTACAAACAAATAACACTAGCGATGCAATTGTAGGAATTATCATTTTAAAGTTAAGTTCACGAGCATTATGGCATTTGATAACAGGCCGATACCATTCACAAAGTAACTACAAAACAACTCAATACAGATTTAGAGAATGTGTAACATGACAATTAATCCATAGTTTTGAATCATTTTCTACAAAACAAACAGGTCACAAAATTCCATACAGAAAAACCTATGCAGCATTGCATCGATGGTCCCAAACCCGACCAGAACAATAGATGGGTTAAAATTAATTGTTTGAGACTGCACAGTTCTAGATTTGGATCTAATAAACACATCCTACACAAAAAGAAACAAAAGCGATCCAAACTTTACAAAGATCACAACAGAAATCAACCGCTAAATCCAAACAAAAACATGAAATCGATCCTAACCTTGGTTCCCTGAGTCCTAGAGACTAGGGTTTTCCCAACGTTCCTCACGCTGAATGAGGAAGGAGCCTTGATATCATACCAGTCTTTTTTTGAGAAAGGATCCACTCTATAACAACAACAAATCATTCAAAATCAAAACTTTCATCGATCACTAATCAAAACGAATCTGCTTAATATAAAAATAAAAATAAAATAAAAAATAAAAAAAGGCTTACGTCTTTTTCTTCCCTCCCTTCTTCCCCTTGGAGATCCTCTTGTTCTTGCTGGAAAAAACCCAACAAATCAGAGAAAATTGGAAACAAGATAAATAAAAATGAGAGAGAGAAATGGTTGGATATCTAACCCAACAGCCATGATTATGCCACCTTCTCGTTTTTTTCTAGGGTTTGAGACGGGGGTTTGAGGGAGGCGAGAAAAAGAGAGCGGAGATGATGTCTTATATAAAGCTAGGGTTTTGCGATACGAAGAACCAGATCCAACGGTGGATAATGGTTAGCGACCTTGGGAGAGATTTGTGAAGGCTAAACATGCACTTCTAGGGTTAGTTGCTGAATAATACCTACTTTGATTTTATATACCTTATTGATTTTTTCGATGCATTTATATACCCTAAAGTACAAACCGTTAATATTTTATTCTCTTCAGTTGACCATCAAATCCAACACCATTTTAAATAAAATACATACGGTTTGTAGTTTAAGGTATATAATGGGCTATTTGGTAGCAAAATTATGAAATTTGGATTCCAAAATAGTACGGTTGGAAATTTCTAGATTTAGTAATTTGTTGTTTGGTTAGTCTTGGATTCCTAATATTGGATTTTTAGATCCTTATAATCTTTATTTGGTTGGTGAAAATAAAACGAGATTTGGATTTTAGAATTTTAGAGAGAGATAGATAAAGAGAGGATTATTAAATAAATAAAGTATCCGGGTCCCATCAAAAAGTATAATGAATAGTGTCAAATCCTTGCAAATTCTCCAAATTTTTTAGGATTCAAGGATCTTTCTTTTGTGGTGGGCCCTCCATAAAAAACAAAGAAATCCTACAAATCCAAAATCCCACATCCAAACACAAAATTATGGAATCCTCTCAAATTTTTGGATTCCACAATCCAATTCTTTCATAATCCTACATCCAAACAGGCCCGAAGTGTGGCGGAAAATCAATGAGGTACGTAAGTGCAAAGCAGGTGTAACATTAAGGTATTATCTATCGATTGAGTTAAATGGGCTGGATCAACCCAAGCCTCATGGCTGTGGTTGGGGGCCAGCATCCCACTATCATGTCTGGATAGTTACGGGACTTTAGGATTAGAATATTCCGAAATGCACTTTCATTTCTTCTGAATAACAATGTATGGGCTTTTTAACTTGAATGAGTGTTTGGATAAGTTGGAATAAACTGATCAAGCATCCAATATTTTACGAAAATGGAAAAAAAATACCCGATCATTAGAAAGCCTCGAGATAAAAATCCTCACTACTCAAGAACTCAAATCAACAGCGCATTTCATTATAATCAATCTAGGGTAATCAGATCCACAATGAGGTTCATCAAAAAGCTTCCTCAACCCCTCCCTCAAGTTCCCTAGTGCCGAATCCACCACTTCTCGAAATCCCGCGACCTTCTCTCTGAACTCGACGATCAGCGTCCTCATGCACTCCACCGCGGAGTCGACATCCACCAGCGTCGTGCTCAGGCTCACGAACTCCGTGTAGTCTCGCTTGATGAGATCGACGAGCTCAGATTTGAGGGAGGTAAGCTAAGATCTGAGCTCCTTGAACAGGAATTCGAGGGAGACAAAGGACTTGAGATCAGGTATGTAGGCCTCGGGGTCGAAGGAGAGGGATGAGAAGGAGACGGGCTTCAATCAGTGGCGGGAGTCGTCGTCGTTGTCGAACATCACCCTTATTGATGCAATCTCCATGTTCGAACACCACCCTTTACTTTCCTTTTTCTTGATGTCAAAGAGAGAGCGCGGGGATCGAGATATTTTGAGAGAGGGGAAGAAGAAGATAGAGGAACGAAGATAAAAGAGACGCGAGTGAAAGCTGAGAAAAAAATTGAGTCTGACTCAATTTTTTAAATCCAGTTTATAAGGCCAAAGAAGAGAGTTTTTTCCCCTAGATCAAATATCAAATGACCCATCCAAACAGATCCTTTTGCAGGACTGGACTAATCCGGTGGAAAATGACATCTAGACTTTTTCTTATGGGATAGATACTATCCAAATAAGACCTAAACCGCAAAAGGAAACTCTCTCGCGATCACGCTTAAAAGAACGCAGCCCTATTAATCTCGTGCTTCTTCCTCTCTTTCTCTATTCCTCATCTACATTGTTTCCACATGGATCTCCTCTCTATCTCATCTCTCATAAGGCCCAATCTCTTCTCGCCTTTGACCTAACCTAACCCTAGACCACTCTTCCTTTGGTTTCCCACCTCTTTATTCGGTACTTTGAGGTTTGTAAGATATTAACGGGTTTTAATGGCGGAATTTATGGTTTTGGAGTTTGATTGCTTGAAATTTGGGGAAATTTACAGAATTGTGTTATGGATTTCTTGTTCTTTAAGTAATTGGTCGGAAACTGAATTCCTAAATTTTGCTTAAAATATGTTTACTTTTTAGCATGAATTACAATTTTCTCAATGGATTGATTAATTGCTATGAACCGTGTGGGAAAATTCGGAAATTGGCAATGATGTGAAAATAACCTATGTGGAGATTGTATAGCGCGATAATTTATTTGCAGCCAATGCTATATGGCACGGCTATTTAATTACAGAAATATGTTTAATCAGCATAGGTTTTACCGAGCCAAAGATTTAATAGTCAATATTGTATTTTTTAATGCAAAGAGAAATACTAACATTGCACATTCTATGTGGTTTACATTGGGAAAACACTCGGAGTTTATGATTCTTGAACAAAATATAGCTAGCAAGTGATCAGATTGTCTGGTTCAAATTTTAAAAGTTTTCATCTTCCGAAAAAGCTTGCAAAAAGTTCTGAAGAGAATTTTATGAAGAAAAGAATACAAATTCCATGAAGTTGAAGGTGTTCCAACAACTAAAATTGAAGTTGTTTTAATGCTTGAAGTTATAGCATCAGGAATTGTTTCAATATCCGAAGTTGCTCGAGCACAAATTGCACATATGCTCGAAGTTGTTCCACTCTATTAAAATTGACGTTATTCAAACATCAGAAGCTAAAGTTATTTCTCTACTTAAAGTTGTTTCGTCACTCGTCGAGAACGTTCCTTTTCCTCATCTCTAGGTCGGAATATAAAATGATGTAATTTGTATCGTTTCCATGAATTTATTGTGTAATTGTACTAAAAATTGTTGTATTAGTTGATGGATGTGCTTTTGGTAGTGAAAATATTGGAATGGGTAACTTACTGGTTAACATTTTGTTGTAATTCAAGTTTTGTTGATTTGATTGTTAATATTTGAGATAAGAAATATAAACAAAATGGATCCCCTCATAAAGTGATGTCTCACGTTCTTATCTAGTATCACATTCTTTCTTTTCTGCTTTGTTTGACCGTCCTTTGTTCCATTTTCCTTACTATAAAAGTAATATCTCTCAACAAGCTGTTAAATAAATAAAATAATTAAATGTCTAAAATATTCCGACACGTTACAATATTCCCCCTTAAGAAAATTCGGTTCCCGAATTTACATGTAACCCCCATCAAAAACATTTTTCTCAATAAACCAACTTATTTCAAAACATTTTGTCGGGTTCCGAAATTTTAAAATACATAATCTGCTCAGTATAACGGAACTCCAAAATCCCATATGAGCTAAAACGTAATATAACGTAACAGGGTGCGTGAAAACTCAAAAGGATATAAATTCACATAACTGTAACTTTAACGGTTATTATGAGAATTACTCCAGTTATAATGCAGAATACCAAATACGAAAACTGTTGCGTATACTAAGTACACAATCAATGCCATAGTCGTAGTGCAATATTGGTAGCACACGACCAAGCAAAAATGTATAAATCAATTCTATACGATATTCTCTCAAGTGCAAATCGTGAAAACAAAATCAACCCTAACGGGTTTGCATGCAAATCTCAAACCACACATCACGGTGTGCATGAAAACAGAAACAGCGTCAAGTGAAACAGGTGTGAACAAAAACAATATCCACTGTATCAACTGTGCAAGGGGCAAATATCAGGTGCATCTAAAGTGCACAAAATCAATCTCAAGTGTATCGGGGTGCACAAATAAATCTCAAGTGTATCGGAGTGCACGAATAAATCTCAAGTGCATCGGAGTGCACAAATAAATCAAAACGTGCAACTGGTGTGCACCAAATCGTACCGAGTATACCTAGAGAGTATATATATATATATAATCTCTTAATCATGTGCAACTGATGTGCACGGAAAATATCAGTTCAGTGCATCCGGTGTACACAACACTCCAATCGAGTGCAGTCACCTCGCACGACAATCTCAAACAAGCGCACCTGGTGTGTACAAAACACCAATCAAAGTGCAATCATCATGCACGCAAATCTCAACAAGTTCACCTGGTGTGCACAAAACGTTTGTGTGTCCCTCAAATCCTCAAAATACATAAATCAAAATAACGGACGTTGGGTTGTACTTTCTTCAATGTTGAAAACGAAATTTTCGGATCATAAAAACGTAAATCGAAAACAAACGACATCGAAGTATATCTTCTTCAATGTCGAAAGGTGTTTTAAACACCCGGAACTGGAAGAGCAAGGATTACCACTTGCCTACTGCCCCGGTCTAGCATTCTCTATATCTCAATTCTGGTTCTTCTTGCGGATCTCTAATGTCATGGCCTCTTTTATGCAATCGTCCGGTGAGGAGCAACGACACAATCAGTTCTACTGCTGATACCTCTCACCACATCTTCTTGACCTGTAGTCCAGTCTCGCGCAACGCAACATGTTGATGACGGCGATCTCTAATCTCTACGTGTGCGCCAACAACTGATCTTGGGTCCAATCTTACTTATATAAACTTCTAGAAAGAGCCCATCAATTCTCCTGCTGATCTCATCTACTTAGCCCGCCCGGGACTAGCACTCATTTCTGAATCCACTTTCTTTTTCGTATCAACTACCATTTTCTCAAGATTTTCCTATGAAGTTTGTTCATACGTGCCTCTGCATATGCATTAAATTTTCAATATCGACGGTGAAGAACAACTACCCACTGAAACTTTGCACCAATCTCCTGTTCCATTACTCTCCAATATCAATAAATTAAAGAGCATATCGCAATAGCTACGCGAATTACAAGTCATACTTGGTTAAAACCAAGCCCGGAGCTTTACAAAACTTCCAAAAACACGAATTCGTCACCTCTGATACTCTTGTAGAAAAATCTGGTTAAGCTCACCTTCGAAAACTCGTCCCAATTCGTCGGAGGAAAACTTACTGCACGATCTCTTTCTCGAGCGACTTGCATCAGGTCTGAGCAATACCCATCGGAAGAAGCTAATCAATTTCACAGATCTCGTATCGGAACACCACAACGGATTGAATATCCTAGTCATCCCACGTCTGAACGACTATGTATCCTCTGTTCCATATATACTTGTAACCATTGACAACTTTTAACTTCAAGAATGCTGGTAGCAACACCTCGACAATCTCAGCAACGACTAGTACCACTGTTTGAACAGTACGCAACATCATGATCTTCGGAGAGGGGAAAACATCACGCCTCAATTCCAGCTGATTTCCAGCAATAACCCAACCCTCTGGTGCGGATCCTGAAGAACTCGCTTCAACATTATAAACCTGATCAATTATGGATAAACGACAGGTCCCCATATCACCGGAATGTCACCCTGGTCAGACCTTGTCCCAGACTAGTCTGCTCTGACCGTATCTCTAACCGCAGCCTTCTTAGCTCACGTCAACATGGCGACCGGAACAATCAACATGCATTGACGATGATAGATCAACGGAACGAATAGAAGGAAAATCCTAAGGTAACTTAGGCGAAGTATCATATCGTAAATATGTCACGGAACATATATACGGTACATCACTCTACTTAGTACCTACTCCATCAACCAAGGTTATTCTATATAATGAAAGTTCGGGTATAAGACCCCCAAAGTCAAGTCTAAGTCCTATAAGGTAAAGCCTAGGTAACAAAAGTGTATGCCTAGACCCTATATAGTCAAATCTAGACTCGAACAAAGGTTAAACCAAACGCTCTGATACCAAATTTGTCACGACCCGAATGTGGCATATGACCGACACTTAAATCACGTGACATCTAAAGACGTCGACGCGGTTCAAGTAAGCCGAAACCCGGAATCTAAACCCTTTTTGAAAACATTGGAGGTGAAATTTGAAATAGTCATCAGATGGAATCAGTTTAAAATAAACATTTAAATCTAACTAAGTATGTTTGAAAGCATCTCTGACGTTTTAAAATTTGACAGCACTTCCTTTGTAAATTTTGCATAAAAACCCGATACAACATAACAATAAAATAACATCCCAACGGGAGCTGGCTTCCACGTCCAAACGGCGGAGCAACCAAGCAAACATTATACGACGCATAAAGGCGAAGAAACGAAAAGCGAAACAAAATTAACTATATAAAAAGGTCGACTCCAATAAGTACGACGCCTACAAACACATAATTCTAAGTCTCGCTTCTAAGTCCACAATATACCATTTCTAAGTTGATGGAGTTTTACTAGATACAAGAATATATAAATAAACTAGTGTGAGTACGATACAGTAGTAACCCACTTACCCAAAGCAATCATCGAAAGGAATGTGTGCCCAAGCCATCGATAATCCAAGCAGTAAAACCCGCAAGAAACTGTGGCACAACGGAGGCGAGTTGCCAACTTAGTGAATAAAAGTACATCACAAGGTAGAAATCGAAATATACAACGATACCTAGGTCATAAATATAATACTATCATATGTTGTACTAATATAATATATGATATGCATATGTATCGTAAATGCAACACTATCTATCATGCGATCCCAAAATAGAACATATCAAATGCAATTGACCTGTATCTAGATATAAGCCCAAAGGTAGCCGAAAATATATATATAAACATCTTCTTTAAAATAGCCGCAGAATAGATATGTCACGGCATAAAAGTAGACGTGATAGTATGAAATAAAATAGGTATCTTATTTAAGATATACGTCCTGCTATTTTAGTGAAGAGTGTTAAGAGGTTTACAATTTAAAAGAGCCCAGTGTCATATCAGACACGTCAAAATAGTGGGGCTATAGCTCGATTTTGAAATCCTTTTTTATATGCAATAACCCGTAAGGAGATATGCCGGTACTGTCCCCCGGATCAGTCCTGGTCGGCTACAATAACTATAATATAACTGTGTACCTCATGATAGCAACATATCAATATATATGGATGTCCAGCATCGACACCGAAATCAGAAATCCCTCGTATCCATCACCGACACGCAAATGCAGAATACCGTCGACACCATCTCAACAGACGATCGCCACCCGATATCCCTAGCCCCGGTCGGTATCCCCTGGATATCCGCCGTGCCCAAATCGAACCCCGGTCAGTATCCCTGGATATCTGACGTGCTCATCTCTATCTCCGGTATCGAGTATCCTCGCTAGGCTCCCCGCCTCACATGCGGCTATCCTGCCCCTCGGTCTCGACCGGGTCCACCATGTATCCGACTGTATGCTCCCCCACTCAGTACGAATAAGTAGCAATTCTGTAACCGTATATCTCCCCCACTCGGTTCGGAATAAAGACAATCAGAAAATATCAAGCTCATGGTGGACGTCAACTCATCATATCGAAGGATAATAAGTAAAAAAAAGAATACTTGTGTAAATCATTCTGATGATATATATATATATAACAGCGTTCCATACCACTGATATATATCATCAAAAGTAAAACATCCAGAAAACTTATAAGAATCAAATATGAATACCCATAGTACTGGCATTCGCAATGTTTAACATGTAATACAGGTAAAGCATGTAAATAAAATCATACAAGTAATAAACGTAACAATCCTACTGTGTTATGGCAATACCAATGATGTGTAGTGTAGTATATGCGTCTATGCTCGTGCAGCATAGCAAACATTAGTATTTGTACAAGTGTTCTATAAGTGTACATACCATACTCGTATCGATATCTACATACGCATCACGTAGTATAATAATTCTACAGTGACATGGCAGTACCAATGAGGTGTAGTTTTACATGTGCGTATGTGCTTGTGCAACATAGTACTTATTGGTAGTTGTGCGGTGTTCTATCAGAATGTTCGTATTACGGAAATGTATAACACCGATAAATATATCGCGAACATGTAAAGTAAATCTAAACGTAACTATTTAAATAACTACCTGCTATGAGCTATACCATTATCTTTGAAAATGGAACGAAATGTTAGTTTTGAAATAAGGAAGCTGCCTCGGGTTAAAATAGATATTCGTGTTGGAAATTGGCATCACATCCTTATCCTTTATCATTAAAAAGGGAAACGAATCGTTAGTTTTTAAAAGAGTATAGCTCACTCAAGTATTACGTTCTAAAACGAAATAAAATGTAACTCTACGATTCTAAAGAAAACTTGGCCGTTATTCGGCATGCTAATCTCGTCATCACCAGTATGGTATGATTCCTCATACCAATTCACCAAACCATGAATAAACTACATGCATATAAATATCATACTAGATGCAACTTAACTCCAATATCAATATCTTGAATAAATACTAAAAACTAGCTATATATCATACTATGCTATTTATAAGGTTGCGGGGCTGCTATACGCCATCCGCCCGACTTCCCCCGTAGATGTAAATCTACTCACCAACTTGTCGAGCTCGCTGAAGTCCATGCTGCTATGTCCGTCACTCCGTCTCGGAAATCTTCGCGATCGTATCTATAATCTTAATTAAATCAAATTAATGTAAAGATCATATCAAAAACGAAAGCAACGAGCTAAGCACCCGTAGGTTAGAACCTACAGTTTACCTTCTCCAGAAACGATCAAATTTCCCTGAATTTAACGTACGAACGTCAACATTTCAGTTGCACTACAAAATACAAAAAAAACCGTATCGGAATATCGGAAACTTTAATAGCAACCAAACTAAACATTACTAGATTTCTCTGCATAAATACTGGGACAAATCAAACAATACAATAGATCATAAAATACACCAACACATCTACAGAGAAAAATCCAACACAAAACACCCCCAATTACCCGGCGGCGCCGGAAAAATAAGGAATGTCGCCGGTCGATATTAGGAGATAGGATCTCGGGCTTTAAGTGAAGTCTCCTAGTGTTCTCATGATGCTATGTGAGAATATCGTGAACTATCTAAATCCTCTTCTAACCTGAGCTAACCCCATTTTGTTCGTAACTGAAAAAACAGAATCGTGACACGAAATATCCGTATCGTATAGAATTATAACCAAAACAAGCAATATACTCCCAGATTTTATATACATAAAATATAACATAATCAAACTATACCAGATACCCTAAAAGATATACAGAGAGCTACCCTACAAACCTTAACATCCAACTCCCCAATAAAACCGGAGAGATCGGGAAATTTAAGATTTTCTCCTGTCAAATTTTATTAGAATGGGTTCGTGTTTCAAGTGTATATTCTAGGTCTAATCTACAAGGCTACCATACTATTTGATTTTGTTAAAGATCAACTAAATTATAGCAGATTCAAAACAGAGCAATGATCTTATCAAAATACGATATTACCGATATCATAAAACCTATACTAATCAGAACTAAAAACAAGATCTAAGATATGAGATTTAGACCAACTGAAGGATCCACTGAGTTAATTCATCAAGGGTTGCACAAGAACATGGTAAGCCTAGCTCGATTGTTGAGGTAAGGATCATTTGGTACTTAGCTTTACTTTTCTTTTCTCTTTCTTAAGTAAGGTCTAGGATTTTTTTTTTAAAACTAAGTGTTTGCTTCCTAGCTTGATATGTCAACTGAACTAATAAGGGAAAAATAAGAATAAGTAAGGATAAGATTAGAAGGAGGTGTCACCATGAAGAAGTATTGTGTATTCATGTAAGGAGGAGGTGGGGGTACTAGGTTTAACCTAAGGTGTGGTGTGAATGAGGTTCATTGTAATCTTAACCATAACCAAACACATTAACATATAAACCCTCACACAAACTCTAATTCTCACAAAGAACTAAACTCCCCACAAAACTCCTTATGACACTTACTATTACATAAACAAACTACTCTCTTTACTTAATTACTTTAGCCACATATTAAAAGTCTTTTTATTTCAAACAAATTTTACAAAAAAACATTTTTAATTAAATAAATAAAATAATTAAATGTCTAAAATATTTTGACACGTTACAGTATGTGATACCGCATTCTATTCTCGCGATATGCGATATCGGTCGGTTGATGTAGCCGTGTTATCAGATCAAGTGTTGATTCGATAAGTTGTTATATTTGATATTAGCCGGTTGTATGTGATATAGCCGGATTATTAAATCAAGTGTTGATTTAATAATTTAATGTATAGTTATATATATGATATATTGAATTATATTAACTAATATTAGCTCACTTAAACATTTCTTTTTCTCACTTATGTGCATATAGTATATATGTGATATATATTAATGTACATTTTATTTGTATCATGCTTGATACCACATGCTTCATGGGTGTATGAGACTCACACCATGCTCTTGATAATTAAAGGTTTTTATTTATTTTAGTAATTCACAAATTGGTGGAAATTTGTCATGGTTAGAACCTTGGAGAAGCTTGTTGTGTCCATTGACTTAGTCCACTAATTTGTTTTACTTAAGATATTTATTAATCTAACCATTATCCTTAGCCATAGTTTAGTCTCTACATGAGTTAGTATATGAGACAAACTCACCCATGGTTGCTATTCTCACCTCATGAGTTTTATTCTCTTCTCCACTTCATCTTCTTTCTCATCTCCAAAAAGCTTTCTAGGGTTTGGAAAGATGAAGAAATATTGTGAGAAAAATAAATCTAAAATGAGCAAAATTCCTACTTCATCATCCTCTACTATACTAGCCATTTAGTTTATGGTGCTTGCTTCACTAAACCCTAATTAGTGAAGAGGTAGCTTGAGTTGGTGTCTCCTCGACGTAGATCATCTTCGGCCTCGAAAACTTCAAGCAAGCTTGTTCCGCTCATCTTGTGGAGCCTTTCTAGAGTCCGGGAATTCACTACTTGGAGCGGAAAGACTACTATACGGAGCTATTGAAGTGAAGGACCGGTCTACAAAGGTTGTATTCTTTGTTCACTTTGTATGTAAAGTTGTTTGCATGTTTGATTCGTCCAAATTTCTAGTTAAGATTCATGGTTAGAGTTCTTTAGTACGGCAAATTTTTAAAATTGGCATGTACGATGCCTCCCGAAACCTTACTATCGTGCTGAACAATCCTACAGTTGTATCAGAGCCATGCTAGAGAATTATATGATATTTATAGAATTACGAAACCAAAACACCTCCGAAACACTCGAAATATAAACCCAGTTTCTGTCGAAATTTTCAGAGAGCTGTTCCCGCCAAAATCTTCGGTCAAGAGCTATTTGTTCCTGTTTATGCCGGCTTAAGTTTCGTTTACAGATATGTGTGAAACCAGGCTCATTTATAAACGCACATGCACACATCAGGGGAAGAACAAGTGTTCAACGATAAAAAAACAAAGCATTTAATTGAACATTTTATTCTACAGGAAATAGATCATCAAACATAGGATCGAAAGTACAGGGATTTACAAAACGATGGATAAAATTATCTAACTCCCTCTCTGCTTTCTCCACCATGACAAAGCAGCGATCTTCACGAAGAGTAGCTATCCATCGGTCAGCACCGCATCTATCAGCAAAGGCAGACATGACGACCCGCTAAGCCCGTATCTGGCTTAGCAGCCGAACAGAGCAATCCCTTAGAGTTGTGGTGATCAAAAGTGCTTCGTGGAAGCACTCGATCTTGTCTTCCACGGCGTCGAGCATTGTCGGAGTCATCTCCGCCGGAGGAGGGGGAATATCATTGATCACAGACAAGAAAACCATCCGGAACCAAATGGAGCCGATGGGGAGAAGAGATCCAATACGAGTCAAGAGCTCGTACAGCACCGTGTCGCATTAGTCATCCGTAAGAGCAGGGTTCACCAAGCGCGCAGCAAAACAAGAAACAATTTCCTCAATGGGTACCTCCCAAGGCTGACGGCGAGCATGTGGGCGATTACAAGCCATAGTTCTTCTCTATTAAAATGATTCTTTGAAAACAAGAGAGAAAAGAAGTATTGCTTCAGATCATGAAGGGAGACATTTAAGTCTAGGCACAGAAAATGTTGTGCATGATGGAACTATTTCCAAGTTCTGGGTAAGAGAAGCTTGACTCAGGAAAAACGGAGAAGGAAGGTGAAAAGACACCTTCAATATTGAGGAAGCGCCTCACGTGCAAAGTACGAGAGCGCTGAGCGCCAAGAGCGCCAGCTCCATAAGTTAAAGACTCTGAGGCAGCGCATTACGTGCAAAGCACGAGAGCGCTGAGCGCCAAAAGCGCCAGCGCCATGAGTCAAAGACTCTGAGGCAGCGCCTCACGTGTAAAGCACGAGAGCGCTGAGCGCCAGCGCCATGAGTCAAAGACTCTGAGGAAGCGCATCACGTGTAAAGCACGAGAGCGCTGAGCGCTGAGCGTCAGCGCTAAGAGTCAAAGACTCTGAGGCAGCGCCTCACGTGCAAAGCACGAGAGCGCCAAGTGCTAGAATTAAACGTTCTCCACCCTTGGATCAAAGATCTAACGAAGATGATTAAAAATCATCAAATTACCAGAATGAAATTCCGTTGAGGAAATACTCCTCAAATCTTTCCAAACAGGAAAGATTGTGCTCTGTAAATCAGAGTATCGTTGTATCAAAGATCCAATGGTGATTAAAAATCAGAATATATTCTGTATTGGAAAATATTTTCCCAATCTTGTTAATAACAAGAAAACCATCTTCTGTAAAACAGAAGCCCTTAGATCAAAGATCCAACGGTGGGAAACATTCCCCAAATCGACAAGAGATCTTTCAATGAGAGATTTCCTTAACTGATTCAACAAATCAGCCTCCCCTATATAAAAGACCCAAGACTTCAAGTCTTGCAGAGAAGAACCCCCCCATAAACTTCAAGTTTCTCAAAAAAAAACAAGAAGAGCAAGCTCTCCTAATAAGAAATTTTCTTCAAGGTAAATAATAAGAAGCGAGATCATAACATCTCTTCAATTCTTGAGAGTTTAATCCTCACATCAAAAGAACTTAGTTCTTTTTCTCGATCACATATCTACAAGACAAAGTCTTTCATAAAAAAGAGAAGAGATCATAGCATCTCTTCATAAAAAGAACTTAGTTCTCAGATCCATGAGACAAAGTCTCTCATAAAGAAAAAAAGAGATCATAGTATCTTTTCATAAAAAAAAGAATTTAGTTCTTAGATCCATGAGTCAAAGTCTCTTATAAACGAGAATTTAATTCTCAGAGCACAGAACTGACCAGAACTGCTAAAGAAGCGCTTCAGCGCTCCAAGTCTGGCGCTCAGCGCCAAGCGCACCACGTGCTCTTCATGTGTGCGCTATTTCAAAAGAAGCGCTTCAGCGCTCCAAGGCTGGCGCTCAGCTCCAAGCACACCACATGCTCCTCACGTGTGCGCTATTTCAAAAGAAGCACTTCAGTGCTCCAAGTCTGGCGCTCAGCGCCAAGCGCACCACGTGCTCCTCACGTATGCGCTATTTCATAAGAAGCGCATTAGCGCTCCAGGTCTGGCGCTCAGTGCCAATCACACCACGTGCTCCTCACGTGTGCACTATCTCATAAGAAGCGCCTTAGCGCTTCAGGTCTGGTGCTCAGCGCCAAACTTACCACGTGCTCCTCATATGTGCGCTGAGGGAACACAAAGTGTTCTTTAAATAAAGCCCAACGCCATAAAAAGTGTTCAACACTCAGTAAAGACAAAAGAAAAAGGGGTGTTAGAACCCAATTTAATGCTCAGCATTATTGAACCAAAAGAGACCGAGCCTAAACAAATGTTCAACATTTTATTCAAATCTGAGTGGACTGAGGCCAAATTGGTCATAAGTCCTCAATTCAGATTAACTGAGCCCATGTGCTCACAATATCTTTAATTGGTCTTAGTCCCAAACCCTGACTACAGATCTCTCAACCAATATCGGTTCAAGGGTACATCTCTTCACATCTCTGATATATGTCGTTGTAATTCTTCAACGCCTTTAGAGAGGTGGCGGGTCCCGACAACCAGAAACTTTACAGACTATGATATCTTTAAACCCCATAGACTATGATGTCTTTAAACTTTACAGACTATGATGTCTTTAAACTCCATGGACTATGACGTCCTTAAACCCAGTGGACCACAATGTCCCTAAACTAAAGCGATAGAGTCCAAATACTCTTTCGTTGGATCTAAATGATCCCAAAATCTTGTTGAGTAGATCTTAGTCTAAAATTAGACTAACGTATTCTCAACAAACGTTTAAGTTGGTCTTAATCTCAATGAGACTAATGATCCTTAAGCCTACCCAAACCCAAATCTAAGAAAATACGGATTTGGACTAATCCACGCCCTACGGGCGACAACATAAATTATTCTCTGTATACAATCCACGGGCAACCAAAAATAAAACAAACACACATGACATGAAGTGACCATCTGGAGAAGGAGAAAGTGGTTACCGCTATGCGGTAGCGTAATTAACATCAGGGGTTTGCGCCTGCAGGAAAGAGTGTCCCCACAATCAAAAACCCCTCGTAAACGAGGGGGAATCTGACGAAGTCTGCTACAATGGCCGCATCTGTCTAAACCTCCGATATACGGTACCATAAATCAACTTGGCATCTTCAGAGATGTGGACAGATAAAACCAAATAGCATCTGCCCCCAAAATTCAGGTCGGACGTCCCAACGTCCCGGTCGCGTTTTTCCGGCGGCGAACAGATTCTGGCATACCCGGTGGGACCTTTTCCTCTTTCCACTCCACACTTCGTGTGTCGTGTTTGCGAATGAATCGCGGTTTGATATGGTTTCCTTTGGATTTGAGGTACTAATATTTGGTGTCTTGCTCCCGTGCAGAAAAAATGGTTTCCAACTGCACTAGCTGCAACAACAACTCCTACTCCGTTCTCGCCGGAGGAGTGACTTATGAGCCCCAAACGGCCTCTATCTTTGCCATGCCAGTGGAACAGGTGACTCAGGCTACCACTGGACTGTTCTTCGGGACCATGCTCCCACCAATGAGATTCAACGCCCCAGTGCCATTGCAAGAAGCTCCAAAGAAGTAGGTCTTTGATCGGCTTGCAACTACCGAGGCCCCTCTCAACGGGTCGCCCAAATCCAACGCCTCGGTCTTTAACAGACTGGGCCAAAGCTCCAATAGGCCCATGAAGAAGCCCACAATACCTGAAGGGGTTATCCCAAAACGGATAGCCATCCCTGATCCAGTAAATGAAGACATTAGAGAGACTTCTCCTGCTATGGGGTCAGTCTTCACAAGACTGGCCGTTCTAACTCCCGCTCCAGGCGAAGTCACCAAGGCTGCTACCCATGCTCGAAAGTCTGCCTTCGACAGGTTGGCCATCCCCTCTCAATGGACGTCAGTCTTTGACAGGCTGACACCAACAGCAGTTTCTTATCAAAGCATGAAGCACGATGCAGCTACCCCAACAACGAAGGTGATCCCATCTGCAAGACGCGCTCGACGTCGCTACTGGCGCCGAGTGAGGAAAGATGGGGGCAGTTCCCCTTCTGGATTGACTCCACCAGCTCCGATGGTAGAAATTGACACTGCTGTTCCAACTGGGAACAACTTTGAACCACTCGGGAGGGTGCGCAAGAACTCTCCGACCGCCGTGCTTAAAAGATCTCCTCCGTCTATGGATAATATTACTAAAACAAAGCCAGAGCAGCCCCCTTAGCGGCTGTCTTCCAAAATCTACAGGGTCTGGCGAAGAGTCCAAGACTCTGTGATCGACCAAGACTACTCCCTCCAACAGAAGAAAATGAAGATCCGGCAAGAAGAGAATCTCACCGCCGTTGCACCACGGAAAGCATCGTCTGCAAAAGCCCCCACAACTTCCACCGCCCATAAAAGGAGAAGGCTAGAGAAGATCCCTGTGTTTGCGACAAATCTCAAGGGTGCTGAATCCAAACGCCCCAAGTCTGGGGGCATGGTGGTGCACACCATTTACATGGCTTCCAGAAAAGAGGATAGCCGTATCTCCACAGGTCATCGACCACTTACACGGTTTGTGACAAAGGCTCAGGAGCAACAAGAGCAGAAGCTCCAAGAAATGCTAAAGAAGATGGCCGCACTCAGTGGGCCAAAAGAAAGCCCGGAGATGTCGTCGGAGCAGCGGCAGGAACAGGAAACCGACGCCGAGTTCCTCCGAAGAATGCTCGAGAAGAAAGACAAAGAGGCCGCGGAACAAGCGGCCAAAATAAACCAAATGGCACTTCTGTTTCAAGATATGGTCGGGATGATGATACAGCCGGATCCTCCAGTCGAAGACTGTCCAATAATCTTTGAAGACGACAAAGGGGAGACATCAAACCCTCTTCCGGCTCTATCAACAGCTAAGGAAGAGACCATCTCCAAAACCGCCCTTGACGACTATATAGCTCAACAGATATGAGCTCATCAGGCGAGCGAAGCGGCTAGCCAAATCGTCAAGACTGGACGACCCTATCCGGGTTGGTACGATCAAATAATGTACTCGCCAGGATATACGATCCCTAAATTCCATGTGTATAAGGGGACGGGTAATCCACACCAGCAAGTTGCTCAATTCAAGGCTCTGTGTGGTAATACTGGGGGTGACAACAAACTGCTGCTTCGCCGGTTTGTTGGCAGCTTGTCGGAGACAGCGTTCGAATGGTACTCCGAGCTCCGGAATGACTCTGTCAAGACATTTGCAGAAATGGAGCTACTGTTTACACAATGATTCGCGAGCGCTAGCGAGCACACTCCGATCACCGCACTAATTAATGCTAGAGTGAAGCCGGGAGAAACCTGGGTTCAATACGCCATTCGGTGGCGGAATCTGTGGTCAAAGTGTGAACAGCGCATAGAGGAAGCTCCTGCCGTGGGCATGTTTGTGGGAACCCATGATCCTCAGGCGACCATATCCCAATTCATGATGTTTTTCAAGCCGACCACCTTCCAGGCCTTGATCGACAAGCTGGCCCAAATGGACCAGATGGGCCATAGACCGTCCTCCTCAAAGACGGATTTTCGGAATGAGAAAGGGAAAGGGAAATCAACCTTTATCGCCAACGCTCAACAACAACCGAGTGGCCCGAGACCGGTTGTTCGCCAAAGCAACAAGCGGCAATCCCTCGATGAGAAGTTGAGACGTCCTTACTCGTTTCCCCGGGATAAAATAAGGAGACTGTTCGAACTGGTAGTGCGTAACGTGCTCATCACTCTACCGGAGTCGAGACACCCACTGCAACCGAACGACGTCAAAAATCCTAATTACTACCTCTATCACCGAATATCGGGCTATCCGATCGAAGACTGCTACGCCTTCAAAAACTGGGTTGAAGACCAGTACCAACAAGGCAAGTTCCGCTGTCCGAAAACTGGAAGGTAAATCCGCCACAACAGCACACTCCTAAAAGGGTAGACACGCTGGGGGCATCATGCTCATTCATAGAGGAAGCTCCATGGGAAGTAGTTCTTTCGGCAAAAAACGAAAAGAATACTGAAGGATCTTCAATCATGCCATGCAATCAGGTGGAAAAGCCCGCTAGAGCCCGAGATCATTGAGGGAATGCTGAAACCACGCCCGATACCGAGAGTTGGTAGTAATGGGCAAAATACCCAGGTCCAGTCGTCGAAGTCTTCGAAGAGGAAGAAGAAGACCAAGAAGCCCGCGCAACCTGATGATAAGCGCACGGACCTACAAAAGCATATTGACGTGCTGGAGGAATACAGCCAGAAGGCGTAGATCCCAGTCACACTCCATGAATGAGTTACCAGAAGATTGGAAGTCCCATCTTCAAAACCATATCCTTGAGAACAGAGGCAATGACAATGACGAGGGAGACGACGCGTCAGAAGAACCTGAAGATTACGTGGCAAGTTGTCACATGATCTCTCACTCGTCAATAGATGTTAAAGAAGCTCCTGATGCAGAGAAACTGGGGGTAGAATCGGCACCAAAATCCTTGGAACTGTTCGATGAGCTGATTGACGTGCTGCTAAACGAAGCCCGTCAGAAGAGCAAAGTTGATCGAGAACGCAAAATGGCCATATTCAAAAAAGTTAGGCGTCGACGTCAAGTGGAAGAATTCACGGTGGGGATGGATCACAAAACACCCCAACCAAACCAAATCACACCCTAAATGGGTGTATCCCACTTTATCGTTATGTATCCCGTCACGTGACAAATACACGTGCATACATGACTAACGATGGACCGTTATGTCCTAAAACTAATTATGGACCGCAATGTCCTAAAACTAACGACGGACCGAAACGTCTCTTAAACTACTACAAACCGCAGCATCCTAGGGCTGACCAAGAAAAAAAATGGTATGTCCATAAGCAAGATGGGCACGGATGAAAACCCGAAAGGGCCCCGTGAGTAAAAACAGCAATGCTACCGGCGATGTTTGTGAAAACCCGAAAGGACGCAGATTCGTAAAAAAAATGGTACGTCCATAAGCAAGATGAGCATGGATGAAAACCCGAAAGGGCTTCGTGAGTAAAAATAGCAAGGCTATCGGCGATGTTTGTGAAAACCTGAAAGGGCGCAGACTCGTAAAAAAAACGGTACGTTCATAAGAAAAATGAGCACGGATGAAAACCCAAAAGGGCTCTGTGAGTAAAAACAGCAAGGTTACCGGCAATGTTTGTGAAAACCCAAAAGGGCGTAGGCTCGTAAAAAAAAATTCATGCACACTTGTAAGGTCCTCTCGACCTTGTAAGGAGAAAACACCCGCGTGAGATCCTTACGATTCATAAGGGAGCAACACACTTTGGGATCCACACGATTCTTGAGGAGAAATTACACTTACGAGATCCTCACGACTCGTAAGGATGACCCTTTTATGAGACTTTCACGGCTCATAAGATTCAAAAGCCTTAAGTTGCAGGGATCTGAACATGTTCTTAAGCCATCACATTCCCCAAGTTGCCCTACAAGCGGTTCAATACTGACCCTTGTATACAATCCACGGGCACAAATAATCATTTCCTCACCGAGTCCCACCAACGACGAGGAATGTCCTTATTTTGTGAACAAACACTTGTAGGTCCTCTCAACTTGTAAGGAGAAAATGCTCTTGTGAGATCCTTACGACTTATAAGAGACCATACACTTAAGAATCCTCACGATTCTTAAGGAGAAAATGCACTTACGAGATCTTCTCGACTCGTAAGGAGAAACATCTTTGTGAGACCCTTATGGCTCATGAAGTCAAAAGCCTTAGTCGGCAGGATCTTAACCCTTTTTGCTAAGCGACCTTTGTTCAAACCGACAAAGGGCAAATGATGATTCTCTCCTGGCAATATTCCAGTTGTAGTGATACTGATGCCTAAATCGGTATCAAATTCCAAGTCCTTTCACAGCAAATGATGATTCGCTCATGGCAATATTCCAGTCGCTGCGATACTGATGCTAAGATTGGTATTAGATCTTGAGTTCCATACTCGCAAAAAAAAATGCATATGAAATAGCCAAAATGTTTGGGCAACTCGCAATAAAAGCAGCGAGTAAAATATATGCATACAAAAATAGCCGAAATGATTGGGCAACTCGCAATAAAAAGCAGCGAGTAAAAAGAAAAATAGCCAAAATGATTGGGCACCGCGAAAAATAGCCGAAATGATTAGGCAATCATGACTTTCGCTATATAAAAATCTGAAATGATAGAGCATCGCGGAAAGAAATAAAAAATGATGAAACTTTTGCCCTGCGGGTAAGTCCATACTGACCCCTGTACACAATCCATGGGCATAAACGAAAGGGAACCACATGTCGCAACAAACTCTGTCAAAGGGAAAAGTTAGTTCTCGACAGCAATATCTGCAGCCTAAAGACCAACAATGGCGTTCTTCCTTATGCCAGCAGGGCACGGACAGAAACACAACGAAACGAAGTCATGGCAAAGTCCCTAGTTCCAAAATCTCAATAGCAACATCTACTGCCTAAAGACCAACAACGGCGTTCCTCCTCATGCCAGCAGGGCACGGATGCGACTCAGCAAAACGGAGCCATGGCAAAGTCCCCTAGTTCCAAATCTCAATGGTTCACAGACAACCTAGAGACTACCTCGGAGCCATGGCAGAGTCCCTAGTTCCAAGTCTCGACGGCAATTTCCACAGCCTAGAGATCAACAACAGCGTTCTTTTTCCCTCAAGCAGGATACAAGCGCGACATCAACAAACGGAACCATGGCAAAGTCCCCTGGTTCTAAACCTCGACGGTTCACAGACAAACTAGAGTCAGCCCCGACACCGCAGAAAGCGGAGTACGTCAGCAAATGACCCCGTCGCGGAAACACGTCATCCAATGACCCCGTCTCGGAAATACGTCATTCAATGACTCCGTCCCGAAAACAAGTTAATCGACCCCAGGGAAATCGGTGTCCTTGGCAAAACCTCTCGATTCAGGGAAATCGGTGTCCTTGGCTAGAACCTCTCGATTCGTGTCGACCCGCAAGGAAATCAGTGTCTTTGCAGGAATCTCTCGATTCGTCTCGACCCTAAGAAAATTAGTGTCCTTGGCAAAACCACGATTCAGGGAAATCAGCGTCCTTGGCGAGAACCTCTCGATTCGCGTCGACCCGCAAGGAAATCAGTGTCTTTGGAGGAATCTCTCGATTCGTCTCGACCCCAGGGAAATAAGTGTCATTGGCGAAACCTCTCGATTCAGGGAAATCAGCGTCCTTAGCGAGAACCTCTCGATTCGCGTTGACCCGCAAGGAAATCAGTGTCTTTGCAGGAATCTCTCGATTCGTCTCGACCCCAGGGAAATCAGTGTCCTTGGCAAGACCTCTCGATTCAAGGAAATCAGCATCCTTGGCGAGAACCTCTCGATTCGCGTCAACCTGCAAGGAAATCAGTGTCTTTACAGGAATCTCTCGATTCGTCTCGACCCCAGGGAAATCAGTGTCCTTGGCAAAACCTCTCGATTCAGGGAAATCGGCGTCCTTGGCGAAAACCTCTCGATTCGCGTCGACCCGCAAGGAAATCAGTGTCTTTGCAAGAATCTCTCGATTCATCTCGACCCCAGGGAAATCAGTGTCCTTGGCAAAACCTTTCGATTCAGGGAAATCAGCGTCCTTGGCGAGAACTTCGATTCGCGTCAACCCGTAAGGAAATCAGTGTCTTTGCAGGAATCTCTCGATTCGTCTCGACCCCAGGGAAATCAGTGTCCTTGGCAAGACTTCTCTATTCAGGGAAATCAGCGTCCTTGGCGAGAACCTCGATTCGGGTCGACCCGCAAGGAAATCAGTGTCTTTGCAGGAATTTCTCGATTTGTCTCGACCCCAGGAAAATTAGTGTCCTTGGCAAAAACCTCTCGATTCAGGGAAATCAGCGTCCTTGGCGAGAACCTCGCGTCGACCTGCAAGGAAATTAGTGTCTTTGCAGGAATCTCTCAATTCGTCTTGACCCCAGGGAAATCAATGTCCTTGGCAAAAACTTCTCAATTTAGGGAAATCGGCGTCCTTGGCGAGAACCTCTCGATTCGCGTCGACCCGCATGGAAATCAGTTCCTTTGCAAGAATCTCTCAATTTGTCTCGACCCTAAGGAAATCAGTGCCCTTGGCAAAACCTCTCGATTTAGGGAAATCAGCGTCCTTGGCAAGAACCTCTCGATTCGTTTCGGTCTGCAAGGAAATCAGTGTATTTGCGAGAATCTCTCGACTCGTTTCGACCTACGGGGAAATTAGTGTCCTTGCACATAAAGAAAATTCTTTTGTGGGATCCATACGATTCTTAAGAGAAAACGCACTAAGAAGTCCTCACGACTCCTAAGGAAAAAAGACACCTAAGGGATCCTCTCGACTCGTAGAGAGAAAAGTTCTTATGAGACCCTCATGGCTCATAAAGTTGAAAAGCCTTAGATGGCAGATCCTAACCCTGCCTCCTAAGCCATCACTGCCCTGCAAGAAGGTCAAGATGGACTATCCATGGGCCATACTCTCCCAAGTCGAATATCGACAAGGAGGGAAACAACCACTTACGATTCCTCTCGACTTGTAAGTAAAACAATTCTCTTGTAAGATCCTTACGACTCTCAAGAGAAAACTCATTTAGAAATCCTCACGACTCCCAAGAAGAAAATACACCTACGGGATCCTCTCGAATCGTAGGGAGAAAAGTCTTTATGAGACCCTCACGACTCATAAAGTTGAAAGTCTTAGGCGGCATACCTGAACCTGTTTCCTAAGCTATTGCCACCCTATAAAGAGGTTAAGATGAACTGTTATCTACTGTCTACAGGCCATACTTGCCAAAGTTACATGTCACTGAAATGGAGGAGTTACTCATGACCAAGTAAATTACTTCATGCCAGATTAAGACACAATGAAATCGAAGGGTGCAGCTCATGGGGCAGAGGGTTTGGAACTATATCCCTTAAGAGTTGAAATTTGAGTCAATGATAAATGACGACGCTTGTGACCGCTCGCTATATTCTTAGATCAAGATTCTGAAAGTTATATACCGACTTGAAACCATTCATACGCTATGAATTACTCTGCACTACTTCACCTACGTACATACTTACATGGGCAAAGTAGTGGGGGGCATTTGTTCCCGCCAAAATCTTCGGCCAAGAGCTATTTGTTCCTGTTTATGCCGGCTTAAGTTTCGTTTACAGATATGTGTGAAACCAGGCACATTTATATACGCACATGCACACATCAGGGGAAGAACATGTGTTCAACGACAAAAAAACAAAGCATTTAATTGAACAGTTTATTCTACAGGAAATAAATCACCAAACATGGGATCGAAAGTATAGGGATTTACAAAACTATGGATAAAATTATCTAACTCCCTCTCTGCCTTCTCCACCATAACAAAGCGGCGATCTTCACGAAGAGTAGCTACCCATTGGTCAGCACCGCACCCATCAGCAAAGGCAGACATGACGACCCGCTGAGCCCGTATCCGGCTTAGCAGCCGAACAGAGCGATCCCTCAGAGCTGTGGTGATCAAAAGTGCCTCGTGGAAGCACTCGATCTTGTCTTCCACGGTGTCGAGCATTGTCGGAGTCATTTCCGCCGGAGGAGGGGGAATATCATTGATCACAGACAAGAAAACCATTCGGAGCCAAATGGAGCCGATGGGGAGAGGAGATCCTATACGAGTCAAGAGCTCGTGCAGCACCGTGTCGCATTGGTCATCCTTAAGAGCAGGGTTCACCAAGTGCGCAGCAAAACGAGGAACAATTTCCTCAATGGGCACCTCCCATGGCTGACGGCAAGCATGTGGGCGATTACAAGCCATAACACTTCTCTGTTAAAATGATTCTTTGAAAATGAGAGAGAAGAAGCATTGCTTCAGATTATGAAGGGAGATATTTAAGTCCAGGCACAGAAAATGTTGTGCATGATGGAACTATGTCCAAGCTCTGGGTAAGAGAAGCTTGACTCAGGAAAAGCGAAGAAAGAAGGTGAAAAGACACCTTCAGTATTGAGAAAGCGCCTCACGTGCAAAGCATGAGAGCGCCGAGAGCGCCAGCGCCATGAGTCAAAGACTCTGAGGTAGTGCATCACGTGCAAAGCATGAGAGCGCCAAGAGCGCCAGCGCCATGAGTTAAAGACTCTGAGGCAGCGCCTCACGTGTAAAGCACAAGAGCGCTGAGCGCCAGCGCCATGAGTCAAAGACTCTGAGAAAGCGCATCACGTGTAAAGCACGAGAGCGCTGAGTGCCAGCGTTAAGAGTCAAAGACTCTGAGGCAGCGCCTCACGTGCAAAGCACGAGAGCGCCAAGCACTAGAACTAAACGTTCTCCACCCTTGGATCAAAGATCCAACGAAGATGATTAAAAATCATCAAATTACCAGAATAAAATTCTGTTGAGGAAATACTCCTCAAATCTTTCCAAACAGGAAAGATTGCGCTCTGTAAATCAGAGCACCGTTGGATCAAAGATCCAATGGTGATTAAAAATCACCAAGATACAGAATAAATTCTGTATGGGAAAATATTTTCCCAATCTTGTTAATAACAAGAAAACCATCTTCTGTAAAATAGAAGCCCTTGGATCAAAGATCCAATGGTGGGAAACATTCCCCAAATCAACAAGAGATCTCTCAATGAGAGATTTCCTTAACTGATTCAACAAATCAGCCTCCCCTATATAAAGGACCCAAGACTTCAAGTCTTACAGAGAAGACCCCCCCATAAACTTCAAGTTTCTCAAAAAAAAAAAAACAAGAAGACCAAGCTCTCCTAAGAAGAAATTTTCTTCAAGGTAAATAATAAGAAGCGAGATCATAACATCTCTTCAATTCTTGAGAGTTTAATCCTCACATCAAAAGAACTTAGTTCTTTTTCTAGATCACAGATCTACAAGACAAAGTATTTCACAAAAAACAGAAGAGATCATAGCATCTCTTCATAAAAAGAAGAACTTAGTTCTTAGATCTATGAGACGAAGTCTCTCAAAAAGAAAAACAAAAGAGATCATAACATCTCTTCATCAAAAGAAGAACTTAGTTCTTAGGTCCATGAGACAAAGTCTCTTATAAATGAGAATTTAATTCTCAGAGCACAAAACTGACTAGAACTGCCAAAGAAGCGCTTCAGCGCTCTAAGTCTGGCGCTCGGCGCCAAGCGCACCACGTGCTCCTCACGTGTGAGCTATTTCAAAAGAAGCACTTCGGTGCTCCAAGTCTGGCGCTCAGCGCCAAGTGCACCACGTGCTCCTCACGTGTGCGCTATTTCAAAAGAAGCGCTTCAGCACTCCAAGGCTGGCGCTCAGCGCCAAGCGCACCACGTGTTCCTCACGTGTGCGCTATTTCAAAAGAAGCACTTCAGTGCTCCAAGTCTGGCGCTCAGCGCAAGCGCACCATATGCTCCTCACATGTGCGCTATTTCATAAGAAGCGCCTTAGCGCTCCAGGTCTGGCGCTCAGCGTCAAGCACACCACGTGCTCCTCACGTGTGCGCTATCTTACAAGAAGCGCCTTAGCGCTTCAGGTCTGGTGCTCAGTGCCAAGCGCACCACGTGCTCCTCACGTGTGCACTGAAAGAACATAAAGTGTTCTTTAAATAAAGCCCAGCGCCATAAAAAGTGTTCAACACTCAGTAAAAGACAAAAGAAAAGGGGTGTTAAAACCCAATTTAATGCTCAGCATTATTGAACCAAAAAGGACTAAGCCCAAACAAATGTTCAATATTTTATTCAAATCTGAGTGGACTGGGCCTAAGTTGGCCATAAGTCCTCAATTCAGATTAACTGAGCCTATGTGCTTACAATCTCTTTAATTGGTCTTAGTCCCAAACCCTGACTACAAATTTCTCAACCAACATCGGTTCAAGGGTACATCTCTTCACACCATTGATATATGTCGTTGTAATTCTTCAACGCCTTCAGAGAGGCGGCGGGTCCCGACAATCAGAAATTTTACAGACTATGATGTCTTTAAACCCCATAGACTATGATGTCTTTAAACTTTACAGACTATGATGTCTTTAAACTCCATGGACTATGACGTACTTAAACCCAGTGGACCGCAATGTCCCTAAACTAAAGCGATAGAGTCCAAATACTCTTTCGTTGGATCTAAATGATCCCAAAATCTTGTTGTGTAGATCTTAGTCTAAAATTAGACTAACGTATGCTCAACAAACGTTTAAGTTGATCTTAATCTCAATGAGACTAATGGTCCTTAAACCAATCCAAACGCAAATCTAAGAAAATACGGATTTGGACTAATCCACGCCCTACGGGCGACAACATAAATTTGTCTCCGTATATAATCCACGGGCAACCAAAAATAAAACAAACACACACGACACGAAGTGACCATCTGGAGAAGGAGAAAGTGGTTACCGCTATGCGGTAGCGTAATTAACTGCAGGGGCTTGCGCCTACAGGGAAGAGCGTCCCCACAATAAAAAAACCCTTGTAAATAAGGGAGAATCTGACGAAATCTGCTACAACGGCCGCATCTGTCTAAACCTCTGATATACGGTGCTATAAATCAACTTGGCATCTTTGGAGATGTGGAAAGATAAAACCAAATAGCATCTGCCCCCAAAATTCAGGCAGGACGTCCCAACGTCCCGGTCGCGTCTTTTCGGCTGAGAACAAGAGTCTAAATTTTTTTTTAAGCAACTGCAGAATGTCACATGAGATGTAACATGAACACCACAGAAACCTGAGCCCTCCTAGCCGGAAAATGGCCGGCCACATGCCTTGAAAAATTGGCCACATCGGTTTTGTTAGGGAATTCTGGCCTCAGTTTTTTATGGTGTTCCAGTCTTCGGGTTTTGGTATTTCAGGTGTTGCTTGTTTTTGCTAAATTTGCATGTGACGTTATCTTTGTGCAAAGGCAATTCGGAGTGTTTTGTAGTCATAATTCTAACATCTATTCGGGTTATTTAGACGACTTTAAAAAGTTTAAACGGATATCAATAACCCATATTTTCCCTCGCTAGAAATTTTCCAAGGGTTGGATTTTTCCAAGTTTAAAATCTTCAGAAAATCATGCAGGTGATTCTGTGGACCCTCTAGAAAAACGAAACCCTAACTCGATTCTGTGACCGTCGAAACTGCCAACAAATCCTAGGATTTATGGTAGTTCCGCGACGACACAAGTGAGTCAAGGGTTGATCCTTCTACGGTTGGTCCATAGATGTTGTGGCATGTTCTGGGTACTTTTTAAACTCCGCTCAAGTGTTGAGCTCTTTGGGAAATTTTGGGTGTTTGTTTATTCGATCGAAAAGTTTAACATCGTCTAGATATCTATGATTGTGATACAATATTTGGAATCCACAATAATTAGTTATGTGATAACTAGTTTGAATTTTATAAATCTAGCAGTTTAGTCTCATTTGATCGGTTGCAACGGAATTTTGATGTGGATCAAAAGTCCGTCGCAATTACATAGTGTACGCGGATACTCGCCGGGTAACCTTACTAGATAGCCACGCCCCATAGCCCCGACCAAGTGACTGTAGGAGAACCCCGTCGCCAAAAGCATCCGTTCGGGTGGTGTTCCGCCTAAGTGCACCTCGTCGACGACATCGAGGGTGCAGCCGTCTACTAAAGTTTTCGACGAGCATTCGATCTGGTTATCGGGAATCTTACTGAATTACCCGATTGGTTATTGGAAAGTGTTTTCAATATCGAGACTAAAATGCGGGGTTTATAATTGTTAGGCATGTGATGTCAAAAGAATTCATTTAGTAAGGCATGAAATTCAAAGTATGAGATATATTGGGTTTATGATGTCAAGAAGGTTGCGGATTCTAATTGTTGTAGTTTTTCACTTTCTTTTCTGCGACCGTAAGTGTAATATGTGGTGTATCACCGGTTTCATTGCTATACGCCAATGACAATTGGGGTATGCATATTTACTTACGTTTATGACATATGATGTTATGTGTTGCTGTGATATGTTATATTGGATCGTCGTGTTTTGAATAGCCGGGGTTTTTTGCGTGAGATGAGAGTTTTTCATTTTCATTCATTTAAAAGCTTGTATGTAATATTCTTTTATTGGGGCACTTCCGGGTTGAGGATGATGTCACCATTGATGTATATTATTTACTTTTCTGCATTAGGATAGACCCAAGGAGAAAAGCACAGGTAACCGGGTTCTAGAGTCCAGTGGGAGACCATCTCGAGGAGTCGAGTCTGGGTCTCCTAACTCTAGAATTGGTAGGGTTGCTTGCCGCTCTCGTAGGGGTCTAGGGATATGGGTTTGGCTATTCATCATGACCGTGTAATCCGCGTTTTTTACTGGCTTAATTTAAAACACGGAATTCCTAGTATATCCAATATTTCATATGTGTTCTTCTGCTGCTGAGATTCTGTGATGTGATCACTTGATATGTTGAGACGAATGCTTATATTATATATATGATATATAATAACTATTGCCGCTTTCTTTTCTTCTGTGATGCTTAGGAAGCATAATTGATGGTACTTCATTAATGAGATTAATGAAATAAAAGAAACCTAAAGATGTTGCAGAATCTTGTTTTAAAAACTGGTAGCTCTAGTTTTTACTTTGCATAGCGGTATTCCTTGTAGAATATCCAGCACCTTATTCGATAAGGAAAAAGCCGAGATCCCTTCACCGAGAGTGACCTCTTTAGCGAAACCGGCAGATGCTACAACCCACTCGATTTTTTCTTTTGATTGCTTTTTTAGTTCATGCTTTGCATAGTGGTATTTGTGAAATATCCAGCACCTCATTCGATGAGGAAAGAACCGAGATCCCTTCATCAGGAGTGACCTCCTTAGCAAAACTAGTAAAAGCCTCAAAAACACTCATTTTCAAAATCACTCGATTCTACAACGATATCAAGTTCATTACGCATAGGGTTTTCTTAAAAATCTGTCGTAGCCCTCCATCATTTCAGATAAGTACCACTTAGTATTCGTGCTACGTTTGTTGACTATGTTAAGGCGTAGTGTGCGGTAGCTGATTAGTACTTATCTACTTAAGCATATGATGCGATTGGATTAGGGTAGTCGTATGACTTTGCTGACTATGTTAAAGGTCATGCGGGTGGGTTTAATTCAATCAGGAAATGACGGGTTGAAATTGGCTAGCGCTTATGATTTGTTGACCTTATTAAGGTCATAAGTTGCTAGGGGCAAAATATTATTAGGAATTTCAAGTGTTGAAATTTGCAATGAGATTGCATTCCTTCTATGAGATAGTTGGATCCCGATACCCACTGCGAGTAAGAGTTACTCCTGAGAGTTTTACACATTACAATTAGCCGATCAAGTAGGTGTCTAGAAAGGTGTTAACGGGGTTACGTCCCGAGGAAAATAAGGTTTATTTTAATTAGGTCCGTGCGAAAGTATGGGGAACCTCCCTCAAAGTACCGACACTGGCCTGGCCGAAAGATTGGCGAACTTGCAGGGTATAATTAATCCCAGCTAGTCTTACCTTTTAGGGTTTGAAGGAAAATTTGATAAAAACAGTGGGAGCCATCCCGATTAGATAAAATTATAACCAATCTGATCTTGTAAGAGCATACGCTGAGTGTTTTCTTCTCTCTCTCCTAATAGCAACCATGTCATGCCTTAATCAAGATAATAATATGGATGTATTGACCGAACCTGTTTATTATACTGAGCTGGGGAACGTTGGTTCCGCTCTATCTTATAATTGTTATAAGTCCGAGCAGGAAATAGGGGAATATCCGGATTCCTATGCGACCCAATCGAGGAATAAGCATGATGATGCATATTCTTCGGGTATGTTCATTACCAAGAACTGTTTCTCAGTATCCTCTACGTCCTAGGTATGAGATACCGGATTAGGATCCTACATATGTAATCTGTTACATGGGCTACAGAAAAGTAGAGAACCGGGATTGGGTGATATGTCTCTAAGTGTTAGAGAATGGTGCAATTGTTGTAGCCAAGTCAGTTGGTAAATATCACCTTGTATTACCAAATGATAAATACATTGATTCTGAACGAATGTTATTACATACCGAACCTGATATACAACATTACATCAAATTCTTTATTAAGTTAAAGAAGGATATAATTATGTATTGGAGGATAATGTTGTGAACATTTTCCTGAATCAAGAGTTGATTGGATTAGGCACGTTATATAATGGCATATACGTTCTAAATCAAACCACAGTTCAAAATATGTAGAACACACACACGAGGAATAGTTCAGAAATGAACGAATCCTTCTTGTGACATTGTAGACTAGGTCATATCAATGCGACACAACTAGCTAAGTTACATAAGGATGAATATTTGAATCCGTTCGAATTTTCATCTTATGATACTTGCCGGTATTGTCTCAAAGGAAAATGACCAATACTCCGTTTACTGGAAACAAAGAAAGAGTTACTGAACTCTAGGGACCGATACATGATGATGTATACGGTCCTATTTCTACACATGCCAGGCTTGGTTCTTTGTATTTCATTACATTCATCAACGATCTCTCAAGATTCGGACATGTGTTCCTGTTGAAACACGAGTCTGAAACTTTTGAGAAATTCAAGGAATATAAGCTTGAAGTTAAGAACCAGACGGGTAGAAGTATTAAGTCCTTCGATGTGATCGGAGAAGGGAATACTTGCGTATGGAGTTCCTGGAGTTTCAAAAAAGAGAATATGACTCTCTCTCAGTTTACTCCTTCATATACACCACAACACAATGGTGTATCGGGGTGGAGGTATCGCACCCTATGAGATATGGTGCGCTCTATGATGAGTATTGCTGAGTTACCTGTTTCCTTTGGGAGTTATGCACTTGAGAAGCTGCATACTTATTGAATGGGGTTCCATCCAAATCAGTGCCTACCACTCCATATGAGATATGAAATGGGAAGATACCATGTCTTAAACGAGTTAAGATATGGGGTTGTCCGGCATATGTTGAAAAGCAAAATCCGAACAAGCTCGAGGCAAGATCAGTTCTGTATAAGTTTGTTTGGATATCCCAAACATTTACGAGGGAATATCTTCTACCACACTGAGAAGCAAAAGGTGTTTTGTTTCTCAGCATGCTACCTTTTTAGAAAAGAAATTAGTGGTCATGAGGTAGAACTGGAAGGAGTTCCAGCTGGAAAAACTAATAGCTGATGATTTGGTGAAACCAAAGGATTCAATAGTCTCTAACGAACCTCAGCCTCTCCGCGAATCTGGTAGGGTTCCTCATCCACTTGAGAGATACTACGGTATTCTCGGTGACAGTGGAAGTGAGGATTGCATCATGGTAGATGATGGCCCAACTAGGTTCAGGCTGGCCATCATAAGTGGAGACTTTGTGAAATGGCTAGATGCTATGCAATCAGAGATGGAATCCATGTACACCAACAAAGTATGACTTTGAATGTTGCACCTGAAGGGGTGAAACCCATTGGGAGCAAATGGATCTTGAGAAGATTCTTGGTGTAGATGGAAAAGTTGAGACTTTCAAAGCTATGCTTAAGTCCATCAGGATTAAAGCAAGGGTCACGGAGTTGGAACATCTGTTTTGATGTGGCAGTCAAAGAGTTTGACTTCATAAAAATGGTAGATGAACCTTGTATATACAAGAAGGTTGTAGAGAGTGAGGTTGTCTTACACGTATTGTACGTAGATGACATACTCTTGATAGGAAATGGTTTCCTATGCTACACTCGGTCAAGCTTCTCTTATCACGAGGATTCTCCATGGAAGATCTGGATGATACCTACTACATCTTGTGGATTATAATTTATAGTGATAGATCTAAGTGGATGTTGGGAGTGTCCCAAATCCAGGTACATTAACACCGTACTAAAGGGGTTTAGTATGGAAGATTCTAAGCGTGGTGGTTCGCCCACTTACTCAGGAATCACTCTCTCCAAAAAGATGTCTTCCAAGACAGATTTGGAGAGAGCTCGTGTACAAGGGATACCTTATGCTTCGGCAGTAGGCTCTATCATATATGTGATGTTATGTACCAGACCAGATGTAGCCGATTCACTAGATGTAGTGATTAGGAATCAATCAGATCTTAGGATAATCACTGGACAGCTGTGTAGGACTGTTCCCGCTAAAAAAAAAAGATTTCTACGCAAAAGAGCCCAAGGTATCAAATGGCAGCGATACGCTTAAGAAAATGTGAACCAGTATTTCCCGGGCTGTATTTTGACAAACTCCCGAATGTGAAACAGCTAAATTCTGATGGTACCAAAAGCATCTCATTCTCGCAAAGCTATATGCGCCTATTTTATACCAGTTTCAGTTTTAACAGCGCGCATGCATACGTTAAGAGAAGAATAGGAATTAAAAGGGAGCACTTGGCGGTTAATGATAAAAAGCAGAAAGCATTTAATTAAACATTTATTCTACATGAAATAGATCGCCAAACATGGGATCGAAAGTACAGGGATTCACAAACATATAGATAAAATTATCTAGTTCCCTCTCTGTCTTTTCCACTATGTCAAAGCGATAATCTTCGCGATGAGTAGCTACCCATCGGTTAGCATCGCATTCACCAGCGAAAGCATAAATGACGGCCCGATGAGCCCGTATTTGGCTCAGCAACTGAACAGAGCAATCCTTCAGAGCTTTGGTGATCAAATGCGCCTCGTAGAAATACTCGATTTTGTCTTCTGCGGTGCTGAGCATCACCGAGGTCATCTCCGTCGGAGGAGGGGGGATATCATCGAGCACGGACAAGAGGATCATCTGGATCCAGATAGAACTGATGGGGAGAGGAGATCCTACACGAGTCAAGAGCTTGTGCAGCGCTGCATCACATTAGTCATCCGTTAAAGTAGGATTCACCAAGCGTGCGGCGAAACGAGAAACAATGTCCTCAATAGGCACCTCCCACGGCTGCCGGCGAGCATGGGAACGGTTACAGGCCATAACTCTTCTTTAACAAGATTGATTCTCTAAAAAAGTAAGAGAGAAGAGAAGCACTGCTTCAGATTATGAATGAAGAACATTTAAGACTAGGCACAAAAAATGCTGTGTATGATGGAACTATTTCCAAGATCTGGGAAAGGGAAAGTTTGACTCAGAAGGAAGGTGGAAAGACACCTTCACAAAGAGATTAAAGGATCTCATCATAAAATAAAAAGAAGAACATAATTCTTCTCACAGATCATAGATCTATAAAATAAAGAGGGAGAATAAGTTAATTCTCCTCGGATCACAGATCCATAAAGGCAAAACCTTTCATCAAAATAAGAGATTAAAGCATCTCCTACAAAGTAAGAACTTTTGTTCTTAGAACCATGAGACAAAGTCTCTTATAAGATTGAGAATTTAATTCTCGAGGCGCAAACTGATCTAAGTTGCATAAAAGAAGAGCCTTAGCGCTCCTAATTTAAAAGAGCCCCAGCGCTCCCTATCTAGCGCAAAGCGCTGCAGAGCCTTAGCACTCCAAATATAGCACACTGCGCTCTTTTACTGGCACTCAGCGCCAAGTGCACCACGTGTCCATCACGTGTGCGCCACTTAATAGTTAGCGCTTTGAGCTCATGGACTGGCGCTCAACGCCAAGCGCACCATGTGCTCCTCACGTGTGCGCCACTGAACAAATAGTGCTTTGCGCTCACAAATTAGCGCTTTGCGCTCATGGACTGGAGCAAAGCGCCAAGTGCACCAAGTGCTCCTCAAGTGTGCACTACCCAGCAGAAGCGCTCTGCGCTCTTCATCTGGCGCAAAGCGCCAAGTGCGCCACGTGCTTCTCACGTGTGTGCTCCCCAACAAAAGCGCTCTGCGCTCTTTAACTGGCGCAAAGCGCCAAGTACATCACGTGCTCCTCATGTGTACGTTGATAGAACATAAATTGTTCTTTAATAAGCCCCAAAGCTATGATGAATGCTCATCATTCAATAAAAGACAAAAATATTGTCAGAATCCAAATCAATGCTCAGCATTTTAAAAGGGCCAAGCCCAAATAAATGATCAACAACCCAAAATAAATGTTAAACATTTTAACTTGATTGTACTTAGTCCAAGATTGGCCATAAGTCCTCAACTCAGATTAATTGAGCCCATATGCTCATAAATCTTTTAACAGATCTTAGTTCCAATTGGACTACAGATCTACCAACCAAAATTGGTTCAAGGGTACATCTCTGAACCCCTCTGATATATGTCGTTGTAATCCTTCAACGTCTTCAGAGAGGTGATGGGTCCCGACAACCATACATTTCATAGACTATGACGTCTTTAAACTGGACTGTGGGGTTCCTTTAAACCCACGGACTATGATGTACTTAACCTCGGACTGTGGGGTCCCTTTAAACCCACGGACTATGATGTCCTTAACCTTGGACCGTAATGTCCTTAAACTAACGTTGCACAGTAATGTCCTTAAACTAATCGACCGCAATGTCCCTAAACTAAACAATAGAGCCCGAATGCTCTCTTGTTGGATCTAAACAATCCTGTTAATCTGATCTTAGTCTGAAATTAGGCTAACGTATCCTTAACATATGTTTAAGTTGATCTTAGTCTCAAATGAGACTAACGTATCCTTAAACCCAACCCCAAACCCAAATCTAAGAAGATACAGATTTGGACTAATCCACGCCCTACGGGCGACAACATAAATTAGTCTCCGTATACAATCCATGGGCAACTAAAAACAAAACAAACACACACGACATGAAGTGACCATCTGGAGAAGGAGAAAGTGGTAACCGCGATGCGATAGCGTAATTAACTGCAGGGGCTAGCGCCTGCAGGGAAAAGCATCCCCACAATCAAAAACCCCTCAACAAGGGAGAATCTGGCGAAGTCTGCTACATCGGCCGTATCCGTTTAAACCTTCGATACATGGTGCCATAAATCAACTTGGCATCTTCGGAGAGGTAGACGGATAGCACCAATTAGCATCTGCCCCGAATTCAGGCAAGACGGACCTACGCGGTCGCGTCTCTGTATTCGGAGGGGAACAGATTCTGGCACGCCCAGTGGGACCTCTTCCTCTTTCCACTCCATACTTCGTGTGTCGTGTTCGCGAACAAATCGCGGTTTAATATGGTTGTTCTTGGGTTTGAGGTACTAAGATTTGGTTTTGTTCTCATGCAAAAAAAAGACATCAATGGCCTCTAACTGCTCCAGCTGCAACCGCAACTCCCGTTCCGTCTCATCTGGAGGTGTAACCTATAGGCCCTAAGCGGCCTCCCTTTTCAAGATGCCAGTGGAGCAAGTAACTCAGGCTACCACTGGGCTATTCTTTGGGACCATGATCCTACCGATGAGCTTCAATGCCCCGCTACTGTCGCAAGAAGCTCCAAAGAAGTCGGTCTTTGATCGACTTACTACTGCCGCGGCCCCTCTCAACGGGTCGCCCAAATCCAATGCCTCAGTTTTCAACAGATTAGGACAGAAAGCCAACAAGCCCGCGATACCTGAAGCAGCCATCCCAAAGCGGGTAGCCATCCCGGCTCAAGCGGACGAAATCATCAGAGAGGCTTCTTCTGCCAAGAAGCCAGTCTTCACAAGGCTGGCCATTTCGGCTCCCGCTCCAGGCGAAGTCCTCAAAGCTGCTTCCCTTGCCCGGAGGTCTATCTTTGACAGATTGGACATTGCTTCTCAACGGACATCGGTCTTCGACAGGCTAACGACGACAACAGCCCCTCATCAAAGCAGGGGGCATGAAGAAGCTCATCCAACAGCGGAGCTGATCTCGGCCGCACGACATGCTCGACGTCGCCACTGGCACTGAGTGAGAAAGGCTGGGGGCAATTCCCCTTCTAGACTGACTCCGCCAGCTCCAATGGTGGAAGTCGACGCTGCTGTTCCAACTGGGAACAGTTTTGAACCACTATGGAGGGTCTGCAAGAACTCGCCAACTGCTGTGCTGAAAAGATCTCCTCCACCTATGGAGAATGCCCCAAAGGCGAAGCTGGAGCAGCCCCCTCAGCAGCTGTCCTCTAAAATTTACAAGGTCTAGCGTCAAGTCCGAGACTCGGTGATTGATCAAGATTACTCTCGCCGACAGAAAAAGGTAAAAGTTTAGCGAGAAGACGACCATCCTGTCAAGCCACAGAAGGCGACAGCTACTTGGGTGCCCACTGCAACGGTCCCCTCAACTTCGACCGCCCACAAGAGGAGAAGGCTGGAGAAAATCCCTGCGTCTGCGATGAATCGCAAGACCATTGAACCCAAATGCCCCAAGTCTGGGGCATGGTGGTGCATACCGTCTATATGGCATAGCCGTATCTCCACAGGTCATCGGCCGCTTGCGCGATCAGTGACTAAGGCCCATGACCAACAACAGAAGCTCCAGGAAATGCTAACGCAAATGGCCGTACTCACAGGACCGAAAGCAACCCCGGAGACACCCTCAGAGCAGCGCCGTGAGTAGGAAACTGATGCCGAATTCCTTCGGAGAGTCCTCGAAAAGAAGGACAAAGAGGCTGCGGAACAAGCGGCCAATATAAAACAAATGGCCCTTCTGTTCCAAGATATGGTGGGCATGATGATCCAACCGGATCCTCCAGCTGAAGACCCCCCGATTATCATTGAAGACGACATAGGGGAGACATCGAATCCTCTGTCGGCTCTGTCAACAGCCAAGGAGGAGACGATCTCCAAAGCTGTCCTAGATGATTACATCGCTCAGCAGATACGAGTTCACCAGGTGAATGAAGCGCCCGACCAAATTGTTAAGACTGGACGACCCTATCTGGGTTGGTACGACCAAATAAAGTACCCGCCGGGATACACGATCCCTAAATTCCACGTATATAAGGGGACGGGGAATCCGCACCAACATGTTGCTCAATTTAGAGCCTTGTGCGGTAATACTGGAGGTGACGATAAGCTGCTGCTTCGTCAATTCGTGGGCAGCTTGGCAGAAACGGCCTTCGAATGGTATTCCGAACTCCCAAATGACTCTGTCAAGACATTTGCAGAGATGGAGCTGCTATTCACCCAGCGTTTCTCAAGTGCTAGCGAACGCACCCCAATCCTGGCATTGATCAATGCCAGGGTGAAGCCTGGAGAAACTTGGGTCCAGTATGCAATACGGTGGAGGAATTTATGGTTGAAGTGCGAGCAGCGCATCGAAGAAGCGCCCGCGGTAGGTACGTTCATGGGTACTCTCGACCCTCAGGCGACTATTTCCAAATTCATGATGTTTTTCAAGCCGACCACTTTTCAGGCCTTGATTGAAAAACTAGCCCAAACAGACCAGATGGGTCACTGGCCTTCCTCTTCGAAGCCGGATCCTCGAAACGAAAAAGGGAAAGGGAAAGCGACTTTTGTCGCCAATAATCAGCAACAGCCGAGCAACTTAAAGCCAGTTGTCCGCCAAAACAATGTGCGTCCATGCCCATCCCTCGAGAAAAGACTGGGACGTCCTTACTCGTTCCCCCGCGATAAAACGAAGAGACTGTTCGAGCTGGCAGTACGCAACAGACTCATCAATCTGCCGAATCCAAAATGTCCGTTGCAGTCAGGCGATATCAACAATCCTAATTATTGCCCTAACTACCAAGCAGTAAGCCATCAAATCGAAGATTGCTTCGTCTTCAAAGGCTGGATTGAGGATCAATACCAACTAGGCAAATATGCGCTGTCCGAAAACTGGAAGATGAACCCGCCACAACCACATGATCCGAAAAAGATGGACATGCCGGGGGCATTGTGCTCATTCATAGAGAAAGCCCTTGGACCGAAAAGTCCATAAACTACAAATTTGCCTCAAATATGGCAACAATGGACCGAAAAGTCCGTAAACTAGAAATTCACCTCAAATACGACAATGATGGACCGAAACGTCCCTAAACTAACGATGGACCATTATGTCGTAAAACTGGCGATGGACTGAAACGTCCCTAAACTAACGAGGGACCACTATGTCCTAAAACTGGCTACTAACCGAGACGTCGATAAACTACTACGGATCGCAGCATCCCAAGGCTGACATAAAAAAATAATGATAAAAAAATTTAAAAAAGAGGAAGAAAAGGTATGTCCATAAGCAAAATGGGCACGGATGAAAATCCGAAAGGGCTCCGTGAGTAAAAACAGCAGGGCTACCGGCGAGTTTTATGAAAACCCGAAAGGGCGCAAGCTCGTTAAAAGACACTTGCAAGGTTCTCTCGACCCTGTAAGGAGAAACCACCTGCATGAGATCCTTACGACTCACAAGGGAGTAACACACTTAGGGATCCCCACGATTCCTAAGGAGAAATTACACTTGCGAGATCCTTATGACTCGTAAGGAGAACCCTCCTTTAAGACCCTCACGGCTTATAGGATTCGAAAGCCTTAAGTTACAGGGATCTGAACATGTTCTTAAGCTATCACAATCTCCGATTTTGCCCTACAAGTGGTTCAATGCCGACCCTTGTATACAATCCATGGACGCGAGTAAACATTTCCCTAACAAAGTCCCACCAGAGACCGGGGATATGCTCATATAGAAAAAGACACTTGTAAGTCTTCTCGACTTTTAAGGAGAAAGCACTCTTGTAAGATCCTTACGACTTATAAGAGACCATACACTTAAGACTCCTCACGATTCTTAAGGAGAAAACGCACTTACGAGATCCTCACGACTCGTAAGGAGAAATATCTTTATGAGACCCTTACGGCTCGTAAAGTCAAAAAGCCTTAGTCAACAGGATCCTAACCCTGTTTGCTGAGCCACCTTTGTTCAACATCAATAGAGGAAAATGATGATTCGCTCCTGGCAACGTCCCAGTGATAGCGATGCTGATGCCTGAATCGGTATCAAATCCAAAGTCCTTTCACGGCAAATGATGATTCGCTCCTGGTAATATTCCAGTCGCAGCGATGCTGATGCTAAGATTGGCATCAGATTCCAAGTTCTGTACTCCCGATAAAAATCAGCGAGCCAAAAATGCATATGAAATAGCCGAAATGATGGGGCAACTTGCAACAAAATCAGCAAGTAAAAATATATGCATACAAAATAGCCGAAATGTTTGGGCAACTCGTAATAAAAAAAGCAGCGAGTAAAAAGAAAAATAAAAAATAAAAATAAAAATAAAAATAGCCGAAATGATTGGGCACCGCGAAAATATAGCCAAAATGATTGGGCAATCGCGACTTTCGCGATATAAAAGCTGAAATGATAGAGTATCGCGGAAAGAAAACAAAAAAAAATATAAAATGAAACTTTTTGCCCTACAGATGAGATCACATCGATCCCTGTAGACAATCCAGGGGCACAAACAAAGAGAGAACCATATCATCCCACCATGCTCCATCGGAAAGAGAGCCAAGTCTCGATGGCAATATCTACAGCCTGGAGACTCACAACGGTGTTCCTCCTCATCCCAGCAAGACTCGAAAGCTACAAACAAAACAACGGAGCCATGGCAAAATCCCTAGTTTCAGGTCCCGACGGTTCACCAACAACCCAGAGACCACCCCGACGTTCATCTCGATACAGCAGACGCGATGTCACCCCAGCGTTCTTCCTTCAGCAGGATGCAGACGCGACACCAACAACGGAGCCATGGCAAAGTCCCTAGTTCCAGGTCTTGACGGTTCACCAACAACCCAGAGACTACCTCGACGTTTGTCTCGATACAGTAGACGCGATGTCACCCCGACGTTCCTTCTCAGTCCAGCAGGATGCAGATGCAACGTCAACGAAAGACCTCACGGTCGAAACAAAGCGGAGTGACGGCAAAATCCCAACTCCACCTCAGCATTCGTCTCGTTACACCAGACGCAATGTCAACAACGGCGTTCCTTCACAGTCCAGCAGGATGCAGATGCAACGTCAACGAAAGACCCCAGAGTCGAAACAACGGAGCCATGGCAAAGTCCCTAGTTCCAATTCTCGACGGTTCACTAACAAGATAGAGATAACCGCGACATTCATCTCGATACAGTAGACGTAATGCCAGTAAACGAAATAAAGGCCAAATTCCTAGCTTCAGGGTCTTGACGGCAACTCATATAAAACCTGAAAGACTATCGGAGATCATCCCACACCAGCGCGGAGTGGTCACCACCTCGACGTTCATCTCGATACAGCAGACGAGATGTCACTACAGCGTCTTTCCTCCAACATGATTTGGACACGCCAATGCAAACGAAGCGAAGGCCAAATTCCTAGCTTCAGGGTCTTGACGACAACTCATATAAACCTGAAAGACTATCGGAGATCATCCCACACCAGCGCGGAGTGGTCACCACCTTGACGTTCGTCTCGATACAGCAGACGAGATGTCACTACAGCGTTCTTCCTCCAACAGGATTTGGACACGCCAATGCAAACGAAGCGAAGGACAAATTCCTAGCTTCAGGGTCTTGACGGCAACTCATATAAAACCTGAAAGACTATTGGAGATCATCCCACACCAGCGTGGAGTGGTCACCACCTCGACGTTCGTCTCGATACAGCAGACGAGATGCCACTACAGCGTCCTTCCTCCAACAGGATTTAGACACGCCAATGCAAACGAAGCGAAGGCCAAATTCCTAGCTTCAGGGTCTTGACGACAACTCATATAAAACCCGAAAGACTATCGGAGATCATCCCACACCAGCGCGGAGTGGTCACCACCTTGACGTTCGTTTCGATACAGCAGATGAGATGTCACTACAGCGTCCTTCTTCCAACAGGATTTGGACACGCCAATGCAAATGAAGCGAAGGAAATATTCCTAGCTTTAAAGTCTTGACGGCAACTCATATAAAACCTGAAAGACTATCGGAGATCATCCCACACCAGCGCGGAGTGGTCACCACCTCGACATTCGTCTCGATACAGCAGACGAGATGTCACCTCAGCGTTCTTCCTCCAGCAGGGTTCAGACGCGACAATCAAACAACGGAGCCAAAGCAAAATCCCTAGTTCCAAGCCTTGACGGTTCACTAACAACCTAGAAACAACCGCGACATTCGTTTCGATACAGCAGACGCAATGTCAGTAAACAAAGCAAAGGCCAAATTCCTAGCTTCAGGGTCTTGACGACAACTCATATGAAACCTGAAAGATTATCGGAGATCATCCTTCACCAGCGTGGAGTGGTCATGACTCATCGGGGCTCCCCAAACTGAGCCTAACCTCAAGTAAAAAGAGGCATGGCAAAATTCCTAACGCTTGCTCTTCCGACGGTCAAACTGCCTAGGAAGATTGCTTGAAGATGTCTTGTCCAACCTCCGAAGGGATCTGAGACACGACAGTCGCAAGGCTGCTCGAACAACAAGATTGCCTATCGAGGAATACATCAGCCAACGCGACGGTACGACGGACAAAATCCTAGTACCACAGACCCTAACGGATCTCTGTCGTAAAGAGCAGAGGTTAACTGTGACATTAGGACATTCTTGTGAGAACTTCTTCATTCATCTCGACTCGTGAGGAAATTAGTGTCCTTGCGAGAACTTCTCGATTCGTCTCGACTCGTAGGGAAAAACCTTAGGCAATGGGGATAAGGACCTATTTCCTAAGCACCGGGGCCGTGCAAGTCTGTCCAAAATGGACTCTTGCATACTATTCATGGACCACACTCTCCAAAGTCGAATCTCGACGAGGAGGGAAACAACCACTTACTAGTCCTCTCGACTTGAAAGAGGGAAAATTCTCTTGTGAGATCCTTACGACTCTCAAGAGAAAACGCACTTAGGAATCCTCACGATTCCTAGGGAGAAAATACACCTACGGGATCCTCTCAACTCGTAGGGAGAAAAGTCTTTATGAGACCCTCATGGCTCATAAAGTTGAAAAGTCTTAGGCGGCAAATCTGAACCTGTTTCCTAAGCCATCGCTGCCCTGCAAAGAGTTCAAGATGAACTGTTATTTACCATCTATGGGCCACACTTGCCAAAGCTATATGTCACTGAAATGGAGAAGTTACTCATGAGCATATAAACTACTTCACGCCAGAGTAAAACATAAAGAAATAGAAGGGTGCGGCTCATGGAGCTGAGGGTTTGGAACTATATCCCTTAACAGTCGAGATTTGAGTCAACGATAAATGACGATGCTTGTGTCCGCTCGTTATCTTCTCGGATCAAGATTCTGAAAATTATATACCAACCCGAAACTAGTCATACGCTATGAATTACTCTGCACCACTTCACCTACGTATATACTTACATGGGCAAAGTAGTGGGGGGCATTTGTTCCCGCCAAAAAAAAATATTTCTGCGCAAAAGAGCCCAAGGTATCAAATGGCAGCGATACGCTTAAGAAAATGTGAGCCAGTATTTCCCGGGCTGTATTTTGACAAACTCCCGAATGTGAAACAGTTAAATTCTGATGGTACCGAAAGCATCTCATTCTCGCAAAGCTATCTGCGCCTATTTTATACCAGTTTCAGTTTTAACAGCGCTATTGCATACGTTAAGAGAAGAATAGGAATTAAAAGGGAGCACTTGGCGGTTAATGACAAAAAGCATAAAGCATTTAATTAAACATTTATTCTATACGAAATAGATCGCCAAACATGGGATCGAAAGTACAGGGATTCACAAACATATAGATAAAATTATCTAGTTCCCTCTCTGTCTTTTCCACCATGTCAAAGCGACGATCTTCGCGAGGAGTAGCTACCCATTGGTTAGCACCGCATTCACCAGCGAAAGCATAAATGACGGCCCGATAAGCCCGTATTTGGCTCAGCAACTGAATAGAGCAATCCTTCAGAGCTTTGGTGATCAAATGCGCCTCGTGGAAACACTCGATCTTTTCTTCTGCGGCGCTGAGCATTGCCATGGTCATCTCCGCCAGAGGAGGGGGATATCATCGAGCACGGACAAGAGGATCATCTGGAGCCAGATAGAACCGACGGGGAGAGGAGATCCTACACGAGTCAAGAGCTCGTGCAGCGCTGCGTCATATTGGTCATCCGTTAAAGTAGGATTCACCAAGGGCGCAGAGAAACGAGGAACAATGGCCTCAATAGGCACCTCCCACGGCTGTCGGCGAGCATGGGGACGGTTACAGGCCATAACTCTTCTTTAACAAGATTGATTCTTTAAAAAAGTAAGAAAGAAGAGAAGCACTGCTTCATATTATAAATGAAGAACATTTAAGACTAGGCACAAAAAATGCTGTGCATGATGGAACTATTTCCAAGATCTGGGAAAGGGAAAGTTTGACTCAGAAGAAAGGTGGAAAGACACCTTTAGCATGAAGCAACGCTTTATAGCAGCGCCAAGTGTGCTGCGCCCTAAGCAGCGCACCTTGTGCAAAGCATGTGTGTGCTAGCGCTAAGAGCGCTGCACTTAAGCAGCGCACCACGTGCAAAACACGTGTGCGCTAGTGCTAAGAGCGCTGCACTTAAGCAGCGCACCACGTGCAAAGCACGTGTGCTCTAGCGCTAAGTGTGCTGCACTCTAAGCAGCGCACCACGTGTAAAGCACGGTGCGCTAGCGCTGGAACTAAAAGCTCCCCACCGTCAGATCAAAGATCCAAAAATAATAATAAATCATTAATTAAATTCTGTTAAGGAAAAATTCCTCAAAATCTTTCCAAACAACAAGATTGTCTCTGTAAATCAGAGCACCGTTGGATCAATGATCCAATGGTGATTAAAAATCACCAAATTACAGAATAAATTATGTATGGAAAAGATTTCCCAATCTTGTTAAAAACAAGAAAATTGCATTCTGTAAATCAGAAGCCCTTGGATCAAAGATCCAACGGTGGGGAAATTCCCAAATCAATTAGAGAAAAGATCTCCTTAACTGATTGAACAAATCAGCTTGCCCTATATAAAGGCCTTAAGACTTCAAGTCTCGGGGACAGAAAAGAAAAGAGAGGAACCCCCCATAAGTTTTGAGAAATCTCAGAAAGAAGAGCCAAGCTCTCAGAAAAAGAACAACTTTTCTTCAAGGTAAAAATGAACAGATAGATGAAATCATCTCATATTAAAAAGAAGAATTCACTTCTTTCTCACAGATCATAAATATACAAGACCAATGTCTTTCACAAAGAGATCAAAGGATCTCATCATAAAATAAAAGAAGAACATAATTCTTCTCACAGATCATAGATCTATAAAATAAAGGGGGGAGAATAAGTTAATTCTCTTCGGATCACAGATCCATAAAGGCAAAGCCTTTCATCAAAATAAGAGGTTGAAGCATCTTCTACAAAGTAAGAACTTTTGTTCTTAGAACCATGAGACAAAGTCTCTTATAAGATTGAGAATTTAATTCTCGAGGCGCAAACTGATCTAAGTTGCATAAAAGAAGAGCCTTAGCGCTCCTAATTTAAAAGAGCCTCAGCGCTCCACATCTAGCGCAAAGCGCTCCAAATATAGCGCACTGCGCTCTTTTACTGGCGCTCAGCGCCAAGCGCACTACGTGTCCCTCACGTGTGCACCACTTAATAGTTAGCGCTTTGCGCTCTTGAACTAGCGCTTTGCGCTCATGGACAGGCGCTCAGCGCCAAGCGCACTATGAGCTCCTCACGTGTGTGCCACAGAAAAAATAGTGCTTTGCGCTCACAAATTAGCGCTTTGTGCTCACAAATTAGCGCTTTACGCTCATAGACTGGAGCAAAGCGCCAAGCGCAGTAAGTGCTCCTCACGTGTGCGCTACCCAGCAGAAGCGCTCTGCGCTCTTCATCTGGCGCAAAGCGCAACGTGCTCCTCATGTGTGCGCTCCCCAACAAAAGCGCTCTGCGCTCTTTAACTGGTGCAAAGCGTCAATCGCATCACGTGCTCCTCATGTGTGTGCTGATAGAACATAAATTGTTCTTTAATAAGCCCCAGAGCTATGATGAATGCTCAACATTCAATAAAATACAAAAATATTGTCAGAATCCAAATCAATACTCAGCATTTTTAAAAGGGCCAAGCCCAAATAAATGATCAACAGCCCAAAATAAATGTTAAACATTTTAACTTGATTGGACTTAGCCCAAGATTGGCCATAAGTCCTCAACTCAGATTAATTGAGCCCATATGCTCATAAATCTTTTAACAGATCTTAGTTCCAATTGGACTATAGATCTACCAACCAAAATTGGTTCAAGGGTACATCTCTGAACCCCTCTGATATATGTCGTTGTAATCCTTCAACGTCTTCAGAGAGGTGATGGGTCCCGACAACCATACATTTCATAGACTATGATGTCCTTAACCTCGGACTGTGGGGTCCCTTTATACCCACGGACTATGATGTCCTTAACCTCGGACTGTAGGGTCCCTTTAAACCCACGGACTATGACGTCCTTAACCTTAGATCGTAATGTCCTTAAACTAACGTTGGACCGCAATGTCCTTAAACTAATCGACCGCAATGTCCCTAAACTAAACAATAGAGCCCGAATCCTATCTTGTTGGATCTAAACGATCCCGTTAAGTTGATCTTAGTCTGAAATTAGGCTAACGTATCCTTAACATATGTTTAAGTTGATCTTAGTCTCAAATAAGACTAACGTATTCTTAAACCCAACCCCAAACCTAAATCTAAGAAGATACGGATTTGGACTAATCCACGCCCTATGAGCGACAACATAAATTAGCCTCCGTATACAATCCACGGGCAACCAAAAACAAAACAAACACACATGACACGAAGTGACCATCTGGAGAAGGAGAAAGTGGTTACCGCGATGCGGTAGCGTAATTAACTGCAGGGGCTTGCGCCTGCAGGGAAGAGCGTCCCCACTATCAAAACCCCTCAATGAGGGGAATCTGACGAAGTCTGCTACATCGGCCGCATCTGTTTAAACCTTCGATACATGGTGCCATAAATCAACTTGGCATCTTCGGAGAGGTGGACGGATAACACCAATTAGCATCTACCCCGAATTCAGGCAAGACGAACCTACGCGGTCGCATCTCCGTGTTCGGAGGGGAACAAGGACATTCTTAAGTTCTTGAGAAGCACTAAAGAAATGTTCTTGGGGTTTGGTAACAGTGAACTCCAGTTGGGGTCCTTTACCAACTCGAGCTTCCAGAGTGATAAGGTCGACTGAAAGTCAATTTCGGGCTTTGTCTTTACCTCCTGTAGAAGGACGGTATGTTGGAAAAGTTCCAAGCTATATACCATGGTAAACTAGACGATAAAGACTGAATACATCGCTACCAACGATACTGCCAGAGTGGGTGTCTAGATATTTCTTGTTCATGAGATGAACATGGTTCCTACCATTGAGCGTCCAATAACTGTTATTGTGACAACAATGGAGTTATGGCTTTGGCCTAGGAACACCGGTCCCATCAGCCATCCAGACATATTCTGAGGCAAGTATCACCTGATCAGGGAGATGGTTGATCTCTAAGGGATCGAGGTCAGGAGAGATGATGCGAAAGAAAACACGGCGGATCCACTCACAAAGACCTTTCCCAAGAGAGACTTCTATAGGATGTTGAGTATGAGATACTGCAACAAATGGTCTTAGTGCAAGTGGGAGATTGTTAGTTATATGTATGCCCTAGAAACCATTACTGTACATGTGATGTATATTGTAGTGGATGCTTAGACATATATAGGGAGGACTTTCTCGCTCGACATGATAGTATGCTATCTGGTTGCACTTTATCTTAACATGTACACTTATTGTCTCTCTATTACATATTGATAAAGCCCTCAGGATGAGTACTTGACTACCAGGATTATGATGCAGATCATACTAGTGGGGCAGAGGTAGTCGGTAAGTACATCCTTTAAATGTTCCTAGTCATGGGAGTATCGAGACGGGGCATCGATATTCCAGAGTAGACTAGCGTATGTGCTTCTTGACCATATGATGGGCGATGGATGATCCCACATCCATTGGTGTTTGACATCAGAGAAGGTATACGGGTGCTCAGTGGAGACTGGGTACACTGAACGGACTCGCCGAGAACTCCTAGATGGTATTATACTTATCATCAGATAGCAGTTCTCTGGTGGTACAGGTTAGTCTGTTCACCCGAGATCGTCATAGAGTCTTGTGTGATTCCCACCGTGCTTTAATTTCCACCTTACCACATTCAAGAGATCGTACAAAACGGTGGTTTTTGGGTACAGTCCCGAGTCATATGGAGGCAATAAGCGATAGGAGGAGATTTCGTCCCTCCCGGTATTGGGGGTTGATGTTGCGCCATGCTAGATTGGCCATAACAGGAAATCCCCGGTCAGGGTTGCTGAGATCTACTGGTAAGTGTTATCAGTAGTTTCTCGAACTGTTATATTCCTCACATCGGGATGACTTATCCTGCTATTGGGGTCTGACGTTATACCACCCCCAGGCTGTGATATGTGATATATCAGACAAAGAGACCGGACTGTACGGTAGTGTTACTGATTGGATTCACAAGAGTATGAGCATGCTTGTTTGTTGATCTTCTGATCGCTCAATACCCGGGTGGCCGTTACGTTTGGCAGACCGCTTGCGGCTTGTGGTGACTGATATGATCACCACCTATTGTTGGCGTATTGACGAGTCTTTAGAGTCATACCTATCGTCAGATAGCAGTTCTCAAGTGGTATGATTACAGGTTAGTTTTCAGACCCGAGATCGTCATTTGTCTCGTGTGAGTTCCTACTGTACTTTGATCGCCACCCTACCACGGCTCTAGTGAGTCGTGCAAATAGGTTTTGGTTGGGTACAGTCCCGAGCCATATAGAGGCAGTGAGCGATTGTTGGGGATTCGTCTCTCCCGGTATATGGAGTAGATATCGCACTATGTTCAATTAGCCAGCACCATAAGGTATCGGCCAAGGCAGTTGGGATTTACTGATAGGTTGATCAGTAGTTTCTCGGATTAGTCTTGAGCCACATCAGCACGAATTATCGGGTTATTAGGGTCTGACGTTTACCAGCCTTAGACCCGGTATGCGATACTCACAGACGAAGAGACCGGACTGTACGGAGATTGTCACAGATAGGCTCAGTAGAGATCCGGATGAGTTTGCTTTTCGGCCTTCCTTTTCGACAGGTACCCGGGTAGCCGTTACGTACAGCTAGTGCCGCTAACGTGCTTGTGGTTATGGATTTATCCAGTAAATCACAGCCGGCGTAATGTCGAGTCTTTAGAGTCCCACACAGAGGGTTTCCCTGGTTCAGGAAAAATGATGTTGTGCCCGTATTTGGGTACGTGCAGGGTTCCGATCGATTGATTGTACTAGTTACCCGGACTTTCGATCGGACAGTTGGCAATACTATCCAGCTCGGGATTGAGCCGGATTATTAAATCAGGTGTTGATTTAATAATTTATATATATGTATTTCGATATGTATATTCTAATATTATGTTCTTTGTGTTATTCTATCTCTTTGGGTATTCGCATTTCGATACGAATACAACTATATATACAGTAGAGTGTAATCCGTATTTATATGGAAAACATTCTAGAAGGTGGACACCTCATTTTAGTTTTTTTCCATTTATCTTTAAATAGAAAATGAGGTGTAAAATTGGTAAGGGAAGTATGGTGAGAGCCATGCTTAATAGTATTGACAAATGAATTTTCAATTCATTTGTGAAAACTATTCAAGCATGGTTGGTTTATTATATTGGAAAAATTGTTTTACAAAACCATGGTTGAAGTTTTCTCTCATTAGATTTTTCATTCTCACCATTTGCTTCACTCTTCTCACTAGTTCTTGAGCTCCTCCACCTTCATCTTCAATCTCCTCTCTACAATCTCATGTGTTGAGAATTAAGAGATGATGTGAAATAGAAACACACATAGAACCATACACTACATCCTAGACACTTTAGATTAGCAATCTAAAGTCTATAGTTGCTCCACTAGACTCTTAGTACGGAGCTAGAGTCATATACTACATCCCTCGGGTGAATCATCTTCAACGGAGGAGGACCGGTGATCAAGCTCAATCCAGAAGATCTCAAGGAGCAACGAAAGGCGTTCAAGCATGTTCAAGGAGATCTTTAGGAGCAAATGAAGAGGATAGAAGACCGAAGGACACAGATCTTTGGGTGAGACACTTCTATCATAGTAAATAGATATCCTCTTTGATAGCTAGATTAGGTTTGTGGTAGAATCTTGGTCGGGTTTTTCTAGCGCCGTTTTCGAAACCCTAAAAAAATTTTGTTCCGTGATGGACATAGTTGATGGTCAGGGTGCTAGGAAACCCCAACATGGTATCAGAGCCACCCTATTAATTTTAACTAGCTAGTATAGACAAGTTTAAAATATCGATCGACGAAATTTTTCAAAATCGCAATTCCGTTGACATGCTCGTTGCCGATTTTAAAAAGTGTTAAAAAATTATTTAGTGTATCTTAAAAATACGTGCAGGCGATTTTAGAGACCCAGAAGAAATTTGGGCACATAAATCCATTATATGGCCGCAGAACCGCCGCACAAAGTGCTTATTAGCGGCGGTTCCGAGGTCAAAATTGGGCCGTTGTGCACAAAATTTCTTCTGGCACTCTATTGAATGGAAATGTGAATTTTCGGATGTATATTGTAGATCCAGATTTGATTGTGTACTGGTTAGCACTTGGGGTCAATATGGAAAAGTTTTAGTTGAACGGAATTTTAAATAAGTGTTTATCAGTGCATGTGTTGGTATCTACGACCGTGAATATCATTGAGCGGTATAACCCGACTAATTGCTATATATTCTATTAGACGGGTTTACGAACATGGTATTCACGTTGATGTTCTGTATTGTGCTAATATTGTGGATGAATTGTCGTGGTGGATAGCCTTTAATGTAATGGTAGCAGTACAGTTCAGATTCATTTGTATATTCATTATTGCGGGGCGAGCGTCCGATATGTGGACATCCATTTCTGCCGGGTTACATATTATTTTATTGGGGCACGACCGGGTTGAGGCCGATGTCACCATTGTACATATATTTTTCTTTTCTGTACTAGGATTACCCCGCGGTGGAGTGCTCGAATAGCCAAGTTCTAAAAGGCAACGAGCCCGCATCTCATGGCGTTGAGATGGAGGGGGCCTTACTCTAGAATTGGCGGGTTATTCGCCGTATTCGTAGGGGGTATAGAATGACCTACGGAGGGGTGCTCAAGTTACCGGATTCCGTGAAGTGCTGGGTAGCCCATTTACTTTGTTGATTGGGGTTGCCTCACTTCTGGGATTGACGGGTAACTTGCTGCGCTCGTAGGGGTCTAGGTTTTCATTGCACGAGCTATCCACACGACCGGGAACGTCGAATCTCATTTGCAGCTCAAATGAACCCGAAACCACAAGATTATCTACCATTCTGTATTGCATATTGATGTTCTGTGATGTTGCTTTTATCATGCCTGGGGCGAATGTTATATATATATATATATAAATATATATATACTAGTAGATGTTGTATATGTTTTGCACCCGCGCTAATCCAGCCCCCGCTCTACCGTTAGTTAAATAACCTTACGGTGCATGACGGGGCCCCGTGGCGAATGCTGATGACATATACGTATATTGTATTTTCATTCTTTGCTGTTGTGATAGGGATTAATTGATGGGACCGCATCAATTTTAATTAATGAAAGAAAAGAAATCTTAAAGATGTTGTTGGAACAAATTTGGAAAACTATAGTCATATTCTTTCGCTTTGCATAGAGGTATTCGGTTAGGAATATCCGGCACCTCATTCGAGGAGATAAGAACCAATATCCCTTCGCGGGGAGTGACCTCTTATGCAAAAGTTTATGTTACTATAGTGTTGGAGATAGTGCCCTCAGAGCCAATTATTGGATCACAGGCACGTGATTGCAATGATTGAGGGAGGACCTATCCCGGTAGGACAGTCTTACTCGAGATGATAGTATGCTATCTGGTTTATCTTTATCATCGTGTACTGCTTTAGGTGACCTGACATGTCGCTATTACACGTTGATAGAGCCCCTAGGATTCTTTCTTGACGACCAGCAGTATGATGGCGATCATATACGTGGGAGCTGGGGTCTATAAGCACATCCTTAAAAGGTCCCTAGTCGTAGGAGTTTCGAGACAGGGCATCGATACTCCATTAGCAGACTAGTGTATACAGTCGAGACCCCGACGAAGGGCGGTGGCCGGTCTCACAAGCCACTGGTGTCAGTTGGTTCACCTAAGATGTATACAGGTGCTCATTGGGTTATGAGTACACCGGACAGGACTCGCCGGGAACCTGCTAGTTGGGATTATACCAGACGTCAGATAGTAGTTCCCAGGTGACATGTGTACAGGTTAGTTCATCGACCTGAGATCGTCATTTGTCTCGTGTGAGTTCCCACTGTGCTTTGATTACTACCCTACCACGGCTCAAAGGAGTCGTGCAAACAGGTTTTAGTTGGGTACAGTCCCGAGCCACATGGAGGCAGTGAGCGGATCTGCAGGGGTTCGTCTCTCCCGGTATTGGGGGTGAGGTCGCGCTGTGTCTAGGAGAGCCATTACACAAAGCCCTCGGCCGAGGCAGGAGATTTACTGGTAGGTATTCCAGTAGTGTCTCAGGGTGTTCTGGGCTTCACTCCGACACGACTTGTACCGCCTTTGGGGGTCTGACTTTTACCAACCCCCTAGGCCCGCCATGCGATACTCATAGACGAACGGATCGGACTGTACGGATATTGTCACTGACAGGCTCAGTAGGGTGTCAGGATGAGTTCGCTCATCGACGTCCCTTTTGGTCAATAGCTGGTGGCCCGTTACGTATTGGCTTATACCTCTGACGTGCTAGTGGTTAAATCCACAGCCATTGTATTGACGAGTCTTTAGAGTCCACCACACTTTCAGTTACTCAGCTTTCGGGCGAAACGCTGTAGAGGCCGTATGGAGATATGGCAGGGTCCGATCAGATACGTGCGGTATTGCACGGATCAGGATCGGACAGCTTTGTACTAGTGGCCGTATAGTTATATGGCAGGGTTTGATCTGATACGTGCGGTATTGCACGGATCAGGATCGAACGGATTTTACTAGCCGGCTTTGGCTTAAGCCGGTCCTAGTTTAGTACCGTGTAGATTTTGTCTCATTGCATTTGTATCCGGTTGGAATACAGATGCAGGTGTGTATGCACAGTATCGGGGTTTTCCTGTAATTTATTACGGGACCAGTTTTCTGGAGTTGCCAGTTTGCATTCCGTTCCGGCCGGTTTTCCTTTGTTCTTTCCCGGCCGGATTTTTCCGATGGAGGGGGTTATTTGCAGTTTTGAAAATAACACTTTGTGGAGGGTTTTATTGCTAAAAGATTTATTATGATAGCTTTGATATCTTGCTCCATCACTTGCTTTAATGATGATTGAAAGGGTATGGGTTGATTTAAATGAAGCATGCTTGTATGTTTTCTTGTCTTGGGTTGTGGTCACCTCCTTTTTCTCCTACACTCACCTCCCTCATATGATATATGTTGTTTTCCTCCACCATTTCTTTAGGAGAATGGCCGGCCACTAATTGGGGAGAAGAGAGAAAATGAGAGGTTCATTTTTGTATCATTTGTTCATCTCATTTCCTTGCAAAAAAATTGATAGCATCATTTGCCTCCAAAGTTTCATTCTTCCCTCCATCTAAAGGCAACTCCAATACCCCAATGAGACATAGACTCTACACTTCCTACAGCATATCTTGGACGCGTCGATTCGCCAGCTTCGCGCCCGAGTTGCCTCGGTATTGAGGTGGGAGCCCGTATAAGATACAGGCGACGTGGTGCCCTTTCCGACGAGGAGGAGACGGACGGAGATCCCGCGAGGAGATCGGAGTGGAGATGAAGACCGGAGGACTCGGATCAGTCGGTACATCTCTTCCCCTCTCTTGATTGCTAGCATTAGGTTAATGGTAAACGATCCGGGTTTTCTTTGTCCGCAGTAGCGCCGGTTTCCGAGTAAGGAAATTTTTTTGATTCCGCTTTTTGGCCTCGGGTACGAGGCCGGGGCGCTGCCGTGGCGCAACATATAGATTACTCGGTTTTCTTCAAAAACATTAGTTTTCAAAAGCGGAGCGTAAACCACTCCTTTTCAAAACTATTCGGTTTCTTCAACAATATCAAGTTCATTACGTTAAAGGGTTCTTCGCCAAAAACCCAGCCTAGCCCTCCGTCATTTCAGATAAGTAGCAGTTAGTATTCGTGCTATGTACGTTGGTCTCTATTAAGGCATAGTGAACGGTAGCTAAATGTTACTTATCTGTTGCATTTTTTAATACGATTAATTAGGACAGTTGCATAACCACGTTGGTCTCTATATAGAGCTTATGCGGGTGGGTCTAAATTAATTCAGGACAATGACGGATTGAACTTGACTTGCGACTTATGGTACATTGGTCTCTATCAAGACCATATGACGCTTGGGGCAAAAACCACATCAGGAGTTTCAAATATACAGGAAACTTGCTAGTACTGCATACCTTCTGGAGTGTGGTGACTAGAGTGGCTTCCATTTAGGTTATCACACGATAATAGTTGGATCCCGATCCCACTGATGAGTAGGATCACTCTTGGGAGATATTTTTCACTTCACAATTAGCTAACCTATTAGATCTCTAGAAAAGTGTTAACGGGGCTACGCCTCTGCGGAAACGAGGTTTATTTTAATTAGGTCCGTGTGAGAGCACAAGAAACCTCCTTCGGAGTACCAACACTCACCTGGCTGAACGGTTAGCGAATTTATAAGGTGTTAATGATCCTATTTAGTTCTCCTTTTAAGATTTGAAGGAGAATTCGAGGAAACAATGGGAGCCATCCAGATTAGATAAACTAATAACCAATCTAATCTTGCAAGAGCGCACGCTGGGTGTTTCTTTTCTCTCTCTCCAGGTAGAAACCAATTCATGCCTTAATCAAGATAATAAAATGATCGACTTGACTGAACCAGCTTGTTACACTTGTTTAGGAAACGTCGGTTCGGCTCAAAATTGTGACAACTGTCACGAGTACAAGAAAGGAAAATATGACTATTCTCTGCCGAAAGACGCGACCGGGACGTTGGGACGTCTGGTTTGAATTCTGGGGGCAGATGCTATTTGGATTTATCCGTCCACCTCTCCGAAAATGCCAAGTTGATTTATGGCACCGTATATCGAAGGTTTGGACGGATGCAGCCGTTGTAGCAGATTTCGTCAGATTCCCCTTCATTTATGAGGGGTTTTTGATTGTGGGGGCACTCTTTCCTGCAGGCGCAAGCCCCTGCAGTTAATTACGTTACCGCATCACGAAAACCACTTTCTCCTGCTCCAGAAGTTCACTTCGTGTCGTGTGTATTTGTTTTAATTTTTTTGGTTGCCCATGAATTGTATATAGACAATAATTTATGTCGTCGCCCATAGGGCGTGGATTAGTCCAAATCCGTATATTTTTATATTTGGGTTTGGGTTGATTTAAGGATCATTGATCTGTTTTGAGATCAAGATCAACTTAAATATATACGACCAATTGCGGGCTCGATTGGTTTTTTGTGAAGGATACGTTAGTCCAATTTGAGACTAAGATCCACTTAACAGGGCTTTATGATCATTTTTTTTCCAGATCCAACAAAAGAGTATTTGGGCTCTATTGTTTTAGTTTGAGAATGTTTCGGTCGTTATCTCCATTTTGGAGGCGAAGTTCTAGTTTGAGGACGTCTCGGTCCGTTGATCACCATTTTGGAGGTGAGATTTTAGTTTGAGGATATCTCGGTCCGTTGATCACCATTTTAGAGGTAAGATTTTAGTTTAAGGACGTCTCAGTCCGTTGTTGGCATTTTGGAGGCAACGGTTAGTTTAATGACGTTTCGGTCCGTTGATCACCATTTTGGAGGCGAAGTTCTAGTTTGAGAACATCTCGGTCCGTTGACGACTTGCGCACACATGTATTTGTTACGTGGCGAAGTGAACGGTGTTGATATGGAATTTGCCCAATTTTAGGTACGATTTTGATTTGAGGTGTGCACGTCAATTTGGAAGTGCACCAAAGAGTTGTTGGTTGTCGGGACCCACCACCTCTCTAAAGACGTTGAAGAATTACAACGACATATATCAGAGGTGTGGAGAGATACACCCTTAAACCAAATCCTGTATTTGAGGGAAAAGATCATGGTGGATCATCTAAGAATCATTAGTCATTTTTTAGACTAATATTATCTTAGGAGATATGAGATGAATATCATTTTAGATATCATTGTTCCCCCAATCAGAGCAAGGCTCTGCTTAAATTTTGAAAATTCAAATTTTGAAGCAACGCTTCAGTTCCAGTGCGCTGCGCGCAACGCGCCACGTGTCAGAAGTTGACACGGCAGCACAACACCCAAGACAGTACGTCCAATCAGAGCAAGGCTCTTTAAAAAACATAAGCAACGTTCAACTGTGCAAGCGCACGGCTGCGCGACACGTGTCTGCGCAGTTGCGCAAGCGCAACTGCGCAAGCGCACGGCTGCGCGACACGTGTCTGCGCAGTTGCGCAAGCGCTGCTGCGCAAGCGCTGCACTGCGCGACACGTGTCTGCGCAGTTGCGCAAGCGCTGCTGCGCAAGCGCTTCACTGCGCGACACGTGTCACTCACTGGGAGAGTTGAGCAAAACAGAATAAATCTTGTTAAAACAAGAAGATTTTCTTGTATAAGGCAGGAGCCTTTGGATCAAAGATCCAACGGTGGGGAAAATTCCCCAAATCACTCAGAAGAAGATTCATTGAACAAATTTAACTAATTTCTGAGCACTATAAAAAGGACCCCAGATCTCATTTTAAAGGACATGAGGATCTAAAAAAAAAAAAGAGAAGAGAACTCTGCACACCCTCTAAAAGAAGGTAAAAACCTTTGAGATAAGAGAAAATGATCTTAAAGAATAGATCATTGATCTAGAAGACAAGATCAGTGATCTTCAATAAATAAATAAATAAATAAAAATAATAAAAAAATAGTGCCTTGCACTTGCTAGGGAACCTCTGGTTCTCTGAGATAGAAAGAAAGAAAAGATTTTCTTTTCTTTCTTTTCTTTGATCTAAATTTAGACCATTAAAAAGTGCTCTGCACTCATTTTCTTGAATCTAAAAGATTCTTGGTGCTTTGCACTATTTGAAGGGCCAGGCCCAAATCAAAAGACCTAGCAGGCCAAAATAAATTGCAAAGCAATAAAAGGGCTGAGCCCAAATAAAATTGATGCTCTGCATCATTCATAAAGAACAGAGCCCAAAACAAATTGATGCCCTGCATCTTTTCTGGGCAAAGCCCAAATAAAAATAAAAGGAAATGCAAAAGCAATGTTGGACATTTTCTTTACTGGACTTAGCCCAATCGTGGCCATAAGTCCTTAAATTAAATCGGCTGAGCAAAATGACTCTCATAAATCAATCTACATCCGGTTCGAGGGTACATCCCCGAACTCCTTTGACATCCATCATTGTAATTCCTCAATGACGTCAAAGAGGTGACGGGTCCCAACGACCACACATCGTCATGGACTGCGGGGTCCTTAAACTCGTGGACCGAAACGTCCCTAAACTAATATCGGACCGAAACGTCCCTAAACTAATGATGGACCACTACGTCCCAAAACTGGCATCGGACCGAAACGTCCCTAAACTAATATCGGACCACCACGTCCCTAAACTGGCATAATAGAGCCCAAATGCTCTTTTATCGGATCTAAACGGTCCCGTTAAGTTGATCTTAATCTCAAACTGGACTAACGTATCCTTAACAAACGTTTAAGTTGATCTTAGCCCCAAACACGGCTAACGTATCCTTAAATATTCAAATGGATTATAAAACTCCCAATCAACTCTGGTTCGAGGGTACATCTCCGAGCTCCTTTGATACATGTCGTTGTAATCCTTCAACGATGTCAGAGAGGTGATGAGTCCCAATGGCCATACATTAAATTAATCACTACGTTGAGTTGATCTTAGTCTAAAACAGGACTAACGTATCCTTGACGAACGTTTAAGTTGATCTTAGCCGCAACGCGACTAATGCATCCTTAAACTAAAAACACCAAACCCAAATCTAAGTAAATACGGATTTGGACTAATCCACGTCCTACGGACGACGGCATTACTCAGTCTCCGTAAACAATCCACGGGCAACCACAAACAAAACAAACACACGCGACACGAAGTGAAATTCTGGAGAAGGAGAAAGTTGTTACCGCGATGCGGTAGCGTAATTAACTGCAGGGGCTTGTGCCTGCAGGGAAGAGCGTCCCCACAATCAAAAACCCCTCAAGCGAGGGGGAATCTGACGAAGTCTGCTACATCGGCCGCATCCGTCTAAACCTCCGATACACGGTGCCATAAATCAACTTGGCATCTTCGGAGAGGTGAACGGATAAAACCAAATAGCATCTGCCCCGAATCCCAGCGTCAGGACATCGCGGTCCTGTGCGCCGCCGTTCGGAGGGGAACAGATTCTGGCACGCCCGGTGGGACCTCTTCCTCTTTCCACTCCACACTTTGTGTGTCGTGTTCGCGAACAAATCGCGGTTTGCTGTGATTGCCTGTGGATTCAAGGTACTAAGATTTGGTGTCTTGCTTTATGCAGAAAACAGAAAATCGATGGCTTCGAACTGCACCGCCCACAGCGATAACTCTCGCTCCGTCATTGCTGGAGGAGTGACTTATGGGCCCCAAGCGGCCTCCCTTTTCAAAATGCCGGTGGAGCAGATGGCTCAAGCCACCACTGGACTATTTTTTGGGACCATGCTCCCACCAATGAGCTTCAACGCCCTAATGACATTGCAAGAAGCTCCAAAGAAGTCGGTCTTCGATCGACTTACCACTGCCGCGACCCCTCTCAACGGGTCGTCCAACTCCACTGCTTCAGTTTTTAACAGATTAGGCCAGAGCTCTAACAGGCTCATGAAGAAGCCTGCCATACTAGAAGGCGTTATCCCGAAGCGGATAGCCATTCCAACTCACGTTCCTGGCAAAATCACCAAGGTTGCTTCCCATGTTCAGAAGTCCGCTTCTGACAAGTTGGCCGTCCCTGTTCAACGGACGTCGATCTTTAAAAAGCTGGTACCAGTATATTCTGACCAACACAGGGGGCACGAGGAGGTCACCCCTATAGCTAAAACAACTCCATCGGCACGACATGCCCGACATCGCTACTGGCACCGAGTGAGGAAGGCTGGGGGCAACTCCCCCTCTGGACTTACTCCGTCAGCTCCGATGGTAAGGATCGATGCTGCTGTTCCAACCAAGAATAACTTTGAACTGCTCAACAAGGTGCGCAGAAACTCTTCTACTGCGATGTTGAAACGAACTCCTTCACCAGTGGAGAATACTCCAGAGAAGAAGCTAGAGCAACCCCCTCAACTGCTGTCCTCTAAAATTTACAAGGTCTGGCGACAGGTCCAGGAGTCAGTGATTAATGAAAACTATCTTCATCGACAGAAAAAGACAGAGGTTCGGCAAATGAAAGATTACTCTGTCAAGCCAGAAGAAGCAACGGCTACTCGGGTATCTGCTGCAGCGACACCCTCAACGCCAATCACTCAAAAGAAAAGGAGGCCGCAAAAAGCCCCTGTGAACAAGGCACACCATAAAAGCGCTGGACACAAACGCCCCAAGTCTGGGGGTATGGTAGTGCACACTGTTTATATGGCTTCTGGAAAGGAGGAAAGCCGCACTTCTACGGGCCACCGACCACTCACCCGATCCGTGACGAAAGCCCAGGAGCAACAACAAAAGCTTCAGGAAATGATGACTACAATGGCTGCACTCACTGAGCCAAAAGAAAGCTCTGAAACGTCTTCGGATGAGCGTCAAGAACAAGAAACCGACGCTGACTTTTTACGCAGAGTCCTCGAAAAGAGGGACAAAGAAGCTGCAGAGCAGGCGGCTAACATAAAGCAGATGGCGCTCCTCTTCAAAGATATGGTAGGGATGATGTTACAGCGGACCCTCCTGCTGAAGATCCTCCGATCGTCCTTGAAGACGACAGGGGAGAAACATCAAATCATCCGCCGGCTCTGTCAACAGCCAAGGAGGAGGCAATCTCCAAAGTTGACTTAGACGAATATATAGCTCAACAGATCTGGGTTCATCAGGCGAATGAAGCGGTTGGGCAAATTGTTAGAACCGGACGACCATATCCGGGCTGGTATGACCAAATCAGTTACCCGCCAGGATATACGATCCCTAAATTCCACGTATATAAAGGGACAGGGAATCCGCATCAGCATGTCGCTCAATTCAGGGCCTTATGCGGCAATACTGGAGGAGATGACAAATTGTTGCTACGTCAATTCGTCGGCAGCTTAGCAGAAACAGCCTTTGAATGGTATTCGGAGTTACCTAACGACTCTGTCAAAACATTTGCAGAGATGGAACTGCTGTTTACACAAAGATTCGCGAGTGCTAGTGAACGCACCCCGATAACATCACTAATAAATGCCAGGATAAGGCCCGGCGAAACGTGGGTCCAATACGCAACACGATGGCGAAACCTATGGTCGAAATGCGAACAACGCATAGAAGAGGCATCTGCGGTAGGCATGTTTGTAGGCACTCTCGACCCGCAGGCGACCATCTAGCAATTCATGATGTTCTTTAGGCCGACCACCTTCCAGGCCTTGATTGACAAATTAGCCCAAATGGACCAAATGGGCCATAGACCGTCTCCTCCAAGACCCGATCCCCGAAATGAGAAAGGAAAAGCGATCATCGTCGCCAATGCTCAACAACAGTCGAGCAACTCAAAGCCGGTCGTTCGCCAAAACAACGTGCGTCCACGCCCATCTCTCGAAGAAAGGCTAGGACGTCCTTACTCGTTTCCTCAGAATAAAACGAGGAGACTGTTTGAGCTAGCAGTGCGTAACAGACTCATCAATCTGCCGAGTCCAAAGCGTCTGTCGCAGCCAGGCGATCTTAATAATCCCAATTATTGCCCTTACCACCAAACGGTAAGTCACCCGATTGCGGATTGTTTCATCTTTAAGGGATGAATCGAGGATCAATACCTGCAAGGCAAGTTCACGCTGTCTGAAAGCTGGAAGGTAAACCCCCCACAGCCGCACTCTCTAAAGAAGACGGACACGCCGGGGGAAACTTGTTCTTTCGTCGAGGATGAAAACGATGGAGAAAACTTATCGGATGAATCCGAAGACTACGTAGCGACTTGTCATGTGATTTCTCATTCACTGACGGATGATAAGGAGGATCCTTGCGCTGAGAAATCAATGGCGGACCCTGAAATAGAAATTCCGCGGCCGTCAGACGAGTTGATCGATGTCTTCCTAAGTGAAATTCGTCTGAAAGCAAAAGCCAATCAAGAACGTGAAATGGCCATACTAGAAAGAACCAAGGTATTCCCATCAAATCAAAAGCCATACACTGCGGGTAAAAACAAATTCAAGACGAGAAAACGGTTCGCCAAAGCTCTATCCGTAGGAATGAAGCTACCGCCCTCTGAAGAAAATTCTCTCTCTGAGGTAGAGATGCACCCTAACTTCTGTTTATATCATCAGAAGATCATACATCCTACCGAAGACTGCGAGTCCTTTAACTGTTGGTGGCAAGGGTATGTCGCTCAAAAGCAACACTTCGACAGGAAAAAGTGTGAAGCTTGTGGACATCGGAAAAGTGCGATATATGAGCGCAAAGGAGCCGCCGCAAACTGTCATATAGCCGACTTCAAGGGATCATAAATTATCACCTTTGGAAGCGACTCTGACGAAGAAGCTATCCCCAACTTTTCCCTAGGGGAATCTATTTCAAAAATAAAAGAATTGAGAAGCTGCGAGAACGTTCAGCCATACAATCGCATGCTACTCGGAAAGAACCCCGGCCCTGCAAACAACGGAGCGAACAAAAAGGATAAAAGAAAAGGAAAAAAAGGCCCTCGTCGCCAGCGCTCACCAACAATCAGATGACCCTAGACCGGGTGCTTGCCAAAGCAACAAGCGGCAATCCCTCCAGGAAAAGTTGAAGCATCCTTACTCGTTTCCGCAAGATAAAACAAGGGGACTGTTCGAGCTGGCAGTGTGCGACAGACTCATTAATCTGCTGGGTCTAAAACGTCCGTTGCGGCCAGGCGACGTTAATAATCCTAATTATTGCCCTTACCACCAAACAGTAGGTCACCTGATTGAGGATTGCTACGTCTTCAAAAACTGGGTTGAAGACCAATACCAACACGGCAAGTTTGCGCTGTCTGAGAACTGGAAGGTAAGTCCGCCACAACCGCACGCTCCGAAGAAGATGGATACGCCGGGGGCATCATGTTCATTCATGGAGAAAGGCTCATAGACCGAAAAGTCAATAAACTAGATATTCACCTCAAATACGGCGACAACGGACCGAAACGTCCTTAAACTAACAACGGACCGAGATGTCCTTAAACTAATGATGGACCGCAATGTCCTAAAACTTGCAAATAACCGAAATGTTTTTAAACTACTGCCGTAGCATTCTCAGGCTGACGAGAAGAGAGAAAAAAAAACGGTATGTCCATAAGCAAAATGGGCACGGATGAAAACCCGAAAGGGCTCCGTGAGTAAAAACAGCAGGGCTACCGGCGAGTATTCGTGAAAACCCGAAAGGGCGCGATCTCGTAAAAAAATAATAATAATAATAAAAAAAATAAAAAGAATAAAAAAAAACGGTATGTCCATAAGCAAAATGGGCACGGATGAAAACCCGAAAGGGCTCCGTGAGTAAAAACAGCAGGGCTACCGGTGAGTGTTTGTGAAAACCTGAAAGGGCGCAACCTCGTTAAGAAACACTTATAGGGTCCTCTCGACCCTGTAAGGAGAAACCACCTGCGTGAGATCCTTACGACTCACAAAGGAACAACACACTTAGGGATCCCCACGATTCCGAAGGAGAAAATACACTTGCGAGATCCTCACGACTCGTAAGGAGAACTCTCTTATGGGATTCTTACGGCTCATAAGATTTGAAAGTCTTAAGTTGCAGAAAACTTAACCTGTTCTTAAGCAGCCCCCACAACCTTCGATATTGCCCTACAAGTGGCTCAATACTGACCCTTGTATACAATCCACGGGCGCGAATAAACATTTCTCTAACCAAGGTCCATCCGTGACTGGGGATATGTTCGCATAACCCTTGTAAATCCTTTCGATTTGCAAAGAGAAAACCCTCCTGTAGGATCCTTACGACTTACAGAGGAACAAAACACTTAGGAACCCTCACGATTCCTAAGGAGAAAATACACCTATAAGATCCTGTCGACTTATAGGGAGAAATAGCTTTGTGAGACCCTTACGGCTCATAAAATCAAAAGCCTTAGTCGACAGAACCCTAACCCTGGTCGCTAAGCCTCCTTTGTTCGACAATGACAGAAGCAAATGATGATTCGCTCCTGGCAACATCCCAGTTGTAGCGGTGCTGATGCCAAAATCAGTGTCCAAGTTCAGGTTCACGGCGAAAAGCCAGTAGACCGTACATGCATACGAAATAGCCGAAATGATGGGGCAACTTGCAATAAAAAGCAGCAAGTACAAATGTATGCATGCAAAATAGCCGAAATGATTGGGCAACTCGCAATAAAAAAAGCGAGTAAAAATAAAATAAATAGCCGAAATAATTGGGCACCGCGAAAAATAGCCGAAATGATTGGGCAATCGCGATTTTCGCAATATAAAAAGCTGAAATGATAGAGCATCGCAGGAAAAAAAATGAAAAAATGAAACTTTTTGCCCTACAGGTGAAATCACATCGATCCCTGTATACAATCCAGGGGCACAGATAAAAAGGGAACAATACCTTCCCAACAGGCTCCACCAGAAAGCGAAGCCAAATCTCGACGGTTCATAGATAACCTAGAGACCATCTCGACATTTGTCGCAATATTACAGACACGATGTCAACAAATGAAGCAAATGAAGGTCCCCAACTTCAGGGTCTCGACGTCAATATCGACAACTTAAAGATCACCAACGGCGTTTCTCCTCACTCCAACTAGATGCAGACATGACGTCAACAACTGACCTCAGAATCGTAACGAAACGGAACCATGACAAAGTCCCTAGTTCCAAATCTCAATGGCCACGTCTACAGCCTGGAGACCAACAACGATGTGCCTCCTCATTCCAATAGGACACAGATGTTACACCATCAAGCGGACCGATGGCAAAATCCTTGCTTCACCTCAGCATTCGTCTCGATACAGTAGACGCAATGTCAACAACAGCGTTCCTCCACAGTCCAGCTGGAGGCAGATGCAACGTCAACAAAAGACCTCACGGTCGAAACAAAGCGGAGTAACGGCAAAATCCCAACTCCACCTTAGCATTCGTCTCGATACAACAGACGCAATGTCAACAACGGCGTTCCTTCGCAGCCCAGCAGGGTGTACATGCAAAGTTAACAAAAGACCCATGGTCGAAACAAAGCGGAGTGATTGCAAAATCCCAGCTCCACCTCAGCATTCGTCTCAATACACCAGACGCAGTGTAAGCAAACGAAGCGAAGGCCACATTCCTAGCTTCAACGTCTTTACGGTAACTCACATAAAACCGGAAAGACAATCGGAGATCATCTCGCATCAGCACAGAGTGGTCACCACCTTGACGTTCGTCTCGATACAGCAGACGAAATGTCAACCCCAGCGTTCTTCCTCCAACAGGATTTGGACACGACAAAGCAAATGAAGCGAATGCCATATTCCTAGCTTCAACGTCTTTACGGTAACTCACATAAAACCGGAAAGACAATCGGAGATCATCTCCCATCAGCACAGAGTGGTCACCACCTTGACGTTCGTCTCGATACAGCAGACGAAATATCAACCCCAGCGTTCTTCCTCCAACAGGATTTGGACACACCAAAGCAAACGAAGCGAAGGCCACATTCCTAGCTTTGACGTCTTGACGGTAACTTATATAAAACCGGAAAGACAACCGGAGATCATCTCGCACCAGCACAGAATGGTCACCACCTCGAACCAGCAACCTAAAGACGACCTCGACGTCCGTCTCGATACAGCAGACTAGATGTCACCCCAACGTTCCTCTCGATACAGCAGACGCAACGTCATCAAACAAACGGAGCCACGACAAAATCCCTAGTTCCCACCAAGACATTCGTCTCGATACAGAGGACGCAATGCCAGCAAACGAAGCAAAGGCCAAATTCCTAGCTTCAGGGTCTTGACGGCAACTCATATAAAACCCGAAAGACTATCGGAGATCATCCCACACCAGCGCGGAGTGGTTATGACTCATCGGGGCTCTCCAAAATGAGCCTAACCTCAAGTAAAAAGCGGCATGGCAAATTCCTAGCGCTTGCTCTTCCGACGGTCAAACTGCCAAGGAGGATTGCTTGAAGACGTCCTGTCCAGCCCCCGATGGGATCAGAGACACGGCAGTCGCAGGGCTACTCGAACAGCACGATTGCCTATCGAGGACTATATCAGCTTATGCGACGGTACGATGGCCAAAACCCTAAGTACCACCAACCTTAACGGGCTTCTGGCATAAAGAGCAGAGGTTAAATACGACGTTAAGATGTTCTTGCGAGAAACGTTCGATTCGTCTCGACTTGTGAAAAATTGTCGAGGCGGCTCGACTCGTGAGATAAAGCCTTAGGCAGTAGGCATAAAAGAAGCCTGTTTCCTAAGCATTGGGACCCTGCGAGTTGGCCCAAAACGGTCTCTTGCATACCATCCATGGGTCTCACTCTCCAAAGTCGAACTTCGACAAGGAGGGAAGCAACCGCTTACAAGTCCTCCCGACTCGTAAGAGGGAAAAATTCTCTTGTAGGATCCTTGCGACTTACAAGAGAAAACCACACTTAGGAATCCTCACGATTCCTAAGGAGAAAAACTCACCTACGAGATCCTCTCGATCCGTAGGGAGAAAAGTCTCTATGAGACCCTCACGGCTCATAGAGTTGAAAAGTCTTAGGCAGCAGATCTGAACCTGCGGCCTAAGCCCTCGCTATCTCGTAAAGAAATCAAGGAGCTTACTCTATTACCTGCTGATTGTGACGACATGCTGAAAAAGAGGAAAAGCAACAGAAAGAGCATCTGATTTACATTTGATCAAGCGTTCAAGGCACATTCATAGAAAAGGGGGAGGGTTTTCATTCATACCGCTAAAAGTTTTTACAAGAATAAGAATAATGCATGAGAAACATTGTTCAAAATATTACAACGGTATAACCTCGGATCCGGGGCACGGATTGAGGAAATCAAAAGTAAGGCCATCCAGAGTTCTTCTGGCCTTTCTAATTATTCTTATGCGCAGTCTTTCGCGCTCCTCGGTGTCGATATCATCGGCAAGCCCTTCCGGCCTTTGATAAGCAGCAATGATCGTCGTCTGCTGAAACACTTGATGCAGGATGTCAACGAGGTCGTTCCGTCGCTTCTTTGAGATCAGCCCTGTCAGGTGCACTGAATGCACCTTGTCCTCGGCATCATCCAGCGCATTGAGTGGTAGGGCCTCGTGAAGACCCGGAAGTGCCCTCCATATTGCTCCCAGCACGACTTTCAAAAGAGCCGAACGCCGAGGCAACATCCTACCACCGCTTGCGTTCAGACGACCCATAACTTCTGCACATTCGGCATCTGTAAACTCCTGGTTTTGTTGACGACCCTGAGCGCGGATATCATCATAGGTAATGAACTCGTGCAGACTGTATAGATGCACCGCCGCCATTATGCCTGGAGAAAATATTACAGGAAGATCAACGACGGAAAAGCAATAATATACATGGATGACTAAATTCCTAGAGAGCAAAACTATGTTCAAAGATGAAACCCACTAGACGAGAGCTCTGCTATTTAAGATTGATCTTAGAATCGATTTTACCTGAAGTTCTTCTAAAAAAACTTTAAAAAAAAGGCTCTGTTGAAGAAACCCCAAAGGGGTTTTCCTTTAGATCAAAGATCTATAAGAGCAAGGCTCTGTCAATTAAATTTAATTTAAATTAATTTAATTTAATTAATTTTACCTAGAGTGATTCTAAAACTAGAACTTTGAAGTTCTCACAAGAGCAAGGTTCTGGAAGTTCTTAAGCAAGAGCAAAACTCTGAAATTCAAATTCTCGAAATTGGTAAAGAATTACCAAGGACCAAGGGTCCTATTTATAGGCGCCTGCGCCTTTTCAACTGACCCCCATGATCCAACAGTCAGGATCTTGCCACCGCTGCACTCACGTGCGCGCCACATGAGCGCAACGGTGGGGGGGGCATTTGTTCCCCCAATCAGAGCAAGGCTCTGCTTAAATTTTGAAAATTCAAATTTTGAAGCAACGCTTCAGTTCCAGTGCGCTGCGTGTAACGCGTCACGTGTCAGAAATTGACACGGCAGCACAACGCCCAAGACAGTACGTCTAATCAGAGCAAGGCTCTTTAAAAAACATAAGCATCGTTCAACTGCGCAAGCGCACGGCAGCGCGACACGTGTCTGCGCAGTTGCGCAAGCGCAGCTGCGCAAGCGCACGGCTGCGCGACACGTGTCTGCGCAGTTGCGCAAGCGCGTCTGCGCAGGTGCGCAAGCGCAGCTGCGCAAGCACACCGCAGCGCGACACGTGTCTGCGCAGTTGCGCAAGCGCTGCTGCGCAAGCGCTTCACTGCGCGACACGTGTCTGCGCAGTTGCGCAAGCGCTGCTGCGCAAGCGCTTCACTGCACGACACGTGTCACTCACTGGGAGAGTTGCGCAAAACAGAATAAATCTTGTTAAAACAAGAAGATTTTCTTGTATAAGGCAGGAGCCTTTGGATCAAAGATCCAACGGTGGGGAAAATTTCACAAATCACTCAGAAGAAGATTCATTGAACAAATTTAACTAATTTCTGAGCACTATAAAAAGGACCCCAGACCTCATTTTAAAGGACATGAGGATCTAAAAAAAAAAGAAGAGAAGAGAACTCTGCAGACCCTCTAAAAGAAGGTAAAAACCTTTGAGATAAGAGAAAATGATCTTAAAGAATAGATCATTGATCTAGAAGACAAGATCAGTGATCTTCAATAAATAAATAAATAAATAAAAATAATAAAAAAATAGTGCCTTGCACTTGCTAGGGAACCTCTGGTTCTCTGAGATAGAAAGAAAGAAAAGATTTTCTTTTCTTTCTTTTCTTTGATCTAAATTTAGATCATTAAAAAGTGCTCTGCACTCATTTTCTTGAATCTAAAAGATTCTTGGTGCTTTGCACTATTTGAAGGGCCAGGCCCAAATCAAAAGACCTAGCAGGCCAAAATAAATTGCAAAGCAATAAAAGGGCTGAGCCCAAATAAAATTGATGCTCTGCATCATTCATAAAGAACAGAGCCCAAAACAAATTGATGCCCTGCATCTTTTCTGGGCAAAGCCCAAATAAAAATAAAAGGAAATACAAAAGCAATGTTGGACATTTTCTTTACTGGACTTAGCCCAATCGTGGCCATAAGTCCTTAAATTAAATCGGCTGAGCAAAATGACTCTCATAAATCAATCTACATCCGGTTCGAGGGTACATCCCCGAACTCCTGACATCCATCGTTGTAATTCCTCTGACATCCATCGTTGTAATTCCTCAACGACGTCAAAGAGGTGACGGGTCCCAACGACCACACATCGTCATGGACTGCGGGGTCCTTAAACTCGTGGACCGAAACGTCCCTAAACTAATATCGGACCGAAACGTCCCTAAACTAATGATGGACCACTACGTCCCAAAACTGGCATCGGACCGAAACGTCCCTAAACTAATATCGGACCACCACGTCCCTAAACTGGCATAATAGAGCCCAAATGCTCTTTTATCGGATCTAAACGGTCCCGTTAAGTTGATCTTAGTCTCAAACTGGACTAACGTATCCTTAACAAACGTTTAAGTTGATCTTAGCCCCAAACACGGCTAACGTATCCTTAAATATTCAAATGGATTATAAAACTCCCAATCAACTCTAGTTCGAGGGTACATCTCCGAGCTCCTTTGATACATGTCGTTGTAATCCTTCAATGACGTCAGAGAGGTGACGAGTCCCAATGGCCATACATTAAATTAATCACTACGTTGAGTTGATCTTAGTCTAAAACAGGACTAAGGTATCCTTGACGAACATTTAAGTTGATCTTAGCCGCAACGCGACTAATGCATCCTTAAACTAAAAACACCAAACCCAAATCTAAGTAAATACGGATTTGGACTAATCCACGTCCTACGGACGACGGCATTACTCAGTCTCCGTAAACAATCCACGGGCAACCACAAACAAAACAAACACACGCGACACGAAGTGAAATTCTGGAGAAGGAGAAAGTTGTTACCGCGATGCGGTAGCGTAATTAACTACAGGGGCTTGCGCCTGCAGGGAAGAGCGTCCCCACAATAAAAAACCCCTCAAGCGAGGGGGAATCTGATGAAGTCTGCTACATCGGCCGCATCCGTCTAAACCTCCGATACACGGTGCCATAAATCAACTTGGCATCTTCGGAGAGGTGAACGGATAAAACCAAATAGCATCTATCCCGAATCCCAGCGTCAGAACATCGCGGTCCTGTGCGCCGCCGTTCGGAGGGGAACAATCATCAATTGAAAGATCATTAGTCATGTTTGGGACTAAGATCAATTTGGACAATGATGAGCACAGAGGGGCTCGGTTGATTGAAAATCGAAGAGGTTTTGGCTTTGGAAGCACTTAGCCAATTTGGGCAAGGTCCGGGTCTCCATGATTACCCAATAGTGCTAATCACTGAGACATACAATACTCACATGCATTTCACGTGAGCACTGGATTGGTGTTAAACACTAGAGTTCTGTGGCACTCACGTGACACACGTGAGGCACTCAAATATAGGCACTGCCTATTTATTTCCCCCTTTTCATATAAGTGCTGAGCACTTGATTCTTGTGGCGCTCACGTATAGAATACATGAGGCACCACAAATATGGGTGCTACCCATATGGCTAGAGTTCTCGTGCAAAGCACGTGGCTGTCTCTCCTTTTTTTTATTGGGGTGCTTCAACATTCACGTGGGAAACACGTGAGGCAGTTTCAGTTGTTCTCTTCTTTCATTTGAAGCATTCACGTAGGAAACACGTGAGGCTTCAGGATAGTGCTAAGCACTAATTCTAGTTTTGAATATTTTGGATCATCATCACTGTTTTTCTTTTTTAATGGAAGAACTAAGTTTTTTATATATATAGGGTTAAACCCTAATTTTTGGAGGAATTAAATTCTTATATGTTCTCGTTCTTCTTTTCTCCTCTTTTTTTTATATATATAACTCAATTCTTTTCCCTTAAGTTTTGAATCTGCAAAGCAGAATCCTCCCGATGAGAATTAAATTCTCAACTTATCGGGAGATTTGCTTATGCAAATCTCAACCAGAGAAAGAAGTAAATTCTTGCATGAAGGGTTAAACCCTTAGAGAGGCAAAAGAGAGACAATATGATCTCTGAGTTTTGTTTTCTTTTTACCTAGGATTTCAATGAAACAAGTCTTCTTCTGTGAGAATTAAATTCTCTGTTTCTTTTTGAAGCTTTTCTTTCTTCTTCTCTTTTTTTAAAAGCTTCTGAGGTGGTTCCCCTGTTTACTCTCTATATCTGAGACTTGAAGTCTTTGGTCCTTAATATAGTAGAGGCAAATTTGTTAATTAGTCTGAAAGAAATCTCTCATTGAGAGATTCCAATTGATTTGGGGAATTTTGCCCACCATTGGATCTTTGATCCAAGGGTTTCTGTTTTACAGAACATATTTTTCTTGTTTTTAACAAGATTGGGGAAATATTTTCCCATATGTAGAATCTTATTCTGTAAAATAGTGATTTTTTAACCATCATTAGATTTTTAATCCAAGGGTGCTCGGTTTAACATAGCACAATCTTTCTTTGTTTAGAAAGATATGGAAAATATTTTCCATCTCATGGGATTTTTGATCCACCAACTTTCTGTTTAACAGAAAATATCCCTGCTTAATAGAATTTAATTCTATGCTTAATCACCATTGGATCTTTGATCCAATGATTCCTTGTTGAGTGAGGTTTATTTAGTTTGTCAACTGTTTGATTGCAGTGCCTATATGCTTTGCATATAGGCACTTACGTGTTTAACACGTGATGCTTATTTAGCCTATAGTTTGATTGCAGCACCTATATACTTTGCATATAGGTACTCACGTGTTTAACACGTGAGGCTTATTAGGCCTATCAGTTGTTTGATTTGTAGCACCTATATGCATTGCATATAAGCGCTCACGTGTTTAACACGTGAGGGTTATTAAGCCTGTTTGCGGTGCCTATATGCTTTTGCCCATAGATGCCCACGTTTTTAACACGTGAGGCTTATTAAGCCTATTTGCGGCTCCTATATGCTTTTGCACATATATGCCCACATGTTTAATATGCGAGACTTGAACAGTAAGGAATTTTCACTCTTCCCTTTTATATAAGGGAACAAATGCCCCCAGCGTTGCTCTCACGTGGCTTGCCCGTGAGTGCAACGCTGTCTGCCCTTACTACCGTTAGATTGGCTAGGGGAACGGGGGGATGAACCACTCCCCATCACGTCTTATAAATGAGAGGGCTTGGCTCTTGAAAGGGCCACTGTTTCTTCGTCTTCTTCCTTGGTCTTCTCTTGAGAATTTAATTCTCCTTTCAGAGCTTAGTTTTCTGCCCATTGAAATTTCAGAGTTAAACTCTGTCAGAAAGAACTTTTTTAGGTAAAGATCTTGAACGACATTTTTCTCTTAGGAACAAGAAACCCTTTTCTTTAATTCTTTTTTCTGGATTTTAAATCCACCGTAAGAGTTTTGCTCTCTTCTGGAACCGATCTCTTAAAGATCCAAAAAGACATAATCTTTTGTGTAGTAAATCCTAATGTCTTCGAAGATCGGGCGTTTCTCCTTTGATCTTTGAAATTTTAATTCCATTTCTTCGTTTCCCATCATGGGGGGTTTCTGGAATTTAATTCTATTACTTAAAAGGAACTTGACTCCTCATCAAAGAGTTTAGCTCTGAAAGATCAAGAGGGCATTTTGGGAATTTTATTCCCTGGTGTTCTTGAGCATATTTTCATTATAGGGTCTTACCTTTATTTTCACAAATTTTAATTTATTGGGTATTTTAACAGAACTCATTTTTCTTTGAGGATGCCAAGAGTTGTTTAAACTCCAGTGTTTATTTAATGAGAATCCTTTTTGATTCCCGCAATGATTATCTCGTCTCATCACTGGTGAGCCGTCATATTGATTTCGTAGGGACCATTGATTTTGAAGCCAGTGGTCCCTTGAAACAAACATCACGTCTTCTCTTTTTATTTATTTTATTTTATTTTATATCATTTTATTATTTATTATTATTATATTATTTTAATGGGTTTTTCCTTTCCCCTTATTTCAGGAACGATGGTCTCATTTCCCGACTTTCCTTACACTCGCTCAAAAGTTGCTTTTCCGCAATCGCCATCGGACGAGAAAGTTATGGCGATGATTAGGGTACATGACAAGGACATACGAGTCTTCTCTTGTTGGGGACATGGTACGGTCATATCATCAGGGGCTGCCGTAGCTTTACTTGCGAAGTGCCGACATAACCCATCCGCTCAATATCATTGATGGAACGCCCATGGACTGCTTGTGCGGTGGAGGTGACTAACTGGACTCCCACAGGATGACTCGAGCCGTCAACGACCGGGATACCCAACCAACCCCTGGTGGCCATTGATATTCTGGGGCGCCGAATATGTCAGGGTGAAGCTCGACCCAGGGGGCAGGTTTATAAGGTAGGCGTTACCCCCCGCCACCCAGTGGGCTACCTTCCCTGGGCTCGATACATTCTTTCCGCTTAACGTGCCTGTCTACAGAAGGTTGGATAGTACCAAGCAGTGTATGCGTCGTTATTCTATTATCACGCCCCTCACATCTGATGGGTTAAAGCTTTCTTAAACCAATAGAATCTTCCCACAAACACATTCTTGCTAGGGGATCGTGAGGTCTCAATTTCACTGGAAGAGTTTCGTGAAATTTCAGGGTTGCCGATCACGGGAGAGCATTACGAAGAGTTACTGCCTCTTGATGAGTACGTGTTTGCTACGGTGCCCGCTATACATGACAGCCTGACGACTGAGAACGCCGTTCGTCATAAGTATCCGAGTCTAATCAAGGCCCTGGGCATTTTTGAAAAACTGTTCTTGACATCGTAAGGGCAAGGTGTCACCTTTGATTCTTTTATTTCTTGCTTTCTCCGTGAGGATGTCTTATCCAAGAAGGCTCCAAAATTCACAAAAATTGAAGACCCTTTTGGATTTGGGCTGAGGAAACTACCGGCTAAAGAGGAAGACCTGCCGCAGTTTTATATTCCAAACTCATCGGCCGTAGCTTTCGATGCGATCGCGGCCCCTGGCATGGACGAAGAAACTTTCTTTATCGGCTTTATCAGTCTCTGGCTCAGCTGGTTTGCCATGCTGATGCATCGATGTTTCATGAGAGCCTCCGTCTTTTACCCTGCTCACCGCATATCTGAAGGGGTGCGATTAGCTGTTGGTGTTGTGTGATTATCGCATTTATATTACAGGTTAAGCATTGCCGCTAATACTTCGAGCCCGGGTGCGAATACCGTGAATTTCTCCCTCCACTACTTCACGTCGTGGATCGAGATGCACGTGTGTTCATAACATAATATTGCATTTTGTATTCCCCATTCTTATGCATTTTACAATAAAAACAGGTGCTTTTGACCCATGTCTGCTACATATTACAGGTTACAGGTTCTTGGCGCGAAAACAGTGAAAAACACAAAAGACGACACAAAAGAAGGATTTTTGACCAACAAATAGGAAGATCTTAGTAAAGCCCAGCAGAAGAACGGTTCACCATCAACAAGGCGACGCAAGATCCAAATTTGCGAGAAAAACGGTTAAAAGATCCATCGCAAAGTGTTCACTGAAGATCTGCAATCACTGTAGAAGCCCAAATGGAAAAAGAACTGAAGAAATAAAAAGAACAGAAGAACCTGAAGAAGCCCAGAAAAGCCCATCAGATGACTTCACTAAAGGGCCGCGGAACCGCGGCCCAAGCCAACCCATGCCGCGGTTCCGCGGCCGTTTGAAGCCCTAGTGCGCAGGAAATTTTACCATAATTTTTGGCGGCTTTGGAAAGATTTTCTTGCGGGTATATTTGTAATTGTAGACATGCGGATCAGCTGTAGCCCTAATGTTTCTATGTCCTATAAATAGAACCCAAGTCCTTGTATTTTTTTTATGCCTCTACTCATGAATAAAATTCTGTTTTCTTGAAGTTAGAGCGCATCAACAGTAAGTAGGTTATTTTCCTTGCAGTAGTTGTAGTTTTTCATATCTGCTCTTATTTTCTCGCCTTAGTTTAATTTATTTTAGCTTTTATTAATTTGTAATCGATGTTTTCTCTCTTTAATAAACTCATGTCTTTTTTCATCCCCTCAATGAGCGAGTAGTTTTCTCGCTTGTTAGGGTTAGGAATAGGGAAGGATTTGAGAGATGAAGATCTCTCATCTCTTTTCGTTGCCAAACTTTTATGAACATTAGAACTCCATGCTTACCTTTTTATTCCGCTCCCTACGACACTTTTACCCTCAAGGTAGCGGTGATTCTGTAGTCTAAAGGCCCGGATTTTAAGGTTTTCCATGGAGGTTAGGGTAAAGATTAAGAAAGGAAGGACAAGGATCTAGAGGAAGAATCAATCTTCCCAATCATCCTAATCCCCTTTGTTAAGATTTACCATAACACTAATATGACATCTTTAATAAAAAGGCAATGGAAAGAAATGTAGATCTTTGTTTACCAAGTTTTCCCTAGACCTAATCCTAGCAAGTTTCTAATCCTAGTCTCATACAACTTCAATTTTTAGGTTTAATTATAAATCCAAACACCATTTGGAATTAACTCGTAAGAACTTAAAGGAGATTTACACATCCCTGTGGACCGACCCGTATTCACCGGCTAGCTTCATACGACGCCGTTCTTGATTGCGGTAAATATTTTTGATCGACAAAACCTCTCTTAATCAAATGGCGCCGTTGCCGGGGATGGCGTAAAATTTTCTTTTTGTAATTTCGGGTTAATATAAAATCAAAAAAATCATAAAAATCTGAAAAATTCCAAAAATATAAAAAAATTTATCATCTTTTATTGTTTGAAGGGTTTTCTTTATGGATTTTTGCAGGATTGACGGATCTGAAACAACACAGAAGGTAAAACAGAAAAAGACACATCAAAACAGAGAGGGATTGAGATCACAGAACAGCAGAAATTTTTTGGCAAACTGAAGCTTCTAGCCGACCGCGATTCCGCGGCATAGACCTACCCAAGACCGCGGTTCCGTGGTGCCCTGTGGAGATCTCTGCACAAAAATTGCACTGTTTGTTTCCTTATTCTCCCCTCTGCAAATCCCCATATATCTTCTGTCAAATCTTCTGCAGGATTCTTTACGCTAAAAATCTTCTTCCCCCTTCCAATAATTGATTTTCTGCAGGATTCTTTGCGCCGCGCTAAATAGCAAATTGATTGCAAGTGATTTACTGCTTTGCATACTTTAATCTGACTTTAAGGGGCTATTGACCAATTCAGATTGGGTGAGGATTTCATCACCCTTCCCAGGACCCCAGAAATCACTTAAAGCATTTGCATTGACCACTTTTAATTTAAAAAAAAAATATTAGACTCAGCCCTAAGGACGTCGCGCTCAATAGGACAGAGGACTAGTATAGGCATCGGCCGTTTATCCTAACCGACATTGCGGTGTCTAAGCTAGTGGTTTTTAATTAGGCCCACTGTCGTGGTGGTTCCTTCCCACTTACCTGGCCGTACTTGTCCGTGAAGAGACGGTTTGAGGTCCTATCTCTAGCCCTTTGGAACAGTTAGGAGCTGTCTAGCTGACCTAGGTGACCCTAGACTTAGGCCTGATTGTGCATGTGTGGTTAATTGCATTTTTGTCACTAGTCTCTTTTCAAAAATCTTTTTGCACAAGCAAAAAAAGAAAAGAAAAAGGAAAATCTTTTCAAAACTTGCAATTTGTCGCTAAAGAATCTTTGCACTCACTTACACCACTTCTCCTCATTGACATTTTCTTACCTTCACATTCTATCTTTCATCTTTCGACTACACTAACCCTTTTAGTGTATGTCCGGTTGGACTAGGGACCCTAGCGCTCGATTAGTCCGTGTTTCGTTGTACCGACCGACGAACCCTTCGACTCCGAAGTCGAAATCTTGTCCACTTCTTCACTTTCACCATCACATTCTTCTTCCGAAGGTATGTCGGGATACGATCCTAACAACACCTTACCGACGGGAATGATTCCACCTCCGTTAGGTGCGAATAACCAGAATCTTCCGCCTGTCGAAGCGCCCGCACGAGTCGCGCTCCAGGATCTTTTCTATCCCGTCCGCACCGCCCTTCCTACTTGTCTTTCCCTCCCACCGGCTAATGGGGACAATTTTGAGATCAAACCCCACTTCATCAATATGCTGCCTAAGTTTCATGGTTTGGAATCCGAAGATGCATATATCTTTATCAACAAATTCCAAAACGTTTGCGCCATGATGAAAACTACCCAATTAAGTGATGACGCTATAAGACTAAGGGTCATTCCTTTCACCTTATGTGACCTAGCCGAGAAGTGGCTATACAGCACCGCATCACACTCAATTAGAAATTGGGACGAGTTTGTGAAAGCTTTTCTTAAAAAGTTCTATCCTCATCACAAAACTGCAAAAATCCGTAATGAGATTATACAATTTTCACAGCTTCCTGCCGAACCATTTTGGAAATGTTTTGAAAGATTCAAAGACCTACTCGTTCAATGCCCTCACCATGGAATCGAAAGATGGCAACTTTGCCAAACATTATACGAGGGATTGAACCCGGCAACGAAGCAGTTGCTAGAAACCATTAGTCAAGGTCATTTTCTGTCCAAATCTAGTGAGGAAGCGTGGCAGTTTCTTGAGGATCTTAGTGAGCAAACGATTCAATGGGAGAGCACCAAGACCACATCATCATCTTCTTCTATTGGTCAACCTAGGGCAGGCATACATCAAGTAGAGATGTCAATTGCTATGAAAGCCGAGATGGCCGCTCTTACGAAAAAGCTAGAAGCGCTTGAGACCAAAATCTCAGCACCTTCTCCTGCCCCTATTGTGCCTCCACGAACTGTGTGTGCTTGTTGTTCGGATCCATCACATCTCACTGAAGAGTGTCCTTACACTGCATCTACTCAAGGACAAGATCAAGTCAATGCTGCCTTTCAGCAACGACAAAGAAATGATCCATACTCTTCGACATACAATCCGGGTTGGAAGAGCCACCCTAATTTCGCTTGGAACCAAAATCAACAATCCCAAGGAAACAACAATTTTCAAAGAGCTCCTCCTCCACAACAACAAGCACCTCCACAACTTCAATTTCAGCTACCTCTCCAACAGCAACCCTACCCTAATCAGATGAACAATTTTGTGCCCAACAATGTTGTTCCCCCTCAAAATGCTGTTAGCTCGCTCGAAAGAAGTCTAGAAGCATTCCTAAAGCAATCCGCACAGTCCACAGCTAGGATAGAGACTTCTGTTCAATCTTTAGTGCAAAACAGTGCCTCACACGATCAAAGCATCAAAGCTATTGAGGCACAAATTGCACAACTCAACGCAACATTGAAAGAGCGAGAGAAAGGAAAACTTCCGTCTCAACCACTCCCAAATCCTGGTCACGCACATGTTGCACATGAACAGCAGAATCATAACGTGAATGCTGTGACCACGTTGAGATCCGGAAAAGTGCTGCAAAACAATGTGGGTATTCACCGTGACACCTCTGCCGGTGGTTCTTCATCTTCCTCTTCTTCTTCGTTAGAGCCTATTCTCCATCCTTCACATGGCTCTACTTCTTCTAGCTCGAACGGACCCTCTCCTCACAACACGAACACATCTACACGGGGTTCCGTTCCAACTCAACAATCTGATCCGCAAAAATTGGACTCAACAACTTTTCAAAATGTTCCTTTTCCAAATCGGTTGAGATCCAATAAACCAACTCCACAGATGGAGAAGATTGTAGAGTTGTTCAAACAGGTTAGCATAAATATCCCTCTTTTGGATGCAATCCAACAAGTTCCTTCATATGCAAAAATCTTAAAGGACTTATGCACCAAAAAGAGGAAGTCACAAGTACCAAAGAAAGTTTTCGTGGCTAGTGCTGTTAGTGATGCTCTTGTCAATTCTTTACCCTCAAACGACAAAGACCCCGGTTGTTCTACTATTTCGATCACAATTGGGAACAAGACCATCAATAGAGCACTATTAGATCTTGGTGCTAGTGTCAATTTGCTACCTTATTCGGTGTACGAACAATTAGGCGTTGGAGAGCTTAAGCCCACTCATTGTACTCTCCAAATGGCCGACCGATCAATCACCCATCCTAGGGGAGAGTTGGAGGATGTGTTAATTAAAGTTGGGGATTTCATTTTTCCCGTTGACTTTATTGTTATGGATACACAGCTTGTCGCTAACCCCCGTAATCAAATTCCGGTGATACTTGGTCGACCATTCCTCGCGACTTCTAACGCGGTAATCAACTGTCGTAATGGTTCAATGAATCTATCTTTTGGCAAGATGACAGTTGAACTTAACATTTTCAAGTTAGGAAGTCAGCCTTGCGAGCCTAATTCTAGCGTACTTGATGTGTGCTCGATCGTTGAGATCGCGGAGGAGGACTGTGAGTTCGAGAATTTCATGTTTGATCACAGTAATATTGACGCTACTAGTGCGTTCCTCCTAGAATCTGACACAGTTTTCACGACGGACAAAGATTATGAGTGTTTCACCTTTGTTGATGATCTTGAAGACTCTCCACCCGAGTTTGAGTCTTTTGCTTTTGCGGATGAGTTAGTTAAACCATCCGACTCGGTAGCGTACACTCAATTTGAACCTTTGATGGAATCCTTCGAGTTTGAAACAGTTACTCCATTGTTACCATCTATTGTTTCACCACCTAAACTCGAGCTAAAGCTTTTGCCGTCGCACCTAAAATATGCTTATCTAGGTGAAAATGAGACCTTACCCGTTATCATATCGGCCTCTCTAGCTCTTGAGCAAGAGAAGGCTCTTTTAACGGTCTTATACAATAATCGGCAAGCTTTCGGCTGGTCTATGGCGGACATCAAGGGGATTAGTCCCCTCATAGTCGAACATCATATACACTTGATGGATGATGCCAAGCCAGCAAGGGATCCTCAAAGACGCCTTAACCCCATCATGAAAGAGGCGGTCAAGAAGGAGATTGTTAAGTGTCTTGATAGCGGTATTATTTACCCTATCTCGGATACCCAATGGGTTAGCCCCATTCATGTCGTGCCAAAGAAATCGGGCATCACGGTCATCACCAATGAGGCAAATGAGTTAATTCCCACTCGCACCCAAACTGGGTGGCGAGTTTGCATCGACTACCGGAAACTCAATGCCGAGACAAGGAAGGACCACTTTCCTTTACCATTCATTGACCAAATGCTAGAACGATTAGCGGGGCACGAATTCTACTGCTTTTTAGATGGCTATTCCGGTTATAATCAAGTCCCCATAGCCAAAGAGGATCAAGACAAGACTACATTTACTTGTCCCTTTGGCACTTTTGCTTATCGTCGCATGCCCGTTGGGTTATGCAATGCACCCGCTACATTTCAGCGGTGTATGATGGGGATCTTTTCGGACATGGTGGAGAAGTTTTTGGAAATCTTTGTGGATGATTTCTCCATTTTTGGTGACTCCTTCGATGAGTGTTTACGACATCTTGACGCGGTTCTCACCCGCTGTAGGGAAAAGAACTTGACTTTGAATTGGGAGAAGTGCCACTTTATGGTACGAGAAGGCATTGTCTTAGGACATGTAATCTCGCAAAACGGCATAGAGGTTGATAGAGCTAAAATCGAAGTCATTTCTAATCTTCCTCCTCCTAAATGCGTCAAAGTTATCCGAGCTTTCCTTGGCCATGCCGGTTTTTATAGACGGTTCATCAAGGACTTTAGCAAGATTGCTAGACCCTTGACTCTCTTGTTGGCCAAGGACACTACTTTTGTTTTCGACTCAACTTGCATGAAAGCGTTCGAGTCTTTGAAACACTCACTCATTTCTGCGCCCATCCTTTCATCTCCAGACTGGACGCACCCTTTTGAAATTATGTGCGACGCATCAGATTTTGCCATTGGTGCTGTTCTTGGACAGCACATTAATAAGTTGCCGCATGTAATTTACTACGCTAGCCGAACATTAAATGAGGCCCAATTAAACTACACAACAACAGAAAAAGAGTTTTTAACGGTTGTGTTTGCACTTGAAAAATTTCGGCCTTATTTAATCGGCTCTCCAGTTATAGTGTACACGGATCACTCAGCTCTTCGCCACCATTTTGCGAAGAAGGATGCTAAGTCTAGGCTAATACGTTGGATCCTTTTGCTGCAAGAATTTGACCTTGTTATAAGGGACAAAAAGGGATGTGAAAACGTAGTGGCCGATCACCTTTCACGACTTCCTTCTTCGCCCACACTTGAACTGCCTATCACTGATGCTTTCCCCGATGAGCAACTCTTGACCGTTTCTTGCGAACCATGGTTCGCCGATATTGTAAACTACTTAGCCACCGGCTTGATACCTAAAGATTGGTCGAAACAAGACAAGCTACGATTTTTGTCCCAAGTAAAGCATTTTTACTGGGATGAACCTTATCTTTTTAAATACTGTTCTGACCAAATCATTCGTCGGTGTGTACCTGAAAATGAGGTTAAGAGTGTGCTGTCTTTTTGCCACGATCAAGCATGTGGCGGGCACTTTGGCCCAAAGAAGACAGTCGAGAAATTTTTGCAGTGTGGTTTCTATTGGCCACGACTCTTCAAAGATGCATTCAAATACTGCAAAACTTGCTCCCGGTGCCAACACTTGGGCCGGATATCGCGGAGAAATGAAATACCGCTCCAACCCATTTTAGTTGTAGACATTTTTGATGTTTAGGGTATAGACTTCATGGGACCATTTCCCAACTCTTTTGGAAATGTCTATATTCTTTTGGCTGTTGACTATGTTTCAAAATGGGTCGAGACTGTGCCTAGTCGAACTAATGATAAGAAGGTAGTCGTTCGATTTCTAAAAGAACACATCTTTTCTCGATTTGGGCACCCTCGCGCAATAATAAGTGATAATGGTTCTCACTTTTGCAATAGGACTTTTGAGTCCCTAATGCGCAAATACTCTATCACCCATAATCTGTCAACGCCATACCATCCCCAAATATATGGGCAAGCCGAGATCTCGAATCGACAAATTAAGCAAATCTTGGAGAAAACGGTTTCTAAAAACAGTAAAGATTGGTCACTAAAATTGATCGATGCACTATGGGCTTTCCGTACTGCATATAAGACCGATCTTGGCATGTCCCCATACTGGCTCGTCTACGGGAAGGCGTGCCACCTCCCAGTAGAAATTGAGCAAAAGGCATTTTGGGCCATTAAAGAGCTGAATTTATCTTTAGGAGATGCGGGCAGCAACCGAAAGCTGCAGTTAAATGAACTAGAAGAGCTGCGGGATGAGGCATATGATAATGCCGTGATTGCTAAGAACTGAGTTAAGGTATTTCATGATAAAAACCTTTTGCGAAAGACATTTAAACCAGGTCAACAGGTTTTATTATATGATACTCGGTTACATTTTCATCCCGGCAAGCTCCGTTCTAGATGGAGAGGTCCTTTTGTAGTCCGCACCGTTTATCCGCACGGTGCGGTTGATCTTGAGAATCCAGAAGACGGTACTTTATTCAAAGTAAATGGACATCGATTGAAACCGTTCTTCTCAGCGGACCATTCGGAGGAGCTCCTGTTCTTGCAGGAGCCGATTTACACCGATTGATTTTCCTCCACCTTCACCCTCGAATTTCCATTTTTCCAAAACTTTATTTCAAATAAGTTTGGGGGTGTATATAATATGTAAATATAATAATAAGCAGGAACTCGCCGATATTATCAACCCACTTGGTGCAGCATGACAGTGAGGACACTGTCCATTATAAATTTGGGGGTATGTTCGGTAAGTTTTTCCTTTTGCATTCATATGTATATTTCTGCATTGCATCTTTATATAAAAAATCATAAAAATTTGAAATTTTGAAAAATAAAAAAAATTAGAAAACAGAAAAACCCATAAAAATTGAAAAAATTCAAAAATTATAAAAATTAATGTATTCAATTCTGGTTAATTGACATGAGTTTGATAAATAGGTTAACTGGCTAGGAAAAACTAAATCTTAGACTTAGCAAATTAAAAACCCTAAAAATAACCTTCCTTAGAGTTTAACGGTAGAAAGTATATGTCTTTGTAGGATATTTAGAAATAGGCAAATTTTGGGTTCACTTCTTGGGCTAAATCGAAACGAAGGAAAAGTATTAAAACTTTTATTAGAGTATAAGTTTGAAAAATAGTTCCTAGCTTAAGTCTAGATTCTGAAAACATGTACCCTACAAAATGCACAAACACGCACCTTGAAACTTGGATTAGTAGAAGAGACCTTGAAATACTCTTGTCTAAAGTCCTTAGCACAATGAAAAAGAAAAGAAAAAAAAAGTGAATAAAGAAAAAAAAAATGGACACTGGTTTTTGTGATTACTTAAGGCTGTAAAAATAGAAAAGTATTTAGCGAGGGTGCTTCATCACCTAGTGCCTTAGACCAACTGGTTTGGGAGTCACTGCTAAAAGCCTTGGGTGTTGCAAAACTAGGAAGTGCGCTTTAAAATGCTAGCGCATCTTGTAATCGGTTGTTGGTACCTCAAGAAGTATTAACAGTCGCATGAAGGATGTGAAAGCGAAAACTCACTAATTAATAAGTGCTTTGGACAATGGACGAGAGTACGATTGCTTGATTTGAATTTCCAAGTGTAGAGGTGATATTCACACACACGCGGGGATATGTGATTAGAGTTTAGATAAGAGAAGGAATAAAGAATAAAACTTGTATCTTTAATAGAGTTGATAGAAATTCCTAAGTGGAGATGAAACTCTAGAAGGAAAACTTAAGAAATGCCGAAAGCTAGGTAATTCTACAGGATATATATAATCTTAAGTTAAATAATGAGGAAGTGTGAAGAATATGGGTGGATAATTTGCGAGTCGACGATAATAGAATTCCTTGTTAGAAAACCTAATTGGAGAACAAAAGTCGAAAAACCAAATTGATAGGATTTTGTGGGTGTAATCCGCTGAAAACCCTCAGGAGACAACACTCCTCCTATTAGGGACACCTAGAGGTTTAACGGCTTGTTGCACGAGCTCAGTGCAATCGCGTTTCTCTGCGAAAGTGCGGTTAGGATTTTAGTGAATAAATAATAAGTTTGCTCGAGGGAGAGCAAAAGATAAGTTTGGGGGTATTTGTTCATAACATAATATTGCATTTTCTATTCCCCATTCTTATGCATTTTACAATAAAAACAGGTGCTTTTGACCCATGTCTGCTACATGTTACAGGTTACAGGTTCTTGGCGCGAAAACAGTGAAAAACACAAAAGACGACACAAAAGAAGGATTTTTGACCAACAAATAGGAAGATCTTAGTAAAGCCCAGCAGAAGAACGGTTCACCATCAACAAGGCGACACAAGATCCAAATTTGCGAGAAAAACGGTTAAAAGATCCATCGCAAAGTGTTCACTGAAGATCTGGAATCACTGTAGAAGCCCAAATGGAAAAAGAACTGAAGAAATAAAAAGAACAGAAGAACCTGAAGAAGCCCAGAAAAGCCCATCAGATGACATCACTAAAGGGCCGCGGAACCGCGGCCCAAGCCAACCCATGCCGCGGTTCCGCGGCCGTTTGAAGCCCTAGTGCGCAGGAAATTTTACCATAATTTTTGGCGGCTTTGGAAAGATTTTCCTGAGGGTATATTTGTAATTGTAGACATGCGGATCAGCTGTAGCCCTAGGGTTTCTATGTCCTATAAATAGAACCCAAGTCCTTGTATTTTTTTATGCCTCTACTCATGAATAAAATTCTGTTTTCTTGAAGTTAGAGCGCATCAACAGTAAGTAGGTTATTTTCCTTGCAGTAGTTGTAGTTTTTCATATCTGCTCTTATTTTCTCGCCTTAGTTTAATTTATTTTAGCTTTTATTAATTTGCAATCGATGTTTTCTCTCTTTAATAAACTCATGTCTTTTTTCATCCCCTCAATGAGCGAGTAGTTTCCTCGCTTGTTAGGGTTAGGAATAGGGAAGGATTTGAGAGATGAAGATCTCTCATATCTTTTTGTTGCCAAACTTTTATGAACATTAGAACTCCATGCATACCTTTTTATTCCGCTCCCTACGGCACTTTTACCCTCAAGGTAGCGGTGATTCTGTAGTCTAAAGGCCCGGATTTTAAGGTTTTCCATGGAGGTTAGGGTAAAGATTAAGAAAGGAAGGACAAGAATCTAGAGAAAGAATCAATCTTCCCAATCATCCTAATCCCATTTGTTAAGATTTACCATAACACTAATATGACATCTTTAATAAAAAGGCAATGGAAAGAAATGTAGATCTTTGTTTACCAAGTTTTCTCTAGACCTAATCCTAGCAAGTTTCTAATCCTAGTCTCATACAACTTCAATTTTTAGGTTTAATTATAAATCCAAACACCATTTGGAATTAACTCGTAAGAACTTAAAGTAGATTTACACATCCCTGTGGACCGACCCGTATTCACCGGCTAGCTTCATGCGACGCCGTTCTTGATTGCGGTAAATATTTTTGATCGACAAAACCTCTCTTATTTTATATTCCAAACTCATCGGCCGTAGCTTTCGATGCGATCGCGGCCCCTGGCATGGACGAAGAAACTTTCTTTATCGGCTTTATCAGTCTCTGGCTCAGCTGGTTTGCCATGCTGATGCATCGACGTTTCATGAGAGCCTCCGTCTTTTACCCTGCTCACCGCATATCTGAAGGGGTGCGATTAGCTGTTGGTGTTGTGTGATTATCGCATTTATATCACAGGTTAAGCATTGCCACTAATACTTCGAGCCCGGGTGCGAATACCGTGAATTTCTCCCTCCACTACTTCACGTCGTGGATCGAGATGCACATGTTAGGAGCGTTCGCGGCCAGATTTTTATGATTCATATACCTTCCCGCAGATCATGAGGTTGGTTGATGCTTCTGCTCCCGATCCGACCCAGCTAGGGGCTCTCCGCATATTGCTCAATCCATATTCGAATGAAGGCGGGATGGTTTTTAGCAATCGAGTCCTCTCTGCTCCAGTAGGGCCCGTTCAGCAATTATTTGATTTATCAAAGAATGTGGTTCCAGCTTTAAAACCAAAAGAGGTCATGCACCTATACTCAATCAGGCCAGGGTATCGGGTGTTCCGCCGAAATAATACTGCCCTCTTTATACGATATAATCCGCACCGCTTCGCCCAGCAGTTAGGCTACAACCAGGGAATTCTTCTCGAGGAATTTTTAGTTGAGCATGCCCTCTCCTTGAAGGTTACTCGCGATTTCATTCACCATTTCATGTGGTTAAACACTGGCTCCTTCTTCATGATCCCGGAACCCGACTATCTTTCGAGGCCTATGGGGTCCTTCAAGGGCTGGTATCATCGTCGGGTCGGCCCCGTCATTGCAGAAGAGAGACGGGTATTTTTCGAGTGTAAAACTCTCGTTCTAGCTCAGGTCACCAACGCCCCCTTACGACCGCGGTTGGTGGTTCGCCTTCCCCTGAGGGATAGCGGTTTGGTGCTTATCCCTAAAGCCGCAGAAGTGGAATCAGCCCCTCGCACTGCTGGTATGCTGGTGCGTACTAGAGCCGAGGTAAAGGCTTTTGATAAAGCACCAGCGGTAGTGTCACCAAAGGGTGATACCGAAGGCGAAGTTAGGCAGTGTCGTGCTAAAGCACCAAAGGGGAGGAAGCGCTCCTCCGCTAGCGTTAGCATAGGCTCCAAAAGGAGAAAGAAATCGGTCGCCGGCCTACTCGACACTTTGCTTGAATCCGAGCCCTTTTATTCAGGATGAGCCGATATCTATGGAGGAGACGGACGACGGCCTTCTCTTTCCTGTTTTGTCTGCCGAGGAGGCCGCGCAGTTGGCCGAGGCTTTAAGACGCTCACGAGATGAAACTGAAAATGTGCGCCCCCTGAAGAAAGCCTTCCCCCCGTTGTATTCTATAACGTTGACCCATTATTACGTAGGGTACCCATGGGTCCTCTATCAATGGAAGAAGAATGGGCTCTCAAACAGCCCATCTCGGTTATTTCTGAAGACGAGCTTGCACTAAAGACGGGCAGTCATTTACTTGCAATTGAAGCCCGGCGAGCATTTAATCAGCAAAGAACAACGGCTCGGAAAAGCCATACTTCAGGCTTCCTGGCGTATTGGTATGCGTATTTTTCGTGTCCTTCTTTTGGCGAGTAATTTGTATTACTTTTATGTCTCCTTATCTTTACAAAAACTTTGCAGGGACTTCTACAGCGGAGGTAGATTTGATCCTAAATCGAGCCATAGTTGCGGATTCTACAGATATTTCCCATGACGCACCGAAGGGTGTAGAGAAGATTACTGAAGCTACTATCCCCGCTGTAGGGTTTCCGGTGATGGCTTCTGTCCTTTCAGCGTCTACTCTTCCAGTAGGGGTGGTCTTGCTAGATATAGATCCTATGGATATCTCAAGCGACGCACCAAAGGGTGTAGAAGAAATTGCTGAAACTGTTATCCCCGCTTTGGGGCCTTCAGCGGCAGCTTTTGTCCTTCTATTGGAGATCGCCACGCCGATAAATATCCTCAATGATACACCTGAGGGTGTAGAGGAGTCCGCCGAAACTGCCATCCCTCTAGTTCTGGGCGGGCGAAGTATCGAAGGTAATCTTATATACATACACATTTTTCTTAACGACCCTCCGTTATCTGAACTTTTTCTTCCCTCAGAATTGCGGGAGATGGCTGCTTCCATCGTGGATCATTCCCCAAGGAAAACCTTCCAGCGATTGCTTGACATGGCGACCCCACAAGCGATACCTCCACAAAGCATAGTGCTCTCTTCTGGCCAAAGTCGGTATTCTTTTGCCCTTTTTGTTTTATATTTTTATAATAATGTTGATATTCCCTCCATTTTAAACCACAGTTCTGAAAGCCAATGATGAAGTCGAGATTCTTGATGGACCCGGGGATCTCTCAATCCCGCCTTGCATGACTGTGGGTAAGTGACGTTTTATCTTTGGCATCGTTTTGTTTACTTTATATTTGGAAATACAACTGACCGCACATATATCTTCACAGCTTTGCCAGCCCTGGACCCATTAGAGTCTTGGATCTCCATGCCACCATGCCCTTACGCCTGATGCGTATCTGAAAGGATGGCAAAACAGAGCGTTTACTCCCCGGCAGCTCTCATTGAAGATCTTCGTGTTGGTACTTCTGTCGTGGCCGAAGAATTCGCTGCTGAAGCCAACGCTTCCTTATCTGTTCTTGCCACTTATCATGATGAAGCATTGGTGCATGCCTGGGTTGAGTACAGTCGCTGAGTGGAGGCCTGCCTATATGTGCTTGAGTGCATACGCTTTCCATCTGACATTTTATCTGTAAAAGCGAGCCTGCGGGGATGGATCGAACGATGTGCAGCCAATCTCTAGTCATGCGAGAGGCTCAACTGGAAGTTTTCGGTGAGGGAGTTGGCTTCAAAAGATTTAGGGGAACTTCAGGCTCAGCCTACTGCCAAGACCACCCGTGCGTACGAAATTAGGCGAGTGCTTCAAGAAGCCATTACAGAAGTGGTGGCTCTTGACAAAGCCGTTATTTTTATACGTAAGATGGTTGAAGCCCACAAGGCCGCCGAGAAAGAGCTTGAGAGTCGGTTTGCTTCATACCAGAATCAACAGACCTAAGCAGGGACTCGTCTTGCGGCATTGATAGAGCTCGAAGCCGAAGTCCAGTGGAACGACGAACTTGCTGGCTTATTGAACCGTCTGTCGACTTCTCCATTTTTTTCGCTGTATATTCTCCATTTTTTCGTATTCATTCATAAATAAGAGTATCTTGTATTGATTTTGATTCATGAATAAAAGACATATTTCATTTCATACTAGAGCTTCTCTTTCCTTTGCTGTCTTGACCTGGCATAAAGTAGTTTATGTACTCATTGCAGAGTTTGTAGTTTATTCACTTATTTCGGAATCTCTAGTTTATGAACTCATTTCGCAGCTTATAGTTTATTCACTCATTCCGGAGTCTCTAGTTTATGGACTCATTTCGGAGTTTGTTTAGTTTACCTCCCTTGGGTTTATAGGCAAACTTGTCCTAACGTCATAGATAACCCCTGCTATTTGCGACAGAGGTCCATTAGGTTTTGGGGTTCTAGGGTTTTTAGTCCGTGGTACCGTCGCGTTGGCTGATGCATTCCCCGATATGCAGTCTTTACGTTGCTGTTCGAGTAGCCCCACGACTGTCGTGTCTCTGATCTCTTCGGGGGCTGGATAAGACGTCTTTAGGTAATCTTCTTAAGCAGTTTGACTGCCTGAAGAGCAAGCGTTAGGAATTTTGCCATACCGCTTTTTACTTGAGGTTAGGCTCAGTTTGGGAGCCCCGATGAGTCATAACCACTCCGCACTGTTGTGGGATGATCTCTGATAGTCTTTCGGGTTTTATTTGAGTTACCGTCAAGCCCCTGAAGCTAAGAATTTTGCCTTCGCTTCCTTTTGTTTTGGCTATTTTGGAGCCTTTGTTGACATTGCGTCTGCTGTAACGAGAAGAATGTCGGGATAATCTTTAGGTTGTTTTGTGAACTGTCAAGACTTGGAGCTAAGAATTTTGCCATGGCTCCATTTTGTTTTGACCCTGGGGTCTTTGTTGACGTTGCGTCTGCATCCTGCTAGAGTGAGAGGGAACGCCGTTATTGACATTGCGTCTGCTGTAACGAGACGAACGTCGGGATAGTCTTTAGGTTGTTTTGTGTACCGTCAAGACTTGGAGCTAAGAATTTTTCCATGGCTACGTTTTGTTTTGGCCTTGGAGTCTTTGTTGACGTCGCGTCTACATCCTGCTAAAGTGAGAGGGAACGCCGTTGTTGACATCACGTCTGTTGTAACGAGATGAATGTTGGGATAGTTTTTAGGTTGTTTTGTGAACTGTCAAGACTTGGAGCCAGGAATTTTTCCATGGCTCTGTTTTGTTTCGACCCTGGGGTCTTTGTTGACGTTGCATGTGCATCCTGCTGGAGTGAGAAGGAACGCCAAACTGATTTCTCGATTGTGGTTGTCGCCGTCGAGATCTGGTTCTCCCTTTGACGGAGCATGGTGGGAAAATATAGTTTCCTTTTGTGCCCATAGATTGTATACAGGGGTCGGTGTAGACTCACCTGCAGGGCAAAAGTTTCATCATTTTTTTATTTCTTTCCGCGATGCTCTATCATTTCAGCTTTTTATATCGCGAAAGTGGCGATTGCCCAATCATTTCGGCTTTTTATCGTGGTACCCAATCATTTCAGCTATGTATATTTTTTATTTTTACTTGATGTTGTTTTTTATTGCGAGTTACCCAAACATTTCTTCTATTTCATATGCATATATTTTGCTCGCTGATTTTTATTGCGAGTTGCCCCATCATTTCGGCTATTTTATATGCATATATTCTTGCTTGCTGATCTTTTGTTGCGAATATGGACCTCAAGATCTGGTACCAATCTTGGCATCAACATCGCTACTACTGGATATTGCCAGGAGCGAATCATCATTTGCCTCGAGAGGACTTGGGGTTTAATACCTATTTAGGCATCAGTATCGCTACAACTGGAATGTTGCCAGGAGCGAATCATCATTTGCCTCTGTAAACTTGAACAAATATGGCTCAGTAAACAGGGTTAGGATCCTGTCGACTAATACTTTTAGATTTTATGAGCCGTAAGGGTCTCATAAAGTTATTTCTCCCTACGAGTCATGAGGATCTCATAGGCGTATTTTCTCCTTAGGAGTCGTGGGGATTCCTAAGTGTGTGTTCTCTTATAAGTCATAAGAATCTCATAAGAGTATTTTCTCCTTATAAGTCGAGAGGACTTATAAGTGTCGTTAACCATATGAGGACATTCCATGTCATTGGTGGAACTTGGTGGGGGAATCGTTTATTTATGCCTGTGGATTGTATACAAGGGCCAATATTAGACCACATGTAGTGCAACTTGTGGAATACGACGTCTTAAGAACAGGTCCAGGTCCCTGTCGCTTAAGACTTTCAAATTCTATGAGCCGTGAGGGTCTCATAGGAGAAGTTCTCCTTACGAGTCGAGAGGATCTCGTAAGTGAAAATTTTACAAGATTGCGCCCTTTCGGGTTTTCATAAGCTCACCGGTATCCCTGCTATTTTTTACTCACGGCGCCCCTTTGGGTTTTCATCTGTGCCCATCTTGCTTGTGGACATACCATTTTTTTTAGACAACGAGATTGCGCGCTTTCGGGTTTTCACAAGCTCGTCGGTAGCCCTGCTATTTTTACTCACAGCGTCCTTTCAGGTTTTCATCCGTGCCCATTTTGCTTGCGGACATACCATTTTTTTATCGGTTTGCCAATGGGACTTGGGTTGCAGTCTTCGCCGATGGAGCTTTGATTGAAATATATATCCCAAGAGAAGATATCACCGTATTTAGGGTGATGCGCCATGTTTGAGGCAGAGCACTAGTTTAGGAACATTTTGGTCTATTGTCAGTTTAAGGACGTAGTGGTCCATTATCACCATTTTTGGGGTGAAGCTTTAGTTTAAGGACATTACGGTCCGTTGTTAGTTTAGGGACATCTCGGTCCATTATCACCGTTTTTGGGGTGAAGCTTTAGTTTGAGGACATTACGGTCCGTTGTCGCCATGTTTGGGGCGAAGTTTTTCCGAATACCACTTAGAGGTTTGACTCAGGAAGATAGAGAGCGGACACGAGCGTCGTCATCTATCATTGACATAAGTCTTGACTCGTCAAGTGTGGTATTTATTGAGGAATCGGCTGTTTATTGGCCGGAAAGGTCGTTTGCCATGCATATCCATGAGCAAATAGGCCCCGCCTTGGTAGACCTTGTCTATGATGTACGGGCCTTCATAGTTTGGCTCAAATTTCCCTCATTTTGCACAATTGGGGATCATAGGTCTTTTGACGATTAGCACGAGTTCGTCTTGGCGGAATGTTCTCGGCTTAGTCTGTTTTTCGTATAAGCGCGTCATCCTTGCCTTGTAAGCTTCTAGATTTTGTTGCACCATGAGGCGAGTTTCATTGAGAGCGTCTAGCTCCTCAAGCCAAAGATGGGTATTTTCGTCATCTGTTAGTTTGTATCGAACCGATACTCGGAGAGAAGGGAGTTCTATTTCCAAAAAGAGTACCGCTTCAGTGCCGAATACCAACTATGGTGTTGTATTCGTGGCCGTTTTGAACGACGTTCGGTACGCCCAGGGAGCTTTGTGCAGTCTCTTGTGCCAGTCCTTTTTTGTTTCTGGACACCGTTTTCTTTATAATCTTGGTCAAGGTCTTGTTGAAAGCTTCAGTTAGACCGTTGGCTCATGGATTTTAGACAGAGGAGTATCTCCAGTCTATTTTATGTTGTTCTGCGAAGCGACTGATTTTATAGCTCCTATAGGCTGGTCCATTATCCGAGATTATCCGTCGTAGAGTGCCAAACCGGTAGATGACATGTGTCTTAAAGAAATGGAGAATATTCCCCGTCTCCAGTTCCCTTAGTGGTATTGCTTACGCCCACTTAGAAATGTAATCAGTCATGGCCAGTATGAACCTGTGTCCCTTGAATGATGCTGGTTCGAAGGGGCCAATTATGTCGGTTTCCCACATTTTGAACGGCCAGCTGGTTACCGTTGGGTGTAGAGGATTTGGATATTGGTGGATGAAGTCCCTGTGAATTTGGCACGAGTGACACTTCTTAACATATTCGAGCCAGTCCTGAACCATTGTGGGCCAATAATAGCCCATCCTTTTGATCTTCAGCTTCATTTTTGGCCCGGCCTGATGAGAACCGCAGAGCCCGTTGTGAGTTTCTTGAACGACTATTTTTTATTCTTCTGGTCTCAGGCATCTTAACCACAGATAGTCGAATGATCTCTTATATAGAGTATCAATGATGAAAGCGTAAGACAGAGCCCGTTTCATGAGTTGATGTCTTGACGAAACGTTTTCGGGCGTTCGATAGGATTTAATGTAATCTATGAAGACTTCCTTCCAATACTTGACCTTTTCTTTATCTTTTATTTGGAGGACCGCTTGTTTGGTCGTTTCTTTTCCTTCAGATGGCTCAATTGAATCCTCTGAAGGTATTTCTGCTGGCGCAAGAACCCGACGGTTTTGCACAACGATCCTTACGTCATCGAGGTTTTCGTCAGCCAACTCCTTAGCAAGCTTGGCTAACGTGTCCGCTTTGCTATTTTCAGCATGCGGTATGCTCTCCAGGATGTAGGAGGGGATTTGCATCAGCAGTTGCTGCACTCTCTTGCCATATTCTATCAACTCTAGTTTGCATGTCTGATGTTCGCCATTTACTTAGCTAATAATCAGCTGGAAGTCTCCATATATGAGGAGGTCTTTGATTCCCATATCGACAGCGATCTCAAGACCCGCTACTAAAGCTTCATATTCAGCCTCATTGTTTGTCCTTGGCTCTGTTAAGGAAAGGGCGAAACCCATTATTCCTCATTGCGGAGTCACGAAGATGAGGCCCACCCCGACTTTGATTATAGGAGCGTTATGCTTTCGCTTCTTCATGGAAGATGCTCCATCGAAGTATAGTTCCCATTGGAAATTATTTTCTTCCTTCTCCCCTTCGATTGTATCGAACGCGTGTTCATCTGGCAATTCACAATTTTAGGGAGAATCGGCTGGTATCGGATGCTCAGCGAGAAAGTCGGCGAGGGCCTGACCTTTCACTACCTTGAGGGGTCGATATGTTATCGAGAACTCCATCAAAAGGAGGGCCCATTTGGCTAACATTCCTATTAGTATGGCTCTTGACATCAGATATTTGAGAGGATCCACCTTTGATATGAGATAGACCTCATGTGCCAAGGCATAGTGCCTGAGCTTCGTTATCGCAAAGATCAGCGCTAGACAGTGCTTTTCAATGGAGTGGTAGTTGTTTTCTACCCCAGGAGTACTCGACTCAAATAGTAGAGAGCTCTCTCCTTCCCTTGGTCATTCTTATGTGCCCATAACGCGCCTAAAGAACCTTCCAGGGTTGTTGTGTACAGGATGAATGGCTTTCCCTTAACCAGAGCGGTCAACACCGGCGGATTTTGTAGGTATTTCCTAATCTCGTCTAGTGCGTTTTGGCATTTGTAATCCCAGACGAACGGGGTCCGCTTCTTTATCAGGTGACTGTAGGGACGGTATTTTCCGGAGAGGTTGGCTATGAACCACCGGATATATGCGAGCTTTCCTTGGAGAGACCGCGGTTGTTTGAGAGTTCTTTGCGTGGGCATTTTCATAATCGCCTTGATCTTTGATAGGTCTATTTCGATGCCTCGGTGTCATATAATGAATCCCAGGAATTTTCTTGAGGAGACCCCAAACGCGCATTTCAGAGGATTCATCTTTAGATTGTTTTTCTGAAGGCGCTGAAACACTATGTTCAGATGTTCCCAGTGCTCCTCGTACAATTTACTTTTCACCACAAGGTCGTCAATGTAGTATTCGATAACCTCATGTATAAGATCATCGAAGATCTTCGTCATGGCCCTCTGGTAGGTAACACTAGCTTTCTTCAGACTTAAGTGCATCACCTTATAGCAAAATATATCAAACGGAGTCCGAAAAGAGGTATGCTTTTGGTCTTCAGGATGCATTTTTATTTGGTTGTATCCTGAGGATCCATCCATGAAGGAGAAGACCTCATGGGTAGACGTGTTATCGATCAATAGCTCAATACCAGGCACTAGGAAGTCATCCTTCAGGAAAGTTTTGTTAAGGTCCCGAAAGTCCACGCAGATATGCACTGTCCCATTTTTCTTCATCACTCGAACAATGTTGGCAATCCAGCCGGGATATTGAAATTATTGGATGAAGCCGGAGTCAATTAGTCTCTTGACTTTGGCATTGATACTCATCTTGAGTTCGAGCCACATTCTTCTTGGCGCCTGTTTAACTGGCTTAACGTCCGGCGATATAACCAGTTTATGCACCGCTATCTTTGGATCTAGTCTCGGCATCTCGGAATAGTTCCACGCAAAGCAGTCTTTATATTGCATGAGTACATTTTTTAAAGTAGCTACCAGCTCACTGACGAACGTTGGCCTTGGATCATTTTCCGTCCCCAAGTCAATTTTCTTTAGATTTTCCGCTGTGGTGTGTATCCCATCCTCCAGTTCTTTTGGCGCCGGTGAAAACTCTGAGATCACCTCCTCCTCGTCCTCATTTACGAAGCACTTGAAAAAGTCATCCCTATTTTCATGCTCTTCCTCCTTTGATAGTGTTATCATGTGGCAGGTATGAGTTCGTTTCCAAGCCCGATGTTGATCTGGCCCTACTCTCGCGATATAGGTTGCTTTTGGTTCATGCTTTCACGGTGGGGTTACCCTCCAGCTGTCGGATAGAGCGAAACTGCTTTATTGATACTGGTCTTCAACCCAGTCTTTGAAGGTAAAGTAGTCTTCAAGAGGATGTCCTATTGCTCGATGGTAGGAGCAATAATCCGGGCGATGGACCTCATCTATCTGTTCAGGGTACCGAGGCTCCGGGAGCGTCATCATTTGATGCTTAATGACAAGGTTGAATATTTTTCTTATCTTTTCTTCGGGGAAAGAGTATTCCCGTCCTATCTTCTTTATAAAAGACGGGTTCCAGCTGACCTTTTCTTGATTGCGTGGCTTCTTGGATCCACTTTGCTATTTCCGAGCGTCATTCTCATTCTTCACTTTGTTACTGCCTCTGTTTCGGGCTTTTCCTTTGTCGTGAGAACGTACAGCGGCTAAGGGTGAAGGGCATCGCAATTTTCCTTTTCCGCAGACCGCTGAGTGAGACGCTGAGTCCTGGCCTTCTCGTAAATGGCCATTTCGCGGTTGTGGACATCCCGACCCTTTTGACCTTCTTCTCTTATTTGCTTGTCAACTTGTTCTTCGAACGACGGACTTGACGCTCTTACAGTAGGATTTTGCTCCGTTCGAACGCCGCAGCTATCTGGAAAAACATTACTATTTATGGCGCGACAGCCATAGAATCTCTCCCGTTTCTCAGACTGAACATATCCGAGCCCGATTGTTTCCATCTTCCCGTTGGGCATTCTTTGTTGAGTCCCGGGGACGTCCCAGATCTTATTGTAGAACTGGGTTTGTCGAGCGGTTTGTTTGAAGGGTATGCCTTGGCGTCTTAACAGCCTTTTCAATCCCTCTGCGTAATATCTGGGAAAACAGATTTGTTGAAGCCTGTCAAGTACAAAATCGGCGCTATGCTAGACTTCTTTTTCCACTTTGGTCTCCGTAGATTGATAGAAGAGGTTTACTTTTTCACCTCTTCGCTTAGGAGGGACGTAGAAAGTTTGCAGCTCTAGTACGCTGTATTTATCAAGCGCATCAAGTTCTTTATAATGCCATGGCGGAACCATGGTGATTTTTAAACTCTGATCGGTTCCAGTAATGGTTTGTGCTGACGGGCGAGTGGAGAACACGACGTTGATCTCGTCTTCAGAGTTATTGACAAAGACCAAAACAGGATTAAATGGTCCGGCCTGTTGCACTAGGGTTGCCCCGAGTATACTATTCCTCATCTTCCTTGGTGTCACTCCCAAATACCGGGATGGTGGCGACGGCTTTTTGTTTATTCTCCGGCTTATGACATCTTTCCGTGTCTTTGAAGTCCGGTAGGAAGTACTTTGCGTCTTCATATTTTTGGACTTCATTTACGGAGAATGGATTTAGCTCCCCCGTAACGGTCGAGGCCGTCTTTGAAACATTTCATACACTAGTGTTGTGTAGAAGGGATGACATTGTATTCGTGTAACCAAGGCCAGCCGAGCAGGGCGTTGTAGCAAGTCTTGGCGTCAATGACATGAAATTTGATGTCGGTGATGAGCAACCTAAGGCTTAGTGTCAATATTATGGACCCAAGCATCCGTGACGACTGCGAGTCGAACCCGGATATGGTAATTTTGTCTCGAGCTAGGTGCTGAACGTTCATGCAGATCTCCTTCAGCATTTTTACGTTGAGAAGGTTGACAGAGGACCCGTTGTCGACCAGGATCTTCCATATCTTAATGTCATGGCAATACCCGGTAACATATAGAGGACGGTTGTGCTCCCATGTTCCGAGGAGAAGATCTTCATCACCGAATGTGATGTCAGCTCTATGAACCTCCACCAGCTCGTCCTTCATCTTTTCTTTTGTAAGGAAAGCTTGGAACTGATCGGGCTCCTATAATGCTCTGATCAGAGAATCTCTTGCTTCTTTAGACGGGAAGAGAGCATCCAATATGCTCAGTTGTGAGGGTATCTTCCTCAAATGCGCCAGGACATTATAATCCACCTTGTTTTTCTGAGGCAGGTGTTTGGCTGTGAGCTCTTTGACGACTCTATCATCGAGAGCGATTTCCTCAGGGATTTTTTCTTACCCCTTGTCTCTTTTGCTCAAACCTTTGTTTGTAGGCCCGAGATTCTTTTCAGGCAACGTACGGTTACGCAACTGAATGTTCTCACAGTTCTTCTCGTCTTCTTCTTTTTCGAAGGTGGATTTTTTGAAGAGAGGGCCGAGGGTCATTTCTTCCTCAGAATCGCTCCCAAATGTACAAACTTGAGATTTTCCTTTTGTCGAACTGGTATCAACTATATGACAATTGTCAGCCGTTCTTTCACGTTCGTCTGTCGCGCTTCTTTGCTATCGATGGGTTTTCCACCTCATCTACTTGAAGTGTTGTCGATGAGCAACTTATCCTTGCCACCACTTCTTGAAGGCATTGCACTCTTCGGTGGGGGGTGTGACCCTCCGATGGTATAAGCAGTAGTTCGGATGTACATCCGTTTCGTCAAGGCATATGATCCCGGGAGTATTTTCTACGAGAGGGGGCAGCTTTATTCCAATTGACAGAGGTTTGGCGAACCGCTTCTCTTCCTTGATCCTGCTCTTGTTTGTAGCAGGTGTGCTTTGGCTTGGCTGGAGTGCTTTACGACTCATCCTAACCGCAGCTTTTCTAGCCTCACGTCGACGCTTGGCCTTTTCGTATATGGACGTTTCACGTTCTCGGTCAGCTTTGCTCTTTGAAAGGCTTCGTTTAGCAGCCTGTCAATTGGGTCTTCTGGCAATTCCGGGGATTTTAGCGCTGATCCTGTCCCCAGTTCTTCTGCATTGTTTTCTAATGCCAAGGGAGCTTCTTTGCTATTTGATGAAAAGTGAGAGACCATGTGGCAACTTGCTACATAGTCTTGGGTTCTTCCTGATGAGTGATGTTCCTCATCATCGTCGCTATCTTCGTTCTCAAGTATATGGTTGATAAACTCTTCGAGGGTGACTGGGGTTCATGCCTTCTGGTTGTACTCCTCTAGCGCGTCGATGTACTTTTACAGGTCCGTGCGCTTGTCGTCAGGCTGCGCGGGCTTCTTGGTCTTCTTCTTTCCCTTCGAAGACATTGAAGGCTTTGAAGAGTTCCTAGACACTCTAATGAGGTCTCACAAGGCATCGAACATGCCATTTTACAAAAATATGGTGCCGAGAAACCCTAGTTAACGGATCGTTTGCTAGAAAACTAGGCGAAAAGTAAAGTAGTTAACACTTAACTAATAGGATATCGGAAATACAACCTTTGTAGATCCGGTGCTCCACCTCCATAGCTCCGCAACGAGGTCCTCTCCGCTGTCCAAATCAAATCCGGGCTCAAGCGTCGGCTTCGTCGGAGAATGGGCAAGCTAGGTCGTCGATGTCCATGCCGAAGATGATCTACGTCGAGACATCGAAAGATCAAGCTCCACCTTCACCAAGTCATGAAAACTTGTGAAGGAAACACACTCTACTACTTGGCAAGAGGTAGAGGATGAAGAAATAGGAAGTGGGTACACTTTAGAATTGGATTTCTCACTCTTAATCATCAATCACCATTGATGGACCTTAGGTTTTCTTCTTGAGTTGAAGGAAGAAGAAGAAGAATAATGATAAGATAAGTTAATTCCAAAAGAAAAGAATTATCGATTCTTATCATAAGTGAACCATGGTAAAGTGTAGAGAGCTAATCATGGTTAAAGGAATGGTTAGGGTCAAACTAGAGACAAAATGGTCACTTAGTCAAAAGATCTAGAAGCTTCAACTAGAATCCAAAATTAGCAACCATTTCATTTCATTTTCTTTTATTCATTTATCACAAAAAGAATAAATGAATAATTAAGAAAATAAAACCCTAAACATAAACACAACCATGGTCCAAACTTTACACTTAACCAAAGTGGTATGCATCATCAAACATGATACAAACATGTGCACATAAACATATCGCATATACAATGCGCACACCCGAGCGAGAAAATCCATCTTAAGTAAACCGATACTAGTTGATGCAAAGCAATATATCAAATATATAAATATGCATTAAATCATTAAATCAACACTTGATTCAATGATCCGGTCATGTCGCACACAACCGACTAGTATACAATGTATCGGCTTATCGAATTAACGCTTGAATCGATAACTAGGTTATATCGCATACAACCATTCGATACATTCATCGCGAGAATGAAATACGGTATCACATACACGCATTATTCTCGGTCCCGCACATATCTCATATGCGCTCCTATTTCGTTTCGCTTGAGCCAGGAAACCTCTGTGTAGGACTCTAAAGACTCGTCAATACGCCGGCAGCAGATGATGATCATATCAAACACCCACAAGCCGCAAGCGGTCTGCTAAACGTAACGGCCACCCGGGTATTGAGCGATCTGAAGATCGACGAGCAAGCCCGCTCACACTCCAGTGAATCCAACCAGTAACACTACCGTACAGTCCGGTTTGATCGTCTGATATGTCGCATATCTTGCCTAGGTGTGGTAAACGTCAGACCCCAATAGCTCGATAAGTCGTGTCGATATGAGGTCTATAACAATTCGAGAAACTACTGGTAACACTTACCAGTAAATCTCAGCAACCCTGGCCAGGGATTTCCTGTTATAGCCAATCGAACACAGCGCAACATCAACTCCCTATACCGGGAGAGACGAATCCCCTCCTATCGCTCATTGCCTCCATATGACTCGGGACTGTACCCAAAAACCACCGTTTTGCACGCCCTCTTGGATGTGGTAAGATGGAAATCAAAGCACAGTGGGAACCACACAAGACTTTATGACGATCTCGGGTCAACAGACTACTCTGTACCAGTGTCACCAGAGAACTGCCATCTGACGTGAGGTATAATACCATCTGGGAGTTCTCGGCGAGTCCGTCCAGTGTACCCAGTCTCTACTGAGCACCCGCATATCATCTCTGATGTCAAACACCAATGGATATGGGATCATCCATCGCCCATCTGTATGGGTCGAGAAGGTATACGCTAGTTTACTCTGGTATATCGATGCCCCGTCTCGATACACCCACGACTAGGGACTTTGAAGGATGTACTTATGGACTACCATGTCCCCACTAGTATGATCCGCATCATAGTCCAGGTAGTCAAGTACAGATCCTAAGGGCTTTACCAACATGTAACAGAGAGACAATCAGCATACACGTTAAGGTAAGGTGTAACCAGATAGCATACTATCATGTCGAGCAAGAAAGTCCTCCCTATATATGTCCCAGCATCCACTACAATATACATCCTATGTACAGTAATGGCCTCTAGGGCATACATATAACTAACAGGCTTGACCTGGGTGTTTTGTCCATCGTTAGCAGTTTTCAGTGTGGGACGCGGTTTCAGCATCCCCTCAATGATCTCAGGCTCCAGCGGGCTTTTCCACCTGATCGCTGGACATGCTTGAAAATCCTTCAGTATTCTTTTGGTTTTAGCTGAAAGGACAACTTCCCACGGAGCTTCTTCCACAAATGAGCATGATGCCCCCAACGTATCCACCTTTTTAGGAGCGTGCCTCTGTGGCGGGTTCACCCTCCAATTCACGGAAAGTGCAAATTTCCCCCGTTGATACTGGTCCTCGATCTAATTTTTAAAGATATAGCAATCTTCAATTGCGTGGCTCACCATTCTGTAATAGGAGCAGTAGTTGGGGTTGTTGACATCACCGGGCCGTGGCGGTCGTTTTGGGTCTGGCAGAGTGATGAGTTTGTTACGCATGCCAATTCGAACAATCTCTTCATTTTATCACGGGAAAACGAGTAAGCACGTCTTAGCTTCTCTTCCAGGGATTGGCGCGGGCACGTGTTATTTTGGCGAGCAATCGGTTTCGGGTCACTTGGTCGTTGTTGAGTATTGGCAACAAAGGACACTTTCCCTTTACCCTTTGCATTCCGAGGGTCCATTTTTGAAGATGAAGGCCCGTGGCCTATCTGGTCCATCTGGGCTAACTTGTCGATCAGAGCCTGGAAGGTGGTCGGCTTAAAGAACTTCATAAACTGGGACACAGTCGCCTGAGGATCTAGAGTCTTATGAACATGCCCACGGCCAGAGCTTCTTCAATGCATTGTTCGCATTTTGACCATAGGTTCTGCCACCGGATTACGTATTGAACCCAGGTCTCTCCCGGCTTTACCCTGGCGTTGATTAACACCGTGATCGTGATGCGCTTGCTTGCCCTGGTGAACCGCTGCGTGAATAGAAATTCCATATCCACAAATGTTTTAACGGAATCATTTGGGGAGCTTCGAGTACCATTCAAACGCCGTTTCTAACAGGCTGCCAATGAACTGGCGAAGCAGCAATTTGTCATCGCCTCCAATATTGCTGTATAAAGCTCTGAACTGAGTGACATGCTGATGCGGGTTGCCTATTGCTTTGTACACATGGAATTTGGGGATCGTATATCCCGGCGGGTATTTGATTTGATTGAAATAGCCTGGGTACAGTCGCCCGGTTCAGATGACTTGGCCAGCCGCTTCACATGCCTGATGAGCTCGTATTTGTTGAGCTATGTAATCATCAAGGGCAGCTTTGGAGATCGTTTCCTCCCTGACTGTTGATAAAGCTGGAAGAGGGTTTGATGTTTCCCTTCTGTCGTCCTCGATAATTATCGGCAGGTCTTCAGCTGGAGGTTCTGGTTGGATTATCATTCCAACCATGTCTTGGAACAGGAGCGCCATCTGTTTTATATTAGCAGCCTGTTCTGTGACCTCCTTATCCTTTCTTTCCAGTACCCTTCGCAGGAACTCTGTATCGGTCTCCTGCTCCTGGCGCTGTTCAGACGCAGCTTCCGGGCTTTCTTTCTGCCTGGTGAGTGCTGCCATTTTCGTCAGAATCTCCTGGAGCTTTTGTTGCTGCTCCTGAGCTTTTGTCAACGACTGAGTTTGCGGCCGATGATCCACAGAAGCATGGCTTTCCTCTTTTCCGGAGGTCATGTAAACCGTGTGCACGATCATGACCCCGACTTGGGGCGTTTGGATCCATCACCTTTGGGATTTGCCGCCAGTGGTGGGAGATTCTCCGGCCTTCTCTTTTTGTGGGAAGTCGAAGTTGAAGGAGCCATTGTAATAGGCGCATGTGTGAAAGAAGTCCCTCGCTGTATAGTGGAGGGATGATGATTTTCCTCTTGTCGAACCTTCATTTTCTCCGGTTGACGAGAGTAGTTCTTGTTAATCACGGAATCTTGGACTTTCCGCCAGGCCCTGTTGATTTGGGAGGACGGCCGCTGAGGGCGCTTCTCCGCCTTTGCCTACATCATATTTTCAGCAGGAAGTGGAGATTTCTTCAACACTGCGGTTAGGGTGTTCTTTCACACCCTCCTAAGCAGATCAAAGCTGTTCCCGGTTGGAACAACAACGTCAATCTCCACCATTGGAGCTAATGCGCCGGAATCTGTTCTCCGCCGAAAGAAGCGATCGGGACGTTGGGACGTCCAGCCTGAATTCTGGGGGCTGATACTATTTGGATTTATCCGTCCACCTCTTCGAAGATGCCAAGTTGATTTATGGCACCGTATATCGGAGGTTTGGACAGATGCGGCCGTTGTAGCAGATTTCGTCAGATTCCCCCTCGTTTATGGGGGTTTTTTTGATTGTGGGGACGCTCTTCCCTACAGACGCAAGTCCCTGCAGTTAATTACGTTACCGCATCGCGATAACCACTTTCTTCTGCTCCAGAAGTTCACTTCGTGTCGTGTGTGTTTGTTTTATTTTTTTTGGTTGCCCGTGAATTGTATACAGAGACTAATTTATGTCGTCGCCCGTAGGGCGTGGATTAGTTAAAATCCGTATATTTTTAGATTTGGGTTTGGGTTGATTTAAGAATCGTTGATCTGTTTTGAGATCAAGATCGACTTAAATATATACGAGCAATTGGGGGCTCGATTGGTTTTTTGTTAATGATACGTTAGTCCAATTTGAGACTAAGATCCACTTAACAGGGCTTTAGGATCATTTTTGTTTCAGATCCAACAAAAGAGCATTTGGGCTCTACTGTTTTAGTTTGAGGACATTTCGGTCCGTTATCGCCATTTTGGAGGCGAAGTTCTAGTTTGAGCACGTCTCGGTCCGTTGATCACCATTTTGGAGATGAGATTTTAGTTTGAGAACATCTCGGTCCGTTGATCACCATTTTGGAGGTGAGATTTTAGTTTAAGGACATCTCAGTCCGTTGTTGCCATTTTGGAAGCAACGGTTAGTTTAAGGATGTTTCGGTCTGTTGATCACCATTTTGGAAGCGAAGTTATAGTTTGAGGACGTCTCAGTCCGTTGACGACTTGCGCACACGTGTATTTGTTACGTGGCAAAGTGAACAGTGTTGATATGGAATTTACCCAATTTGAGGCACGATTTTGATTTGAGGCGTGCACGTTAATTTGGATGTGTACCAAAGAGTTTTTGGTTGTCGGGACCCACCACCTTTCTGAAGACGTTGAAGAATTACAACGACATATATCAGAGGTGTGGAGAGATGCACCCTTAAACTAAATCCCGTATTTGAGGAAAAAGATCATGGTGGATCATCTAAGAATCATTAGTCATTTTTTAGACTAATATTATCTTAGGAGATATGGGATGGATATCATTTTGGATATCATTAGTTGAAAGATCATTAGTCATGTTTGGGACTAAGATCAATTTAGGAATGATGAGAACAGAGGGGCTCAGTTGATTGGAATCGAAGAGGTTTTGACTTTGGAAGGACTTAGCCAATTTGGGCTAGGTCTGGGTCTCCATGATTACTCAACAGTGCTAAGCAACAAGACATACAATGCTCACGTGCGTTTCACATGATCCAGTGTTAAACACTAGAGTTCTGTGGTGCTCATATGACACACGTGAGGCCTTCAAATATGGGCACTGCCCATTTATTTCCCTTTTTTTTATATAAATGCTAAGCACTTGATTCATGTGGCGCTCACGTGTGGAACACGTGAGGAACCACAAATATGGGCGCTATCCATATGGCTAGAGTTCTCGTGCAAAGCACATGGCTGTCTCTCCTTTTTTTATTGGGGTTCTTCAACATTCACGTGGGAAACACGTGAGAAAGTTTCAGTTGTTCTCTTCTTTCATTTGAAGCATTCACATAGGAAACACGTGAGGCTTCAGGATAGTGCTAAGCATTAATTCTGGTTTTGATGATTTTAGATCATCATCACTGTTTTTCCTTTTTAATAGAAGAACTAAGTTCTTTATATATATATAGGGTTAAACCTTAATTTTTGGAGGAATTAAATTCCTATAGGTTATCGTTCTTCTTTTCTCCTCTTTTTTTTTATATATAACTCAATTCTTTTCCCCTAAGTTTTGAATCTGCAGAGCAGAATCCCCTCGATGAGAATTAAATTCTCAACTTATCGGGAGATTTGCTTATGCAAATCTCAACCAGAGAAAGAACTAAGTTCTTGCATGAAGGGTTAAACCCTTAGAGATGCAAAAGAGAGACAATATGATTTCTGAGTTTTGTTTTCTTTTTACCTAGGGTTTCAATTAAACAAGTCTTCTTCTGTGAGAATTAAATTCTCTATTTCTTTTTGAAGTTTTTCTTTCTTCTTCTCTTTTTTTTAAAAGCTCCTGAGGGGGTTCCTCTGTTTACTCTCTATATCCAAGACTTGAAGTCTTTGGTTCTTTATATAGTAGAGCCAAATTTGTTAATTAGTCTGGAGGAAACCTCTCATTGAGAGATTCCAATTAATTTGGGGAATTTTGCCCACCATTGTATCTTTGATCCAAGGGTTTCTCTTTTACAGAATATATTTTTCTTATTTTTAACAAGATTGGGGAAATATTTTCTCATATGTAGAATCTTATTCTGTAAAATAATGATTTTTTAACCATCATTGGATTTTTAATCCAAGGGTGCTCGGTTTAACAGAGCACAATCTTTCTTTGTTTAGAAAGATATGGAAAATATTTTCCATCTCATGAGATCTTTGATCCACCAACTTTCTGTTTAACAGAAAATATCCCTTCTTAATAGAATTTAATTCTATGCTTAATCACCAATGGATCTTTGATCCAATGATTTCTTGTTGAGTGAGGTTTATTTAGTTTTTCAACTGTTTGATTGCAGCGTCTATATGCTTCGTATATAGGCGCTCACGTGTTTAACACGTGAGGCTTATTTAGCCTATAGTTTGATGGCAACACCTATATGCTTTTCATATAGGCATGCACGTGTTTAACACGAGCTTGTCAGTTGTTTGATTTGTAGCGCCTATATGCATTGCATATAGGCGCTCACGTGTTTAACAAGTGAAGGTTATTAAGCCTGTTTGCGGCGCTGTTTCCCCAATAAAAGAGCAAAGCTCTGTTCAAAATTTGAAAGGCAGCGCCTCACGTGCCTTGCACGAGAGCGCCAGCGCCAAGAGTTAAAAACTCTGAGGCAGCGCCTCACGTGCCTCGCATGAGGGCGCCGACGCCAGAACTACAATCTCTCTGTTAAACAGAGCCATTGGATTTAAGATCCAACGGAGATGATAAATCATCAAAATACAGAATTAAATTCTGTTAAGGAATTATTCCTCAAATTTTTCTAAACAAGAAAGATTACTCTCTTTAAAACAGAGTACCGTTGGATTAAAAAATCCAATGGTGATTAAAAATCACCTATATACAGAAAAATTTTGTATGAGAAAATATTTCCCTAATCTTGTTAAAACAAGAAAAATATCTTCTGTAAAACAGAAGTCCTTGGATCAAAAATCCAACGGTGGATAAAATCCCCAAATCAATCAGGATCTCTCAACGAGAGATTTCTTTAACTAAATCAACAGATTAGCCTCTACTATAAAAAGAACCCAAGACTTCAAGTCTTGTATAGAGGAATCCCCCCATAAACTTCAAACTTAAAAAAAAAGCAAGCAAGAAGAAAGCTCTAAGAGGGAAGAAAGGAGAATACCTCTCTTCGAGGTAAATAAAATAATAGCGATCAAAGTATCTCATCTGCATATCCAAGGGTTTAACCCTTATAAAAGAACTTGGTTCTTTCTCTGGATCTGAGATCCATGAGACAAGTATCCCACAAATGAGAATTTAATTCTTATAGGGATGAACTTGTTCTTGGCGATCAAAGATCCAGAAAAGAACAGAGAATTGAACACTTCAGAACAGAATATACGAAGAAAACCCAGCGCCGATCACCTCACGTGCCCCTCACGTCGGCGCTGCTCAATAAAGAGTGCTTAGCACTCAATAGTTGACGCTCAGCGCCAAGCGCCTCACGTGTCCCTCACGTAGGCGCTGTGTTGGCTATAGTGCCCTCAAGTCAATTATTGGATCCCTGGCACGTGATTGCAATGATTGAGGGAGGACCTATACTGGTAGAACAGTCTTACTCGAGATGATAGTATGCTATCTGATTTGTCTTTATCATCATGTACATGCTTCAGGTGACATTACAGATCACTATTACATGTTGATAGATCCCATAAGATTCTTGCTTGACTGCTAGCAATGGTAGTACAGTTTGGATTTATTTGTACATTTGATATTGCGGGGCGAGCATCCGACATGTGGACTGTTGTCACTGCTCGTTTGTATATTATTTGTTTGGGGCACGACTGGGTTGAGGTCGATGTCACCGTTGTACATATTCTTTTCTTTTCTGTACTAGGATTACCCCACGGTGGAATGCACGGTTAGCTGGGTTCTAGAGGGCAACGGGCCTGTATTTCATGGCATTGAGACGGAGGGGGCCTCACTCTAGAATTGGCGGGCTATTCGCCGCACTCGCAGGGGGTACAGGTTGACCCAAGGAGGGGTGCTCAAGTTACCGGATTCCGTGAAGTGCCGGGTAGCCTATTCACATTGATGATGGGGGTTGCCTCACTTCTGGTTTTGGCGGGTGAATTGCCGCGCTCGTAGGGGTCTAGGTTTTCATTGCACAGGCTATTCACACGACCAGAGGAACATCGGGTTTCACTTGCGGCTCAAAGGAAACCCGGGGCTCCCAGATTATCTGTTTTGTTCTGTGATGCTTATCGTTTATCTGTGATGTTGCATTTATCATTCCTGGAGCGATTATTATATATTGTTATATATATATACTAGTAGATGTTGTATATGTTTTACACCCGCGCTAGTCCAGCCCCCGCTCTGTCGTTAGTTAAGTAACCTAACGGGTGATGACGGGGCCCAGTGGCTAATGCGGATGGCATATACGTACATCATATTTTCGTTCTTTTCTGGTGTGATTAATTGATGGGACTGCGTTGATTCTGATCAATGCAAGGAAAACATACCTATTCGATGTTGTTGGAACAATTTTCAAAAGCTGTTATTACAAGGGCATTTTCTTTTGTTTTGCACAGCGGTATTCGGTTATGAATATCCAGCACCTCAATCGATGAGGCAAGAGCCGAGATCCCTTCACCGGGAGTGACCTCTTGGGAAGAAGTTTGCGTCAGGGTAATAACTTCACTATAGTCGATTACTTTTTTGCTTTACATTGTGGTATTCGATTTGGAATATCCTGCACCTCATTCCACGAGGAAAGAGCCGAGATCCCTTCACCGGGAGTGACCTTTTTAGCAAAGGTTTTCGCCACTATATATTTGTAAAAAGCTATCCGGTTCCTTCAACGATATCAAGTTCATTACGTTAAAGGTTTTTCGCCAAAAACCATTCGCAGCCCTCCGTCATTTCAGACGGGTAGCACTTTGTATTCATGCTATGTTTGTTGACCTTCGTCAAGGCAAAGTGTATGGTAGCTGTTTGTTACTTTTCTGTTGCATATATAAATGCGTTGGTTTGGGAAAGTTGTACAACTTTGTTGACCTTCGTCAAGGATGAGTACAGGTAGGTTCAAATTAACCTGGACAATGACGGGTAGAATTTGACATGTGACTTATAATTTGTTGACCTTCGTTAGGTCATAAGAGCATGGGGTAAAAATCACATCAGGAGCTTCAAACATACAAGAAACTTAACAGGCATGCGCATACCTTCTGGAGTGTGATAACTTGAGTGGATTCCATCAAGTTATCATGCGATGATAGTTGGACCCCGATTCCCACCGATGAGTTGGTTTACTCCTCGGGTGATTTTAGATGATCCCGACTAATTCTTCTTTCAGGTTTGGAGGAGAATTTGAAGATACAGTGGGAGACATCCTGATTAAATAAAGTGATTAACCATTCTGATTTAGGTTAGAGTGTACGCTGAGTGTTTCTTTTCTCTCTCTTTGGCAGCGACCATGGCCCGACCCTAGACTACAACTCATAAACCAAGTTAACCGAACCTTCTTAAAACACACTGGCTTTTGGATTGACAGAATTGCATACTTCATTGCCACTCCTACTTTTACCCTTTACTTTTCTCTGGAACATTCCGTATCACTACGAAGATCATCATTTATTGGATATGACCATCGTATAGTTACATACGAACTCAAAGAAACTTGTTTCAGATTCGAGAATGGTTTCCGGTTTTGGAGAAATTGAATAGGACTATTCAGTTGTCTTTTCCTTTTACCTTCTCTCAAGTTGTGAAGGCTCCTAGGATTAAGAGAGATCACACCTATTACGCTTATTGGATAATCTTCTTTCAAACCATAGGCAGGTATCGAAAAGTGGGAAAGGAAGAAAACCAATTAGCCTAAGTGTGGTGTATAGAAGGTAATAAGTAAAGACAAATAAAGGGATTATAAAGCAGGCAAAGTAAATTGCGACTGCTATCATTCATGACGAAACCACGTATATCATCACCACTCCTACTTCACCTTTGAATTTCTCCAGATCACCTCATATCACTACGAAGATCTACATTTATTGGATAATCCATCGTATAGTTACATACGAATTCGAAGGAACTTATTTCAGTTCGAGAATGGATTCAGGTTCAGGAGAAATAGAATAAGGATTATTCAGTTGTCTTTTATTTTTACCTTCTCTCAGGTTGCGAGTGCTCCTAGGATTAGGAGAGTACACTTATTACGCTCATTGGATAGTCTTCTTCCAAACCATAGGCTGGTGTCGAACGGTAGGGAAGGAAGAAAACTATTTAGCCTAAGGGTGGTGTACATAAGGTAATGAGTAAAGACAAATAAAGGGATTTGGAGAAATGGCAAGGAAATATATGGTCACAGTCATGAATCTGGATAATGGAAGAGGCATTACTAGGAATAGCCGGCTACCCCATCGAAACATTTTCATGTTTCAGTTTCACTGTGAGTTGTTAATTGAAATCTGATTTCCCAATTAGATTCTTACTCCAGGGTATGTATTTACCAGGTTTGATTCTCACATCTGTTTTACAGATGATGAGTGGAAGTAAGATATTGGGAATTAGGTGATTATATCCTCATTATATCGGAATTCGTTGTAATTGGTAATATTGAGGAAAATCACCTGGGTTTTTGCCGGACGGAAAATATTTGGTTTTGAATATCCGTAGTTATGCACCAGTTTCAAACTGATATATCTGTAAGTTTATTTTATAAAGTGAGATATAACTTTTTGAAATTATGTCTGTGACATTTACCTATATCAGTTGATGGTTAGGTAAGGAGTATTCAACAACGGTGTAATTCTTCTTAACCATACTACAGTTTTCAACTTACGACGCACAGGGTTTGAGTTATTGAACTCAGAGGACTTATACAAAGTATTGTATATTGTCCAATATCCATTAGGACAAATGGGTTGGTACTCGTACTATATTCTGTTTACTTGTGACTTCTTTAGTTTTTAGACAAGTATTTCGTAGAAATACAAGGTCCAAGTTTTGAGAAGTTATAGGTACAAGAATAAAGTAGAGAACCATGTGTTGCAAGTATCGAGATTCTTCAAGGTGATCGAAGATGTAGATACTTGTGTTTGGTATTCAGTTGATAGTAATGGTTTTGAGAACTTGCTTCTCTTTCAGGTTACTCATATCTGGATGCACTCCTAGTTGAGTAATGCTGATCGGCCTCTCTCCATTTAGTTGACATGCACTGGAGACTGCTGCATGATTTGAATATGATTCCAATTAAATTAGTGCCTCTGTTTCTATATTGTATATAGAATGGTTCATATCTTAACGATGTTAAGGTTATTGGAGTTGTCCGGCTTATGCTTGAAACCAGACTCTGGATAAACTCAAGGCACTATTCAGTAATGGCTGTTTTTGTGTTATCCCGGGCTCTGTCGAAGGATAACTTTCTACCATTTGGAAGATCAATAGTGATATTGTTCTTGACTCGCCATAGTTTTAGCAAAATGGACTTTTTCAGAAAACAGTAGTGGGGGTATGGTAGAACTGGAAGTGATTCCAGAACCACAAACGATTACTAAAAATTTAATAGAACCTAAATATTCAATCGGGTTTGACATTCCATTAGCCACTCCGCGGATATGGTGGGTAACCTCAGGCGCCCGAGAGGTACTTTGGTACCCTCAAAGACGGTAACAGTGAGCTTCTTGTTTACCCAGACTTGCCATTACTGTTATTCTAGACTATGAAACACGGCAGGAGGATGAGTATAGCGTCGTTCTAAACTAGCTTTAGAGGTGCACATGTATATGACTCTGCCAGAAGGTTGTTGTAGTCAGTGGGAGCAGCAGAAGCATAGTGGACAAGTAGCTTATGTCTATTTATAGACTAAAGCATATATGGCGGAGATAGATCATCTATTTTTGATGTGACAGTCTTAGGTTTTGACTTCATCAGAATAGGAGATGGATCTGTTAAGAAGGTAGTAGGGTGTGATGTCCTGGTATTTGAATGACATGCACTTTATGGGAAGTGAAATTCCTACACTACGATCGGTTATACTGTGGTTGTCACACAATGGTTTCTCCACATAGGATATGGATATTATATCAAGCATTCTGGTTACTAGATCTATGGTTTTAGATCTAGATTTTGGTAGTTTCCCAATCTGGGTACTTTGACACTATTCTAAAGGTGTTTTAGAATGGACGACTCCTGGCATGGTGGTGTACCTGCAGGTGATCGAGTCACCCTCTCTAAAGGTGTCTTACAGACTAAAGGGGAGAGGGATGTGAATGATTGGCATATCACTTGGTTAGGAAATTGAGTCAATCATGAGATGTCAAGTACCACACCAGATATTGTTTTTGCACTAGTTGCAATAAGTTTATATATTAATCCAATTCTGGAGAAACGTTCGGAAGCAGTTTATGAACATAAGTGGATGTTCTAGGGATTTGATAACGGGAGCCTCCTTCGGGAGACGGTTATCATTCCAGGCTTCCAAGGTGACCTGGATGACAGAGTAACTGCCAGAGTTATAGTTTTCCCTCTTAACGAGGGGCAGTAGTTTGGACAGGTTGTCCAAGCGGATACTGAGGGAGTCATGGCGCAGGATACTGATTAAATTCTGTGGACGATATAGTCTAAGAAGTTTGCTGGATTTGGAGTTCATTTATGAACTGGTTCCCATCAGATATCCAGACATATTCTAAGACTGGTATTGCTCATTTCGGGAGATGGTTTTCTCCGCGAACTTGAGATAAAGAGAGACATAGAAAGAAACATTGGAGCGGATCCACTCACTGAGGCTATTTCTCGAACGCAATAGTTTTACAAACGAGTTTTCTGAAACTGATTAGTAGAGAAGTTGGGTGTTCGGTATCACACGGGCTGTGAGTATGCGACACCGCAATAATTAGCCTTAAGTGCAAGTGGGAGATTGTTGGCTATGGTGCCCTCAAGTCAATTATTGGATCGTATGCACGTGATTGCAATGATTGAGGGAGGACCTATACCGGTAGAACAATCTTACTCGAGATGATTGTATACTATCTGGTTTGTCTTTATCATCATGTACATGCTTCAGGTGACATTACAGATCACTATTACATGTTGATAGAGCCCATAGGATTCTTGCTTAACTGCAGCAGTATGATGGCGATCATATATGTGGGAGCTGGGTAGTCTATAGGCACATCCTTAAATATCCTTAGTGGTGGGAGTTTCAAGATTGGGCATCGATACTCCAGAGTAGACTAGTGTATACAGATCGAGACCCCGACGAGGGGCGGTGGCCGGTCTCACAATCCATTGGCGTTAGTTTGTTCACGTAAGATGTATACAGGTGCTCGTTGGGTTATAAGTATACCGGACGGACTCACCGGGAACATGCTAGTTGGTACTATACCTATTGTCAGATAGCAATTCCCTAGTGACATGTGTACAGGTTGGTCCATCGACCTGAGATCGTCATTTGTCTTGTGTGAGTTCCCACTGTGATTTGATTACTACCCTACCACGGCTCAAAGGAGTCATGCAAATAGGTTTTAGTTGGGTACAGTCCCGAGCCACATGGAGGCAGTGAGAGGATCGTCAGGGGATTCGTCTCTCCCGGTATTGGGGGTTGATGTCGTGGTGTGCACGGGTGGCCATCACCAGAGATCCTTGGCCAAGATAGTCGAGAATTACTGATTCGGATCAGTAGTTTCTTAGGTGGTGATGGGCTTCATACCGACACTAAATGTCACGTTATTAGGGGTCTAACTTTATCCACCCCCTAGACTCGATATGCGATATTCATAGACGAACAGACTGGACTGTACGGATATTGTCACTATCAGGCTTGTTTCCCCAATCAGAGCAAAGCTCTATTCAAATTTTGAAATTTGAAATGAAGCAGCGCCAGCGCTGAGAGTCAAAGACTCTGATGCAGCGCTCACGTGCAAAGCACGAGAGCTCTAGCGCTAGCAGCGCCAGCGTTGAGAGTCAAATACTCTGAGGCAGTGCTCACGTATAAAGTACGTGAGCGCTAGCGCTAAGAGCGCTGCACTCTAAGCAGCACACCACGTGCAAAGCATATGAACGCTAGCGCTAAGAGCGCTGCACTCTAAGCAGCGCACTACGTGCAAAGCATGTGAGCTCTAGCAATAGAACAAAATGTTCTCGACCCCTAGATCAAAGATCCAACGAACATGATTAAAAATCATCAATTGACCAGAATAAAATTATGTTAAGGAAACATTCCTCAGAATCTTTCCAAACAGGAAAGATTATGCTCTGAAAATCATAGCACCGTTGGATCAATGATCCAATGGTGATTAAAAATCACCAAAATACAGAATAAATTCTGTATGGGAAAATATTTCCCAATCTTGTTAAAAAAAAGAAGATTGCCTTCTGTTAAACAGAAGCCCTAGGATCAAAGATCCAACGGTGGGAAACATCCCCAAATCGATTAGAGAAAAGATCTTTTCAACTAATTCAACAAATCAGCCTTCACCATATAAAGGACCCAAGACTTCAAGTCTTGTATAGAGAGACCTCCCCATAAGCTTTCAAATCGAAAGAGAAAAAGGCAGAGGAACTCCCCCACAAGATTTGAGAAATTTCAAAGAAAAAAGAGCAAGCTCTGAGAAGAAGGACTTTTCTTCAAGGTAAAAACAGAGAGATAAAAAACATCTCATCAGAAAAAGAACTTAGTTCTTATGCTAGATCATAGATCTATAAGAAAACTGTTTTTTACAAAAGAGATCATAACATCTCATTATAAAAGGGGGGATAATTCAATTTTCTTAGGATCATAGATTCATTAAAGGCAAAGCCTTTCACCAAGAATATAAGAGATTGAAATATCTCCTATAAAATAAGAACCTTGTTCTTAGATCCATGAGACAAAGTCTCTTATAAGAAACAATTTAATTCTCAGAGCGCAAAACTGCCTAAAAAGAGCCTTAGCGCTCCAAATTTAAAGAAGCGCTCCGAATCTAGTGCACAACGCTGCAGAGCCCTAGCGCTCCAATTAAAAGAAGTGCTTCAGCGCTCTAAATCTAGCGCAAAGCTCTACAGAGTCTTAGCACTCCAAAATTAAAGAAGCGCTCTGCGCTCCAAGTCTGGCGCACAGCGCCAAGCGCACCACGCGCGCCACGTGCTCCTCACGTGTGCGCTATTTCACAAGAAGCGCTCTGCGCTCATTGTCTGGCACACAGCGCCAAGCGTGCCACGTGCTCCTCACGTGTGCGCTATTTCACAAGAAGCGCTCTGCGCTCATTGTCTGGCGCACAGCGCCAAGCGCGTCGCGTGCTCCTCACGTGTGCACTATTTCATAATAAGCGCTCTGCGCTCATTAACTGGCGCACAGCGCCAAGCGCACCACGTGCTCCTCACGTGGGTGCTAAGAGAACATAAAGTGTTCTTTAAATAAAAGCCCCAGATCCATAATGAATACCCAGCACTCAATATAAAACAAAAAGTTGCCAGGACCAAAGCTCAGCATTGTTAAATGAAAAAGGACCGATCCTAATTAAATGTTCCAATATTTCAACTGAATGGGCCGAGCCCAAGTTGGCCACATGTCTCTAATTCAGATTAATTGAGCCCATATGCTCATAAATCTTTGATCTTAGTCCCAAATTGGACTACAGATCTTCCAACCAATATTGGTTCAAGGGTACATCTCTTCACTCCTTTGATATTTGTCGTTGTAATCCTTCAACGTCTTCAGAGAGGTGACGGGTCCCGACAACCACACATTCCACGGACCGTGGGGTCCTTAAACTCATGGACTATGATATCCTTAAACTTTACAGACTATGATGTCTCTAAACTACCACGGACTGTGAAGTCCTTAGACTCATAGACTATGATGTCTTTAAAATTTACAGACTATGACGTCTTTAAACTGTCACGGACTATGATGTCCTTAAACTTGTGGACCACAATGTCCCTAAACTAAAACAATAAAGCCCAAATGCTCTTTTTTTGGATCTAAATGATCCTGTTGAGTAGATCTTAGTCTAAAATTAGATTAACTTATCCTCAACAAACGTTTAAGTTGATCTTAGTCTCAAATGAGATTAACGATCCTTAAACCCAACCCAAACCCAAATCTAAGAAGATACGGATTTGGACTAATCCACGCCCTACGAGTGACAACATAAATTAGTCTCCGTATACAATCCACGGGCAACCAAAAACAAAAATAAACACACACGACACGAAGTGACCATCTGGAGAAGGAGAAAGTGGTTACCGCGATGCGGTAGAGTAATTAACTATAGGGGCTTGCGTCTGCAGGGAAGAGCGTCCCCACAATAAAAAAACTCTCACAATAAGGGGGAATCTGACAAAGTCTGCTACATCGTCCGCATCCGTCTAAACCTCCGATATACGGGGCCATAAATCAACTTGGCATCTTCGGAGAGGTGGACGGATAAAACCAAATAGCATCTGCCTCCCAATTCAGGATAGATGAACCTACGCGGTTGTGTCTCTCGTATTCGGAGGAGAACAAGGTTCAGTAAGGGTTTCAGGATGAGTTTACTCGTCGGCCTCCCTTTCGCTCAATACCTGGATAGCCATTACGTACAGTTAGTGCCGCTGACGTGCTTGTGGTTAAACCCACTGCCAACGTATTGACGAGTCTTTAGAGTCCCACACAGAGGGTTTCCCTGCTTCGAGCAAAACGTTGTAGAGGCCGTATGGTTTTACGGCAGAGTTCGATCACATAGTGTACTTGTGCACAGATGATGTTCGGACGGATAATACTAGTGGGCTTTGGTTTAAGCCGGATCCTAGTATTATATTATTGGATTATTTTCGTCTCATTGTATTCGTATTCTTTGGAATACGGATGCGGGTATGTATATACAGTTGAGGGGTATTCTTATAATTTATTACAAGATTACTTTTAGATGATTACACCTCATCATGGTTTAGACCTTTTTGGATTAAAAGGTTATTGAGGTGTGGGTTGAGGTGTTTATTGCATTTTTGGTGGCATGGCTAATTAGTGACCCATGGTTACTATTCTAGCATGTTTAGGGTTTTTGTTTGTTGTGAGATTTTGTTGACTTGAGATATTCTTTTTTGACTAAGATATTTTGGAGACATGGACATTTATTTGATGGCTCCATTATTTTTTATCACACTCACACAACAAATAAAAACACAAGCCATTATTCATTTCTTTCTCTCTCTCTTGAGTTGCTCTCAACACCTCATTCTCATGGCATCTTCTTCTTCCTCTAGCTCCACCCAAACCCTCTTATGAGTTGAGAATTCTTGGGTGTTTTGAGACAAATTAATCCTTCATCACTCTCTACTTCATCTACGGTATCTAGAGTAGCAATCTAGTTGCCCTAGTTGCCTCGGATATGAGGTTGGAGCTCGTTGTATATGTAGGGTTCCTAGGCACACTAATGAAGTCTCACAAGTGATCAAACATGCTCAATTCAAAAATTTCCTTGTGCCAACAAACCCTAATACGGATCGTTAACTAGATATATAGGTGATGCGATGTAAGTAAACGAATTTATAGTTAAAGGGAAGGGGCTACAACCTTTGTAGATCCAGTCCTCCACCTCCTAGGCTCCGTGATGAAGTCCCCTCGCTGTCCATATCGGATCCCGGACTCTAGCATCGGCTTCATCGGAGAATGGGCGGACTAGGTCATTGACTACGATGCCGAAGATGATCTACGTCGAGACATCACAAGATCAAGCTCCTACTTCACCAAGCCATGAAAACTTGTGAAGGAAACACCCTATACTACTTGGCAAGAGGTAGAGGATGAAGAAATAGGAGGTGGGTTCACTTTAGAATTGGATTTCTCACTCTTATTCTCAAGTTGCCATTGATGGTGGCATAGTTTCTTCATGTTGAAGATGAAGAAGAAGAAGAAAAGAATATGATAGAAAAATATGATAAGTATATTTAAAAAAGAAAACAATATGATACTTATCATATATTCAACCATGGTTTAGTGTAGAGATTTAACTAAGGTTAGATGAATGGTTAGGGTTAGACATGAGACAAGAATGGTGGACTTGTTCAAAGCTTCAAGAAGCTTCAACAAACAAACAAAACAAGCCACCATTCTTTTCTCTTTATCTTTTTCAAAAGAATGATAAATAAATAAATAAATAGATAATAAGTGAATAAACAAAACCCTAACCACTCTCACAACCATGGTTTAATCTTTACACAAACCCAAGTGAGCATGTATCATCAAACATGATACAAACAAGTGCACAAAAAATATATCACATATACAATATGCATCAAGTGAGAAAATCCTTTTAAAATAAACCAATACTAGTTAATGCAAAGTAATATATCAAATATATAATTATGCATTAAATCATTAAATCAATACTTGATTTAACGATCCGGTCATATCGCATATAACCGACTAATATCCAATGTATCGGCTTATCTAATCAATCCTTGATTCGATAACTAGGTTATATCGCATATAACTAATCGATACATTAATCGCAAGAATGGAATACGGTATCACATACACGCATTATTCTCGGTCCCGCACATATCTCATATGCGCTCCTATTTCGTTTCGCTTGAGCCAGGAAACCTCTGTGTAGGGCTCTAAAGACTCGTCAATACGCCGGTAGCAGATGATGATCATATCAAACATCCACAAGACGCAAGCGGTCTGCTAAACGTAACGGCCACCCGGGTATTGAGCGATCAGAAGATCGACGAGCAAGCCCGCTCACACTCCTGTGAATCCAACCAGTAACACTTACCGTATAGTCCGGTCTGTTCGTCTGATATGTCGCATATCTCGCCTAGGGGTGGTAAACGTCAGACCCCAGTAGCTTGATAAGTCATGCCGACGTATCTAATACTCAACCATCCCATATGAGTCCCTCTCTGGGAAAAGGCCTTCGTGAGTGGATCCGCCGTGTTGTCCTCTGAGTCTACTCTCCTAACCTCGATCACCCCGGAGATCAACTATCTCCATGATCAGGTGATGCTTCCTCAGAATATGTCTGGGTCACTGATGGGACCAGGGTTCCAGGGCCAAAGCCACACTTCCATTGTCATACAATGGCAGGAACCCAGTTCATCTTATGAACCAATATACACCCAAACTGCCTCTTTGGTAGTATCTTTAATAGCGATGTTACCAGCCTTTATCGTCTAGTTTGCCACGGTATCTAGCTTGGAACTCTTCCAACATACCGTCCCTCTACTGAGGGTAAAGACAATGCCTGCGACTGACATTCAGTCGTCCTTATCACCCTGGAACCTTTCCATTGATTCTCCCCAGGATCAACTGATACTATCTCACTATAATTAGTGAGAATCCTAACATCCATTTAGATCTATCTCATAGACCCAAATCTCAGGATTTAGGAGGTATCATTTTGATATTATATGGAGAATCTATGTGATATGAGGAGATCGACCGATCGTAGCATAGGAAACTATTTTCCTATCAAGAGTATGTTGTCCACGTACTCTACGAGGATCATTACCATACTCCATACTACCTTTTTGTACATACAAGATTCATCTACCTTTTTTATGAAGTCAAACTCTTTGACTACCACATCAAAACAGATGTTCCAACTCCGCGATGCCTGCTTTATCCTGTAAAGCAACTTGCACACGTTTCCGCTGCTCCCACTGTTTGCGAAGCCCTCTGGCTGTGTTCTTATAGACGTTCTCTTCTAAATCATTATTTAGAAAAGTAGTCATGGCACCCAACCACCAGATATCGCAGTCATGGTATGTAGCAATGGTAAGTAGGATCTGGATGGACTTAAGTATAGTCCCTGGAAAAGGTTTCATCATTTTCTGCTCTTGGTCGATGACGAAGACCTTTAACAAGTCTAGCTTTGAAAGTCTCAACTTTTCCATCTACACCAAGTAATCTTCTTAAGATATACTTGCTCCTGATGGGGATTTAACCCTTCAGATATAGCAACCAAAGTCCATACTTTGCTGGCGTATATGGATTCCATCTCAGATCGCTAAGCATCCAGCCATTCTTACAGAGTCCCTACTCTCGATGGCCTGCTCGATGCTAGATGGGTCATCATCTCATGATGCATTCCTCGCTCCCACTGTCATCGAGAAACCGAGGTATCTCTCAGGCGGATGAGGAACCCTACTAGATCGGCGGAGAGGCTGAGGTTCATCGGAAACTATTGAATCCTTTGGTTCTGTCAAATCATCAATTGCAGTTTTGTATAGCTGGAACCTTTCCAGTTCTACAGAACTGACCTTGCCTCGATTTTGTCCGGATTTTGCTTTAGACATCGGCCGGACAATCCCAAATCTTAACTTACTTAAGAGTAGGCTCTTCCCATACTATATCTTATATAGAGTGGTAGGCACTGATTTGATTCGAACCTAATTCAATAGGTATGCAGCTTCTCAAGCGCATAACTCCCAAAAGGAAATGGGTAACTCAGTAATACTCATCATAGAGCACACCATATCTAATATTGTGCAATTGCTTCGCCCTGATACACCGTTGTGCTGTGGTGTATTCAGAGGAGTAATACGGAGAGAGAATCTCATTCTCCTTTAGAATGGTCCAGGAATGCCATGCACAAGTATTCTCCTCCCTGATTTCATCATAGGACATAATACTTATACCCGTATTGATTCCCTACTTCTAGCTTATATTCTGTGAATATCTCAAAAGGTTCGGACTTGTGTTTCAACAGGAACATATGACTGAATCTTGAGAGATTATCAGAGAATATAATGAAGTATAAAGAACCAGTCCTGGCATTTGTAGACAGGAGACCTTACAAACATCATCATGTATCAGTCCCAAGAGTTCATTAACTCTTTCTCTGTTTCCAATAAACAGGGCTATGGTCATCCAATCTTTGTGACATGACTGGCAAGTTTCACAAGATGTAAATTCAAACTGATTTAAATATGCATCTAAAATGTAACTTCAGCCAGTCGGGTCGCATTGATGTGACCTAGTCTACAATGCCTCAAGAAGGATTCGTTCATTTCTGAACTCTTCCTCTTGTATGTGTTCTATATACTAGTAACTGTAGTTTGATTTAGAACGTCAATGCTTTTAGATAACGTGCCTGAACCGATCAACTTTTGATATAGGAAATGGTCAAAACATTATCCAGCAATACAAAATTTTATCATTACTTTAATAAATAAAGAGATTGATATGATTTTGTATATCAGGTTCGGTATCTAATAGCATTTGTTCAGAATCAATGTATTGGTAATACAGGATGACAGTAACCAACAGACTTGGCTGCAACACTTGCCCCGTTTTCTGTCTCATGAAACTTATCACCCGTTCTCAGTTTTCTACCTTTTTGTAGCCCTATGTAACAGATTACATATCTGGGATCCTGATCCGGTATCAAATACCCAGGATGCAGAGGATACTGAGAAACAGTTCTTTGTAACGAACACACCCGAAGAAGATGCATCAATGCACTTTCTTCGTTTGGGCGGTATAGGAATTCTGGTATTCCCCTATTTCCTGCTCTGTCTTATAACAATTATAAGTTGGAGCGGGACCAACGTTCCCCAGCTCAGTATAACAAGCGGGTTCGGTCAATACATCCATATTAATATCTTGATTAAGGCGTGATATGGTCGCTACCTGGAGAGAGAGAGAAGAAAACACTCAGCGTGTGCTCTTGCAAGATCAGATTGGTTATTTATTTTATCTAATCAGGATGGCTTCCACTGTTTTTATCAAATCTTCCTTTAAACCCTAAAAGGAAAGACTAGCCGGGATTAATTACACTCTACAAGTTCGCCAATCTTTTAGCCAGGCCAGTGTCGGTACTTTGAGGGAGGTTCCCCGTGCTTTCGCACGGACCTAATTACAGTAAACCTCGTTTTCCCAGAGGCGTAACCCCGTTGACACCTTTCTAGACACCTACTTGATCGGCTAATTGCAAAGTGCAAAACTCTCCCAGGAGTAACAATTACTCGCAGTGGGTATCGGGATCCAACTATCATATAGAAGGTATGCAATCTCATTGCAAATTTCAACACTTGAAACTCCCGATAAAGGTTTTTACCCCTAGCACCTATGACTTTGGCTAAGGTCAACAAATCATAAGCACTAGTCAAGTTCTACCCGTCATTTCGTGATTAATTAGACCCACCCACATGACCCTTGGCTAAGGTCAACAAAGCCACATGACTGTCCTAACTAATCGCATCATATGCGGTGTAGGAAGACATCACTTAGCTACCGTATACTGTGCCTTGACTATGGTCAACAAACACAGCACGAATACTAAGTACTCTACTTCCTAAAATGACAGAGGGTTGCGGCTGGTTTTTATGAAAACCTTTAACGCTTTGAACTTGATCTCGTTGTGGAATCAAATGGTTTTTTAAATGGAATGTTTTTGAGGCTTTTCTAGTTTTGCTAAAGGGGTCACTCCCGGTGAAGGGATCGTCGGCCCTTTCCTCGTCGAATGAGGTGCGGGATATATCATATATATCACTGTGCAAAGCAGAAACTAAAGAAGCAATCATAAGACAAACCGGGTGTGTAGCATCTGCCAGTTATTGCTAAAGGAGTCACTCCCGGTGAAGGGATCTCGGTCCTTTCCTCATCGAATAAGGTGCAGGATGTTCTACAAGGAACACCGCGATGCAAAGCAAGAACTGTAGCTTCCTGTTTTAATTTGAAATTCGATTCCACAACATCAATTAGGTTTATTTTCTTTCATTAATCTCATTAATGAATATCCCATCATTTAAGTCCACCTAAACATCACAGATAAATATAACGTACGCTTATGCCATCCGCATTCGTCTCGATGTCCCGTCTGCACCGTTAGGTTAGGTAACTAACGGCAGAGCGGGGCAGGGCTAGCGCGGGTGTAAAACATAAGTAACGTCTATATAATATATCATATATACTATATATTATATCTATCACAGAACATCACATGATCACATCACAGATATCGCAGCAGAAAGTATTATATGAAATATTGGATATACTAGGACGTCCGTGTTTTCAATACGAGCCAGTATAAAACACGGATTCCACGGTCGTGATGAATAGCCAATCCCACACCCCTAGACCCCTACGAGAGCGGCAAGCAACCCTACCAATTCTAGGGTTAGGAGACCCGGACTTGACTCCTCGAGTTGGTCTCCCACTGGACCCCAGAACCCGGTTACTTGTGCTCCCCTCCTTGGGTCTATCCTAATGCGGAAAAGTAAATAATATACAATGGGTGACATCTTCCGCAACCTGGAAGTGCCTCAATAAAAGAATATTACATACAAGTTTTTACATGAATGAAAATGAAAAAACACTCATCTCACATAAAAACGCCCCGGCTATTCGAACACGACGATCCAATATAACATATCCAGCAACACATAACATCACATGTCATCAACATAAGTAAACATGCATATCCCAATTGTCGTTGACATATAGTAACGAAACCGGCGATATCACATATTACACTTACGGTCACAGAAAAGAAAGTGTAAAACTACAACAGTTGGAATCCGCAATCTCTTTAGACATCGCATGCCTAATCAAATGAAATACTTAGACATCGCATGCTTAACAATTATAAACCCCGCATTTTAGTCTCATTATCGAAAACACTTTTCAATATCAAGTCGGGCAATTCAACAAGATTCCCAAAAAACTGATCGAATGCTCGTCGCAAACTTTAGTAGGCGGCCGCACCCCCGATACCGTCGACGAAGTGCACCAAGGCGGAACACCGCTGCCGCGAGCACCCGGACGGATGCTTTCGGCGACGGGGTTCTCCTACAGTCACTTGGTCGGGGCTATGGGGCGAGGCTGTCTATTAAGTTTACCCGGCGAATATCCGCGTACACTACGTGATTGCGACGGACTTTTGATCGCATCAAAATTCCGTGGCAACCGATCAAGTGAGACTAAACTGCTATGTTTATAACATTCATCCAGTCATCTCATAACTATTTGCGAATTCCAATTATTGTATCATATTCCGAATAAGATAGAAAATGTTAAATTTTCCGATCGAACAATCGAACACCCATGTTTTCCCGATACAGCTCAACACATGAAATAAGTCTAAAAACATTCAGTTCATGCCTCGGTACCAACGGTCCAGCCATAGAAGGGTCAAGCCAACGCCTCACATGTGGCACGCCGTACTGCCCTAAACCCTAAGGTTCAAAGGGCAGTTCAAGACGGTCACATAATCAAGTTAAGGTTTGTTGTCTTCTAGAGGGACCATCGCGTTACTTGCACTACTTAGAACGTGATTAAACTAAAGAAATATCCAGCAATTGGAAATTTCCCGGCAGGGGAAAAAGTGGGTATTTATATCCGGTCGAACTTTTTAACATATTCCAAAATTATCCGGAAAAATATACAGACAAAATTAGACAATCCGATCGAAACACCGAGTCCCCAATACAACCCAGAAAATTCAACTCTTGAATAAATATTAAATATTCCCAGAAAAACCAGCAACAAAATATAAGAATTACTGTGCATAAAACAATGTCTGAAGGGACCAAGTTGCCGCGGAACCGCCGCATTAGGCATGCCAATGCCGCGGTTCCGCCGCACTATTATCGATTCAGGGGTCCCGTTTTATACAGTAATTCTTAGAATCTTCTACTGAGTTTTCTGCATATTTTTAATTCTCAAAAAACCACGATTTCAGAAAATGTCCAGAGAGCCGTTTTGAGTTAGGGTTTCGGGTCGATCGGACTTCTAACTCCATCTACGCAACGCCTAAGGCTCTAGCTAGGCTCTGATACCACTGTAGGGTTCCTAGGCACACTAATGAAGTCTCACAAGTGATCAAACATGCTCAATTAAAAAATTTCCTTGTGCCTACAAACCCTAATACGGATCGTTAACTAGATATATAGGTGATGCGATGTAAGTAAACGAATTTATAGCTAAAGGGAAGGGGCTACAATCTTTGTAGATCCGGTCCTCCACCTCCTAGGCTCCGTGATGAAGTCCTCTCGCTGTCCATATCGGATCCCGGACTCTAGCATCGGCTTCATCGGAGAATGGGCGGGCTATGTCATCGACTACGATGCCGAAGATGATCTACGTCGAGGCATCACAAGATCAAGCTCCTACTTCACCAAGCCATGAAAACTTGTGAATGAAACACCCTATACTACTTAGCAAGAGGTAGAGGATGAAGAAATTGTTGGATATATGTATGCCCTAGAGGCCATTATGTGATAGTGGATGTATCTATACATGTATATATATATATATTCAGTATGCATTCTTGCTCGACATGATAGTATGCTATCTGGTTCTTTTTTATCTGACATGTTGATTTGATCATGCTTTTATTCATTCATACATGCTGATAAAGCACTGAGGATATAGGCTTGACTACTTTGATTATGATGGAGATTATACTAGTGGGACATCTGTAGTCTGTAAGCATATCCTGGAATGTCCCTAGTCATAGGTATATCGAGACGGGGCATTGATATACCAGAGTAGACTAGTGTATATGATACTAGACCCATTCGATGGGCGATGAATGTTCCCACATTCATCGATGTTTGACATCAAGATCATATACGGGTGCTCAGTGCTGACTGGGTACACCGGACGGACACGCCGAGAACTCCTATATGGAATTATATCTATCGTCGGATAGCAGTTCTCAGGTGACACTGGTACAGGTTAGTCTGTAGACCCGAGATCGTCATAGAGTCTTGTGTGTTCTCCCACTGTACTTTGATTGCCACCCTACCACGGCTCTACCGAGTCGTGCAAACAGGTGGCCGTTGGGTACAGTCCCGAGACACAAGAAGACGATGAGCGATAGGAGGGGTTTCGTCTCTCCCGGTATTGGGAGTTGATGCTGTGCTGTGCCCGACTGGTTATAACAGCAAGTCCCTGGCCAGGGCTGCTGAGATTTGCTGATAAGTGTTATTAGTAGTTTCTCGATCTGTTATAGACCATTCACTGGCACGACTTATTGAGTTATTGGGGTCGACGTGACCATCCCTAGGCTCGATATACAGCATATCTGACGAAGAGACCGGACTGTACGGTAGTGTTGCCGGTTGGCTCGACGGGAGTTGTAGCAGGTTCGCTTGTTTTCTTCTGATCGCTCAATACCCGGGTGGCCGTTACGTTTAGCTGACCGCTTGCGGCTCGGGGGTACCTGATATGATCATCACCCTCTGCCGGCGTATTGACGAGTCTTAGAGTCCCACAAAGGAGTTATCCAGTTCAGGCGAAACGTTGTGGTGCGCGTATGCGATATGCGCATGCACCCGATTAAAATGTGCGTATATGATACCGAACATTGATCGGGTGAACTGCTTTTGGTGGGGTCATATGAGATATGACCGGATTGATAAATCAAGTGTTGATTTATCATTTAACCATTAGTTTTCTCACTTAAAACCTTTTCTTGGATGATGGATGTGTGCATGCATGTGTGCTTTTCTTTCTTTCATGCTAGTTTCATGCACATATGGATGTGCATACATACACACATACATACACCCATCTATCATGGTTGTTAACATATGGAAATGGTGGCAATATAAGACTCACACCATGGTCTAAGTAATGGATTATTATTTGATTTTGGATTTAAAACAAATTGAAAAAGAAAGGATAATTCTTATTAGTTTCTACATTCTTCTTTTAACCTAACCTAGCTCACGTACCTCTTAACTTGAGTTATCCTTCTCTTTATCATTTAAAACTCAAGTTAAATAATGTCTCCATCACTTTAACCATGGTTCATAGTAAGAATAAATAAAATATATATTGATATATTTCTTTTTCTTCTTGTGAGTTATCTTTATCTCATTACCTCTTGTGAAAAATATTGCCACCATCTTCTTCATCTTTCTCATTTGCTCTCTAGTTTTTTCTAGTGAGTAAATACCACTTAAAGAAAGGTTTTTGAAGTGAGAATCTTAACCACAACTTCATTCTATACAAGTTTAACCAACTTGTTTAGAGTGTTCTCTTCGGTTTTACGAAGTTGCGAGCTTGGACGGAGAACTCCGTGGTGGATCGTCGTGGACACAAGAGGACTTCAAGAGGACCTCCATTCAACACCCTAGAGACCAAGAAGTCCAGCGAAAGGGAGCTACAAAGGTTGTAGTCTCGAAACCCTAGATTAGTTTGCTTTAAATTTCGAAACCATAATTTTCTAGGATCGATTCCTTTGCATGTTCGTTTAGCACCATAAAAATTTAAACTTTGGGACATGTGATGCTTCAAAACTCATTATAGGGTGCTAGACAAACCTTTCATTGGTATCAGAGCCGACCTAGAATATTAGGCGACCTTTTTACGAAGTTAAAACTTCGATCGAACCGAAATACGGCCTTTTAGGGTGCTCTCTGGAAATTTTCTAAAATTTGACATTTTTCAGAATTAAAAATATCTAAAAAAATTCAGCAGGTAAAAATAAGAATTACGATGCAAAAATTATCCAATGAACAGTACTTACTGCCGCGGAAACGCGGCCTAAGCTTGCTTGGGCCGCGGTTCCGCGGCCGTACACATTAACTAGTGGATAATTTTTTTATATTAATTCTGGAATCTGCTTGAATAATTTTTTGGGTATTTTTAATCTGTATTTAGTTTTGAAAAATTCTGGAGATGGTTTTGGACTCGTCGATTCGATCGGGATTTTCATTTCGTAGCTTTTCCGAGTAAATTAGAAAGTGTTGAAGTGTTTGAACGAGTATCATTTACTCACTATTCACGGGGTTTAAATACTTTGGAGATACGTGCAAGTCTTTTTGTGGTGGTCCCTCTAGAAGACAACAAACCTTAACTCGATTATGTGACCGTCTTGAACTGCCCTTTGAACCCTAGGGTTTGGGGCAGTACGGCGTGCCACATGTGAGGCGTTGGCTTAACCCTTCTATGGCTGGACCGCTACTACTGTGTCACACTTCGGATTTTTGAACCCTGCTCAAGTGTTGAGCTTTAGTGAATCTTGGGTGCTTGGTCGTTCGTTCGAAAACTTTAATACTGTCTGTTTATCTGGAATGTGATACAATATGTGGAATTCATATAGTTTAGGCATGAAATACGAAATATGTGATATTTCGCATTTATGATGTCTAAAGAGAATGTGGATTCCAAATATTGTAGTTTTACACTTTCTTTTCTGTGACCGTAAGTGTAGTATGTTCGATATATCCGGTTTCGTTGCTATACATCAACGACAATCGGGATACGCATACTTACTTACGTTGATGATATGTGATATTATGTGTTGCTGAGATATGATGTGCAGGATTGTCGCGATTGAATAGCCGGGGGTTTTTATGTGAGATGAGAGTTTTATATTTTCATTCATGTAAATTCAAATGTAATGTAATATTCTTTTATTTGGGGCACTTCCGGGTTGAGGTTGTGTCACCAGTATTGTATATTATTTACTTTTCCGCATTAGGATGGACCCAAGGAGGGGAGCACAGGTGACCGGGTTCTGGGGTTCAGTGGGAGGCCATCTCGAGGAGTCGAGACCGGGTCTCCTAAACTCCAGAATTGGGAGGGTCACTTGCCGCTCTCGTAGGGGTCCAGGGTGTGGGCTTGGCTATTCATCGCGACTGTGGAATCCGTATTTTCTATTCTGGCTAAATACTAAATACGGACGTCCTAGGATATCCCACGTTATATCTATGTTTCTGCTGCCTGTGTTCTGTGATATCTGAGACGAATGACATATTATATATATGATATATAGTAGACGTTGCTTATGTTTTACACCCGCGCTAGTCCCGTCCCGGTATGCCGTTAGTTAAGTAACCTAACGGTGCATAACGGAACATTGCGGCGAATGCGGATGGCATAAGCGTACGTGTTATTTTCGTTTCTTTTCTGTGATTGGCTTAAGGACTTAAATGATGGGATTACATTAATGTGATTAATGTAAAGAAAATAAACCTAAAAAGATGTTGTAGAATCGGATTTGAAAACTACTCGGCTATTTATGAAAAAACTATATTTCAAAACTGCGGAGCTTAAGCCACTCCTTTTGAAAACTGTTTGATTCTACAACGATATCAAGTTCAAAGCGTTAAAGATTTTCTTAAAAATCATCCGCAACCCTCCGTCATTTTAGGAAGTAGAGTACTTAGTATTCGTGCTACGTTTGTTGACTTTAGTTAAGGCGTAGTGTACGGTAGCTAAGTGATGTCTTCCTACACTGCATATGATGCAGATCAATTAGGACATTCATACGACTTTGTTGACCGTAGTTAAGGGTCATATGGGTGGGTCTAATTGATCAAGAAATGACGGGTAGAACTTGACTGGTACTTATGATTTGTTGACCATAGTTAAGGTCATAAGTACTAGGGGTAAAAATTACATCGGGAATTTCAAGTGTTGAAATTTGCAATGAGATTGCATACCTTCCATGTGATGGTTGGATCCCGATCCCACTGTGGGCAATAGTTGCTCCTAGGAGAGTTTTACAGTTTACAATTAGCTAGCTCATTAGGTGTCTAGAAAGGTGTTAACGGGGCTCCGCCTCTGGGAAAACGAGGTTTACTCTAATTAGGTCCGTGCGAAAGCACGGGGAACCTCCCTCAAAGTACCGACACTGGCCTGGCTGAACGGTTAGCGAAGTTGTAGACTGTAATTAATCCTGGCTAGTTTTTCTTTTTAAGGTTTGAAAGAAAAACTCGATAAAAGCAGTGGGAAACATCGATTAGACAAGATAATAACCAATCTAATCTATGCAAGAGCTTTCACTGAGTGTATTCTTTTCTCTCTCTTAATGGCAGATACCAATGACTGGACTTAAGCTTCTACTAGATAAAAACAAACTGAATGGGACCAACTATAAAGACTGGCTAAGGAATCTGAAAATCGCCTTGACTTATGATAAAGTATAATATGTCCTCACGGCTTCAGCCCCGCCCGTCCCAGGTCCAAAATCCTCAGTTGCGGACATTGAAGTCCGCAAGACATGGGACACTGACCGTGCCATGGCAAAATGCCTCGCGCTTGCATCGATGGACAACACACATCAAAAGCAGCACGAGGACATGGACATTCACGGTATATTGCTCCATACAAAGGAGTTGTACGGAGAGCAATCCCGCGTATTACGATACGAAGCATCAAAGAAACTGTTTCAGATGCGAATGGCCCCTGGCACACCAGTAGGAGACCATGTTTTGAAGATGATAGCTCTTATAGAAGAGCTTGAGGGCCTTGGATGGACAATGGACAATGAACAATATATAGATATTATTCTACAGTCCCTCCCCTCCACCTTTGCTCAGTTCATAGTGAACTTTAACATGCATGGCATAGAGAAGGAACTCCCTGAACTCCTTAATATGTTAAGGAGTGCAGAGAGCACTATGAAGTCAGCAAAAACTCCCGTTATGACTGTTGGACAGTCTTCCTCTTCTCGTCCGAAGGCTAAGGCCAAGGGAAAGAAAAAGAAGAAACCCACCAATCCTAAAGGTGGAGTTAAAAAGGTGAAGGGAAAGGGAAAGTCCAAAGCTGGAGACCCGGGGAAGGGCGAATGTTTTCATTGCCACAAGACAGGACATTGGAAGCGCAACTACACGGAGTACTTAAGTCTCAAGAAGAAGCATGGTGATGCTTCTGCTTCAGGTGCGTTTGTAACAGAAAACTGTTTTTCAATAAACTCTGCTTCCTGGGTATTGGATACCGGTTCAGGTTCTCACATTTGCAATTCTATGCAGGGGCTGAGAAATAGCAAGGTTTTGAAGATAGGTGACCATACTCTCCGCGTTGGAAATGGTTCCAATGTACATACAGTCGCAGTGGGAGAGTATCTCTTGGGGTTGCCATCTGGATGTATTTTGATTTTGAATCCATGTTATTTTGTACCAAGTATGCTATGTAATATAATATCCGTTTCTTTGTTGGACAATGAAGGATATAATTTTGTATTGCAAAATAATGTTATGAACATTCACCTGAATCAAATGTTGGTTGGGTATGGTACGCTTAATAACAGAATATATGTCCTAAATCAACACACAGTTTTCAGTATACAACACACTAATAAAAGAAAACTTTCAGAATTAAATGAAGCTTTTCTTTGGCATTGTAGACTTGGTCATATTAACGAAACAAGACTAAACAAGTTACACAAAGATGGATATTTAAACTCTTTTGAATATAAATCTTATGCGACCTGCCAGTCTTGTATCAAGGGTAAAATGACCAAAACTCCGTTTACCGGACACGGAGAAAGAGCTACTCAGCTCCTTGGCCTCATACATAGTGATGTATGTGGGCCAATGTCTACACAGGCTAGAGGCGGTTTTTCATACTTCATTACATTCACCGACGATTTCTCAAGATTCGGTCATGTATTTTTATTAAAGCACAAGTCCGAAGCTTTCAAGAAATTCATTGAATATAAACAAGAAGTAGAAAAACAAACCGGCTTGAGTATTAAGATACTTCGATCAGATCGAGGTGGTGAGTATCTCAGTACAGAATTTGCAAACTTCCTAAAAGAGAATGGGATTCTCTCTCAGCTCACTCCTCCTTACACACCACAGCACAACGGTGTGTCAGAACGACGGAATAGGACCCTATTAGATATGGTCCGGTCCATGATGAGTGACGCTGAGTTACCAGTCTCGTTTTGGGGGCATGCATTGGAGACTGCAGCGTTTCTGCTAAACAGGGTTCCAACCAAAGCCGTGTCTACCACACCATATGAGATATGGAATGGGAAGAGACCATCTCTTAAGAGAATTAAGATTTGGGGTTGCCCGGCCTATGTTAAAAAGCAGAATCCGGACAAACTCGAGACACGGTCAGTCATGTGTAACTTTGTGGGATATCCAAAGAATTCTTATGGATATCTGTTCTACCACAAAGAGGAACAAAAAGTGTTTGTTTCTCAGTATGCCACATTCTTGGAAAAAGAGTTTTTCACAGATAAAGATGATAGCAAGGTAGTGGATCTAGAAGAGGTTCTGGAGACACAAACTACAAATGACGATTTGGTTGAACCGGTTGTTGCAACAGAAACTGAAGAACCTCGGCCACTCCGTAGGTCTGGTAGGACTTCTCACCCACCGGAGAGGTACTACGGTTTCCTCATTGATGGTGACGGAGAAGATTGCATCATGGATGATGATGATCCTACCAGTTTTCAGCAAGCTATCACGAGTGGTGACTCTGTGAAGTGGATGGATGCCATGAGATCCGAAATGGAGTCTATGTACACCAATAAAGTATGGACTTTGGACGTTGTACCCCCTGGGGTAAAACCTGTAGGGTGCAAATGGATCTTTAAAAGAAAGATTGGTGTGGATGGGCAGGTAGAGACCTATAAGGCAAGACTTGTGGCGAAAGGTTTTCGTCAAAGACCAGGTTTGGACTATGACGAAACTTTTTCGCCCGTAGCCATGCTTAAATCCATTCGGATCCTACTTGCTATTGCTACTCACTACGACTATGAAATCTGACAGATGGACGTTAAAACAGCATTTCTAAATGGAGATTTAGAAGAATGCGTTTATATGGATCAGCCAGAGGGCTTCATTGACAGTGGGAGCAGCGAGAAAGCATGTAGATTGCTTAAATCCATATATGGGTTAAAGCAGGCATCTCGGAGTTGGAACATCTGTTTCGATGATGTTATCAAAGAGTTTGATTTCATCAAAAATCCAGATGAACCTTGTGTTTATAAGAAGGCTGTAGGAAGAGCTGTCACATTCCTCGTATTGTACATGGATGACATTCTTCTGATAGGAAATGATATTCTTATGCTACAGTCGGTCAAATCATTCTTATCACTAAGGTTCTCCATGAAGGACCTGGGTGATGCCACATACATCCTGGGCATAAGGATCTATAGGGATAGATCCAAAAAGTTATTGGGATTGTCCCAAACCAGGTACATCAACACCATCCTAAAAAGGTTTAGTATGGAAGACTCCAACCGGGGTGCCTTACCCGCTTGCCATGGAGTCACTCTCTCCAAGGATTCTTGTCCAAAGACCGATGAAGAGAGAGCTCGCATGAGCATTATACCTTATGCTTCGGCAGTATGATCTATAATGTATGCGATGTTATGTACACGCCCAGATGTAGCTTATGCACTTAGTGTTGTAAGCAGGTATCAATCCAACCCAGGGGAGAACCACTGGACAGCTGTGAAGAACATTCTTAAGTACTTACGAAGGACTAAAGAATTTTTCTTGGTGTATGGTAATACAGATCTCCAAATGGAGGCCTTTACCGATTCGAGCTTCCAGAGCGATAAGGATGACAGCAAATCTATCTCAGGGTTTGTATTTACCCTCAATGGAGGGGCGGTAAGTTGGAAGAGTTCCAAACAGGATACCGTTGCAGACTCTACGATGGAGGCTGAGTACATTGCTGCAAATGATGCCGCCAAGGAAGCCGTCTGGATGAAGAAGTTCGTCTCGGAGTTAGGAGTAGTTCCAACCATTATTGATCCAATACCCTTGTATTGTGATAATAATGGGGTTATGGCGTTAGCCAAGGAGCCCAGGTCCCATCAGCGGTCCAGACACATCCTGAGGCGTTTTCATTTGATCCGGGAGATTGTAGATCGCCGCGAGATCGAGATTAAGAGAGTAGACACAAAGAACAACGCCGCGGATCCACTCACCAAGGCCCTCCCTCAGCCACAGCATGAGCGACTTTTTGAGATGTTGGGTATGAGATACGCCAATAACTGGCCTTAGTGCAAGTGGGAGATTGTTGGATATATGTATGCCCTAGAGGCCATTATGTGATAGTGGATGTATCTATACATGTATATATATATATATTCAGTATGCATTCTTGCTCGACATGATAGTATGCTATCTGGTTCTTCTTTATCTGACATGTTGATTTGATCATGCTTTTATTCATTCATACATGCTGATAAAGCCCTGAGGATATAGGCTTGACTACTTTGATTATGATGGAGATCATACTAGTGGGACATCTGTAGTTTGTAAGCATATCCTGGAATGTCCCCAGTCGTAGGTATATCGAGACGGGGCATTGATATACCAGAGTAGACTAGCGTATATGATACTAGACCCATTCGATGGGCGATGAATGTTCCCACATTCATCGATGTTTGACATCAAGATCATATACGGGTGCTCAGTGCTGACTGGGTACATCGGACGGACTCGCCGATAACTCCTATATAGAATTATATCTATCGTCGGATAGCAGTTCTCAGGTGACACTGGTACAGGTTAGTCTATAGACCCGAGATCGTTATAGAGTCTTGTGTGTTCTCCCACTGTACTTTGATTGCCACCCTACCACGGCTCTACCGAGTCGTGCAAACAGGTGGCCGTTGGGTACAGTCCCGAGACACACGAAGACGATGAGCGATAGGAGGGGTTTCGTCTCTCCCGGTATTGGGAGTTGATGCTGTGCTGTGCCCGACTGGTTATAACAGCAAGTCCCTGGCCAGGGCTACTGAGATTTGCTGATAAGTGTTATCAGTAGTTTCTCGATCTGTTATAGACCATTCACCGGCACGACTTATTGAGTTATTGGGGTCGACGTGACCATCCCTAGGCTCGATATACAGCATATCTGACGAAGAGACCGGACTGTACGGTAGTGTTGCCGGTTGGCTCGACGGGAGTTGTAGCAGGTTCGCTTGTTTTCTTCTGATCGCTCAATACCCGGGTGGCCGTTACGTTTAGCTGACCGCTTGCGGCTTGGGGGTACCTGATATGATCATCACTCTCTGCCGGCGTATTGACGAGTCTTAGAGTCCCACAAAGGTGTTACCCAGTCCAGGCGAAACGTTGTGGTGCGCGTATGCGATATGCGCATGCACCCGATTAAAATGTGCGTATATAATACCGAACATTGATCGGGTGAACTGCTTTTGGTGGGGTCATATGAGATATGACCGGATTGATAAACCAAGTGTTGATTTATCATTTAACCATCAGTTTTCTCACTTAAAACCTTTTCTTGGATGATGGATGTGTGCATGCATGTGTGCTTTTCTTTCTTTCATGCTAGTTTCATGCACATATGGATGTGCATACATACACACATACATACACCCATCTATCATGGTTGTTAACATATGGAAATGGTGGAAATATAAGACTAACACCATGGTCTAAGTAATGGATTATTATTTGATTTTGGATTTAAAACAAATTGAAAAAGAAAGGATAATTCTTACTAGTTTCTACATTCTTCTTTTAACCTAACCTAGCTCACCTACTTCTTAACTTGAGTTATCCTTCTCTTTATCATTTAAAACTCAAGTTAAATAATGTCTCCATCACTTTAACCATGGGTCATAGTAAGAAGAAATAAAATATATATTGATATATTTCTTTTTCTTCTTGTGAGTTATCTATATCTCATTACCTCTTGTGAAAAATATTGCCACCATCTTCTTCCTCTTTCTCATTTACACTCTATTTTTTTCTAGTGAGTAAATACCACTTAAAGAAAGGTTTTTGAAGTGAGAATCTTAACCACAACTTCATTCTACACAAGTTTAGCCAACTTGTTTAGAGTGTTATCTTCGGTTTTACGAAGTTGCGAGCTTGGACGGAGAACTCCGTGGTGGATAGTCGTGGACACAAGAGGACTTCAAGAGGACCTCCATTCAACACCCTAGAGACCAAGAAGTCCAGCGAAAGGGAGCTACAAAGGTTGTAGTCTCGAAACCCTAGATTAGTTCGCTTTAAATTTCGAAACCCTAATTTTCTAGGATCGATTCCTTTGCATGTTCGTTTAGCACCATAAAAATTTAAACTTTGGGACATGTGATGCTTCAAAACTCATTATAGGGTGCTAGACAAACCTTTCAGAAATAGGAGGCGGGTTCACTTTAGAATTGGATTTCTCACTCTCATTCTCAAGTTGCCATTGATGGTGGCATAGTTTCTTCATGTTGAAGATGGAGAAGAAGAAGAAGAGAATATGATAGAAAAATTTGATAAGTATATTTAAAAAAGAAAACAATATGATACTTATCATATATTCAACCATAGTTTAGTGTAGAGATTTAACTAAGGTTAGATGAATGGTTAGGGTTAGACATGAGACAAGAATGGTGGACTTGTTCAAAGCTTCAAGAAGCTTCAACAAACAAACAAAACAAGCCACCATTCTTTTCTCTTTATCTTTTCCAAAAGAATGATAAATAAATAAATAAATAGATAATAAGTGAATAAACAAAACCCTAACCACTCTCACAACCATGGTTTAATCTTTACACAAACCCAAGTGAGCATGTATCATCAAACATGATACAAACAAGTGCACAAAAAATATATCACATATACAATGTGCATCAAGTGAGAAAATCCTTTTAAAATGAACCAATACTAGTTAATGCAAAGTAATATATCAAATATATAATTATGCATTAAATCATTAAATCAATACTTGATTTAACGATCCGGTCATATCGCATACAACCGACTAATATCCAATATATCGGCTTATCGAATCAATCCTTGATTCGATAACTAGGTTATATCGCATATAACTAATCGATACATTAATCGCAAGAATGGAATACAGTATCACATACATGCATTATTCTCGGTCCCTCACATATCTCATATGCGCTCCTATTTCGTTTCGCTTGAGCCAGGAAACATCTGTGTAGGACTCTAAAGACTCGTCAATATGCCGGTAGCAGATGATGATCATATCAAACATCCACAAGACGCAAGCGGTCTGCTAAACGTAACGGCCACCCGGGTATTGAGTGATTAGAAGATCGACGAGCAAGCCCGCTCACACTCCTGTGAATCCAACCAGTAACACTTACCGTAAAGTCCGGTCTGTTCGTCTGATATGTCGCATATCTCGCCTAGGGGTGGTAAACGTCAGACCCCAGTAGCTTGATAAGTCATGCCGACGTAAGGTCCATAACTATCGTGAAACTACTGATAACTCTTACCAGTATATCACTACAACCCTGGCCAGGGATTTTCTGTTATGGCCAGTCGAGCATAGCGCAACATCAACCCCCAATACCGGGAGAGACGAATCCCCTCCTATCGCTTATTGCCTCCATGTGAATCGGGACTGTACCCAAAAACCACCTGTTTTCACAACTCAGTAGAGCCGTGGTAGGGTGGAAATCAAAGCACAGTGGGAGACACACAAGACTCTATGACGATCTCGGGTCAACAGACTAAGCTGTACTAGTGTCACCAGAGAACTGCCATCTGACGTGAGGTATAATACCATCTGGGAGTTCTCGGAGAGTCCGTTCAGTGTACCCAGTCTCCACTGAGCACCCGCATACCATCTCTGATGTCAAACATCAATGGATATGGGATCATCCATCGCCCATCACATGGGTCGAGAAGATAAACGCTAGTCTACTCTGGAATATCGATGCCCCGTCTCGATATTCCCACGACTAGGAACAATGAAGGATGTACTCATTGACTACCCAGGCCCCACTAGTATGATCTACATCATAGTCCTGGAAGTCGAGTACACATCCTAAGGGCTTTATCAACATGTAATCAGAGAGACAGAAAGTATACATGTTAAGATAAAGAGCAACCAGATAGCGTACTATCATGTCGAGCAAGAAAGTCCTACCTATATATGTCCCAGTATCCACTACTATATACATCCAATGTACAGTAATGGCCTCTAGGGCATACATATAACTAACAGTATAGACTCTCGGGTGGATCATCTTCGATGGAAGAAGACCGGAGATCAAGCTTGATCAAGGAAGCCTCTAGGAGCTTGGGATGATGGTTGAAGACCAAAGGATACGGATCTATTCGGTATAACCATTCTAACTCCTTTGCATGTTTTGTTATCTAGGACTTATGGGTAGATGCGGGTAATTGGTTGTGGTAGCGCCAAGTTTTATAAATTTTTGTTCCGCATTTGGTCACGGATTGATGGCCGGGGCGCTGCTGTAACCCAATACGCTGTTCAATAAAGCGTGCTTAGCACTCAATGGTTGGCGCTCAGCACCAAGCGCCTCACGTGGGTGCTTCTTAATAAAGAGTGCTTAGCCTCAATGGTTGGCGCTCAGCACCGAGCGCCTCACGTGTCTCTTATGTGGGCGCTGCCCAATAAAGAGTGCTTAGCACTCAATGTTTGGCCCTCAGCGCCGAGTGCCTCGCGTGCTCTGCACGTGGGCGCCATAAAAAGTGTTTAACGCTCCATAAAAAAAGAGAGGGGAAAGTAAAGTATGGGCATCAAAGCCCATATAAATGCTCAGTATTTTTTGCACAGAAAAGGGACTGAGCCCAAGCAAGTGTTCAACATTTTATTCAAATGAAATGGCAAAGACTGAGTGGGCTGAGCCCAAGTTGACCAAATCCCTAATTCAGATCAACCGAGCCCATGTGCTCATCATTTTTCAAATTGGTCTTAGTCCCAAACATGACTAATAACCTTCCGACGAATATTCATCCCACATCTCTCTTCAACCTGGAAATTAGTTCGAAGGTATATCTCCTCACACCTCTGATATATGTCGTTGTAATTCTTCAACGTCTTCAGAGAGGTGGCGAGTCCCGACAACCAACAACTCTTTGGTGCACTCCCAAACCAATGGGCACATCCCAATACGGACCGCAACGTCCTTAAACTAACAACGTACCGTAACATCCTAAAACTAAAACAATCGAGCCCAAATGCTCTTTTGTCGGATCTGAATGATCCTAAAACCCCGTTAAGTAGATCTTAGTCTAAAATTGGACTAACGTATTCTTAACAAACATTTAAGTTGATCTTAATCCCGAACGAGATTAACGATCCTTAAATCAAACCAAACCCAAATCTAAGAATATAAGGATTTGGACTAATCCACGCTCTACGGGCAGCAACATAAATTAGTCTCCGTATACAATCCACGGGCAACCAAAAAAAAAAACACGACACGAATTGACCTTCTGGAGCCGGAGAAAGTGGTTATCGCTACGCGATAACGTAATTAACTGCAGGGGCTTGCGCAGGGAAGGGCATCCCCATAATCAAAAACCCCTCGCAAACGAGGGGGAATCTGACAAAGTCTGCTACAACAGCCGCATCTATCCAAACTTTCGATACACGGTGCCATAAATAAACTTGGCATTTTCGGAGAGGTGGACGGATAAAACCAAATAGCATCTGCCCCCAAATTCAGGCAAGACGACCTATGCGGTCCGTCTCCCATTTTCGGCGGTGAACAGATTCTAGCATCCCGGTGGGACCTTTTCTCTTTTCACTCCAAATTTCGTGTATCGTGTTCGCGAACAAATCGCGGTTTAATATGGTTGCCCTTGGATTCAAGGTACTAAGATTTGGTGTATTGCTCTTGTACAGAAAGATAACATCGATGGCTTCCAGCTGCACCAACTGCAATAGCAACTTCCGCTCCGTCCCAGCCGGAGGAGTGACTTATGGGCCCCAAGCGGCCTCCATCTTTGCAATGCTAGTAGAACAGGTGACCCAGGCCACCACTGGAATGTTTTTTGGGACCATGATCCCGCCCGCAAGCTTCAGTGCCCCAGTGCCATCACAGGAAGCTCCGAAGAAGTCGGTCTTTGATCGACTTGCAACCACTACGGCCCCTCTCAACTGGTCGTCCAAGTTTGCCACCTCGGTCTTTGACAGACTGAGCCAAAGCTCCAGTGGGCCTGCAAAGAGGCTCGCGATACCTGAAGGGGTTATCCCGAAGCGGATAGCTATTCCAATTCCGGCAGATAAAGTCGTCGAAGGGGCTTCTCCTACTAAAGGATCGGTCTTCGCAAGATTGGACGTTCCAACTCCTGCTTTCGGCAAAGTCATCAAGACTGCTTCCCCTACCAAAAAATCGGCCTTCGAAAGATTGACCATCCCCTCTTAACGGATGTCAGTTTTCAATAGGCTGGCACCAGCAGTAGCCTTTCATCAGAGCAGGGGGCATGACGAAGTCACTTCTACAACTGAGGCAATCCCGTCTGCAAGACATGCTCGATGTCGCCACTGGCGTCGAGTGAGGAAAGCTGGAGGTAACTCCTCCTCTGGACTTACTCCACCATCTCCAATGCTGGAAATTGACGCTGCTGTTCCAACTGGGAACAACTTTGAACCGCTAAGGAGAGTGCGCAAGAACTCCCCAACCATGGTGTTGAAGGAATCTCCGCCACCTGTTGAAAACACAACGCAGGCAAAACCAGAACAGCCCTCTCAGCGGCTGTCCTCCAAAATCCACAGGGTCTGGCGAAGAGTCCAAGACTCTGTAGTTGACAAAGACTACTCTCGCCGACTGAAGAAAAAGAAGGCTCGACAAGAGGAGGACCATCTCTTCGACGTACCATGGAAGGTATCGTCTGCATGGGTGCCTTCTGCAACGGCCCCCTCAAGTTTGGCATCCCACAAAAAGACAAGGACAGAGAATCAACCACTACCGGCGGCAAATCCCAAGCATGATGCATCCAAACGCCCTAAGTCTGGAGGCATGGTAATACACTCGGTGTACATGGATTCCGGGAAAGAGGAAAACCGTACTTCTACGGGTCATCGACCACTTACACCGTCTGTGACAAAAGCTCAAAAGCAACAACAAAAGCTCCAGGAGATGCTGACAAAGACAGCCACACTCACTGGGCAGAAAGAAAACCCGGAAGCATCGCCCGAACAGTGCCAAGATCAGGAGACCGATACGGAGTTCATACGAAGGGTGTTGGAGAAAAATGATATGGAAGCCGCGGAACAAGCCGCTAATATGAAGCAGATGGCGCTCCTGTTCCAAGACATGGTTGGAATGATGATCCAGCCGGGCCCTCTAGCCGAAGATCCACCGATAATCGTTGAAGACGACAGAGGGGAAACATCAAACCCTCTTTCGGCTCTATCAGCGGCCAGGGAGGAGACGATCTCCAAAGCTATCCTTAATGACTACATAGCTCAACAAATACAAGCTCATCAGGCAAGCGAGGCGGCTGGCCAAGTCATTAGAACTGGGTGACCCTATCCAGGTTGGTACGATTAAATCAGGTACCCGCCGGGATATACGATCCCCAAATTCCACGTGTACAAAGGGACAAGCAACCCGCATCAGCACGTCACTTAGTTCAAAGCTTTATGTGGCAATACTGGGGGCGATGACAAACTGCTGCTCCGCCAATTCGTTGGCAGTTTTTCAGAGACGACATTCGAATGGTACTCCGATCTCCCAAATGATTCTGTCAAAACATTTACAGAAATGGAGCTACTGTTCACGCAGCGGTTCGAGAGCGCAAGCGAGCGTGCCCCAATCACGGCGTTAATCAATGCCCGGGTGAAGCCAGGAGAGACCAGGGTTCAATACGCAATTCGGTGGTGGAACCTATGGTCAAAATGCGAATATCGCATAGAAGAAGCTCCTGCCGTGGGCATGTTCGTGGGGACCCTTGATCCAGAGGAAACTATATCCCAATTTATGATGTTCTTCAAGCCTACCACCTTCCAGGCCTTGATTGACAAGCTAGCCCAAATGGACCAGATAGGCCATAGGCCGTCGTCCTCTTCAAAAACGGATCTCAGGAATGAAAAGGGCAAAGGGAAAGCGACCTTCGTTGCCAACGCTCAACAACAACCGAGTGACCCGAAACCAGTTGCTCTCCAAAGCAACACACGCCGATCCCTCGAAGAGAAGTTGAGACGTCCTTACTCGTTTCCCCGGGATAAAACGAGGAGACTGTTCAAACTGGCGGTGCGCAACAGGCTCATCACTCTGCCGGATCCAAGATGCCTACTGCAGCTTGGCGATATCAACAGTCCCAATTACTGCCCCTACCATAGAGTAATGGGTCACCCAATCGAAGATTGTTATGTCTTCAAAAACTAGGTTGAGGACCAATACCAACAAGGCAAGTTCGCGCTGTCCGAAAACAGGAAGGTAAACCCGTCACAACAGCACCCTCCTAAAAAGGTGGATACGCCAGAGGCATCATTCTCATTTGTAGAAGAAGCTCCGTGGGAAGTTGTCCTTTTAGCAAAAACTAAAAGGATGCTGAAGGATCTTCAAGCATGTCTGGCGATCAAATAGAAAAGCCCGCTAGTGCGCGAGATCATTGAGGGGATACTTAAGCCGCGCTCTGTAGGGTTCCTAGGCACACTAATGAAGTCTCACAAGTGATCAAACATGCTCAATTCAAAAATTTCCTTGTGCCTACAAACCCTAATACGGATCGTTAACTAGATATATAGGTGATGCGATGCAAGTAAACAAATTTATAGCTAAAGGGAAGGGGCTACAACCTTTGTAGATCCGGTCCTCCACCTCCTAGGCTCCGTGATGAAGTCCCCTCGCTGTCCATATCGGATCCCGGACTCTAGCATCGGCTTCATCAGAGAATGCGCGGGCTAGATCATCGACTACGATGCCGAAGATGATCTACGTCGAGGCATCACAAGATCAAGCTCCTACTTCACCAAGCCATGAAAACTTGTGAAGGAAACACCCTATACTACTCGGAAAGAGGTAGAGGATGAAGAAATAAGAGGTGGGTTCACTTTAGAATTGGATTTCTCACTCTTATTCTCAAGTTGCCATTGATGGTGGCATAGTTTCTTCATGTTGAAGATGAAGAAGAAGAAGAAAAGAATATGATAGAAAATATGATAAGTATATTTAAAAAAGAAAACAATATGATACTTATCATATATTCAACCATGGTTTAGAGTAGAGATTTAACTAAGGTTAGATGAATGGTTAGGGTTAGACATGAGACAAGAATGGCGGACTTGTTCGAAGCTTCAAGAAACTTCAACAAACAAACAAAACAAGCCACCATTCTTTTCTCTTTATCTTTTCCAAAAGAATGATAAATAAATAAATAGATAATAAGTGAATAAACAAAACCCTAACCACTCTCACAACCATGGTTTAATCTTTACACAAACCCAAGTTAGCAAGTATCATCAAAGATGATACAAACAAGTGCACAAAAATATATCACATATACAATGTGCATATGAAGTGAGAAAATCCATTTAAAGTGAACCAATACTAGTTAATGCAAAGTAATATATCAAATATATTATTATACATTAAATCATTACATCAACACTTGATTCAATGATCCGGTCATGTCGCATATAACCGACTAGTATCCAATATATCGACTTATCGAATCAATCTTCGATTCGATAACTAGGTTATATCGCATACAACCAATCGATGCATTCATCGCGAAAATAGAATACGGTATCACATACACGCATTATTCTCGGTCCCGCACATGTCTCATATGCGCTCCTATTTCGTTTCGCTTGAGCCAGGAAACCTCTGTGTAGGACTCTAAAGACTCGTCAATACGCCGGCATCAGATGATGATCATATCAAGCACCCACAAGACGCAAGCGGTCTGCTAAACGTAACGGTCACCCGGGTATTGAGCGATCAGAAGATCGACGAGCAAGCCCGCTCACACTCCTGTGAATCCAACCAGTAACACTTACCGTATAGTCCGGTCTGTTCGTCTGATATGTTGCATATCTCGCATAGGGGTGGTAAACGTCAGACCCCAATAGCTCGATAAGTCATGCCGACGTAAGGTCCATAACATTCGTGAAACTACTGATAACTTTTACCAGTATATCACTGCAACCCTGGCCAGGGATTTCCTGTTATGGCCAGTCGAGCATAGCACAACATCAACCCCCAATACCGGGAGAGACGAATCCCCTTCTATCGCTCATTGCCTCCATGTGAATCGGGAATGTACCCAAAAAACCACCTGTTTGCACGACTCAGTAGAGCCGTGGTAGGGTGGAAATCAAAGCACAGTGGGAGACACACAAGACTCTATGACGATCTCGGGTCAACAGACTAAGCTGTACCAGTGTCACCAGAGAACTGCCATATGATGTGAGGTATAATACCATCTGGGAGTTCTCGGCGAGTCCGTTCAGTGTACCCAGTCTCCACTGAGCACCCGCATACCATCTCCGATGTCAAACATCAATGGATATGGGATCATCCATCGCCCATCATATGGGTCGAGAAGATACACGCTAGTCTATTCTGGAATATCGATGCCCCGTCTCGATATTCCCACGACTAGGAACAATGAAGGATGTACTCATTGACTACCCAGGCACCACTAGTATGATCTGCATCACAGTCCTGGAAGTCGAGTACACATCCTAAAGGGATTTATCAACATGTAATCAGAGAGACAGAAAGTATACATGTTAAGATAAAGAGCAACCAGTGTTGGAGATAGTGCCCTCAGAGTCAATTATTGGATCACAGGCACGTGATTGCAATGATTGAGGGAGGACCTATCCCGGTAGAACAGTCTTACTCGAGATGATAGTATGCTATCAGGTTTACCTTTATCATCGTGTACTGCTTTAGGTGACCTGAAATGTTGCTATTGCACGTTGATAGAGCCCCTAGGATTCTTGCTTGACTACCGGCAGTATGAGGGCGATCATATACGTGGGAACTGGTAGTCTATAAGCACATCCTTAAAAGGTCCCTAGTCGTGGGAGTTTCGAGACAGGGCATCGATTCTCCAGAGTAGACTAGTGTATACAGTCGAGACCCCGACGAGGGGCGGTGGCCGGTCTCACAAGCCACTGGTGTCAGTTGGATCACCTAAGATGTATACAGGTGCTCATTGGGTTATGAGTACACCGGACAGGACTCGCCGGGAACATGCTAGTTGGTCTTATACCTGACGTCAGATAGCAGATCCCAGGTGACATGTGTACAGGTTAGTTCATCGACCTGGGGATCGTCATTTGTCTCGTGTGAGTTCCCACTGTGCTTTGATTACTACCCTACCACGGCTCAAAGGAGTCGTGCAAACAGGTTTTAGTTGGGTACAGTCCCGAGCCACATGGAGGCAGTGAGCGGATCTTCGGGGGTTTCGTCTCTCCCGGTATTGGGGGTGAGGTCGCGCTGTGTCTAGGAGAGCCATTACACGAAGTCCTTGGCCAAGGCATGAGATTTACTGGTAGGTATTCCAGTAGTATCTCAGGGTGTTCTGGGCTACACTCCGACACGACTTGTACCGCTTTTGGGGGTCTGACTTTTACCCACCCCCTAGGCCCGACATGCGATGCTCATAGACGAACGGACCGGACTGTACGGATATTGTCACTGACAGGCTCAGTAGGGTGTCAGGATGAGTTCACTCATCGACGTCCCTTTTAGTCAATAGCTGGTGGCCCGTTACGTATTGGCTTATACCTCTGACGTGCTAGTGGTTAAATCCATAGCCATAGTATTGACGAGTCTTTAGAGTCTACCACACTTTCAGTTACTTAAGTTTCGGGCGAAACGCTGTAGAGGCCGTATGGAGATATGGCAGGGTCCGATCAGATACGTGCGGTATTGCACGGATCAGGATCGGACGGTTTGTACTAGTAGCCGTATAGGTATATGGCAGGGTTCGATCAGATACGTGCGGTATTGCGCGGATCAGGATCGAACGGATTTTACTAGCCGGCTTTGGTTTAAGCCGGTCCTAGTTTAGTACAGTGTAGATTTTGTCTCTTTGCATTTGTATCCGGACGGAATACAGATGCGGGTGTGTATGCACAGTGTCGGGGTTTTCCTGTAATTTATTACGGGACCAGTTTTCTGGAGTTGCCAGTTTGCATTCCGTTCCGGCCGGTTTTCCTTTGTTCTTTCCCGGCCGGACTTTTCCGATGGAGGGGGTAATTTGCAGTTTTGCAAATTACATTTGTGGAGGGGTTTTATTGCAAAAGTATTGATTATGATAGCTTTCATTTCTTTTGCTCCATGATGCTTTAATGATGATTGAAAGGGTATGGTTTGGTTTTAATGAAGCATGGTTCATGTTTGGATGTGGTCACCCCTTCTTCACTCCTACACTCACCTCCCTTCATACTACATATCCATTCTTTCCTCCACCATTTTTCCTAGATGATTTGGCCGGCCACTTCATGGTGGAGAGAAAAAATGAGAGGTTCTTTTTGATGCTTCATTTTGTTCATCTCATTTCCTTGCAAAATTGGTAGCTTCATTTCCCTCCAAAGTACAATCTTCATTCCTCCATCCAAAGGCAACAAACCCCAAAGAGACAAGTAGCCTCTACACTACACTTCCTACAGCAAATCTTGGACGCGTCGATTCGCCAGCTTCGCGCCCGAGTTGCCTCGGTATTGAGGTGGGAGCCCGTAAAAGCTACAGGCGATGTGGTGCCCTTTCCGACGAGGAGGAGACGGACGGAGATCCCGCGAGGAGATCGGAGTGGAGATGAAGACCGGAGGACTCGGATCAGTCGGTACATCTCTTCCCTTTCTTGTTAGTAGCTTAGACTTGTTAATGGTTACGATCCGGAGTTTAGTGCGCGGTGGTGCCGGTTTGCAAAGTCCGCAAAAATTAAAGTTTATCACCGCTTCCGCATTCCGGCGTCGGATTGACGGCCGGGGCGCCGCCGTGCACTTACAACCAGATAGCGTACTATCATGTTGAGCATGAAAGTCCTACCTATATATATCCCAGCATCCACTACAATATACATCCTATGTACAGTAATGGCCTCTAGGGCATACATATAACTAACAATCTCCCACTTGCACTAGGGCCATCTGTAGTAGTGGTTGCAGTATCACATACTCAACCATCCCATAAAAGTCTCTCTTTGGGAAAAGGCCTTCGTGAGTGGATCCGCTGTGTTGTCCTCTGAGTCTACTCTCCTTACCTTGATCACCCTGGAGATCAACTATCTTCATGATCAGGTGATGCTGCCTCAGAATATGTCTGGGTCACTGATGGGATTATGGTTCCTCGGCCAAAGCCACACTTCCATTGTCACACAATGGTGGGAACCTAGTTCATCTTATGAACCAATATACACCCAATACTGCCTCTTTGGTAGTATCTTAAATAGCGATATTACCAGCCTTTATCGTCTAGTTTTCCACGGTATCTAGCTTGGAACTCTTCCAACATACCGTCCCTCCACTGAGGGTATAGACAATGCCCGCGACTGACATTCAGTCGTCCTTATCAACCTGGAACCTTTCCAGTGATTCTCTCTAGGATCAACTGATACCATCTCACTACAATTAGTGAGAATCCTAACATCCATTTAGATCTATCTCATAGACCCAAATCTCAAGATTTTAGGAGGTATCACTTTGATCCTATATGGAGAATCTATGTGATAAGAGGAGATCGACCGATCGTAGCATAGGAAACTCCTTTCCTATCAAGAGTATGTCATCCACGTACTCTACGAGGATCATTACCATACTCCATACTACCCTTTTGTACATACAAGGTTCATATACCATTTTGATGATATCAAACTCTTTGACTACCACATCAAAACAGATGTTCCAACTCCGCGATGCCTGCTTTATTCTATAATGCAACTTACACACGTTTCCGTTGCTCCCACTGTTTACGAAGCCCTCTGGCTGTGTTCTTGTAGACGTTCTCTTCTAAATCAGTATTTAGAAAAGCAGTCAGGGCACCCAACCACCAGATATCGTAGTCATGGTATGTAGCAATGTTAAGTAGGATCCGGATGGACTTAAGTATAGTCACTTGGAAAAGGTTTCATCATTACCCATGCCTGGTTGATGACTAAAACCTTTAATAAGCCTAGTATTGAAAGTCTCAAATTTTCCATCTACACCAAGTAATCTTCTCAAGATATACTTGCTCCTGATGGGGATTTAACCCTTCAGATATAGCAACGAAAGTCCATACTTTGCTGGTGTACATGGATTCCATCTCAGATCGCTAAGCATCCAGCCATTCTTACAGAGTCCCTACTCTTGATGGCCTGCTCGAAACTAGTTGGGTCATCATCTCATGATGCATTCCTCGCTCCCACTATCATCGAGAAACCGAGGTATTTCTCAGGCAGGTGAGGAACCCTACCAGATCGGCGGAGAGGCTGAGGTTCGTCGGGGACTATTGAACCCTTTGGTTCTGTCAAATCAGCTGCAGTTTTGTATAGCTGGAACCTTTCCTGTTCTACTGAACTGACCTTGCCTCGATCTTATCCGGATTTTGCTTTTGACATAGGCCAGACAACCCCAAATCGTAACTCGCTTAAGAGATAGGCTCTTCCCATACCATATCTCATATGGAATGGTAGGCAGTGATCTGATTCGAACCTAATTCAATAGGTATGCAGCTTCTCAAGCGCATAACTCCCAAAAGGAAATAGGAAACTCAGTAGTACTCATTATAGAGCACACCATATCTAATATTGTGCGATTGCTCCACCCCGATACACCGTTGTGCTGTGGTCTATTCAGAGGAGTAACACTGAGAGAGAATCTCATTCTTCTTTAGAATTGTCCAGGAATTCTATGCACAAGTATTCTCCTCCCTGATCTTATCATAGGACATAATACTTATACCCGTATTTTGGTTCTCTACTTCCAGCTTATATTCTGTGAATACCTCAAAAGCTTCGGACTTATGTTTCAACAGGAACATATGACTGAATCTTGAGAGATTATCAGAGAATATAATGAAGTATAAAGAGCCAGTCCTGGCATGTGTAGACAGGAGACCTTACATACATCATCATGTATCAGTCCCAAGAGTTCATTAACTCTTTCTCTGTTTTCAGTAAACGGAGCTATGGTCATCTAATCTTTGTGACATGACTGGCAAGTTTCACAAGATGTAAATTCAAACTGATTAAAATATGCATCTAAAATGTAACTTCAGCCAGTCGGGTCGCATTGATATGACCTAGTCTACAATGCCTCAAGAATGATTCGTTCATTTCTGAACTCTTCCTCTTGTGTGTGTTCCGTATACTAGGAACTGTAGTTTGATTTAGAACATCAATGCTTTTGGATAACGTGCCTGAACCGATCAACTTTTGATATAGGAAATGTTCAAAACATTATCCATCAATACAAAATTCTATCATTTCTTTAACAAATAAAGAGATTGATATGATTTTTTATATCAGGTTCGGTATCTAATAGCATTTATTCAGAATCAATGTATTGGTAATACAGGGTGACAGTAACCAACAGACTTGGCTGCAACACTTGCCCCATTTTCTGTCTCATGAAACTTATCACCCGTTCTCAGTTTTTCTACCTTTCGGTAGCCCTATGTAATAGATTACATATCTGGGATCCTGATCCGGTATCAAATACCCAGGATGCAGAGGATACTAAGAAACAGTTCTTTGTATTGAACACACCCGAAGGAGATGCATCATATGCACTTTCTTCGTTTGGGCGGCATAGGAATTCTGGTATTCCCCTATTTCCTGCTCTGTCTTATAACAATTATAAGTTGGAGCGGGACCAACGTTCCCAGCTCAGTATAACAAGCGGGTTTGGTCAATTCATCCATATTATTATCTTGATTAAGGCGTGATATGGTTTCTACCTGGAGAGAGAGAGAAGAAAACACTCTGCGTACGCTCTTGCAAGATCAGATTGGTTATTTATTTTATCTAATCAGGATGGCTCCTACTGTTTTTATCAAATCTTCCTTCAAACCCTAAAAGGAAAGACTAGCCGGGATTAATTACACTCTACAAGTTCGCCAATCTTTCAGCCAGGCCAGTGTCGGTACTTTGAGGGAGGTTCCCCGTGCTTTCGCACGGACCTAATTACAGTAAACCTCGTTTTCCCAGAGGCGTAACCCCATTGACACTTTTCTAGACACCTACTTGATCGGCTAATTGCAAAGTGCAAAACTCTCCTAGGAGTAACAATTACTCGCAGTGGGTATCGGGATCCAACTATCATATAGAAGGTATGCAATCTCATTGCAAGTTTCAACACTTGAAACTCCCGATATAGGTTTTTACCCCTAGCACCTATGACCTTAATTATGGTCAACAAATCATAAGTACTAGTCAAGTTCTACCCGTCATTTCGTGATTAATTAGACCCACCCACATGACCCTTAACTAAGGTCAACAAAGTCACGCGACTGTCCTAACTAATCGCATCATATGCGGTGTAGGAAGACATCACTTAGCTACCGTACACTGTGCCTTGACTATGGTCAACAAACACAGCACGAATACTAAGTACTTTACTTCCTAAAATGACGGAGGGTTGCAGCTGGTTATTATGAAAACCTTTAACGCTTTGAACTTGATCTCGTTGCGGAATCAAATGGTTTTTAAATGGAATGTTTTTGAAGCTTTTCTAGTTTTGCTAAAGGGGTCACTCCCGAAGAAGGGATCGTCGGCCCTTTCCTCGTCGAATGAGGTGCGGGATATATCATATATATCACTGTGCAAAGCAGAAACTATAGAAGCAATCAAAAGACAAACCGAGAGTTGTAGCATCTGCCAGTTTTTGCTAAAGGAGTCACTCCCGGTGAAAAGATCTCGGTCCTTTCCTCATCGAATAAGGTGCAGGATGTTCTATAATGAACACCGCGATGCAAAGCAAGAACTGTAGCTACCTGTTTTTATTTTTAAATTTGATTCCACAACATCAATTAGGTTTATTTTCTTTCATTAATCTCATTAATGAATATCCCATCATTTAAGTCCACCTAATCATCACAGATAAATATAACGTACGCTTATGCCATCCGCATTCGCCTCGATGTCCCGTCTGCACCGTTAGGTTAGGTAACTAACGCCAGAACGAGGCAGGGCTAGCGCGGGTGTAAAACATAAGCAACGTCTATATAATATATCATATATACTATATAGTATATCTATCACAGAACATCACATGATCACATCACAGATAACGCAGCAGAAAATATCATATGGAATATTGGATATACTAGGACGTCCATGTTTTCAATACGAGCCAGTATAAAACATGGATTCTACGGTCGTGATGAATAGCCAATCCCATACAGCTAGACCCCTACGAGAGCGGCAAGCAACCCTACAAATTCTAGGGTTAGGAGACCCGGACTCGACTCCTCGAGTTGGTCTCCCACTAGACCTCAGAACCCGGTTACTTGTGCTCCCCTCCTTGGGTCTATCCTAATGCGGAAAAGTAAATAATATACATCAACGGTGACATCTTCCGCAACCTGGAAGTGCCCCAATAAAAGAATATTACATACAAGTTTTTACATGAATGAAAATGAAAAACACTCGTCTCACATAAAAAAAACCCTGGCTATTTGAACACGACGATCCAATATAACATATCCAGCATCACATAACATCACATGTCATCAACGTAAGTAAATATGCGCATCCCAATTGTCGTTGACATATAGCAACGAAACCGGCGATATCACATATTACACTTACGGCCACAGAAAAGAAAGTGTAAAACTACAACAGTTGGAATCCGCAACCTCTTTAGACATCGCATGCCTAATCAAATGAATTCCTTAGACATCGCATGCCTAACAATTATAAACCCCGCATTTTAGTCTCATTATCGAAAACACTTTTCAATATCATGTCGGGCAATTCAACAGGATTCCCGACATTCTGATCGAATGCTCGTCGCAAACTTTAGTAGGTGGTTGCACCCCCGATACCGTCGACGAAGTGCACCAAGGCAGAACACCGCTACCGTGAGCACCCAAACGGATGCTTTCGGCGACGGGGTTCTCTTATAGTCACTTAGTCGGGGCTATGGGGTGAGGCTGTCTATTAAGTTTACCCGGCGAGTATCCGCGTACGCTACGTGATTGCGACGGAGTTTTGATCACATCAAAATTCCGTGGCAACCGATCAAGTGAGACTAAAGTGCTGTGTTTATAACATTCATTCAGTCTTCTTATAACTAGTTGTGAATTCCAATTATTGTATCACATTCCAGATAAATAGAAAATGTTAAACTTTCCGATCGAACAATCTGTAGGGTTCCTAGGCACACTAATGGAGTCTTACAAGTGATCAAACATGCAAATTTCTAAAAATTACGGTGCCGAGAAAACCTAGAACGGATCGTTAACTAGATATTTAGGCAAAGCAAGCAAGTAAACGGAAATATAGAAATAGGGAAAGGGCTACAACCTTTGTAGATCCGGTCCACCACTTCCTAAGCTCCGCGATGATCTCCCTCTGCTGTCCAAATCAAACCCTTGACTCTAGCATTGGCATCATCGAAGAATAGGCGGGCTTGATCGTCGGTTCGATGCCGAAGATGATCTACGTCGAAGCATCACAAGAACAAGCTCCAACTTCACCAAGCTTTGAAAACTTGTGAAGTAAACATCCTATACAACTTGGCAAGAGGTAGAGGATGAAGAAATAGGAAATGGGTAAACTTTAGTTTTGGATTTCTCGCTAGTTTTCATCACTTTCCATTGGAGTAGCAAGCTTTCTCCTTTTTTTTTGAAGAAGATGAAGAAGAAGAAGAAGATATGATAAGTCTTAATAATTAGAAAAAAATAAATCAATACTTATCATACTTTCAACTATAGTTAAGTGTAGAGAAAAGACCATGGTTAAAAGGATGGTTAGTGTTAAGCATAAGAACAAAAGAGTGACTTAGTCAAAGTTTCAAGAAACTTCAACTAAAAACAAAACATTCAATCATTCATTTATCTTTTTCTTTTTCCAAAATGAATAAATAAGAATGATAAATGAATAAATAATCAAAACCCTAATCATTAACTTAAACCATGGTTTGATTCTTTACACTTAACCAAGTAAGCATGTATCATCAAACATGATACAAACATGTGCACAAAACTATATCGCATATACAATGTGCACAATTCAAGTGAGAAAATCCTTTTAAAGTGAACCAATACTAGTTAACGCAAAGTAATATATCAAATATATAAATATGCACTAAATCATTAAATCAACACTTGATTTAACGATCCGGTCATATCGGATAGAACCGACTAGTATCATATGTATCGGCTTATCGAATCAATCCTTGATTCGATAACTAGGTTATATCGAATATAACCAATCGATACATTGATCGCGAGAATGGAATATGGTATCACATACTCGAATTATTCTCGGTCCCGCACATATCTCATATACGCTCCTATTTCGTTTCGCTTGAGCCAGGAAGCCTCTGTGTAGGACTCTAAAGACTCGTCAATACGCCGGCAGCAGATGATGATCATATCAAGCATCCACAAGCCGCAAGCGGTCTGCTAAACGTAACGGCCACCCGGGTATTGAGCGATCAGAAGATCGACGAGCAAGCCCGCTCACACTCCTGTGAATCCAACCAGTAACACTTACCGTACAGTCCGGTCTGTTCGTCTGATATGTCGCATATCTCGCCTAGGGGTGGTAAACGTCAGACCCCAATAGCTCGATAAGTCATGCCGACGTAGGGTCCATAACATTCGTGAAACTACTGATAACTCTTACCAGTATATCACTGCAACCCTGGCCAGGGATTTCCTGTTATGGCCAGTCGAGCATTGCGCAACATCAACCCCCAATACCGGGAGAGACGAATCCCCTCCTATCGCTCATTGCCTCCATGTGAATCGGGACTGTACCCAAAAACCACCTGTTTGCACAACTCAGTAGAGCCGTGGTAGGGTGGAAATCAAAGCACAGTGGGAGACACACAAGACTCTATGACGATCTCGGGTCAACAGACTAAGCTGTACCAGTGTCACCAGAGAACTGCCATCTGACGTGAGGTATAATACCATCTGGGAGTTCTCGGCGAGTCCGTTCAGTGTACCCAGTCTCCACTGAGCACCCGCATACCATCTCCGATGTCAAACACCAATGGATATGGGATCATCCATCGCCCATCGCATGGGTCGAGAAGATATACGCTATTCTACTCTGGAATATCGATGCCCCGTCTCGATATTCCCTCGACTAGGAACATTTCAAGGATGTACTCATGGACTATCCAGGCCCCACTAGTATGATCTGCATCACAGTCCTGGAAGTCGAGTACACATCCTTAGGGCTTTATCAACATGTAATCAGAGAGACAGAAAGTATACATGTTAAGATAAAGAGCAACCAGATAGCGTACTATCATATCGAGCAAGAAAGTCCTACCTATATATGTCCCAGCATCCACTACAATATACATCCTATGTACAGTAATGGCCTCTAGGGCATACATATAACTAACAATCTCCCACTTGCACTAGGGCCATCTGTAGCAGTGGTTGCAGTATCACATACTCAACCATTCCCTAAAAGTCTCTCTTTGGGAAAAGGGCCTTCGTGAGTGGATCCGCCGTGTTGTCCTCTGAGTCTACTCTCCTAACCTCGATCACCCTGGAGATCAACTATCTCCATGATCAGGTGATGCTGCCTTAGATTATGTCTGGGTCACTGATGGGACCAGGGTTCCAGGGCCAAAGCCACAGTTCCATTGTCACACAATGGTAGGAACCTAGTTCATCCTATGAACCAATATACACCCAAGCTGCCTCTTTGGTAGTATCTTTAATAGCGATGTTACCAGCCTTTATCGTCTAGTTTGCCACGGTATCTAGCTTGGAACTCTTCCAACATACCGTCCCTCTACTGAGGGTAAAGACAATGCCTGCGACTGACATTCAGTCGTCTATATCATCCTGGAACTCTTCCAGTGATTCTCCCCAGGATCGATTGATACCATCTCACTACATCTAGTGAGAATCCTTGCATCCAATTACATCTATCTCATAGATGAAAACTCAGGATTTAGGAGGTATCACTTTGATCCTATTTGGAGAATCCTAGTGATAATAGGAGATTGACCGATCGTAGTATAGGAAACTCTTTTCCTATCAAGAGTATGTTGTCTACGTACAATACGAAGATGACCACCTTACTCTTTACTACCTTTTTGTATATACAAGGTTCGTCTACCATTTTGATGAAGTCAAACACTTTGACTATCACATCAAAACAGACGTTCCAACTCCGCGATGCCTGCTTCATTATGTAAAGCAACTTGCACACGTTTCAGCTGCTTCCACTGTTTACGAAGCCCTCTGGCTGTGTTCTTATAGACGTTCTCTTCTAAATCATTATTTAGAAAAGTAGTCATGGCACCCAACCACCAGATATCACAGTCATAGTATGTAGCCGTGGCAAGTAGGATCTGGATGGACTTAAGCATATTCCCTAGAAAAGGTTTCATCATTATCCACACCTGGTTGATGACTAAAACCTTTAATAAGTCTAGCTTTGAAAGTCACAACTTTTCCATCTACACCAAGTAATCTTCTCAAGATATACTTGCTCCTGATGGGGATTTAACCCTTCAGATATAGCAGCTAAAGTCCATACTTTGCTGGTGTACATGGATTCCATCTCAGATCGCTAAGCATCCAGCCATTCTTACAGAGTCCCTACTCTCGATGCCCTGCTCGAAACTAGTTGGGTCATCATCTCATGATGCAATCCTTGCTCCCACTGTCATTGAGAAACCGAGGTATCTCTCAGGCGGATGAGGAACCCTACTAGATCGGCGGAGAGGCTGAGGTTCGTCGGGAACTATAGAATCTTATGGTTCTATCAAATCATCAACTGCAGTTTTGTATAGCTGGAACCTTTCCAGTTCTACAGAACTGATCCTGCCTCGATCTTGTCCGGATTTTGCTTTAAACATAGGCCGGACAATCCCAAATCTTAACTCGCTTAAGAGATGGGTTCTTCCCATACCATATCTCATATGGAGTGGTAGGCACTGATTTGATTCAAACCTAATTCAATAGGTATGCAGCTTCTCAAGTGCATAACCCCAAAAGGAAATAGGTAACTCAGTAATACTCATCATAGAGCACACCATATCTAATATTGTGCAATTGCTCCGCCCTGATACACCGTTGTGCTGTGGTGTATTCAGAGGAGTAATACTGAGAGAAAATCTCATTCTCCTTTAGAATAGTCCAGGAGTTCTATGCACAAGTATTCTCCTCCCTGATCTTATCATAGGACATAATACTTATACCCGTATTTTGGTTCTCTACTTCCAACTTATATTCTGTGAATACCTCAAAAGCTTCGGACTTATGTTTCAACAGGAACATATGACTGAATTTTGAGAGATTATCAGAGAATATAATGAAGTATAAAGAACCAGTCCTGGCATGTATAGACAGGAGACCTTACATACATCATAATGTATCAGTCCCAAGAGTTTACTAACTCTTTCTCTGTTTCCAGTAAACGGAGCTATGGTCATCTAATCTTTGTGACATGACTGGCAAGTTTCATAAGATGTAAATTCAAACTGATTTAAATATGCATCTAAAATGTAACTTCAGCCAGTCGGGTCGCATTGATGTGACCTAGTCTACAATGCCTCTTGTGTGTGTTCTGTATACTAGGAACTGCAGTTTGATTTAGAACGTCAATGCTTTTAGATAACGTGCCTGAACCGATCAACTTTTGATATAGGAAATGTTCAAAACATTATCCAACAATACAAAATTATATCATTTCTTTACTAATAAAGAGACTGATATGATTTTGTATATCAGGTTCGGTATCTAATAGCATTTGTTCAGAATCAATGTATTGGTAATACAGGGTGACACTGACAAACAGACTTGGCTGCAACACTTGCCCCGTTTTCTGCCTCATGAAACTTATCACCCGTTCTCAGTTTTTCTACCTTTTTGTAGCCCTATGTAACATATTACATATCTGGGATCCTGATCCGGTATCATATACCCAGGATGTAGAGGATACTGAGAAACAGTTCTACTTAACGAACACACCCGAAGGAGATGCGTCATAGGCACTTTCTTCGTTTGGGCGGCATAGGAAATCTGGTATTCCCCTATTTCCTGCTCTGTCTTATAACAATTATAAGTTGGAGCGGGACCAACGTTTCCCAGCTCAGTATAACAAGCGTGTTCGGTCAATACATCCATATTATTATCTTGATTAAGGCGTGATATGGTCGCTACATGGAGAGAGAGAGAAGAAAACACTCAGCGTGCGCTCTTGCAAGATCAGATTGGTTATATATTTTATCTAATCAGGATGGCTCCCACCGTTTTTATCAAATATTCCTTCAAACCCTAAAAGGAAAGACTAGCCTGGATTAATTACACTCTACAAGTTTGCCAATCTTTCAGCCAGGCCAGTGTCGGTACTTTGAGGGAGGTTCCCCGTGCTTTCGCACGGACCTAATTACAGTAAACCTCGTTTTCCCAGAGGCGTAACCCCATTGACACCTTTCTAGACACCTACTTGATCGGCTAATTGCAAAGTGCAAAACTCTCCCAGGAGTAACAATTACTCGCAGTAGGTATCGGGATCCAACTATCATATAGAAGGTATGCAATCTCATTGCAAATTTCAATACTTGAAACTCCCGATAAAGGTTTTTACCCCTAGCACCTATGACCTTAACTATGGTCAACAAATCATAAGTACTAGTCAAGTTCTACCCGTCATTTCGTGATTAATCAGACCCACCCACATGACCCTTAACTAAGGTCAACAAAGTCACGCGACTGTCCTAACTAATCGCATCATATGCGGTGTAGGAAGACATCACTTAGCTACCGTACACTGTGCCTTGACTATGGTCAACAAACACAGCACGAATACTAAGTACTCTACTTCCTAAAATGACGGAGGGTTGCGGCTGGTTTTTGTGAAAACCTTTAACGCTTTGAACTTGATCTCGTTGCGAAATCAAATGGTTTTTAAATGGAATGTTTTTGAGGCTTTTCTAGTTTTGCTAAAGGGGTCACTCCCGGTGAAGGGATCGTCGGCCCTTTCCTCGTCGAATGAGGTGCGGGATATATCATATATATCACTGTGCAAAGCGGAAACTATAGAAGCGATCAAAGACAAACCGAGTGTGTAGCATCTGCCAGTTATTGCTAAAGGAGTCACTCCCGGTGAAGGGATCTCGGTCCTTTCCTTATCGAATAAGGTGCAGGATGTTCTCCAAGGAACACCACGATGCAAAGCAAGAACTGTAGCTACCTGTTTTTATTTTGAAATTCGATTCCACAACATCAATTAGGTTTATTTTCTTTCATTAATCTCATTAATGAATATCCCATCATTTAAATTACCTAAACATCACAGATAGATATGACGTACACTTATGCCATCCGCATTCGCCTCGATGTCCTCTCGTGCACCGTTAGGTTAGGTAACTAACGGCAGAGCGGGGCAGGGCTAGCGCGGGTGTAAAACATAAGTAACGTCTATATAATATATCATATATACTATATATAATACCTGTCACAGAACATCATATGATCACATCACAGATAAAACACAGCAGAAGAAACATATGAAATATTGGATATACTAGGACGTCCGTGTTTTCAATACGAGCCAGTATAAAATACGGATTCCACGGTCGTGATGAATAGCCAATCCCACACCCCAAGATCCCTACGAGAGCGGCAAGCAACCCTACCAATTCTAGGGTTAGGAGACCCGGACTCGACTCCTTGAGTTGGTCTCCCACTAGACCCTAGAACCCGGTTACTTGTGCTCCCCTCCTTGGGTCTATCCTAATGCGGAAAAGTAAATAATATACAACGGGTGACGACTTCCGCAACCTGGAAGTGCCCCAATAAAAGAATATTACATACAAGTTTTTACATGAATGAAAATGAAAAACACTCATCTCACATAAAAAACCCCCGGCTATTCAAATACGACGATCCAATATAACATATCCAGCAACACATAACATCACATGTCATCAACGTAAGTAAATATGCGCATCCCAATTGTTGTTGACATATAGCAACGAAACCGGCGACATCACATATTACACTTACGGTCACAGAAAAGAAAGTGTAAAACTACAACAGTTGGAATCCGCAACCACCTCAGACATCGCATGCCTGACCAAATGAATTCTTTAGACATCGCATGCCTAACAATTATAAACCCCGCATTTTAGTCTCATTATCGAAAACTCTTTTCAATATCAAGTCGGGCAATTCAACAGGATTCCCGACATTCTGATCGAATGCTCGTCGCAAACTTCAGTAGACGGCCGCACCCCGACGCCGTCGACAAAGTGCACCAAGGCGGAACACCGCTACCGCGAGCACCCGAACGGATGCTTTCGGCGACGGGGTTCTCCTACAGTCACTTGGTTGGGGCTATGGAGTGAGGCTGTCTATCAAGTTTACCCGGCGAGTATCCGCGTACACTACGTGATTGCGACGGACTTTTGATCACATCAAAATTCCGTGGCAACCGATCAAGTGAGACTAAACTGCTATGTTTATAATATTCATTCCGTTATCTCATAACTATTTGTGAATTCCAATTATTGTATCACATTCCGGATAAACAGAAAATGCTAAACTTTTCGATCGAACAATCGAACACCCAAGTTTTCCCGATACTACTCAACACATGAAATAAGTCTAACAACATTCAGTTCGTGCCTCAGTACCAACGGTCCAGCCGTAGAAGGGTCAAGCCAACGCCTCACATGTGGCACGCCGTACTGCCCCAAACCCGAAGGTTCAAAGGACAGTTCAAGACGGTCACATAATCGAGTTAAGGTTTGTTGTCTTCTAGAAGGTCCATCGCGTTACTTGCACTACTTAGAACATCGTTAAACTACGGAAAAATCCAACAATTGGAAATTTCCCGGCAGGGGAAAAAGTGGGTATTTATATCTGGTCGAACTTTTTAACATATTCTAAAAATACCCGGAAAAGCATACCGACAAAAATTAGACAGTCCGATCGAATACACCGAGTCCCTAATACAACCCAGAAAATACAACTCTGGAATAAATATTAAAATATTCCCCGGAAAACCAGCACCAGAAAACAAGAATTACTGTGCAAAGTTTGAAGTCCAATCATGTCACGTGACCGCGGAACCGCCGCAGAAGCCTGGCTTCTGCCGCGGTTCCGCCGCGCAATAGAGGTATCAATGAAAAATTTTTTCATCGTAATTCTTAGAATTCCCTGCAGGATTTTCTGCATATTTTTAAATTCGAAAAAACCACATTTTACAGAAATGTCCAGAGAGCATTTTCAAAGTCGGGGTTTTGGGTCGATCGGACTTCTAACTCCGTCAGGACTTCGCCTGAGGCTCTAGCTAGGCTCTGATACCACTGTAGGGTTCCTAGGCTGTGTATTAAGTTTACCCGGCGAGTATCCGCGTACACTACGTGATTGCGACGGAGTTTTGATCACATCAAAATTCCGTGGCAACCGATCAAGTGAGACTAAAGTGCTGTGTTTATAACATTCATTCAGTCATCTCATAACTAGTTGTGAATTCCAATTATTGTATCACATTCCAGATAAATAGAAAATGTTAAACTTTCCGATCGAACAATCTGTAGGGTTCCTAGGCACACTAATGGAGTCTTACAAGTGATCAAACATACAAATTTCTAAACATTACGGTGCCGAGAAAACCTAGAACGGATCGTTAACTAGATATTTAGGCAAAGCAAGCAAGTACACGGAAATATAGAAATAGGGAAGGGGCTACAACCTTTGTAGATCCGGTCCACCACTTCCTAAGCTCCGCGATGATCTCCCTCCGCTGTCCAAATCAAACCCTTGACTCTAGCATTAGCATCATCGAAGAATAGGCGGGCTTGATCGTCGGTTCGATGCCGAAGATGATCTACGTCGAAGCATCACAAGAACAAGCTCCAACTTCACCAAGCTTTGAAAACTTGTGAAGTAAATACCCTATACAACTTGGCAAGAGGTAGAGGATGAAGAAATAGGAAGTGGGTAGACTTTAGTTTTGGATTTCTCACTAGTTTTCATCACTTGCCATTGGAGTAGCAAGCTTTCTCCTTTTTTTTGAAGAAGATGAAGAAGAAGAAGAAGATATGATAAGTCTTAATAATTAGAAAAAAATAAATCAATACTTATCATACTTTCAACTATAGTTAAGTGTAGAGAAAAGACCATGGTTAAAAGGATGGTTAGAGTTAAGCATAAGAACAAAAGAGTGACTTAGTCAAAGTTTCAAGAAACTTCAACTAAAAACAAAACATTCAATCATTCATTTATCTTTTTCTTTTTCCAAAATGAATAAATAAGAAAGATAAATGAATAAATAATCAAAACCCTAATCATTAACTTAAACCATGGTTTGATTCTTTACACTTAACCAAGTAAGCATGTATCATCAAACATGATACAAACATGTGCACAAAACTATATCGCATATACAATGTGCACAATTCAAGTGAGAAAATCCTTTTAAAGTGAACCAATACTAGTTAACGCAAAGTAATATATCAAATATATAAATATGCACTAAATCATTAAATCAACACTTGATTTAACGATCCGGTCATATCGGATATAACCGACTAGTATCATATGTATCGGCTTATCGAATCAATCCTTGATTCGATAACTAGGTTATATCGCATATAACCAATCGATACATTGATCGCGAGAATGGAATACGGTATCACATACTCGAATTATTCTCGGTCCCGCACATATCTCATATGCGCTCCTATTTCGTTTCGCTTGAGCCAGGAAACCTCTGTGTAGGACTCTAAAGACTCGTCAATACGCCGGCAGCAGATGATGATCATATCAAGCATCCACAAGCCGCAAGCGGTCTGCTAAACGTAACGGCACCCGGATATTGAGCGATCAGAAGATCGACGAGCAAGCCCGCTCACACTCCTGTGAATCCAACCAGTAACACTTACCGTACAGTCCGGTCTGTTCGTCTGATATGTCGCATATCTCGCCTAGGGGTGGTAAACGTCAGACCCCAATAGCTCGATAAGTCATGCCGACGTAGGGTCCATAACATTCGTGAAACTACTGATAACTCTTACCAGTATATCACTGCAACCCTGGCCAGGGATTTCTTGTTATGGCCAGTCGAGCATTGCGCAACATCAACCCCCAATACCGGAAAAGACGAATCCCCTCCTATCGCTCATTGCCTCCATGTGAATCGGGACTGTACCCAAAAACCACCTGTTTGCACAACTCAGTAGAGCCGTGGTAGGGTAGAAATCAAAGCACAGTGGGAGACACACAAGACTCTATGACGATCTCGGGTCAACAGACTAAGCTGTACCAGTGTCACCAGAGAACTGCCATCTGACGTTAGGTATAATACCATCTGGGGGTTCTCGGCGAGTCCGTTCAGTGTACCCAGTCTCCACTGAGCACCCGCATACCATCTCCGATGTCAAACACCAATGGATATGGGATCATCCATCGCCCATCGCATAGGTCGAGAAGATATACGCTAGTCTACTCTGAAATATCGATGCCCCGTCTCGATATTCCCTCGACTAGGAACATTTCAAGGATGTACTCATGGACTATCCAGGCCCCACTAGTATGATCTGCATCACAGTCCTGGAAGTCGAGTACACATCCTAAGGGCTTTATCAACATGTAATCAGAGAGACAGAAAGTATACATGTTAAGATAAAGAGCAACCAGATAGCGTACTATCATGTCGAGCAAGAAAGTCCTACCTATATATGTCCCAGCATCCACTACAATATACATCCAATATACAGTAATGGCCTCTAGGGCATACATATAACTAACAAAATCGAACACCCAAGTTTTCCCGATACAGTCCAACACATGAAATAAGTCTAAAAACATTCAGTTCGTGCCCCAGTACCAACGGTCCAGCCGTAGAAGGGTCAAGCCAACGCCTCACATGTGGCACGCCGTACTGCCCCAAACCCTAAGGTTCAAAGGGCAGTTCAAGACGGTCACATAATCGAGTTAAGGTTTGTTGTCTTCTAGAGGGACCATCGCGTTACTTGCACTACTTAGAACGTCGTTAAACTACGGAAAAGTCCAACAATTGGAAATTTCCCTGCAGGGGAAAAAGTGGGTATTTATATCTGGTCGAACTTTTTAACATATTCAAAAAATATCCGGAAAACACATAGAAAAAGTTTGATAATTCGATCGAATCAACGAACTCCCAATACAACCTAGAAAACTCAACTCTTGAGTCAGATTTAAAAATTCCCAGAAAATACAGCAACAAAATATAAGAGTTACTGTGAAAAAATCATGAGGAGAAACTTCAAAGTTGCCACGGAACCGCCGCATTAGGCATGCTAATGCCGCGGTTCCGCCACACTTTAATGGAATCAAGCGATCGAACTTCACAGTAATTCTTATAACTTCCTGCTTAGTTTTCTGCATATTTTTAATATAGAAAAATCCACATTTTACAAAATTTTCCAGAGAGCATGTTTAGGGTTAGGGTTTTGGTCCGATCGGATTTCTAACTCCGTCTACGCATCGCCTAAGGCTCTAGCTAGGCTCTGATACCACTGTAGGGTTCCTAGGCACACTAATGAAGTCTTACAAGTGATCAAACATGCTCAATTCAAAAATTTTCTTGTGCCTACAAACACTAATACGGATCGTTAACTAGATATATAGGTGATGCGATGCAAGTAAACGAATTTATAGCTAAAGGGAAGGGGCTACAACCTTTGTAGATCCGGTCCTCCACCTCCTAGGCTCCATGATGAAGTCCCCTCGCTGCCCATATCGGATCCCGGACTCTAGCATCGGCTTCATCGGAGAATGGGCGGGCTAGGTCATCGACTACGATGCCGAAGATGATCTACGTCGAGGCATCACAAGATCAAGCTCCTACTTCACCAAGCCATGAAAACTTGTGAAGGAAACACCCTATACTACTTGGAAAGAGGTAGAGGATGAAGAAATATGAGGTGGGTTCACTTTAGAATTGGATTTCTCACTCTTATTCTCAAGTTGCCATTGATGGTGGCATAGTTTCTTCATGTTGAAGATGAAGAAGAAGAAGAAAAGAATATGATAGAAAATATGATAAGTATATTTAAAAAAGAAAAAAATATGATACTTATCATATATTCAACCATGGTTTAGTGTAGAGATTTAACTAAGGTTAGATGAATGGTTAGGGTTAGACATGAGACAAGAATGGGGGACTTGTTCAAAGCTTCAAGAAGCTTCAACAAACAAACAAAACAAGCCACCATTCTTTTCTCTTTATCTTTTCCAAAAGAATGATAAATAAATAAATAGATAATAATTGAATAAACAAAACCCTAACCACTCTCACAACTATGGTTTAATCTTTACACAAACCCAAGTTAGCAAGTATCATCAAACATGATACAAACAAGTGCACAAAAATATATCACATATACAATGTGCATATGAAGTGAGAAAATCCACTTAAAGTGAACCAATACTAGTTAATGCAAAGTAATATATCAAATATATTATTATACATTAAATCATTAAATCAACACTTGATTCAATGATCTGGTCATGTCGTATATAACCGACTAGTATCCAATGTATCGACTTATCGAATCAATCTTCGATTCGATAACTAGGTTATATCGCATACAATCAATCGATGCATTCATCGCGAGAATAGAATACGGTATCACATACACGCATTATTCTCGGTCCCGCACATATCTTATATGCGCTCCTATTTCGTTTCGCTTGAGCCAGGAAACCTCTGTGTAGGACTCTAAAGACTCGTCAATACGCCGGCAGCAGATGATGATCATATCAAGCACCCACAAGCCGCAAGCGGTCTGCTAAACGTAACGGCCACCCGGGTATTGAGCGATCAGAAGATCGACGAGCAAGCCCGCTCACACTCCTGTGAATCCAACCAGTAACACTTACCGTATAGTCCGGTCTGTTCGTCTGATATGTCACATATCTTGCCTAGGGGTGGTAAACGTCAGACCCCAATAGCTCGATAAGTCATGCCGACGTAAGGTCCATAACATTCGTGAAACTACTGATAACTTTTACCAGTATATCACTGCAACCCTGGCCAGGGATTTCCTGTTATGGCCAGTCGAGCATAGCACAACATCAACCCCTAATACCGGGAGAGACGAATCCCCTCCTATCGCTCATTGCCTCCATGTGAATCGGGACTGTACCCAAAAAACCACCTATTTGCACGACTCAGTAGAGCCGTGGTAGGTTGGAAATCAAAGCACAGTGGGAGACACACAAGACTCTATGACGATCTCGGGTCAACAGACTAAGCTGTACCAGTGTCACCAGAGAACTGCCATCTGACGTGAGGTATAATACCATCTGGGAGTTCTCGGTGAGTCCGTTCAGTGTACCCAGTCTCCACTGAGCACCCGCATACCATCTCCGATGTCAAACATCAATGGATATGGGATCATCTATCGCCCATCATATGGGTCGAGAAGATACACGCTAGTCTACTCTGGAATATCGATACCCCGTCTCGATATTCCACGACTAGGAACAATGAAGGATGTACTCATTGACTACCCAGGCCCCACTAGTATGATCTGTATCATAGTCCTGGAAGTCGAGTACACATCCTAAAGGGATTTATCAACATGTAATCAGAGAGACAGAAAGTATACATGTTAAGATAAAGAGCAACCAGATAGCGTACTATCATGTCGAGCAAGAAAGTCCTACCTATATATATCCCAGCATCCACTACAATATACATCCTATGTACAGTAATGGCCTCTAGGGCATACATATAACTAACACGCTCAATACCGAAAGCTGGTAACAATGGGCAAAACACCCAGGTCAAACCTTCAAAGTCTTTGAAGAAAAAGAAGACCAAGAAGCCCGTACAGCCTGAAGACCGTACGGACCTGAAAAAATACATCGACGCGCTGGAGGAATACAACCAGAAGGCGCGGACCCCAGTCACACTCGAAGAGTTTCTAAACCACATACTTGAGAACGGAGACAACGACAATGATGAGTGGAACAGCTCGTCAGAAGAATCCGAGGACTATGTAGCGAGTTGCCACATGGTCTCTCACTCGTCATTAAAAGAAGGAGAAACTCCCTTGGTGTCGGAGAGCAACACGAAGAAACTGGGGGCAGGATCAGTGCCAAGATCCCTGGAACCGTCAGACGACCTGATTGACAGGCTGCTGAACGAAGCTTTTCAAAAGAGCAAAGCTAACCGAGAGCGTGAAACAGCCATATATGAAAAGGCCAAGCGTCGGCGTCAGAATGAAGAAGCTTTAGCGAGGAAGAGTCACAAAGTACTCCAACCAGATTGAAGCACACCCGCGGCAGATAAAAGCAAGTTTAAGACAGGGAAACGGTTCGACAAGGCCCTGTCAATGGGAATGAAGCTGCCACCTTTCAAAGGAAGTACTCCCGGGAGTACGTGCCTCGATGAAGCGAATGTACATCCGAACTACTGCTTATACCATCAGAGGATCACGCACCCTACCGAAGAGTACAGTGCCTTCAAGAAGTGGTGGCAAGGTATGTTTCTCACCGACAACACTTCAAGAGGATGAAGCGTGAAGCTCGTAGACAGCAGAAGAGCGTAACAGATGAGCATGAAGGAACTGCTGGCAACTGTCACGTGGTTGATACCAGGAAATCTCAAGTTCTCACCTTCGGGAGCGATTCTGAGGAAGAAATAGCCCTCGGCCCTCTCTTCAAAGAACCTACATCTGGGAAAGAAGAGGAAGAGAAAAACTGTGAGAACAACCAGCTGCGTAACCGTACGTTGCATGAAAAGAATCTCGGATCCTCAAACAAAGGCTCGGGCAAGAAAGACAAGGGGAAGGAAAAAGTCCCTGATGAGATTGCCCTCGATGATAGAGTCGTCGAAGAGCTCACAGCCAAGGACCCGCCTAAGAAAAATAAGGTGGATTATAATGTTCTGGCACACCTGAGAAAGATACCCTCATAATTGAGCATACTGGATGCTTTCCTCCTGTCCAAAGAGGCACGAGATTCTCTGATTAGGGCATTATAAGAGCCCGATCAGTTTCAAGCCTTTCTCGCAGAAGAAAAGATGAAAAACAAGCCGGAAGAAGTTCACACAGCTGACATCACCTTCAACGATGAAGACCTCCTCCTCGGAACGTGCGAGCACAACCGTCCGTTATATGTAACCGGGTACTGCCACGACATCAAGATAGGGAAGATCCTGGTTGATAATGGGTCCTCTGTCAACCTTCTTAATGTGAGGGTGTTGATGGAGATTTGCATGAACGTTCAACACCTAGCTCGGGATAAAAATACCATCTCCAGGTTTGATTCCTAATCATCACGAATGCTTGGGTCTCTAATACTGACATTACGCTTTAGGCTACTTGTCACTGACATCAAATTTTATGTCATTGACGCCAAGACTTGCTACAACGCTTTGCTCGGCAGGCCTTGGTTACACGAGTACAACGTCATCCCTTCTACACAACATCAGTGTATGAAGTATTTCAAAGACGGCCTCGAGTACACTGTGACGGGGGAACTAAATCCATTCTCCGTAAATGAAGTCCGAAAATATGAAGACGTAAAGTACTTCCTATCAGACTTCGAAGACACGGAAAGATGTCATAAACTGGAGGAGAAACAAAAAGCCATCGCGACTATCCCGATCTTTGGGAGCGATACCGAGGAAGATGAAGAAATAGTCTACTCGGGACAACCCCAAGGCAACAGGCCAGAACAATCTACTCCTATTTTGCTCTTTGGCAGTGACTCTGAGGACGATGCCAACACAGTGTTCTCCGTCCGCTTGTCAATGCAGACCTTCGCTGAAGCTGATCAGATTTGCAAATCATCATGATTCCGCAGCAGCATTACAGGGAACTTGATGCGCTCGATACATACGGCGTGCAAGAGCTGCACACCTTCTACGTCCCTCCCAAGCAAAGAGGTGAAAAGGAGATCATCTTCTATCGATCCACGGAGACCAAAGTGGAATGAGAAGTCTGGTATGATGCCAAACCTGCGCTTGACAGGCTTCAACCAATCCTTCTTCCCAGATACTATGCAGAGGGATTGAAGAGGCTGTTAAGATGCCAAGGCGTACCCTTTAAACAAACTGCTCGACAAGCCCGGTTCTACAACAAGATTTAGGACATTTCGAGGACTCAGCGAAAAATGTCCAACGGGAGGATAGAGACGACTGGGCTTGGATATGTTCGGTCCAAGAAACGGGAGAGATTCCATGGCTGTCATGTTATAAATGAATCCGGAGAAGAAGGGAAGGCTTTTCGAGGTAGCGCTGATATCGTGCCAAAGCGGGATTCGGCCGTAAAAATGCCAAGCCCGTCATTCGAAGAACAAATTGATAAACTAATAAGGAAAGCGGGTCAAAAGGTTCAGGATGACCACAGCCGCGAAATATCTATTTACGAGAAAGCGAGAACGCAACGTCTCATTCAGCAGGCTACAGAAAAAGAAGACCACAATGCTCTTCACCCTCAACCCACTATGCGCTCTCGTGGCAAGAAAAAAGCCCGACGCAGAAGCAACAACAAGGTGAAGAAAGGGAATAACATTCAAAAATAGCGAAGCGGATCCAAGAAGCTACACGATCGAGAAAAAGTCAGCTGGAACCCATCTTTTATGAAGAAGATGGGTCGGGAATACTCTTTCCCTCAAGACAAGACAAGGAAAATCTACGACCTTGTCGTGAAACATCAAATGATGACACTCTCGGAGTCTAGGCACCCCGAACAAGTAAACTAGGTCCATCACCCGGATTATTGCTCCTACCACCGAGCAATAGGACATCCTCTTGAAGACCGCTTCACCTTCAAAAACTGGGTTGAAGACCAGTATCAGCAAGGCAGGTTTGCTCTATCCGACAGTTGGAGGGTATCCCCACCATGAATGCATGAACCAAAAGCAATCTACACTGCGAGGGTAAGTCCAGATCAACATCGAGCTTGGAGACAAGCTCGTACCCACCACATGATAACATTCTCAAAGGAGGGAGAGCATGAGAATGTGGATGACCTCTCCCAGTGCTTCGTAAATGAAGATGAGGATGGGGTGATCTCAGAATTTCCACCGGTGCCAAAAGAGCTGGAAGATGGGATACACACCACGGCAGACAACTTGAGAAAAATCGACTTGAGGACGACAAACGATCTGAGGCCAACGTTCGCCAGTGAGCTATTGTCTAAAGAGCATGTGGCTACACTAAAGGACGTGCTTATGCATTATAAATATTGTTTCGCATGGAACTACTCCGAGATGCCGGGACTATATCTAGAAATAGCAGAGCATAAATTAGCCATATCGCCGGACGCTAAGCCAGTCAAGCAGGAGCCAAGAAGAATGCGGCTCGAACTTGAGATGAGTATCAACGCCGAAGTGAAGAAGCTAATTGACTCCGGATTCATCCAAGAAGTTCAATACCCTGACTGGATCGCCAATATTGTTCCAGTAATGAAGAAAGATAGGACAATACGCATCTGCGTGGACTTTCGAGACCTCAACAAAGCTTGTCCGAAAGATGACTTCCCAGTGCCTGTTACCGAGCTGATGATCGATACCATGTCCACTTATGAAGTCTTTTCCTTCATGAATGGATCTTCAGGCTATAATCAAATAAAGATGCACCCCGAAAACCAAAAGCATACTGCCTTCCGGAATCCGTTAGGCGTATTCTGCTATAAGGTGATGCCTTTCGGCTTGAAGAACGCAGGCTCTACCTACCAGAGGGCCATGACAAAGATTTTTGATGACCTCATCCATGAGATCCTTGAATGCTACATTGATGGCCTTGTGGTGAAAAGCGAATAATACGAGGATCAATGGGAGAATTTGAAAATAGTGTTCCAGCGTCTTCGGAAATATAATTTGAAGATGAACCCTCTGAAATGTGCGTTTGGAGTCTCCTCAGGAAAATTCCTAAGATTCATCGTACAACACCGAGGCATCGAAGTAGACCCATCAAAGATCAAGGCGATTATGGAAATGCCCTCGCCAAGAACTCCAACTGCGGTCTCTCCAAGGGAAGCTCACGTATATCCGGTGGTTCATAACTAACCTCTCCGGCAAATGTCGTCCCTACAACTATCTAATGAAGAAGGGGACCCGTTCGTTTGGGATCGTAAATGCAAAAGTGCACTGGACGAAATCAAGCAATATCTGCAGAATCCACCGGTACTGACCGCTCCGGTCAAGGGAAAACCCCTCATCCTGTACACAACAGTCTTTGAAGGTTCTTTAGACACGCTATTGGCATAGGAGAATGACCAGGGGAAGGAGAGAGCTCTCTACTATTTGAGTCGAATTCTCCTAGGGGAAGAAAACAACTACTCCCCTATTGAAAAGTATTGCCTGGCACCGATCTTCGCGATAACGAAGCTTCAACATTATGCCTTGGCACATGAGGTTCATTTCATATCAAAGGTGGATCCTCTCAAATATTTGATGTCAAGGGTCATAATAACGGGAAAGCTTGCCAAATGGGCCCTCCTCTTGATAGAGTTCTCGATAACGTATCGGACCCTCAAGGCAAAGAAAGGCCAGGCCATCGCCGACTTTCTCGCTGAACATCCAGTACCAGCCGATTCTCCCTTAAATTGCGAATTGCCAGACGAACACGCATTTGACACAATCGATGGGGAGAAAAAAGGGAGTGATGCCCGATGGGAACTATACTTTGACGGAGCATCTTCCATGAAAAAGCGAAAGCAAAACACCCCCATAATCAAAGCCGGGGTAGGCCGTATCTTCGTGACTCCGCAAGGAGGGATAATGCGTTTTGCCCTTTCCTTAACAGAGTCGAGGACAAACAACGAAGCGGAATATGAAGTTTTGATAGTGGATCTTGAGATCGCTATTGACATGGGCATCGAAAACCTCCTCATATATGGAGACTCCCAGCTAGTCGTTAGCCAGGTAAATGGCGACTATCAGATGTGCAAAACAGAGTTGGTAAAATATGGCGAAAGAGTGCAGCAACTGCTGACTCAAATCTCCTCCTACATCCTAGAAAGCATACCGCGTGCAGAAAATAGCAAAGCAGATGCATTAGCCAAGCTTGCTAAGGAACTAGCTGACGAAAACCTCGATGATGTAAGGATCATTGTGAAAAGCCGCAGGATTTTTGCACTAGCAGAAATATCTCCGGAATTGTCTAGAGGAGAAGAAGCGACCAAACAAGCAGCCTGCCAAATAGAAGACAAAGAAAAGGCTACAGATTGGAGAGAAGTCTTCATAGACTACTTCAAATCTCATCGAACACCCGAAAACGCATCTTCGAGACATCAACTCATGAAACGAGCTCTGTCTTTTGTCTTCGTCAATAATACTCTATATAAGAGATTGTTCAATAGTTTATGGCTAAGGTGCCTGGGACCAGAAGAAGCAAGGAGAGTTGTCCAAGAAACTCACGACGGACTCTGCGGTTCTTATCAGGCCGGGAATGGGTTACTATTGGCCCGCGATGATTCAGGAATGCCTCGAATATGCGAAGTAGTGTCACTCGTGCCAAATTCACAGGGAGTTCATCCACTAGCATCCAAATCCGCTGCACCCGACGTTGGCTAGCTGGCCGTTCGAAATGTGAGGAACCGATATAACTGGGCCGATCGAACCAGCATCGCCCAAGGGACATCGGTTCATATTGGCAACAACCGATTACTTCTCTAAGTGGGCAGAACCAGTACCGCTAAGGGATATGAAGACGGAGAACATCCTCCATTTCTTCAGAACTCACATCATTTATCGGTTCGACACTCCGCGACGCATCATCTCGGATAATGGACTAGCCTACAGGAGCCATAAGATAAGCCACTTTGCACAACAGCATAATATAGATTGGAGATACTCTTCGGTTTATAATCCCCGAGCTAACGGTCTAGCTGAGTCTTTCAACAAGACCTTGACAAAGATCATAAAGAAAACAGTGTCCAGAAACAAAAAAGGACTGGCACGAGAGACTGCATGAAGCTCTCTGGGCTTATCGAACCACGTTCAAAATGGCCACGAATATGACTCCATTCACGTTGGTATTCGGCACGGAAGCAGTACTTCCCTTAGAGATAGAACTACCCTCTCCACGAGTAGCGGTTCGTTATGAACTGACGGACAAAGAGAATGCCCATCTTCGGCTTAAGGAGCTCGATGGCCTCGATGAAACTCGTCTTATAGCGCAGCAAAATCTGGAAGCTTACAAAGTAAGGATAACGCGCTCATACGAAAGACTGACTAAGCCGAGAATATTCCGCCAAAGCGAACTCATGCAAGTCGTGAAAAGACCTATGATCCCCAACCGCGCAAAGAGGGGGAAATTCGAGCCAAACTATGAGGATCCATACATCATAGACAAGGTCTACTAAGGTGGGGCCTACTTGCTCATGAATATGCATGGCGAAAGACCCTTCTGGCCAATAAACGGCCGATTCCTTAAGAAGTACTACGCTTGACAAGTCATAGCTCAGGTTAATGATAGATGACGACACTCGTGTCCGCTCGCTGTCTTCCTATGTCCAGATTCCATAAGTAGTATCCGACAGAAACTTTGCCACGAAGCTAGCCCTGGACCGAGATGTCCCTAAACTAATAATGGACCGAGATGTACCTAAACTAACAAATCAGCTTCCCCTATATAAAGGACCCAAGACTTCAAGTCTTACAGAGAAGAACCCCCCCCATAAACTTCAAGTTTCTCAACAAAAAAAAAACAAGAAGAGCAAGCTCACCTAAGAAATTTTTTTCTTCAAGGTAAATAATAAGAAGCGAGATCATAACATCTCTTCAATTCTTGAGAATTTAATCCTCATATCAAAAGAACTTAGTTCTTTTTCTAGATCACAGATCTACAAGACAAAGTCTTTCATAAAAAACAGAAGAGATCATAGCATCTCTTCATAAAAAGAAGAACTTAGTTCTTAGATCCATGAGACAAAGTCTCTCATAAAGAAAAACAAAAGTGATCATAGCATCTCTTCATAAAAAGAAGAACTTAGTTCTTAGATCCATAAGACAAAGTCTCTTATAAACGAGAATTTAATTCTCAGAGCACAGAACTGGCCAGAACTGCCAAAGAAGCGCTTCAACGCTCCAAGTCTGGCGCTCAGCGCCAAGCGCACCATGTGCTCCTCACGTGTGAGCTATTTAAAAAGAAGCGCTTCAGCGCTCCAAGTCTGGCGCTCAGCGCCAAGCGCGCCACGTGCTCATCACGTGTGCGCTATTTCAAAAGAAGTGCTTCAGTGCTCCAAGGCTGGCGCTGAGCGCCAAGCGCACCACGTGCTCCTCACGTGTGCGCTATTTCAAAAGAAGCACTTCAGTGCTCCAAGTCTGGCGCTCAGCGCCAAGCGCACCACGTGCTCCTCACGTGTGCGCTATTTCATAAGAAGCGTCTTAGCGCTCCAGGTCTGGCACTCAACGCCAAGCGCACCACGTGCTCCTCACGTGTGCGCTATCTCACAAGAAGCCCCTTAGCGCTTCAGGTCTGGTGCTCAGCGCCAAGCGCACCACGTGCTCCTCACGTGTGCGCTGAGGGAACACAAAGTGTTCTTTAAATAAATCGCAGCGCCATAAAAAGTGTTCAACACTCAGTAAAAGACAAAAGAAAAAAGGGTGTTAGAACCCAATTTAATGCTTAGCATTATTGAACCAAAAGGGACTGAGCCCAAACAAATGTTCAACATTTTATTCAAATCTGAGTGGACAGAGCCCAAGTTGGCCATAAGCCCTCAATTCATATTAACTGAGCCCATGTGCTCACAATCTCTTTAATTGGTCTTAGTCCCAAACCCTGACTACAGATCTCTCAACCAACATCGGTTCAAGGGTACATCTCTTCACACCTCTGATATACGTCGTTGTAATTCTTCAACGCCTTTAGAGAGGTGGCGGGTCCCGACAACCAGAAACTTTATAGACTACGATGTCTTTAAACCCCATAGATTATGATGTCTTTAAACTTTACAGACTATGATGTCTCTAAACTCCATAGACTATGACGTCCTTAAATCCAGTGGACCGCAATGTTCCTAAACTAAAGCGATAAAGTACAAATACTCTTTCGTTGGATCTAAATGATCCCAAAATCTTGTTGAGTAGATCTTAGTCAAAATTAGACTAACGTATCCTCAACAAACGTTTAAGTTGATCTTAATCTCAATGAGACTAATGGTCCTTAAACCAACCCAAACCCAATGAATCTTTGTGTCAATAGTAGAGTCTGACATTCTACTTCGACTTCTTTGATGTACTGATTTGCTCTTGGCCAAGAAGCATTAGGACGACGTGGGAAGGGAGTACTGACTCTATGATGCGGAATCTAAGAAAATACGGATTTGGACTAATCCACGCCTTACGGGCGACAACATAAATTAGTCTCCATATACAATCCACGGGCAACCAAAAATAAAACAAACACACACGACACGAAATGACCATCTGGAGAAGAAGAAAGCGATTACCGCAATGCAGTAGCGTAATTAACTGCAGGAGCTTGCGCCTGCAGGGAAGAGCGTCCCCACAATAAAAAAAACCCTTGTAAACGAAGGAGAATCTGACGAAGTCTACTACAACGGCCGTATCCGTCTAAACCTCCGATATACGGTGCCATAAATCAACTTGGCATCTTCGGAGAGGTGGAAAGATAAAATCAAATAGCATCTGCCCCCAAAATTCAGGCCGAACGTCCCAACATCCCGGTCGTGTCTTTTCGGCGGCGAACAGATTCTGGCATGCCCGGTAGGACCTTTTCCTCTTTCCACTCCATACTTTGTATGTCGTGTTCGCGAACGAATCGCGATTTGATATGGTTGCCCTTGGATTTGAGATACTAAAATTTAGTGTCTTGCTCCCGTGCAGAAAAAATGGCTTCCAACTGCACTAGCTGCAACAACAACTCCCACTCCGTCCTCGCCGGAGGAGTGACTTATGGGCCCCAAACGACCTCTATCTTTGCCATGCCAGTAGAACAGGTGATTGTTTCCCCCAATCAGAGCAAAGCTCTATTTTGAATTTCAAAATTCAAAAATTGAAGCAACGCTTCAGATTCTGCGCGCCGCGTGTCAAAAGCAGACACGCCAGCGCCAGGAGCGCTGCGCCCTAGGCAGTGCGCCCCCAATCTGAGCAAAACTCTGTTTTAAAATTCAAAATTTAAATTGAAGTAACGCTTCAGATCCAGCGCTATGCGCTGCGTGCCATGTGTCAAACACGGGCGCGCTAGCGCAGTTGCGCTGCGCGCCACGTGTCGAGCGTAAGTGTGCTAGCATAAGGTGCGCCAGCGCTGGAATTAAAAATTCCCCCATCGTCAGATCAAAAGATATACTAATAATAAATTATTAATTAATCAGAACTAAAATTCTGTTATGGAAAGACTTTTCAATCTTATTAAAACAAAAAGATTATCTTCTGTAAAACAGAAGCCTTGGGATCAAAGATCCAACGGTGGGAAATATTCCCAAATCAATCAGAGAAAGATCTCTTAAAACTGATTTAACAAATCAATTGGCCCTATATAAAGGCCCCTAGACTTCAAGTCTCAGGTATACAGAATAGACAGAAAAGAGAGAGAGAAACCTTCTGCAAAAGATGAGAAAGCTCTTAGAAAAAAGAAGATTTTTTTCATCTTCAAGATAAAAAGAACTATGTTCTTGAATAATAGAGATGAAGCCATCTCATAAAAAGAAGAACCATCTTCTAAAAAAAGATCAGAGATCTAAGAAAAAGATCAAGGTCTTTAATAAAAAAGAAAAGATCAAAAAGATCTAATCATAAAAAACTAAAAGAAGTATTTTACTTCATTTATAGATCTTTGATCTATAAAGGCAGAGCTTTTTATAAAAACAAGTACTTTTGTTCTTGGATCATGAGGAAGAAGCCTCCTTTGAAGAACATAAATCTGTTCTTTGATCTTAAAATTGATCAGATGCACCCTGTGCTATTGAAAAGTGTCTTGCACTCATGAATTGCGCCCTTTCGCTCATTGGACCGGCGCTCAGCGCCAAAACCTACCACGTGTCAACCAGAGACACAATCTGCGCTTCGCGCTACTGAAACAACGCACTGCGCTCATGAATCGGTGCTCAACGCCAGAACGTGCGCCACGTGTCACTCACTGGCGCGCCAACAGACTAGCGCAAAGCGCTCATAAATTAAAAGCGCAATGCGCTAATGAACTAGGGCTTAGCGCTAAGCATGACACGTGTCCTCTTCGTGTGCGCTACCTGAAAGAAACGCAATGCGCCTGGCGCGCCACGTGGCACACTGTCAAAACAAGCTTTATTTCTGATGAATGATATGCATTCAATAAAGGACAAAAATGTCAGAGCCCAATGCCTAGCATTATTGAAAGGGCTGAGCCTAAATAAAAGCTTAATAGTCAGAGCAACTAAAAATGTTAAACATTTTTAATTGGGCTTAGCCCAATTCTGGCCATAAGTCCTCAACTTATACTGAACCGAGCACATCTGCTCATAAATATTCAACAGATCTTAGTCCCAAACTGGGCTACAGATCTTTCAAACAATTCACACTGGTTCGAGGGTACATCTCGTTACTCCTCTGATATCTGTCGTTGTAATCCTTCAACGTCGTCAGAGAGGTGACGGGTCCCGACAACTACACATTACAAAGGACTGTGGGGTCCTTAAACTCATGGACTATGATGTCCTTAACCTCGACCGTGATGTCTTTAAACTAACATCGGACTGTGAGGTCCTTAAACTCATGGACTATGATGTCCTTAACCTCGACCGTGATGTCTTTAAACTAACATCGGACTGCGAGGTCCTTAAACTCACGGACTATGATGTCCTTAACCTCGACCATGACGTCTTAAAACTAACATCGGACTGTGAGGTCCTTAAACTCACAGACTATGATGTCCTTAACCTCGACCGTGACGTCTTAAAACTAACATCGGACTGTGGAGTCCTTAAATCCACGGACTATAATGTCCTTAACCTCGACCACGATGTCTTTAAACTAACAATGGACCGTAATGTCCTTAAACTAACAATCGATCGCAATGTAACTAAACTAAACAATAGAGCCCAATTGCTCTCTTGTCGGATCTAAATGGTCCCGTTAAGTTGATCTTATTCTAAATTTAGACTAACATATCCTTAACAAACGTTTAAGTTGATCTTAGTCTCAAATGAGGCTAAAGTATCTTTAAACCCAACCCCCAAACCCAAATCTAAGAAAGATACGGATATGGACTAGTCCACGCCCTACGGGCGACGACATAACTTAGTCTCCGTATACAATCCACGGGCAACCACAAACAAAACAAACACCCACGACACGAAGTGACCATCTGGAGAAGGAGAAAGTTGTTATCGCGATGCGGTAGCGTAATTAACTACAAGGGCTTGCGCCTGCAGGGAAGAGCATCCCCACAATAAAAAAAACCCCTCAGATGAGGGTGAATCTGACGAAGTCTGCTACATTGGCCGCATCCGTTTAAACCTTCGATACACGGTGCCATAAATCAACTTGGTATCTTCGGAGAGGTGGACGGACAGCACCAATTAGCATCTGCCCCGAATTTCAGGCGAGACATACACCGCGTCTCCACCGCGTCTTTCGGAGGGGAACAGATTCTGGCATGCCCGGTGGGACCTTTTCCTCTTTCCACTCCACACCTCGTGTGTCGTGTTCGCGAACCAATCACGGTTTGCTAATGGTTGCCTTTGGGTTTCAAGGTACTAAGATTTGGCGTTTTGCTTGGTGCAGAAAGCAAAGGATCAATGGCGTTCACTTGCTCGAAGTGTTCCAACTGCAACTGCAACCCACGTTCTGCCTCAACTGGAGGCATAGCTTATAGGCCCCAGGCGGCTTCCCTGTTCACGATGCCGGTGGAACAGGTCACCCAAGCCTCCACAGGATTGTTTTTCAGGACCATGCTCCCGCCAGCGAGCTTCACCGTTTCTATGCCCGCACCAGAAGCTCCCAAGAAGTCGGTCTTCGATCGGCTTGCTTCTACCACGACCCCTCTCAGCGGGTCGTCCATCTCCAACTCCTCGGTCTTCGCCAGACTGAGCCTGAACTCCAATGGGCCTGCCAAGAAGCCCATGACACCTGAAGTGGTCATCCCAAAGAAGATAGCCATCTCTGCTCCTGAAGTCGTCAAGGCGGCTTCTCCTGCCAAAGAGTCGGTCTTTACGAGACTGACTATTCCGGCTCCCGTTCCTGCTCGAAGGTCTGTCTTTGACAGATTGGATACCGCTACTCAAAAGACGTCAGTCTTCAAGAGGCTGGCACCAGCAGCGCCTCATCTGGACAGGGGGAAAGACAAAGCCATCCCCATTACCGAACCAACACCGTCCACTCGACATGCTCGATGTCGCCACTGACCCCGAGTAAGGAAGGCTGGGGGCAACTCCCCCCTGGGCTAACTCCACCGGCTCCAACGGTGGAAATTAATGCTGCTGTTCCAACCGGGAATAGCTTTGAGCTGCTGAATAAGGTGTGCAGGAATTCGCCTACCGCCGTACTAAAAAAATCTCCGCCGCCGGTGGAGACCGTCATAGAAATGAAGCCGGAACAGTCCCCTCAACGACTGTCTTCTAAAGTTTACAAAATCTGGCGACAAGTCCGAGAGTCGGTGGTTGATCAAGACTATCCCCGCCGGCAGAAGAAGCTGAAGGTCCGACAGGAAGAAAACCGTCCTGTTAAGCCACAAAAGACGACGGCTACTTGGGTGCCCACTGCAGCGGCCCCCTCAACTTCGACCGCTCATAAGAGGGGAAGGCCGGAGAAAATCCCCATGCCTTCGACAAATGTCAAAGGCACTGAGCCTAAACGCCCTAAGTCTGGGGGCATGGTGGTGCATACCGTCTACATAGCATCCGGAAAAGAGGATGGCCGTATCTCCACAGGTCATCGACCGCTTACGCGATCCGTGATAAAAGCTCAAGGGCAGCAGTAGAAGCTTCAGGAGATGATGACTGTGATGGCCATACTCACCGGGCCAAAAGAAAGCCCAGAGGCATCCTCGGAGCAACGCCATGAGCAAGAAACTGATGCCGAATTCCTTCGAAGAATACTTGAGAAGAAGGACAAAGAGGCTGCGGAACAAGCAGCCAATATAAAAAGAATGACCCTTCTATTCCAAGATATGGTGGGCATGATGATCCAGCCGGATCCCCAGCCGAAGATCCTCCAGTGATAATTGAAGATGATAGAGGAGAAACATCAAACCCTCTGCCGGCTCTATCAGCAGCCAAGGAAGAGACCATCTCCAAAGCTGCCCTAGATGATTACATCGCTCAGCAGATATGAGTTCACCAGGCGAATGAAGCGGTCGGCCAAGTTGTTAGAACTGGGCGATCGTATCCAGGCTGGTATGATCAGATAAAGTACCCGCCGGGCTACACGATTCCGAAATTCCATGTGTATAAGGGGACAGGCAATCCCCATCAACATGTCGCCCAGTTCAGGGCTCTTTGCGGCAACACCGGCGGCGATGATAAGCTCTTGCTTCGCCAATGCGTCGGCAGCTTATCGGAGACGGCGTTCGAGTGGTACTCTGAACTTCCAAATGACTCTGTCAAAACTTTCACGGAAATGGAGTTGTTGTTCACCCAACGATTCGCAAGTGCTAATGAACGCACCCCAATAATGGCATTGATCAATACCAGGGTGAATCCGGGCGAGACGTGGGTTCAGTACACAATCCGATGGTGGAACCTGTGGTCGAAGTGCGAACAACGCATCGAAGAAGCACCAGCGGTGGGCATGTTCGTGGTGTTGGAGATAGTGCCCTCAGAGTCAATTATTGGATCACAGGCACGTGATTGCAATGATTGATGGAGGACCTATCCCGGCTGGACAGTCTTACTCAAGATGATGGTATACTATCTGGTTCACCTTTATCATCGTGTACTGCTTTAGGTGACCTGACAGGTCGCTATTACACGTTGGTAGAGCCTCTAGGATTCTTGCTTGACGGCCAGCAGTATGAGGGCGATCATATAAGTGGGAGCTGGGGACTATAAGCATATCCTTAAATGGTCCCTAGTCGTGAGAGTTTCAAGACAGGGCATCGATACTCCAGAGTAGACTAGTGTATACAGTCGAGACCCCGACGCGGGGCGGTGGCCGGTCTCACAAGCCACTGGTGTCAGTTGGTTCACCTAAGATGTATACATGTGCTCATTGGGTTATGAGTACACCGGACAGGACTCGCCGGGAACATGCTAGTTGGTCTTATACCAGACGTCAGATATCAGTTCCCTGGTGACATGTGTACAGGTTAGTTCATCGACCTGGGGATCGTCATTTGTCTCGTGTGAGTTCCCACTGTACTTTGATTACTACCCTACCACGGCTCAAAGGAGTCGTGCAAACAGGTTTTAGTTGGGTACGGTCCCGAGCCACATAGAGGCAGTGAGCGTATCTTCAGGGGTTCGTCTCTCCCGGTATTGGGGGTGAGGTCGTGCTGTTTCTAGGAGAGCCGGAATATGAAAAGTCCTTGGCCAAGGTAGGAGATTTACTGGTAAGTATTCCAGTAGTATCTCAGGGTGTTCTGGGCTACACTCCGACACGACTTGTACCGCTTTTGGGGGTTTGACTTTTACCAACCCCCTAGGCCCGCCATGCGATGCTCATAGACGAACGGACCGGACTGTACGGATATTGTCACTGACAGGCTCAGTAGGGTTGTCAGGCTGGGTTCGCTCACAGACGTCCCTTTTAGTCAATACCTGGTAGCCCGTTACGTATTGGCTTATACCTCTGACGTGCTAGTGGTTAAATCCACAACCAAAGTGTTGACGAGTCTTTAGAGTCCCCCACATTCAGTTACTCAAGCTTTCGGGCGAAAAGCTGTAGAGGCCGTATGGAGATATGGCAGGGTCCGATCAGATACGTGCGGTATTGCACGGATCAGGATCGGACGGTTTGTACTATAGGCCGTATGGATATATGGCAGGGTTTGATCAGATACGTGCGGTATTGCACGGATCAGGATCGAACGGATATTACTAGCCGGCTTTGGTTTAAGCCGGATCTTAGTATAGTACAGTGTAGATTTTGTCTCATTGCATTTGTATTTCGGTCGAAATACAAATACGGGTGTGTATACACAGTATCGGGGTTTTCCTGTAATTTATTACGGGACCAGTTTTCTGGAGTTGCCAGTTTGCTTTCCGTTTCGGCCGATTTCCTTTGTATCGTTCATTGGCCGAAGATTCGTGGAGGAGGGCTTATTTGCATTGTTGCAAATAAGCATTTATGGAGGGGGTCTTTGCATTTTTGTTGCATCATGATGGTGCACCATCCCTTGACCTTGACTTCTTGACTTCTTCATGATGGCTTGACCATTTGATGTCATCATGCTTGAGATGATGGTTGTGGTGGAGTGTTGGCCTTTGATTGTCATCATGCTTGTTGATGATGAAGTGTGATGATTGTTGTTTGAGTGTTGGACTTTCCTAGTGATCATTCCTTTGCATGATAGCCTTCTCTCTCTCTCCTTTTGGTTTATTGGATGGCTCTCTCTTTCTTTTGCTTCACTCTACACTCTCTCTCACTCTCTTGCAAAGGAAATGGCCGGCCACTTAAGGGGAGGGCTGCCCAATTTTCTATGTGTGGGTTTTTGCTTCATTTCATGCTCCAAAAATCCCCAAGGCCCTCCACATAGTTCTTGTATCATCCCTCCACCAAAATGGCAAACTCCATAACCCCAAATGAGACATCGTTCTTCACTACACATTCTACAGCAAACCTTGGGCACGTCGACTAGCCAGCTTCGTGCCCGAGTTGCCTCGGCTTTGAGGTGGGAGCCCGTAAAAGATGCAGACGATGTGGTTCCCTTCCGGTAAGGAGGCGACGGTCGGAGTTTCCGCAGGAGATCGGGACGACGACGAGAAGACCGGAGGACACGGATCAGTCGGTATATCTCTCTTCCCCATCTTTTAGTTAGCTAGGACTAGTTAATGGTTCGATCCGGGTATTAGTGCGCGGTGGTGCCAGTTCATGAAAAATTTAAGTTTATCACCGCTTCCGCATTTGGCCGTCGGATTGACGGCCGGGGCGCCGCCGTGCACTTACAGTGGTATTAGAGCCTCGCCATTAACTTAGTCTAGCTTTGTTTAATATGTTTACATTTCCGATCGACCAAAATTCCAAAATCCGCATTTTTGTTCACATCAGTTTTCTGTTGAAATTTTTTGGAGTCGAAAATTTTTTCAGGTTGCAGAAAAGTGATGTACTGGAAGTTATACGAGGTCTGTAAAAATTCGACACACTAACTCGACTGCAAGAGCGCGGAACCGCGGCCAAACACCCCTTTGGGCCGCGGTTCCGCCGCACTATATTGATATCACTGTGTCAAATTTCTACAGTTGCCTCCTGAGTGGAATTTAGGGTTTTTGGAATATTAATATTGGGCCCAGAATTTCTTGATGTGCTACAGTAGTACTTGGGGGCCCACTTGTTAAAATTTGATCGATCGGAATATTTTAAACACATTATTTCACAGTATTTACATTATATCTGCGACCGTGAATGTCACTCGATCGGTAAATCCAGTCTAACTGCTATAGCCCGGTTAGACGGATTTGCGAACGTGACTTTCACGTTGATGTTCTATGTATTGCTGTGATGTTGCGGATCGGTCGTGGGGGATAGCCTGGATGCAATGCTAATACAGTTGTGGTTGTATTATGTACATTTGATATTGCGGGGCGAGCGTCCGACATGTGGACTGCCGTCACTGCCTGATTGTATTATTATTTTGGGGCACGACCAGGTTGCGGTCGATGTACCCGTTGTATGTATATTTTACTTTCTGTACTAGGATTACCCCAAGGTGGGGTGCACGGATAGCCGGATTCTAGAGGGCAACAAGCCCGCATCTCATGGCATTGAGACGGAGGGGGCTTCACTCTAGAATTGGCGGGCTATTCGCCGCACTCGTAGGGGGTACAGGTTGACCCAGGAGGGGTGCCCAAGTTACCGGATTCCGTGAAGTGCTGGGTGGTCCATTCACGGTGCTGAAGGGGGCTGCCTCGCTTCAGGTTTTGGCGGGTAACTTGCCGCGCCCGTAGGGGTCTAGGATTTCATTGCACAGGCTATCCATATGACCAGGGGAACGTCAGGTTTCAGTAGTGGCTCTGTGAAACCCGGGGATCCCAGATATCTGTATTGTTCTGTGATGCTGTACATTTATGTGATGTTGCATTTTTATCACGCCTTGAGCGAATATAATATATTGGTATATATATTAGTAGATGTTGTATATGTTTTGCATCCGCACTAGTCCAGTCCCCGCTCTGTCGTTAGTTAGCTAACCTAACGGGTAATGACGGGACCCAGTGGCGAATGCGGATCGCATATACGTACATCAGTATATTTTCGTTCTTTGTGGTGTGATTAATTGAAGGGACTGCGTTGATTCAGATCAATGCAAGTTAAAAACAAACCTAATCTGATGTTGTTGGAACACTTTTCAAAAAGCTGTTATTGCAAGGACGTTCACTTTTGTTTTGCATCGTGGTATTCAGTTGGAATATCTTGCTCCTCAGTCGACGAGGCAAGGGCCGAGATCCCTTCACCGGGAGTGACCCCTTGGACATAAAGTTTGCGTCAGGGCAATAACTTCACTATAGCCGATTACTTTTGCTTTGCACCGTGGTATTCAGTTGGAATATCCTGCACCTCATTCTACGGGGAAAGAGCCGAGATCCCTTCACCGGGAGTGACCTCTTTAGCAAAGGTTTTCGTCACTATATTTTCAAAAAGCTATCAGTTCCTTCAACAATATCAAGTTCATTACGTTAAAGGTTTTCGCCAGAAACCATTCGTAGCCCTCCGTCGTTTCATATGGATGGTCAATAGTATTCAAGCTGTGTATGTTGGCCAAAGTCAAGGCACAGTGATTGGTAGCTATTGGGGTATTCATATGCAGCGTAGATAAATGCGTTGGTTTGGGACAATCGTACTGCCATTTTGGCCAAAGTCAAGGGTAGGTACGGGTGGATTCAAATTAACCTGGAGAATGACGGGTAGAACTTGACATGTGACTTATGATATGTTTGCCAAAGTCAAGGTCATAAGAGCATGGGGCAGAAATCACATCGGGAGTTTCAAAAGAACTGAAACTTGCCAGATATGCGCATACCTTCAGGAGTGTGATGACGTGAGCGGATTCCGTCACGTTATCATACGATGATAGTTGGATCCCGATTCCCACTGATGAGTTGGTTTACTCCTCGGGTGATCCCGACTAATTCTTCTTTCAGGTTTGGAGGAGAATTTGACGGTACAGTGGGAGGTTTCCAGATTAGATAAATTGGTAACCAGTCTGATCTAGGTTAGAGTGCACGCTGAGTGTTTCTTTTCTCTCTCTCTTTGGCAGCGACCTTTGACCTGACCCTAAGACTATGACTCAGTGACCAAGTTGACCGAACCTTCTAAAACACTGGCTTTTGGATTGTCAGAGTTGCGAACCTCATTGCCACTCCCACTTTTACCCTTTTCTCCAGGACACCCCGTATTACTACGAACGTCCACTTCCATTGGACAAAACCATCGTATGGTTAGATACGAACTCGAAGGAATTTATTCGAGGATGGTTTCCGGTTCTGGAGAAAACGGATAGGACTATTCAGTTGTCTTTTCCTTTTGCCTCCTCTCAGGATGCGAGTGCTCCTTGGTTTAGGAGTAGTACACCTGTTACGCAAATTGGATAGTCTTCTTCCAAACCTTAGGCTGGTGCCAACCGGTAGGGAATGAAGAAAACCAATTAGCCTAACGATGGTATGCAGAAGGTATTAAGTTAAGACAAAGCAAGGGATTAATAAGAGGGCAAAGTAAATTGCGACTGCTATTCACGACCAAACCAAATATTTCGTTACCACTCCCACATCACCTTTGTATTTCTCCAGGACACTCCGTATCACTACGAAGATCCACAGTTTATTGGATATTCCATCGTATGGTTATATACGAACTCGAAAGGAACTTGTTCCAGTTCGGGGATGGATTCTGGTTTAGGAGAAATAGGAATAAGGTTCACTCAGTTGTCTTTTATCCTCACCTTCTCTCGCATTGCGAGTGCTCCTAGGATTAGGACAGTACACCCATTATGCTTATTGGATAGTCTTCTTCCAAACCATAGGCTGGTGCCGAACGGTAGGGAAGGAAGAAAACCATTTGACCTAAAGGGGTGTACAGAAGGTAATGACTAAAGACATATAAAGGGATTTGGAGAGGTGGCAAAGAACTATACGGTTACAGTCGTGAATCTGGAAGAGGCATTACTAGGAATACCGGGATACCCCATCGAAACATTTCAATATTTTAGTCTCACTGTGTAATGTTAAAAGAAAACTGATTTCCCGATTAGATACTTACTCCAGGGTATGTATTTACCAGGTACGATTCTCACATCTGTATGGTTTTACAGATGATGAGTGGGAGTAAGTTGTTGGGAATTGGGTGACTATCCTCATTATATCGGGATTCGTTGCAATCGGTGATATTTGAGGAAATCACTTGGGTTGTTTGCCAGATGGAAAATACTTGGTTTTGAATATCCGCTGTTATGCACCAATTTCAAATTGATATATCTGTACGTCTATTTTTATAGAGTGGGATATACCTTTTTGATATTATGTCTATGACATTTACCTATATCAGTGGATGGTTAGGTAAGGAGCATTAAACAGCGGTGTAATTCTTCTTAACCATAAGTACAGTTTTCAACCTACGACACACAGTGAATGAGTTATCAGACTCAAGGGGCTTATACAGAGTATTGTATGTTGTCCAGGGTCCATCAGGACAGAGGGGTTGGTCCTCGTACTATATTCGGTTTACTTATGACTTCTCTAGTTTTTAGACAGGTGTTTCGTGGAAACACAGGGTCCAAATTTTGAGAAGTTATAGGTATTTGAATAAAGTAGAGAACCAGGTATCGCAAGTATCGGGATTCTTCAAAGTGATCGAAGATGTAGATACTTGTGTATGGTATTCAGTTGATGGTAATGACTAAGAGAACTTGCTTCTCTTTCAGGTTACTCATAATTGGAAGCATTCCTAAGTTGAGTAACGCTGATCGGCCTCTTTCCATTTAGTAGACATGCACTGGAAACAGCTGCATGATTTGAATCTGGTTCAATTAAATCAGTGCCTCTGGTTCTATATTGGATATAGAACAGTTCATATCTTAACGATGTTAAGGTACGGGGAGTTGTCCGGCCTATGCTTAAAACCAGACTCTGGATAACTCAAGGCACATTTCTGTAATGGCTGTTTGTGGGTTGACCCAGGCTATGACGCGGGTTGACTTTCTACCATCTGGATGAACAATAGCGATATTGTTCTAGACTCGCCACAGTTTTTATTAACAATGGATTTTTTTCAGAAAAACAGTAGTGGGAGTATGGTAGAACTGGAAGTGATTCCAGAACCACAAACGATTACTGAAGATTTGATAGGAACCTGAAGATTCAATCTGGTTTGACATTCCATTGGCCACTCCGCAGATACGGTGGGTAACTTCAGGCACCCGAGAAGTACTCCGGTAGCCTCAAGGACGGTGACAGGGAAGTTCTTGTTTACCCACACTAGCCATTGCTGTTGTTCCAGGTTGCGAGACCCGGCGGGAGGATGAGTATAGTGTCGTTCTAAACTAGCTTTAGAAGTGTACGTCTATATGACTCTGCCAGAGGGTTGTCATGGTCAGTGGGAGCAGCGGAAGCATTGGTGGACAGGTAGCTTATGTCTATTTATAGACTAAAGCAGATATAGCGGAGAGAGATCATTAATTTCTGATGTGACAGTCATAGGTTTGACTTCATCAGAATAGGGGATGGATCTGTTGAGAAGGTAGTAGAGTGTTATGTCATGGTTTTTGGATGACATTCATAGAGTAGGAAGTGATATTCCAATACTACGATCGGTTATACTTTGGTCGTCACACAGTAGTTTCTCCACATGGGACTTGGACATTATATCAGACATACTGGTTACTAGATCTATGGTTTTAGATCTAGATTTGGGTGGTTTCCCAATCTGGGTACTTAGACAGCATTCTAAGAGTATTTAGAATGGATGACTCCTGGCACGGTAGTGTACCTGCAGGTAATGGAGTCACCCTCTCTAAAGGTGTCTTATAGACTAAAGTAGAGAGGGATGTGCATGATTGGCAGATCACTTGCTCAGGCAATTGAGTCAATCATGAGATGTCAAGTACCACACCAGATGTTGTTCTTGCACTAGATCCAATAAGTTGACATTGATCCAATCTTGGAGAAACAGTCGGAAGCAGTTTTAGAACATAAGTGGATGTTCTAGGGATGTGATAACGACAGCCTCATTCGGGAGACAGTTATCATTCCAGGCTTCCAATGTGACTTGGACGACAAGGAGGTTGTCAGAGTTATAGTTTTTTCCTTCTGACGAGGTGGAGTATTTTGGACAGGTGGTCCAAGGCAATACTGAGGGAGGCATGGCGCAGAATACTGATTAAGTTCAGTTGACGATACAGTCTAAGAGGTTTGGATTTGGAGTTCATTTATGAGCTAGGTCCCATCAGACATCCAGACACATTCTAAGACAGGTATTGCTCATTTCGGGAGATGGGTTTCTCCGCGAACTTGAGATATAGAGAGACATAGAAAGAAACAACAAAGCGGATCCACTCACTGAGGCTATTCCTCGAACGCAACAGTTTCGCAAACGGGTTTTGTGAGACTAAATAGTAGAGGAGTTAGGTGTTCGGTATCACACGGGCTGTGAGTATGCGACATCGCAATAATTAGACTTGAGTGCAAGTGGGAGATTATTGGAGATAGTGCCCTCAGAGTCAATTATTGGATCACAGGCACGTGATTGCAATGATTGATGGAGGACCTATCCCGGTAAGACAGTCTTACTCAAGATGATAGTATGCTATCTGGTTTACCTTTATCATCGTGTACTGCTTTAGGTGACCTGACAGGTCGCTATTGCACGTTGGTAGAGCCCTTAGGATTCTTGCTTGACGGCCAGCAGTATGATAGCGATCATATACGTGGGAGCTGGGTCTATAAGCACATCCTTAAAAGGTCCCAAGTCGTAGGAGTTTCGAGTTAGGGCATCGATACTCCAGAGTAGACTAGTGTGTATAGTCGAGACCCCGACGAGGGACGGTGGCCGGTCACACAAGCCACTGGTGTCAGTTGGTTCACCTAAGATGTATACAGGTGCTCATTGGGTTATGAGTACACCGGACAGGACTCGCCGGGAACATGCTAGTTGGTCTTATACCAGACGTCAGATAGCAGTTCCCTGGTGACATGTGTATAGGTTAGTTCATCGACCTGGGGATCGTCATTTGTCTCGTGTGAGTTCCCACTGTACTTTGATTACTACCCTACCACGGCTCAAAGGAGTCGTGCAAACAGGTTTTAGTTGGGTACAGTCCCGAGCCACATGGAGGCAGTGAGCGTATCTTCAGGGGTTCGTCTCTCCCGGTATTGGGGGTGAGGTCGTGCTGTGTCTAGGAGAGCCGGAACATAAAAAGTCCTTGGCCAAGGCAGGAGATTTACTGGTAAGTATTCCAGTAGTATCTCAGGGTGTTCTGGGCTACACTCCGACACGACTTGTACCGCTTTTGGGGGTCTGACTTTTACCAACCCCCTAGGCCCGCCATGCGATGCTCATAGACGAACGGACCGGACTGTACGGATATTGTCACTGATAGGCTCAGTAGGGTTGTCAGGCTGGGTTCGCTCACAGACGTCCCTTTTAGTCAATACCTGGTAGCCCGTTACGTATTGGCTTATACCTCTGACGTGCTAGTGGTTAAATCCACAACCAAAGTGTTGACGAATCTTTAGAGTCCCCCACATTCAGTTACTCAAGCTTTCGGGCGAAAAGCTGTAGAGGCCGTATGGAGATATGGCAGGGTCCGATCAGATACGTGCGGTATTGCACGGATCAGGATCGGACGGTTTGTACTATAGGCCGTATGGATATATGGCAGGGTTCGATCAGATACGTGCGGTATTGCACGGATCAGGATCGAACGGATATTACTAGCCGGCTTTGGTTTAAGCCGGATCCTAGTATAGTACAGTGTAGATTTTGTCTCATTGCATTTGTATTTCGGTCGAAATACAGATAAAGGTGTGTATACACAGTATCGGGGTTTTCCTGTAATTTATTACGGGACCAGTTTTCTGGAGTTGCCAGTTTACTTTCCGTTTCGGCCGATTTCCTTTGTATCGTTCATTGGCCGAAGATTGGTGGAGGAGGGCTTATTTGCATTGTTGCAAATAAGCATTTATGGAGGGGGTCTTTGCATTTTTGTTGCATCATGATGGTGCACCATCCCTTGACCTTGACTTCTTGACTTCTTCATGATGGCTTGACCATTTGATGTCATCATGCTTGAGATGATGGTTGTGGTGGAGTGTTGGCCTTTGATTGTCATCATGCTTGTTGATGATGAAGTGTGATGATTGTTGTTTGAGTGTTGGACTTTCCTAGTGATCATTCCTTTGCATGATAGCCTTCTCTCTCTCTCCTTTTGGTTTATTGGATGGCTCTCTCTTTCTTTTGCTTCACTCTACACTCTCTCTCACTCTCTTGCAAAGGAAATGGCCGGCCACTTAAGGGGAGGGCTGCCCAATTTTCTATGTGTGGGTTTTTTCTTCATTTCATGCTCCAAAATCCCCAAGTCCCTCTACATAGTTCTTGTATCATCCCTCCACCAAAATGGCAAACTCCATAACCCCAAATGAGACATGGTTCTTCACTACACATTCTACAGCAAACCTTGGGCACGTCGACTAGCCAGCTTCGTGCCCGAGTTGCCTCGGCATTGAGGTGGGAGCCCGTAAAAGATGCAGACGATGTGGTGCCCTTTCAGCAAGGAGGCGACGGCCGGAGTTTCCGCAGGAGATCGGGACGACGACGAGAAGACCGGAGGACACGGATCAGTCGGTATATCTCTCTTCCCCATTTTGTAGTTAGCTAGAACTAGTTAATGGTTCGATCCGGGTATTAGTGCGCGGTGGTGCCAGTTCATGAAAAATTTAAGTTTATCACCGCTTCCGCATTTGGCCGTCGGATTGACAGCCGGGGCGCCGCCGTGCACTTACACGTGGGCACCCTAGACCCTCATGCAACTATTTCACAGTTCATGCTGTTCTTCAAACTGACCACGTTCCAGGCTCTAATCGACAAGCTGGCCCAGATGGACCAGATGGGTCATAGACCATCTCCCCCGAAGCCGGAACCGCATATCGAAAAGGGTAAAGGGAAGGTGATCTTCGTTGCGAACACCCAACAGCAGCCCAGTGCTCCAAAGCTAGCAGATCAACTGGAAGAGAGACGGCGCTATTATAATGAGAAGATGAAGCGTCCTTACTCATTCCCACGGGACAAAACGAAGAGACTATTCGAGCTGGCGATGCGCAACAGGCTTATCAATCTGCCGAATCCAAGGCGACCATTGCAACCCGGCGAAGCGAATAACCCCAATTATTGTCCTTACCACCAAACGGTGAGCCATCCAATCGAAGATTGCTTTGTCTTTAAGGGATGGATCGAGGATCGGTACCTACAAGGCAAGTTTGCACTGTCGGAGAAGTGGAAAGTAAACCCACCACAACCGCACACTCCTAAAAAGACGGATACACCGGGGGCAACGTGCTCTTTTGTTGAAGAAGCTCCATGCGAAGTAGCCCTTTCGGCCAAAACCAAAAGGATGTTGAATGATCCCTAGACATGCCCAGCAATCAGGTGGAAGAATCCTTAGAACCCCAGATCATCGAAGGGATGCTGAAGTCTCGCCCAGCTCCAAAGATTAGTGGTGATAGCCAAAGCTCCCACACCCAGCCGTTGAAATCACCGAAGAAGAAAAAGAAATCTAAGAAGCCCGTGAAGCCTGATGACAAGCATACGGACCTGCAGAAACAGATCGACGTGCTGGAAGAGTACAACCAGAAGGTGCAGACTCCGATCACGCTCCAAGAATTCCTCGGCCACGTCCTTGAAGACGGAGATGATGGAGAAAACTCATCAGATGGATCTGAGGATTACATAGCAAGTTGTCATGTGATCTCTCACTCATTGATAGACGATGAAGAGGCTCCTTGCACCAAGAGACTGGGGGAAGGTCCTGAGCCAGAACTTCTATGGCCGTCAGACGAAATGATCGATGCCTTCCTGAGTGAAATTCATCTGAAAAGTAAAGCCGACCGGGAGTGTGAGATGGCCATATTTAAAAAGGCCAAGCGTCGGCGACTAGACGAAAGAGTCAAGAAACTTCCGCCGAATCAAGGGACATCCGTCGCGAATAAAAACAAGTTCAAGACGAGGAAAAGGTTTGCTAAAGCCATATCGATGGGAATGAAGCTACCACCCTCCGAAGGAAACACTGTCGGTGAAGCAGAGATGCATCCTAGCTACTGCTCATATCATCGAAAGATTTCGCACCCCACCGAAGAATGCGACGCTTTTAAAAGATGGTGGCAGGGATATGTTGCTCACCGGCAACATTTTAAGCGGATGAAACGAAAAACTCGTCGGGAGCGAAGAAATACGACCGAAGAGCATGGAAGAACTACCGGCAACTGTCGCATGGTTAACGCTGGGGGATCGCAAGTTCTCACGTTCGGGAGCGACTCCGATGAAGAGATGACTCGTGGCCCTCTATTCAAGGAATCCACCTCGGGAAAGGAGGGAGAATCGAAGACCTGTGAAAATATCCAGCTGCGCAATCATACGCTCCCTGAAAAGAATCTCGGACCCGCAAACAGAAAAGATAAGGGAAAAGAGAAGGTCTCTGAAGATATCACCCTAAATGACCAAGTCATGAAAGAGCTGACCGCCAAGGACCCGCCAAGGAAAAGTAAGGTGGACTACAACATTCTAGCACACTTGAGGAAGTTACCCTCGCAGCTCAGCATTCTCGACGCTCTTTTACTATCAAAAGAAGCAAGGGACTCATTGATCAAGGCGCTACAAGAGCCAGAGCAATTCCAAGCTTTTCTGGCCGAAGAAAAGATGAAGGAAAAGCTGGAAGAAATACACACAGCCGATATTACCATCGGCGATGAAGATCTCCTTCTCGGGACGTGCGAGCACAACCGTCCCCTATATGTCTCCGGATATTGTCACGATATCAAGATAGGCAAAATCCTGGTCGACAATGGGTCTTCCGTCAATCTTCTCAACGTGCGAGTGTTGAAGGAAATCTGCATGAGCGTCCAGCACCTCGCTCGTGATAAAATCACCATCTCCGATTTTGACTCTCAGTCATCACGGACTCTCGGGTCTGTGATACTGACGTTACGCTTCGGACTACTTGTCACGGATATTAAATTTCACGTCATTAACGCCAAGACCTGCTATAATGCTTTGCTCGGCCGACCTTGGTTACACGAGTACAATATCATCCCTTCTACACAACATCAGTATATGAAATACTTCAAGGATGGTCTCGAGTATACCGTAACTGGAGAGCTGAACCCATTCTCCGTGAACGAAGTCCGAAATACGAAGATGCAAAATACTTCTTGCCAGATTTCGAGGACACGGAGAGATGTCATAAACCGGAGAAAAAAGCTATCCCTACCATTTCGGTCTTCGGGAGTGATACCAAGGAGGAAGAAGAGATAATTTACTTAGGTCCACCCCAGTGCAACAAACCAGGACCGTCCGCTCCTATGTTGATCTTTGGCAACGACTCGAAAGATGAGGTCCATGCTATATTCTCCGCTCGGCCTTCAATACAAACATTCGCTGATGAAGAGCAAAGTTTGCAAGTTGTCATGGTTCTGCCCAAGCATCATAAAGAACTAGACGCGCTTGATACCTACAGTGTGGAAGAGCTGCAGACGTTCTATGTCCCTCCCAGGCGAGAAGGTGAAAAGGCAATCCTATTCTACAGATCAGGGGAAACTAAAGTGGAGAATGAAATCGGGCACGGCACGGATTCCACACTCGACAGGCTCCAGCCCATCCGTTTGCCCAGATATTACACAGACGGACTAAGGAGACTCTTGAGATGCCAAGGTGTACCCCTTAAACAAACTGCTCGACAAGCACGGTTCTATAACAGGATCTGGAACGTCTCTGGAACTCAGCGAAAGTTGCCCAATGGGAAAACGGAAACGATCGGGCTTGGATATGTTCAATCCAAGAAACGAGAGTTACTTCGCGACTGCTACGTCATACATGACTTTGATTAAAAGGGAGATGCTTTTTGGGAAAATGCTAACCCTGAATGAGAAAGAGCTCCCGACGTAAAAATGCCCAGTCCGTCGTTTGAAGAACAAATGGACAAGCTTATAAGGGAAGCGAGTCAAAAGGTTCAAGACGACCACAATCGCGAAATGGCCTTCTACGAGAAAGCCAGGACGCAACGCCTTCTTCAACAGGCTGTGAAGCATGAAAATGCTCCTCCCTGTCAACCCGTTGTACAAAAGGCACAACGCAGAGGCAGAAACAAACCAAAGAATGGAAAAGGCGTTCGAGAGCGAACCACGTGATCGGGAATCGAGTAATCCAGATTCGTCTCTTATAAAGAAGATGAGTCGAGCATACTCTTTTTCTCAGAAAAAAACACGGAAGATACTTGATCTCGCCATAAGACATCAAATGATTACACTCCCAGAGTCTAAGCACCCCGAGCAAGTAGGCAAATTCTCTCACCCGGACTATTGCTCCTATCACAGGGTAATAGGACATCCTATTGAAGACTGCTTCACATTCAAGAACTGGGTCGAAGATCAATATCGACAAGGCAGATTCGCTCTATACAGCAGTTGGAGGGTAACCCCGCCGCAGAAGCATAAACCCAAATCCACGAGGGTAGAACCAGATCAACATCGGTCTTGGAAGCGAGCTCGTACCTACCACGTGATAACGTTATCAGAAGAAAACCCTGACAGTATGGATAATCTCCCCTGGTGCTTCGAAAACAATGATGACGAGGTGATCTCAGAGTTTCCACCGGCGCCGAAAGAGCTGAAAGATGGAATACATACCACTACAGATAACCTCAAGAAAATTGATTTGGGGACGACAAGTGACCCGCGGCCGATGTTCGTCAGCGAATTGCTGTCTGAAGAAAGGGTGGCTACACTAAAGGACGTGCTCATGCAGCATAAAGATTTCTTCGCATGGAATTATTCCGAGATGCCAGGACTAGACCCAGAGATTGCGGTTCACAAACTGGCCATATCCTCGGACTTCAAGCCAATCAAACAAGCGCCGAGAAGAATGCGGCTCGAGCTTGAGATGGGCATCAACGCCGAGGTCAAGAAGTTAATCGACTCTGGTTTCATCCAAGAGGTTCAGTATCCTGATTGGATCGCCAACATTGCCCCAGTGATGAAGAAAAACGGGACAGTACGCATATGTGTGGATTTTCGGGATCTCAATAAAGCCTGCCCGAAAGATGACTTCCCAGTACCGGTCACCGAGCTAATGATTGAAAATACGTCCACCCACGATGTTTTCTCCTTCATGGACGGCTCGTCAGGATACAATCAGATAAAAATGCATCCCAAAGACCAGAAGCACACCGTTTTCCGGACCCCTTTGGGTATATTCTGCTACAAGGTGATGCCCTTCGGTCTAAAGAACGCCGGTGCTACCTATCAGAGGGCTATGACGAAGATATTCGATGACCTCATACATGAAGTCTTCGAATGCTATATCGACGACCTCGTGGTGAAAAGAAAATCATACGAGGAACATTTAGAGCATCTGAAGATAGTGTTTCAACGCCTTCGGCAATACAACTTGAAGATGAACCCTCTCAAATGCACATTCGGAGTTTCCTCAGGCAAGTTCCTAGGATTCATTGTCCGACACCGAGGCAACGAGGTAGATCCATCAAAAATCAAGGCAATTATGGAGATGCCCCCACCGAGGACTCTCAAGCAATTGCGGTCTCTCCAAGGGAAGCTCGCGTATATCCGGCGATTCATAGCCAATCTCTCAGGCAAGTGCCGTCCTTACAGCGACCTGATGAAGAAGGGAACCCCGTTCGTCTGGGATTATAAATGCCAAGACGCACTGGACGAAATCAAGCAGTACCTGCAGAATCCGCCAATACTGGCCGCTCTGGTTAAGGGAAAGCCTCTCATTATTTATACAACGGCCCTCGAAGATTTCTTAGGCGCATTATGGGCACAAGAGAACGATCAAAGGAAAGAGAGAGCCCTCTACTATTTGGGTCGAGTTCTACTGGGGGCAGAAAGCAATTACTCTCCCATTGAAAAACACTGTCTGGCATTGATCTTCGCAATAACGAAGCTCAGACACTATGCGTTGGCGCATGAAGTCCGTCTCATATCGAAGGTGGATCCCCTCAAGTATTTGATGTCAAAGGCCATATTGATGGGACGGCTCGCTAAATGGGCCTTGCTCTTGATGGAGTTCTCAATAACTTATCAGCCTCTTAAGGCAGTGAAAGGCCAGGCCATCGCTGACTTCCTCGCTGAGCATCCGATACCTGTCGATTCTCCTTTGAATTGCGAACTGCCAGACGAACATGCGTTTGACACGATCGACGGGGAGGATACCCGGTGGGAGCTTTACTTCGATGGAGCATCCTCCATGAAGAAGCGTAAACAAAATATGCCCATAATCAAATCAGGGGTAGGCCTCATCTTCGTAACTCCACAAGGAGGGGTAATGCGCTTCGCTTTCTCTTTAACAGAGCCGAGGACAAACAATGAAGCCAAGTATGAAGCTTTGATAGCAGGTCTCGAGATCGCTATCGACATGGGAATTGAAAACCTTCTCATATACGGAGACTCCCAGCTGGTCGTCAGTCAAGTAAACGGCGACTATCAAACGTGCAAACCGGAACTGGTGAAGTACGACGAGAGAGTACAGCAGCTGCTGACCCAAATACATTCCTATACCTTGGAAAGCATACCGCGTGTGAAAAATAGCAAAGCGGATGCATTAGCCAAGCTTGCTAAAGAATTGGCCGATGAGAACCTCGATGACGTAAGAATCGTGGTACAAAGCCGTCGGGTTCTTGCACCGGCAGAAATATCTCCGGAGCCGTCCAAGGAAAAGGGAGCGACCGAGCAAATGACTCTACAAATAAAAGACCAAGAGAAGGTTGAAAATTGGAGAGAAGTATTCATAGACTACTTCAAATCCCGTCGAACGCCTGAAGATGCGTTCTCAAAACATCAGTTCATGAAGCGAGCCCTATCTTTCGCTTTCGTCAATGATACTCTGTACAAGAGGTCATTTGATTCTTTATGGTTAAGATGCCTGGGACCTGAAGAAGCAAAAAGGGTCGTCCAAGAAACTCACGACGGACTCTGCGGTTCTCACCAAGCCGGGCCGAAGATGAAGCTGAAGATCAAACGGATGGGTTATTATTGGCCCATGATTATCCAAGACTGCCTTGAGTATGCGAAGCAATGCTACTCGTGCCAGATCCATGGGGACTTTATCCACCAGCATCCGAATCCATTACATCCGACGGTAGCTAGCTGGCTGTTCAAAATGTGGGGGACTGACATAATCGGCCCTATCGAACCCGCATCGTCCAGAGGACATCGGTTCATTTTGGCGACAACTGATTACTTCTCCAAATGGGCAGAAGCAGTACCGCTGAGGGAGGTGAAGACGGAGAATATCCTCCATTTCTTCAAGACACACGTCATTTATCGGTTTGGCACTCCGCGACGGATTATCTTCGATAACAGACCAGCCTACAGAAGCCACAAGATCAGCCGCTTCATACAACAGCATAACATAGACTGGAGATACTCCTTAGTCTATAATCCTTGAGCTAACGGTCTGGCTGAGGCTTTTAATAAGACATTGATGAAGATTGTAAAGAAGACGGTGTCTCGAAATAAAAAGGACTGGCACGAGAGACTGCACGAAGCTCTCTGGGAGTACTGAACGACGTTCAAAATAGCCACGAGCACAACGCCGCACGCATTGGTATTCGGTACAGAAGCGGTACTCCCCCTCGAGATAGAGCTACCCTCCCTACGAGTGGCAGTTCACTACGAGATAACAGACGAAGAAAACACTCACCTTCGGCTTGAGGAGCTCGATGCCCTTGATGAAACCCGGCTCATGGCGCAACAAAATCTGGAGGCTTATAAAGCAAAGATGACGTGCTCATACGAGAGATTGACTAGGCCGAGAGCATTCCGCCAAGACGAACTCGTGCTAGTAGTTAAAAGACCTATGATCCCTAATCGCGCTAAGGGGGGATAATTCGAGCCGAACTATGAAGGCCCATATATCATAGACAAGGTCTACCTGGGTGGAGCCTATCTACTCATGGACATGTATGGTGAAAGGCCCTTCAGGCCGATAAACAGTCGCTTCCTGAAGAAATACTACGCCTAACGAGTCACGGCCTAGGTCAATGATAGATGACGAAGACTATGTCCGCTCTCTATCTTCCTAAGCCCAAACTCTAAAAGTAGTAACCGGCTTCCTTTAGAACGGACCGAAACGTCCTTAAACTAACAACGGACCGAAACGTCTTTAAACTAATGACGGACCGAAACATCCTTAAACTACCAAAGGACCACTATGTCCTAAAACTAGCCGTTGACCGAGAGGTCAATAAGCTACGATGGATTGCAGCGTCCTAAAGCTGATACAAAAAAAGGGAATAAAAAAAGAGAAAAGAAAAAGAAAACGGTACGTCCATAAGCAAAATGGGCCAGGATGAAAACCCGAAAGGGCTCCGTGAGTAAAAACAATAGGGCTACCGCCGAGTATTGTGAAAACCCGAAAGAGCGCAGCCTCGTTAAAATAAAAAAAAGAAGAGAAAAGAAAAAGAAAACGGTATGTCCATAAGAAAAATGGGCACGGATGAAAACCCGAAAGGGCTTCGTGAGTAAAAACAGCAGGGTTACCGGCGAGTTTTGTGAAAACCCGAAAGGTCGCAATCTCGTTAAAAGACACTTGCAAGGTCCTCTCTGTTGGAGGTAGTGCCCTCAGAGTCAATTATTGGATCACAGGCACGTGATTGCAATGATTGATGGAGGACCTATCCTGATAGGACAGTCTTACTCAAGATAATAGTATGCTATCTGGTTTATCTTTATCATCGTGTACTGCTTTAGGTGACCTTACAGGTCACTATTGCGCATTGATAGAGCCCTTAGGATTCTTGCTTGACGGCCAGCAGTATGATGGCGATCATATACGTGGGAGCTGGGGTCTATAAGCACATCCTTAAAAGGTCCCTAGTCGTGGGAGTTTCGAGACAGGGCATCGATACTCTAGAGTAGACTAGTGTGTACAGTCGAGACCCCGACGAGGGGTGGTGGCCGGTCTTACAAGCCACTGGTGTCAGTTGGTTCACCTAATATGTATACAGGTGCTCATTGGGTTATGAGTACACCGGACATGACTCGTCGAGAACATGCTAATTGGTCTTATACCAGATGTCAGATAGCAGTTCCCTGGTGACATGTGTACAGGTTAGTTCATCGACCAGAGATCGTCATTTGTCTCGTGTGAGTTCCCACTGTACTTTGATTACTACCCTACCTCGCTCAAAGGAGACATGCAAACAGGTTTTAGTTGGGTACAGTCCCGAGCCATATGGAGGCAGTGAGCGGATCTGCAGGGGTTCGTCTCTCCCGGTATTGGAGGTGAGGTCACGCTATGTCGAGGAGAGCCATTACACGAAGTCCTTGGCCAAGGCAGGAGATTTACTGGTTGTTATTCCAGTAGTATCTCAGGGTGTTCTGGGCTACATTCCGATACGACTTGTACCGCTTTTGGGGGTCTGACTTTTACCAACCCCCTAGGCCCGCCATGCGATGCTCATAGAAGAACGGACCGAACTGTACGGATATTGTCACTGACAGGCTCAGTAGGGTGTCAGGATGAGTTCGCTCATCGACGTTCCTTTTATTCAATACCTGGTAGCCCTTTACGTATGGCTAATACCTCTGACGTGCTTATTGTTAAATCCACAGCCAAAGTGTTGACGAGTCTTTAGAATCCCCCACAGACTGTTTCTCAAGTTTCGGGCAAAACGCTGTAGAGGCCGTATGGAGATATGGCAGGGTCGATCATATACGTGCGGTATTGCACGAATCATGATCGGACGGATAATACTAGCGGGCTTTGGTTTAAGCCGGATCCTAGTATAGTACAGTGTAGATTTTGTCTCATTGCATTTGTATTCAGTGGGAATACAAATGCGGGTATGTATATACAGTCACGGGTTTTTCCTGTAATTTATTACGGGATCGGTTTTTTGAAGTTGCCAGTTTGCTTTCCATTTCGGCCATTTTCCTTTGTTCCTTTCTTTGGCTGAAAATTGGTGGAGATGGCTTATTTGCAATTATGCAAATTAGCATTGTAGAGGGTGGTCTTTGTATATTGTTGCCTCATGATGGTTCCACCATCCCTTGACTTCTATGTCCATCATTACTTGACTTTTGCTTGATTGGATTGGTTATGATGAAGGAGTGTGGCTTGCTTTTTCACTCATGATCAATCATTTTTCCTTAGATGATTGATCCACTCTCTCTCTCACTCTCCTAGCATGAGGCCGGCCACTTTGAGGAGGGCTTTCCAATATTTTTGGGAGAGGAATTGGTCTCATTTGGCTTGCCAAAAATCATATAGCTCCATCTCAAAAGCTTATCTCCTTCTCCACTAAAAATGGCAACTTCATACCCCAATGAGACAAAGCTTTCTAAACTTCATCTACAGTTTTCTTGGGCACGTCGACTCGCCAACTTCGTGCTCGAGTTGCCTCGGTCCAGAGGTGGGAGCCCGTAAAAGAACCCGGCGATATGGTGCCCTTCCGACGAGGAGATGAAGACCGGAGATTCCGCGGGGAGATCGGGACGACGATGAGAAGACCGAAGGACACGGATCGCTCGGTATATTTCTCTACCCCTTCTCTTGTTAGCTAGGATTAGGTTAATGGCCCGATCCGGATTTAAAGTGCGTGGTGGTGCCGGTTTACAAGTTTAAAGAAAAGTATCGTTTCCGCATTTTGGCCTCGGATTGACGGCCGGGGCGCCGCCGTGCACTTACACTGGTATCAGAGCCACGCCATTAACCTAGTCTAGCTTGCTCTAATATGTTTACAAGTTCGATCGATCGGATTTTCCAAAAACCGCGTTTTTCATGCATCAGTTTTCTGTCGAATTTTTTTTGGCTCGAAATTTTTTTTAGTACATTGCAGAAATACGTGCAGGGAATTCTAAGCATTCTGTGAAAATTTGGTAGCGTGAAGTCACTTTTCCACCGCGGAACCGCGGCCAAACCCACTCATTAGCCGCGGTTCCGCCGCTACTTTGACTGTTCATTGCATCAAATTTTTACAGTGGGCTTCTGAGTTGAAAATGGGGTTTTTGGAATATTCTTTTTGGGCCCAGATTTTCTTTGAGTGCTACAGTAGTGCTTGGGGCCCACTTCGGTAAATTTGATCGATAAAATTTTTTAAACATGTTAGTTCACAGTATTTACATTATATCTGCGACCGTGAATGTCATTTGATCGGTAAATCCTGTCTAACTGCTATAGCCCTTTTAGACGGATTTGCGAACGTGACATTCACGTTGATGTTCTGTGTTGTGCTGTGATGTTGCGGATTTGTCGTGGTGGATAGCCTGGAGCAATGTTAGTAAAGTTTGGTTATTTATGTACATTTGATATTGCGGGGCGAGCGTCCCACATGTGGACTGCCGTCACTGCCTGTTTGTATATTATTCTTTTGGGGCACGACCGGGGTGAGGTCGATGTACCCGTTGTATGTATATTTTACTTTCTGTACTGGGATTACCCCAAGGTGGGGTGCACGGATAGCCGAGTTCTAGAAGGCAACGGGCCCGCATCTCATGGCGTTGAGACGGAAGGGGCCTCACTCTAGAATTGGCGGGCTATTCGCCGCACTCGTAGGGGGTACAGGTTGACCCAAGGAAGGGTGCCCAAGTTACTAGATTCCGTAAAGTGCTGGGTGGTCCATTCACGTTGCTGAAGGGGGCTGCCTCGCTTCAGGTTTTGGCGGGTAACTTGCCGCGCCCGTAGGGGTCTAGGATTTCATTGCACAGGCTATCCACACGACCAGGGGAACGTCGAGTTTCAGTAGCGGCTCTATGAAACCCGGGGATCCCAGATATCTGTATTGTTCTGTGATGCTTATTACATTTCTGTGATGTTGCATTTTTATCACGCCTTGAGCGAATATTATATATTGATATATATACTAGTAGATGCTGTATATGTTTTGCATCCGCGCTAGTCCAGTCCCCGCTCTATCGTTAGTTAAGTAACCTAACGGGTAATGACGGGACCCAGTGGCGAATGCGGATGGCATATATGTACATCATTATTTTCGTTCTTTATTAGTGTAATCAATTGATGGAACTGCATTGATTCGGATTAATGCAAGCTAAACAAACCTATTCTGATGTTGTTGGAACATTTTTCAAAAAGCTGTTATTGCAAGGGCGTTCTCTTTTGTTTTGCACAGTGGTATTCGGTTATGAATATCCAGCACCTCAGTCGACGAGGCAAGGGCCGAGATCCCTTCACCGGGAGTGACCCCTTGGACAGAAGTTTGTGTCAGGATAATAACTTCACTATAGCCGATTGCATTTTGCTTTGCATCGTGGTATTCAGTTGGAATATCCCGCACCTCATTCTACGGGGAAAGAGCCGAGATCCTTTCACTGGGAGTGACCTCTTTAGCAAAGGTTTTCGCCACTATATTTTTATAAAAGCTATCCGGTTAGTTCAACGATATCAAGTTCATTACGTTAAAGGTTTTTCGCCAAAAACCATTCGTAGCCCTCCGTCATTTCAGTTAAATGTTCGGTAGTATTCAAGCTGTGTATTTTGGCCTACGCCAAGGCATAGTAATTGGTAGCTACCGGATATTTATCTGTTGCATAGATAGATGCGTTGGTTTGGGACAGTCATACTACTATTTTGGCCTACGTCAAGGGTATGTACGGGTGGGTTCAAATTAACCTGGACAATGACGGGTAGAACTTGACATGTGACTTATGATATTTTGGCCTACGTCAAGGTCATAAGAGCATGGGGCAAAAATCACATCGGGAGTTTCTAAAGAAACTGAAACTTGCCAGATATGCGCATACCTTCTGGAGTGTGATAACGTGAGTGGAGTCCATCATATTATCATGCGATGATAGTTGGATCCCGATTCCCACTAATGAGTTGGTTTACTCCTCGGGTGATCCCGACTAATTCTTCTTTCAGGTTTGGAGGAGAATTTGACGGTACAGTGGGAGGTTTCCTGATTAGATAAAGTGATAACCATTCTGATCTAGATTAGAGTGCACGCTGAGTGTTTCTTTTCTCTTTCTCTTTCGCAGCGACTATGACCCGACCCTAGACTATGACTCAGTGACCAAATTAACCGAACCTTCTTAAACACTGGCTTTTGGATTGTCAGAGTTGCATACCTCATTGCCACTCCTTCTTTTACCCTTTTCTCCAGAACACCCCGTATTACTACGAACGTCCACTTCCATTGGATAAAACCATTGTATGGTTATATACAAACTCGAAGGAATTTATTCGAGGATGGTTTCTAGTTCTGGAGAAAACGAATAGGACTATTTAGTTGTATTTTCCTTTTACCTTCTCTCAGGTTGCGAGTGCTCCTTGGATTAGGGGATAATACACCCGTTACGCCTATTGGATAGTCTTCTTCCAAACCTTAGGCTGGTGCCGAACGGTAGGGAATGAAGAAAGACGATTAGCCTAAGTGTGGTGTACAGAAGGTATTAAGTTAAGACAAATAAAGGGATTAGAAGGAGGGCAAAGTAAATTGCGACTGCCATTCACGACCAAACCAAGTATTTCATTACCACTCCCACTTCACCTTCGTATTTCTCCAGGACACTCCGTATCACTACGAAGATCCACAGTTTATTGGATACTCCATCGTATGGTTATATACGGACTCGAAAGGAACTTGTTCCAGTTCGGGGATGGATTCTGGTTCAGGAGAAATAGGAATAAGGTTTATTCAGGTGTCTTTTATCTTCACCTTCTCTCGCGTTGCGAGTGCTCCTAGGATTAGGACAGTACACCCATTACGCTTATTGGATAGTCTTCTTCCAAACCATAGGCTGGTGCCGAACGGTAGGGAAGGAAGAAAACCATTTAGCCTAAGAGGGTGTACAGAAGGTAATGACTAAAGACATATGAAGGGATGTGGAGAGATGGCATAGAAATATATGGTTACAGTTGTGAATCTGGATAATGGAAGAGGCATTACTAGGAATATCTGGATACCCCTACGAAACATTTACATGTTTCAGTTTCACTGTGTATTGTTAAAAGAAAACTGATTTCCCAATTAGCCCTTGCTCCAGGGTATGTATTTACCAGGTATGATTCTCACATCTGTATTGTTTTACAGATGATGAGTGGGAGTAAGTTATTGGGAATTAGGTGATCGTCCTCATTATATCGGAATTCGTTGTAATTGGTGATATTTGAGGAAATTGCCTGGGCTGTTTGCCGGACGGCAAATATTTGGTTTTGAATATCCGCTGTTATGCACCAATTTCAAATTGATATATCTGTACGTTTATTTTTATAGAGTGAGATATACCTTTTCGAAATTATGTCAATGACATTTACCTATATCAAGTAATGGTTAGGTAAGGAGCATTAAACAGCGGTGTAACCCTTCATAACCATAGTACAGTTTTCAACCTACGACACACAGGGATTGAGTTATCAGACTCAAGGGACTTATACAGAGTATTGTATGTTGTCCAGTGTCCATTAGGACATAGGGGTTAGTCCTCATACTATATTCGGTTTACTTTTGACTTCTCTAGTTTTTAGACAAGTGTTTCGTAGAAACGCAAGGTCCGAATTTTGAGAAGTTATAGGTATAAGGATAAAGTAGAGAACCAGGTGTTGCAAGTATCGGGATTCTTCAAGGTGATCGAAGATGCAGATACTTGTGTAGGGTATTCAGTTGATAGTAATGATTAAGAGAACTTGCTTCTCTTTCAGGTTACTCATAATTGGAAGTACTCCTAAGTTGAGTAATGCTGATCGGCCTCTCTCCATTTAGTTGACATGCACTGAAGACAGCTGCATGATTTGAATCTGGTTCAATTAAATTAGTGCCTCTGTTTCTATATTGGATATAGAATAGTCCATATCTTAACGATGTTAAGGTACGGGGAGTTGTCCGGCTTATGCTTAAAACCAGACTCTGGATAACTCAAGGCACGTTTCTGTAATGGCTGTTTGTGGGTTGACCCGGGCTATGACGAGGATTGATGTTCTACCATCTGGTAGATCAATAGTAATATTGTTCTTGACTCGCCACAGTTTTAACAAAAATGGATTTTTTTCAGAAAACAGTAGTGGGAGTATGGTAGAACTGGAAGTGATTCCAGAACCACAGACGATTACTGAAAATTTGATAAGAACCTAAAGATTCAATCTGGTTTGGCATTCCATTGGCCACTCCGCAGATACGGTGGGTAACCTCAGGCAGCCGAGAGGTACTCCGGTAGCCTCAAGGACGGTGACAGGGAGGTTCTTGTTTACCCAGACTTGCCATTGCTGTTGTTCCAGGCTGCGAGACCCGGCAGGAGGATGAGTATAGCGTCGTTCTAAACTAGCTTTAGAAGTGTACGTGTATATGACTCTGCCAGAGGGTTGTCATAGTCATTGGGAGCAGCGGAAGCATGGTGGACAAGTGGCTTATGTCTATTTATAGACTAAAGCAGATATTGAGGAGATAGATCATCTATTTCTGATGTGACAGTCATAGGTTTGACTTCATCAGAATAGGGAATGGATCTGTTAAGAAGGTAGTAGGGTGTGATGTCCTGGTATTTGGATGACATACACAGAGTAGGAAGTGATGTTCCTATACTACGATCGGTTATACTTTGGTTGTCACACAGTGGTTTCTCCACATAGGACTTGGATATAATATCAAGACATTCTGGTTACTGGATCTATGGTTTTAGATCTGGATTTGGGTAGTTTCCCAATCAGGGTACTTAGACAGCATTCTGAAGGTATTTTAGAATGGACGACTCCAGGCACGGTAGTGTACCTGCAGGTGATGGAGCCACCCTCTCTAAAGGTGTCTTACAAACTAAAGTGGAGAGGGATGCGCATGATTGGCAGATCACTTGCTTAGGCAATTGAGTCAATAATGAGATGTCAAGTACCACACCAGATATTGTTTTTGCATGAGATGCAATATGTTGATATTGATCCAATCCTGGAGAAACGAACGGAAGCAGTTTTAGAACATAAGTGGATGTTCTAGGGATATGATAACAACAACCTCTTTTAGGAGACAGTTATCATTCCAGGTTTCCAAGGTGACATGGATGACATAGAGGTTGTCAGAGTTATAGTTTTCCTTCTGACGAGGGGCAGTATTTTGGACAGGTGGTCCAAGGGGATACTGAGGAAGGCATGACGCAGGATACTGATTAAGTTCAGTTGGCGATACAGTCTAAGGATTTTGGATTTGGAGTTCATTTATGAGCTAGGTCCCATCAGATATCCAGACACATTCTAAGACAGGTATTGCTCATTTCGGGAGATGGCTTTCTCTGCGAACTTGAGATAAAGAGAGACATAGAAAGAAACATTAGAGCGGATCCACTCACTGAAGCTATTCCTCGAACGCATTAGTCTCGCAAGCGGGTTTTGTGAGACTGATTAGTAGAGGAGTTGGGTGTTCAGTATCACACGGGCTGTGAGTATGTGACATCACAATAATTAGCCTTGAGTGCAAGTGGAAGATTGTTGGAGATAGTTCCCTCAGAGTCAATTATTGGATCACAGGCACGTGATTGCAATGATAGATAGAGGACCAATCCCGATAGGACAGTCTTACTCAAGATGATAGTATGCTATCTGGTTTATCTTTATCATCGTGTACTGCTTTAGGTGACCTTACAGGTCACTATTGCGCGTTGATAGAGCCCTTAGGATTCTTGCTTGACGGCCAGCAGTATGATGGCGATCATATACGTGGGAGCTGGGGTCTATAAGCACATCCTTAAAAGGTCCCAAGTCGAGTTAGGGCATCGATACTCCAGAGTAGACTAGTGTGTACAGTCGAGACCCCGACGAGGGGCGGTGGTCGGTCTCACAAGCCACTGGTGTCAGTTGGTTCACCTAAGATGTATACAGGTGCTCATTGGGTTATGAGTACACCGGACAAGACTCGCCGGGAACATGCTAGTTGGTCTTATACCAGACGTCAGATAGCAGTTCCCTGGTGACATGTGTACAGGTTAGTTCATCGACCTGAGATCGTCATTTATCTCGTGTGAGTTCCCACTGTACATTGATTACTACCCTACCACGCTCAAAGGAGACGTGCAAACAGGTTTTAGTTGGGTACAGTCCCGAGCCATATGGAGGCAGTGAGCGGATCTGCAGGGGTCGTCTCTCCCGGTATTGGGGGTGAGGTCGCACTGTGTCTAGGAGAGCCATTACACGAAGTCCTTGGCCAAGGAAGGAGATTTACTGGTAGGTATTCCAGTAGTATCTCAGAGTGTTCTGGGCTACACTACGACACGACTTGTACCGCTTTTGGGAGTCTGACTTTTACCAACCCCCTAGGCCCGTCATGCGATGCTCATAGATGAAAGGAACAGACTGTACGGATATTGTCACTGACAGGCTCAGTAGGGTGTCAGGATGAGTTCGCTCATCGACGTCCCTTTTGGTCAATTCCTGATAGCCCGTTACGTATGGCTAATACCTCTGACGTGCTTGTGGTTAAATCCATAGCCAAAGTGTTGACGAGTCTTTAGAGTCCCCCTCAGACCATTTCTCAAGTTTCGGGCGAAATGCTGTAGAGGCCGTATGGAGATATGGCAGGGTTCGATCATATACGTGCGGTATTGCACGGATCATGATCGAACGGATAATACCAGCGGGCTTTGGTTTAAGCCGGATCCTAGTATAGTACAGTGTAGATTTTGTCTCATTGCATTTGTATTCAGTGGGAATAAAAATGCGGGTATGTATATACAGTCGCGGGGTTTTCCTGTAATTTATTACGGGATCGGTTTTTTGAAGTTGCCAGTTTGCTTTCCGTTTCGGCCATTTTCCTTTGTTCCTTTCTTTGGCTGAAAATTGGTGGAGATGGCTTATTTGCAATTGTGCAAATTACCATTGTGGAGGGTGGTCTTTGTATATTGTTGCTTCATGATGGTTCCACCATCCCTTGACTTCTATGTTCATCATTACTTGACTTTTGCTTGATTGGATTGGTTATAATGAGGGAGTGTGGCTTGCTTTTTCACTCATGATCAATCATTTTTCCTTGGATGATTGATCCACTCTCTCTCTCACTCTCTTAGAATGAGGCCGGCCACTTTGAGGGGGGCTGTCCAATATTTTTGGGAGAGGAATTGGTCTCATTTGGCTTGCCAAAAATCATTTAGCTCCATCTCAAAAGCTCATCTCCTTCTCCACTAAAAATGGCAACTTCATACCCCAATGAGACAAAGCTTTCTACACTTCATCTACAGTTTCCTTGGGCACGTCGACTCGCCAACTTTGTGCTCGAGTTGCCTCGGTCCAGATGTGGGAGCCCGTAAAAGAACCCGGCGATGTGGTGCCCTTCCGACGAGGAGATGAAGACCGGAGATTCCGCGGGGAGATCGGGACGACGACGAGAAGACCGAAGGACACGGATCGCTCGGTATATCTCTCTACCCCTTCTCTTGTTAGCTAGGAGTAGGTTAATGGCCCGATCCGGGTTTAAAGTGCGCGGTGGTGCTGGTTTACAAGTTTAAAGAAAAGTATCGTTTCCGCATTTTGGCCTCCGATTGACGGCCAGGGCGCCGCCGTGCACTTACACTCTCGACCTTGTAAGGAGAAACCACCTGCGTGAGATCCTTACGACTCGCAAGGGAGCAATACACTTAGGGATCCCTACGATCCCTAGGGAGTAATTGCACGTGCGAGATCCCCACGACTCGTAAGGAGAACCCTCTTATGGGACCCTCACGGCTCATAAGATTTGAAATTCTTAAGCTACAGGGATCTGAACCTGTTCTTAAGCAGCCCCATAACCTCCGATACTGCCCTACAAGCGGTTCAGTACTGACCCTTGTATACAATCCACGGGCGAGAATAAATATTTCCCTAACAAGGTCCCATCCATGGCTAGGGATATGTCTGTACGGTGAACTGCCCTTGTAAGTCCTCTCGACTTATAAGGAGAAAACACTCTTGTAAGATCCTTATGACTTATAAGAGATCATACACTTAGGAATCCTCATGACTCCTAAGGAGAAAACACACCTACGAGATCCTCACGACTCGCAGGGAGAAATACCTTTATGAGACCCTTACGGCTCATGAAGTCAAAAGCCTTAGTCGACAGGATCCGAATCCTGTTCGCTAAGCCAACTTTGTTCGATATCGACAGAGGCAAATAATGATTCGCTCCTGGAAATATCCCAGTTGTAGCGGTGCTGATGCCAAAATCGATGTCTAAATCCAAGCTTGCAACGAAAAGCCAGCAAGCCACACATGCATACGAAATAGACGAAATGATGGGGCAACTTGCAAACAAAATCAGCAAGTAAAAATATATGCATGCGAAATAGCCGAAATGATTGGGCAACTCGCAATAAAAAGCAGCGAGTAAAAATAAAACAAATAGCCGAAATGATTGGGCACCGCGAAAAATAGCCGAAATGATTGGGCAATCGCGACCTTCGCGGTATAAAAGCTGAAATGATAGAGCATCGCGGAAATTTAAAAAAATGATAAATGGAAAAATGAAATTTATGCCCTGTAGGTGATATCACATCAATCCCTGTATACAGTCCAGGGGCGCAAACAAAGAGGGAATCACACCTTTCCTCCATAGGTTTTTATCAGAAGAAGAAGCCAAATCTCAACGGTTCACAGATAGCCTGGAGATCATCTCAACATTCGTCTCTTTACAACAGACACAATATCAAGCAAAGCGGAACAGAGGCAACTCCCAGTTCCATGACTCGGCGGTGCACAAAAAACCGAGAGTCAAACCCCGACTCCGTGAAATGCGGATAAAGTCAAAATTCCTGGCTACGTGGAACGTGGATTATGCCACTCCTGACCCCGTGGAAAACGTCCAGAGCGGATCCTGGTCCTCACAGAGCACGGCAGTGAACCCGTGTGAAGCATCCAGAGCGGAGCCTGGTCCTCGCCGAACATGGCAGTGAACCCGTGGGAAGCATCCAGAGCAAAATTCCTGGCTACGTAGAACGCGGATTATGTCACTTCTGACCCGGTGGAAAACGCCCAGAGCGGATCCTGGTCCTCGCCGAGCACGGCAATGACCCCGTGTGAAGCATCCAGAGCGGAGCCTGGTCCTCACCGAACACGGCACTGAACCCGTGGGAAGCATCCAGAGAAAAATTCCTGGCTACGTGGAACGCGGATTATGTCACTCCTGACCCCGTGGAAAACGTCCAGAGCGGATCCTGGTCCTCGCAGAGCACGGAAATGACCCCGTGTGAAGCATCCAGAGCGGAGCCTGATCCTCGCCGAACACGGAAGTGAACCCGTGGGAAGCATCCAGAGCAAAATTCCTGGTCAAGTGGAACGCGGATTATGTCACTCCCGACCCCGTGGAAAACTTCCAGAGCGGATTCTGGTCCTCGCAAAGCACGGCAATGACCCCGTGTGAAGCATCCAGAGCGGAGCCTGGTCCTCGCAAAGCACGGCAATGACCCCGTGTGAAGCATCCAGAGCAGAGCCTGATCCTCGCCGAACACGGTAGTGAACCCATGGGAAGCATCCAGAGCAAAATTCCTGGTCACGTGGAACGTGGATTATGTCACTCCCGACCCTGTGGAAAACTTCCAGAGCGGATCCTGGTCCTCGTAGAGCACGGCAATGACCCCGTGTGAAGCATCCAGAGCAGAGCCTGGTCCTCGCCGAACACGGCAGTGAACCCGTGGGAAGCATCCAGAGCAAAATTCCTGGCTACGTGGAACGCGGATTATGTCACTTCTATGGAAAATGTCCAGAGCGGATCCTGGTCCTCGCAGAGCACGGCAGTGAACCCGTGTGAAGCATCCAGAGCGGAGCCTGGTCCTCGCCAAACACGGCAGTGAACCCGTAGGAAGCATCCAGAGCAAAAATTGGACTGTGAGGTCCTTAAACTCAAGGACTATGATGTCCTTAACCTCGACCGTGATGTCTTAAAACTAACATTGGACTATGGGGTCCTTAAACCCATGGACTATGATGTCCTTAACCTCGACCATGATGTCTTAAAACTAATAACGGACTGTGGAGTCCTTAAATCCACGGACTATGATGTCCTTAACCTCGACCGTGATGTCTTAAAACTAACATTGGACTGTGAGGTCCTTAAACTCACGGACTATAATGTCCTTAACCTCGACCGTAATGTCTTTAAACTAACATCGAACTGTGGGGTCCTTAAACCCATGGACTATGATATCCTTAACCTCAACTGTGATGTCTTAAAACTAACATTGGACTGTGAGGTCCTTAAACTCATGGACTATGATGTCCTTAACCTCGACCGTGATGTCTTAAAACTAACAACGGACTGTAGAGTCCTTAAATCCACGGACTATGATGTACTTAACCTTGACCGCGATGTCTTTAAACTACGGTGTCCTGGAAAACATCCAGAGCGGAGCCTGGTCCTCGCAGAACACGGCAGTGAACCCGTGGGAAGCATCCAGAGCAACCCCTTGCTCCGTGAAATGTAGATAAGGACAACTTCATCCACCACTTGTGGGTCCTCACGACTCGTAAGTGAGTAAATTCTCTTGTGAGATCCTTACGACTTTCAAGAGAAAACACACTTAGGAATCCTCACGATTCTTAAGAAGAAATTACACCTACGGGATCCTCTCGACCGGTAGGGAGAAAATTCTTTATGAGACCCTCACGGCTCATAAAGTTGAAAAGTCTTAGGTGATAGATCCTAACCCTGTTTTCTAAGCCATCACTACCTTACAAAGAGCACAAGATTGACAGCTATATACTATCCACAGACTACACTTGCTAAAATCACATGGCAAACAACACAGCAAGGAGAAGAAAGCGACAAGGAGAACATTTGATTCGCATTTAATTAAGCGTTCAAGGCATACCCGTTCATGCATGCGCAAAAGATTTAGTATGTAAAATAAAACAAGCTGAAATGAGAAACTTGCCATACATACTGCGAAAAAGTTCTTACAATTATGAAAGCAGTAAACAAAAACATTATCCAAACAATTACAATGGCAAAACCTCAGATCCGGGGCATGGATTGAGGAACTCAAAAGTGACTTTATCCATAATCTTCCAGGCATTTCGAACCATCCTAGTATGCTTTCTTTCACGATCACAAGCGTCGGGATCCCCACGGATGTCCTCCACCCTCCGCTAGGCAGCAAGTATGGCCGACTGTTGAAAACCCTGATGCAGGAGGTCGATAAGATTGTCTCGCCTTCTCTTCGAGATTAGGCTCATCAGATACACCGAATGCACCTTATCCTCGGCGGCATCCAATGCCTTAAGCGGCACGCCGGTATAGAATAGAGGATGCGCTTCCCAGATCGCTCACACAATAAGCTTCAGGAGAGAGGAGCGTCGAGGAAGCAGTCGACCATTGTATGCGTCAAAGCGGCTCATAATTTCGGCACACTCGGCGTTTCTCGATTCTGAGAACGGCCAAGTGAGCGGATGTCTCCGTAGAAGATAATCTCGTCAAGATCATACATGTGAGCGTCCAATACTCCTGAAAAAGAAAATCAACAAAATTAGCGGACAGACTGATTAAGCGAATTCTTATTAAAAACAGGCACAGGGAGTTAAACTCCTCGAGAGCAATGCTCTACAGACAGGAGTGACACCTGTCAAAATCAATTATGAGGGGAATTTAAAGAAATTCCCCGAGAACATTGAGAGCCTTGCTCTGAGAAGATGATATAATTCATTAAAGATAAAATTCCTTTTTTAATTTTCAAGATCCATGAAAAACTCTTAAGAGTTCTTCTATATGAATTGACAGGAGCAAAACTCAATTAATGAATTAAGAAATCATGAGTAAAATCCTTTTGGAGAGCGAAGCTCTATTAATGGAACCCTAAAAGGGTTCTCTTTAGATCAAAGATCCATGGAGCAAAGCTCTGCTAGTGAAACCCTAATTGGATTTTCTGTAGATCGAAAATCTATTAAGAGCAAGGCTCTGTTAATGGGTAAGAGCCTAACTCATTAAAATTTATTAAAATTTTTACCTAAGTTTGAAAAAAAATATTTACTCTTGTGAAGTTCTTAAACAAAAGAGCTGCGCTCTGAATAAAAATTCTCACGAAAGAAGATGATAATCATCTGAGGACCAAAGGTCCTATTTATAGGCACTGAACCGCCTCTTTAACTTCTGAGTTGATCCAAGGACTCAGATGTTGCCACCGCTGCACTCACGTGTGCGCCACGTGAGCGCAACGGTAGGGGGGCATTTGTTTCCCCCAATCAGAGCAAAGCTCTGTTTTGAATTTCAAAATTCAAAAATTGAAGCAACGCTTCAGATTCTGCACGCTGCGCGCCACATATCAAAAGCAGACACGCCAGCGCCAGGAGCGCTGCGTCCTAGGCAGCGCGCCCCCAATCAGAGCAAAGCTCTGTTTTAAAATTCAAAATTTAAATTGAAGCAACGCTTCAGATCCAACGCTCTGCGCTGTGCGCCACGTGTCAAACACGGGTGCGCTAGCGCAGTTGCGCTGCGCTCTGCGCTGCATGCCACGTGTCAAACACGGGCGCGCTAGCACTGTTGCGCTGCGATGCGTGCCACGTGTCAAACACGGGCGTGCTAGCGCAGTTGCGCTGCGCGCCACGTGTCGAGCGTAGGTGTGCTAGCACAAGGTGCGCCAGCGCTGGAATTAAAAATTCCCCCACCGTCAGATCAAAAGATCTACTAATAATAAATTATTAATTAATCAGAACTAAAATTCTGTTATGGAAAGATTTTTCAATCTTATTAAAACAAGAAGATTATCTTCTGTAAAACAGAAGCCTTAGGATCAAAGATCCAACGGTGGGAAATATTCCCAAATCAATCAGAGAAAGATCTCTTAAAACTGATTTAACAAATCAATTGGCCCTATATAAAAGCCCCTAGACTTCATGTCTCAGGGATACATAATAGACAGAAAAGAGAGAGAAAAACCCTCTGCAAAAGAAGAGAAAGCTCTTAGAAAAAGGAAGATTTTTCTTCATCTTCAAGGTAAAAAGAACTATGTTCTTGAATAATAGAGATGAAGCCATCTCATAAAAAGAAGAACCATCTTCTAAAAAAAGATCAGAGATCTACGAAAAAACCAAGGTCTTTAATAAAAAAGAAAAGATCAAAAAGATCTAATCATAAAAAACTAAAAGAAGTATTTTAATTCATTCTTTGATCTATAAAGGCAGAGCCTTTTATAAAACAAGAACTTTTGTTCTTGGATCTTGAGGAAGAAGCCTTCTTTGAAGAACATAAATTTGTTCTTTGATCTTAAAATTGATCAGATGCACCCTGTGCTATTGAAAAGTGCCTTACACTCATGAATTGCGCCCTTGTGCTCATTGGACCGGCTCTCAGCGCTAAAACCTGCCACGTGTTAACCAGAGACACAATCTGCGCTTTGCGCTTTTGAAACAGCGCACTGCGCTCATGAATCGGCGCTCAGCGCCATAACGTGCGCCACGTGTCACTCACTGGCGCACCAACAAACTAGTGCAAAGCGCTCATAAATTAAAAGCGCAATGCGCTAATGAACTAGAGCTTAGCGCTAAACGCGGCACGTGTCCTCTTCGTGTGCGCTACCTGACAGAAGCGCAATGCGCCTGGCGCGCCACGTGGCGCACTGTCAGAACAAGCTTTGTTTCTGATGAATGCTATGCATTCAATATAAGACAAAAATGTCAGAGCCCAATGCCTAGCATTATTGAAAGGGCCGAGCCCAAATAAAGGCTTAATAGCCAAAGCAACTAAAAATGTTAAACATTTTTAATTGGACATAGCCCAATTCTGGCCATAAGTCCTCAACTTATATTGAACCGAGCACATCTGCTCATAAATACTCAACAGATCTTAGTCCCAAACTGGGCTACAGATCTTTCAAACAATTCACACTGGTTCGAGGGTACATCTCGTTACTCCTCTGATATCTGTCGTTGTAATCCTTCAACGTCGTCAGAGAGGTGACGGGTCCCGACAACCATACATTACTATGGACTGTGGGGTCCTTAAACTCATGGACTATGATGTCCTTAAACTCGACCGTGATGTCTTTAAACTAACATCGGACTATGAGGTCCTTAAACTCATGGACTATGATGTCCTTAATATCGACCGTGATGACTTTAAACTAATATCGGACTGTGAGGTCCTTAAACTCATGGACTATGATGTCCTTAACCTCGACCGTGACGTCTTAAAACTAACATCGGACTGTGAGGTCCTTAAACTCACGGACTATGATGTCCTTAACCTCGACCGTGACGTCTTAAAACTAACATCGGACTGTGGAGTCCTTAAATCCACGGACTATGATGTCCTTAACCTCGGCCGCGATGTCTTTAAACTAACAATGGACCGTAATGTCCTTAAACTAACAATCGACCGCAATGTCACTAAACAAAATAATAGAGCCCAATTGCTCTCTTGTCGGATCTAAATGGTCCCGTTAAGTTGATCTTAGTCTAAATTTAGACTAACGTATCGTTAACAAACATTTAAGTTGATCTTAGTCTCAAATAAGGCTAACGTATCCTTAAACCTAACCCCCAAACCCAAATCTAAGAAAGATACGGATTTAGAATAGTCCACGCCCTACGGGCGACGACATAACTTAGTCTCCGTATACAATCCACGGGCAACCACAAACAAAACAAACACCCACGACACGAAGTGACCATCTGGAGAATGAGAAAGTTGTTATCGCGATGCGGTAGCGTAATTAACTGCAGAGGTTTGCGCCTGCAGGGAAGAGCGTCCCCACAATAAAAAAAACCCTCAGATGAGGGGGAATCTGACGAAGTCTGCTACATCGGCCACATCCGTTTAAACCTTCGATACACGGTGCCATAAATCAACTTGGCATCTTCGGAGAGGTGGACAGACAGCACCAATTAGTATCTGCCCCGAATTCAGGCGAGACGTACATCACGTCTCCGCCGCATCTTTCGGAGGGGAACAGTGACTTAGGCCGCCAGTGGAATAGGTGACTCAGCCCACCACTGTTCTGTTCTTCGGGACCATGCTCCCACCAATGAGCTTCAATGCCCCAGTGCTATTGCAAGAAGCTCTAAAGAAGTCGGTCTTTGATCGGCTTGCAACTACCGTGGCCCCTCTCAACGGGTCACCCAAATCTAACGCCTCGGTCTTTAACAGACTGGGCCAAAGCTCCAATGGGCCCGTGAAGAAGCCCGCAATACCTGAAGGGGTTATCCCTAAATGGATAGCCATCCCTACTCCAGTAAATGAAGTCATCAGAGAGACTTCTCCTGCTATGGGGTCGGTCTTCACAAGACTGGCCATTCTAACTCCCGCTCCAGGCGAAGTCACCAAGGCTGCTACTCCTGCTCGAAAGTCTGCTTTCGACAGGTTGGCTTTCCCCTCTCAATGGACGTCAGTCTTTGACAGGCTGACACCAATAGCAGTTTCTCATTAAAGCATGAAGCACGATGTAGCTACTGTAAGTCCACGTTACTGTTCATATCAGATTTTTGCATTTTCATACCGCCCAATTTTTATCACATTGCATATCCGTAGATACTCTTGAGCCGTGTTTGCTAGTCAATTGCAGGATACAGGTTCTCGGTTCCAAAACAATGAAATTCTTGGAAAACACGAAAAAATCCGGGTTCTTGCCGACCACAGATAAAAACACGGTCTCCGTCCCTCATCCATATGTTGCCAGATACCAGTAGGAAGACAAAATGTCAAATCTATGCACAAGGCTCAATGGTGGCACAAGATCCAAGAGATCTACGCGGAGCTCGAGGCAATCATGACAAAATCTTGACAAAAAGTCCACCTTTCCCTCAACAGAAATTCTGGAAAATTCGTGAAGCAATTGTGGGAAAATACATATACCAGAAAGAAGCTCACATCAAACCAGGGTCCCACCAAAAATACCCAAGCCCAAGTCATCTATACGGCCGCGGAAGCGCGGCCAAAGAGGGGTATTGGCCGCGCTTCCGCGGCCGTTCTGGCGCCAAGTGTGCAGGGTTTTGGGGGGTAGATTGGTCTTTTCATGTATGTTCTGTTGGTTGCCCTAGGGTTTCATGTTTTGGCCTATAAATAGCCCAGAAGTTTGTGAAGGAAGGGGTCCAATTCTTGTATTTCTTTTTGCTAGGTTTTAGTTACATGTTCTTCTTCCTCTTCTCACCTCTTCTCCATTAAACTTGTAAGTGAGCTTTTGAGTGAAGAGTGATGAATAAAGAAGACCATTTTATTATCATGCTTGTCTCCTTATCTTTATGCTTGTTGTAATTTTAATTCGTTAAGTAGTTGTTGTTATTTCCTTGTTATTTGTTTCTTCTCTTTTTTCTTTATCCTTACATACGACAATGATACTTACGCTTGATCCTCGCCAAGGTGAGGTCGCAAACAGTTAGTCGTATTCTTCTAATCTCCTCTTTCTATCTTCCTCTTTTGTGTTGTTTTATTTTTCCGTATTATGATGTGTGAGTAGTTCATTCTTGTTAGGGTAGGATAAGGGAAGTTTGAGAGAAGGAAATCTCTCTCACTCTTTCCTTGCCCAACAGCTTAAATCGACTCCCGTTAACCCAACCACAATCCGCTCCTTACGGCACCCTATCCTACATGATAGCGGTGATTCCGTAGTGAGACCGGTTGTGGTTGGATTAACCGGAGGTTATGGCTAAGAGCCAAGAACGGACGGACAAGCACCAAAAGAAAGACTTATGCGTTGGAAAGCCTAGCTTATACTCGCAAAGTCCTTCCTAGTCGTGCTAATCCCCGTTGTTGCCGATTACCGTAACACGATATTAAGAAGGGCAACGAAAGATGTGGAGACTCCTAACTCAAACTAACCTAATCCTAACCCTAACATGCTCTCTTTAAATATCAACTCAACACTTAGATAACTACAAACAAAATCTGAACAACCGGACTTAACTCGTCGAAAAACACATAGAAAAAGATTCCCATCTCCCTGCGGACGACCCGTACTCAACCGGCTAGCTACGTGCGAAACCGTCTTGATTGCGATATTTAGAACTAAACTTGACACACACATATGCTATCAATCAAATGGCGCCGTTGCCGGGAAGACGGTAGTTTGTTTCTTTGTGAAATTTCGGGTTAATTTGTAAGTATAACTCTAACCGAAAAAACAAAAAAAAATATATACTTTGTAAAAAACCATCTTGTTATTCTTGATTAGTTTTTGTGCAAGTGCGCAGGAAAATACGAAGTTCAAGATCGGCGCCAAAGACGGTGAAAATACGGAGTTCAAGTACAGTGCCAAAGACGTGGGAAGATAGACCCACATTTCGCGGCTACACCGCGACGGACAAAACGAAGCATCCGGTCTACTGTCAAAATCTGGAGCAGATACAGTGAGCAAATCAGAATTCCACATATCCAGAAAAGCAGAGGACAAGCACAGAAGTACCCACAAGAAAATTTAACCCCCAAGTCCTCAACTAAGCCGCGGAACCGCGGCCATTGCTGGTGTTTGGCCGCGGAACCGCGGTCAGATAGTGCCATCAGGGTGCTAAATTTTTTTGGTGAGTTTCTCTGCCTCTCCCCTCTCCTCTGAACTCCAATAAATTGTGTTTTCTGCAGCCTTCTTTGCGCAAATTCTTCTCCCCCTTCCAATAAACTGTTCTTGTGCAGGATTCTTTGTGCCGCAAAATAAAAATTGTTTGCAGTTGATTTGTTACTGTTTTGCATTCTTTAATACGGACTTAAGGGGCTTGAAACCAATTCAGATTGGGTGGGGATTTCATCACCCTTCCCAGGACCCCGGAAATCACTAAAGCATATGCATTGTCCATTGTAAATTAAAAAATACTAGACTTCAGCCCTAAGGACTTCGCACTCATTAGGAGAAGATAAACCTTGTTTAGAACCTTGCTTAACCGTATATTGTTTACGGGGTGTCTAGGAAAGTGTTAAAGGCGCAACCGCCGAAAGAGAAAGGGTTATTTAATTAAGGAACTTCGCGAAAGCGTTGGACAACCTCCCCTTATCTCTGCACTTACCTGGCCTCGTGATCAGTGTATTTTTAAGCCTGTTTCTCGACACTGTTTAACTTCGACAATCAAGTTCAGGAGCAGGTCTAGTAGACCTAGGTTACCCTAGATCTAGGTGTGATTGTGCATATCTTGTTTGTGATTGCTTAAGCCGTATTTCCGTACATACTTCTGTAAATCTCTTTCTAAAAACAAAATAAAAAAAAGAAAAAATCAAAAAACTTTTATAAAAACTTGCCCTTTTGTCGCCAAATCCATTTTCACCCACCACCCATCGCCTTTCTTCATTGACGTTTTCTTACCCTCACCTTCTCCGCTTTGACTATACTAAACTCGTTTAGTGTATGTCCGCTTGGACTCGGGACACTAGCGCCCGTCTAGTCCGCGTTACGTTAGTCGCGACCGACTACGCGATCGACTCCGAAGTCAATACTCCGTCCACTCCTCTTTCTCCCCTTCCTTTGCCGGCCAACTCCGACGTTGACCGGAATTCTGTTCATACATCTTCACCTTCACCTTCACCTTCACCAACCTCTTCTTCCGCGATGTCGGGATTTAATCCGAACATCTCCTTGACCACCCCTGGATTGGCTCCACCTCCTACGGAGACCAATCTTCCACCACCTCCGCCTGTTGTAGCGCCGCAGCGAATCGCGCTCCAGGATCGTTTCTATCCTACCCGTTCTGCACTTCCAACCTGCCTTTCTCTTCCTCCGGCCAATGGGGACAACTTTGAAATTAAGCCCCATTTCATCAACATGCTTCCACGTTTTCACGGGCTTGAATCTGAAGATGCCTATATCTTCATCAACAAATTTCAAAATGTCTGTGCCATGATGAAAACAACCCAGCTGTCGGACGATGTTATACGTCTACGGGTCATTCCGTTCACTTTATGCGATCTCGTAGAAAAATGGCTGTATAGCACCGCTTCCCACTCAATCACCAGCTGGGACGAGTTTGTTAAAGCGTTTCTGAAAAAATTCTACCCAAATCATAAGACCGCAAGAATTCGAAATGAGATCAACCAATTCTCCCAGCTTCCTTCTGAACCCTTCTGGAAGTGCTTTGACCGATACAAAGACCTTCTTGTTCAGTGTCCTCACCACGGTATAGAGAAATGGCAACTCTGCCAAACCTTATACGAGGGACTGAACCCAGCAACGAAGCAGTTGCTGGAAACCATCTTTCAGGGCCACTTCCTATCCAAATCTGACGAGGAAGCGTGGCAGTTCTTTGACGATCTTGCGGAGCAAATGCTACAGTGGGAGAGCACTAGACCGACTTCTTCTTCTTTTACCTCCACTTCTACCGGTCAGTCTAGGGTAGGAATCCACCAACTCGATGTCTCTATTGCGATGAAAGCTGAAATGGCTGCAATAACACGAAAGCTTGAAGCGATAGAGAGAAAATTTTCTGCTCCTGCCCCCACACCTGTTCTCCCCCTTCGTACCATCTGCGCTTGTTGTTCCGATCCTTCCCACTTGACCGAAGAGTGTCCTTACAATCCAGCCCCGCAAGGACAGGATCAGGTTAATGCTGCCTTCCAGCAAAGACCGAGGAATGATCCATACTCTTCCACCTATAATCCCGGTTGGAGGAACCACCCCAATTTCGCCTGGAATCAGAATCAGAATCAATTCCAGGGCAACAATTTCCAAAGGGCCCCTCCGCCGCAACAACAAGCGCAGCAACAAACTCAACACCAATATCAGCAACCCTTCCAACCCCAGCCTTTCCAAAACCAGACGAACAATTTTGCACCGAACAACTCTTTTCCACCAAACAATTTTGTTCCGTCAAACACTGATAAGGTTTCCTCGCTCGAGCGAAGTCTGGAGGCGTTTGTTAAACAATCGACTCAATCCACCGCCAACATCCAGTCTTCGATTCAATCTTTAGTGCAACACACTGCCGCACACGGGCAAAGCATCAAGACCATTGAAGCCCAGATTGCACAGCTGAACGCGGCCTTGAGCGAGCGAGAGAAGGGGAAGCTCCCATCCCAGCCACTTCCAAATCCCGGCCACCCACATAATGCACATGTTGCTCTTGAACAACAAAACCATAATGTGAGTGCCGTGACCACACTGAGATCAGGGAGGGTGCTGCAAAACAACATTGGCAAGCAAATCAACGATGACACCCCGGCCGCTTCTTCTTCTTCTTCGTCATCCGAGCCTATTCTCCGTTCTTCACAAGGCTCTCCCTCTTCTTCTTCTGCTCTGAACGGACCCGCTTCTCACTCCACGAAAACACCTATTCTGGGATCCGTTCCAACTCCAAAATCTCCTCCTCCAGCATTAGACTCAACCAATTTTCAAAATGTTCCATTTCCAAACCGGTTGAGGTCTAACAAACAAAATCCACAAATGGAGAAGATTTTGGAGTTATTCAAGCAAGTTAACATTAACATTCCTCTTTTAGATGCTGTCCAACAAGTCCCGTCTTACGCGAAAATCTTAAAGGACTTGTGCACGAAAAAGAGGAAGTCTCAGGTACCCAAGAAAGTTTTCTTGGCTAGTGCTGTGAGTGATGCCCTTACCCAATCTTTACCACAAAAACGGAAGGACCCTGGCTGTCCTACGATTTCAATTACTATTGGGGATAAGAACATCAATCGCGCACTATTAGATCTTGGTGCCAATGTTAACTTGCTTCCGTATTCAGTATACGAGCAACTAGGCGTCGGAGAGCTGAAACCCACACACTGCACTCTCCAGATGGCCGACCGATCGATCACCCATCCTAGGGGTGAGCTAGAGGATGTGTTAATCAAAGTCGGGGACTTCATATTCCCCGTCGACTTCATTGTCTTAGATACATAGCCTGTAGCTAACCCCCGGAATCAAATTCCGGTGATACTCGGTCGCCCATTTCTCGCAACCTCAAATGCTGTGATCAATTGTCGCAATGGTTCGATGAACCTCTCTTTTGGAAATATGACAATTGAACTCAACATTTTTAGGTTGGGGAATCAGCCCGCCGAACCTAATGCTCATATACTGGATGTCTGCTCGATCCAGGAGATCACACCAGAAGAGTGTGAATTCGAGGAGTTTCTGTTTGAACACGATAGTCTTGACGCCACTAGTGCGTTTCCCTTCGAACCTGCTGCTGCTTCTGCGTCCGACAACGAATACGAGTGTTTCACGTTCACGAACGATCTTAGCCGCGCACAACCCGAGTTTGAATCTTTCGACTTTTCGGATGAGTTACCTGAACCATCCAACTCGGTTGCCTACACTCGTTTTGAACCTTTGCTGGAGTCCTTTGAGTTCGAGACCTTTGCACCAGTCTTACCTTCCATCATTTCACCTCCAACGCTCGAACTCAAGCCGTTGCCGTCTCACCTTAAGTATGCTTACTTAGGTGAGAACGAGACCCTCCCTGTCATCATCTCGGCTTCTCTAGCTCCAGAGCAAGAGAAAGCCCTTCTCACGGTCTTGCACAGTAACAGGCAAGCTTTTGGCTGGTCCATGGCGGACATCAAGGGGATTAGTCCCCTGATCATTGAGCATCACATTCATCTGATGGATGATGCCAAACCAGCCCGGGATCCACAAAGACGTCTTAATCCAGTCATGAAGGAGGCTGTGAAGAAGGAGATCGTCAAATGTCTAGATAGTGGTATCATTTACCCTATCTCTGATAGCCAGTGGGTTAGCCCCATTCATGTTGTCCCCAAAAAGTCGGGCATCACGGTCATAACCAACGAGGCGAATGAGTTAATCCCTACTCTCACCCAAACTGGGTGGCGAGTTTGCATTGATTACAGAAAACTCAACGCCGCAACGCGGAAAGACCACTTTCCGCTACCTTTCATTGACCAGATACTGGAACGATTGGCCGGACATGAGTACTATTGTTTTCTTGATGGCTACTCTGGCTATAATCAAATTCCCATCGCCGAAAAAGACCAGGACAAGACCACTTTCACTTGTCCTTTCGGCACGTTTGCATATCGACACATGCCCTTTGGGTTATGCAATGCGCCCGCTACCTTCCAGCGGTGTATGATGGGAATTTTTTCTGACATGGTGGAAAAATTTCTGGAGATTTTCATGGATGACTTCTCCATCTTCGGCGACTCCTTTGACGAGTGTTTGCTGCATCTTGACGCTGTCCTTACCCGATGTAAGGACAAGAATCTCACTTTGAACTGGGAGAAATGCCACTTCATGGTGCGCGAAGGTATTGTCCTAGGACATATCATCTCGCAAAATGGCATAGAGGTCGACAAAGCAAAGATTGAGGTCATTTCCAATCTGCCTCCTCCCCGTTGCGTCAGAGATATCCGAGCCTTCCTTGGCCATGCTGGTTTCTATAGACGGTTTATCAAGGACTTTAGCAAGATTGCTAGGCCCTTGACTCTTTTGCTGGCCAAGGATACACCATTTGACTTCAACTCGAGCTGTGTGACTGCCTTCGAGTCACTGAAACGCTCACTCACTTCTGCTCCCATTCTTTCTTCTCCTGACTGGACGCACCCATTCGAGATTATGTGCGATGCATCCGACTTTGCCATCGGTGCTGTCCTTGGACAGCACATCAACAAGATGTCGCATGTAATCTATTACGCGAGCCGAACCCTGAACGACGCCCAACTCAATTATACAACGACTGAGAAGGAATTCTTAGCTGTTGTATTTGCTCTAGAAAAGTTCAGGCCCTACCTCATCGGCTCTCCAGTCATTGTCTACACGGACCATTCAGCTTTGCGCCATCTTTTTGCGAAGAAAGATGCAAAATCTCGGTTAATCCGTTGGATCCTCTTGCTTCAAGAGTTTGACCTTGTCATTAAGGACAAACGAGGATGTGAAAACGTGGTTGCCGACCATCTCTCACGACTTCCTTCTTCGCCTTCGCTTCCAATTCCGATCAATGACGTTTTCCCGGATGAACAGCTCTTGACAGTATCTTGCGAACCCTGGTTTGCAGATATTGTGAACTATTTGGCCACGGGATTGCTACCGACCGAATGGTCACGTCAGGACAGACTTCGCTTCTTATCCCAAGTAAAACACTTTTACTGGGACGAACCCTACTTGTTCAAGTACTGTCCCGACCAGATTATTCGTCGGTGTCTCCCTGATGAGGAATTCAAGAGTGTGCTGTCATTTTGCCACGATCAAGCGTGTGGCGGGCATTTTGGGCCCAGAAAGACAGCTGAGAAGATCTTGCAGTGTGGTTTCTACTGGCCACAACTTTTCAAAGACGCTCACGATTATTGCAAGACTTGCTCCCGGTGCCAACACATGGGCCGGATATCCCGGAGGAACGAGATGCCGCTCCAACCGATCTTGGTTGTGGAGATTTTCGATGTTTGGGGGATAGACTTCATGGGGCCGTTTCCCAGCTCTTTTGGGAACTTGTACATCCTTCTAGCTGTTGATTACGTCTCTAAATGGGTCGAGGCTATGCCCAGCCGGACTAACGACAACAAGGTTGTCGTTAGGTTCCTTAAAGAAAACATTTTCTCCCGGTTTGGGCACCCCCGAGCGATCATTAGTGACAATGGAAGTCATTTCCGCAACAAAACCTTCGAGGCCTTGATGCGGAAATACTCCATTAATCATAAGCTTTCTACGCCCTACCATCCCCAAACCTGCGGGCAGGCCGAAGTTTCAAATCGGCAAATCAAGCAGATACTGGAGAAGACGGTTTCCAAGAACCGTAAGGATTGGTCTCTGAAACTCACTGATGCCCTTTGGGCATTTAGAACCGCTTATAAGACCGACCTTGGCATGTCTCCCTATCGGCTTGTGTACGGAAAAGCCTGCCACCTTCCTGTTGAAATCGAGCATCGCGCATTTTGGGCGATAAAGGAGCTGAATCTGTCTCTTGAGGACGCGGGCAGCCATCGGAAGCTGCAGCTGAACGAACTGAACGAGCTTAGGGATGAGGCTTACGACAACGCGGTTGTCGTTAAGAATCGAACGAAGGTGTTTCATGATAAACACCTTGTGCGCAAAACCTTCGTACCTGGTCAGCAGGTACTTCTTTACGACACCCGACTTCACTTCCATCCTGGAAAGCTCAGATCTCGCTGGAAAGGGCCGTATTTTGTGCGGAATGTGTATCCGCAGGGCGCTGTAGATTTGGAAAATCCAAAGGACGGTTCACTCTTCAAGGTAAATGGACACCGATGCAAACCGTACCTTAGCGCCGAACCAACAGAGGAGCTCCTGTTCTTACAGGAGCCGGTTTACCTTGCATGATCTTCCTCTGCCTACCTCCAAACTTCGGTTATCCAGCCAAGAACAGTGGACACTGTTCCAAATAAGTTTGGGGGTATGTACAAACCATTTTGTTTATATTTGTGTATATTCTTTTTCTCTTCTTTAAAAACAAAAAAAAAAACAAATAAAAATTGTGTATCACTAACCGACAATTTTGAACCTTCAAACTGATCTCTTCATGCAACGACAGTGAGGACACTGTCCAGTTTAAGTTTGGGGGTACGCTCGGTACGCATTTCTTACCTTCGCATTCATATGTATATTTTGCATCTGCATATTAAATCCATAAAATCCATAAAAATTTGAAAATTTTCTAAAAACATAAAAACTTTTCTGTCAAGTTAGCTTGTGAAATAAACTCTGATTCAACATTTCGATGGTTTTTGTTTAAAAAAATAGGAATAACTAGATCTTATGTTTGGATTTTGAAAACCTGAAAGATAACTCTCCTTTGAAGTTAACTATAGCTGATATACGTCTTTACATCACACTACACGTGTCATAAGATTTTGGGAATTAGATGACAAGTCTTTCATGTTTGAACTTTTAAACAGATAAATGATTTTCTGAGGATCAAATAGGTTTGTTCTGAAATAAGTAATGTCAAGAATAGTTTATGAAGTAAAGCGAATATGAAGGAATGTTATTGATGCCGTAATAGGAGCTAAGTCTGAAAAATAACCCATCTAAAACTTGATTGGAATGATTACACACCGAACCCACTAAACACGTCTTTTATCCGGAAAAAAAAAATATTTGAACTGCCAGTTATATCTCTGTTCGTATCAAATCATCCGATTTTTACGCCAAACTGTCTTTTGTTTTTGGACCTAGGTAACTTGAGTAATTAAGTCCGCTGGGGTGTTTCTACACCTAATGCCCTAAAACCAACTGGTTTGGGTGCATTGGCCCAAAGCTCACTAAGAAGCTTAGAAAGTCCAGTTTAAAACAAAGTCAAGCAAGTGTTCTCTCCGAGTTAAAATTCCTAACGGTTCTTTGTGTGAGAATAATCTTGATAAAATACAGGCTTTTATATAAAAAAAATTTAACGGAGATATGAAGGTTTTATTCTATGATAAAGACTATTGCACGTTCACAGAGGTGTGTATGAAATAAAAACAAGTAAAAGGTGGAGTGAAAAATACAACTTAGTTTCCTGTTAAGGAAGATAGAAATTCTGAAGTTGAAACCTTACTGGAAAACGAAACTTGAAAAATGCTTAACTCGTTATAAAACTTATGTGATCCTTTTAAAATTGTTATCTGGGCTTTATTGTGCGACATGATGACTTTAATCGATCCTTCTGGAACTTAACGACACTATTTGCACTGCACGTAAAGACATATAAAATCTGTAGTTAAATGAGAAGCGAGGTGTAAAAAATAAAGGTTCGATGGTCTAGACTTAGGATTATAGAATTTTTATTTTCTAAAACAAAACTTTAGGGTTTGAAACTTAGTCATTTTTACAAACCAACTTGACCGGATTTTGTGGGTAGTATCCGCTGAAAACCCTCAGGAGACAACACTCCTCCTACTAGGGACACCTAGAGGTTTAACGGCTTGTTGCACATGCTCAGTGCAATCGCGTTCCCTGCGAAAGTGAGGTTAGGAAATTTTTTGTGAATAAATGGACTTTGCTCGGGACGAGCAAATGATAAGTTTGGGGGTATTTGTTCATATCAGATTTTTGCATTTTCATACCGCCCAATTTTTATCACATTGCATATCCGTAGATACTCTTGAGCCGTGTTTGCTAGTCAATTGCAGGATACAGGTTCTCGGTTCCAAAACAATGAAATTCTTGGAAAACACGAAAAAATCCGGGTTCTTGCCGACCATAGATAAAAACACGGTCTCCGTCCCTCATCCATATGTTGCCAGATACCAGTAGGAAGACAAAATGTCAAATCTATGCACAAGGCTCAATGGTGGCACAAGATCCAAGAGATCTACGCGGAGCTCGAGGCAATCATGACAAAATCTTAACAAAAAGTCCACCTTTCCCTCAACAGAAATTCTGGAAAATTCATGAAGCAATTGTGGGAAAATACATATACCAGAAAGAAGCTCACATCAAACCAGGGTCCCACCAAAAATACCCAAGCCCAAGTCATCTATACGGCCGCGGAAGCGCGGCCAAAGAGGGGTATTGGCCGCGCTTCCGCGGCCGTTCTGGCGCCAAGTGTGCAGGGTTTTTGGGGGGTAGATTGGTCTTTTCATGTATGTTCTGTTGGTTGCCCTAGGGTTTCATGTTTTGGCCTATAAATAGCCCAGAAGTTTGTGAAGGAAGGGGTCCAATTCTTGTATTTCTTTTTGCTAGGTTTTAGTTACATGTTCTTCTTCCTCTTCTCACCTCTTCTCCATTAAACTTGTAAGTGAGCTTTTGAGTGAAGAGTGATGAATAAAGAAGACCATTTTATTATCATGCTTGTCTCCTTATCTTTATGCTTGTTGTAATTTTAATTCGTTAAGTAGTTGTTGTTATTTCCTTGTTATTTGTTTCTTCTCTTTTTTCTTTATCCTTACATACGACAATGATACTTACGCTTGATCCTCACCAAGGTGAGGTCGCAAACAGTTAGTCGTATTCTTCTAATCTCCTTCTTTCTATCTTCCTCTTTTGTGTTGTTTTATTTTTCCGTATTATGATGTGTGAGTAGTTCATTCTTGTTAGGGTAGGGTAAGGGAAGTTTGAGAGAAGGAAATCTCTCTCACTCTTTCCTTGCCCAACAGCTTAAATCGACTCCCGTTAACCCAACCACAATCCGCTCCTTACGGCACCCTATCCTACATGATAGCGGTGATTCCGTAGTGAGACCGGTTGTGGTTGGATTAACCGGAGGTTATGGCTAAGAGCCAAGAACGGACGGACAAGCACCAAAAGGAAGACTTATACGTTGGAAAGCCTAGCTTATACTCGCAAAGTCCTTCCTAGTCGTGATAATCCCCGTTGTTGCCGATTACCGTAACACGATATTAAGAAGGGCAACGAAAGATGTGGAGACTCCTAACTCAAACTAACCTAATCCTAACCCTAACATGCTCTCTTTAAATATCAACTCAACACTTAGATAACTACAAACAAAATCTGAACAACCGGACTTAACTCGTCGAAAAACACATAGAAAAAGATTCCCATCTCCCTGAGGACGACCCGTACTCAACCGGCTAGCTACGTGCGAAACTGTCTTGATTGCGGTATTTAGAAATAAACTTGACACACACATATGCTATCAATCAGTTACCCGTCCCTGGTTCTTTGGGGTTCCGGAAATGGTGAAAAACGATTTTTCTTTGGGGGTAACATGGACTCAAAATACGGATCAATGTTAAACAACTATCTAACAACCTAACTAGGAGTTTTACCTACTCGATTAGGGGGTTATACCTTAACTTGAACTCCTTCTCTTCGACTCCTTGTGGCGGTCGGATGGTTCTCTCCTCATCGTCTCCTTGTGCCGAAGATGGATCCACCTGAAAGCTTCTACCTTTGGCTCCAACCTTAATCTAGAGGAAACTAGAACACTTGGTTTGCTAGACCTTGTATACTAGGATGAGTAGAGAAGTGTTTTGGGTTTTATCTCTAAGGAAATGGTTCTCAACTCATGAGAGGGAGTTTCCTTTATCTAGAGAGAGAGAAGAGGGAGAGCTTGAGGATGAGAGAGAATGAGAATGATAGAATGAGCAAGACTTTTCCCACCCTTGCTCTCATAATCCAAAATAATCATAACAAATAATAATAATTGAGTAGTATGTGATGGTTGTTATCATATCAAATGGCAATATCATTTCATGCATTAAATGCAATTTGTGAACCAACAAGCAAGCAAAGGTCAATGCCAAGAAATGATAGCCATTGTCATGATGATGGTCAACAAGTCCAACCTAGTCAACTGGTCAGCTAAGTCAACAAGTCAACAAAGTCAACCTTTCAACCCAACCATGGCACAATAATACTTAATTAATATTATCATTAATCATATTTCTTATTCTCATTAGGGTTTAGCAAAAGTCAACAGTCAACAACCCTAATGAGAATCCTCTGCCTCTGTCTCTGTCAACCGTGCATACACACCCGCATCCGCGTTCCGAGGAACAAGAATACAAACGAGATAAGACCAATCCCAAAACGTACACTAGGATCTGGCTTAAACCAAAGCCCGCTAGTGATAACCGCCCGGACACTAAACGTGCACAAGTGCACCGATGTGACCGAACCCTGTCGCAAAACCATGCGACCTCTACTCTTTTGCCTAAAGACGAATAGCTCTCTGTGTGGGACTCTAAAGACTCGACACTACGCTGGCAGTGGGTTTAACCACAGACCGCAAGCGGCACTAGCTGTGCGTAACGGCCCCCAGGTAGATGCCGATAAGAAGACGGACGAGGTGAAACCCATCTGAACTCCTACTGAGCCTGAATGTGACAGTCTCCGTACAGTCCGGTCTGTTCGTCTGAGAATATCGTATGGCGGGCCTAGGGAGGCGGTAAACGTCAATTCCCTAATAGCGGTACAAGTCATGTCGGAGTGTAGCCCAGAACACCTTGAGATAACACTGGAAACCTACCAGTATATCTCGCTTGCCCTGGCCAGGGACTTTGTGTAATGGCTCTCCTAGACACAGTGCGATATCAACCCCCAATACCGGGAGAGACGAATCCTGTCTAACCGTCACTGCCTCCAAGTGCTTCGGGACTACACCCAACTACTACCTGTTTGCACGACTCCTTTGAGTCGTGGTAGGGTAGTAATCAAAGTACAGTGGGAACACACTCGAGGCGAAGTTACAGTATCAAGTCAGCGGACTAAGCTGTACTCATGTCACCTGGGAACTGATAACTGATGATAGGTATAGTACCAACCAACAGTTCCCGACGAGTCCTGTCCAGTGTACTCGTAACCTAACGAGCACCCGCATACTATCTCAAGTACGACGTACTGACGGGCGTGGGACAGACCGTCTCCCATGCTGGGATGAGAAGCGCATACGCTAGTCTACTCCGGAGTATCGATGCCCTGTCTCGATAATCCTACGACTAGGGACCTATATAAGGATGTGCTTGTGGATTACCCAGCCCCCACGAGTGTGACTGCCATCACAATGCTGGTAATCAAGCAAAGATCCTAAGGGCTCCACTAATGTGTATAGGTGACATACTAAAAGAAACACATGTACACATTAAAGTAGAAACAAACCAAGTATCATACTACTATTTTGAGCAAGATTGTCTATACAACTGTGAATATCCCAAGCTTCCATTAAGTAATATACAAACTAGTATGATACAGTAATGGCCTCTAGGGCATATACACTAACAATCTCCCACTTGCACTAAGGCCATGTACTGGCGTATCGAAAACCTATCATCTCGATCAGCCGCTCGAACTGAGTCTGGGGTAAGGCCTTTGTGAATGGATCAGCAGTGTTATCTTCTGTAGCAACTCTCCGAACCTCGATCTCCTGGCGACCCACGATCTCCCTGATCAGGTGATTCCGCCTCAAGATGTGTCTGGACTTCTGATGGGACCTGGGTTCCTTCGCTAAAGCTATAGCCCCGTTGTTGTCGCAATACAGAGGTATTGGATCAACAATGGACGGAACCACCTGAAGTTCTGTCAAGAACTTCCTTATCCAGCCGGCTTCTTTTGCGGATTCTGCAGCAGCGATATATTCCGCTTCCATCGTATAGTCAGCAACGGTTTCCTGTTTGGAACTCTTCCAACACATCGCTCGTCCATTGAGGATAAAGACATAACCCGACATGGACTTGGAATCATCCTTGTCACTCTGGAAGCTGGAGTTAGCAAAGACCTCGATCTGGAGGTCTTTTCCGCCATACACCAAGAACATCTCCTTAGTCCTTCTCAGGTACTTAAGAATGTTCTTTACCGCTATACAGTGCTTCTCCCCAGGGTTTGACTGATACCGGCTTACCACACTTAGTGCATAAGCTACATCTGGTCTGGTACACAACATCGCATACATTATAGAGCCTACCGTAGAGGCGTAGGGTATAATAGACATGCGATCCCTTTCCAAATCAGTCTTGGGAGACATCTCTTTGGAGAGGGCGATCCCGTGACAAGCCGGTAGATTACCGCGCTTGGAATCTTCCATACTGAATCTTTTCAGTATGGTGTCGATGTACCTGGACTGTGAAAGTCCTAATATCCTCTTGGATCTGTCACGATAGATCCGGATCCACAGAATGTAAGAGGCATCACCCAGGTCTTTCATGGAGAACCTGTGTGACAAGAACCCTTTAACAGATTGTAGCATAGGAATGTCATTACCTATCAAAAGAATGTCATCCACGTATAAAACGAGGAATACGACAGTTCTTGCTACAAATCTACTATAGATGCATGGTTCATCTGGATTTTTGATAAAGCCAAAATCTTTGACTGTCCCATCAAAACAGATGTTCCAACTCCACGATGCCTGCTTTAGTCCATAGATGGACTTAAGCAACTTGCACACCTTTCCGCTGCTCCCACTCTGAATGAAACCCTATGGCTGGTCCATATAGACACACTCCTCTAAATTTCCATTTAGAAAAGCGGTCTTTACGTCCATCTGCCAAATCTCATAATCGTGGAAGGCAGCGATGGTAAGAAGGATCCGAATGGATTTCAGCATATCCACTGGAGAAAAGGTTTCGTCATAGTCCAAACCAGGTCTTTGACGAAAACCCTTTGCAACAAGTCTAGCCTTATAGGTCTCAACCTGTCCATCTACACCAATCTTCTTTTTGAAGATCCACTTGCATCCTACGGGTTTTACCCCATCTGAAGCAATGTCCAAAGTCCATACTTTGTTAGTGTACATGGACTCCATTTCGGTCCGCATTGCATCCAGCCATTTTACCGAGTCAACGCTCTGAATGGCCTGCTGGAAGCTAGTCGGCTCATCACTATCAATGATGCAATCCTCTCTATCCTCGTCTATGAGAAAACCATAGTATCTCTCGGACGGATGAGACTGCCTACTACTCCTGCGGAGCGGTACAGGAATATCCTGATCTTTCGAACCCTATGGTTCTACTAAGCTTTCAGTAATAGCTCCTGGTTCTGGAATATCTTCCAGTTCTATTGCGCTCCCACTTATCTGATTTTCCAAAAACTCAGTTTCCAAGAAGTGGGCATGACGAGAAACAAAAACCTTTTATTCCTCTTCGCAATAGAAGAAATATCCCTTGGAGTTCTTTGGATATCCCACAAACTTTCACTGTACTGAGCGTGCCTCGAGTTTGTCCGCATGCTGCTTTTTGAAAAAAGTTGGACATCCCCATGTCTTAATGTGCTTAAGATAGGGCTTCTTCCCACACCACATCTGATATGGTGTGGTAGGCACAGTCTTAGTTGGAACTCGGTTCAAAAGATATGCAGCTGATTCTAGTGCATATCCCCAGAATGATCGCGGTAACTCAGCGTTACTCATCATGGAACGTACTATATCCAATAGTGTCCGGTTCCGTCTCTCTGATACACCATTATGTAGCAGAGTGTATGGAGGAGTAAGCTGAGAGAGAATTCCATTCTCTTTTAGGTAATCCAGGAACTCGGCACTCAAGTATTCTCTACCTCGATCAGATCTCAGTGTCTTGATACTTTTGCCGGTTTGTTTTTCTACTTCATTCTTATATTCCTGGAATTTTCCACAGGCTTCGGATTTATGTTTCATTAAGAAGACATATCCATACCTTGAAAAGTCATCCGTAAAAGTAATGAAGTAAGAATAACCGCTTCGCACATGTATAGATATTGGACCGCACACGTCGCTGTGTATGAGTCTCAAGAGCTCGCTCGCTCTTACTCCGTGTCCAGTGAACGGATTCTTTGTCATCTTTCCTTTGAGACAGGATTGACAAGTTGCATATGATTGATATTCGAACGGATCCAAATATCCTTCTGTATGTAACTTCGTCAACCTTCTCTCATTGATGTGACCCAGTCTACAATGCCATAAGAAAGCCTGATTTGTTTTCGGAGACTTTCTTTTGTGTGTATTCTGGACATTGAAAATCTGTGGTTGGTTTAATACGTATATACCATTGCTTAATGTACCTGACCCAATCAAAACTTGATTAAGGTGAATGTTTACAACATTGCTTACAAATGCAAATTCATAACCTTGTTTAGATAATAAAGATACAGATATGATATTACAAGTTGCATTGGGTACAAAATAACAATCACGCAAAACCAAAACGTGTCCATCTGACAATCCCAGGTGATAGTCCCCCACGGACTCAGCATCCATGCCAGCTCCGTTTGCAACTCTGAGGGTCATATCACCTGCCTTCAAAACCCTACGCTTTCTCAGTGCCTGCAAAGAATTACAGATATGAGATCCTGATCCGGTATCCAATACCCAGGAAGTAGAGTTTATTGATAGACAGTTTTCAATAACATACACACCTGAAGCCGAAGCCGCAACTTGCTTCGGGTCTTGGTTTCTGGCCTTCCAAGCCCTGCAATCCTTTTTCCAGTGTCCACTCTTGTGACAGTAAAAGCACTCTTCCTTCCCCACAAGCTTTCCCGCTACCTTTGTTGCCTTTGCCTTTCCCTTCGTATCCACTTTACTAACACCGCCCCTTGGTTTGGTGGGGATTTTCTTCTTCTTTCTCTTGGCTTTCGCCTTGGACCTAGAAGAGTAAGATCCTCCTACAAACAAAATGGATGTTTCCCTACCTTTCTGTAGGGTGCCCTCTGCACTCCTCAGCATGTTGAGGAGTTCTGAAAGTTCAACTTCTTTTTCTTGCAAGTTGAAGTTCAGGATAAACTGGGCGTAAGTGGAAGGAAGGGACTGGAGAATCAAGTCCGTGTAGAGCTCGTTCTCTAACATGGTCCCAAGGTCCGCGAGCTCCTCAATGAAGCCAATCATCTTAAGCACGTGTTCCGCTACCAATGATCCGACGACCAATCTTGCCGAAAACAGCTTTTTCGAGACTTCGTATCTGGCGATACGGGATTGCTCTCCATACAGTTCTTTTGTATGGAGAAATATGGATTCAAGGTCCATATTCTCATGCCTCCTCTGATGTTCATTGTCCATAGAGTCAAGCACGAGGCACTTGGCCTTCGCGCAGTCGATTTCCCAGGTCTTACGGATTTCCTTATCCGCGACGCTGGTTTTAGGACCTGGGACAGGGGCAGCTTTGGTGGTAAGGAGATACCCCAACTTGTCATAAGTGATTGCCATTTTGACATTCCTGAGCCAATCTTTGTAGTTTGGCCATGTCAGTATGTTTTTATCTAGTAGTAACTTAAGTCCAGTCATGATGTTTGGTCGTTGCAATTAGGAGAGAGAGAAGAAACACTTTAGCATGATGCTCTTGCAAGTTTAGAGTGGTTTTTAGTTTGTCTAAACAGGATGGCTCCCACTGTCTCTCGAATCCCTCCTCAAACCAAAAAGAAAGAATTAGTCGGGATCAATCTCACCGTACAATACTTGCTTAACCGTTCAGCCAGGCCAGTGTTGGTACTTCAAGTGAGGTTTTCCAACGCTTTCGTGAAGTTCCTTAATTAAATAACCTCTTTTCCCTGTGGGCGTAGCCCCGCTAACACCTTTCTAGACACCTACTTAGTTTATAGCATTGATCGTTAAGTGAGAAAGTTCCGGAGGAGTAGCATATACTCACAGTAAGATCGGGATCCAAATATCATCGTGTGACAAAACTGAAGTAATCCTACCAGAATCATCACACTCCAAATGGTATGCAACGCTAGCAAGTTTCAGTTTCTTTAGAAACTCCCGATGTGGATTTTTGCCCCATGCTCTTATGACCTTGACTTTGGCCAACAAATCATAAGTCACATGTCAAGTTCTACCCGTCATTCTCCAGGTTAATTTGAACCCACCCATACCAACCCTTGACTTTGGCCAAAAAGGCAGTACGACTGTCCCAAACCAACACATCTATCTATGCTGCACATGAATACCCAATAGCTACCAATCACTATGCCTTGACTTTGGCCAACAAACATAGCTTGAATACTATTGACTATCCATGTGAAACGACGAAGGGCTACGAATGGTTTTGGCGAAACCGTGAACGTAGTGAAATTGATATAATCGATGGAACGAGATAGCTTTTAAAAGGAGTGGCTTAAGCTCCGCGTTTAAAAGTTGTTTTTGAAAAGAAACCGAGTGGTTTTGAAAGTGTTCCAACGACTCTACTTTGGTTTATTTTCTTGCATTAATTTAATGTGTCCCGTCATTTAATCCTACCATTGCAGAAAACAATGAAAATATGACATACGCTTATGCCATTCGCATTCGCCATGGGGCCCCGTCATTACCCGTTAGGTTACGTGACTAACGACAGAGCGGGGGCTGGACTAGCGCGGATGCAAAACATAAGCAACGCCTAAATAGATATCATATATAGATATATACATTCGTCACATGCAATGATAGCCATTCCAGATCACAGATGAACACATTGGATATACTAGGAATCCGCATTCCGTACGAGCCTGTAACGAAGAGCGGATTACACGGTCGCGATAAATAGCCAAGACCCCACCCTAGACCCCTACGGGTGCGGCAAACTACCCGCCAAGTACCCAAAGCGAAGCAACCTCCCTCAACACCGTGAGTAGGCCACTCGGCACTTCGAGGTACCCGGTAGTTTGTGCACCCCATCTTGGGTATATCCTAGAAGCAAAAACAGTAAAAGAAATTATACAATGACGGCTACAACCCCATCCCGGTTGTGCGGTCATATAAATAATATTACATCAATTACAAATTACATGAATTGAAAGAAAAAGAAAACTCTCATCTCACAACTTCCGGCTATTCATCCGCGACAATCCAATGAATTCATATACACATACTATCAACATTACAGATCATAGATATGTATAACCCCCACTAATCGATGTATAGCGATTAGCAGACGTTCAATACATATATCACATCACAGATATAAACCCGTTAGCTAAAGTCTTTAGAAGTTCGATCAAAATACGGATTTTTAAACCCCAAAAACAAATTTTGCTTTCTGGAAAATCTGGGCAGAAAAATCATATTCCAAAAATCCTAAAATACCCCTATAAGAACACTGCAGGAAAATGGACCCACAACCGAGTTAACTCGGTCGCGGATCCGCGGCAGGAGCAAGCTCTTGCTGCGATTCCGCGGCGCGTTGACCGAGTTAGTGGAACAATTTTCTCCAGTGTTCTTTAAAAAGCTTGAGCCAATTTTTAGTGTAAGATTAATTAATTTTTGAACAGGAAAAAAATCGGCAGAAAGCTTGCATTTCGGGCGTGTTTTGTGATTTTTTCTCCGATCGAACTTCTAGTTACTTTGCTAACATGTTAGATAGTGTTTAACCTGGCTCTGATACCACTGTAAGTCCACGTTACCCGTCCCCGGTTATTTGGGGTTGCAGAAATGGTGAAAAACAATTTTTCTTTGGGGGTAACATGGACTCAAAATACGGATCTTTGTTAAACAACTATCTAACAACCTAACTAGGAGTTCTACCTACTCAGTTAGGGGGTTATACCTTAACTTGAACTCCTTCTCTTCGACTCCTTGTGGTGGTCGGATGGTTCTCTCCTCGTCGTCTCCTTGTGCCGAAGATGGATCCACCTGAAAGCTTCTACCTTTGGCTCCAATCTCAATCTAGAGGAAACTAGAACACTTGGTTTGCAAGACCTTATATACTAGGATAAGTAGAGAAGTGTTTTAGGTTTTATCTCTAAGGAAATGGTTCTCAACTCATGAGAGGGAGTTTCCTTGAGCTAGAGAGAGCAAGAGGAAGAAGGAGAGCTTGAGGATGAGAGAGAATGAGAATGATAGAATGGGCAAGACTTTTCCCACCCTTGCTCTCATAATCCAAAATAATCATAACAAATAATAATAATTGAGTATTATGTGATGGTTGTTATCATATCAAATGGCAATATCATTTCATGCATTAAATGCAATTTGTGAACCAACAAGCAAGCAAAGGTCAATGCCAAGAAATGATAGCCATTGTTATGATGATGGTTAACAAGTCCAACCTAGTCAACCGGTCAACTAAGTCAACAAGTCAACAAAGTCAACCTTTCAACCCAACCATGGCACAATAATACTTAATTAATATTATCATTAATCATATTTCTTATTCTCATTAGGGTTTAGCAAAAGTCAACAGTCAACAACCCTAATGAGAATCCTCTGCCTCTGTCTTTGTCAACCGTGCATACACACCCGCATCCGCGTTCCGAGGAACATAAATACAAACGAGATAAAACCAATCCCAAAACGTACACTAGGATTTGGCTTAAACCAAAGCCCGCTAGTGATAACCGCCCGGACACTAAACATGCACAAGTGCACCGATGTGACCGAACCCTGTCGCAAAACCATGCGACCTCTACTCTTTTGCCTAAAGGAGAATAGCTCTCTGTGTGGGACTTTAAAGACTCGACACTACGCTGGCAGTGGGTTTAACCACAGACCGCAAGCGGCATTAGCTGTTCGTAACGGCCCCCAGGTAGATGCCGATAAGAAGACGGACGAGGTGAAACCCATCTGAACTCCTACTGAGCCTGAATGTGACAGTCTCCGTACAGTCCGGTCTGTTCGTCTGAGAATATCGCATGGCGGGCCTAGGGGGCGGTAAACGTCGGTCTCTTAATAGCGGTACAAGTCGTGTCGGAGTGTAGCCCAGAACACCCTGAGATAACACTAGAAACCTACCAGTATATCTCGCTTGCCCTGGCCAGGGACTTTGTGTAATGGCTCTCCTAGACACAGTGCGATATCAACCCCCAATACCGGGAGAGACGAATCATGTCTAACCGTCACTGCCTCCAAGTGCTTCGGGACTGCACCCAACCACTACCTATTTGCACGACTCCTTTGAGCCGTGGTAGGGTAGTAATCAAAATACAGTGGGAACACACTCGAGGCGAAGTTACAGTGTCAAGTCAACGGACTAAGCTGTACTCATGTCACCTGGGAACTGATAACTGACGATAGGTATAGTACCAACCAACAGTTCCCGACGAGTCCTGTCCAGTGTACTCGTAACCTAACGAGCACCCGCATACTATCTCAAGTAAGATGTACTGACGGCTGTGGGACAGACCGTCTCCCATGCTGGGTTGAGAAGCGCATACGCTAGTCTACTCTGGAGTATCGATGCCCTGTCTTGATAGTCCTACGACCAGGGACCTGTATAAGGATGTGCTTGTGGATTACCCAGCCCCCACGAGTGTGACTGCCATCACAACGCTGGTAATCAAGCAAAGATCCTAAGGGCTTCACTAATGTGTATAGGTGATATACTAAAAGAAACACATATACACATTAAAGTAGAAACAAACCAAGTAGCATACTACTATTTTGAGCAAGATTGTCTATACAACTGTGAATATCCCAAGCTTCCATTAAGTAATATACAAACTAGTATGATACAGTAATGACCTCTAGGGCATATACACTAATAGCTATCCCGACAACGAAGGTGATCCCATCTGCAAGATGCGCTCGACGTCGCCACTGGCACCGAGTGAGGAAAGCTGGGGGCAATTCCCCTTCTGGATTGACTCCACCAGCTCCGATGGTAGAAATTAACGCTGTTGTTCCAACTGGGGACAACTTTGAACCACTCAGGAAGGTGCGCAAGAACTCTCCGACCGTCGTTCTTAAAAGATCTCCTCCGTCTGTGGATAATGTTACTAAAACAATGCCAGAACAGCCCCCTCAGCGGCTGTCTTCCAAAATCCACAGGGTCTGGCGAAGAGTCCAAGACACTGTGATCGACCAAGACTATTCCCGCCGACAGAAGAAAATGAAGATCCGGCAAGAAGAGAATCTCACCACCGTTGCACCACGGAAAGCATCGGCTGCAACAGCCCCCGCAAATTCCACCGCCTATAAAAGGAGAAGGCTAGAGAAGATCCCTGTGTCTGCGACAAATCTCAAGGGTGTTGAATCCAAACGCCCCAATTCCGGGGGCATGGTGGTGCACACCATTTACATGGCTTCCGGAAAAGAGGATAGCCGTATCTCCATTGGTCATCGACCACTTACACGGTCTGTGACAAAGGTTCAGGAGAAATAACAACATAAGCTCCAAGAAATGCTAATGAAGATGGCCGCACTCACTGGGCCAAAATAAAGCCCGGAGACGTCGTCGTAGCAGCACCAGGAATAGGAAACCGACGCCGAGTTCCTCCGAAGAATGCTCGAGAAGAAAGACAAAAAGGTAGCGGAACAAGCGGCCAACATAAAGCAAATGGCACTTCTGTTTCAAGATATGGTCGGGATGATGATACAGCCGGATCCTCCAGCCGAAGACCCTCCAATAATCCTTCAAGACGGTAGAGGGGAGATATCAAACCCTCTTCCGGCCCTATCAACAGCCAAGGAAGTGACCATCTCCAAAGCCACCCTTGATGACTATATAGCTCAACAGATACGAGCACATCAGGCGAGCGAAGCGGCCGGCCAAATCGTCAAGACTGGACGACCTTGTTCCCCCAATCAGAGCAAAGCTCTGTTTGAAATCCGAATTTCAAAAATTGAAGCAACGCTTCAGATTCAGCGCTAGACGCGCTGCGCGCCACGTGTCAAACACGGATACGCTAGCGCCAGGTGCGCTGCGCCCTAGGCAGCGCCCCCTAACCTGAGCAAAGCTCTGCTTTAAATTCAAAATTCAAAATTTGAAGCAACGCTTCAGATTCAGCGCTCCGTGCTGCGCGCCACGTGTCAAATACAGGTGCGCTAGCGCAGGCGCGCTGCGTGCCACGTGTCAAACATAGGCGCGCTAGCGCAAGCGGCGCCAGCACTGGAATTAAAAATTCCCCACTGTTAGATCAAAGAATCTAATAATAATAATGATAAATCATTAATTAACCAGAATTAAATTCTGTTAAGGGAAGATTCCTCAAAATCTTTCCAAACAACAAGATTATGCTTTGAGCACCGTTGGATCAATGATCCAATGGTAAATAAAAATTACCAAAGACAGAACAAATTCTGCATGGAAAAATTTCTCAATCTTATTAAAACAAGAAGATTATCTTCTGCAAAGCAGAAACCCTAGGATCAAAGATCCAACGGTGGGAAATATTCCCAAATCAATCAGAGAAAAATCTCTTAAAACTGATTTAACAAATCAATTGGCCCTATATAAAGGCCCCAAGACTTCAAGTCTGAGAGAGAGAAAATCATCTGCAAACTTTGAGAAATCTCAAAGAAAGAAGAGCAAGCTCTCAGTAAAAGAAGATCATTTCTTCAAGGTAAAGAATTAATTCTTGAACAACAGAGATGAAATCATCTCATAAAAGAAGAACTATCTTCTAAAAAAGATCATAGATCTACAAAAGACCAAGGTCTTTGATAAAAGGAAAAAGATCTAATCATAAAAATAAAATAAGTATTTACTTCATTCACAGATCCTTGATCTACAAAGGCAGAGCTCTTTTATAAACACGAACTTTTGTCTTGAATCTTGAGGCAAAGCCTCCTTTAGAAGAAAAACATAAACTTGTTCTCTGATCATTAATTTGATCAAATGCGCTTTGCGCTATTGGAACTGCGCTTCTGCGCTCCTTGGACCGGCGCTCAGCGCCAAAATGCGCCACGTGTCAACCACATATGCAACTTGCGCTCTGCGCTTCTGAAAAAGCACACTGCGCCCATGAACTGGCACTCAGCGCCAAGCGCGCCACGTGTCACCCACTGGTGCGCCCCTAAACCAGCGCAAAGCGCTCATAAATTGAAAGCGCAACGCGCTAATAAACTGGCGCTTAGCGCTTAGCGCTAAGCGCGACACATGTCCTTTTCGTGCACACTACCCGACAGAAGCGCAATGTGCTCTTTAACTGGCGCAAAGCGCCTGATGCGCCACGTGGCGCATTGTCAGAACACACTTTGTTCTGATGAATACTATGCATTAAGTATAAGACAAAAAAAAGGTCAGGACCTAATGCTTAGCATTATTAAAAGGGCTGAGCCCAAATAAAGGCTCAATAGCCAGAATAAAAATGTTAAACATTTTAATTGGACTTAGCCCAATTCTGGCCATAAGTCCTCAACTTATATTGAACTGAGCCTATCTGCTCACAAATATTCAACAGATCTTAGTCCCAAGCTGGGCTACAGATCTTCCAATCAATTCATACCGGTTTAAGGGTACATCTCTTTACTCCTCTGATATCTGTCGTTGTAATCCTTCAACGTCTTCAGAGAGGTGACGGGTCCCGACAACCACACATTTCTACGGACTGCGGGGTCCTTAAACTTATGGACTACGATGTCCTTAAACTTTATAGACTACGACGTCTTTAAACTACGGACTGTGGGGTCCTTAAACTCATGGACTACGATGTCCTTAAACTTCATAGACTACGATGTCTTTAAACTGGACTGTGGGGTCCCTTTAAACCCATGGACTACGATGTCCTTAACCTGGACCGAGATGTCCTTAAACTAACAATGGATTAAGATGTCCTTAAACTAACATTGGACCGTAATGTCCTTAAACTAATCGACCGCAATGTCCCTAAACTAAACAACAGAGGCCAAATGCTTTCTTGTCGGATCTAAACGATCCTGTTAAGTTGATCTTAGTCTAGAAATTATACTAACGTATCCTTAACACACATTTAAGTTAATCTTAGTCTCAAGCGAGGCTAACGTATCCTTAAACCCAACCCCCAAACCCAAATCTAAGAAGATACGGATTTGGACTAATCCACATCCTACGGGCGACAACATAAATTAGTCTTTGTATATAATCCATGGGCAACCACAAACAAATCAAACACCCACGACACGAAGTGACCATCTGGAGAAGGAGAAAGTTGTTACCGCGATGCGATAGCGTAATTAACTGCAGGGGCTTGCGTCTCCAGGGAAGAGCGTCCCCACAATCAAAAAACCCCTCAAATGAGGGGGGATTTGACAAAGTCTGCTACATCCATTTAAACCTTCGATACATGGTGCCATAAATCAACTTGTCATCTTCGGAGAGGTGGACGGATAGCACCAATTAGTATCTACCCCGAATTTCAGGCAAGACGTTCGCCGCGTCTTCGTGCGTCTTTCGGCAGGGAACAGATTCTGGCACGCCCGGTGGGACCTTTTCCTCTTTCCACTCCACACTTCGTGTGTCGCGTTCGCGAACGAATCGCGGTTTAATATGGTTGCCCTTCGGTTCAAGGTACTAAGATTTTGTATCTTGCTTGGTGCAGAAAACGAAAGATCAATGGCGTCTACTTGCACGAAGTGTTCCAGCTGCAATTGTAACTTGCGTTCCGCCTCATCTGGAGGGATAGCTTACGGCCCCTAGGCGGCCTCCCTGTTCATAATGCCGATAGAGCAGGTGACACAGGCTACCACCGGATTGTTCTTCGGGACCATGCTCCCACCAGTGAGCATTAACATCCCGCTGCCGCAAGAAGCGCAAAAGAAGTCGGTCTCTGATCGGCTCACTACTACCACGACCCCTCTCAACGGGTCGTCCGATGTTAAGCCAACAGTATCAGTCTTCGATAGGCTGAGCCTGAACTCCAATGGGCCCGTCAAGAAGCCCACGATACCTGAAGCGGCCATCCCGAAACGGACAGCCATTCCTGCTCTCGAGGTCACTAAAGAAGCTTCTCCCGTCAAGGGATCAGTCTTTACAAGGCTGGCCACTCCAGCTCCCGTTCCTGCTCAAAGGTCTATCTTTGATATATTGAATACTGCTACTCAACGGACGTCGGTCTTCAAGAGGCTGGTACCAGAAGCGCCTCACCAGAACAGAGGGCATGACAAAGCCATCCCCAAAGCTGAAACAATCCCATCTACGAGACATGCTCGCCGTCGTCACTAGCGACGAGTACAGAAGGCTAGAGGCAACTCCCCCTCTGGATTTACTCCACCAGCTCCAACGGTGGAGATCGATGCTGCTGTTCCAACCGGGAACAGCTTCGAGCTGCTTAACAGGGTGCACAGGAATTCACCCACCGCCGTACTGAAAAGATCTCCTCCACCCATGGAGAATGTTACAGAAAAGAAGCCGGAGCAGCCCCCAGCGGCTGTCCTCCGAAATTTACAAAGTCTGGCGACAGGTCCAGGAGTCGGTGATTGATCGAGATTACCCTCGCCGACAGAAAAAGCTAAAGGTTCAGCAGGAAGAGAACCGTCCTGTCAAGCCACAAAAGACGACAGCTATTTGGGTGCCCGCTGCAACGGCCCCCTCGACTTCAACTGCTCAAAAGAGAAGGAGGTCGGAGAAAGCCCCTGTGACTACGGCAGACCACAAAGACGCTGAGCCCAAACGCCCTAAGTCTGGGGGCATAATGGTGCATACTGTTTATATGGCTTCCGGAAAAGAGGAAAGCCACGCTTCTACGGGTCACCGACCGCTCACCCGATCCGTGAAAAAAGCACAGGAGCAGCAACAGAAGCTTCAGGAAATATTAACGCAAATGGCCGCACTCACCGGGCCAAAAGAAAGCCCGAAGGCATCATCAGAACTGCGTCATGAACAAGAAACCGATGCTGACTTTCTCCGCGGAGTCCTCAAAAAGAATGACAGAGAAGCAGCGGAACAAGCAGATAACATAAAACGAATGACGCTTCTCTTCCAAGACATGGTCGGGATGATGTTACAGCCAGAACCTCCAGCTGAAGACCCTCCGATCATCAATGAAGACGATAAAGGGGAGACATCGAACCCTCCTCCGGCTCTTTTAGCAGCCAAAGAGGAAACCATTTCCAAGGCCGCTCTAGATGACTACATTGCTCAGCAAATACGAGCCCACCAGGCGAATGAAGCGGCCGACCAAGTTGTTAAAACTGGGCGACCATATCCAGGCTGGTATGACCAAATAAAGTACCCGCCGGGATATACGATCCCTAAATTTCATGTATACAAAGGGACAGGCAATATCCATCAGTATGTCGCCCAGTTCAGGGCTCTATGTGGCAACACCGGAGGTGATGATAAATTGCTACTTCGCCAATTCGTCGACAACTTGTCGGAAACGGCATTCGACTGGTACTCTGAACTCCCGAACAACTCTGTCAAGACATTTGCGGAGATGGAGCTGTTGTTTACGCAAAGATTCGCAAGCGCTAGCGAGCGCACCCCAATCACAGCATTGATTAATGCTAGGGTAAAGCCAGGTGAGACATGGTTCAATACGCAATACGATGGCAGAATCTGTGGTCGAAATGCAAACAGCGCGTTGAAGAAGCGCCGACAGTGGGCATGTTCGTGGGCACAATTAATCCACAGGCGACCATCTCCCAGTTCATGATGTTTTTCAAGCCGACTACTTTCCAGGCCTTGATTGACAAGCTGGCCCAAATGGACCAGATGGGTCATAGACCGTCTCCTCTAAAGCCGGAGCCGCAGAACGAGAAGGGAAAGGGGAAAGCGATCGTCGTCACCAATACTCAACAGCAGCTCAGTGGTCTAAGACCAGTTGATCGCCAAAATAATAGAATTCGATCTCTCGAAGATAAAATGAGACGCACTTACTCGTTCCCTCGAGACAAGACGAAGAGGTTATTCGAGCTTGCACTGCGCAACAGGCTCATCAATCTGTCGGAGCCAAGACGCCCAGCGCAACCAGGCGACATTAGCAATCCTAACTATTGCCCTTATCACCGAGTTTTGGGCCATCCGATCGAGAATTTTTACATCTTCAAAAGCTGGATAGAAGATCAGTACCAGCAGGGCAAATTCGTATTATCTGTGAATTGGAAGGTGAACCCGCCTCGGCCACACACTCCCAAAAAGACGGATACATCGGGGGCATCATGCTCTTTCATAGAAGAAGCTCCATGGGAGGTCGCTCTTTCAGCCAAGACGAAAAGAATGCTGAAGGATCTCCAAACATGCCCGGCGATCAGGTGGAAAAATCCACTCGAACCCGAGATCATCGAAGGAATGTTAGAACCGCGTCCAGCTCCAAAGATCGGTGGTGATAGCTAAAGCACTCACACCCAGCCGTCGAAATCTTCGAAGAAGAAGAAAAAATCCAAGAAGCTCGTGAAGCCTGGTGACAAGCGCACGGACCTGCAAAAGCAGATTGACGCACTGGAAGAGTATAACCAGAAGGCGCGGACTCCAGTCACGCTCCAAGAGTTTCTTAGCCACGTCCTTGAGGACAGAGATGATGGAGAAGACTCGTCGGATGAATCTGAAGATTACGTAGCAAGCTGCCATGTGATCTTCACTCGTCAATAGACAATGAGGAAGCTCCTTACACAGAGAAACTAGGGGCAGATCCTGAGCCGGAACATTTAGGGCCATCGGACGAAATGATTGATGAATTCCTGAATGAAGCTCTTTCGAAAAGCAAAGCTAGTCGGGAGCGTGAGATGGCTATATTTGAAAAGGCCAAACGCCGGCGACTGGACGAAAGGGTTGAAACACTCACGCCATATCAAAGTACATCCGTCGCAAATAAAAACAGGTTCAAGATGAGGAAGTGGTTCTCCAAAGCCATATCAATGGGAATGAAGCTACCACCCTCCGAAGGAAACATTTTTGGTGAAGCGGAAATGCATCCTAGCTACTGCTTATATCATCGAAAGATTGCGCACCCCACCGAAGAGTGCAACGCTTTTAAAAGATGGTGGCAGGGATATGTTACTCATCGGAAACATTTTAAGAGGATGAAACGCAAAACTCGTCGGGAGCAAAGAAGTACGACCGAGGAGCGTAAAAGAACTACCGGCAACTGTCGCATGGTCAACGCCGGGGGATTGCAAGTTCTCACCTTCGGGAGAGACTCTGACGAAGAAATGACTCTTGGCCCTCTCTTTAAAGAGTCTACCTTGGGAAAAGAGAAAGAACCGAAGACCTGTGAAAATATTCAGCTGCGCAATCGTACGCTGCCCGAAAAGAATCTTGGGCCCTCGAACAGTGGGTCAAGTAGAAAAGATAAGGGAAAAGAAAAAGTCCCTGAAGATATCATCCTTGATGACCAAGCCGTCGAAAAGCTGACAACCAAGGACCCGCCAAAGAAAAGTAAGGTGGACTACAACGTTCTGGCACACTTGAGAAAGCTACCTTCGAAGTTAAGCATTCTCAACACCCTTCTGTTATCCAAAGAAGCAAGAGATTCATTGATCAAGGCACTACAAGAGCCAGAACAATTCCAAGCTTTCCTCGCCGAAGAAAAGATGAAGGACGAGCAGGAAGAAGTACACACGGCCGATATCACCTTCGGCAATGAAGACCTCCTCCTTAGGACATGCGAGCACAACCGCCCCCTATATGTCTCTGGATACTGTTATGACATCAAGATCGGTAAAATCCTGGTCGACAGTGGGTCCTCCGTCAACCTCCTTAAAGTAAGGGTATTAAAGGAAATCTGCATGAGCGTTCAACACCTCGCTCGCGATAAAATCACCATCTCCGGATTTGACTCCCAGTCATCACGGACGCTTGGGTCTGTAATATTGACACTACGCTTTGGGCTGCTTGTCACGGACATTAAGTTTCACATCATTGACGCCAAGACATGCTACAATGCTTTGCTCGGCCAGCCCTGGTTACACGAGTACAACATCATCCCTTCTACACAGCATCAGTGTAAGAAGTATTTCAAAGATGGTCTCGAGTACACTGTGACAGGGGAACTAAACCCGTTCTCCGTGAACGAAGTCCGAAAGTACGAAGATGCAAAATACTTCATGCCAGACTTCAAGGACACAGAAAGATGTCGCAAACCGGAGGATAAGAACAAAGCTATCACCACTATTCCGGTCTTCGGGAGTGAAGAAGAAATAGTTTATTCAGGTCCGCCCTAGTGAAACAAGCCGAGACTGCCCACTCCTATTTTGATCTTCGGCAGCGACTCGGAAGATGAGGTCAATGCCGTATTCTCTGCTCGGCCATCAATACAAGCCTTCGCTGATGAAGATCAAAGTTTGCAAGTTGCCATGGTTCCGCCAAAGCAGCATAAAGAGCTAGACGCGCTTGATACCTACAGTGTGGAAGAACTGCAGGCATTCTATGTCCCTCCCAGGCGAAAAGGTGAAAAGGCGATCCTATTTTACCGATCTAGGGAAACCAAAGTGGAGAAAGAAATTTGGCATGGAGCGGATTCTACACTTAACAGGATCCAGCCCATCCGTTTGCCCAGATATTACACAGATGGACTAAAGAGGCTCTTGAAACGCCAAGGTGTACCCCTTAAGAAAACTACTCGACAAGCACGATTCTATAACAGGATTTGGAATGTTCCCGGAACTCAACGAAAGTTGCCCAACGGGAGAATGGAAACTAGCGGGCTTGGATATGTTCAATCCAAGAAACGGGAGCTATTCCGCGACTGCTACTTCATACATGACTTTGAAGAAGAAGGAGATGCTCTGTGGGAAGATGCTAACCCTGAACCAGAACGAGCTCCCCCCGTGAAAATGCCAAGTCCGTCGTTTGAAGAACAGATGGACAAGCATATAAGGGAAGCGGGTCAAAGGTTCGAGAAGATCATAATCGCGAAATGGCCATCTATGAGAAAGCCATAACGCAGCGCCTCCTTCAGCAGGTTGCGAAAAATGAAAATGCTCTTCCTTGTCAACCCGTCATACAAAAGGCCCGACGCAGAGGCAAAAATAAATCAAAAAGCGGGAAAGGCGTTCGACAACGACAAAGCGTGGTCCAAGAAGCCACGCAGTCAGGAATCGAGCAGCCCGGATTCGTCTCTTATGAAAAAGATGGGTCGAGCATATTCTTTTCCCCGGGACAAAACACAGAAGATATTCGATCTTGTCATAAAACATTAGATGATGACACTCCCGGAGTCTAAGCATCCCGGGCAAACAAGTGAAGTCTCTCACCCGGACTATTGCTCCTACCATAAGGCAATAGGACATCCTATTGAAGACTGCTTCACATTCAAGAATTGGGTCGAAGACCAATATCAGCAAGGCAGGTTCGCTCTGTCCAGCAGCTGGAGGTTAACCCCACCGCAGAAGCATGAACCCAAATCTACAAGGGTAGAACAAGATCCACATCGGTCTTGGAAGCGAGCTCGTACCTGTCACGTGATAATGTTGTCAGGAGAAGAACCCGAGAATACGGATGAACTCCCCTGGTGCTTCGAAAACGATGATGACGAGGTAATCTCAGAATTTCCACCGGAACCGAAAGAGCTGGAGGATGGAATACATACTACCGCAGATAACCTCAAGAAAATTGATTTGGGGACGGCAAGTGACCCGCGGCCGGCATTCGTCAGTGAGCTATTGTCTGAAGAAAGGGTGGCTAAGCTAAAGGACGTGCTCATGCAACATAAAGATTGCTTTGCATGGAACTATTCTGAGATGCCAGGATTAGATCCAGAGATTGCTGTGCACAAACTGGCGATATCTCCGGATGCCAAGCCAGTCAAACAAGCACCGAGAAGAATGCGGCTCGAGCTTGAGATGAGCATCAATGCTGAGGTCAAGAAGCTAATCGACTCTGGCTTCATCCAAGAGGTTCAGTATCCTGACTGGATCGCCAACATCATCCCAGTAATGAAGAAGAATGGGACGGTGCGCATATGTGTAGCCTTTCGGGATCTCAATAAAGCCTGCCCGAAGGAAGACTTTCCAGTACCGGTCACCGAGCTGATGATAGACAATATGTCCACTCATGAAGTTTTCTCCTTCATGGACGGCTCATCAGGATACAATCACATAAAGATGCACCCTGAGGACCAGAAACATACCACTTTCCGGACCCCTTTGGGCATATTCTGCTACAAGGTGATGCCCTTCGGCCTGAAGAATGCCGGCGCCACCTATCAGAGGGCCATGACGAAGATCTTCGATGACCTCATACATGAAGTCGTCGAATGCTATATCGACGACCTCGTGGTTAAGAGAAAATCATACGAGGAGCATTTAGAGCATCTGAAAACCGTATTTCAACGCCTTCGAAAATACAACTTGAAGATGAACCCTCTCAAATACGCGTTCGGAGTTTCCTCGGGAAAATTCCTGGGGTTCATCGTCTGACACCGAGGCATCGAGATAGATCCGTCGAAGATCAAAGCGATCATGGAAATGCCTCCGCCAAAGACTCTCAAGCAATTGCGGTCTCTTCAAGGAAAGCTCGCGTATATCCGGCGATTTACAGCCAATCTTTCCGGCAAGTGTCGTCCTTACAGTCACCTGATGAAAAAGGGAACCCCGTTCGGCTGGGATCACAAATGCTAAAGCGCGCTGGACGAAATCAAGCAATACCTGCAGAATCCGCCGGTGCTAACTTCTCCGGTCAAAGGAAAACCTCTCGTCCTGTACACAACAGCCCTCGAAGGTTCTTTAAGTGCTCTATGGGCACAAGAAAACGACCAAGGGAAGGAGAGAGCTCTCTACTATCTGAGTCGAGTTCTACTGGGGGCAGAAAGCAATTACTCCCCCATTGAAAAACACTGCCTGGCATTGATCTTCACAATAACGAAGCTCAGACACTACGCTTTGGCATATGAGGTCCATCTTATATCAAAAGTGGATCCTCTCAAGTACTTGATGTCAAAGGCTATATTAACGGGACGACTCGCTAAATGGGACCTGCTCTTGATGGAGTTCTCGATAACTTATCGACCTCTTAAGGCAGTGAAAGGCCAGGCCATCACCGACTTCCTCGCTGAGCATCCGATACCTGCCGATTCTCCTTTGAATTGCGAACTGCCAGATGAACATGCGTTTGACACGATCGACGGTGATGGCCCGATGGGAACTTTATTTTGATAGAGCGTCTTCCATGAAGAAGCGCAAACAAAGCACCCCTATAATCAAATCAGGGGTAGGCCTCATCTTCGTAAGTCCACAAGGAGGGATAATGCGCTTTGCTTTCTCCTTAACAGAGCCGAGGACGAATAACGAAGCCAAGTATGAATCTTTGATAGCAGGTCTCACGATCGTTATCGACATGGGAATTGAAAACCTGCTCATATACGGAGACTCCCAGCTGGTCGTTAGTCAAATAAACGGCGACTACCCAACGTGCAAGCCAGAGTTGGTGAAGTACGGCGAAAGAGTACAGCAACTGCTGACTCAAATTCTTTCCTACATCCTAGAAAGCATACCGCGTGCGGAAAATAGCAAAGTGGATGCATTAGCCAAGCTCGCTAAAGAACTAGCCGACGAGAACCTCAATGACGTGAGGATCGTTGTGCAAAGCCGTCGAGTTCTTGCTCCGGCAGAAGTATCTCCGGAGTCGTTCGAAGAAAAGGGAGCGACCGAGCGAATGAGTCTGCAAATAAGAGACCAGGAAAAGGTTGCGGATTAGAGAGAAGTCTTTATAGATTACTTCAAATCCCGTCGAACACCTGAAGATGCGTCCTCAAGACATCAGCTGATGGAACGAGCTATGTCTTTTGCTTTCGTCAATGATACTCTGTATAAGAGATCATTTGATTCTCTGTGGCTAAGATGCCTGGGACCTGAAGAGGCAAAGAGAGCCGTCCAAGAAACTCACGACGGACTCTACGTTTCTCACCAAGCCGGTCCGAAGATGAAGGTGAAGATCAAACGGATGGGTTATTATTTGCCCACGATGATCCAGGACTGCCTCGAGTATGCGAAGTAATGCCATTCGTGCCAGATTCACGGAGATTTTATCCATCAGCATCCAAATCTACTACATCCAACGGTGGCTAGCTGGCCGTTCGAAATGTGGGGGACCGACATAATCGGGCTCATCGAACCAACATCGTCCAGGGGACATCGGTTCATTTTGGCGACAACTGATTATTCTCCAAATGGGCAGAAGCAGTACCGCTGAGAGAAGTGAAGACGGAGAACATCCTCCATTTCTTTAATACACATGTCATTTATCGGTTTGGCACTCCGCGACGGATTATCTCCGATAACGGGCCAGCCTACAGAAGCCACAAGATAAGCCTCTTCGTACAGCAACATAAAATAGACTGGAGATACTCCTCAGTCTATAATCCCCGAGCTAACGGTGTAGCTGAGGCTTTTAACAAGACCTTGATGAAGATCATGAAAAAGACGGTGTCCCGAAATAAGAAGGACTGGCACGAGAGATTGCATGAAGCTCTCTGGGCGTATCGAACTACGTTCAAAACGGCTACTAACACAACGCCGTACGCATTGGTATTCGGTACGGAGGCGGTACTCCCCCTCGAGATAGAGTTACCCTCTCTGCAAATGGCAGTTCACCAAGAGCTAACGGACGAAGAGAATGCTCACCTTCGGCTTGAGGAGCTCGATGCCCTTGATGAGACCCGGCTCATAGCGCAGCAAAATCTGGAGGCTTATAAAGCGAAGATGACGCGCTCATACGAAAGATTGACTAGGCCGAGGACATTCCGCCAAGGCGAACTCGTGCTAGTGGTCAAAAGACTTATGATCCCTAATCGCGCCAAGCGGGGAAAATTCGAGCCGAACTATGAAGGCCCGTATATCATAAACAAAGTCTACCAGGGTGGAGCCTATTTACTCATGGACATGCATGGCGAAAGACCCTTCAGACCAATAAATGGTCGCTTCCTAAAAAAGTACTACGCTTGACGAGTCACGGCCTAGGTCAATGATAGATGACAACGACTATGTCCGCTCGCTATCTTCCTAAGCCCAAACTCTATAAGTAGTAGCCGGCTTCCTTAACAACGGACCGAAACGTCCTTAAACTAACAACGGACCGAAATGTCCTTAAACTAACGATGGACCACTATGTCATAAAACTAGCTGTTGACCGAGACGTCGACAAACTACAGTGGATTGCAACATCCCAATGCTGATAAAAAAACGGTATGTCTATAAGCAAAAAAAGGCACGAATGAAAACCCGAAAGGGCTCCGTGAGTAAAAACAGCAAGGCTACCGACGAGTTTTGTGAAAACCCGAAAGGGCGCAACCTCGTTAGAATAAAAAAAATGGTATGTCCATAAGCAAAAAAGGGCACGGATAAAAACCCGAAAGGGCTCCGTGAGTAAAAACAGCAGGGCTACCGGTGAATTTTGTGAAAACCCGAAAGTGCGCAATCTCGTTAAAAGACACTTGCAAGGTCTTCTCGATCTTGTGAGAAGAAACCACCTGCGTGAGATCCTTACGAATCACAAAGGAGCAACACACTTAGGGATCCCCACGATTCCTAAGGAGAAATTACACTTGCGAGATCCTCACGACTCGTAAGGAGAACCCTCTTATTGGACCCCACGGCTCATAAGATTTGAAAGTCTTAAACTACAGGGATCTGAACCTGTTCTTAAGCAGCCACCACAACTTCCGATACTGCCCTACAAGCGGCTCAATGCTGACCCTTGTATATAAACCACGGGCGCGAATAAACATTTCCCTAACAAAGTCTCATCCGTGACTAGAGATATGTCTACACGGTGAACAACCCTTGCAAGTCCTCTCGACTTATAAGGAGAAAGCACTCTTGTAAGATCCTTACGACTTATAAGAGACCATACACTTAGGGATCCCCATGATCCCTAAGGAGAAAACACACCTATGAGATCCTCACGACTTGTAGGGAAAAATACCTTTGTGAGACCCTTACGTCTCATGAAGTCAAAAGCCTTAGTCGACAGGATCTTGACCCTGATCGCTAAGCCACCTTTGTTCGACATCGACAGAGGCAAATGATGATTCGCTCCTGGAGATATCCCAGTTGTAGCGGTGCTGATGCCGAAATCGGTGTCTAATTCCAGGCTTGCAGCGAGAAGCTAGCGAGCCACACATGCATACGAAATAGCCGAAATGATTGGGCAACTTGCAACAAAATCAACAAGTAAAAAAATGTATGCATGCAAAACAGCCAAAATGATTGGGCAACTCGCAATAAAAAGCAGCGAGTAAAAATAAAATAAATAGCCGAAATGATTGGGCACTGCGAAAAATAGCTGAAATGATTGGGCAATCGCGACCTTCGCGATATAAAAGCTAAAATGATAGAGCATCGCGGAAAGAAATAAAGAAAAATGAAATTTATGCCCTGCAGGTGATATCACATCAATCCCTGTATACAATCCAGGGGCGGAAAATAAAGGAGGAACCACACCTTTACTCCCCAGGCTCCATCAGAAGAAGAAGCCAAATCTCGATGGTTCCCAGACAACCTAGAGACCACTTCGATATTCGTCCCATTACAACAGACGCGACGTCATCCACATGACCGCGTTCGGAAATACGTCATCCACATGACCCCGCTCGGAAATACGTCATCCACATGACCCCGCTCGTAAATACGTCATCCACATGACCCCGTTCGGAAATACGTCATCCACATGACCCCGTTCGGAAATACGTCATCCACATGACCCCGCTCGGAAATACGTCATCCACATGACCCCGCTCGGAAATACGTCATCCACATGACCCCGCTCGGAAATACGTCATCCACATGACCCCGCTCGGAAATACGTCATCCACATGACCCCGCTCGGAAATACGTCATCAACATGACCCCGTTTGGAAATACGTCATATACATGACCCCGCTCGGAAATACGTCATCAACATGACCCTGCTCGGAAATACGTTATCCACATGACCCCGCTCGGAAATACGTCATCCATACGACCCCGCTCGGAAATACGTCATCCACATAACCCCGCTCGGAAATACGTCATCCACATGACCCCGCTCGGAAATACGTCATCCATATAACCCCGTTCGAAAATACGTCATCCACATGACCCCGCTCGAAAATACATCATCCACATGACCCCGCTCGGAAATACGTCATTAACATGACCTCGTTTGGAAATACGTCATCCACATGACCCCGCTCGGAAATACGTCATCAACATGACCCCGCTCGGAAATACGCCATCCACATGACCCCGTTCGGAAATACGTCATCCACATGACCCCGCTCGGAAATACGTCATCCACATGACCCCATTCAGAAATACGTCATCCACATGACCCCGTTCGGAAATACGTCATCAACATGACCCCGTTCGGAAATACGTCATCAATGTGACCCCATCTCGGAAATACGTCATCCATATGACCCCGATTCGGAAATACGTCACTTACATGTCAATCCCACTAAATACTTACGGGTTCTTTCGACTCATAAGGAAGAAAAACTCTCTTATTAGATCCTTATGACTTATAAGGGAAAACACACTTAGGAATCCTCACGATTCCTAAGGAGAAAATACACCTACGAGATCCTCACGACCCGTAGGGAGAAAATTTTTATGAGACCCTCACGGCTCATAAAATTGAAAAGTCTTAGGTGACAGATCCTAACCCTGTTTCCTAAGCCATCACCGCCCTACAAAGAATCCAAGATGGACAGCTATATACCGTCTACAGGCCACACTCGCTAAAATCACGTGGCAGCAATACAGCGAAGAGAAGAAAGAGACAAGGAGAATATTTAATTCGTATTTAATTAAGCGTTCGAGGCATACCCGTTCATGCATATGCAAAAGATTTAGTACGTAAAACAAAACAAGCTGAAATAAAGAGTTTGCCATTCATACTGCGAAAAATTTCTTACAATTATGAAAGCAGTAATTAGAAACATTATCAGGATAATTACAATGGCAAAACCTCAGATCCAGGGCATGGATTGAGGAATTCAAAAGTGACATTGTCCAGAATCTTCCAGGCCTTTTGAACCATCCTAGTATGCTTTCTTTCGCGATCACAAGCGTCGGGATCCTCACGGATGTCCTCCACCCTCCGATAGGCAGCAAGTATTGTTGCCTGTTGAAAAGCCTGGTGCAGAAGATCGATAAGGTTGTCTCTCCTTCTCTTTGAGATTAGGCCCATCAGATCCACCGAGTGCACCTTATCCTCGGCGGCATCCAATGCCTTAAGTGGCACGCCAGTACAGAATAAAGGAAGTGCTTCCCAGATCGCTCCCACGATAAGCTTCGGGAGAGAGGAACGTCGAGGAAGCAGTCGACCATCGTATGCGTCAAAGCGACTCATGATTTCGGCATACTGGGCGTTTGTGAATTCTCGGTTTTGAGAACGGCCGAATGAGCGAATGTCTCCGTAAGAGATGATCTCATCAAGGTCATACATATGAGCGTCCATAACTCCTAGAAAAGAAAATCAACAGGAATTAGCGGATAGACTGATTAGGCAAATTCTTATTAAAAACAGGCAACAAATTCTGATTATGACACCTAATAAATTCGAATCTATGAGAAATCCTAAAAAGGGAATCTCATAAGCAACCCTTCGGGTCAAGGATTTAAATTCCCCAAGAGCAGGGCTCTGCAGACAGGAATGACACCTGTCAAAGTCAATTATGAAAGAAATTTAAAGAGATTCCCCAGGAATGCTAAGAGCCTGGCTCTATAATGATGATGGAAAAATCCATCAAGAATTAATTAAAATTAATTTTTATAAATTAAAAATTATGGGATCTTCAAGATCCATGAGAAAACTCTCAAGAGTTCTTCATCGAAGATTAAGAAATCTAAAAGGCAGAGCTCTGATTTGTGGGTTAAGTAACCCCAAGAAAAGGTCTCTTTAGATCTATGGGTTCATGAGAGCAAAGCTCTACTAATGAAACCCTAAATGGGTTTTCTGTAGATCAAAGATCTATAAAGAGCAAGGCTCTGTTAATGGGTACACCCTAACTCATTAAAATTTATTAAAATTTTACCTAAGTTTGGAAAGAGTTTTACTTTGGAAAGTTCTTAAACAGAAGAGCTGCGCTCTGAACAAGAATTCTCAAAGAAAGAAGATGATAATCATCTAAGGGACCAAAGGTCCTATTTATAGGCGTTGAACCGCCTCTTCAACTTCTGAGTTGATCCAAAGGCTCAGATGTTGCCACCGCTGCACTCACGTGTGCACCACGTGAGTGCAACGGTGGGGGGCATTTGTTTCCCCAATCAGAACAAAGCTCTGTTTGAAATCCGAATTTCAAAAATTGAAGCAACGCTTCAGATTCAGTGCTAGGCGCGCTACGCGCCACGTGTCAAACACGGATACGCTAGCGCCAAGTGTGCTGCACCGTAGGCAGCGCCCCCCAACCAGAGCAAAGCTCAGCTTTAAATTCAAAATTCAAAATTTGAAGCAACGCTTCAGATCCAGCGCTCTGCGCTGCGCGCCACGTGTCAAATGCAGGTGCGCTAGCGCAGTTGCTCTGCGCTCTGCGGTGCGTGTCACGTGTCAAATATAAGCGCGCTAGCGCAAGCAGCGCCAGCGCTGGAATTAAAAATTCCCCACCGTTAGATCAAAGAATCTAATGATAATAATGATAAATCATTAATTAACAAGAATTAAATTCTGTTAAGGGAAGATTCCTCAAAATCTTTCCAAACAACAAGATTATGCTTTGAGCACCGTTGGATCAATGATCCAATGGTAAATAAAAATTACCAAAGACAGAACAAATTCTGCATGGAAAGATTTCTCAATCTTATTAAAACAAGAAGATTATCTTCTGCAAAGCAGAAGCCCTTGGATCAAAGATCCAACGGTGGGAAATATTCCCAAATCAATCAGAGAAAGATCTCTTAAAACTGATTTAACAAATCAATTGGTCCTATATAAAGGCCCCAAGACTTCAAGTCTGAGAGAGAGAAAACCCTCTGCAAACTTTGAGAAATCTCAAAGAAAAAAGAGCAAGCTCTCAGAAAAAGAAGATCATTTCTTCAAGGTAAAGAATTAATTCTTGAACAACAGAGATGAAATCATCTCATAAAAGAAGAACTATCTTCTAAAAAAGATCATAGATCTACAAAAGACCAAGGTTTTGATAAAAAGAAAAAGATCAAAATATCTAATCATAAAAATAAAAGAAGTATTTACTTCATTCACAGATCCTTGATCTACAAAGGCAGAGCCCTTTTATAAACAAGAACTTTTGTTCTTGAATCTTGACGCAAAGTCTCCTTTAAAAGAAGAACATAAACTTGTTCTCTGATCATTAATTTGATCAAATGCGCTTTGCGCTATTGGAAAGTGCCTTGCATTCATGAACTACGCTTCTGTGCTTCTTGGACCGGCGCTCAGCGCCAAAATGCGCCACGTGTCAACCACATATGCAACTTGCGCTCTGCGCTTCTGAAATAGCGCACTGCGCCTATGGACTGGCGCTCAGCGCCAAGCGTGCCACGTGTCACCCACTGGTGCGCCCCTAAACCAGTGAAAAGTGCTCATAAATTGAAAGCGCAATGCGCTAATAAACTGGCGCTTAGCGCTAAGCGCGACACGTGTCCTTTTCGTGTGCGCTACCCGACAGAAGCGCAATGTGCTCTTTAACTGGCACAAAGCGCCTGAAGCGCCACGTGGCACATTGTCAGAACACACTTTGTTCTGATGAATACTATACATTCAGTACAAGACAAAAAAAAGGTCAAGACCTAATGCTTAGCATTATTAAAAGGGCTGAGCCCAAATAAAGGCTCAATAGCCAGAATAAAAAGGTTAAACATTTTAATTGGACTTAGCCCAATTCTGGCCAAAAGTCCTCAACTTATATTGAACTGAGCCCATCTGCTCACAAATATTCAACAGATCTTAGTCCCAAGCTGGGCTACAGATCTTCCAATCAATTCACACCGGTTTAAGGGTACATCTCTTTACTCCTCTGATATCTATCGTTGTAATCCTTCAACGTCTTCAGAGAGCTGACGGGTCCCGACAACCACACATTTCTACGGACTGTAGGGTCCTTAAACTCATGGACTACGATGTCCTTAAACTTTATAGACTACAACTTCTTTAAACTACGGACTGTGGCGTCCTTAAACTCATGGACTACGATGTCCTTAAACTTCATAGACTACGATGTCTTTAAACTGGACTGTGGGGTCCCTTTAAACCCACGGACTACGATGTCCTTAACCTGGACCGAGATGTCCTTAAACTAACAATGAACCGAGATGTCCTTAAACTAACATTGGACCGTAATGTCCCTAAGCTAATCGACCGCAATGTCCCTAAACTAAACAACAGAGGCCAAATGCTTTCTTGTCGGTTCTAAACGATCCTGTTAAGTTGATCTTAGTCTAGAAATTAGACTAACGTATCCTTAACACACGTTTAAGTTGATCTTAGTCTCAAACGAGGCTAACGTATCCTTAAACCCAACCCCCAAACCTAAATCTAAGAAGATACGGATTTGGACTAATCCACGTCCTACGGGCGATAACATAAATTAGTCTCCGTATACAATCCACGAGCAAACACAAACAAAACGAACACCTACGACACGAAGTTACCATCTGGAGAAGGAGAAAGTTGTTACTGCGATGCGGTAGCATAATTAACTGCAGGGGCTTGCGCCTGTAGGGAAGAGCGTCCCCACAATAAAAAAAACCCCTCAAGTGAGGGGGAATTTGACGAAGTCTGTTACATCGGTCGCATCCGTTTAAACATTCGATACATGGTGCCATAAATCAACTTGGCATCTTTGGAAAGGTGGACGGATATCACCATTTAGCATCTGCCCCGAATTTCAGGCAAGACGTTCGCCGCGTCTTCGCGCGTCTTTCGGCGGGGAACAGACCCTATCCGGGTTGGTACGATCAAATAAAGTACCCGCTAGGATATACGATCCCTAAATTCCATGTGTATAAGGGGACGGGTAATCTACACCAGCACGTTGCTCAATTCAGGGCTCTATGCGATAATACTGGGGGTGACGACAAACTGCTGCTTCGCCAGTTTGTTGGCAGCTTGTCGGAGACAACGTTCGAATGGTACTCCGAGCTCCCGAATGACTCTGTCAAGACATTTGCAGAAATGGAGCTACTGTTTACAGAAAGATTTGCGAGACTAGTGAGCGCACTCCGATCACCGCACTAATTAACACTAGAGTGAAGCCGGGAAAAACCTGGGTTCAATACGCCATTTGGTGGCGGAATCTGTTGTCAAAGTGTGAATAACGCATAGAGGAAGCTCCTGTCGTGGGCATGTTTGTGGGAACCCTCGATCCTCAGGTGACCATATCCCAATTCATGATGTTTTTCAAGCCGACCACCTTCCAGGCCTTGATCGACAAGCTGGCCCAAATGGACCAGATGGGCCATAGACCGTCCTCCTCAAAGACGGATCCTCGGAATGAGAAGGGGAAAGGGAAAGCAACCTTCATCGCCAACGTTCAACAACAACCGAGTGGCCCGAGACCGGTTGTTCGCCAAAGCAACAAGCGGCAATCCCTCGATGAGAAGTTAAGACGTACTTACTCATTTCCCCGGGATAAAACAAGGAGATTGTTTGAACTGGCAGTGCGCAATGGGCTCATCACTCTACCGGAGTCGAGACACCCACTGCAACCGACCGACGTCAACAATCCCAATTACTGCCCCTATCACCGAATATTGGGCCATCCGATCGAAGACTGCTACGTCTTCAAAACCTGGGTTGAAGACCAGTACCAATAAGGCAAGTTAGCGCTATACGAAAACTGGAAGGTAAATCTGTCACAACAGCACACTCTTAAAAGGGTAGACACGCCGGGGGAATCATGCTCATTCATAGAGGAAGCTCCATGGGAAGTTGTTCTTTCGGAAAAAAATGAAAAGAATACTGAAGTATCTTCAAGCATGCCCCGCAATCAGGTGGAAAAGCCCGCTAGAGCCCGAGATCATTGAGGGAATGCTGAAACCGCGCCCGACACCGAGAGTTGGTAGCAGTAGGCAAAATACCCAGGTCCAGCCGTCAAAGTCTTCAAAGAAGAAGAAGAAGACCAAGAAGCCCGTGCAACCTGATGACAAGCGCATGGACCTACAAAAGCATATTGACGCGGTAGAAGAATACAACCAGAAGGCGCGAACCCCAGTCACACTCCATGAGCTTCTCAACCATATCCTTGAGAACAGAGACAATGACAATGACGAGGGAGACGACGTGTCAGTAGAACTCAAAGATTACGTGGAAAGTTGTCACATGATCTCTCACTCGTCAATAGATGATAAAGAAACTCCTGATGCAGAGAAGCTAGGGACAAAATCGGCACTAAAATCTTTGGAACCGTCCGATGAGCTGATTGACGTGCTGCTAAACGAAGCCCGTCAGAAGAGAAAAGTTGATCGAGAACACAAAATGGCCATATTCAAAAAAGCCAGGCGTCGACGTCAAGTGGAAGAATTCGCGGTGGGGATAGATCACAAAACACCCCAACCAAACTAAATCACACCCTAAATGGGTATATCCCACTTTATCGTTATGTATCCCGTCACGTGACAAATACACATGCATACAGGACTAATGATGGACCGTAATGTCCTAAAACTAATTATGGACCGCAATGTCCTAAAACTAACGACAGACCGAAACGTCTCTAAAACTACTACAAACCGCAGCATCCTAAGGCTGACAAAAAAAACGGTACGTCCATAAGCAAGATGGGCACGGATGAAAACCCGAAAGGGCCCCGTGAGTAAAAACAGCAAGGCTACAGGCGATATTTATGAAAACACGAAAGGGCGCAGACTCGTAAAAAAACGGTATGTCCATAAGCAAGATGGGCACGGATGAAAACCCGAAAGGGCTCCGTAAGTAAAAACGGCAAGGCTACCGATGATGTTTGTAAAAACCCGAAAGGGCGTAGACTCGTAAAAAAAACGATACGTCCATAAGCAAGATTGGCACGGATGAAAACCCGAAAGGGCTCCGTGAGTAAAAACAGTAAGGCTACCGGCGATATTTGTGAAAACCCGAAAGGGCGCAGGCTCATAAAAAAACTTATGCACACTTGTAAGGTCTTCTCGACCTTGTAAGGAGAAAACACCCGCATGAGATCCTTACGACTCACAAGGGAGCAATAAACTTAGGGATCCCCACGATTCCTGAGGAGAAATTACACTTACAAGATCCTCACGACTCGTAAGGAGAACCCTCTTAGGATACCCTCACGGCTCATAAGATTCAAAAGCCTTAAGTTGCAGGGATCTGAACCTATTCTTAAGCAATCACATTCCCCAAGTTGCCCTACAAGTGGTTCAATACTGACCCTTGTATACAATACACGGGCATAAATAATCATTTCCTCACCGAGTCCCACCAACGACGAGGAATGTCCTCATTTGGTGAACAAACACTTGTAGGTCCTTTCGACTTGTAAGGAGAAAATGCTCTTGTGAGATCCTTACGACTTATAAGAGACCATACACTTAAGAATCCTCACGATTCTTAAGGAGAAAATTCACTTACGAGATCCTCTCGACTCGTAAGGAGAAACATCTTTGTGAGACCCTTACGGTTCATGAAGTCAAAAGCCTTAGTCGGCAGGATCTTAACCCTATTTGCTAAGCCACCTTTGTTCGAACCGACAAAGGGTAAATAATGATTCGCTCCTGGCAATATCCCAGTTGTAGCGATGTTGATTCCTAAATCGGTATCAAATTCCAAGTTCTTTCACGGCAAATGATGATTCACACCTGGCAATATTCCAGTCGCAGCGATGCTGATGCTAAGATTGGTATCAGATCTTGAGTTCCATACTCGCAAAAAAATGCATATGAAATAGCCAAAATGTTTGGGCAACTCACAATAAAAATCAGCGAGTAAAATATATGCATACAAAAATAGCCGAAATGATTGTGCAACTCGCAATAAAAAGCAGCGTGTAAAAAGAAAAATAGCCGAAATGATTGGGCACCGCGAAAAATAGCCGAAATGATTAGGCAATCACGACTTTCGCGATATAAAAAGCTGAAATGATAGAGCATCGCGGAAAGAAATAAAAAATGATGAAACTTTTGCCCTGCAGGTAAGTCCATACTGACCCCTGTACACAATCCATGGGCATAAACGAAAGGGAACCACATGTACCAATAAACTCTGTCAAAGGGAAAAGTCAGATCTTGACAGCAACATCTACAGCCTAAAGACCAACAATGGCGTTCCTCCTCATGCCAGCAGGGCACGGACGGAAACACAACAAAACGGAGCCATGGCAAAGTCCTTGGTTCCAAAATCTCAACAGCAACATCTACTGCCTAAAGACCAACAACGGCGTTCCTCCTCATGCCAGCAGGGCACGGACGCGACTCAGCAAAACAGAGCCATGGCAAAGTCCCCTGGTTCCAAATCTCGACGGTTCACAGACAACCTAGAGACTACCTGGGAGCCATGGCAGAGTCCCTAGTTCCAAGTCTCGACGGCAATATCCACAGCCTAGAGATCAACAACAGCGTTCTTCTTTCCTCCAGCAGGATACAAGCGCGACATCAACAAACGGAATTATGGAAAAGTCCCCTGGTTCCAAACCTCGACGGTTCACAGACAACCTAAAGTCAGCCCCGACACCGCAGAAAGCGAAGTACGTCAGCAAATGACCCCGTCGAGGAAATACGTCATCTAATAACCCCGTCGCGGAAACACGTCATCAAATGACCCCGTCTCGGAAATACGTCATCCAATGACTCCGTCCCGGAAACAAGTTAACCGACCCCAGGGAAATCAGTGTCCTTGGCGAAACCTCTCGATTCAGGGAAATCAGCGTCCTTGGCGAGAACCTCTCGATTCGCGTCGACCCGTAACGAAATCGGTGTCTTTGCAGGAATCTCTCGATTTGTCTCGACCCTAGGGAAATTAGTGTCCTTGGAAAAACCTCTCGATTCAGGGAAATCGGCGTCCTTGGCGAGAACCTCTCAATTCGTGTCGACCCGCAAGAAAATCAGTGTCTTTGCAGGAATCTCTCGATTCGTCTCAACCCTAGGGAAATTAGTGTCCTTGGCAAGACCTCTCGATTCAGGGAAATCAGTTGGCCATAAGTCCTCAATTCAGATTAACTGAGCCCATGTGCTCACAATCTCTTTAATTGGTCTTAGTCATAAACCCTGACTACAGATTTCTCAACCAACACCGGTTCAAGGGTACATCTCTTCACACTTCTGATATATGTCGTTGTAATTCTTCAACGCCTTCAAAGAGGTGGCGGGTCCGGACAACCAGAAACTTTACAGACTATGATGTCTTTAAACCCCATAGACTATGATGTCTTTAAACTTTACAGACTATGATGTCTTAAAACTTCATGGACTATGACGTCCTTAAACCCAGTGGACCGCAATGTCCCTAAACTAAAGCGATAGAGTCCAAATACTCTTTCGTTGAATCTAAATGATCCCAAAATCTTGTTGAGTAGATCTTAGTCTAAAATTAAACTAACGTATCCTCAACAAACGTTTAAGTTGATCTTAATCTCAATGAGACTAATGGTCCTTAAACCAACCCAAACCCAAATCTAAGAAAATACAGATTTGGACTAATCCACGCCCTACGTGCGACAACATAAATTAGTCTCCGTATACAATCCACGGGCAACCAAAATAAAACAAACACACACGAAACGAAGTGACCTTCTGGAGAAGAAGAAAGTGGTTACCGCTATACGGTAGCATAATTAACTGCAGGGGCTTGCGCCTACAGGGAAGAGCGTCCCCACAATCAAAAATCCCTCGTAAACGAGGGAGAATCTGACGAAGTCTGCTACAACGGCCGCATCTGTCCAAACCTTCGATATACGGTGCCATAAATCAACTTGGCATCTTCAGAGAGGTGGACAGATAAAACCAAATAGCATCTGCCCCTAAAATTCACGCCGGACGTCCCAACGTCCCGATCGTGTCTTTTCGGCGGAGAACAAGAGTCTAAAATTTTCTTAAGCAACTGCAGAATATCACATGAGATGTAATATGAACACTATAGAAACCTGAGCCCTCTTCGCCGGAAAATGGCCGGCTACATGCCTTGAAAAATCGGCCACATCGGTTTTGTTAGGGAATTCTGGCCTCAGTTTTTTATGGTGTTCTAGTCTCTGGGTTTTGGTATTTCAGGTGTTGCTTGTTTTTGCTAAATTTGTATGTGATGTTATCTTTGTGCAAAGGCAATTCGGAGTGTTTCGTAGTCATTATTCTAACATCTATTCGGGTTATTTAGAATACATTAAAAAGTTTAAACGGATATCAATAACTCATATTTTCCCTCGCTGGAAATTTTCCAAGGGTTGGATTTTTCCAAGTTTAAAATCTTCAGAAAATCATGCAGGTGATTCTGTGGACCCTCTAGAAGAACAAAACCCTAACTCGATTCTGTGACCATCGGAACCGCCACCAAACCCTAGGGTTTGTGGTAGTTCTGCGACGCCACAAGTGAAGCAAGGGTTGATCCTTCTACGGTTGGTTCATAGGTGCTGTGGCATGTTCTGGGTACTTTTTAAACTCCGCTCAAGTGTTGAGCTCTTTGGGAAATTTTGGGTGTTTGTTTATTCGATCGAAAAGTTTAACATCGTCTAGCTATCTATGATTGTGATACAATATTTGGAATCCATAATAATTAGTTATGTGATAACTAGTTTGAATTTTATAAATCTAGCAGTTTAGTCTCATTTGATCAGTTGCAACGGAATTTTGATGTGGATCAAAAGTCCGTCGCAATTACGTAGTGTACGTGGATACTCGCCGGATAACCTTACTAGATAGACATGCCCCATAGCCCCGACAAGTGACTGTAGGAGAACCCCGTCACCAAAAGCATCTGTTCGGGTGCTAGCGGCCGCGGTGTTCCGCCTAAGTGCACTTCATCGACGGCATCGGGGGTGCGGCCGTCTACTAAAATTTCCAATGAGCATTCGATCAGGTTATCGGGAATCTTGTTGAATTACCCGATTGGTTATTGGAAAGTGTTTTCAATATCGAGACTAAAATGCGGGGTTTATAATTGTTAAGCATGTGATGTCTAAGGAATTCATTTAGTAAGGCATGAAATCCAAAGTATGAGATACATTGGGTTTATGATGTCTAACGAGGTTGCGGATTCCAATTGTTGTAGTTTTTCACTTTCTTTTCTGTGACCGTAAGTGTAATATGTGGTGTATCTCCGGTTTCGTTGCTATACGTCAACGACAATTGGGATACACATATTTAATTACGTTGATGACATGTGATGTTATGTGTTGCTGTGATATGTTATATTGGATCGTCGTGTTTTGAATAGCCGGGGGTTTTTGCGTGAGATAAGAGTATTTCATTCATTTAAAACCTTGTATGTAATATTCTTTTATTGGAGCACTTCCGAGTTGAGGATGATGTCACCTTTGATGTATATTATTTACTTTTCTGCATTAGGATAGACCCGAGGAGGAGAGCACAGGTAACCAGGTTCTAAAGTCCAGTGGGAGACCATCTCGAAGAGTCGGGACCGGGTCTCCTAACTCTAGAATTGGTAGGGTTCCTTTCCGGTCTCGTAGGGGTCTAGGGATATGGGTTTGGCTATTCATCACGAGTGTAATCCGTGTTTTTACTGGCTTAATTTAAAACACGGAATTCCTAGTATATCCAATATTTCATATGTGTTCTTCTACAGCTGATATTCTGTGATGTGATCACTTGATATGTTGAGATGAATGCTTATATTATATATATGATATATAATAACTATTGCCGCTTTCGTTTCTTCTGTGATGCTTAGGAAGCATAATTGATGGGGCTTCATTAATGAGATTAATGAAATAAAAGAAACCTAAAGATGTTGTAGAATCTTATTTTAACAACTGGTAGCTCTAGTTTTTGCTTTGCATAGCGGTATTCCTTGTAGAATATCCAGCACCTTATTCGATAAGGAAAGAGCCGAGATCCCTTCACCGAGAGTGACCTATTTAGCGAAACTGGCAGATGCTACAACCCACTCGGTTTTGTCTTTTGATTGCTTTTTTAGTCCATGCTCTGCATAGTGGTATTTGTGAAATATCCAGCACCTCATTCGATGAGGAAATAACCGAGATCCCTTCACCGGGAGTGACCTCTTTAGAAAAACTAGTAAAAGCCTTAAAAACACTCCTTTTCAAAATCACTCGATTCTACAACGATATCAAGTTCATTACGTAAAGGGTTTTCTTAAAAACCCGTCATAGCCCTCCGTCATTTAAGATAAGTACTACTTAGGATTCGTGCTACGTTTGTTGACTATGTTAAGGCGTAGTGTGCGGTAGCTGATTAGTGCTTATCTACTTAAGCATATGACGCGATTGGATTAGGGTAGTCGTACGACTTTGTTGACTATGTTAAGTGTCATGCGGGTGGGTTTAATTCAATCAGGAAATGACGGGTTGAACTTGGCTAGCGCTTATGATTTATTGACCTTGTTAAGGTCATAAGTTGCTAGAGGCAAAATATTATCGGGAATTTCAAGTGTTGAAATTTGCAATGAGATTGCATACCTTCTATGAGATAGTTAGATCCCGATACTCACTGCGAGTAAGAGTTACTCCTGGGAGAGTTTTACACATTACAACTAGCCGATGAAGTAGGTGTCTAGAAAGGTGTTAACGGGTTACGCCCATAAGAAAATGAGGTTTATTTTAATTAGGTCCGTGCGAAAGCACGGGGAACTTCCCTCAAAGTACCGACACTGGTCTGGCCGAAAGATTAGCGAACTTGTAGGGTGTAATTAATCCCAGCTAGTCTTACCTTTTAGGTTTTGAAGGAAGATTTGATAAAAACGGTGGGAGCCATCCTGATTAGATAAAATTATTACCAATCTGATCTTGCAAGAGCATATGCTGAGTGTTTTCTTCCCTGTCTCCTGGTAGCGAGCATGTCATGCCTTAATCATGATAATAATATGGATGCATTGACCGAACCTGCTTATTATACTGAGCTGGGGAAGGTTGGTTCCGCTCTATCTTATAATTGTTATAAGTCTGAGCAGGAAATAGGGGAAAATCCGGATTCCTACGCGACCCAATCGAGGAATAAGCATGATGATGCATATTCTTCGGGTATGTTCATTACCAAGAACTGTTTCTCAGTATCCTCTACGTCTTAGGTATGAGATATCGGATTAGGATCCCACATATGTAATCTGTTACATGGGCTACAGAAAGGTAGAGAACTGGGATTGGGTAATATGCCTCTAAGTGTTAGAAAATGGTGCAATTGTTGCAGCCAAGTCAGTTGGCAAATATCACCTTGTATTACCAAATGGTAAATACATTGATTCTGAACGAATGTTATTACATACCGAACCTGATATACAACATTACATCAAATTCTTTATTAAGTTAAAGAAGGATATAATTATGTATTGGAGGATAATGTTGTGAACATTTTTCTGAATCAAGAGTTGATTAGATCAGGCACGTTATATAATGGCATATACGTTCTAAATCAAACCACAGTTCAAAGTATGTAGAACACAAAAGAGGAATAGTTCATAAATGAACGAATCCTTCTTGTGGCATTGTAGACTAGGTCATATCAATACGACACAACTAGCTAAGTTACATAAGGATGAATATTTGAATCCATTCAAATTTTTATCTTATGATACTTGCAATATTGTCTCAAAGGTAAAATGACCAATACTCCGTTTACTGGAAACAGAGAAAGAGTTACTGAACTCTGGAGACTGATACATGATGATGTATATGGTCCTATATCTACACATGCTAGGCTTGGTTCTTTGTATTTCATTACATTCATCGACGATCTCTCAAGATTCGGACATGTGGTCCTGTTGAAATACGAGTCTGAAACTTTTGAGAAATTCAAGGAATATAAGCTTGAAGTTAAGAACCAGACGAGTAGAAGTATTAAGTCCTTCGATGTGATTGGAGAAGGGAATACTTGCGTATGGAGTTCATGGAGTTTCTAAAAAAAGAATAGGATTCTCTCTCAGCTTACTCCTTCGTATACACCACAACACAATGGTGTATCAGGGTGGAGGTATCGCACCCTATGAGATATGGTGCGCTCTATGATGAGTATTGCTGAGTTACCTATTTCCTTTTAGAGTTATGCACTTGAGAAGCTGCATACCTATTGAATAGGGTTCCATCCAAATCAGTGCCTACCACTCCATATGAGATATGGAATGGGAAGAGACCATGTTTTAAACGAATTAAGATATGGGGTTGTCCGGCATATGTTGAAAAGCAAAATCCGGACAAGCTCGAGACAAGATCGGTTCTGTATAACTTTGTTAGGATATCCCAAACATTTGCGAGGGAATATCTTCTACCACATTGAGAATCAAAAGGTGTTTTTTTTCTCAGCATGCCACCTTTTTAGAAAAGAAATTAGTGGTCATGAGGTAGAACTGGAAGGAGTTCCAGCTGGACAAACTAACAGCTGATGATTTGGTGAAACCAAAGGATTCAATAGTCTCCAACGAACCTCAGCCTCTCCGCGAATCTGGTAGGGTTCCTCATCCACTTGAGAGATACTACGGTATTCTCGGTGACAGTGGGAGCGAGGATTGCATCATGGTATATGATGGCCCAACTAGGTTCAGGCAGGCCATCACAAGTGGAGACTTTATGAAATGGTTAGATGCTATGCAATCAGAGATGGAATCCATGTACATTAACAAAGTATAACTTTGAATGTTGCACCTGAAGGGGTAAAACCCATTGGGAGCAAATGGATCTTGAGAAGATTCTTGGTGTAGATGGAAAAGTTAAGACTTTCAAAGCTATGCTTAAGTCCATCAGGATTAAAGCAAGCGTCACGGAGTTGGAACATCTGTTTTGATGTGGCAATCAAAGAGTTTGACTTCATCAAAATTGTAGATGAACCTTGTATATACAAGAAGGTTGTAGAGAGTGAGGTTGTCTTACACGTATTGTACGTAGATGACATACCCTTGATAAGAAATAGTTTCCTATGCTACACTCGGTCAAGCTCCTCTTATCACGAGGATTCTCCATGGAAGATTTGGATGATACCTAATACACCTTGTGGATTATGATCTATAGTGATAGATCTAAGTGGATGTTGGGAGTGTCCCAAATCCAGGTACATTAACACCGTACTAAAGGGGTTTAGTATGGAAGATTCTAAGCGTGGTGGTTCTCCCACTTACTCAGGAATCACTCTCTCCAAAAAGATGTCTTCCAAGACTAATTTGGAGAGAGCTCGCGTACAAGGGATAACCTATGCTTCGGCAGTAGGCTCTATCATATATGCAATGTTATGTACCAGACCAGATGTAGCCGACTCACTAGGTGTAGTGATTAGGAATTAATCATATCTTAGGATAATCACTAGACAGCTGTGTCGAACATTCTTAAGTTCTTGAGAAGCATTAAAGAAAAGTTCTTTGGGTTTGGTAACAGTGAACTCCAGTGGGAGTCCTTTACCAATTCGAGCTTCCACAGTGATAAGGTCGACTGAAAGTCAATCCCGGGCTTTGTCTTTACCCTCTGTAGAGGGACGGTATGTTGGAAAAGTTCCAAGCTATATACTGTGGCAAACTAGACGATAAAGGCAGAATACATCGCTACCAACGATGCTGCCAAAGTGGGTCTCTGGATATTTCTTGTTCATGAGATGAACATGGTTCCTACCATTGAGCGTCCAATAACTGTTATTGTGACAACAATGGAGTTGTGACTTTGGCCTAGGAACACCGGTCCCATAATCCATCCAGACATATTCTGAGGCAAGTATCACCGGATCAGGGAGATGGTTGATCTCCAAGGGATCGAGGTCAGGAGAGATGATGCGAAGGAAAACACGGCGGATCCACTCACAAAGGCCTTTCCCTAGAGAGATTTCTATAGGACGTTGAGTATGAGATACTGCAACAAATGGTCTTAGTGCAAGTGGGAGATTGTTAGTTATATGTATGCCCTAGAGGCCATTACTGTACATGTGATGTATATTGTAGTGGATACTTGGACATATATAGGGAGGACTTTCTTGCTCGACTTAATAGTATGCTATCTGGTTGCACTTTATCTTAACATGTACACTTATTCTCTCTCTATTACATGTTGATAAAGCCCTTAGGATGAGTACTTGACTACCAGGATTATGATGCAGATCATACTAGTGGGGCAGAGGTAGTCGGTAAGTACATCCTTCAAATGTTCCTAGTCGTGGGAGTATCGAGACGGGGCATCGATATTCCAGAGTAGACTAGCGTATGTACTTCTTGACCATATGATGGGCAATGGATGATCCCACATCCATTGGTGTTTGACATCAGAGAAGGTATACGGGTGCTCAGTGGAGACTGGGTATACTGAACGGACTCGCCGAGAACTCCTAGATGGTATTATACCTATCGTCAGATAGCAGTTCTCTGGTGATACTGGTACAGGTTAGTCTGTCGACCCGAGATCGTCATAGAGTCTTGTGTGATTCCCACTGTGCTTTGATTTCCACCTTACCGCATTCAAGAGATCGTGCAAAACGGTGGTTTTTGGGTACAGTCCCGAGTCACATGGAGGAAATAAGCGATAGGAGGAGATTTCGTCTCTCCCAGTATTGGGGGTTGATATTGCGCTATGCTTGATTGGCCATAACAGGAAATCCCTGGCCAGGGTTGCTGAGATCTACCAGTAAGTGTTATCAGTAGTTTCTAGAACCGTTATGAGCCTCACATCGGCATGACTTATCAAGCTATTGGGTCTGACGTTATACCACCCCCAGGCTATGATATGTGATATATCAGATGAAGAGACCGGACTGTACGGTAGTGTTGCTGATTGGATTCGCAGGAGTATGAGCAGGCTTGCTTGTTGATCTTCAGATCGCTCAATACCCGGGTGACCGTTACGTTTAGCAGACCGCTTGCGGCTTGTGGTGACTGATATGATCACCACCTACTGCAGGCGTATTGACGAGTCTTTAGAGTCCTACCTATCGTCAGATAGCAGTTCTCAAGTGGCATGAGTACAGGTTAATCTTCAGACCTGAGATCGTCATTTGTCTTTTGTGAGTTCCTACTGTACTTTGATCGCCACCCTACCACGGCTCTAATGAGTCGAGCAAACAGGTTTTGGTTGGGTACACTCCCGAGCCACATAGAAGCAGTGAGGGATTGTTGGGGATTCGTCTCTCCCGGTATAGGGAGTCGATATCGCACTGTGTTCAATTGGCCAGCACCATAAGATATCGGCCAAGGCAGTTGGGATTTACTGATAGGTAGATCGGTAGTTTCCCGGATTAGTCCTGAGCCACATCAGCACGAATTATTGGGTTATTAGGGTATGACGTTTACCAGCCTTAGACCCGGTATGCGATACTCACAGAAGAAGAGAACGCACTGTACGGAGATTGTCACAGATAGGCTCTGTAGAGATCCTGATGAGTTTGCTTGTCGGCCTTCCTTTTCGACAGGTATCCGGGTAGCCGTTACGTACAGCTAGTGCCGCTGACGTGCTTGTGGTTATGGATTTATCCAGTAACTCACTGCTGGTGTACTGTCGAGTCTTTAGAGTCCCATACAGAGGGTTTCCCTGGTTCAGGCGAAATGATGTAGTGGTCGTATTTGGATACGTGCAGGGTTCCGATCGATCGATTGTACTAGTTACCCGGACTTTCGATCGGACAGTTGGCAATACTAGCCAGCTCGGGATTGAGCCGGATTATTAAATCAGGTGTTGATTTAATAATTTATATATATGTATTTCGATATGTATATTCTAATATATGTTCTTTGTGTTATTCTATCTCTTTGGGTATTCGTATTTCGATACGCATACAGCTATGTATACAATATAGTGTAATCCGTATTTATATGGAAAACATTTTAGAAGGTGGACACCTCATTTTAGTTTTTATCCATTTATCTTTAAATGGAAAATGAGGTGTAAAATTGGTAAGGGAAGTATGGTGAGAGCCATGCTTAATAGTATTGACAAATGAATTTTCAATTCATTTGTGCAAACTATTCAAGCATGGTTGGTTTATTATATTGGAAAAATTGTTTTACAAAACCATGGTTGAAATTTTCTCTCATTAGATTTTTCATTCTCACCATTTGCTTCACTCTTCTCACTAGTTCTTGAGCTCCTCCACCTTCATCTTCAATCTCCTCTCTAAAATCTCATGTGTTGAGAATTAAGAGAGGATGTGAAATAGAAACACACATAGAACCATACACTACATCCTAGACACTTTAGATTAGCAATCTAAATTCTATAGTTGCTCCACTAGACTCTTAGTGTGGAGTTAGAGTCATGGACTACATCCCTCGGGTGGATCATCTTCAACGGAGGAGGACCGGTGATCAAGCTCAATCCAGAAGATCTCAAGGAGCAAGGAAAGGCGTTCAAGCATGTTCAAGGAGATCTTTAGGAGCAAATGAAGAGGATAGAAGACCGAAGGACACGGATCTTTGGGTGAGACACTTCTATCATAGTAAATAGATATCCTCTTTGATAGCTAGATTAGGTTTATGGTAGAATCTTGGTCGGGTTTTTCTAGCGCCGATTTCGAAACCCTAAAAAAAAATTATTCCGCGATGGTCATGGTTGATGGTTAAGGTGCTAGGAAACCCCAAAATGGTATTAGAGCCACCCTATTAATCTTAACTAGCTAGTATAGACAAGTTTAAAATATCGATTGACGAAATATTTCAAAATCGCAATTCCGTTGACATGCTCGCTGCCGATTTTAAAAAGTGTTAAAAAAATTATTTAGTGTATCTTAAAAATACGTGCAGGCGATTTTAGAGACCCGGAAGAAATTTGGGCACATAAATCCATTATATGGCCGCGGAACTGCCGCACAAAGTGCTTATTAGCGGCGGTTCCGAGGTCAAAATTGGGCTGTTGTGCACAAAATTTCTTCTGGCGCTCTATTGAATGGAAATGTGAATTTTGGGATGTATATTGTAGATCCAGATTTGATTGAGTACTGGTTAGCACTTGGGGTCAATACGGAAAAGTTTTAGTTGATCGGAATTTTAAATGAGTGTTTATCAGTGCATGTGTTGGTATCTACGACCGTGAATATCATTGAGCGGTATAACCCAACTAATTGCTATATTCTCTATTAGACGGGTTTACGAACATGATATTCACGTTGATGTTCTGTATTGTGATGATATTGTGGATGAATTATCATGGTGGATAGCCTTTAATGCAATGGTAGTAGTACAATTCAGATTTATTTGTATATTCATTATTGCGGGGCGAGCGTCCGACATGTAGACAGCCATTTCTGCCATATTGCATATTATTTTATTGGGGCACGACCAGGTTGAGGTCGATGTCACCATTGTACATATAATTTTCTTTTCTGTACTAGGATTACCCCGCGGTAGAGTGCTTGATTAGCCGGGTTCTAAATGGAAACGGGCCAGCATCTCATGGCGTTGAGATGGAGGGGGCCTTACTCTAGAATTGGCGGGCTATTCGCCACACTCGCAGGGGGTATAGGATGACCCACGGAGGGGTGCTCAAGTTACCGGATTCCGTGAAGTGCTGGGTAGCCCATTTACTTTGTTGATTGGGGTTGCCTCACTTCTGGGATTGACGGGTAACTTACCGCGCTCGTTGGGGTCTAGGTTTTCATTGCAGGGCTATCCACACGACCGGGAATGTCGAATCTCATTTGCAGCTCCAATGAACCCGAAACTCCAAGATTATCCACCATTCTGTATTGCTTATTGATGTTCTGTGATGTTGCTTTTATCATGCCTGGGGCGAATGTTATACACACACACTAATAGATGTTGTATATGTTTTGCACCCGCGCTAATCCAGCCCCCGCTCTGCCGTTAGTTAAATAAGCTTACGGTGCATGACGGGGCCCCGTAGCGAACGCTGATGGCATATACGTACATTATATTTTCATTCTTTGATGTTTTGATAGGGATTAATTGATGGGACCGCATCAATTTTAATTAATGCAAGAAAAGAAATCTAAAAGATGTTGTTGGAACAAATTTGGAAAACTATAGTCATACTCTTTCGCTTTGCATAGTGGTATTTGGTTAGGAATATCCAGCACCTCATTCGAGGAGAAAAGAACCTAGATCCCTTCGCGGGGAGTGACCTCTTATGCAAAAGTTTATGTTACTATAGATTACTCGGTTTGCTTCAAAAACATTAGTTTTCAAAAGCGGAGCGTAAACCACTCCTTTTCAAAACTATTCGGTTTCTTCAACAATATCAAGTTCATTACGTTAAAGGGTTCTTCGCCAAAAACCCAGCCTATCCCTCTGTCATTTCAGATAAGTAGCAGTTAGTATTCGTGCTATGAACGTTGGTCTCTATCAAGGCATAGTGAACGGTAGCTAAATGTTACTTATCTGTTGCATTTTTGAATATGATTAATTAGGACATTCGCATAACCACGTTGGTCTCTATCAAGAGCTTATGCGGGTGGGTCTAAATTAATTCAGGACAATGACGGATTGAACTTGACTTGCGACTTATGGTACATTGGTCTCTATCAAGACCATATGACGCTTGGGGCATAAACCACATCAGGAATTTCAAATATACAGGAAACTTGCTAGTACTGTATACCTTCTGGAGTGTGGTGACTAGAGTGGCTTCAATCTAGGTTATCACACGATAATAGTTAGATCCCGATCCCACTGATGAGTAGGATCACTCTTGGGAGATATTTTTCACTTTACAATTAGCTAACCTATTAGATCTCTACAAAAGTGTTAATAGGGCTACGCCTCTGCGGAAACGAGGTTTATTTTAATTAGGTCCGTGTGAGAGCATGGGAAACCTCCCTCGGAGTACCAACACTCACCTGCCTGAACGGTTAGCGAATTTTTAAGGTGTTAAGGATCATATCTAGTTCTCCTTTTAAGATTTGAAGGAGAATTCGAGGAAACAGTGGGAGCCATCCAGATTAGATAAACTAATAACCAATCTAATCTTGCAAGAGCGCACATTGGGTGTTTCTTTTCTCTCTCTCCAGGTAGAAACCAATTCATGCCTTAATCAAGATAATAAAATGATCGACTTGACCGAACCAGCTTGTTACACTGGTTTAGGAAACATCGGTTCGGCTCCAACTTGTGACAACTGTCATGAGTACGAGAAAGGGAAAGATGACTATTCTCCGCCGAAAGACGCGACCGGGACGTTGGGACATCTGGCTTGAATTCTGGGGGCAGATGCTATTTGGATTTATCCGTCCACCTCTCCGAAGGTACCAAGTTGATGTATGGCACCGTATATCGGAGGTTTGGACGGATGCAGCCGTTGTAGCAGACTTCGTCAGATTTCCCCTCGTTTATGAGGGGGTTTTGATTGTGGGGATACTCTTCCCTGCAGGCGCAAGCCCCTGCAGTTAATTACGTTACCGCATCGCGAAAACCACTTTCTCCTGCTCCAAAAGTTCATTTCATGTCGTGCGTGTTTGTTTTAATTTTTTTTTGTTGCCCATGAATTGTATACGGAGAATAATTTATGTCGTCGCCCATAGGGCGTGGATTTGTCCAAATCTGTATATTTTTAGATTTGGGTTTGGGTTGATTTAAGGATCGTTGATCTGTTTTGAGATCAAGATCGACTTAAATATATACGAGCAATTGCGGGCTCGATTGGTTTTTTGTGAAGGATACGTTAGTCCAATTTGAGATTAAGATCCACTTAACAGAGCTTTAGGATCATTTTTGTTTCAGATCCAAAAAAGAGCATTTGGGCTCTATTGTTTTAGTTTGAGAACGTTTCGGTCCATTCTCGCCATTTTGGAGGCGAAGTTCTAGTTTGAGAATGTCTCGGTCCGTTGATCGCCATTTTGGAGGTGAGATTTTAGTTTGAGGACATCTCGGTCCGTTGATCACCATTTTGGAGGTGATATTTTAGTTTGAGGATGTCTCAGTCCGTTGTTGCCATTTTGGAGGCAACGGTTAGTTTAAGGACGTTTCGGTCCGTTGATCACCATTTTGGAGGCGAAGTTCTAGTTTGAGAACTTCTCGGTCCGTTGACGACTTACGCGCACGTGTATTTGTTACGTGGCAAAGTGAATGGTGTTGATATGGAATTTGCCCAATTTGAGGCACGATTTTGATTTGAGGTGTGCACGTCAATTTGGAAGTGCACCAAAGAGTTGTTGGTTGTCGGGACCCACCACATCTCTGAAGACGTTGATGAATTACAACGACATATATCAGAGGTTTGGAGAGATACACCCTTAAACCAAATCTCGTATTTGAGGGAAAAGATCATGGTGGATCATCTAAGAATCATTAGTCATTTTTTAGACTAATATTATCTTAGGAGATATGGGATGAATATCATTTTAGATATCATCAATTGAAAGATCATTAGTCATGTTTGGGACTAAGATCAATTTGGGGAATTATGAGCACAGAGGGGCTCGGTTGATTGAAAATCGAAGAGGTTTTGACTTTGGAAGAACTTAGCCAATTTGGGCGTGGTCTGGGTCTCCATGATTACCCAATAGTGCTAATCACTGAGACATACAATACTCACGTGCATTTCACGTGAGCACTAGATTGGTGTTCAACACTAGAGTTCTGTGGCACTCACGTGGCACACGTGAGACACTCAAATATGGGCACTGCCTATTTATTTCCCTTTTTCATATAAGTGCTAAGCACTTGATTCTTGTGGCGCTCACGTGTGCAATATGTGAGGCACCACAAAAATGGGTGCTACCAATATGGCTAGAGTTCTCGTGCAAAGCACGTGGCTGTCTCTCCTTTTTTTATTGGGGTGCTTCAACATTCACGTGGGAAACACGTGAGGCGGTTTCAGTTGTTCTCTTCATTCATTTGAAGCATTCATGTGGGAAACACGTGAGGCTTCAGGATAGTGCTAAGCACTAATTCTGGTTTTGAATATTTTGGATCATCATCACTGTTTTTCTTTTTTAATGGAAGAACTATGTTCTTTATATATATAGGGTTAAACCCTAATTTTGGAGGAATTAAATTCATATATGTTCTCGTTCTTCTTTTCTCCTCTTTTTATATATATATAACTCAATTCTTTTTCCCTAAGTTTTGAATTTGCAGAGCAGAATCCCCCCGATGAGAATTAAATTCTCAACTTATCGAGAGATTTGCTTCTGCAAATCTCAACCAGAGGAAGAAATAATTTCTTGTATGAAGGGTTAAACCCTTAGAGAGGTAAAAGAAAGAATATGATCTCTGAGTTTTGTTTTCCTTTTACTTAGGGTTTCAATGAAACAAGTCTTCTTCTGTGAGAATTAAATTCTCTGTTTCTTTTTTAAGCTTTTCTTTCTTCTTCTCTTTTTTTAAAAGCTTCTGAGGTTGTTCCCCTGTTTACTCTCTATATCTGAGACTTGAAGTCTTTGGTCCTTTATATAGTAGAGGAAAATTTGTTAATTAGTCTGAAAGAAATCTCTCATTGAGAGATTCCAATTGATTTGGGGAATTTTGCCCACCATTGGATCTTTGATCTAAGAGTTTCTGTTTTACAGAACATATTTTTCTTCTTTTTAACAAGATTGGGGAAATATTTTCCCATATGTAGAATCTTATTCTGTAAAATAGTGATTTTTTAACCATCATTAGATTTTTAATCCAAGGGTGCTCAATTTAACATAGCACAATCTTTCTTTGTTTAAAAAGATATGGAAAATATTTTCCATCTCATGGGATGTTTGATTCACCAACTTTCTGTTTAATAGAAAATATCCCTGCTTAATACAATTTAATTCTATGCTTAATCACCATTGGATCTTTGATCCAATGATTCCTTGTTGAGTGAGGTTTATTTAGTTTGTCAACTGTTTAATTGCAGCGCCTATATGATTCGTATATAGGCACTTACGTGTTTAACACGTGAGGCTTATTTAACCAATAGTTTGATTGCAACACCTATATGCTTTGCATATAGGTGCTCATGTGTTTAACATGTAATGCTTATTAAGCCTATTAGTTGTTTGATTTGCAGCACCTATGTGGATTGTATATAGGCGCTTACGTGTTTAACAAGTGAGGGTTATTAAGCCTGTTTGCGGCGCCTATATGCTTTTGCACATAGATGCCCACGTGTTTAACACGTGAGGCTTATTAAGCCTGTTTGTGGCGCCTATATGCTTTTGCATATATATGCCCACATGTTTAACACGTGAAACTTGAACAGTAGGGAATTTTCACTCTTCCCTTTTTTATAAGGGAACAAATGCCCCCCATCGTTGCTCTCACGTGGCTTGCCCGTGAGTACAACGCTGTCTACCTTTACAATCGTTGGATTGCCTAGGGAACGGGGAGATGAACCGCTCCCCCATCACGTCTTATAAATGAGAGGGCTTGGCTCTTGAAAGGGCTACTGTTTCTTCATCTTGTTCCTTGGTCTTCTCTTGAGAATTTAATTCTCCTTTCAGAGCTTAGTTCTCTGCCCATTGAAATTTCAGAGTTAAACTCGGTCAGAAAGAACTTTTTTAGGTAAAGATCTTGAATGACATTTTTCTCTTAGGAACAAGAAACCCTTTTCTTTAATTCTTTTTTCTGGATTTTAAATCCACCGTAAGAGTTCTGCTCTCTTCTAGAACCGATCTCTTAGAGATCCAAAAAGACATAATATTTTGTGTAGTAAATTCTAATGTCTTCGAAGATCGGGCGTTTCTCCTCTGATCTTTGGAATTTTAATTCCATTTCTTCGTTTCCCATCATGGGGGGTTTCTGGAATTTAATTCTATTACTTAAAAGGAACTTGATTCCTCATCAAAGAGCTTAGCTCTGAAAGATCAAGAGGGCCTTTTGGGAATTTTATTCCCTGGTGTTCTTGAGCATATTTTCATTATAGGGTTTTACCCTTATTTTCACAAATTTGAATTTATTGGGTATTTTAACAGAACTCATTTTTCTTTGAGGATGCCAAGAGTTGTTTAAACTCCAGTGTTTATTTAATGAGAATCCTTTTTGATTCTCGCAATGATTATCTCGTCTCATCATTGGTGAGCTGTCATATTGATTTGGTGGGGACCATTGATTTTGAAGCCAGCGGTCCCTTGAAACAAACATCATGTCTCCTCTTTTTATTTATTTTATTTTATATCATTTTATTTATTATTATTATTATTATTATTATTATTATTATTATTATTTTAATGGGTTTTTCCTTTCCCTTTATTTCAGGAACGATGATATCATTTCCCAACTTTCCTTACACTCGCTCAAAAGTTGCTTTTCCGCAATCGCCATCGGACGAGAAAGTTATGGCGGTGATTAAGGTACATGACAAGGACATACGAGTCTTCTCTTGTTGGGGACGTGGTACGGTCATATCATCAGGGGCCGCCATAGCATTACTTGTGAAGTGCCGACAGAACCCATCCGCCCAATATCATTGATGGAACGCCCACGGACTGCTTATGCGGTGGAGGTGACTAACTGGACTCCCACAGGACGACTCGAGCCGTCAATGACCGGGATACCCAACCAACCCCTGGTGGCCATTGATATTCTGGGGCGCCGATTATGTCAGGGTGAAGCTCGACCCAGGGGCAGGTTTATAAGGTAGGCGTTACCCCCCGCCACCCAGTGGGCTACCTTCCTTGGGCTCGATACATTCTCTCCGCCCAACGCGCATGTCTACAGAAGGTTGGATTGTACCAAGCAGTGTATGAGTCGTTATTCTATTATCATGCCTCTGATATCTGGAGGGTTAAAGGTTTCTTAAACCAATGGAATCTTCCCACAAACACATTCTTGCTAGGGGATCGTGAGGTCTCAATTTCACTGGAAGAGTTTCGTGAAATTTCAGGGTTGCCGATCAGGGAAGAGCATTACAAAAAGTTACTGCCTCCTGATGAGTACGTGTTTTCTATGGTGCCCGCTATACTTGACAGCCTGACAACTGAGAACGCCGTTCGTCATAAGTACCCGAGTCTAATCAAGGCCCTGGGCGTTTTTGAAAAACTGTTCTTGACATCGGAAGGGCAAGGTGTCACCTTGGATGCTTTTATTGTTTGCTTTCTTCACGAAAATTGAAGACCCTTTTGGATTCGGGCTGAGGAAACTGCCGGCTAAAGAGCAAGACATGTCGCAGTTTTATATTCCAAACTCATCGGCCATAGCTTTCGATGCGATTGCGTCCCCTGGCATGGACGAAGAAACTTTCTTTATCAGCTTTATCAGTCTCTGGCTCAGCTGGTTTGCCATGCTGATGCATCGACGTTTCATGAGAGCCTCTGTCTTTTACCCTGCTCACCGCATATCTGAAGGGGCGCGATTAGCTATTGGTGTTGTGTGATTATCGCATTTATATCATAGGTTAAGCATTGCCGCTAATACTTCGAGCCCGGGTGCGGATACCGTGAATTTCTCCCTCCACTACTTCACGTCGTGGATCGAGATGCACGTGTTAGGAGTGTTCGCTGCGCACCGGCGGCCAGATTTTTATGATTCATATACCTTCCCGCAGATCATGAGGTTGGTTGATGCTTCTGCTCCTGATCCGACCCAGCTAGGGGCTCTCCGCATACTGCTCAATCCATATTCGAATGAAGGCGGAATGGTTTTTAGCAATCGAGTCCTCTCTGCTCCAGTAGGGCCCGTTCAGCAATTATTTGATTTATCAAAGAATGGGGTTCCAGCTTTAAAACAAAAAAAGGTCATGCACCTATACTCAATCAGGCCAGGGTATCGGGTGTTCCGCCGGAATAATAATGCCCTCTTTATACGATATAGTCCACACCGCTTTGCCCAGCAGTTGGGCTATAACCAGGGCATTCCTCTCGAGGCATTTTTAGTTGAGCATGCCCTCTCCTTGAAGGTTACTCATGATGTCATTCACCATTTCATGCGGTTAAACACTGGCTCCCTCTTCATGATCCCGGAACCCGACTATCTTTCGAGACCTGTGGGGTCCTTCAAGGGCTGGTATCACCGTCGGGTCAGCCCCGTCATTGCAGAAGAGAGACGGGTGCTTTTCGAGTGTAAAACTCCCATTCTAGCTCAGGTCACTGCCCCATTGCGACCGCGGTTGGTGGTTCGCCCTACCCTAGGGATAGAGGTTTGGTGCTTATCCCTAAAGCCGCAGAAGTGGAATCATCCCCTCGCACTGCTGGTATGACGGTGAGTACCAGAGCCGAGGTAAAGGATTTTGATAAAGCACCAGCGATAGTGTCACCAAAGGGTGATACCGAAGGCGAAGTTAGGCAGCATCGTGCCAAAGCATCAAAGAGGAGGAAGCGCTCCTCCGCTAGCGTTAGCACAGACTCCGAAAGGAGAAAGAAATTGGTCGCCGACCTACTCGACATTTTGCTTGAATCCGAGCCCTTTACTCAGGACGAGCCGATATCTATGCAGGAGATGGACGACGGTCTTCTCTTTCCTGTTTCGTCTGCCGAGAAGGCCGCGCAGTTGACCGAGGCTTTAAGACGCTCACGAGATGACAAAACGTGCGCCCCCTGAAGAAAGCCTTGCCCCCCCCCATTGTATTCTATGACGTTGACCCATTATTACGTAGGGTACCCATAGGTCCACTGTCAATGGAAGAAGAATGGGCTCTCAAACAGCCCATCTCGGTTATTTCTAAAGATGAGCTTGCACTAAAGACGGGCAGTCATTTACTTGCGATTGAAACCCGGTGAGCACATTTAATCAGAAAAGAACAACGGCTCGAAAAAGCCATACTTCTGACTTCCTAGCGTATTGGTATGCGTATTTTTCATGTCCTTCTTTTGGAGAGTAATTTGTATTACTTTTACGTCTCCTTATCTTTAAAAACACTTTGCAAGGACTTCTACAGTGGAGGTAGATTTGAGCCCAAATCGAGCCATAGCTGCGGATTCTACGGATATCTCCCATGACGCACCGAAGGGTGTAGAGGAGATTACTGAAGCTACTATCCCCGCTGTAGGGTTTCCGGTGATGGCTTCTATCCTTTCAGCGTCTACTCTTCCAGTAGGGGTGGTTTTGCCGGCTATAGATCCTATGGATATCTCTAATGATGCACTGAAGGGTGTAGAAGAGATTGCTGAAACTGTTATCTCCGCCTTGGGGCCTTCAGCGGCGGCTTTTGTCCTTCTATTGGAGACTGCCATGCCAGCAAATATCCTCAATGATACACCTGAGGGTATAGAGGAGTCCACCGAAACTGCCATCCCTCCAGTTCAGGGCGGGCGAAGTATCGAAGGTAATCTTATATACATACACATTTTGTTTAACGACCCCTCTGTTATCTGAAATTTTTCTTCCCTCAGAATTGCGGGAGCTGGCGGCTTCCATCGTGGATCATTCCCCAAGGAAAACCTTCCAGCGATTGCTTGACATGGCGGCCCCACAAGCGATACCTCCACAAAGCATAGTGCTCTCTTCTGGCCAAGGTCGGTATTCTTTTGCCCTTTTTGTTTTATATTTTTATAATGATGTTGATATGCCCTCCATTTTAAACCATAGTTCTGAAAGCCAACGATGAAGTCGAGATTCTTGATGGACCTGGGGTTCTCTCAATCCCGCCTTGCATGACTGTGGGTAAGTGATGTTTTATCTTTGGCATCATTTTGTTTACTTTATATTTGGAAAAACAACTGACCGCACATATATCTTCATAGCTTTGCCAGCCCTGGACCCATTAGAGTCTTAGATCTTTATGCCACCAGGCCCTTACGCCCGACGCGTATCTGAAAGGATAGCAAAACAGAGCGTTCACTCCCTGGCAGCTCTCATTGAAGATCTTTGCGTTGGTACTTCTGTCGCAGCCGAAGAATTCGCTGCTGAAGCCAATGCTTCCTTATCTGTTCTTGCCACTTATCATGATGAAGCATTGGTGCATGCCTGGATTGAGTACCATCACCAAGTGGAGGCCTGCCTACATGGGCTTGAGTGCGTATGCCTTCCTTCTGATATTTTATTTGTAAAAGCGAGCCTGCGAGGATGGATCGAACGATGTGCAGCCAATCTCCAGTCATGCGAGAGGCTTAACTGGAAGTTTTCGGTGAGGGAGTTGGCTTCAAATGCTTTGGGGGAACTTCTGGCTCAGCCCACTGCCAAGACCACCCGTGTGTACGAAATTAGGCGAGTGCTTCAAGAAGCCATTACAGAGGTGGTGGCTCTTGACAAAGCCGTTATTTTTACACGTGAGATGGTTGAAGCACACAAGGCCGCCGAGAAAGAGCTTGAGAGTCAGTTTGCTTCATACCAGAATCAACAGACCCAGGCAGGGACTCGTCTTGCGGCACTGATAGAGCTCGAAGCCGAAGTCCAGCGGAAGAACGACGAACTTGCTGGCTTATTGAACCGTCCGTCGACTTAGAAATTTTTGTCGCTGTATATTCTCCCTTTTTTGTATTCATTCATAAATAAGAGTATCTTGTATTCATTTTGATTCATGAATAAAAGACATATTTCATTTCCTACTAGCGCTTCTCTTTCCTTTGCTGTCTTGACCTGGCATAAAGTAGTTTATGTACTCATTGCAGAGTTTGTAGTTTATTCACTTATTTCGGAGTCTCTAGTTTATGAACTCATTTCGCAGCTTGTAGTTTATTTACTCATTCCAGAATTTCTAGTTTATGGACTCATTTCGGAGTTTGTTTAGTTTATCTCCCTTGGTTTTATAGGCAAACTTGTCCTAACGTCATAAATAACCCCTGCTCTTTGCGACAGAGGTCCATTAGGTTTTTTGGTTCTAGGGTTTTTAGTATGTGGTACCATCACGTTGGCTGATGCATTCCCCGATATGCAGTCTTTACGTTGCTGTTCGAGTAGCCCCACGACTGTCGTGTCTCTGATCCCTTCGGGGGCTGGACAAGACGTCTTCAAGTAATCTTCGTAAGCAGTTTCACCGTTGGAAGAGCAAGCGTTAGGAATTTTGCCATGCCGCTTTTTACTTGAGGTTAGGCTCAGTTTGGGAGCCCCGATGAGTCATAACCACTCTGCACTGGTCTGGGATGATCTCCGATAGTCTTTCGGGTTTTATTTGAGTTACCGTCAAGACCCTAAAACTAGGAGTTTTGCCTTCGCTTCCTTTTGTTTTGGCTATTTTTGAGCCTTTGTTGACATTGCGTCTGCTGTAACGAGAAGAATGTCGGGATAGTCTTTAGGTTGTTTTGTGAACCGTCAAGACTTGGAGCTAGGAATTTTGTCGTGGCTCCATTTTGTTTTGACCCTGGGGTCTTTATTGACGTTGCGTCTGCAACCTACTGGAGTGGGAGGGAACACCGTTATTGACATTGTGTCTGTTGTAATGAGACGAACGTCGGGATAGTCTTTAGATTGTTTTGTGCACCGTCAAGACTTGGAGCTAAGAATTTTGCCATGGCTCCGTTTTGTTTTGACCCTGGAGTCTTTGTTGACGTCGCATCTACATCCTACTGAAGTGAGAGGGAACGCCGTTGCTGACATCGCGTCTGCTGTAACGAGACGAATGTTGGGATAGGTTTTAGGTTGTTTTGTGAACCGTCAAGACTTGGAGCTAGGAATTTTTCCATGGCTCCGTTTTGTTTCGACCTTGGGGTCTTTGTTGACGTTGCATCTACATCCTGCTGGAGTGAGAAGGAACGTCGAACTGATTTCTCGATTGTGGTTGTCACCATCGAGATCTGGTTCTCCCTTTGACGGAGCTTGGTGGGAAAATATAGTTTCTTTTTTCATTTGTGCCCATAGATTGTATACACGGGTCGGTGTAGACTCACCTGCAGGGCAAAAGTTTCATCATTTTTTTATTTCTTTCCGCGATGCTCTACCATTTCAGTTTTTTATATCGCGAAAGTGGCGATTGTTCAATCATTTCGGCTTTTTATCACGGTACCCAATCATTTCAGCTATGTATATTTTTTATTTTTACTTGTTGTTTTTTTGCGAGTTACCCAAACATTTCGGCTATTTCATATGCATATATTTTGCTCGCTGATTTTTATTGCGAGTTGCCCCATCATTTCGGCTATTTTATATGCATATATTCTTGCTTGCTGATCTTTTGTTGTGAATATGGACCTCAAGATCCGGTACCAATCTTGGCATCAACATCGCTACTACTGGGATATTGCCAGGAGCGAATCATCATTTTCCTCGAGAGGACTTGGGGTTTAATACCTGTTTAGGTATCAGTATCGCTACAACTGGAATGTTGCCAGGAGCGAATCATCATTTGCCTCTGTCGACATGAACAAAGATGGCTCAGTAAATAGGGTTAGGATCCAATCGACTAATACTTTTAGATTTTATGAGCCGTAAGGGTCTCATAGAGTTATTTCTCCCTACGAGTCATGAGGATCTCATAGGCGTATTTTCTCCTTAGGAGTCATGCGGATTCCTAAGTGTGTGTTCTCTTATAAGTCATAAGGATCTTATAAGATTATTTTCTTCTTATAAGTCGAGAGGACTTATAAGTTTCGTTAACAATATGAGGACATTCCTTGTCATTGGTGGAACTTGGTGGGGGAATCGTTTATTTATGCCCGTGGATTGTATACAAGGGACAATATTAGACCGTATGTAGGGCAACTTGTGGAATATGATGTCTTAAGAACAGTTCCAGGTCCCTGTAGCTTAAGACTTTCAAATTCTATGAGCCGTGAGGGTCTCATAGAGGAAGTTCTCCTTAAGAGTCGAGAGGATCTCATAAGTGAAAATTTTACGAGATTGCGCCCATTTCGGGTTTTCAGAAGCTCGCCGGTAGCCCTGCTATTTTTTACTCACGGCGCCCTTCGGGTTTTCATCCGTGCCCATCTTGCTTATGGACATACCATTTTTTTAGACAACGAGATTGCGCTCTTTAGGGTTTTCACAAGCTCACCGGTAGCCCTGCTATTTTTACTTACAGCGCCCTTTCAGGTTTTCATCCATGCCCATTTTGCTTGCGGACATACCATTTTTTTATCAGTTTGCCAATGGGACTTAGGTTGCAGTCTTCGCCGCTGGTGCTTTGATTGAAATATATATCCCAAGAGAAGATATCGCCGTATTTGGGGCGATACGCCATGTTTGAGGCAGAGAACTAGTTTAGGGATATTTTGGTCCATTGTCAGTTTAAGGACGTAGTGGTCCATTATCACCATTTTTTGGGTGAAGCTTTAGTTTAAGGACATTACTGTCCGTTGTTAGTTTAGGGACATCTCGGTCCATTATCACCGTTTTTGGGGTGAAGCTTTAGTTTGAGGACATTACGGTCCGTTGTCGCCATGTTTGGGGCGAAGTTTTTCTGAATACCACTTAGAGTTTTGACTCAGGAAGATAGCGAGCGAACACGAGCGTCGTCATCTATCATTGACATAAGTCTTGACTCGTCAAGTGTGGTATTTATTGAGGAATCGGCTGTTTATTGGCCGGAAAGGTCTTTTACCATGCATATCCAAGAGCAAATAGGCCCCGCCTTGGTAGACCTTGTCTATGATGTATGGGCTTTCATAGTTTGGCCCAAATTTCCCTCATTTTGCACAATTGGGGATCATAGGTCTTTTAACGATTAGCACGAGTTCGCCTTGGCGGAATGTTCTTGGCCTAGTCAGTTTTTCGTATAAGCGCGTCATCCTTGCCTAGTAAGCTTCTAGATTTTGTTGCGCCATGAGGCAAGTTTCATCGAGGGCGTCAAGCTCCTCAAGCCGAAGATAGGTATTTTCGTCATCTGTTAGCTCGTATCAAACCGCTACTCGGAGAGAAGGGGGTTCTATTTCCAAAGGGAGTACCGCTTCAGAGCCGAATACCAACACGTATGGTGTTGTATTCGTGGCCGTTTTGAACGACGTTCGGTATGCCCAGAGAGATTTGTACAGTCTCTCATGCCAGTCCTTTTTTTTTGTTTCTGGACACCATTTTCTTTATAATCTTGGTCAAGGTCTTGTTGAAAGCTTCAGTTAGACCGTTGGCTCGGGGATTATAGACAAAGGAGTATCTCCAGTCTATTTTATGTTGTTCTACGAAGCGACTGATTTTATAGCGCCTATAGGCTGGTCCAATATCCGAGATTATCCATCGCAGAGTGTCAAACCAGTAGATGACATGTGTCTTAATGAAATGGAGAATATTCTCCGTCTTCAGTTCCCTTAGTGGTATTGCTTCTGCCCACTTAGAAAAGTAATCAGTCGTGGCCAGTATGAACCGGTGTCCCTTGAATGATGCTGGTTCGATGGGGCCAATTATATCGGTTTCCCACATTTCGAACGACCAGCTGGCTACTGTTGGGTGTAGCGGATTTGGATATTGGTGGATGAAGTCCCCGTGAATTTGGCACGAGTGACACTACTTCACATATTCGAGGCAGTCCTGAACCATTGTGAGCCAATAATAGCCCATCCTTTTGATCTTCAGCTTCATCTTTGGCCCGGCCTGATGAGAACCGCGGAGTCCGTCGTGAGTTTCTTGGACGACTCTTTTTGATTCTTTTGGTCTCAAGCATCTCAACCACAAACAGTCGAATGATCTCTTATATAGAGTATCAATGATGAAAGCGAAAGATAGAGCCCGTTTCATGAGCTGATATCTTAACGACGCGTTTTCGGGCGTTCGATAGGATTTGAAGTAATCTATGAAGACTTCCCTCCAATCCTTGACCTTTTCTTTATCTTTTATTTGGAGGACCGCTTGTTTGGTCGTTTCTTTCCTTCAGATGGCTCAATTGAATCCTCTGAAGGTATTTCTGCTGGCGCGAGAACCCGGCGGTTTTGCACAACGATCCTTACATCATCGAGGTTTTCGTCAGCCAACTCCTTAGCAAGCTTGGCTAACGCATCCGCTTTGCTATTTTCTGCATGCGGTATGCTCTCCAGGATGTAGGAGGGGATTTGCATCAGCAGTTGCTGCACTCTCCTGCCATATTCTATCAACTCTGGTTTGCACGTCTGATGGTCGCCATTTACTTAGCTAATAATCAGCTGGAATTCTCCATATATGAGGAGGTATTTGATTCCTATATCGACAGCGATCTCAAGACCCGCTACTAAAGCTTCATATTCATCCTCGTTGTTTGTCCTTGGCTCTATTAAGGAAAGGGCGAAACACATTATTCCTCATTGCGGAGTCACGAAGATGAGGCCCACCCTGGCTTTGATTATAGGAGCGTTATGCTTTCGCTTCTTCATGGAAGATGCCCCCATCGAAGTATAGTTCTCATTGGACATTATTTTCTTCCTTCTCCACTTCAATTGTATCGAAGGTGTGTTCATTTGGCAATTCACAATTTATGAGAGAATCGGCTGGTATCGGATGCTCAGCGAGAAAGTCAGCGATGGCCTGACCTTTCACTACCTTGAGGGGTCGATACGTTATCGAGAACTCCATCAAGATGAGGGCCCATTTGGATAACATTCCTTTTAGTATGGCTCTTGACATCATATATTTGAGAGGATCCACCTTTGATATGAGATAGACCTCATGTGCCAAGGCACAGTGCCGGAGCTTCGTTATCGTGAAGATCAGTGCTAGACAGTGCTTTTTGATGGAGTAGTAGTTGTTTTCTGCCCCCAGGAGAACCCGACTCAAATAGAAGAGAGCTCTCTCCTTCCCTTGGTCGTTCTCATGCGCCTAAAGAACCTTCCAGGGCTGTTGTGTACAGGATGAGGGGCTTTCCCTTAACCAGAGCGGTCAACACCGACGGATTTTGTAGGTATTTCTTAATCTCGTCCAGTGCGTTTTGGAATTTGTAATCCCAGATGAATGGGGTCCCCTTCTTCATCAGGTGACTGTAGGGACGGTATTTTCCGGAGAGGTTGGTTATGAACCACCAGATATATGCGAGCTTTCCTTGGAGAGACCGCAGTTGTTTGAGAATTCTTTGTGTGTGCATTTCCATAATCGCCTTGATCTTTGATAGGTCTATTTCGATGCCTCAGTGTCATATGATGAATCCCAGGAATTTTCCTGAGGAGACTCCAAACGCGCATTTCTGAGGATTCATCTTTAGATTGTATTTCTGAAGACGCTGGAACACTATGTTCAGATGTTCCCAGTGCTCCTCGTACAATTTACTTTTCACCACAAGGTCTTCAACGTGGCATTCGATAACCTCATGTATGAGATAATCGAAGATCTTCATCATGGCCCTCTGGTAGGTAGCACCAGCGTTCTTCAGACCTAAGCGTGTCACCTTATAGCAAAATATACCAAACGGAGTCCAAAAAGCAGTAAGCTTTTGGTCTTCAGGATGCATTTTTATTTGGTTGTATCTTGAGGATCCATCCATGAAGGAGAAGACCTCATAGGTAGACGTGTTATCGATCAATAGCTCGATAACAGGCACTAGGAAGTCATCCTTCGGGCAAGCTTTGTTAAGGTCCCGAAAGCCCACGCAGATACGTACTGTCCCATTTTTCTTCATCACTGGAATAATGTTGGCAATCCAGTCGGGATACTGAAATTATTGGATGAAGCCGGAGTCAATTAGTCTCTTGACTTAGGCATTGATACTCATCTCGAGTTCGAGCCGCATTCTTCTTGGCGCCTGTTTAATTGGCTTAACGTCCGGCGATATAACCAGTTTTTGCACCGCTATCTCTGGATCTAGTCCCGGCATCTCAGAATAGTTCCACGCAAAGCAGTCTTTATATTGCATGAGTACATTTTTTAAAGTAGCTACCTGCTTTTTAGATAGCAGCTCACTGACGAACATTGGCCTTGGATCATTTTCCGTCCCCAAGTTAATTTTCCTTAGATTGTCCGTTGTGGTGTGTATCCCATCCTCCAGTTCTTTTGGCGCCGGTGGAAACTCTGAGATCACCTCCTCCTCCTCCTCATTTACGAAGCACTTGAAAAAGTCATCCCTATTTTCGTGCTCTCCCTCCTTTGAGAGTATTATCATGTGGCAGGTATGAGTTCGTTTCCAAGCCCGGTGTTGATCTGGCCCTACTCTCACGATATAGGTTGCTTTTGGCTCATGATTTCACGGTGGGGTTACCCTCCAGCTGTCGGATAGAGCGAACCTGCCTTGTTGATACCGGTCTTCGACCCAGTCTTTGAAGGTGAAGCAGTCTTCAAGAGGATGTCATATTGCTCGATGGTAGGAGCAATAATCCGGGCGATGGACCTCATCTATCTGTTCAGGGTACTGAGGCTCCGGGAGCGTCATCATTTGATGCTTAATGACATGGTTGAATATTTTTCTTATCTTTTCTTGGGGGAAAGAGTATTCCCGTCCCATCTTCTTTATAAAAGACGGGTTCCAGCTGACTTTTTCTTGATTGCGTGGCTTTTTGGATCCACTTTGCTATTTCTGAGCGTCATTCTCATTCTTCACTTTGTTACTACCCCTGTTTCGGGCTTTTCCTTTGTCGCAAGAACGTACAGCGGGCTAAGGGTGAAAGGCATCGCAATTTTCCTTTTCCGCAGACTGCTGAGTGAGACGCTGAGTCCTGGCCTTTTCGTAAATTGCCATTTTGCAGTTGTGGCCATCCCGAACCTTTTGACCTACTTCTCTTATTAGCTTGTCAACTTGTTCTTCGAACGACGGACTTGACGCTCTTACAGTAGGATTTTGCTCCATTCGAACGCCGCAGCTATCTGGAAAAGCATTTCTTTCCACACAGGAACTATTTATGGCGTGGCAACCATGGAATCGCTCCCGTTTCTTAGACCGAACATATCCGAGCCCAATTGTTTCCATCTTCCCGTTGGGCAATCATTGCTGAGTTCCGGGGACGTCCCAGATCTTATTGTAGAACTGGGCTTGTCGATCGGTTTGTTTGAAGGGTACGCCTTGGCATCTTAACAGCCTTTTCAATCCCTCTGCGTAATATCTAGGCAAACAAATTTGTTGAAGCCTGTCAAGTGCAAACTCGGCACCATCTTAGACTTCTTTTTCCACTTTGGTCTCCATAGATTGATAGAAGAGGTTCGCATTTTCACCTCTTCGCTTGGGAGGAACGTAGAAAGTTTGCAGCTCTTGTACGCTGTATGTATCAAGCGTATCAAGTTCTTTATAATGCCATAGCGGAACCATGGTGATTTTTAAACTCTGATCGGCTCCAGTAATGGTTTATGCTGACAGGCGAGTGGAGAACAGGATGTTGACCTCGTCTTCAGAGTCATTGCCAAAGACCAAAACAGGATTAAATGGTCCGGGCCTGTTGTACTGGGGTTTCCCCGAGTAGACTATTCCTCATCTTCCTCGGTGTCACTCCCAAAGACCGGGATGGTGGCGACAGCTTTTTGTTTATTCTCCGGCTTATGACATCTTTCCATGTCTTTGAAGTCCGGTAGGAAGTACTTTGCGTCTTAGTATTTTCGGACTTCATTTATGGTGAATGGATTTAGCTCCCCCGTAACGGTGTACTCGAGGCCATCTTTGAAATACTTCATACACTGGCGTTGTGTAGAAAGGATGACGTTGTACTCGTGTAACCAAGGCCGGCCGAGCAGGGCGTTGTAGCAAGTCTTGGCGTCAATGACATAAAATTTGATGTCGGTGATGAGCAGCCCAAAGCGTAGTGTCAATATTACGGACCCAAGCGTCCGTGACAACTGCGAGTCGAACCCGGAGATGGTAATCTTGTCCCGAGCTAGATGCTGAATGTTCATGCAGATCTCCTTCAGCACCTTTACGTTGAGAAGGTTGACAGAGGACCCGTTGTCGACCAGGATCTTCCCTATCTTGATGTCATGGCAATACCTGGTAACATATAGAGGACGGTTGTGCTCGCATGTTCCGAGGAGAAGATCTTCATCGCCGAATGTGATGTCAGCTGTATGAACCTCCACCAGCTCGTCCTTCATTTTTTCTTCTGTAAGGAAAGCTTAGAACTGATTGGGCTCATATAATGCTCTGATCAGTGAATCTCTTGCTTCTTTAGACAGGAGGAGAGCATCCAGTATGCTCGGTTGTGAGGGTATCTTCCTCAAATGTGCCAGGACATTATAATCCACCTTATTTTTCTTAGGAAAGTCTTTCGCTGCGAGCTCTTTGATGACTCTATCATCGAGAACGATTTCCTCAGGGATTTTTTCCTTTCCCTTGTCACTTTTTCTCGAACCTTTGTTTGTAGGCCCGAGATTCTTTTCAGGCAACATACGGTTACGCAACTGAATGTTCTTACAGTTCTTCTCCTCTTCTTCTTTTCCGAAGGTGGATATTTTGAAGAGAGGGCCGAGGATCATTTCTTCCTTAGAATCTCTCCCAAATATAAGAACTTGAGATTTTCCTTTTGTCGAACTGGTATCAACCATATAACAATTGTCAGCCGTTCTTGCACGCTTGTCTGTCACGCTTCTTTGCTATCGATGGGTTTTGCACCTCATCCGCTTGAAGTGTTGTTGGTGAGCAATATATCCTTGCCACCACTTCTTGAAGGCATCGCACTCTTCGGTGGGGTGTGTGACCCTCCGATGGTATAAGCAGTAGTTCAGATGTACATCCGTTTCGTCAAGGCATGTGATCCCGGGAGTATTTTCCATGAGAGGGGGCAGCTTCATTCCAATTGACAGGGGTTTGACAAACCGCTTCTCTGCCTTGATCCTGCTCTTGTTTGTAGCAGGTGTGCTTTGGCTTGGTTGGAGTGCTTTACGACTCATCCTTACCGCAGCTTTTCCAGCCTCACGCTGACGCTTGGCCTTTTCGTATATGGTCGTTTCACGTTCTTGGACAGCTTTGCTCTTTTGAAAGGCTTCGTTTAGCAGCCTGTCAATTGGGTCTTCTGGCAATTCCGGGGATTTTAACGCCGATCCTGCCCCCAGTTCTTCTGCATTGTTTTCTAATGCTGAGGGAGCTTCTTTGCTATTTGATGACAGGTGAGAGACCATGTGGCAACTTACTACATAGTCTTGGGTTCTTCCTGCTGAGTGATGTTCCTCATCATCGTCGCTATCTTCGTTCTCATGTATATGGTTGAGAAACTCTTCGAGGGTGACTGTGGTTCCCTCCTTCTGGTTGTACTCCTCCAGCGCGTCGATGTACTTTTATAGGTCCGTGCGCTTGTCGTCAGGCTGCGCGGGATTCTTGGTCTTCTTCTTTCCCTTCAAAGACATTGAAGGCTTGACCTGGGTGTTTTGCCTATCGTTAGCAGTTTTCATTGTAGGACGCGGTTTCAGCATCCCCTCAACGATCTCAGGCTCCATCGGGCTTTTCCACCTGATCGCCGGACATGCTTGAAAATCCTTCAGCATTCTTTTGGTTTTAGCTGAAAGGAAAACTTTCCACGGAGCTTCTTCCACAAATGAGCATGATGCCCCCAACATATCCACCTTTTTAGGAGCGTGCCTCTGTGGCGGGTTCACCCTCCAATTCACGGAAAGCGCAAATTTCCCCCGTTGATACTGGTCCTCAATCTAATTTTTTAAGACGTAGCAATCTTCAATCGGGTGGCTCACCATTATGTGATAGGAGCAGTAGTAGGGGTTGTTAACATCACCGGGCCGTGGTGGATGTTTTGGGTCTGGCAGAGTGATGAGTTTGTTTCGCACTGCCAATTCGAACAATCTCCTCGTTTTATCATGGGGAAACGAGTAAGTACGTCCTAGCTTCTCTTCCAGGGATTGGCGCGGGCACGCGTTATTTTGGTGAGCAACCGGTTTCGGGTCACTCGGTTGTTGTTGAGTATTGGCAACAAAGGCCACTTTCCCTTTACCCTTTGCATTCCGAGGGTCCATTTTTGAAGATGAAGGCCCGTGGCCTATCTGGTCCATTTGGGCTAACTTGTCGATCAGAGCCTGGAAGGTGGTCGGCTTAAAGAACGTCATAAACTGGGACATAGTCGCCTGAGGATCTAGAGTCTTATGAACATGCCTACGGCCGAAGCTTCTTCGATGCGTTGTTCGCATTTTGACCATAGGTTCCGCCACCGGATTATGTATTGAACCCAGGTCTCTCCCGGCTTTACCCTGGCGTTGATTAACGCCGTGATCGGGGTGCGCTCACTTGCGCTGGCGAACCGCTGCGTGAATAGCAATTCCATTTCCACAAATATTTTGACGGAGTCATTTGGGAGCTTTGAATATCATTCAAACGCCGTTTCTGACAGGCTGCCAACGAACTGGCGAAGCAGCAATTTGTCGTCGCCTCTAGTATTTTCGCATAAAGCTCTGAACTGAGCGACGTGCTGATGCGGGTTGACTGCTCCTTTGTACACATGGAATTTAGGGATCGTATATCCCGGCAGGTATTTGATTTGATTATACCAGCCTGGGTACAGTCTCCCGGTTCAGACGACTTGGCCAGCCGCTTCACTTGCCTGATGAGCTCGTATTTGTTGAGCTACGTAATCATCAAGGGCAGCTTTGGAGATCGTTTCCTTCCTGACTGTTGATAAAGCTGGAAGAGGGTTTGACGTTTCCCTTTTGTCGTCCTCGATAATTATCAGCGGGTCTTCAGCTGGAGGTTCTGGCTGGATCATCATTCCAACCATGTCTTGGAACAGGAGCGCCATCTGTTTTATATTAGCAGCCTGTTCCATGACCTCATTATCCTTTCTTTCCATTACCCTTCGCAGGAACACTATATCGGTCTCCTGCTCCTGGAACTGTTCAGACGCCGCTTCCGGGCTTTCTTTCTGCCTGGTGAGTGCTTCCATTTTCGTCAGAATCTCCTGGTGCACTTGTTGCTGCTCCTGAGCTTTTGTCAACGACTGAGTTTGCGGCCGATGACCCACGGAAGCACGGCTTTCCTCTTTTTCGGAGGCCATGTAAACCGTGTGCACGATCATGCCCCCGACTTGGGGCTTTTGGATCCATCACCTTTGGGATTTGCCGCCGGTGGTGGGAGATTCTCCGGCCTTCTCTTTTTGTGGGACGTCGAAGTTGAAAGAGCCATTGTAACAGGCGCCTGTGTGAAAGAAGTCCCTTGCTGTATAGTGGAGGGATGATTTTCCTTTTTTCGAACCTTCATTTTCTCTGGTTGACAAGAGTAGTTCTTGTTGATCACGGAATCTTGGACTTTCCGCCAAACCCTGTGGATTTGGGAGGACAGCCGCCGAGGGGGCTGCTCTGCCTTTGCCTGCGTCATATTTTCAGCAGGAAGTGGAGATTCTTCAACACCGTTGTTGGAGTGTTCTTTCACACCCTCCTAAGCAGATTAAAGTTATTCCCGGTTGGAACAGCAGCGTCAATCTCCACCATTGAAGCTAATGGGGTGAATCCGGAGGGGGATTTGCCCCCGGCTCTTCTCACTCGGCGCCAGTGGAAACATCGAGCGTGTCTTGCATATGGGACCACCTCATTTGTGGAAGCGGCTCCGTCGTGCCCCCTGCTTTGGTTAGGGGTTGCTGCTGCTGCCAGCCTGTCGAAGACCGACGTCCGTTGAGAGGGAATGGCCAATCTTTCGAATGCCGACTTTCTGGTAAGGGAAGCTCTTTTGATGAATTCGCCGGTAGCAGGAGTTGGCAGGATTATCCATTTTTGGATAGCCCCTTCTGGTATCACGAGCCCCTTTAAGGGACCACTTGAGCTTTGGCACAGCCTGTTAAAGACTGAGGTGGCCGACTTAGATGACCCGTTAAGAAGGGCCGTGGTGGTTCGAAGACCGACTTCTTGGGAGCTTCCTGTGGTGGCACTAGGGCGCTGAATCTTGCTGGGGAGAGCATGGTCCTGAAGAACAATCCAGTGGTGGCTTGAGTCACCTGCCCCGCCGGCATTGAAAAAATGGAGGCCGCATTGGGCCCGTAAGTCACTCCTCCAGTCGGGGCGGAGCGGGAGTTGTTGTTGCAGTTGGTGCAGTTGGAAGCCATTGATGTTCACTTCTTCTTTCTGCACAGGAGCAAGACACCAAATCTTAGTACCTCGAATATAAAGGAAACCATAGCAAACAGCGATTTTGTTCGCGAACACGACACATGAAGTGTGGAGTGGAAAGACGAAAAGGTCCCATCGGGTGTGCCAGAATCTATTCTCCGCCGAAAGACGTGATCGGGACGTTAGGACGACCATCCTGAATTCTGGGGGCTGATGCTATTTGGATTTATCCGTCCACCTCTTCGAAGATGCCAAGTTGATTTATGGCACCGTATATCAGAGGTTTGGACGGATCCGGCCGTTATAGCAGACTTCGTCAGATTCCCCCTCATTTATAATGGGTTTTTTATTCTGGGGACGCTCTTCCCTGCAGGCGCAAGCGCCTGCAGTTAATTACATTACCGCATCGCGATAACCACTTTCTTCTGCTCCAGAAGTTCACTTCGTGTCGTGTGTGTTTGTTTTATTTTTTTGGTTGCCCGTGAATTGTATACGGAGACTAATTTATATCGTTGCCCGTAGGACGTGAATTAGTTAAAATCAGTATATTTTTAGATTTGGGTTTGGGTTGATTTAAGGATCGTTGATCTATTTTGAGATCAAGATCGACTTAAATATATACGAGCAATTAGGGGCTCGATAGGTTTTTTGTTAATGATACGTTAGTCCAATTTGAGACTAAGATCCACTTAACAGGGCTTTAGGATCATTTTTGTTTCAGATCCAACAAAAGAGCATTTGGGCTCTATTATTTTAGTTTGAGGACGTTTCGGTCCGTTATCGCCACTTTGGAGGCGAAGTTCTAGTTTGAGGACGTCTCAGTCCGTTAATCACCATTTTGAAGATGAGATTTTAGTTTGAGAACATCTCGGTCCGTTGATCACCATTTTGGAGGTGAGATTTTAGTTTAAGGACGTCTCGGTCCGTTGTTGCCATTTTGGAAGCAATGGTTAGTTTAAGGATGTTTCGGTCTGTTGATCACCATTTCGGAAGCGAAGTTATAATTTGAGGACGTCTCGGTCCGTTGACGACTTGCGCACACGTGTATTCTTTACGTGGCGAAGTGAACAGTGTTGATATGGAATATGCCCAATTTGAGGCATGATTTTGATTTGAGCTGTGCACGTCAATTTGGAAGTGCACCAAAGAGTTGTTGGTTGTCGGGACCCACCACCTTTCTAAAAACGTTGAAGAATTACATCGACATATATCAGAGGTATGGAGAGATGCCCAAATCCCGTATTTGAGAGAAAAGATCATGGTGGATCATCGAAGAATCATTAGTCATTTTTTTAGACTAATATTATCTTAGGAGATATGGGATGAATATCATTTTGGATATCATCAGTTGAAAGATCATTAGTCATGTTTGGGACTAAGATCAATTTGGGGAATGATGAGAACAGAGGGGCTCGGTTGATTGGAAATCGAAGAGGTTTTGACTTTGGAAGAACTTAGCCAATTTGGGCTAGGTCTGGGTCTCCATGATTACCCAACAGTGCTAAGCACTGAGACATACAATGCTCACGTGCATTTCACATGATCCAGTGTTAAACACTAGAGTTCTGTGGTGCTCACGTGACACAGTGAGGCCCTCAAATATGGGCACTGCCCATTTATTTCCCCATTTTTATATAAATGTTGAGCACTTGATTCATGTGGCGCTCACGTGTGGAACACGTGAGGCACCACAAATATGGGCGCTACCCATATGGCTAGAGTTCTTGTGCAAAGCACATGGCTGTCTCTCATTTTTTATTGGGGTGCTTCAACATTCACGTGGGAAACACATGAGGCAGTTTCAGTTGTTCTCTTCTTTCATTTGAAGCATTCACATGGGAAACACGTGAGGCTTCAGGATAGTGCTAAGCATTAATTCTGGTTTTGATGATTTTGGATCATCATCACTGTTTTTCTTTTTTAATGGAAGAACTAAGTTCTTTATATATATAGGGTTAAACCATAATTTTTGGAGGAATTAAATTCCTATATGTTCTCATTCTTCTTTTCTCATCTTTTTTTTATATATAACTCAATTCTTTTCCCTTAAGTTTTGAATCTGCAGAGCAGAATCCCCTCGATGAGAATTAAATTCTCAACTTATCGGGAGATTTGCTTCTGCAAATCTCAACCAGAGGAAGAACTAAGTTCTTGCATTAAGGGTTAAACCCTTAGAGAGGAAAAAGAGAGACAATATGATTTGTTAGTTTTGTTTTCTTTTTACCTAGGATTTCAATTAAACAAGTCTTCTTCTGTGAGAATTAAATTCTCTATTTCTTTTTGAAGTTTTTCTTTCTTCTTCTCTTTTTCTTAAAAGCTCCTGAGGGGGTTCCTCTGTTTACTCTCTATATCTAAGATTTGAAGTCTTTGGTCCTTTATATAGTAGAGGCAAATTTGTTAATTAGTCTGGAGGAAATCTCTCATTAAGAGATTCCAATTGATTTGGGGAATTTTGCCCACCATTGTATTTTTGATCCAAGGGTTTCTGTTTTACAGAATATATTTTTCTTGTTTTAACAAGATTGGGGAAATATTTTCCCATATGTAAAATCTTATTCTGTAAAATAATGATTGTTTAACCATCATTGGATTTTTAATCCAAGGGTGCTCGGTTTAACAGAGCACAATCTTTCTTTGTTTAGAAAGATATGGAAAATATTTTCCATCTCATGAGATCTTTGATCCACCAACTTTCTGTTTAACAGAAAATATCCCTTCTTAATGGAATTTAATTCTATGCTTAATCACCAATAGATCTTTGATCCAATGTTCCTTGTTGAGTGAGGTTTATTTAGTTTGTCAACTGTTTGATTGCAGTGCCTATATGCTTCGCATATAGGCGCTCACCTGTTTAACACGTGAGGCTTATTTAGCCTATAGTTTGATTGCTGCACCTATATGCTTTTCATATAGGCGCTCACGTGTTTAACACGTGAGGTTTATTAAACCTGTCGGTTGTTTGATTTGCAGCGCCTATATGCATTGTGTATAGCCTCTCACGTGTTTAACACGTGAAGATTATTAAGCCTGTTTGCGGCGATGTTTCCCCAATAAAAGAGCAAAGCTCTATTCAAAATTTGAAAGGCAGCGCCAAGAGTTAAAAACTCTGAAGCAGCGCCTCACGTGCCTCGCACGAGGGCGCCGACGCCAGAACTAAAATCTCTTTGTTTAACAGAGCCATTTGATTAAAGATCCAACGGAGATGATAAATCATTAAAATAAGGAATTAAATTCTGTTAAGGAAATATTCCTCAAATTTTTCTAAATAAGAAAGATTACTCTCTTTAAAACAAAGTACCGTTGGATTAAAAAATCCAATGGTGATTAAAAATCACCTATATACAGAAAAATTCTGTATGGGAAAATATTTTCCTGATCTTATTCAAAATAAAAAAAATATCTTCTGTAAAACAGAAGTCCTTGGATCAAAGATCCAACGGTGGATAAAATCCCCAAATCAATCGGGATCTCTCAACGAGAGATTTCTTTAACTAAATCAACGAACTAGCCTCTACTATAAAAAGAACCCAAGACTTCAAGTCTTGTACAGAGGAATCCCCCCATAAACTTCAAACTTAAAAAAAAGCAAGCAAGAAGAAAGCTCTAAGAGTGAAGAAAGGAGAATACCTCTCTTCGAGGTAAATAAAGTAATAGAGATCAAAGCATCTCATCTGCATATCCAAGGATTTAACCCTTATAAAATAACTAGGTTCTTTCTCTGGATCTGAGATCCATAAGACAAGTCTCCCACAAATGAGAATTTAATTCTCACAGGGGTGAACTTGTTCTTGGGGATCAAAGATCCAGAAAAGAACAGAGAATTGAACACTTCAGAACAGAATATACGAAGAAAACCCAGCGCCGAGCACCTCATGTGCCCTTCACGTGGGCGCTGCTCAATAAAGAGTGCTTAGCGCTCAATGGTTGATGCTCAGCGCCATGCGCCTCACGTGTCCCTCACGTGGGCGCTGTGATGGCTATAGTGCCCTCTAGTCAATTATTGGATCGCAGGCACGTGATTGCAATGATTGAGGAAGGACCTATGCTGGTAGAACAGTCTTACTCGAGATGATAGTATGCTATCTGGTCTATCTTTATCATCATGTACATACTTCAGGTGACATTACAGATCAATATTACATGTTGATAGATCCCATAGGATTCTTGCTTGACTGCTAGCAATGGTAGTACAGTTTGGATTTATTTGTACATTTGATATTGTGGGGAGAGCGTCCGACATATGGACTATTGTCACTGCCCGTTTGTATATTATTTGTTTGGGGCACGACCGGGTTGAGGTCGATGTCACCGTTGTACATATTCTTTTCTTTTCTGTACTAGGATTACCCCGCGGTGGAATGCACGGTTAGCCGGGTTCTAGAGGGCAACGGGCCTGTATTTCATGGCGTTAAGAAGGAGGGGGCCTCACTCTATAATTGGCAGGCTATTCGCCGCACTCGCAGGGGGTACAGGTTGACCCAAGAAGGGGTGCTCAAGTTACCGGGTTCCGTAAAGTGCCGGGTGGCCCATTCACATTGATGAAGGGGGTTGCCTTACTTCTGGTTTTGGCGGGTGACATTCCGCACTCGTAGGGGTCTAGGTTTTCATTGCACAGGCTATTCACATGACCGGGGGAACATCGGGTTTCACTTGCGGCTCAAAGGAAACCCGGGGCTTCCAGATTATATGTATTGTTCTGTGATGCTTATCGTTTATCTGTGATGTTGCATTTATCATTCCTAGAGCGATTATTATATATTGTTATATATATACTAGTAGATGTTGTATATGTTTTACACCCGCGCTAGTCCAGCCCCCGCTCTGTCGTTAGTTAAGTAACCTAACGGGTGATGACGGGGCTCAGTGGCGAATGCGGATGGCATATACGTACATCATATTTTCGCCCTTTTCTGATATGATTAATTGATGGGACTGCATTGATTCTGATCAATGCAAGGAAAACATACATATTCGATGTTGTTGGAACAATTTTCAAAAGCTGTTATTACAAGGGCGTTTTCTTTTGTTTTGCACAGCGGTATTCGGTTATGAATATCCAGCACCTCATTCGATGAGGCAAGAGCCGAGATCCCTTCACCGGGAGTGACCTCTTGGGCAGAAGTTTGCGTCATGGTAATAACTTCACTATAGTCGATTAATTTTTTGCTTTGCATTATGGTATTCAGTTTGGAATATCCTGCACCTCATTCCACGAGGAAAGAGCCGAGATCCCTTCACCGGGTGTGACCTCTTTAGCAAAGGTTTTCGCCACTATATATTTGTAAAAAGCTATCCGGTTCCTTCAATGATATCAAGTTTATTATATTAAAGGTTTTTCGCCAAAAACCATTCGTAGCCCTCCGTCATTTCAGACAGGTAGCACTTAATATTCATGCTTTGTTTGTTGACCTTCGTCAAGGCATAGTGTACGATAGCTGTTTGTTACTTTTCTGTTGCATAGATAGATGCGTTGGTTTGGGGCAGTCGTACAGCCTTGTTGACCTTCGTCAAGGACAAGTATGGGTGGGTTCAAATTAACCTGGACAATGACGGGTAGAACTTGACATGTGACTTATGATTTGTTGACCTTCGTCAGGTCATAAGAGCATGGGGTAAAAATCACATCGAGAGTTTCAAACATACAGGAAACTTTCCAGGCATGCGCATACCTTCTGGAGTGTGATAACATCAGTGGATTCCATCAAGTTATCATGCGATGATAGTTGGATCCCGATTTCCACTGATGAGTTGGTTTACTCCTCGGGTGATTTTAGATGATCCCGACTAATTCTTCTTTCAGATTTGGAGGAGAATTTGAGGATACAGTGGGAGACATCCTGATTAAATAAAGTGATTAACCATTCTGATCTAGGTTAGAGTGCACGCTATGTGTTTCTTTTCTCTCTCTTTGGCAGCGACAATGGCCCGACCCTAGACTAGAACTCATAAACCAAGTTAACCGAACCTTCTTAAAACACACTGGCTTTTCGATTGTCAGAGTTGCATACTTCATTGCCACTCCTGCTTTTACCCTTTACTTTTCTCTGGAACATTCTGTATCACTACAAAGATCAGCATTTATTAGATATGACCATCGTATAGTTACATACGAACTCGAAGAAACTTGTTTCAGATTCGAGAATGGTTTCCGGTTCTGGAGAAATTGAATAGGACTATTCAGTTGTCTTTTTCTTTTACCTTCTCTCAGGTTGTGAGGGCTCCTAGGATTAAGAGAGGTTACACCTATTACGCTTATTGGATAACCTTCTTTCAAACTATAGGCAGGTGCCAAAAGGTGGGGAAGGAAGAAAACCAATTAGCCTAAGTGTGGTGTACAGAAGGTAATAAGTAAAGACAAATAAAGGGATTAGAAAGAGAGCAAAGTAAATTGCGACAGCTATCATTCATGACGAAACCGCGTATATCATCGCCACTCCTACTTCACCTTTGAATTTCTCCAGAACACCCTGTATCACTACGAAGATCCACATTTATTGGATAATCCATCGTATAGTTACATACGAATTCGAAGGAACTTATTCCAGTTCGAGAATGGATCCTGGTTCAGGAGAAATAGAATAAGGATTATTCAGTTGTCTTTTATCTTTACCTTCTCTCAGGTTGCAAGTGCTCCTATGATTAGGAGAGTACACTTATTACGCTTATTGGATAGTCTTCTTCTAAACCATAGGCTGGTGTCGAACGGTAGGGAAGGAAGAAAACCATTTAGCCTAAGCGTGGTGTACATAAGGTAATGAGTAAAGACAAATAAAGGGATTTGGAGAGATGACAAGGAAAATATACGATCACAGTCATGAATCTGGATAATGGAAGAGGCATTACTAGGAATACCCGGCTACCCCTTCGAAACATTTTCATGTTTCAGTTTCACCGTGAGTTGTTAATTGAAAACTGATTTCCCAATTAGATTCTTATTCCAGGGTATGTATTTACCAGGTTTGATTCTCACATTTGTATGGTATTACAGATGATGAGTGGGAGTAAGATATTGGGAATTAGGTGATTATATCCTCATTATATCGGAATTCGTTGTAATTGGTGATATTTGAGGAAAATCACCTGGGCTTTTGCTGGACGGAAAATATTTGGTTTTGAATATCCGTAGTTATGCACCAGTTTCAAACTGATATATCTGTACGTTCATTTTATAAAGTGAGATATAATTTTTTGAAATTATGTCTGTGACATTTACCTATATCGGTTGATGGTTAGGTAAGGAGTATTCAACAACGGTGTAATTCTTCTTAACCATACTACAGTTTTCAACCTACGACGTACAGGGTTTGAGTTATTGAACTCAGAGGACTTATACAAAGTATTGTATATTGTCCAATGTCCATTAGGACAAAGGGGTTGGTACTCGTACTATATTCTGTTTACTTGTGACTTCTTTAGTTTTTAGACAAGTATTTCGTAGAAATACAAGGTCTAAGTTTTGAGAAGTTATAGGTACAAGAATAAAGTAGAGAACCATGTGTTGCAAGTATCGGGATTCTTCAAGGTGATCGAAAATGTAGATACTTGTGTTTGGTATTCAGTTGATAGTAATGGTTTTGAGAACTTGCTTCTCTTTCAGGTTACTCATATCTGGATGCACTCCTAGTTGAGTAATGTTGATCGGCCTCTCTCCATTTAGTTGACATGTACTGGAGACAATTGCATGATTTGAATCTAGTTCCAATTAAATTAGTGCCTTTATTTCTATATTGTATATAGAATGGTCCATAACTTAACGATATTAAGGTATATGGAATTGTCCGGCTTATGATTGAAACCAGACTCTGGATAAACTCAAGGCACGTTTCAATAATGACTGTTTTTGGGTTATCCCGGGCTATGTCGAAGGATAACTTTCTACCATTTGGAAGATCAATAGTGATATTGTTCTTGACTCGTCATAGTTTTAGCAAAATGGACTTTTTCAGAAAACAGTAGTGGGAGTATGGTAGAACTGGAAGTGATTCCAGAACCACAAATGATTACTGAAAATTTAATAGAATCTAAAGATTCAATCGGGTTTGACATTCCATTAGCCACTCTACGGATATGGTGGGTAACCTCAGGCACCTGAGAGGTACTTCGGTATTCTCAAAGACGGTAACAGGGAGGTTCTTGTTTACCCAGACTTGACATTACTGTTGTTCTAGACTATGAAACATGGCAGGAGGATGAGTATAGCGTCGTTCTAAACTAGATTTAGAGGTGCACGTGTATATGACTCTGCCAGAGGGTTGTTGTAGTCAGTGGGAGCAGTAGAAGCATAGTGGACAAGTAGCTTATGTTTATTTATAGACTAAAGCAGATATGGTGGAGATAGATCATCTATTTTTGATGTGACAGTCATAGGTTTTGACTTCTTCAGAATAGGAGATGGATCTATTAAGAAGGTAGTAGGGTGTGATGTCCTGGTATTTGAATGACATGCACTTTATGGGAAGTGAAATTCCTACACTACGATCGGTTATACCGTGGATGTCACACAATGGTTTCTCCATATAGGATATAGATATTATATCAAACATTCTGGTTACTAGATCTATGGTTTTAGATCTAGATTTTGGTAGTTTCCCAATCTGGGTACTTTGACACTATTCTAAAGGTGTTTTAGAATGGACGACTCCTGACATGGTGGTGTACCTGCAGGTGATGGAGTTACCCTCTCTAAAGGTGTCTTACAGACTAAAAGGGAGAAGGATGTGAATGATTGGCATATCACTTGGTTAGGAAATTGAGTCAATCATGAGATGTCAAGTACCACACCAGATATTGTTTTTGCACTAGTTGCAATAAGTTTATATATTAATCCAATCCTGGAGAAACGTTCGGAAGCAGTTTATGAACATAAGTGGATGTTCTAGGGATTTGATAACGGCAGCCTTCTTCGGGGGACGGTTATCATTCCAGGCTTCCAAGGTGACCTGGATGACAGAGTGACTGTCAGAGTTATAGTTTTCCCTCTTAACGAGGGGCAGTAGTTTGTACAGGTTGTCCAAGCGGATACTGAGGGAGTCATGGTGCAGGATACTGATTAAATTCAGTGGACAATACAGTCTAAGAAGTTTGCTGGATTTGGAGTTCATTTGTGAACTGGTTCCCATCAGATATCCAGACATATTCTAAGACTGGTATTGCTCATTTCGGGAGATGGTTTTCTCCGCGAACTTGATATAAAGAGAGACATAGAAAGAAACATTGGAACGGATCCACTCACTGAGGCTATTTCTCGAACGCAATAGTTTTACAAACGAGCTTTGTGAAACTGATTAGTAGAGAAGTTGGGTGTTTGGTATCACATGGACTGTGAGTATGCAACACCGCAATAATTAGCCTTAAGTGCAAGTGGGAGATTGTTGGCTATGGTGCCCTCAAGTCAATTATTGGATCGCAGGCACGTGATTGCAATGATTGAGGGAGGACCTATACCGGTAGAACAATCTTACTCGAGATGATAGTATGCTATCTGGTTTGTCTTTATCATCATGTACATACTTCATGTGACATTACAGATCACTATTACATGTTGATAGAGCCTATAGGATTCTTTCTTAACTGCCAGCAGTATGATGGCGATCATATGCGTGGGAGCTGGGTAGTCTATAGGCACATCCTTAAATGTCCCTAGTCGTGGAAGTTTCAATACTCCAAAGTAGGCTAGTGTATACTTATCGAGACCCCGACGAGGGGCGGTGGCGGGTCTCACAAGCCATTGGTGTTAGTTTGTTCACCTAAGATGTATACAGGTGCTCGTTGGGTTATGAGTACACCGGACAGACTCGCCGGGAACATGCTAGTTGGTATTATACCTATTTTCAGATAGCAGTTCCTTGGTGACATATGTACAGGTTGGTCTATCGACCTAAAATCGTTATTTGTCTCGTATGAGTTCCCACTATGCTTTGATTACTACCCTACCACGGCTCAAAGGAGTCGTGCAAACAGGTTTTAGTTGGGTACAATCCCGAGCCACATGGAGGTAGTGAGCGGATCGTCAGGCGATTCGTCTCTCTCAGTATTGGGGGTTGATGTCGCGGTGTGCACGAGTGGCCATCTCCAGAAATCCTTAGCCAAGGTAGTCAAGAATTACTGATTCGGATCAATAGTTTCTCAGGTGGTGATGGGCTTCATACCGACACTAAATGTCGCGTTATTAGGGGTCTGACTTTATCCACCCCTAGACTCTATATGCGATACTCATAGGAGAACGGACTGAAGTGTACGGATATTGTCACTGTCAGGCTCAGTAGGGGTTTCAGGATGAGTTTGCTCGTCGGCCTCCCTTTCGCTCAATACTTGGTTAGCCGTTAAGTACAGCTAGTACCGCTGACGTGCTTGTGGTTAAACCCACTGCCAGCATATTGATGAGTCTTTAGAGTCCCACACGGAGGGTTTCCCTGCTTCGGGCAAAACTTTGTAGAGGCCGTATGGTTTTACGGTAGGGTTCGATCACATACGTTTACTTGTGCACAGATGATGTTTTGACGGATAATACTAGTGGGCTTTTGTTTAAGCCGGATCCTAGTATTATATTGTTAGATTATTTTCGTCTCATTGTATTCGTATTCTTCGGAATACGGATGCGGGTATGTATATACAGTTGAGGGGTATTCTTGTAATTTATTACAAGATTACTTTTAGAAGAGTACACCTCATCATGGTTTAGGCCTTTTTTGATTAAAAGGTTATTGAGGTGTGGGATGAGGTGTTTATTGCATTTTTGGTGGCATGGCTAATTAGTGACCCATGGTTACTATTCTAGCATGCTTAGAGTTTTTGTTTGTTGTGAGATTATATTGACTTGAGATATTTTGTGTTGACTAAGATATTTTGGAGACATGGACATTTATTTGATAGCTCCATTATTTCTTATCACACTCACAGAACAAATAAAAACACAAGCCATTATTCATTTCTTTTTCTCTCACTTGAGTTGCTCTCAACACCTCATTCTCATGGCATCTTCTTCTTCCTTTAGCTCCACCCAAACCCTCTCATGAGTTGAGAATCCTTGGGTTTCTTGAGAAAAATTAATCCTTCATCACTCTCTACTTCATCTACGGTATCTAGAATAGCTATCTAGGTGCCTTAGTTGCCGCGGATATGAGGTTGGAGCTCGTTGCATAGACTCTCGGGTGGATCATCTTCGATGGAGGAAGACCGGAGATCAAGCTTGATCAAGGAAGCCCCTAGGAGATTGGGATGATGGTTGAAGGCCGAAGGATACGGATCTATTCGGTATAACCATTCTAACTCCTTTGCATGTTTTGTTATCTAGGGCTTATGGCTAGATCTGGGTAATTGGTTATTGTAACGCCAAGTTTTATAAATTTTTGTTCTACATTTGGTCACGGATTGATGGCCGGGGCGCTGCCGTAACCCAACACGCTGTTCAATAAAGAGTGCTTAGCACTCAATGGTTGGCGCTTAGCGCCAAGCGCCTCACGTGTTCCTCACGTGGGTGCTGCTCAATAAAGAGTGCTTAGCCTCAATGGTTAGCGCTCAGCGCCGATCGCCTCACGTGTCCCTTATGTGGGCGCTGCCTAATAAAGAGTGCTTAGCACTCAATGTTTAGCGCTCAGCGCCGAGTGCCTCACGTGCTCTGCACGTGGGCGCCATTAAGAGTGTTTAACGCTCCATAAAAAAAGAGAGGGGAAATTAAAGTAAAGTATGAGCATAAAAATCCATATAAATGCTCAGTATTTTTTGCACAGAAAAGGGACTGAGTCCAAGCAAGTGTTCAACACTTTATTCAAATGAGACGGCAAAGACTGAGTGGGCTGAGCCAAAGTTGACCAAATCCCTAATTCAGATCAACCGAGCCCATGTGCTCATCATTTTTCAAATTGGTCTTAGTCCCAAATATGACTAATGACCTTCCGACGGATATTCATCCCACATCTCTCTTCAACCTGGAAATTGGTTCAAGGGTACATCTCCTCACACCTCTGATATATGCCGTTGTAATTCTTCAACGTCTTCAGAGAGGTGGCGAGTCCTGACAACCAATAACTCTTTGGTGCACTCCCAAACCAATGGGCACATCCCAATACGAACCGCAACGTCCTTAAACTAACAATGGACCGTAACGTCCTAAAACTAAAACAATCGAGCCCAAATGCTCTTTTGTCAGATCTGAATGATCCTAAAACCCCGTTAAGTAGATCTTAGTCTAAAATTGGACTAATGTATTCTTAACAATCATTTAAGTGATCTTAATCCCGAACGAGATTAACGAACCTTAAATCAAACCAAACCCAAATCTAAGAATATACGGATTTGGACTAATCCACGCCCTACGGGCGACAACATAAATTAGTCTCCTTATACAATCCACGGGAAACCAAAAAAAAAAACAAGCACACACGACACGAAGTGACTTTCTGGAGCCGGAGAAAGTGGTTATCGCTACACAATAACGTAATTAACTGCTGGGGCTTGCGCAGGGAAGGGCGTCCCCATAATCAAAAACCCCTCGCAAATGAGGGAGAATCTGACGAAGTCTGCTACAACGGCCGCATCTGTCCAAACCATCAATACACGGTGCCATAAATCAACTTGGAATCTTTGGAGAGGTGGATGGATAAAACCAAATAGCATCTGCCCCCAAATTCAGGCAAGACGAACGGTCCGTCTCCCGTTTTCGACGGTGAACAGATTCTGGCATGCCCGGTGGGACCTTTTCCTTTTTCCACTCCATACTTCGTGTGTCGTGTTCGCGAACAAATCACGATTTAATATGGTTTCCCTTGGATTCAAGGTACTAAGATTTGGAACAGGTGACCCAGGCCACCACTGGACTATTTTTTGGGACCTTGATCCCGCCCGCAAGCTTCAGTGCCCCAGTGCCATCACAGGAAGCTCCGAAGAAGTCGGTCTTTGATCGACTTGCAACCACTACGGCCCCTCTCAACGGGTCGTCCAAGTCTGCCACCTCGGTCTTTGACAGACTGAGCCAAAGCTCCAGTGGGCCCGCAAAGAGGCTCGCGATACCTGAAGGGGTTATCCCGAAGCGGATAGCCAATCTAATTCTGGCAGATAAAGTCGTCGAAGGGGCTTCTCCTACTAAAGGATCGGTCTTTGCAAGATTGGTCATTCCAACTACTGCTTCCGGCAAAGTCATCAAGACTGCTTCCCCTACCAAAAGATCGGCCTTCGAAAGATTGACCATCCACTCTCAACGGACGTCATTCTTCAATAGGCTGGCACCAACAATAGTCTTTCATCAGAGTAGGGGGCATGACGAAGTCACTTCTGCAACTGAGGCAATCCGGTCTGCAAGACATGCTCGACGTCGCCACTGGCGCCGAGTGAGGAAAGCTGGGGGCAACTCCCCCTCTGGACTTACTCCACCAGCTCCAATGCTGGAAATTGACGCTGTTGTTCCAACTAGGAACAGCTTTGGACCGCTAAAGAGAGTGTGCAAGAACTCCCCAACCACGGTGTTGAAAGAATCTCCGCCGCCTGTTAAAAACAAAACACAGGCAAAATCGGAACAGCCCTCTCAGCGGCTGTCCTCCAAAATCCACAGGGTCTGGCGAAGAGTCCAAGATGTTGGAGATAGTGCCCTCAGAGTCAATTATTGGATCACAGGTATGTGATTGCAATGATTGAGGGAGGACCTATTCCGGTAGGACAGTCTTACTCAAGATAATAGTATGCTATCTGGTTTACCTTTATCATCGTGTACTGCTTTAGGTGACCTTACAGGTCACTATTGCACGTTGATAGAGCCCCTAGGATTCTTGCTTGACTGCCAGCAGTATGAGGGCGATCATATACGTGGGAGCTGGTAGTCTATAAGCACATCCTTAAAAGGTCCCTAGTCGTGGGAGTTTCGAGACAGGGCATCGATACTCCAGAGTAGACTAGTGTATACAGTCGAGACCCCGACGAGGGGCGGTGGCCGGTCTCACAAGCCACTGGTGTCAGTTGGTTCACCTAAGATGTATACAGGTGCTCATTGGGTTATGAGTACACCGGACAGGACTCGCCGAGAACATGCTAGTTGGTCTTATACCTGACGTCAGATAGCAGTTTCCAGGTGACATGTGCACAGGTTAGTTCATCGACCTGAAATCGTCATTTGTCTCGTGTGAGTTCCCACTGTACTTTGATTACTGCCCTACCACGCTCAAAGGAGACGTGAAAACAGGTTTTAGTTGGGTACAGTCCCGAGCCACATGGAGGAAGTGAGCGGATCTTCAAGGGTTCGTCTCTCCCGGTATTGGGGGTGGGGTCGCGCTGTGTCTAGGAGAGCCCTTACACGAAGTCCTTGGCCAAGGCAGGAGATTTACTGGTAAGTATTCCAGTAGTATCTCAGGGTGTTCTGGGCTACACTCCGACACGACTTGTACCGCTTTTGGGGGTCTGACTTTTACCAACCCCCTAGGCCCGCCATGCGATGCTCATAGACGAACGGACCGGACTGTACGGATATTGTCACTGACAGGCTCAGCAGGGTGTCAGGATGAGTTCGCTCATCGACGTCCCTTTTGGTCAATACCTGGTATCCCGTTACGTATAGGCTAATACCTCTGACGTGCTAGTGGTTAAATCCACAATCAAAGTATTGACGAGTCTTTAGAGTCCCCCACAGACCAGTTTCTCAAGTTTCGGGCGAAACGCTGTAGAGGCCGTATGGAGATATAGCAGGGTTCGATCATGTACGTGTTGTATTGCACGGATCATGATCGGACGGTCAATACTAGCGGGCTTTGGGTTAAGCCGGATCCTAGTATTGGACAGTGTAGATTTGTCTCATTGCATTTGTATTCGGTCGGAATACAAATGCAGGTATGTATATACAGTAGCGGGGTTTTCCTGTAATTCATTACGGGATCAGTTTTCTGAAGTTGCCAGTTTGCTTTCCGTTTCGGCCATTTTCCTTTGTATCTTTCCTTGGCTGAAAATTGGTGGAGGAGGGCTTATTTGCAATTGTGCAAATTGGCATTGTGGAGGGTGGTCTTTGCATTTTGTTGTGTCATGATGGTTGCACCATCCCTTTACTTTCTTTTAGTCATCATGGCTTGACTTGTGGAGATATGATTGGTTGGTTGAGTGTTGGACTTTCCTTGTGATGATTTCTTCTTATGATCACATATCATTCCCTCTTGCATTATTGTCGCTCTCTCTCTCACTCTCCTCTCACTCTCTCCTTGAGCATGGCCGGCCACAACATGAGGGGGCTGTCCTAATTTTTTGTGGTGGGATTTTTGGTCTTTTGGCTTCACAAAAATCCCAAAGTTCCATCTCCAAAAAGGTTTAGTTTATTTCCTCCACCAGAAGGCAACTTCCTACAACCCCAATGAGACATAGCACCACACTTATTCTACAGCAAATCTTGGGCACATCAACTCGCCAACTTTGTGCCCGAGTTTCCTCGGTCCATAGGTAGGAGCCCGTAAAAGAAGCCGGCGAAGTGGTGCCCTTCCGGCGACGTGATGGAGACCGGAGATTCCGCGGGAAGATTGGGACGACGACGAGAAGACCGAAGGACACGGATCGCTCGATATATCTCTCTACCCGTTCTTTAGTTAGCTAGGATTAGATTAATGGCCCGATCCGGGATTTAAAGTGCGCGGTGGTGCCAGTTATAAAGTTTAAAGTAAATCATCGTTTCCGCATTCCGGCGTCGGATTAACGGCCGGGGCGCCGCCGTGCACTTACATAGCATCAGAGCCACGCCATTAATCTAGTCTAGCTTGGTCTAATGTGTTTACATTCTCGATCGAACAAAATTCCAAAACCCGCGTTTTCAAAGTATCAGTTCTCTGTCGAATTTTTTTTGGCTCCATAAATTTTTCAGGTTGTTGCAGAAACATGTGCAGGGAAGTCTAAGCAGTCTGGTAAAATTTGGTCGCATGAACCCATTATTCCACCGCGGAACCACGGCCAAACCTATGTTTGGGCCGCGGTTCCGCCACCATATTTACTGTTCAGTGCATCAAATTTTTCCAGAGGGTCTCTGTGTTGAAAATAGGGGTTTTGGTATATTCTTTTTGGGCCCAGAATTTCTTTATGTGCTACAGTAGTGCTTGGGGCCCACTTGGGTAAATTTGATCAATCGAATATTTTAAACATATTAGTTCACAGTATTTACATTATATCTGCGACCGTGAATGTCACTTGATCGGTAAATCCTGTCTAACTGCTATAGCCCGGTTAGACGGATTTGCGAACGTGACATTCACGTTGATGTTCTGTGTTGTGATGTGATGTTGCGGATTGGTCATGGGGGATAGCCTGGATACAATGCTAGTACAATTTGTTGTATTATGTACATTTGATATTGCGGGGCGAGCGTCCGACATGTGGACTGCCGTCACTGCCTGTTTGTATATTATTCTTTTGGGGCACGACCGGGGTGAGGTCGATGTACCCGTTGTATGTATATTTTACTTTCTGTACTAGGATTACCCCAAGGTGGGGTGCACGGATAGCCGGGTTCTAGAGGGCAACGGGCCCGCATCTCATGGCATTGAGACGGAGGGGGCCTCACTCTAGAATTGGCGGGCTATTCGCCGCACTCGTAGGGGGTACAGGTTGACCCAGGAGGGGTGCCCAAGTTACCGGATTCCGTGAAGTGCTGGGTGGTCCATTCATGTTGCTGAAGGGGGCTCCCTCGCTTCAGGTTTTGGCGGGTAACTTGTCGCGCCCGTAGGGGTCTAGGATTTCATTGCACAGGCTATCCACACGACCAGGGGAACGTCGGGTTTCAGTAGCGGCTCTATGAAACCCGGGGATCCCAAATATCTGTATTGTTCTGTGATGCTTATTACATTTCTGTGATGTTGCATTTTATCACGCCTTGAGCAAAATATTATATATTGATATATATACTAGTAGATGTTGTATATGTTTTGCATCCGCGCTAGTCCAGTCCCCGCTCTGTCGTTAGTTAAGTAACCTAACGGGTAATGACGGGACCCAGTGGCGAATGCGGATGGCATATACGTACATCATTATTTTCGTTCTTTATTGGTGTGATCAATTGATGGGACTGCGTTGATTCGGATCAATGCAAGCTAAACAAACCTATTATGATGTTGTTGGAACTTTTTTCCAAAAAGCTGTTATTGTAAGGACGTTCTCTTTTGTTTTGCATCGTGGTATTCAGTTGGAATATCCTGCTCCTCAGTCGACGAGGCAAGGGCCGAGATCCCTTCACCGGGAGTGACCCCTTGGACAGAAGTTTGCGTCAGGGCAATAACTTCACTATAGTCGTTTACTTTTGCTTTGCATAATGGTATTCAGTTGGAATATCCTGCACCTCATTCTACAGGGAAAGAGCCGAGATCCCTTCACCGGGAGTGACCTCTTTAAAAAAGGTTTTCGCCACTATATTTTTAAAAGCTATCCGGTTCCTTCAACGATATCAAGTTCATTATGTTAAAGGTTTTCGCCAGAAACCATTCGTAGCCCTCCGTCGTTTCATATGGATAGTCAATAAGTATTCAAGCTGTGTATGTTGGCCAAAGTCAAGGCACAGTGATTGGTAGCTATTGGGTATTCATATGCAGCATAGATAGATGCGTTGGTTTGGGACAGTCGTACTACTATTTTGGCCAAAGTTAAGGGTATGTACGGGTGGGTTCAAATTAACCTGGAAAATGACGGGTAGAACTTGACATGTGACTTATGATATGTTGGCCAAAGTCAAAGTCAAGGTCATAAGAGCATGGGGTAAAAATCACATCGGGAGTTTCTAAAGAAACTGAAACTTGCCAGATATGCGCATACCTTCTGGAGTGTGATAACGTGAGCAGATTCCGTCACATTATCATGCGATGATAGTTGGATCCCGATTCCCACGGATGAGTTGGTTTACTCCTCGGGTGATCCCGACTAATTCTTCTTTCAGGTTTGGAGGAGAATTTGACGGTACAGTGGGAGGTTTCCAGATTAGATAAATTGGTAACCATTCTGATCTAGGTTAGAGTGCACGCTGAGTGTTTCTTTTCTCTCTCTCTTTGGCAGCGACCATTGACCCGACCCTAAGACAATGACTCAGAGACCAATATTAACCGAACCTTCTTAAACAATGGCTTTTGGATTGTCAGAGTCGCAAACATCATTGCCACTCCTACTTTTACCCTTTTCTCCAGGACACCCCGTATTACTACGAACGTCCACTTCCATTGGACAAAACCATCGTATGGTTATATACGAACTCGAAGGAATTTATTCGAGGATGGTTTCCGGTTCTGGAGAAATCGAATAGGACTATTCAGTTGTCTTTTCCTCTTACCTTCTCTCAGGTTACGAGTACTCCTTGGTTTAGGAGATAGTACACCTATTACGCAAATTGGATAATCTTCTTCCAAACCATAGGCAAGTGCCGAACGGTGGGGAATGAAGAAAACCAATTATCATAACGATGGTGTACAGAAGGTATTAAGTAAAGACATGTCAAGGGATTAGTAAGAAGGCAAAGTAAATTGCGACTGCTATTCACGACCAAACCAAGTATTTCTTCGCCAATCCTAAATCACCTTTGTATTTCTCTAGAACACTCCGTATCACTACGAAGATCCACAGTTTATTGGATACTCCATCGTATGGTTATATACGAACTCGAAAGGAACTTGTTCCAGTTCGGGGATGGATTCTGGTTCAGAAGAAATAGGAATAAGGTTTATTCGGTTGTCTTTTATCTTCACCTTCTCTCTCCTTGCGAGTGCTCCTAAGATTAGGAAAGTACACCCATTACGCTTATTGGATAGTCTTCTTCCAAACCATAGGCTGGTGCTGAACGGTAGGGAAGGAAGAAAACCACTTAGCCTAAGAGGGTGTACAGAAGGTAATGACTAAAGACATATAAAAGGATTTGGAGAGATGGCAAAGAATTATACGGTTACAGTTGTGAATTTGGATAATGGAAAAGGCATTACTAGGAATACCGGGATACCCCATCGAAACATTTCAATGTTTCAGTTTCGCTGTGTACTGTTAAAGGAAAACTGATTTCCCAATCAGATCTTGCTCCAGGGTATGTATTTACCAGGTATGATTCTCACATTTGTATGATTTTACAGATGATGAGTGGGAGTAAGTTATTGGGAATTGGATGATCATCCTCATTATATCAGGATTCGTTGTAATCGGTGATATTTGAGGAAGTCACCTGGGTTGTTTGCCGGACGGCAAATATTTGGTTTTGAATATCCGCTGTTATGTACCAATTTCAAATTGATATATCTGTACGTCTATTTTTATAGAGTGAGATATACCTTTTTGAAATTATGTCTGTGACATTTACCTATATCAGTGGATGGTTAGGTAAGGAGCATTAAACAGCGGTGTAATTCTTCTTAACCATAAGTACAGTTTTCAACCTACGACACACAGGGAATGAGTTATTAGACTCAAAGGACTTGTACAGAGTATTGTATGTTGTTCAGCGTCCATTAGGACAGAGGGGTTCGTACTCGTACTATATTCAGTTTACTTATGACTTCTCTAGTTTTTAGACAGGTGTTTCGTGGAAACACAGGGTTCGAATTTGAGAAGTTATAGGTATTTGAATAAAGTAGAGAACCGGGTATTGCAAGTATCGGGATTCTTCAAAGTGATCGAAGATGTAGATACTTGTGTGTGGTATTCAGTTGATAGTAATGATTAAGAGAACTTGCTTCTCTTTCAGATTACTCAAATTGGAAGTGCTCCTAAGTTGAGTAATGCTGATCGGCCTCTTTCCATTTAGTTAACATGCACTGGAGACAGCTGCATGATTTGAATCTGGTTCAATTAAATCAGTGCCTCTGTTTCTATATTGGATATAGAACAGTTCATATCTTGACATTGTTAAGGTACGGGGAGTTGTCCGGCTTATGCTTAAAACCAGACTTTGGATAACTCAAGGCATGTTTCTGTAATGGCTGTTTTTGGGTTGACCTAGACTATGACGAGGGTTGACTTTCTACCATCTGGAAGACCAATAGCGATATTGTTCTAGACTCGCCACAGTTTTAATAAAATGGATTTTTTCAGAAAACAGTAGTGGGAGTATGGTAGAACTGGAAGTGATTCCAGAACCGCAAACGATTACGGAAGATTTGATAAGAACCTAAAGATTCAATCTGATTTGATATTCCATTGGCCACTCCGCAGATACAATGGATAACATCAGGCACCCGAGAGGTACTCCGGTAGCCTCAAGGACGGTGACAGGGAGGTTCTTGTTTACCCAGACTCATCATTGCTGTTGTTCCAGGCTGCGAGACCCGGCAGGAGGATGAGTATAGCGTCGTTCTAAACTAGCTTTAGAAGTGAACGTGTGTATGACTCTGCCAGAGGGTTGTTGTAGTCAGTGGGAGCAGCGGAAGCATTGGTGGACAGGTAGCTTTTGTCTTTTTATAGACTAAAGCAGATATAGCGGAGATAGATCATCTATTTCTGATGTGACAGTCATAGGTTTGACTTCATCAGAATAGGGGATGGATCTGTTGAGAAGGTAGTAGGGTGTGATGTCCTGGTATTTGGATGACATACACAGAGTAGGAAGTGATATTCCTATACTACGATCGGTTATACTTTGGTTGTCACACAGTGGTTTCTCCAAAAATGACTTGGATATTATATCAGACATTCCGGTTACTGGATCTATGGTTTTAGATCTAGATTTGAGTAGTTTCCCAATCTGGGTACTTAGACAACATTCTAAAGGTATTTAGAATGGACGACTCCTGGCATGGTGGTGTACGTGCAGGTGATGGAGTCACCCTCTCTAAAGGTGTCTTACAGACTAAAGGGGAGAGGGATGTGCATGATTGGCAGATCACTTGCTTAGGCAATTGAGTCGATCATGAGTACCACACCAGATGTTGTTTTTGCAGTAGATGCAATAAGTTGATATTGATCCAATCCTGGAGAGACGGTCGGAAGCAGTTTTAGAACATAAGTGGATGTTCTAGGGATATGATAACTACAGCCTCTTTTAAGGAGACAGTTATCATTCCAGGCTTCCAAGGTGACCTGGATGACAGAGAGGTTGTCAGAGTTATAGTTTTCCCTCTGACAAGGGGCGGTATTTTGGACAGGTGGTCCAGGAGGTTACTGAGGGATGCATGGCGCAGGATACTGATTAAGTTCAGTTGACGATACAGTCTAAGAAGTTTGGATTTGGAGTTCATTTATGATCTAGGTCCCATCAGACATCCAGACACATTCTAAGACAAATATTGCTCATTTCGGGAGAAGGTTTTCTCCGCGAACTTGAGATATAGAGAGACATAGAAAGAAATATCAAGGCGGATCCACTCGCTAAGGCTATTCCTCAAACGCAATAGTTTCGTAAATGGGTTTTGTGAGACTGATTAGTAGAGGAGTTGGGTGTTCGGTATCACACGGGCTGTGAGTATGCGACATCGCAATAATTAGCCTTGAGTGCAAGTGGGAGATTGTTGGAGATAGTGCCCTCAGAGTCAATTATTGGATCACAGGCACGTGATTGCAATGATTGAGGGAGGACCTATTCCGGTAGGACAGTCTTACTCAAGATGATAGTATGCTATCTGGTTTACCTTTATCATCGTGTACTGCTTTAGGTGACCTTACAGGTCACTATTGCACGTTGATAGAGCCCCTAGGATTCTTGCTTGACAGCCAGCAGTATGAGGGCGATCATATACGTGGGAGCTGGTAGTCTATAAGCACATCCTTAAAAGGTCCCTAATCGTGGGAGTTTCGAGACAGGGCATCGATACTCCAGAGTAGACTAGTGTATACAGTCGAGACCCCGACGAGGGGCGGTGGCCGGTCTCACAAGCCACTGGTGTCAGTTGGTTCACCTAAGATGTATACAGGTGCTCATTAGGTTATGAGTACACCGGACAGGACTCGCCGAGAACATGCTAGTTGGTCTTATACCTGACGTCAGATAGCAGTTCCCAGGTGACATGTGTACATGTTAGTTCATCGACCTGAGATCGTCATTTGTCTCGTGTGAGTTCCCACTGTACTTTGATTACTGCCCTACCACGCTCAAAGGAGACGTGAAAACAGGTTTTAGTTGGGTACAGTCCCGAGCCACATGGAGGCAGTGAGCGGATCTTTAGGGGTTCGTCTCTCCCGGTATTGGGGGTGAGGTCATGCTGTGTCTAGGAGAGCCCTTACACGAAGTCCTTGGCCAAGGCAGGAGATTTACTGGTAGGTATTCCAGTAGTATCTCAGGGTGTTCTGGGCTACACTCCGACACGACTTGTACCGCTTTTGGGGGTCTGACTTTTACCAACCCCCTAGGCCCGCCATGCGATGCTCATAGACGAACGGACCGGACTGTACGGATATTGTCACTGACAGGCTCAGTAGGGTGTCAGGATGAGTTCGCTCATCGACGTCCCTTTTGGTCAATACCTGGTAGCCCGTTACGTATAAGCTAATACCTCTGACGTGCTAGTGGTTAAATCCATAACCAAAGTATTGACGAGTCTTTAGAGTCCCCCACAGACCAGTTTCTCAAGTTTCGGGCGAAACGCTGTAGAGGCCGTATGGAGATATGGTAGAGTTCGATCATGTACGTGCGGTATTGCACGGATCATAATCGGACGGTCAATACTAGCGGGCTTTGGTTTAAGCCGGATCCTAGTATTGGACAGTGTAGATTTGTCTCATTGCATTTGTATTCGGTCGGAATACAAATGCGGGTATGTATATACAGTAGCGGGGTTTTCCTGTAATTCATTACGGGATCAGTTTTCTGAAGTTGCCAGTTTGCTTTCCATTTCGGCCATTTTCCTTTGTATCTTTCCTTGGCTGAAAATTGATGGAGGAGGGCTTATTTGCAATTGTGCAAATTGGCATTGTGGAGGGTGGTCTTTGCATTTTGTTGTGTCATGATGGTTACACCATCCCTTTACTTTCTTTTAGTCATCATGGCTTGACTTGTGGAGATATGATTGGTTGGTTGAGTGTTGGACTTTCCTTGTGATGATTTCTTCTCATGATCACATACCATTCCCTCTTGCATTATTGTCTCTCTCTCTCTCTCACTCTCCTCTCACTCTCTCCTTGAGCATGGCCGGCCACAACATGAGGGGGCTGTCCCAATTTTTTGTGGTGGGATTTTTGGTCTTTTGGCTTCACAAAAATCCCAAAGTTCCATCTCCAAAAAGGTTTAGTTCATTTCCTCCACCATAAGGCAACTTCCTACAACCCCAATGAGACATAGCACCATACTTATTCTACAGCAAATCTTGGGCACGTCGACTCGCCAACTTCGTGCCCGAGTTGCCTCGGTCCATAGGTGGGAGCCCGTAAAAGAAGCCGGCGAAGTGGTGCCCTTCCGGCGACGTGATGGAGACCGGAGATTCCGCGGGGAGATCGGGACGACGACGAGAAGACCGAAGGACACAGATCGCTCGGTATATCTCTCTACCCGTTCTTTAGTTAGCTAGGATTAGATTGATGGCCCGATCCGGGATTTAAAGTGCGCGGTGGTGCCGGTTATAAAGTTTAAAGTAAATCATCGTTTTCGCATTCCGGCGTCGGATTGACGGCCGGGGCGCCGCCGTGCACTTACATCCAAGACTCTGTAGTTGACAAAGACTACTCCCGCCGACTGAAGAAAACGAAGGCTCGGCAAAAGGAGGACCATCCCTCCGTCATACCACGAAAGGTATCGTCTGCATGGGTGCCTTCTGCAACGGCCCCTTCAACTTCGGCATCCCACAAAAAGAGAAGGCCAGAGAATCAACCACTACCGGCGGCAAATCCCAAGCGTGATGGATCCAAATTTCCCAAGTCTGAGGGCATGGTAATACACACGGTGTATATGGATTCCAGGAAAGAAGAAAGTCGTACTTCCACGGGTCATCGACCACTTACACCGTCTGTGAAAAAAGCTCAGGAGCAACAACAAAAGTTCCAGGAGATGCTGACAAAGATGGCCGCACTCACCGGGCAGAAAGAAAACCCGGAAGCATCGCCCGAACAGAGCCAAGATTAGGAGACCGATACGGAGTTCATACGAAGGGTGCTGGAGAGAAAGGATAAGGAGGCCGCAGAACAAGCCGCTAATATGAAGCAGATGGTGCTCCTGTTCCGAGACATGGTTGGAATGATGATCCAGCCGGACCTTCCAGCCGAAGATCCACCGATAATCGTTGAAGACGACAGAGGAGAAACATCAAACCCTCTTCCGGCTCTATCAGCGGTCAGGGAGGAGACATCTCCAAAGCTGCCCTTAATGACTACATAGCTCAACAAATACGAGCTCATCAGGCAAGCGAGGCGGCTGGCCAAGTCATTAGAACTGGGCAACCCTATCCAGGTTGGTACGATTAAATCAAGTACCCGGCGGGATATACGATCCCGAAGTTCCACGTGTACAAAGGGACAGGCAACCCGCATCAGCACATCACTCAGTTCAGAGCTTTATGCGGTAATACTGGGGGCGATGACAAACTGTTGCTCCGCCAATTCGTTGGCAGTTTGTCAGAGACGGCATTCGAATGGTACTCCGAGCTCCCAAATGATTCTGTCAAGACATTTACAGAAATGGGGCTACTGTTCACGCAGCGGTTCGTGAGCGCAAGCGAGCGTGCCCCAATCACGGCATTAATCAATGCCCGGGTGAAGCCAGGAAAGACCTGGGTTCAATACGCAATTTGGTGGCGGAACCTATGGTCAAAATGCGAACAGCGTATAGAAGAAGCTCCTGCCGTGGGCATGTTCGTGGGGACCCTTAATCCACAGGAAACTATATCCCAATTTATGATGTTCTTCAAGCCGACCACCTTCCAGGCCTTGATTAACAAGCTAGCCCAAATGGACCAGATGGGCCATAGGCCATCCTCTTCAAAAATGGATCTCCGGAATAAAAATGGCAAAGGGAAAGCGACCTTCGTTGCCAATGCTCAACAACAACCGAGTGACCCGAAACCAGTTGCTCTCCAAAGCAACACACGCCGATCCCTCAAAGAGAAGTTGAGACGTCCTTACTCGTTTCCCCGGGATAAAACAAGGAGACTGTTCAAACTGGCGGTGCGCAACAGGCTCATCACTCTGCCGGATCCAAGATGCCCACTGCAACCTGGCGATGTCAACAGTCCCAACTACTGCCCCTACCATAGAGTAATAGGTCACCCAATCGAAGATTGTTATGTCTTCAAAAACTAAGTTGAGGACCAATACCAACAAGGCGAGTTCGCGCTGTCCGAAAATAGGAAGGTAAACCCGCCACAGCAGCACCCTCCTAAAAAGATGGATACGCCGGAGGCATCATGTTCATTTGTAGAAGAAGCTCCATGGGAAGTTGTCCTTTCAGCAAAAACTAAAAGGATGCTGAAGGATCTTCAAACATGTCCGGCAATCAAATGGAAAAGCTCGCTAGAGCCCGAGATCATTGAGGGAATGCTTAAGCCACACTCAATACCGAAAGCTGGTAACAATGGGCAAAACACCCAGGTCAAACCTTCAAAGTCTTCGAAGAAAAAGAAGAAGACCAAGAAGCCCGTACAGCCTGATGTCGAACGTACGGACCTGCAAAAATATATCGACGTGCTGGAGGAATACAACCAGAAGGCATGGACCCCAGTATCACTCGAAGAGTTTCTCAACCACATACTTGAGAACGGAGACAGCGACAATGATGAGGGGAACAACTAGTCAAAAGAATCTGAGGATTATGTAGCGAGTTGCCACATTGTCTCTCACTCGTCATTAAAAGATGAAGAAACTCCCTTGGTGTCGGAGAGCAACGCGAAGAAACTGGGGGCAGGATCGGTGCCAAGATCCCTGGAATCGTCAGACGACCTGATTAACAGGCTGCTGAACGAAGCCCTTCAAAAGAGCAAAGCTAACCGAGAGCGTGAAATGGCCATATATGAAAAGGACAAGCGTCGGCGTCAGAATGAAGAAGCTGCAGTGAGGAAGAGTCACAAAGTACTCCAACCAGATTGAAGCACACCCACGGCAGATAAAAGCAGGTTTAAGACGGGGAAACGGTTCGCCAAAGCCCTGTCAATGAGAATGAAGCTGCCACCTTTCAAAGGAAGTACCCCCGGGAGTACGTGCCTCGATGAAGCGAATGTACATCTGAACTACTGCTTATACCATCGGAGGGTCATGCACCCCACCGAAGAGTGTAGTGCCTTCAAGAAGTGGTAGCAAAGTACGTTGCTCACCGACAACACTTCAAGTGGATGAAGCGTGAAGCTCGTAGATAGCAGAAGAGCGTAACAGATGAGCGTGAAGGAACTGCTGGCAACTGTCACATGGTTGATACCAGGAAATCTCAAGTTCTCACCTTCGGGAGCGATTCTGAGGAAGAAATAGCCATCGGTCCTCTCTTCAAAGAACCCGCCTCTGGGAAAGAAGAAGAAGAGAAAAACTGTGAGAACATCTAGCTGCGTAACCATACGTTGCGTGAATAGAATCTCGGATCCTCAAACAAAGGTTCGGGCAAAAAAGACAAGGGAAAGGAAAAAGTCCCCGAGGAGATTGCCCTCGATGATAGAGTCGTCGAAGAGCTCACAGCCAAGGACCCGCCTAAGAAAAATAAGGTGGATTATAATATTCTGGCATACCTGAGAAAGATACCCTCACAATTGAGCATACTGGATGCTCTCCTCCTGTCCAAAGAGGCATGAGATTCTCTGATTAGGGCATTACAAGAGCCCGAACAGTTTCAAGCCTTTCTCGCAGAAGAAAAGATGAAAATCGAGCCGGAAGAAGTTCACACGGCTGACATCACCTTCAACGATGAAGAGCTCCTCCTCGGAACGTGCGAGCACAACCGTCCCGTTATATGTAACCGAGTACTGCCGCAACATCAAGATAGGGAAGATCCTGGTTGACAATGGGTCCTCTGTCAACTTTCTTAATGTGAGAGTTTTGAAGGATATTTGCATGAACGTTCAGCATCTGGCTCAGGATAAAATTACCATCTCCAGATTTGATTCCCAATCATCACGAACGCTTGGGTCTCTAATACTGATATTACGCTTTGGGCTGCTCGTCACTGACATCAAATTTCATGTCATTGACGCCAAGACTTGCTACAACGTTTTGCTCGGCAGGCCTTGGTTACACGAGCACAACGTCATCCCTTCTACACAACATCAGTGTATGAAGTATTTCAAATACAGCCTCGAGTACATAGTGATGGGGGAACTAAATCCATTCTCCGTAAATGAAGTCCGAAAATATGAAGATGCAAAGTACTTCCTATCAGACTTCGAAGACAAGGAAAGATGTCATAAACTGGAGGAGAAACAAAAATCCATCGTGACTATCCCGATCTTTGGGAGAGATACCGAGGAAGATGAAGAAATAGTCTACTCAGGACAACCCCAAGGCAATAGGCCAGGACCATCTACTCCTATTTTAGTCTTTGGCAGTGACTCTGAGGACGATGCCAACGCAATGTTCTTCGTCCGCCCATCAATTCAGACCTTCGCTGAAGCTGATCAGATTTGCAAATCACTATGGTTCCGCGGCAGCATTACAGAGAATTTGATGCGCTCGATACATACAGCGTGCAAGAGCTGCAGACCTTCTACGTCCCTCCCAAGCAAAGAGGTGAAAAGGCGATCCTCTTCTATCGATCCACGGAGACCAAAGTGGAATGAAAAGTCTGGCATGGTGTCAAACCTGCGTTTGACAGGCTTCAACCAATTCGTCTGCCCAGATACTACGCAGAGGGATTGAAGAGGGTGTTAAGATGCCAAGGCGTACCCTTTAAACAAACAGCTCGACAAGCCCAACAAGATTTAGGACATTTCCATGACTCATCGAAAAATTCCCAACGGGAAGATGGAGACGACTGGGCTTGGATATGTTCAGTCCAAGAAAGGGGAAAGATTCCATGGCTGCTATGTTATAAATGAATTCGGAGAAGAAGGGAAGGCTTTTCCAGATAGCGCCGATATCGTACCAAAGCGGGATTCCGCCGTAAAAATGCCAAGCCCGTCATTCGAAAAACAAATTGACAAGATAATAAGGGAAGCGGGTCAAAAGGTTCAGGATGAACACAGCTGCGAAATGGCCATTTACGAGAAAGCCAGAACGTAACGTCTCATTCAGCAGGCTACGGAAAAAGAAGACTACGATGCTCTTCACCCTTAGCCCGCTATGCGCTCTCGTAGCAAGAAAAAATCCCGACGCAAAAGCAACAACAAGGTGAATAAAGGGAATAACATTCAAAAACAGCGAAGCGGATCCAAGAAGCCACACGATCGAGAAAAAGTCAGCTGGAACCCGTCTTTTATGAAGAAGATGGGTCGGGAATACTTTTTCCCTCAAGACAAGACAAGGAAAATCTTCGACCTTGTCGTGAAACATCAAATGATAACACTCCCGGAGTCCAGGCACCCCGAACAAGTAAACGAGGCCCATCACCCGGATTATTGCTCCTACCACCGAGCAATAGGACATCCTTTTGAAGACTGCTTCACCTTCAAAGACTGGGTTGAAGACCAGTATCAGCAAGGCAGGTTTGCTCTATACAACAGTTGGAGGGTAGCCCCGCCACGAAAGCATGAACCAAAAGCAACCTACACTGCGAGGGTAAGTCCAGATCAACATCGAGCTTGGAAACAAGCTCGTACCCGCCACATGATAACATTCTCAAAAGAAGGAGAGCATGAGAATGTGGATGACCTCTCCCAGTGCTTCGCAAATGAAGTTGAGAACGAGGTGCTCTCAGAATTTCCACCGGCACCAAAAGAGCTGGAAGATGGTATACACACCACGGCAGACAACCTGAAAAAAATCGACTTGGGAACGGCAAACGATCTAAGGCCAACGTTCATAAGTGAGCTATTGTCTAAAGAGCAGGTGGCTACACTAAAGGACATGCTTATGCAGTATAAATATTGTTTCGCATGGAACTACTCCGAGATGCCGAGACTAGATCCAGAAATAGCAGTGCATAAATTAGCTATATCGCCGGACGCTAAGCCAGTCAAGCAAGAGCCAAGAAGAATGCGGCTCGAACTTAAGATGAGTATCAACGCCGAAGTGAAGAAGCTAATTGACTCCGGATTCATTCAAGAAGTTCAATACCCTGACTGGATCGCCAATATCGTTCCAGTAATGAAGAAAAATAGGACAGTACGCATCAGCGTGGACTTTCGAGACCTTAACAAAGCTTGTCCGAAAGATGACTTCCCAGTGCCTGTTACCGAGCTGATGATCGATAACACATCCACTCATCAAGTCTTTTCCTTCATGGATGGATCTTCAGGCTATAATCAAATAAAGATGCACCCCGAAAACCAAAAGCATACCGCCTTCCGGACTCCGTTAGTCATATTCTGCTATAAGGTGATGCCCTTCGGCTTGAAGAACGCAGGCGCTACCTACCAGAGGGCCATGACAAAGATCTTTAATGACCTTATCCATGAGATCCTTGAATGCTACATTGATGACCTTGTGGTGAAAAGCGAATCATACGAGGAGTACTGGGAGCATTTGAAAATAGTGTTCCAGCGTCTTCGGAAATATAATCTGAAGATAAACCCTCTGAAATGTGTGTTTGGAGTCTCCTCAGGCAAATTCCTAGGATTCATCGTACGACACCGAGGCATCGAAGTAGACCCATTAAAGATCAAGGCGATTATGGAAATTCCCTCGCCAAGAACTCTCAAACAACTGCGGTCTCTCCAAGGGAAGCTCGCGTATATCCGGCGGTTCATAGCCAACCTCTCCGGAAAATGCCGTCCCTACAGCTATCTAATGAAGAAGGGCACTCCATTAGTTTGGGATCGTAAATGCCAAAGTGCACTGGACGAAATCAAGCAATATCCGCAGAATCCACCGGTATTGACCGCTCCGGTCAGGGGAAAGCCCATCATCCTGTACACAACAATCCTTGAAGGTTCTTTAGACGCGCTATGGGCACAGGAGAACGACCAGGGGAAAGAGAGAGCTCTCTACTATTTGAGTTGAATTCTCCTAGGGGAAGAAAACAACTACTCCCCTATTAAACAGCATTTCCTAGCACTGATCTTCGTGATAACGAAGCTTCGGCATTATGCCTTGGCACATGAGGTCCATCTTATATCAAAGGTGGATCCTCTCAAATATTTGATGTCAAGAGTCATACTAACGGAAAAGCTTGCCAAATGGGCCCTCCTCTTGATAGAGTTCTCAATAACGTATCGGCCCCTCAAGGCAAAGAAAGGTCAGGCCATCGCCAACTTTCTCGCTGAACATCCAGTACCAGCCGATTCTCCCTTAAATTGCAAATTGCCAGACAAACACGCGTTTGACACAATCGATGGGGAGAAAGAAGGGAGTGATGCCCGATAGGAACTATACTTTGACGAAGCATCTTCCATGAAAAAGAGAAAGCAAAATACCCCCATAATCAAAGCCGGGGTAGGCCTTATCTTCGTGACTCCGCAAGGAGGGATAATGCGTTTCTCCCTTTCCTTAACAGAGCCGAGGACAAACAACGAAGAGGAATATGAAGTTTTGATAGCGGGTCTTAAGATCGCTATTGACATGGGCATCAAAAACCTCCTCATATATGGAGATTCTCAGCTAGTCGTTAGCCAGGTAAATGACGACTATCAGACGTGCAAGCCAGAGTTGGTAAAATATGGCAAAAGAGTGCAGCAACTGCTGACTCAAATTGTCGGTACCCGGTTCTTGCTCACGGAGCAAAGTGCCACACAGAACAAAGTGCCACGCCAAGTGTCATGTTAAGTGGGTGGGGGCCACCTCTTGAATCCGTGGGGGCCACCTCTTGAGTCCGTAGGATCCACTGTAGAACAATGGGGACTCTTCGGAATACATTCCGAAAGGGGGCAGATTTGTACTATAAATAGAATGATACCACTCTTCAATACAGAGGCGCCTTTTAAGTGAACTGGCACTACAGGAGCTTGAGAACTCCGTAGTTAAGCGTGCTTGGGCCAGGGAAGTCCTGGGATGGGTGACCTCCTGGGAAGTGGCCCCTGATCTGGTCCGGTCCGCTCCGTAGGACAAAACCGTGCAGCTTCGGCCAGAGCAGACAATACTCTCTGTATTGGAGGTGGGGCGTGACAGAATGGTATCAGAGCTGGTCCCTCAATAGTAGGTCTGTGGTTCGAGGACAAACCATTGTTCAAATATGGGGAGAATGTCGGGACCCTGTTCTTGCTCACGGAGCAAAGTGCCACACAGAACAAAGTGCCACGCCAAGTGTCGTGTTAAATGGGTGGGGGCCACCTCTTGAATCCGTAGGAGCCACCTCTTGAGTCCGTAGAACCCACTGTAGAACAATGGGGACTCTTCGGAATACATTCCGAAAGGGGGCAGATTTGTACTATAAATGGAATGATACCACTCTTCAATACAGAGGCGCCTTTTAAGTGAACTGGCACTACAGGAGCTTGAGAACTCCGTAGTTAAGCGTGCTCGGGCCAGGGAAGTCCTGGGATGGGTGACCTCCTGGGAAGTGGCCCCTAGTCTGGTCCGGTTCGCTCCGTAGGACAAAACCGTGCGGCTTCGGCCAGAGCAGACAATACTCTCTGTATTGGAGGTGGGGCGTGACACAAATCCCCTCCTACATCCTAGAAAGCATACCGCGTGCAGAAAATATTAAAGAAGATGCATTAGCTAGGCTTGGTAAGGAACCGGCTGACGAAAACCTCGATGACGTAAGAATCATTGTGAAAAGATGCCGGATTATTGCACCAGCAGAAATATCTCCGGAGTCGTCTAGAGGAGAAGAAGCGACCAAACAAGCAGCCTGCCAAATACAAGACGAAGAAAAGGCTACGGATTGGAGAGAAGTCTTCATAGACTACATCAAATTTCATCGAACACCCGAAAACGCATCTTCGAAACATCAGCTCATGAAACGAGCTCTGTCTTTTGCCTTCGTCAATGGTACTCTATATAAGAGATCGTTCGACAGTTTATGGCTAGGGTGCCTGTGACCAGAAGAAGCAAGGAGAGTCGTCCAAGAAACTCACGACGGACTCTGCGGTTCTTATCAGGCCGGGAATGGGTTACTATTGGCCCACGATGATTCAGGATTGCCTCGAATATGCGAAGTAGTGTCACTCGTGCCAAATTCATGAAGACTTCATCCACCAGCATCCAAATCCACTGCACTCGATGTTGGCTAGATGGTCGTTCGAAATGTGAGGAACCGATATAATCGGGTCGATCGAACCAGTATCGTCCAAGGGACATCGGTTCATATTGGCAACAACAGATTACTTCTCTAAGTGGGCAAAAGCAGTACCGCTAAGAGATGTGAAGACGGAGAACATCCTCCATTTCTTCAAAACTCACGTCATTTATCGGTTCGGCACTCCGCGACGCATCATCTCGGATAATAGACCGGCCTACAGGAGCCATAAGATAAGCTGCTTTGCACGGCAGCATAATATAGATTGGAGATACTCTTCGGTCTATAATCCCCAAGCTAACGGTCTAGCTGAGGCTTTGAACAAGACCTTGACAAAGATCGTAAAGAAAACAGTGTCCAGAAACAAAAAGGACTGGCGCGAGAGACTGCATGAAGCTCTCTGGGCTTATCGAACCACGTTCAAAACGGCCACGAATATGACGCCATTCGCGTTGGTATTCGGCACGGAAGCGATACATCCCTTAGAGATAGAACTACCCTCTCTATGAGTGGCGGTTCATTACGAACTGACGGACGGAGAGAATTCCCATCTTCGGCTTGAGGAGCTCGATGCCATCGATGAAACTCGTCTTATAGCGCAGCAAAATCTGGAAGATTACAAAGTAAGGATGACGCGCTCATACGGAAGACTGACTAAGTCGAGAATATTCCGCCAAAGAGAACTTATGCTAGTCGTGAAAAGATCTATGATCCCCAACCGTGCAAAGCGGGGGAAATTCGAGCCAAACTATGAGGGTCCGTACATCGTAGACAAGGTCTATCAAGGTGGGGCCTACTTGCTCATAAATATGCATGGCGAAAGACCCTTCCGGCCAATAAACGGCTGATTCCTTAAGAAGTACTACGCTTGACAAGTCATAGCTCAGGTTAATGATAGATGACGACGCTCGTGTCCGCTCGCTGTCTTTTCGAGTCCAGACTCCATAAGTAGTATCCGGTAGAAACTTTGCCTCGAAGCTAGCCCTGGACCGAGATGTCCCTAAACTAATAATGGACCGAGATGTACCTAAACTAGAAACGGACCGAGATGTCCCTAAACTAACGATGGACCATAATGTCCTTAAACTAATAGGTCGCCTCAAGCACGGCGATAATGGAATTCAAGTCCACAAGTTCCAACAGCAAGGACTGCAACTCAAATCCCTCTGGCTACATAACTACCCCGGTGGCGAAGTCCCCCCTAAGTGCCATTGGCAAACAGAGGGGTAAAAAACGGTACGCCCACAAGCGAAATAGGCACGAATGAAAACCCGAAATGGCGTGGTGAGTAAAAACAACAGGGTTACCGGTGAGCTTGTGAAAACCTGAAAGGGTGCAATCTCGTTGTGTAAAAAAGATGTACGTCCACAAGAGAAATGGGAATAGATGAAAATCTGAAAGGGTGCCGTGAGTAAAAACAGCAGGGCTACCGGCGAGTTTGTGAAAACCCGAAAGGGCGCAATCTCGTTAAAATAAAAACACCTACAAGGTCCTCTAGACCGTGTGAGGAGAAAACACCTGCGTGAGATCCTTACGACTCATAAGGGAGCAACACACTTAGGGATCCCCACGATTCCTAAGGAGAAATTACACTTATGAGATCCTCATGACTCTGTTCCCTACCGGAAATCGGAGACGCGGCCGCGCGGGTCCTTCTTGCCTGAATTTCGGGGCAGATGCTAATTGATGCTATCCGTCCACCTCTTCGAAGATGCCAAGTTGATTTATGGCACCATGTATCGAAGGTTTAAACGGATGCGGCCGATGTAGCAGACTTCGTCAGATTCCCCCTCGTTTAGGGGGTTTTGATTATGGGGACGCTCTTCCCTACAGGTGCAAGCCCCTGCAGTTAATTACGCTACCGCATCTCGGTAGCCACTTTCTCCTTCTCCAGATGGTCACTTCGTGTCGTGGGTGTTTGTTTTGTTTTTGGTTGCCCGTGGATTGTATGCAGAGACTAATTTATGTTGTCGCCCGTAGGGCGTGAATTAGTCCAAATCCGTATTTTCTTAGATTTGGGTATGGGGGTTGGGTTTAAGGATACACTAGTCTCGTTTGGGACTAAGATCAACTTAAATGTATGTTAAGGATACGTTAGTCTAATTTTAGACTAAGATCAACTAAACAGGATCGTTTAGATCCAACAAGAGAGCAATTGGGCTCTATTGTTTAGTTTAGGGACATTGCGGTCGATTAGTTTAAGGACATTACGGTCTAATGTTAGTTTAAGGACATCTTGGTCCGAGGTTAAGAACATCATAGTCCGTGTGTTTAAAGACATCACATCAAAGTTAAGGACATCATAGTCCGTGAGTTTAAAGACCTCACAGTCAAGGTTAACGACATCATAGTCCGTGAGTTTAAAGACCTCACAGTCCAGGTTAAGGACATCATAGCCCGTGAGTTTAAGGACCTTACAGTCCGTGAAATGTATGGTTGTCGGGAACCGTCACCTCTCTGAAGACGTTGAAGGATTACAACGGCAAATATCAGAGTAGTTCAGAGATGTACCCTTAAACCGATGTGGGTTGAGAGACCTGTAGTCCAATTAGGACTAAGATCTGTGATTTATGAGCATATGAACTCAATTAATCTGAATTGAGAAATTATGGCCAATTTGGGCTAAGTCCATTCAATTACAATGTTCAACATTTGTTTTTGAGTTGTTAGATTTTTTTTAAGCCCAATCCCTTTAAAAAAATGCTAAGCATTAGTTTAGTCTCTGACAACGTGTTGTCTTTAATTGAATATTGTGCATTTATCATAGCCCCATGCTTATTCGAACAACAGTTTATGTTCTATCCAAGCGCACATAAAAGTATGTAGGGTGCTTGGCACTAGCGCCAGATATGAAACGCTAATGCGCTTGGCACTTTGCGCTAAATGAAGAGCGCTGATGCGTTTAGCGCTTTGCGCTAGATGTAGAGCGCTGATGCGCTTTTAGTTGAAGCGTTGAGGTGTTTGGCACTGGTGCCATGTAATGAGCGCAGAGCGCTTTTAGTAATGCGGTGCACACATGAGGAGCACGTGGCGCGCCCAGCGCTGAGCGCTAGCCATTGAGCGCAGTGCGCTGTGTCTGAAGCGCTATGGCACTGCAGCGCTTTGCGCTAGATGAAGAGCACTAAGGCACTTTTGAATAAGGAGCGCTAAGGCTCTTATTAGATTAGGAGAATCAAGACTCTTCTTAGGTTAATTTTGCACTCTGCAGATTATTTGTTCTTTGATAAGAGACTTTGTCTCAAGATTCTAAGAACAAAGTTCTTAGTTCATAGGAGATATTTCAATCTCTTTTTGATGAAAGGCTTTGCCTTTATGGATCTGTGATCCTAAGAGAATTGAATAATTCTCCTCCCCCCCTTTATAATGAGATGTTCATAATCTCTTTTGTGAAAGACAACTTTGTCTTATAGATCTATGATCTATGAAAGAAGTAAGTACTTTTGATTATATTAAGACGATTTTGTCTTTCTATTCTTTTTACCTTGAAAAGGAATTGTCTTCCTTTGCCGAGAGCTTCTTCTTCTTCTTGAGATTTTCTCAAAGTTTATGGGGGAGTTCCTCTGTACAAGACTTGAAGTCTGTGGGCCTTTATATAGGGCAAGATGGTTTGTTCAATCAGTTAAGGAGATCTTTTCTCCAATTGATTTAGGGGATTTCCCATCGTTGGATCTTTAATCCAAGGGCTTCTGATTTACAGAAAGCGATCTTCTTTTTTTTAACAAGATTGGGAAATCTTTCCATACAGAATTTATTCTATCATTTGGTAACTTTTATTTACCATTGGATCATTGATCTAACGGTACCCCGATTTACAAAGCACAATCTTGTTGTTTGGAAAGATTTTGAGAAATCTTTCCTTAACAGAATTTAATTCTGGTTAATTAATGATTTATCATTATTATTATATTTTTGATCAACAGTAGGGAGCTTTTAGTTCCAGCGCTAGCGCTTATGCGCTCTGCCCACGGTGCGCCACTTGGAGCGCAGCGCTCTTAGCGCTAGCGCACACGTGTTTTGCATGTGATGCGCTACTTAGAGCGCAGCGTGCTTGGCGCTGCATCTAAAGCACTGCTTTATTGGAGGTGTCTTTTCACCCTCCTTTTAAGTCAAACTTATATTTCCCAGAACTTTCATTTCCCAGGTCTTGGAAATAGCTCTACTATGCACAACATTTTATGTGCCTAGTCTTCATAATCTGAAGCAAAGCTTTTTTCTTTTCTCGTCTGCCAAGAACCCTTTCAGCTATGGCTTGTAACCACCCACATGCTCGTCGACAACCATGGGAAGTGCCCATCTAGGACATTGTTCCTCGCTTTGCTGCGCGCTTGGTGGATCCAGCTCTTACGGACGACCAATGCGACGCGGCGCTGCACGAGCTCTTGACTCGTGTAGGATCTCCTCTCCCTCGCAACTCTATTTGGCTTCGCATGATCCTTATTTCCGTGCTCGCTGACATTCCCCCTCCTCCGGCAGAGATGACCCTAGTGATGCTTGATGCTGCTGAAGACAAGATCGAGTGTTTCTTCGAGGCGCACTTGCTCACGAAAGCACTGAGGGACTGTTCTGTTCAGTTGCTGACCCAAATACGGGCTCACCGTGCCGTCATTTCTGCTTTTGCTGGTGAATGCGATGCTAACTGATGGGTAGCTACTCCTCACGAAGATCGCCGCTTTGACATGGTGGAAAAGACAGAGAGGGAATTAGATAATTTTATCTATATGTTTGTAAACCCTTGTCCATTTGACCCCATGTTTAGAGCTTTATTCCCACTGCAATAAAATGTTTAATTAAGTTGTTTTCTTTCTTTTTGTCATTATCTACCAAGTGTTTCTCTTATTTTACTTCTTTTTGTTCTCATTCTGTTAGGCGCATATGCACTATAAAACTTACACTGTTATAAACAGGCGCAAGTAATTCTTGCGAGAGCGAAGCGCTTCTGACGCCTAGCGCCCTTGGCGCTTAGCGCTCCCGTGCTTTGCACGTGAGCACCGCTTCAGAGTCTTTGATTCTTAGTGCTGGTGCATTTGATGCTAGCACTTTTCACAAAGCGTTGCTTCGCTTCAAATCTTGAAATTTGAACAGAGTTTTGCTCTGATTAGGGAAACAAATGCCCCCCCCCCCACCGTTGCGCTTACGTGGCCCACACGCGAGTGCAACGGTGGCAGTATCTCCGCCGTTAGATCAACTTTTGGAAGTTGAAGCCTATAAATAGGGCCTATGGCCCTCTAAAATGACCATTGTTCATTTTCTTTTCTAAGAATTATTTCTCCTTCAGAGCATTGTTCTCTTCTTTAAGAAATCTCTGTCATATATTTTTTATTGGTGAGATTCGAATTCGTTATCAGAGCTTTGCTCTATTTGGATCGTGGATTTGAAAAAGAGAACCTTTTTTAGGATTTCTTTCGACCCATTGATGAAGAATTCTTGGAATTCACTTTATAGCTCTTAAAGCTCTCGAAGTTTTTACTTCTGCAGAAGGCTTTGCTTTCAAGGTTTCTTGAAGGATCATTTCATCTTCTCTACGGAGTATTGCTCTTTAGCATCTTCGGGGAATTTTATTCCCCTATTAATTATGGCAGTTGTCATTTCTGCTGCAGAGCATTGCTCTTAAGGGAGATTTACTCCTTGGCTTGAGAGACTTAAATGGGAGTCTTTTGAGGGTTTTCTTCCTTAATCGCCCAAATTTGGATTTGTTTGTCGCTTGACAGATCTTGTCTTCCCGAGAACTTGTCTAAATCCCAATATCTGATTTTCCTCATTACCAATCTTTTAATGATGTTTCTTTTCAGGCACTATGGCTGTTCATTTATATAGTCTGAACGAGTTTATCTCTTATAAGGATATTCGCGTGCAGGGCCGTTGCCAGAACCAAGAATTTACCAATGTCCAATGTGCGTAGATTATGGCCCGTATGTATGCACACAACGGTCGACTGCTTCCTCGCCGCTCCGCTCTCTTGAAAATCGTAGTGGGAGCAATTTAGGGAGCACTTCCTGGGTTTTACGAAGCCATGCCGCTGGATCCGCTGGATGATGCTGAAGACAAGGTGCACTCGGTATACTTATCTGGCCTGATCTCAAAGAAGCGTCGAGATAACCTCATTGATATTCTGCATCAAACTTTCCAACAGACGACGATAATCGCTTCTTATCAAAGGGAGGAGGGCGTTGGTGAGGATCTCGACACCCGTGATCGTGAGAGGATGCATACAAGAATGGTCAGAATGGCCAGAAAGATTCTAGGCGGCCTTACTTTCGACTTCCTCAATCCATGCTCTGGATCTGAGGTTTTACCATTGTAATCATTTTGATGACGTCTTCATTTACTGCCTTCATTATTGTAAGAACTTTTCGAAGTATGGATAGCAAATTCCTCGTTTCCATGTGTCTATCTTACGCACTAAATCTTTTGCACATGCATGAATGGGTATGCTTCAAACGTTTAACCAAATGAAAATCAACTGTTCTCCTTGTCGCTTTCTTCTCTTTTCTCTGTTGCCGGCGCGTTACCTTGGTAAGCGTAGCCTGTAGAGGACAGAGAGAGTATTCCGTTGATAGTTTATTTAACTCTCTTTGCAATACTGTGCCCCTGTTTTTTTTAAGTTAAGATATTTGTGATTTGATTTATCCCCGAAACGAAGTATTGCTCTATGATGGAGAAGTTATGAATTAATGTATATATTTATTTTATTTTTTTAAGACGGAGCATTGCTCTGGTTGAGAAGGTTATGAGTTGATATTTTTCCGTATCGGAGCTTTGCTTGACGATAAGGAAACGTCGGAGCATTGCTCAACGAAAGGGGGGTGATATGTGTCCAAGTCGAAGCTTTGCTTAATGACAAGGAGGTATTGGAACATTGCTCGACGACAGGGGTTGACATAAGGTCCGAGTCGAAGATTTGCTTACCGGCGAGGAAGTGTCAGAGCATTACTCTACGACAAAGGTTGACATAAGCCATACAGGGTCAAGATTGACATTGGCCATATGGTGTCAGGGGTTGACTTTATCCGCACTTCATGGAGTCAAGGGTTACTCTGGATGCTTCCCACGGGGTCGGTTTGACATAGCCGTGTTCTGTGAGGACCAGGCTCCGCTCTGGACATTTCCCATGGGGTCAGCATTGACATAAGACGCGTTCCACGTAACCAGGAATTTGCTCTGGATGCTTCCCACGGGGTCATAACTGTGTTCTGCGAGGACCAGGCTCCGCTCTGGACGTTTCCCACGGGGTCAGGATTGACATAGGCCGTGTTCCACATGACCAGGAATTTGCTCTGGATGCTTCCCACGAGGTCAGGATTGACATAAGCCGCGTTCCACTTGACCACGAATTTGTTCTGGATGCTTCCCACGGGGTCATAGCCGTGTTCTGCGAGGACCAGGATCTGCTCTGGACGTTTCCCACGGGGTCAGGATTGACATACGCGTTCCACGTGACCAGGAATTTGCTCTGGATGCTTCCCACGGGGTCATGCCGTGTTCTGCGAGGACCAGGCTCCGCTCTGGATGTTTCCCACAGGGTCAAGATTGACATAGGACGTGTTCCACGTGACCAGGAATTTGCTCTGGATTCTTCCCACGGGGTCATAGCCGTATTCTGCGAGGACCAGGCTCCGCTCTGGATGCTTCCCACGGGGTCATAGCTTTGTTCTGGGAGGACCAGGATCCGCTCTGGACGTTTCCCACGGGTTCAGTATTGACATAAGCTGCGTTCCACGTGACCAGGAATTTGCTCTGGATTCTTCCCACGGGGTTATAGCCGTCTTCTGCGAGGACCAGGCTCCGCTCTGGATGCTTCCCACGGGGTCATAGCCGTGTTCTGCGAGGACCAGGATCCGCTCTGGATGTTTCTCACGGGGTCAGGATTGACATAGGCCGTGTTCCACGTGACCAGGAATTTGCTTTGGATGCTTCCCACGGGGTCATAGCTGTGTTCTGCAAGGACCAGGCTCCGCTCTGGATGCTTCCCACGGGGTCATAGCCGTGTTCTACGAGGACCAGGATCCGCTCTGGAAGTTTCCCACGGGGTCAGGATTGACATAGGCCGTGTTCCACATGACCAGGAAGGGTTGACTTTATCCGCATTTCACGGAGTCGGGGTTTGACTCTCGGTCAGCTGTGCACCGCCGAGTCATGGAACTTGGAATTGCCGCGGTTCCGATTTGCTTGATGTTGCGTCTGTTGTGATGAGACAAATGTTGAGATGATCTCCAGGCTGCTTTGTGAACCATTGAGATTTGGCTTCTTCTTTTGATGGAGTCTGGGGAGGGAAGGTGTGATTCCTTCTTTGTTTGTGCCCGTGGATTGTATATAGGGATTGATATGATATCACCTGTAGGGCAAAAGGATTCATTTTATATATTTTTCTTTCCGCGATGCTCTATCATTTCAGCTTTTACATCGCGAAGGTCGCGATTGCCCAATTATTTCGGCTAATTTTTTTTTCGCGGTGCCCAATCATTTCGGTTATTTTTTTATTTTTACTCGCAGCCTTTTATTGCGAGCTGCCCAATCATTTCGTCTATTTTGCATGCATACACTTTTACTTGCTGATTTTGTTTGCAAGTTGCCCCATCATTTTGGCTATTTCGTATGCATGTGTGGCTCGCTGGCTTTTCGCTGCAAGCTTGGAATTAGACACCGATTTCAGCATCAGCATCGCTACAACTGGGATATTGCCAGGGGCGAATCATCATTTTCCTTCGTCGATGTCGAACAAAGGTGGCTTAACGAACAGGGTTAGGATCCTGTTAACTAAGGCTTTTAACTTCATGAGCCGTAAGGGTCTCATAAAGGTGTTTCTCCCTATGAGTCGTGAGGATTTCGTAGGTACGTTTTCTCCTTAGGGGTCGTGAGGATTCCTAAGTGTATGTTCTCTTATAAGTCGTAAGGATCTTACAAGAATGTTTTCTCCTTATAAGTCGAGAGGACTTACAAGTGTCTTTTTCCATATGAGCATATCCCAGTCTCTGGTAGGACTTTATTAGGGAAACGTTTATTCGCGCCCATGGATTGTATACAAGGGTCAGCATTGAGCCGCTTGTACGGAAGCATTGGAGGTTGTGGTGGCCGCTTAAGAACAGGTTCAGATCCCTGTAGCTTAAGACTTTTGAATCTTATGAGCCGTGAGGGTCTCATAAGAGGATTCTCCTTACGAGTCGTGAGGATCTCGTAAGTGTTATTTCTCCTTAGGAATCGTGGGGATCCCTAAGTGTGTTTCTCCCTTGTGAGTCGTAAGGATCTCACGCAGGTGGTTTCTCCTCACAAGGTCGAGAGGACCTTGCAAGTGTCTTTTAGCGAGGTTGCGCCCTTTCGGGTTTTCAGAAAAACTCGCCGGTAGCCCTGCTGTTTTTACTCACGGAGCCCTTTCGGGTTTTCATCCGTGCCCCTTTTGCTTATGGATATACTTTTTTTTTGTCAGCCTTAAGATGCTGCAATCCACAGTAGTTTATCGACGTCTCGGTCAACAGCTAGTTTTAGGACATAGTGGTCCATTGTTAGTTTAAGGACATTTCGGTCCGTCGTTAGTTTAAGAACGTTTCGGTCCGTTGTTAGTTTTAGGAAGTTTCGGTCCGTTGTTAGTTTTAGGACATCTCGGTCCATTGTTAGCATTAGGATATTTCGTTCCATTGCCAGTTTTGGGACATAGTGGTCCAATGTTAGTTTAAGGACATCTCGGTCCGACGCCGGCTACTACTCCTAGAGTTTGGGTTTAGGAAGATAGCGAGCGGACATAGGCGTCGTCATCTATCGTTGACCTAGGCCGTGACTCGTCAGGCATAGTATTTCTTTAGGAAGCAACCATTTATTGGCCTGAAAGGTCTTTCACCATGCATGTCCATGAGTAGATAGGCTCCATCCTGGTAGACTTTGTCTATGATATACGGGCCTTCATAGTTCGGCTCGAATTTCCCCCACTTAGCACGATTAGGGATCATAGGTCTTTTAACTACTAGCACGAGTTCGCCTTGGCGGAACGTTCTCGTCCTAGTTAATCTCTCATATGAGCGCGTCATCTTTGCTTTATAAGCCTCCAGATTTTGTTGCACCATGAGCCCGGTTTCATCAAGGGCATCGAGCTCCTCAAGCCGAAGGTGGGAATTTTCTTCCTCTGTTAACTCATCGTGAACTGCTACTCGCAGAGAGGGTAGCTCTATCTCGAGGGGGAGTACCACTTCCGTACCGAATACCAACGCGTACGGCATTGAGTTCGTGGCCGTTTTCAATGTAGTTCGATACGTCCAGAGAGCTTCATGTAGTCTCTCGTTCCAGTCCCTCTTATTTTGAGACACCGTCTTTTTCACGATCTTCGTCAAGGTCTTGTTGAAAGCCTCAGCTAGACCGTTAGCTCGGGGATTATAGACTAAAGGGTATCTCCAGTCTATGTTATGTTGTTGTGCGAAGCGGCTGATCTTGTGGTTTCTATAGGCTGGCCCGTTATCAGAGATAATCCACCGCGGAGTGCCAAACCGATAAATGATGTGTATCTTGAAGAAATGGAGGATATTCTCTGTCTTCACTTCCCTCAGCGGTACCGCTTCTGCCCATTTGGAGAAGTAATCAGTTGTCGCCAAAATGAATCGATGTCCTCTGGATGATGCTGGTTCGATGGGGCCAATTATGTCAGTTCCCCACATTTCGAACGGCCAGCTAGCCACCGTTGGATGTAGTGGATTTGGATGCTGATGGATGAAGTCCCCATGAATCTGGCACGAGTGGCATTGCTTCGTGTATTCGAGGCAGTCTTGGATCATCGTGGGCCAATAATAACCCATCTGTTTGATCTTCATCTTCATCTTCGGCCCGGCTTGGTGAGAACCGCAATGTCCATCGTGAGTTTCTTGGACGACTCCCCCTGCCTCTTCAGGTCCCAGACATCTTAGCCACAGAGAATCAAATGATCTTTTATACAGAGTATCATTGACGAAGGCAGATGATAGAGCTCGTTTCATGAGCTGATATCTTGACGACGCATCTTCAGGTGCTCGACGGGATTTGAAGTAGTCTATAAAGACTTATCTCCAATACTTGGCATTTTCTTGGTCTTTTACTTGCAGAGCCATTTGCTCGGTCGCTCCCTTTTCTTCGGACGACTCCGGAGATATTTCTGCCGGTGCAAGAACCCGACGGCTTTGCACAATGATCCTCACGTCATCAAGGTTTTCGTCGGCCAATTCTTTAGCGAGCTTGGCTAACGCATGCCTTGCTATTTTCCGCACGCGGTATGCTTTCCAAGGTGTAGGAAGGAATTTGAGTCAGCAGTTGCTATACTCTCTCGCCGTACTTCACCAACTCTAGTTTGCACGTTTGATAGTCTCCGTTTACTTGACCAACGACCAGTTGGGAGTCTCCGTATATGACGAGGTTTTCAATTCCCATGTCGATAGCGATCTCGAGGCCTACTATCAAAGCTTCATATTCGGCTTCATTGTTCGTCCTCGGCTCTGTTAAGGAGAAGGCAAAGCGCATTATCCCTCCTTGTGGAGTCACGAAGATGAGGCCTACCCCTGATTTGATTATAAGGGTGCTTTGTTTGCGCTTCTTCATGGAAGACGCTCCATCAAAATAGAGTTCCCACCGGGTATCATCCCCGTCGATCGTGTCAAACGTATGTTCGTCTGGCAGTTCGCAATTCAAAGGAGAATCGGCAGGTATTGGATGCTCAGCGAGGAAGTCGGCGATGGCCTGGCCTTTCACTGCTTTAAGAGGCCGAAAAGTTATCAAGAACTCCATCAAGAGCAGGGCCCATTTAGCGAGCCGCCCTGTTAATATGGCCTTCGACATCAAGTATTTTAGAGGATCCACATTTGATATGAGATGGACCTCATGTGCTAATGCATAGTGTCTGAGCTTCGTTATCGCGAAGATCAACGCCAGGCAGTATTTTTTGATGGAGGTGTAGTTCTTTCTGCCCCAGTAGAACTCGACTCAGATAGTATAGAGCTCTTTCTTTCCCTTGGTCGTTTTCTTGTTCCCACAACGCGCTTAAAGAACCTTCGAGGGCTGTTGTGTACAGGACGAGAGGTTTTCCTTTAACGGGAGCGGACAGTACTGGCGGATTCTGCAGGTATTGCTTGATTTCGTCTAGTGCGCTTTGGCATTTATGATCCCAGATGAAAGGAGTCCCTTTCTTCATTAGGTGACTGTAAGGGCGGCACTTTCCGGAGAGATTGGCTATGAATCGCCGGATATACACGAGCTTTCCTTGGAGAGACCGCAGTTTCTTGAGAGTCTTTGGCGGAGGCATTTCCATAATCGCCTTGATCTTCGACGGGTCTATCTCGATGCCTCGGTGTTGGATGACGAATCCTAGGAACTTGCCCGAGGAAACTCCGAACGCGCATTTGAGAGGGTTCATCTTCAAGTTGTATTTCCGAAGGCGCTGAAACATGATTTTCATATGCTCTAAATGTTCCTCGTATGATTTGCTTTTAACTACGAGGTCGTCGATATAGCATTCGACGATTTCATGTATGAGGTCATCGAAGATATTCGTCATGGCCCTCTGATAGGTGGCACCAGCGTTCTTTAGACCGAACGGCATCACCTTGTAGCAGAATATGCCCAAAGGGGTCCGGAAAGCGGTATGCTTCTGGTCCTCGGGATGCATCTTTATCTGGTTGTATCCTTACGAGCCGTCCATGAAGGAGAAAACTTCGTAAGTGGATGTGTTATCTATCATCAGCTTAGTGACTGGTATTGGGAAGTCGTCCTTCGGGCAGGCCTTATTGAGATCTCGAAATTCCACACATATACGCACCGTCCCATTTTTCTTCATCACCGGGACGATGTTGGCTATCCAATCAGGATATTGAACCTCTTGGATAAAGCCAGAGTCAATTAGCTTCTTGACCTCGTGTAACACCTGAAAATGCGTTTAGTGACTAATTATATTTTAATATGTAATTTTTTAATAAAAAGTTACCAAATTGCTTTTCAAATATTTTATCAAAATTAATAAACATTTTTCTAGAATTTTCCTAAGCTTGCACAAACATGTGCATGTAACCTAGGGTTAAAATTTGGGTTAAACCATGTTTAGGCAACCATGGTGGTTTAACCCCTTTTGTTAAGCTAATTAGTTTTAATTAAGGTTTTTAGTTTTGGAAATTCAAAATGGTTTTGGGGTTGACTTGGGTTGAGGAGAGAGAGGGCATGATGGGTGTCATGTTAGCATTTAATAAGAGAGAGAGAGGTGGCTCTCATGGGTGTTTTCAAATCTTTTGCTTCATCCCTCAAACACTCACCTCACTCACATCTTTCCCTCTCTCACACACACACACCACATCAGCCAGAACATCAGCAGCTGCACAAGCAACGGCAACATCTTTTGAAGCAACAGCAGAAGCCTCATTAGAAGCAGCCACAGCAGGAATAAACAGCAGCAGCAACATCTACAAACCAACACAACCACAACCACAACAACACCAATAACAGCACAGCAACAAACACAACAACAACAACAACAACAACAACAGAAGTAGCAAGCAGCAGCATTAGCAATAACAACAGCAATAGCACTGCAGCAGCAGCAGCCAGACACAGCAGCAACTCAGCTGGGGCAGTAGCACAACTGCTCCATCCCCTCTTCTTCTTCTCCTTCTCCTTGTTTGTGAGGTTCTTAGTGGGGTATAACTTCTAAACTCCTTCCTTGTTTGCTTAGTTGTGTCGACATAGCTTCGATTAGCGATAATTATACGATTTTGTGCTTGTTTTGGTGATTTGAGTGAAATTGTGTTTAAGTGGTGTTAGTGTTGGGTAGACTAGCCTAAGTAAGTGTTGTTAAGGCCAAGTTAACCTAGGAAAACCCCAGATTACACTAAAATACCCTCAGTTTTCAAATTGTACAAAACTTGACGTTTTTGAGCAAACCATAGCTTTTTGAAATCTGCTGTTAACCCAGTGAGTTCAGAATGAAATTGAGTGGACCGTAGCCTACTGGTGATACCCTGACCCCACCACCAGAGCCCGACCCCACCACTCCAACCTACGGCCGCCAAAAAAATCAGTCGGGCCGCAAATTGCAGCCAGACCAGGGAGTTTGGAGCTAGGGTTTTTGGTACAGGTGTCTGCTACATTTTGTAGGTCCATGATATATATAGTTTTGTAATATTCTAACCTGGGTAAAATCTGGGGCAGTATGTCGTTTTATGGTATTTTTTAGTTTGCGCGATACGCGCGATACATGAGTGGATTCTGTGATTCGGTGTATCGCGGCGTATCGGGTTGGGTTCTAGACACACACACACGTTCCAGCGTATCGCGCGCGCGCGTTAATTCGCGACGCGAGTTTCTCGTTTCGTTCCGATATCGCGTTTTACGAGATTTTGATTATATTGGGATTCTTGTGTAAATTCCAGGTTCGCAGGCAGGTACGTCAGACGCCGCCAGGAAAGGGAAGCAGGTGGTCGGCTATACTTAGCACGCGACCAGGTGAGTAGATTTAACATCTACGGGGAAATCGCCCGTATGGCGTTAAGCGTCAGGGCGTAATAGGATGTTAGTTTTATGTGTTCATGTAGACATATTAGAGTAGCATACCTCCTTATATATATAGATATACTGATAGTATAGAACACTGCACTGTCACTAACGGTCCAAGTTGCACGAGCACGATTTATATGCTACACTCACACCGTTAGTGATTTCCATGACACTCACATTATAGGATTGCTATAAACCGCATATTTGATTCTGCTTTATTGACGTTGTCATGATTTGCCACATACTATCATATGTATATTCATACCATGCACACTGTATACGCACTTTTGTGAGTACCTTCATTGATATATCACTACTTGGGCACATATGCATCATATGTCTACAATAGTGCACATGTACATTGCTATATTCACTTTGCATACTTATCTATTCACACATCCATACCTATACACATATTCATATGCTACATACATGGATGATATTGACTTGATTTAAAACTAAGGGACCGCAAGCGATATTTTCAAAACTAGATCTTTCAAAAGAGTGGTTTTCCCTTTCCTTTACTCTTAGCGTCATACGACACATTGCATGGATTACGGATTGTATTTGATTTATATGATTTCTGGATTTGGGAACCGGAGTACTATTTTAAGAAAAAATGCACTGTTTAAAAACCCGGTTTCCCTTGATATGATATTTTAGCGCGTCCACCATGAGTTTTCTCGGTTCCAGAGAGCTTGTGTGAGTATACCCGATTCGAGGAGAGGTAGGCACCGATTGCGGGTACATGGTGGACCCGGTACGGTACCCCGGGGTGAGAAGACTCGTATTGTTAGACGGTGAGCCCGGCGGAGGGATTAATACCTACCGGTGATTGGTTAGACATGGCGATTATCCGGAGGATACCGACCAGAGTCGATAGATGGATACGAGACGACGCGTACTGCCGGGGGTCGAGGGCCGATTCCGCAGACGGAGCTCGTGGGCGGATCCGATGGACGGACGCCCCAGACTGGAGGATTTACGTGTCGATGCTGGACACGGCTGATTTTATGAGATTTGGAGTGCCGATGTTGGGAACTCATGATTATATGAAATTCACAGGATTTGAGGGCCGATGTGGATGACGGCGCCTGAGTTTTACTGGGATTTGGGTATCACTACTTGTATTCTGGTGTCGAGCTCGTTGTGAGCCGACTTTACTTATGCAGTTTTATCTTTTATGATATTTGTTTTCACCTTACTGCTCATTCTTCGCTTCGGCGTCGTATATTATATTATGGTGATTGTCCCGCCGTTGGGCGTGATTCTCCCATTGAGATGCTCTATTTATTTCACATGTCACTTTTACTTATATGTCGCCTTCTGCCCGATTTCGGGACAAATTTTTGTTAAAGGAAATGTTGTTAAAATTATTTAAATAATAACTTAGACCAAAAAGGATTTCTACTAAACAACTTAAAGTTTTCTAAATGTTTCGACAAATATTCTAATAAATGTTTTAACACTCTATATTTTAATGGTTTTGATTTCTGGGTTCGGCTAACTTAGTCGCGTTACGCCTGTAGACGTTGCGTGGTTAAGTGCCGGTCACGGGCCGAACTTTGGGTCGTGACAAAGTTGATATCAGAGCGTAGGTTTTACCTTCGAAGTGTAGGATGACCCTGGTATGATGGAGTAGGTAGCTGCAGCAGGGTAGCATGGCGTGTGTATGTTCCGCGGCATACTCACAACACGGTACTCCGCCTAAGCGACCTTAGGATTTATTGATTAAAATTCCTTCGTGACTGTATACATTCATGCGATTCGATTTCCGTATCCTTATCGAATCCTACCTTCCTTTTCAGCCACTATGCCGCCAAGGACTACGAGGGCACAGAGAGCGGCTGCGAGAGCCGAGGCTCGTGTTGACTCGTCCGAGACGAAGACTGATCCGGGCAGTACCCCTTTTATACCCGAGCAGACTGTTCCTCCTATGACAGATCAGATCGCCACACTAGGGGCTGGTATGCAGGAGATGCGCCAGACGGTGGGATCCAGCATGCAGGAGATGCGTCAGATGATAGGGTCGCTAGTTGAGACGCTTCGAGCGCAGCGACCAGAGGTAGCTCCACCAGTCACGGGGACCGCGATGGTGTCTACAGCACAGGCAGTTGCCCCTGCAACTACGGAGGTGATTACAGTATCGTTAGCAGAATTCATGAGGCTGAAGCCTCAGGTCTTCACAGGCACCGACGCAGTCGAGGACCCGCAGTCCTTCATTGACAGGATGGCCCGGATATGCCGTTCCCTTAGATGCTCAGATACGAGATAGGTCAAGTTCGTGAGCTTTCGCCTGGAAGGACTTGCGCAGAAATGGTGCGAATCGGTCGAGAAGGGAAGAGCAGCAGGTCTTCCTCCTATGACCTGGACAGAGTTTGTGACGATCTTTCTAGCCCGCTTCCTTCCCCAGAGTGTCAGGGATGCCCGAGCACGCAGATTTGAGTCCTTGCGCCAGACGCCAGAGATGACCGTGGCGGAGTACGATGTGCTGTTCACCGAGCTATCAGTTTATGCTCCGTACCTAGTGGCTATTGACCGTAAGTGTAATATGTGATATCGCCGGTTTCGTTGCTATATGTCAACGACAATTGGGATACGCATGTTTACTTACGTTAATGACATGTGATATTATGTGTTGCTGGATATGTTATATTGGATCGTCGTGTTTGAATAGCCGGGGGTTTTTATGTGAGATGAGTGTTTTTCATTTTCATTCATGTAAAAACTTGTATGTAATATTCTTTTATTTGGGGCACTTCCAGGTAGCGGAAGTTGTCACCTCTTGTATATTATTTACTTTTCTGCACTAGGATAGACCCAAGGAGGGGAGCACAAGTAACCGGGTTCTGGAGTCCAGTGGGAGACCAACTCGAGGAGTCGAGTCCGGGTCTCCTAACTCTAGAATTGGTAGGGTTGCTTGCCGCTCTCGTAGGGGTCTAGGGGTGTGGGTTTGGCTATTCATCACGACCGTGGAATCCGTGTTTTATACTGGCTCGTATTGAAAACACGGACGTCCTAGTATATCCAATATTTCATATGTTTCTTCTGCTGCGATATCTGTGATGTGATCATGTGATGTTCTGTGATAGATACAGTATATAGTATATATGATATATTATATAGGCGTTACTTATGTTTTACACCCGCGCTAGCCCTGCCCCGCTCTGCCGTTAGTTACCTAACCTAACGGTGCACGAGGGGACATCGAGGCGAATGCGGATGGCATAAGTGTACGTCGTATTTATCTGTGATGTTTAGGTACTTAAATGATGGGACTTCATTAATGAGATTAATGAAATAAAGAAACCTAAGATGTTGTAGAATCGAATTTCAAAATAAAACAGGTAGCTACAGTTCTTGCTTTGCACAGAGGTATATGTGATATATCCTGCACCTTATTCGATGAGGAAAGGACCGAGATCCCTTCACCGGGAGTGACTCCTTTAGCAATATCTGGCAGATGCTACATACTCGGTTTGTTTTTTGATTGCTTTTAAGAGTTTTTGCTTTGCACAGTGATATATATGATATATCCCGCACCTCATTCGACGAGGAAAGGACCGACGATCCCTTCACCGGGAGTGACTCCTTTAGCAAAACAAGAAAAGCCTCAAAAACACTCAATTTCAAAATTCATTCGATCCTACAACGATATCAAGTTCATTACGCAATAGTTTTTCAGAAAAACCTGTCGTAGCCCTCCGTCATTTCAGATAAGTACTAGTTAGTATTCGTGCTGCGGTTGTTTGGCATGCGTCAAGGCGTAGTGTACGGTAGCTAACTAGTGCTTATCTGCTAGCATACGATGCGATTGGATTAGGGTATTCGTACGGCGTTGTTTGGCATGCGTCAAGGGTCGTGCGGGTGGGTTTAATTCAATCAAGAAATGTACGAGTTGAACTTGACTAGCAGACTATGGGTTGTTTGGCATGCGTCAAGGTCATAGCGAGCTAGGGGCAAAACATTATCGGGAATTTCAAGTGTTGAAATTTGCAATGAGATTGCATACCTTCTATGAGATAGTTGGATCCTGATACCCGCTGCGAGTAAGAGTTACTCCTGGGAGAGTTTTATACATTACAATTAGCCGATCAAGTAGGTGTCTAGAAAGGTGTCAACGAGGTTACGCCTCTGGAAAACGAGGTTTACATTAATTAGGTTCGTGCGAAAGCACGGGGGACCTCTCTCAAAGTACCGACACTGGCCTGGCTGAAAGATTGGCGAACTTGTAGTGTGTAATTAATCCCGGCTAGTCTTTCCTTTTAGGGTTTGAAGGAAGATTTGATAAAAAGCAGTGGGAGCCATCCTGATTAGATAAAATAATAACCAATCTGATCTTGCAAGAGCATACGCGGAGTGTTTTCTTCTCTCTCTCTCCAGGTAGCGACCATATCACGCCTTAATCAAGATAATAATATGGATTATTGACCGAACCCGCTTGTTATACTGAGCTGGGGAACGTTGGTCCCGCTCCACCTTATAATTGTTATAAGACAGAGCAGGAAATTGGGGATTACCAGAATTCCCGTGCCGCCCAAACGAAGAGAGTGCATGCTGATGCATCATCTTCGGGTGTGTTCGTTACACAGAACTGTTTCTCAGTATCCTCTGCATCCTGGGTATATGATACCGGATCAGGATCCCAGATATGTAATCTGTTACATAGGGCTACAAAAAGGTAGAAAAACTGAGAACGGGTGATAAGTTTCATGAGGCAGAAAATGGGGCAAGTGTTGCAGCCAAGTCTGTTGGTCACTGTCACCCTGTATTACCAATACATTGATTCTGAACGAATCCTATTAGATACCGAACCTGATATACAAAATCATATCAGTCTCTTTATTAGTAAAGAAATGATAAAATTCTGTATTGTTGGATAATGTTTTGAACATTTCCTATATCAAAAGTTGATCGGTTCAGGCACGTTATCTAAAAACATTAATGTTCTAAATCAAACTACAGTTCTTAGTATACAGAACACACACAAGAGGAAAAGTTCAGAAATGAACGAATCCTTCTTGAGGTATTGTAGACTAGGTCAGATCAATGCGACCCGACTGGCTGAAGTTACATTTAGATGAATATTTAAATCAGTTTGAATTTACATCTTCTGAAACTTGCCAGTCATGTCATAAAGATAAGATGACCATAGCTCCGTTTACTGGAAACAGAGAAAGAGTTAGTGAACTCTTGGGATGATACATGTTGATGTATGTAGGTCCCCTGTCTACACATACCAGGACTGGTTCTTTATACTTCATTATATTCTCTGATAATCTCTCAAGATTCGGACATATGTTCCTGTTGAAACACAAGTACGAACCTTTTAAGATATTCACAGAATATAAGTTAGAAGTAGAGAACCAATACGGGTATAAGTATTATGTCCTATGATGAGATCAAGGAGGAGAATACTTGTGCATAGAATTCCTGGACTATTCTAAAGGAGAATGAGATTCTCTCTCGGCATTACTCCTCCGAATACACCATAGCACGATGGTATATCGGGGCGGAGCAATCACACCCTATATGATATGGTGTGCTCTATGATGAGTATTACTGAGTTACCTATTTCCTTTTAGGGGTTATGCACTTGAGAAGCTGCATAACTATTGAATAGGTTCGAATCAAATCAGTTGCCTACCACTCCATATGAGATATGGAAAGGGAAGAGCCCATGTCTTAAGCTAGTTAAGATTTGGGGTTGTCCGGCCTATGTCTAAAAGCAAAATCCGGACAAGCTCGAGGCAAGGTCTGTTATGTAGAACTGGAAAGGTTCCAGCTATGCAAACTGCAGCAGATGATTTGATAGAGCCAAAGGATTCAATAGATTCCAACGAACCTCAGCCTCTCCGCCGATCTAGTAGGGTTCCTCACCCACCTGAGAGATACTTCGGTTTCTCTATGACAGTGGGAGCGAGGATTGCATCATGAGATGATGACCCAACTAGTTTCGAGCTGGCCATCAGGAGTGTGACTCTGTAAAAATGGCTGGATGCTTAGTAATCTGAGATGGAATCCATGTACACCAACAAAGTATGGACTTTGGTTGCTATATCTGAAGGGTTAAATCCCCATCAGGAGCAAGTATATCTTGAGAAGATTACTTGGTGTACATGGAAAAGTTGAGACTTTCAAAGCTAGACTTGTTAAAGATTTTCGTCATCGACCAGGCGTGGATAATGATGAAACCTTTTCAAGTAGCTATGCTTAAGTCCATCCAGATCCTACTTGCCACGGCTGCATACCATGACTACGATATCTGGTGGTTGGGTGTCATGACAGCTTTTCTAAATGATGTTTTAGAAGAGTGTGTCTATAAGTACACAGCCAGAGCGCCTCGTAGACAGTGGGAGCAGCGGAAACGTGTGCAAGATGTTTTATAGGATAAAGCAGGAATCGCGGAGTTGGAACATCTGTTTTGATGGATTAGTCAAAGAAGTTGACATCATCAAAATGGTAGATGAACCTTGTATAAACAAAAAGGGTAGTAGGGAGTATGGTGACGATCCTCGTAGAATACGTGGATGACATACTCTTGATAGGGAAGGAGTTTCCTATGCTACGCTCGATCAATCTCCGCTTATCACTATGATTCTCCACATAGGATCAAAGTGATACCTCCTAAATCCTGAGTTTTGGATCTATGAGATAGATTTAATTGGATGTTAGGATTCTCACTAGTTGTAGTGAGATAGTATCAATTGATCCTGGGGAGAATCACTGGAAGTGTTCCAGGGTGATAAAGACGAATGAATGTCAGTTACAGGCATTGTCTTTACCCTAAGTAAAGGGACGGTATGTTGGAAGAGTTCCAAGCTAGATACCGTGGCATACTAGACGATAAAGGCACGATACATCGCTACTAAAGATGCTACCAAAGAGGCTGTTCGGGTGTATATTGGTTCATGAGATGAACTACGTTCCTACCATTGTGAGACAATGGAGTTGTGGCTTATGCCAAGGAACGCAGGTCCCATCAGTGATCCAGACATAGTCTAAGGCAGTATCGCCTGATCATGGGGATGGTTGATCTCCAGGGTGATCGAGGTTTGGAGAGTAGACTCAGAGGACAACACGGCGGATCCACTCACGAAGGCCTATTCCCAGAGAAAGACTTTTATGGGATGGTTGAGTATGAGATACTACAACCACTGCTACAGATGGCCCTAGTGCAAGTGGGAGATTGTTAGTTATATGTATGCCCTAGAGGACATTATTGTACATTGGATGTATATTGTAGTGGATGCTGGGACATATATAGGGAGGACTTTCTTGCTCGACATGATAGTATGCTATCTGGTTGCCCTTTACCTTAACGTGTACATTGATTGTCTCTCTGTTACATGTTGGTAAAGCCCTTAGGATGTGTACTTGACTACCTGGACTATGATGCGGATCATACTAGTGGGGACATGGTAGTCCATAAGTACATCCTTCAAAGTCCCTAGTCGTGGGTGTATCGAGACGGGGCATCGATATACCAGAGTAGACTAGCGTATACCTTCTCGACCCATACAGATGGGCGATGGATGATCCCATATCCATTGGTGTTTGACATCGGAGATGATATACGGGTGCTCAGTGGAGACTGGGTATACTGGACGGACTCGCCGAGAACTCCCAGATGGTATTATACCTCACGTCAGATGGCAGTTCTCTGGTGACACTGGTACAGAGTAGTCTGTTGACCCGAGATCGTCATAGAGTCTTGTGTGGTTCCCACTGTGCTTTGATTTCCATCTTACCACGTCTAAGAGGGTGTGCAAAACGGTGGTTTTTGGGTACAGTCCCGAGTCACATGGAGGCAATGAGCGATAGGAGGGGATTCGTCTCTCTCGGTATAGGGGGTTGATGTTGCGCTGTGTTCGATTGGCTATAACAGGAAATCCCTGGCCAGGGTTGCTGAGATTTACTGGTAAGTGTTACCAGTAGTTTCTCGAATTGTTATAGACCTCATATCGACACGACTTATCGAGCTATTGGGGTCTGACGTTTACCACCCCTAGGCAAGATATGCGACATATCAGACGACGAGACCGGACTGTACGGTAGTGTTACTGGTTGAATTCACTGGAGTGTGAGCGGGCTTGCTCGTCGATCTTCTGATCGCTCAATACCTGGGTGGCCGTTACGTTTAGCAGACCGCTTGCGGCTTGTGGGAGTTTGATATGATCATCACCTGCTGCCGGCGTATTGACGAGTCTTTAGAGTCCTACACAGAGGTTTCCTGGCTCAAGCGAAACGAAATAGGAGCGCATATGAGATATGTGCGGGACCGAGAATGATACCAGTATGTGATACTGTATTCGATTCTCGCGATTTGTGACATTGATCGGTTATATGCAATATAGCCGGGTTATCGGATCAAGTGTTGATTCGATAAATTGTTACTGTTAATATTAGTCGGTTATATGCGATATGACCGGATCGTTAAATCAAGTGTTGATTTAATGATTTAATGCATAATTATATATTTGATATATTACTCTGCATTAACTAGTATTAGTTCACTTTAAGATGGATTTTCTCACTCGGATGTGCGCATTGCATATGCGATATGATTTTGTGCACTTGCTTGTATCATGTTTGATGATGCATGCCTTTTGGTTAAGTGTAAAGAATTAAACCTTGGTTAATGAAATGGTTAGGGTTTACTTTTCCTTATTCATTTTATTCATTTATTTATTCTTTTGGAAAAAGAAAAGCAAATGAGAAAATGGTGGCATGTTTTGTTTTGTTCATGAAGCTTCATGAAGACTTTGACCAAGTGACCATTTTGTCTCATGCTTAACCCTAACCATCCCACTAACCATGATTTATTCTCTACACTTGACCATGGTTTGGTTATGATAAGTATTCTTTTAATTTTCTTTTTGGAATTAACTTATCATAACATTTACCTTCTTCTTCTTCATTTCTTCAAGTGAAGAAAGCTTGCCTCCATCAATGGCAAGTGATGAAAAAGATTGAGAAATCCAAATCTAAAGTCTACCCACTTCCTATTTATTCATCCTCTACCTCTTGCCAAGTAGTAGAGTGTGTTTCCTTCACAAGTTTTCTAGACTTGGTGAAGGTGGAGCTTGATCTAGCGATGCCTCGACGTAGATCATCTTCGGCATGGACATCGACGACCTAGCTCGCCTATTCTCCGATGAAGCCGACGCTAGAGCCCGGGAATTCACTAGGACAGTGAGGGGACTTCGTTGCGGAGCTATGGAGGTGGAGCACCGGATCTACAAAGGTTGTATTTCCGTTTCCTTTTTGTTAAGTTGTTAACTAGATTCCTTTTTCGCCTAAATTTCTAGCCAACGATCCGTAGTCGGGTTTCTCGGCACCTAGTTTTTTTGAAATTGGCATGGTTGATGCCTTGTGAGACCTCCTTAGTGTGCCTAGGAACCTTTCACTGGTATCAGAGCCTAGCTAGAGCCTTAGACGAAGTCTAGACGCAATTTGAAGTCCGAACGAACCCGAAACCCAATTCCAAACATGCTCTCTGTCCTTTTTTGAAAATTGTGGATTTTTCGAAATTAAAAATATGCAGAAAATTAAGCAGGGTTTTGTAGGAATTACTGTAAATTTCGTGGACCTAATTCATCTAAACCGCCGCGGTTCCGCGACATGAGCATGGCTCATGCGACGGTTCCGCGGCCGTACGGTCGTGTCTCACAGTAAAAGTTTCACAGTAATTCCTCCTTAGTTGTGCTGTATTTTCTGGGATATTTTAATATTTATTATACAGTTGAGTTTTCTGGGGTTGTTTTGGGATTTCATGGATTCGATCTGATTATCAAATTTTGTCTGTATGGCTTTCTGGGTAAATTTTAGAATATGTTAAAAAAGGTTCGACCGGATATAAATACCCAATTTTTCCCCTGTCGGGAAATTTCCATGTGTTGGATTTTTCCGTAGTTTAAAGACGTTCTAAGTAGTGCAAGTAACGCGATGGACCCTCTAGAAGACAACAAACCTTAACTCGATTATGTGACCGTCTTGAACTGCCCTTTGAACCTTCGGGTTTGGGGCAGTACGGCGTGCCACATGTGAGGCGTTGGCTTGACCCTTCTACGGCTGGACCGTTGGTACTGAGGCACGAACTGAATGTTGTTAGAATTATTTCATGTGTTGAGCTGTATCGGGAAAACTTGGGTATTCGACTGTTCGATCGGAAAGTTTAACATTTTCTGTTTATCTGGAATGGGATACAATAATTGGAATTCACAAAAGTTATGTGATAACTGAATGAATGTTATAAACATAGCACTTTAGTGTTAGTGTATATGCCCTAGAGGCCATTACTGTATCATACTAGTATGTATATTACTTGATGGAAGCTTGGGATATTCACAGTTGTACAGACAATCTTGCTCAATGTAGTAGTATGCTACTTGGTTTGTCTCTGCTTTAATGTGTACATGTGTGTTTATTTATTATATCACCTATACGCATTAGTAGAGCCCTTAGGATCTTTGTTTGATTACCGGCGTTGTGATGGCGATCACACTCGTGGGGGCTGGGTAATCTACAAGCACATCCTTATACACGTCCCTGGTCGTGGGAGTATCGAGATAGGGCATCGATGCTCCGGAGTAGACTAGCGTATGCGCTTCTCATCCCAGCACGGGAGACGGTCTGTCCCACAGCCGTCGGTATGTCGTACTTGAGATAGTATGCGGGTGCTCGTTAGGTTACGAGTACACTGGACAGGACTCGTCGGGAACTGATGGTTGGTATTATACCTATCGTCAGTTATCAGTTCCCAGGTGACATGAGTACAGCTTAGTCCGCTGACTTGACACTGCCACTCCGCCTCGAGTGTGTTCCCACTGTTCTTTGATTACTACCCTACCACGGCTCTTCTGAGTCGTGCAAACAGGTAGTAGTTGGGAGCAGTCCCGAAACACTTGGAGGCAGTGACGGTTAGACAGGATTCGTCTCTCCCGGTATTGGGGGTTGACATCGCGCTGTGTCTAGGAGAGCCATTACACAAGTAGTCCCTGGCCAGGGCAAGCGAGATATACTGGTAGGTTCCAGTGTTATCTCAGGGTGTTTTGGGCTTCACTCCGACACGACTTGTACCGCTATTGGGGGACTGACGTTTTACCGCCCCCTAGGCCCGACATGCGATGTATCAGACGAACAGACCGGACTGTACGGAGAATGTCACATTCAGACTCAGTAGGAGTTCAGATGGGGTTTCACCTCGTCAGCCTTCTTGTCGGCATCTACCTGGGGACCGTTACGCACAGCTAGTGCCGCTTGCGGTCTGTGGTTAAACCCACTCCCAGCGTAGTGTCGAGTCTTTAGAGTCCCACACAGAGGGTATTCGCCTCTGGGCAAAACAGAGTAGAGGTCGCATGGTTTTGCGACAGGGTTCGTTCTCATCCGCGCACTTGTGCACGTTTGGAGTCCGGACGGATATTGCCAGCGGGCTCTGGTTTGAGCCGGATACTGGTATATGTTTTGGGGTTGCTTTTATATCTTGGTATTCTTGTTCCTCGGAACGAGAATGCAGGTGTGTATGCACAGTTGCTTGAGGCGGAGGATGAGGTTTTTCATTAGGGTTTCGGAACGGGTGCGTATGCACAGTTGACAGTTATCTTTTTCCAAACCCTAATGGATTTATGGATTATCAATTAATAATAGTAATTAAATGAAAATTATGTTATGGTTGTTTTTGTTGACTTGTTGACCTTGGTTGACTTGTTGACCATGGTTGAATATTGACCACCATCATGCTTTGTAAAGATACTCCTTGATTTGTGCTTACATTCATTTAATGAAGCATGATAGTGGTCATTCCAAAACTACCATCAACTATTCTCATTTAAATTATTATTACTAATTAGATAATTCCTTTTCTTTTATTATGGTTGCAAAAAAGAAAAAGTGAGCTCATTCTTTCATATCCATTCTCTCTCCTCTCTTCATCTTCTTCTTCCTCTAGCTCAAGGTGATTCCTTCTCATGTGTTGAGATTCCTTCACCTTGAAAAGAAAACAACCCCTAGACACTCTCTACTCTCTCTAGGGTTCAAGGTTTAGCAAGCCGGAAACCCTAGTTCACTCAAAGATCGAGGAAGAGCCCAAAGGTCGAACCTTCGAGGTGGATCCATCTTCGACGGAAGAAGGCAACGAGAAGAGAACCATTCAAGCTACTACAAAGAACAAGAAAGAAGAACAACAACAAGAAGAGAAGGAGTTCAAGTTGAGGTATAACCACTTTGCATAGTAGTTAACTCTTCTTTGCAAGTTTGCTAGTTTAGTTTAGCAAAGATCCGGCTTTTACGGTCCATGTTACAAAGTTTAGAAAAAATTTTGATTTACCGTTTCCGCAACCCCGAAAGTACCGGGAGAGGTAACATGGACCTAACAGTGGTATCAGAGCCTAACTAAACTTAAACTAGCTTGGTAGTAAAGTGTAACGAAGTTCGGAACCGAAAAATCACAAAACCGGAAAAACCAAAACCCTAAGTTTCTGTTGATTTTTTTTCTGCTCTAAATGAAAAATTTTATACTTGTAAATTCGGCTCAGGGTTTTGTGTGAACACCCATGAAATACGATGCCCTAATTCATTTAAACCGCCGCGGTTCCGCGGCACGAGGTAGGCATGTGCCGCGGAACCGCCGCCGTTTGTTCTCCTCTCTGCATCGTTTTTCGTGCAGTGTTCTTCTGTGTTGGTTTTGGGATTTTTAAGATATATTATATATGCCCAGATTTTCCGGAACTGAAATTCACTTTTGGGGTCCTATAATTCCGTATTTTTTTTTCCGAACTTCACTGCACTTTGGCTATGTTGGTTATATCTGTGATGTTTGCATGTATTGAACGTCGGCTAATCGCTATAATTCGATTAGTCGGGGTTATACATGATCTGTGTTGGATATTGGATTGTGTATATGAATCTGTTGGACTGTCGCGGGTGAATAGCCGGGGTGGATATGAGATGAGCTTTTGTTTTTCTTTCATTCATTGTAAATGTAAATTGATGTAATAATATTATTTGTTTGGCCGCACAACCGGGTCGGGGTTGTAGCCGTCATTGTATAATTCTTTTTACTGTTTTTGCTCCTAGGATAGACCCATGGAGGGGTGCACAAACTGCCGAGTACTTGGTGGGTAGTTTGCCGCACCCGTAGGGGTCTTGGGTGGGGTATTTGGCTATTCACCGCGACCGTGTAATCCGCTTTTCGTTGCAGGCTCGAAAGGATTGCGGATTGCTAGCATATCCAATGTATTCATCTGTGATCTGTAATGTCTATCATTGCTTTACTATTTAGGCGTTGCTTATGTTTTACAGCCGCGCTGGCCCAGCCCCCGCTCTGTCGTTAGTTAAGTAACCTAACGAGTGATGACGGGACCCCGTGGCGAATGCGAATGGATAAGCGTACGTCATATTTTGGTTGTTTTCTGCAATGGTAGGATTAAATGATGAGACGCATTAAAAGAACTAATGCAAGAATATCACGCATTAAAAGAACTAATGCAAAAAAATAAACCTAAAAGACGTTGTAGGAACAAGTTTTTCAAAAAGCTGTTATTACAAGGACGTTCATCTTTTTGTTTTGCATCGAGGTATTCGGTTATGAATGCCCAGCACCTCAATCGATGAGGCAAGGGCCGAGATCCCCTCATCGGGAGTGACCCCTTGGACAAAAAGTTTTGCGTCAGGGTAATAACTTCACCATAGTCGATTATTCTTGCTTTGCATCGAGGTATTCGGTTATGAATGCCCAGCACCTCAATCGACGAGGCAAGAGCCGAGATCCCTTCACAGGGAGTGACCTCTTTAGCAAAAGTTTTTCGCCACTATGTTTTTTCAAAAAGATGTATCACGTTCCTTCAACGATATCAAGTTCATTACGTTAACGGGTTTTTCGCCAAAAACCCAGCCGTAGCCCTCCGTCGTTTTGGATAATTAATACTTAGTATTCGTGCTGCGTTTGTTGATTATTCGTCAAGACACAGTGAACGGTAGCTGAGTAATAATTCTCTGTTGCACTGATAGATGCGATTGGTTAGGACGGTCGCATGATTTTGTTGATTATTCGTCAAGGGTCATGCGGGCGGGTCTAATGCAATCCTGGATAACGACGGGTTGAACTTGACTAGGACCTTTTGATTTGTTGATTATTCGTCAAGGTCACTTGGGTCCTAGGGGCAAAAACCACATCGGGAGTTTCAAAAGAACTGAAACTTGCAGATTTAGCATACCTTCTGGAGTGTGGTGACTAGAGTGGATTCCATCTAGGTTATCACACAATGACAGTAGGATCCCGATCCCACTGATGAGTTGGTTTACTCTCGGGAGATTATTTCACTTAACGATCAATGCTATAAACCTAGTAGGTGTCTAGAAAGGTGTTAGCGGGGTTACACCCCCAGGGAAAAGAGGTTCTTTAATTAAGGAACTTCGCGAAAGCGTTGGAAAACCTCCCTCGAAGTACCGACACTAGCCTGGCTGAAAGGTTAAGCAAGTATTGTGACGTGAATTAAAACCCGGCTAGTTCTTCTTTTAAAAGGTTTTAAGAAGGATTTGAGGAAACAGTGGGAGACATCCTGGTTAGATAAATTAATAAACCAATCTAATCTTGCAAGAGCATACGCTGAGTGTTTCTTTTCTCTCTCCAGGCAGCAACCTTTTCGCGCCCTAATCAAGATAATAAAATGTATCGCTTGACCGATCCGAATTCTTATTCGGGACTGGGGAAAGTTGGTTCAGCTCTAACTTGTGACAACAGTCATGAGTATGAGAATGGGAAAGAGGAAAGTATGGATTTCCAGGATGCCCAGTCGAAGAAGAAGCATGGTTTTGCATCTACTTCAGGTGTTCTTGTAATTGAGAACTGTTTTACGGTCAGCCCTACCTCCTGGGTACTTGATACCGGATCAGGATCTCATATCTGTAATTTATTACAGGGACTGAGAAAAAGTAGGAAAGTTGCACCGGGTGATATGTCGCTCAGAGTAGCGAACGGAGCACAAGTTTATGCGGCAGCCGTCAGTGAATATCACCTAGTATTGCCAAATGGCAAGACTATGATTTTGAACGATTGCTACTATGTACCCTCCATGGTTTGCAACATCATATCAGTTTCTTTACTCGATAAAGATAGATATAAGTTTGTTCTTGAAAAGAATATCATGAACATTTACCTTGATAAGGTACTGGTTGCAGAGGGTACACTGTTTAATGGTATCTACGTTCTAAATCAGAATACAGTTCTCAATATACAAAACACACGCAAGAGGAAGAATTCAGATACGAATGAATCCTACTTGTGGCATTGTAGACTTGGTCATGTCGGAGAGAAAAGACTGAGTAAGTTGCATAAAAATGGACTCTTGGATGCGTTCGAGTTTTCATCTTATGAAACTTGTCAGTCTAGTCTCAAAGGGAAGATGACCAAATCTCCGTTCACTGGACATGGAGAAAGAGCAGCAGAGCTCTTGGAACTCATACATAGTGATGTATGTGGTCCAATGTCTACACATGCAAGGGGTGGGTTCTCGTACTTCATCACATTCACTGACGATCTCTCTAGGTTCGGATATGTGTATCTGATGAAACACAAATCTGAAGCTTTTGGGAAATTCAAGGAATTCAGAAAGGAAGTAGAGAACCAGACAGGCAAAAGTATCAAGATCCTACGGTCTGACAGGGGAGGGGAGTACTTAAGCACGGAATTCCTAGATTACTTAAAAGAGAATGGTATTCTCTCTCAGCTTACTCCTCCTTATACACCACAGCACAACGGTGTATCGGAGCGGAGGAATCGTACCCTATTGGATATGGTTCGCTCCATGATGAGTAGTGCTGAGTTACTTCTTTCATTCTGGGGACATGCGCTTCAGACAGCGGCATACCTTTTGAATCAAGTCCCGTCCAAATCTGTGCCTAAAACTCCGTATGAAATATGGAGCAGTAAGAAACCATGTCTGAAGTTTATTAAGATATGGGGTTGTCCGGCCTATGTGAAAACACAGAAACCGGACAAGTTAGAGGCACGGTCAGTTCTCTGTAAATTTGTGGGATATCCTAAAGACTCACTAGGATATCTGTTCTACCACACTGAGGAACAGAAGGTGTTTGTATCTCGCCACGCCACCTTCTTAGAAAGGGAGTTTCTTGCAAAAGAAACTAGTGGGAGTTCGGTAGAACTGGAAGAAATTCAGCGACCACAAAATGTAACTGAAAATTTGGAGGAACCGCTAGATTCTATAAACCCAGACGAACCTCAGCCACTCCGCAGATCTGGTAGGATTTCTCATCCGCCCGAGAGATACTACGGTTTTCTCATAGACGGGGATCGAGAGGATTGCATCTTGGAAGAAGATGACCCTACCAGTTTCAGGCAGGCCATTATCAGTAGGGACTCTGATAAGTGGCAGGAAGCAATGCAATCCGAAATGGAGTCCATGTACGCCAATAAAGTGTGGACCTTGGATATTGCTCCACCTGGGGTAAAACCCGTTGGATGCAAATGGATCTACAAAAGGAAACTTGGTGTAGATGGGCAGGTGGAAACCTATAAAGCTAGACTCGTTGCAAAAGGCTTTCGTCAAAGACCTGGTTTGGACTATGATGAGACTTTTTCTCCGGTGGCTATGCTCAAATCCATTAGGATCTTACTTGCCATTGCTGCCTTCCATGACTATGAAATCTGGCAGATGGATGTTAAGACGGCCTTCCTAAACGGTTGTTTGGAAGAGTGCGTTTACATGGATCAACCAGAAGGTTTCGTAGACAGTGGGAGCAGCGGAAGGGTGTGCAAGTTGCTTAAATCCATTTATGGATTAAAGCAGGCATCGCGGAGCTGGAACATCTGTTTTGATGAGGCAATCAAGGAATTTGATTTCATCAAGAACGAAGATGAACCCTGTGTGTATAAGAAGATTGTAGGACGAACTGTCGTATTCCTAGTCTTGTACGTGGACGACATTCTTTTGATAGGAAATGATATTCCTATGCTACAATCGGTCAAGCTATTTTTGTCACAAAGGTTCTCCATGAAGGACCTGGGTGATGCCTCGTACATTCTGGGGATCAAGATCTATAGAGATAGATCCAAGAGACTATTGGGACTTTCGCAGTCCAGGTACATAGAGACCGTACTAAAGAGATTTAGTATGGAGGATTCCAAGCGCGGTAACATACCCGCATTGCACGGAATTACCCTCTCCAAGAAGATGTCTCCTAAGACTGACGAGGAGAGGGTTCGCATGAGCACTATACCCTACGCTTCGGCGGTAGGATCTATAATGTATGCGATGCTATGTACAAGACCAGATGTAGCTTACGCGTTGAGCACGGTAAGCCGGTATCAGTCAGACCCAGGGGAGGACCACTGGACAGCAGTGAAGAACATTCTCAAGTACCTGAGAAGGACTAAAGAGATGTTCCTGATTTACGGTAATGGAGACCTCAGGGTCGAGTCCTTTACCGATTCAAGCTTCCAGAGTGACAAAGATGACAGCAAGTCTGTCTCGGGTTTTGTGTTTACCCTCAATGGAGGGGCGGTATGTTGGAGGAGTTCCAAGCAGGATACCGTCGCAGACTCGACGATGGAGGCTGAATACATTGCTGCAAGCGATGCCGCAAAAGAGGCGGTCTGGATTAAGAAGTTCATTAGTGAACTTCAGGTGGTTCCGTCCATTGTTGACCCAATACCTTTGTATTGCGATAACAATGGGGCTATAGCTTTAGCGAAGGAACCAAGGTCCCATCAGAAATCCAGGCACATCTTAAGACGGTATCACCTGATCAGGGAGATCATTGATCGACAGGAGATCGAGGTGCGGAGAGTGGACACAAAGGACAACACTGCGGACCCATTCACGAAGGCTTTACCCCAGACTCAGTTCGAGCGGCTGATCGAGATGATAGGTCTTCGATACGCCAGTACATGGCCTTAGTGCAAGTGGGAGATTGTTAGTGTATATGCCCTAGAGGCCATTACTGTATCATACTAGTATGTATATTACTTGATGGAAGCTTGGGATATTCACAGTTGTACAGACAATCTTGCTCAATATAGTAGTATGCTACTTGGTTTGTCTCTGCTTTAATGTGTACATGTGTGTTTATTTATTATATCACCTATACGCATTAGTAGAGCCCTTAGGATCTTTGCTTGATTACCGGCGTTGTGATGGCGATCACACTCGTGGGGGCTGGGTAATCTACAAGCACATCCTTATACACGTCCCTGGTCGTGGGAGTATCGAGATAGGGCATCGATGCTCCGGAGTAGACTAGCGTATGCGCTTCTCATCCCAGCACGGGAGACGGTCTGTCCCACAGCCGTCGGTACGTCGTACTTGAGATAGTATGCGGGTGCCTGTTAGGTTACGAGTACACTGTACAGGACTCGTCGGGAACTGATGGTTGGTATTATACCTATCATCAGTTATCAGTTCCCAGGTGACATGAGTACAGCTTAGTCCGCTGACTTGACACTGTCACTCCGCCTCGAGTGTGTTCCCACTGTTCTTTGATTACTACCCTACCACGGCTCTTCTGAGTCGTGCAAACAGGTAGTAGTTGGGAGCAGTCCCGAAACACTTGGAGGCAGTGACGGTTAGACAGGATTCGTCTCTCCCGGTATTGGGGGTTGACATCGCGCTGTGTCTAGGAGAGCCATTACATAAGTAGTCCCTGGCCAGGGCAAGCGAGATATACTGGTAGGTTCCAGTGTTATCTCAGGGTGTTTTGGGCTTCACTCCGACACGACTTGTACCGCTATTGGGGGACTGACGTTTTACCGCCCCGTAGGCCCGACATGCGATGTATCAGATGAACAGACCGGACTGTATGGAGAATGTCACATTCAGACTCAGTAGGAGTTCAGATGGGGTTTCACCTCGTCAGCCTTCTTGTCGGCATCTACCTGGGGACCGTTACGCACAGCTAGTGCCGCTTGCGGTCTGTGGTTAAACCCACTGCCAGCGTAGTGTCGAGTCTTTAGAGTCCCACACAGAGGGTATTCGCCTCTGGGCAAAACAGAGTAGAGGTCGCATGGTTTTGCGACAGGGTTCGTTCTCATCCGCGCACTTGTGCACGTTTGGAGTCCGGACGGATATTGCCAGCGGGCTCTGGTTTGAGCCGGATACTGGTATATGTTTTGGGGTTGCTTTTATATCTTGGTATTCTTGTTCCTCGGAACGAGAATGCAGGTGTGTATGCACAGTTGCTTGAGGCGGAGGATGAGGTTTTTCATTAGGGTTTCGGAACGGGTGCGTATGCACAGTTGACAGTTATCTTTTTCCAAACCCTAATGGATTTATGGATTATCAATTAATAATAGTAATTAAATGAAAATTATGTTATGGTTGTTTTTGTTGACTTGTTGACCTTGGTTGACTTGTTGACCATGGTTGAATATTGACCACCATCATGCTTTGTAAAGATACTCCTTGATTTGTGCTTACATTCATTTAATGAAGCATGATAGTGGTCATTCCAAAACTACCATCAACTATTCTCATTTAAATTATTATTACTAATTAGATAATTCCTTTTCTTTTATTATGGTTGCAAAAAAGAAAAAGTGAGCTCATTCTTTCATATCCATTCTCTCTCCTCTCTTCATCTTCTTCTTTTTCTAGCTCAAGGTGATTCCTTCTCATGTGTTGAGATTCCTTCACCTTGAAAAGAAAACAACCCCTAGACACTCTCTACTCTCTCTAGGGTTCAAGGTTTAGCAAGCCGGAAACCCTAGTTCACTCAAAGATCGAGGAAGAGCCCAAAGGTCGAACCTTCGAGGTGGATCCATCTTCGACGGAAGAAGGCGACGAGAAGAGAACCATTCAAGCTACTACAAAGAACAAGAAAGAAGAACAACAACAAGAAGAGAAGGAGTTCAAGTTGAGGTATAACCACTTTGCATAGTAGTTAACTCTTCTTTGCAAGTTTGCTAGTTTAGTTTAGCAAAGATCCGGCTTTTACGGTCCATGTTACAAAGTTTAGAAAAAATTTTGATTTACCGTTTCCGCAACCCCGAAAGTACCGGGAGAGGTAACGTGGACCTAACATTTAGTCTCACTTAATCGGTTGCCACGGAATTTTGATGCGATCAAAAGTCCGTCGCAATCACGTAGCGTACGCGGATATTCGCCGGGTAAACTTAATAGACAGCCTCACTCCATAGCCCCGACCAAGTGACTGTAGGAGAACCCCGTCGCCGAAAGCATCCGTTCGGGTGCTCATGGCAGCGATGTTCCGCCTTGGTGCACTTCGTCGACGGTATCTGGGGTGCGGCCGCCTACTGAAGTTTGCGACGAGTATTCGATCAGGATGTCGGGAATCTTGTTGAATTGCCCGACTTGATATTGAAAAGTGTTTTCGATTTTGAGACTAAAATGCGGGGTTTATAATAGTTAGGCATGCGATGTCTAAGTAATTCATTTGGTCAGGCATGCGATGTCTGAGGTGGTTGCGGATTCCAACTGTTGTAGTTTTACACTTTCTTTTCTGTGACCGTAAGTGTAATATGTGATATCGCCGGTTTCGTTGCTATATGTCAACGACAATTAGGATGGACATATTTACTTACGTTGATGACGTGTGATGTTATGTGTTGCTGGATATGTTATATTGGATCGTCGTGTTTGAATAGCCGGGGGGTTTTATGTGAGATGAGTGTTTTTCATTTTCATTCATGTAAAAACTTGTATGTAATATTCTTTTATTGGGGCGCTTCCAGGTTGCGGAAGTTGTCACCCTTTGTATATTATTTACTTTTCTGCACTAGGATAGACCCAAGGAGGAGAGCACAAGTAACCGGGTTCTGGAGTCCAGTGGGAGACCAACTCGAGGAGTCGAGTCCGGGTCTCCTAACTCTCGAATTGGTAGGGTTGCTTGCCGCTCTCGTAGGGGTCTACGGGTGTGGGTTTGGCTATTCATCACGACCGTGGAATCCGTGTTTAATACTGGCTCGTATTGAAAACACGGACGTCCTAGTATATCCAATATTTCATATGATTCTTCTGCTGCGATATCTGTGATGTGATCATGTGATGTTCTGTGATGGATACTATATATAGTATATATTTAATATATTATATAGACGTTACTTATGTTTTACACCCGCGCTAGCCCTGCCCTGCTCTGTCGTTAGTTACCTAACCTAACGGTGCACGAGGGGACATCGAGGCGAATGCGGATGGCATAAGTGTACGTCGTATTTATCTGTGATGATTAGGTACTTAAATGATGGGACTTCATTAATGAGATTAATGAAATAAAAGAAACCTAAGATGTTGTAGAATCGAATTTCAAAATTAAAACAGGTAGCTACAGTTCTTTCTTTGCACAGCGGTATATGCGATATATCCTGCACCTTATTCGATGAGGAAAGGACCGAGATCCCTTCACCGGGAGTGACTCCTTTAGCAATAACTGGCAGATGCTACACACTCGGTTTGTCTTTTGATTGCTTTTAAGAGTTTTTGCTTTGCACAGTGATATATATGATATATCCCGCACCTCATTCGACGAGGAAAGGACCGACGATCCCTTCACCGGGAGTGACTCCTTTAGCAAAACTAGAAAAGCCTCAAAGACACTCCATTTCAAAATTCATTCGATCCTACAATGATATCAAGTTCATTACGCAATAGGTTTTCAGAAAAACCTGTCGTATCCCTCCGTCATTTCAGATAAATCCTGTTTAGTATTCGTGCTGCGTTTGTTGACCTTGTCAAGGCGCAGTGTGCGGTAGCTAACCAGTATTTATCTGCTTATGCATATGATGCAGATTGGGTTAGGGTAGTCGTGCGGCCTTGTTGACCTTGTCAAGGGTCGTGCGGGTGGGTTTGATTCAATCAAGAAATGACGGGTTGAACTTGACTTGCGGTCTATGGTTTGTTGACCTTGTCAAGGTCATAGATCGTTCGGGGCAAAATATTATCGGAAATTTCAAGTGTTGAAATTTGCAATGAGATTGCATACCTTCTATGAGATAGTTGGATCCCGATACCCGCTGCGAGTAAAAGTTACTCCTGGGAGAGTTTTATACATTGCAATTAGCCGATCAAGTAGGTGTCTAGAAAGGTGTCAACGAGGTTACGCCTCTGGGAAAACGAGGTTTATATTAATTAGGTTCGTGCGAAAGCACGGGGGACCTCCCTCAAAGTACCGACACTGGCCTGGCTGAAAGATTGGTGAACTTGTAGTGTGTAATTAATCCCGGCTAGTCTTTCCTTTTAGGGTTTGAAGGAAGATTTGATAAAAAGCAGTGGGAGCCATCCTGATTAGATAAAATAATAACCAATCTATTCTTGCAAGAGCGCACGCTGAGTGTTTTCTTCTCTCTCTCTCCTGGTAGCGACCATGTCACGCCTTAATCAAGATAATAATACGGATTATTGACCGAACCCGCTTGTTATACTGAGCTGGGGAACGTTGGTCCCGCTCCGACTTATAATTGTTATAAGACCGAGCAGGAAATTGGGGAATACCAGATTTCCCATGCCGCCCAAACGAAGAGAGTGCATGCCGATGCATTATCTTCGGGTGTGTTCATTATACAGAACTGTTTCTCAGTATCCTCCGCATCCTTGGTATATGATACCAGATCAGGATCCCAGATATGTAATCTGTTACATAGGGCTACAAAAGAGTAAAAAAACTGGGAACGGGTGATAAGTTTCATGAGACAGAAAACGGGGCAAGAGTTGCAGCCAAGTCTGTCGGTCACTGTCACCCTATATTACCAATACATTGATTCTGAACGAATGTTATTAGATACCGAACCTGATATACAAAATCATATCAGTCTCTTTATTAGTAAAGAAATGATAAAATTTTGTATTGTTGGATAATGTTTTGAACATTTCCTATATCAAAAGTTGATCGGTTCAGGCACGTTATCTAAAAGCATTGATGTTCTAAATCAAACTACAGTTCTTAGTATACAGAACACACACAAGAGAAAGAGTTCAGAAATGAACGGACTCTTCTTGAGGTATTATAGACTAGGTCAGATCAATGTGACCCGACTAGCTGAAGTTACATTTAGATGCATATTTAAATCAGTTTGAATTTACATCTTCTGAAACTTGCCAGTCATGTCACAAAGATAAGATGACCATAGCTCCGTTTACTGAAAACAGAGAAAGAGTTAGTGAACTCTTGGGATGATACATGTTGATGTATGTAGGTCCCCTGTCTACACATACCAGGACTGGTTCTTTATACTTCATTATATTCTCTGATAATCTCTCAAGATTCGGACATATGTTCCTGTTGAAACACAAGTACGAACCTTTTGAGATATTCACAGAATATAAGTTAGAAGTAGAGAACCAATACGGGTATAAGTATTATGTCCTATGATGAGATCAAGGAGGAGAATACTTGTGCATAGAATTCCTGGACTATTCTAAAGGAGAATGAGATTCTCTCTCGGCATTACTCCTCCGAATACACCATAGCACGATGGTATATCGGGGCGGAGCAATCACACCTTATATGATATGGTGTGCTCTATGATGAGTATTACTGAGTTACCTATTTCCTTTTAGAAGTTATGCACTTGAGAAGCTGCATACCTATTGAATAGGTTCGAATCAAATCAGTTGCCTACCACTCCATATGAGATTTGGAAAAGGAAGAGCCCATGTCTTAAGCTAGTTAAGATTTAGGGTTGTCCGGCCTATGTCTAAAAACAAAATCCGGACAAGCTCGAGGCAAGGTCTGTTATGTAGAACTGGAAAGGTTCCAGCTATGCAAACTGCAGCGGATGATTTGATAGAGCCAAAGGATTCAGTAGATTCCAACGAACCTCAGCCTCTCCGCCGATCTAGTAGGGTTCCTCACCCACCTGAGAGATACTTCGGTTTCTCTATGACAGTGGGAGCGAGGATTGCATCATGAGATGATGACCCAACTAGTTTCGAGCTGGCCATCAGGAGTGTGACTCTGTAAAAATGGCTGGATGCTTAGTAATCTGAGATGGAATCCATGTACACCAACAAAGTATGGACTTTGGTTGCTATATCTGAAGGGTTAAATCCCCATCAGGAGCAAGTATATCTTGAGAAGATTACTTGGTGTACATGGAAAAGTTGAGACTTTCAAAGCTAGACTTGTTAAAGATTTTCGTCATCGACCAGGCGTGGATAATGATGAAACATTTTCAAGTAGCTATGCTTAAGTCCATCCAGATCCTACTTGCCACGGCTGCATACCATGACTACGATATCTGGTGGTTGGGTGTCATGACAGATTTTCTAAATGATGTTTTAGAAAAGTGCGTCTATAAGTACACAGCCAGAGGGCCTCGTAGACAGTGGGAGCAGCGGAAACGTGTGCAAGATGTTTTATAGGATAAAGCAGGCATCGCGGAGTTGGAACATCTGTTTTGATGGATTAGTCAAAGAAGTTGACATCATCAAAATGGTAGATGAACCTTGTATAAACAAAAAGGGTAGTAGGGAGTATGGTGACGATCCTCGTAGAATACGTGGATGACATACTGTTGATAGGGAAGGAGTTTTCTATACTACGCTCGATCAATCTCCGCTTATCACTATGATTCTCCACATAGGATCAAAGTGATACCTCCTAAATCCTGAGTTTTGGATCTATGAGATAGATTTAATTGGATGTTAGGATTCTCACTAGTTGTAGTGAGATAGTATCAATTGATCCTGGGGAGAATCACTGGAAGTGTTCCAGGGTGATAAAGACGATTGAATATCAGTCACATGCATTGTCTTTACCCAAAGTAAAGGGACGGTATGTTGGAAGAGTTCCAAGCTAGATACCGTGGCATACTAGACGATAAAGGCACGATACATCGCTACTAAAGATGCTACCAAAGAGGCTGTTTGGGTGTATATTGGTTCATGAGATGAACTACGTTCCTACCATTGTGAGACAATGGAGTTGTGGCTTATGCCAAGGAACGCAGGTCCCATCAGTGATCCAGACATATTCTAAGGCAGTATCGCCTGATCATGGAGATGGTTGATCTTCAGGGTGATCGAGGTTTGGAGAGTAGACTCAGAGGACAACACGGCGGATCCACTCACGAAGGCCTATTCCCAGAGAGAGACTTTTATGGGATGGTTGAGTATGAGATACTACAACCACTGCTACAGATGGCCCTAGTGCAAGTGGGAGATTGTTAGTTATATGTATGCCCTAGAGGCCATTACTGTACATTGGATGTATATTGTAGTGGATGCTGGGACATATATAGGGAGGACTTTCTTGCTCGACATGATAGTATGCTATCTGGTTGCTCTTTACCTTAACGTGTACACTGATTGTCTCTCTGTTACATATTGGTAAAGCCCTTAGGATGTGTACTTGACTACCTGGACTATGATGCGGATCATACTAGTGGGGACATGGTAGTCCATAAGTACATCCTTCAAAGTCCCTAATCGTGGGTGTATCGAGACGGGGCATCGATATACCAGAGTAGACTAGCGTATACCTTCTCGACCCATACAGATGGGCAATGGATGATCCCATATCCATTGGTGTTTGACATCGGAGATGATATACGGGTGCTCAGTGGAGACTAGGTACACTGGACGGACTCGCCGAGAACTCCCAGATGGTATTATACCTCACGTCAGATGGCAGTTCTCTGGTAACACTGGTACAGAGTTGCCTGTTGACCCGAGATCGTCATAGAGTCTTGTGTGGTTCCCACTGTGCTTTGATTTCTATCTTACCACGTCCAAGAGGGCGTGCAAAACGGTGGTTTTTGGGTACAGTCCCGAGTCACATGGAGGCAATGAGTGATAGGAGGGGATTCGTCTCTCTCGGTATAGGGGGTTGATGTTGCGCTGTGTTCGATTGGCTATAACAGGAAATCCCTGACCAGGGTTGCTGAGATTTACTGGTAAGTGTTACCAGTAGTTTCTCGAATTGTTATAGACCTCATATCGACACGACTTATCGAGCTATTGGGGTCTGACGTTTACCACCCCTAGTTAAGATATGCGACATATCAGACGACGAGACCGGACTGTACGGTAGTGTTACTGGTTGAATTCACTGGAGTGTGAGCGGGCTTGCTCGTCGATCTTCTGATCGCTCAATACCCGGGTGGCCGTTACGTTTAGCAAACCGCTTGCGGCTTGTGGGTGTTTGATATGATCATCACCTGCTGCCGGCGTATTGACGAGTCTTTAGAGTCCTACACAGAGGTTTCCTGGCTCAAGCGAAACGAAATAGGAGCGCATATGAGATATGTGCGGGACCGAGAATGATACCAGTATGTGATACTGTATTCGATTCTTGCGATTTGTGACATTGATCGGTTATATGCAATATAGCCGGGTTATCGGATCAAGTGTTGATTCGATAAATTGTTACTGTTAATATTAGTCGGTTATATGCGATATGACCGGATCGTTAAATCAAGTGTTGATTTAATGATTTAATGCATAATTATATATTTGATATATTACTCTGCATTAACTAGAATTGGTTCACTTTAAGATGGATTTTCTCACTCGGATGTGCGCATTGCATATGCGATATGATTTTGTGCACTTGCTTGTATTATGTTTGATGATGCATGCCTTTTGGTTAAGTGTAAAGAATTAAACCTTGGTTAATGAAATGGTTAGGGTTTACTTTTTCCTTATTCATTTTATTTATTTATTTATTCTTTTGGAAAAAGAAAAGCAAATGAGAAAATGGTGGCATGTTTTGTTTTGTTCATGAAGACTTTGACCAAGTGACCATTTTGTCTCATGCTTAACCCTAACCATCCCACTAACCATGATTTATTCTCTACACTTGACCATGGTTTGGTTATGATAAGTATTCTTTTAATTTTCTTTTTGGAATTAACTTATCATAACATTTACCTTCTTTTTCTTCATTTCTTCAAGTGAAGAAAGCTTGCCTCCATCAATGGCAAGTGATGAAAAAGAGTGAGAAATCCAAATCTAAAGTCTACCCACTTCCTATTTCTTCATCCTCTACCTCTTGCCAAGTAGTAGAGTGTGTTTCCTTCACAAGTTTTCTAGACTTGGTGAAGGTGGAGCTTGATCTAGCGATGCCTCGACGTAGATCATCTTCGGCATGGACATCGACGATCTAGCTCGCCTATTCTCCGATGAAGCCGACGCTAGAGCCCGGGAATTCACTAGGACAGCGAGGGGACTTCGTTGCGGAGCTATGGAGGTGGAGCACCGGATCTACAAAGGTTGTATTTCCGTTTCCTTTTTGTTAAGTTGTTAACTAGATTCCTTTTTCGTCTAGATTTCTAGCCAACGATCCGTAGTCGGGTTTCTCGGCACCTGGTTTTTTTGAAATTGGCATGGTTGATGCCTTGTGAGACCTCCTTAGTGTGCCTAGGAACCTTTCACTGGGATCAGAGCCTAGCTAGAGCCTTAGGCGAAGTCTAGACGCAATTTGAAGTCCGAACGAACCCGAAACCCAATTCCAAACATCTCAGGGTTGACATCGCGCTGTGTCTAGGAGAGCCATTACACGAGTAGTGTCTGGCCAGGGCAAGCGAGATATATTGGTAGGTTTCCAGTGTTATCTCAGGGTGTTTTGGGCTTCACTCCGACACGACTTGTACCGCTATTAGGGGACTGACGTTTTACCGCCCCCTAGGCCCGACATGCGATGTATTAGACGAACAGACCGGACTGTACGGAGACTGTCACATTCAGACTCAGTAGGAGTTCAGATGGGGTTCACCTCGTCAGCCTTCTTATCGGCATCTACCTGGGGACCGTTACGCACAGCTAGTGCCGCTTGCGGTCTGTGGTTAAACCCACTGCCAGCGTAGTGTCGAGTCTTTAGAGTCCCACACAGAGGGTATTCGCCTCTGGGCAAAATGAGTAGAGGTCGCATGGTTTTGCGGCAGGGTTCGTTCTCATCCGCGCACTTGTGCACGTTTGGAGTCCGGACGGATTATACTAGCAGGCTCTGGTTTGAGCCAGATACTGGTATATGTTTTGGGGTTGCTTTTATCTCTCAGTATTCTTGTTCCTCGGAACGAGAATGCAGGTGTGTATGCACAGTTGTTTGAGGCATAGGAAGAGGACTTTCATTAGGGTTTCGGAACGGGTGCGTATGCACAGTTGACAGTCGTCTTTTTCCAAACCCTAATGGATTTATGAAATATCAATTAATAATAGTAATTAAAATGAAATCGTGTCATGGTAGATTTTGTTGACTTGTTGACCATGGTTGACTTGTTGACTATGGTTGAATGTTTGACCATCATCATTGTTTTGCAAGGATACTCCTTGATTCTAGCTTACATTCATTTAATGTAGTGATGGTAGTGGTCATTCCAAATACAACCATCAACTATTTCATTTTGAATTATTATTGTTAATTAGATATATCTTTTTCTTTTTGTTAAGGTTGTAAGAAGAAAAAGAGCTCATTCTATCATAACCATTCTCTCTCCTCACTTCATCTTCTTCTTCCTCAAGCTCAAGGAGAATCCTTCTCATGTGTTGAGAATCCCTCTCCTTAAAAAGAAAACACCCCTTAGACACTCTCTACTCACTCTAGGATCAAAGGTTTAGCAAGCCGAAGATTCTAGTTCTCTCAAAGTTCGAGAAAGAGCCCGAAGGTTGAACCCTCAGGTGGATCCATCTTTGACGGAAGAAGGCAACGAGGAAAGCACCATCAACCTCTACAAAAGTTTGAAGAAGAAGGAGTTCAAGTTTAGGTATAACCATCTTTCCGAGTAGCTAACTCTCTTTAGCTTGTTTGCTAGTTTTAGTTTAGGAAAAGATCCCGACTTTGTTAGTCCATGTTGCCCCATGCGCTAAAAATTTGATTTTTATACCGTTTCCGCCTCCCCGTAAGAACCGGGGGTCGCAACGTGGACTTACATTGGTATCAGATCCTAACTAAACTTAAACTAGCTTGGTAGCGAAGTGTATGGAAGTTCGAAACCGAAAAATCGCAAAACCGGAAAATCTAAAACCCTAAGTTTCTGTTGAAATTTTTTGTGCTCTAAAAGTAAAACTTTTTACTCCTAAAATCGGCTCAGGGTTTTGTGAGAACACCCAAGAAAAACGATCCCATGAGTCCCTCAAACCGCCGCAGATCCGCGGCCTCAGCTATTCTCCTCACCGCGGATCCGCCGCCGTTTGGGCTCTTCGTGTGATCGTGTTTTGTGCAGTGTTCTTCTGGTAGGGTTTTGGGATTTTTCAAATATGTTATATGTGCCCAGTTTTCCAGAAAAGAAATTTACTTTTGGGGTCCTATAAATCCGTATTTTTTTTCGAATTTCGCTACACTTTGGCTATATTGGTTATATCTGTGATGTTTGTATGTATTGAACGTCGGCTAATCGCTATAAGTCGATTAGTCGGGGTTATACATCTCTGTGATCTGTGTTTGATATTGGAATGTGTATATGAATGTGTTGGACTGTCGCGGGTGAATAGCCGGGGTGGATGTGAGATGAGCTTTTGTTTTTCTTTCATTCATTTGTAAATGTAAATTGATGTAATAATATTATTTGTATGGCCGCACAACCGGGTCAGGGTTGTAGCCGTCATTGTATAATTCTTTTTACTGTTTTTGCTCCTAGGATAGACCCATGGAGGGGTGCACAAACTACCGGGTACTTGGCGGGTAGTTTGCCGCACCCGTAGGGGTCTTGGGTGGGGTTTTGGCTATTCACCGCGACCGTGTAATCCGCTTTTCGTTGCAGGCTCGAACGGATTGCGGATTCCTAGTATATCCAATGTATTCATCTGTGATCTGTAATGTCTATCATTGCTTTATATTTAGGCGTTGCTTATGTTTTACAGCCGCGCTAGCCCAGCCCCCGCTCTGTCGTTAGTTAAGTAACCTAACGAGTGATGACGGGACCCCGTGGCGAATGCGAATGGCATAAGCGTACGTCATATTTTGGTTGTTTTCTGCAATGGTAGGATTAAATGATGGGACGCATTAAAAGAACTAATGCAAGAATATCACGCATTAAAAGAACTAATTCAAGATAATAAACCAAGCTAAAGTCGTTGGAACACTTTCGAAAAACCACTCGGTTCTTTTCAAAACTAACTTTTAAATGCGGAGCTTGAGCCACTCCTTCTAAAAGCTATCTCGTTCCATCGATTATATCAAGTTCACTACGTTCACGGTTTCGCCAAAACCATTCGTAGCCCTCCGTCGTTTCGTATGAAAATTCAATAGTATTCAAGCTATGTTTGTTGACCTTTGTCAAGGCATAGAGATTGGTAGCTGTTGGGTGTTCATATGTAGCATAGATAGATGCGTTGGTTTGGGACAGTCGTATTACCTTGTTGACCTTCGTCAAGGGTATAACGGGTGGGTTCAAATTAACCTGGAAAATGACGGGCAGAACTTGACATGTGACTTATGATTTGTTGACCTTCGTCAAGGTCATAAGAGCATGGGGCAAAAATCCACATCGGGAGTTTCATAAGTACTAAAACTTGCTAGATTTGCATACCATTTGGAGTGTGGTGATTCTGGTAGGATTCCTTCAGTTTCGTCACGTGATGATATTTGGATCCCGATCCTACTGTGAGTATATGCTACTCCTCGGGAAATTTCTCACTAAACGATCAATGCTATAAACCTAGTAGGTGCCTAAAAAGGTGTTAGCGGGGCTACTCCCCCAGGGAAAAGAGGTTATTTAATAAAGGAACTTCGCGAAAGCGTTGGAAAACCTCCCTCGAAGTACCGACACTGGCCTGGCTGAACGGTTAAGCAAGTATTGTACGGTGGGATTGATCCCGACTGATTCTTCCTTTATGGTTTGAGGAGGGATTCGAGAGACAGTGGGAGCCATCCTGTTTAGACAAATTAAAAACCACTCTAAACTTGCAAGAGCATCATGCTAAAGTGTTTCTTCTCTCTCCCCCTGCAGCGACCAAATCGAAATGACTGGACTTAAGTTACTTCTAGATAAAAACATACTGACAGGGCCAAACTACAAAGATTGGCTCAGGAATGTCAAAATGGCAATCACTTACGATAAGCTGGGGTATCTTCTTACCACCAAAGCTCCCCCCGTCCCAGGTCCCACCTCCAGCATCGCGGATAAGGAAATCCGTAAAACTTGGGAGATTGATTGCGCGAAGGCCAAGTGCCTCGTGCTTGCCTCTATGGACAACGAACATCAGAGGAGGCATGAGAATATGGACTTAGAATCCATATTTCTTCATACAAAAGAACTGTATGGAGAGCAGTCTCGTATCGCAAGATACGAAGTGTCGAAGAAGTTATTTTCGGAAAAGTTGGCCGTCGGATCATCGGTAGCGGACCACGTGCTTAAGATGATTGGCTACATTGAGGAGCTCGTGGAACTTGGGACCACGTTGGAAAGTGAACTTTATACGGATTTAATTCTCCAGTCCCTTCCATCCACTTACGCCCAGTTTATACTGAACTTCAACTTACAAGAAAAGGAAGTTGAACTTTCAGAACTCCTTAACATGCTGAGGAGCGCAGAGGGCACCCTACAGAAAGGTAGGGAAACACCCGCTTTGTTTGTAGGAGGATCTTCTTCTTCTAGGTCCAAGGCGAAAGCCAAGGGAAAGAGGAAGAAAGCCCCCGCCAAACCAAGGGGCGGTGTTAGTAAAGTGGGTGCGAAGGGAAAAGAAATGGCAACAAAGATTGCGGGGAAGCTTGTGGGTAAAGAGGAATGCTTCTATTGTCATAAGAGTGGACACTGGAAGAAAGATTGCAGGGCTTGAAAGGCCAGGACACAGGAACTGAAGCAGGTTGCGGCTTCAGCTTCAGGTGTGTATGTTATTGAAAACTGTCTTTCTATAAACTCTACTTCCTGGGTATTGAATACCGGATCAGGATCTCATATCTGTAATTCTTTGCAGGCGTTGAGAAACCGTAGGTTTTTGAAGGCAGGTGACATGACCCTCAGAGTTGCGAACGGAGCTAGCATGGATGCTAAAGCCGTGGGGGACTATCACCTGGGAATGTCAGATGGACATGTTTTGGTTTTGCGTAATTGCTTTTTTGTACCCAACGCAACTTGTAATATCATTTCTGTATCTTTGGTTTCTAAAGAAGGTTATGAATTTGCGTTTGTAAGTAATGTTGTAAACATTCACCTTAATCAAGTTCTGATTGGGTCAGGTACACTGAGCAATGGTATATACGTATTAAACCAACCACAGATTTTCAATGTCCAGAATACACACAAAAGAAAGTCTCCAGATATCAATCAAGCTTTCTTATGGCATTGTAGACTGGGTTACATCAATGAGACACGGTTGACTAAGTTACATAAAGAAGGATACTTGGATCCGTTCGAGTATCAGTCTTATGCCACTTGTGAATCTTGTCTCATGGGAAAGATGACAAAGACTCCGTTCACTGTACACGGAGAAAGAGCTAGCGAGCTCTTGGGACTCATACACAGTGACGTGTGTGGTCCAATGTCTACACATGCGCGAAGCGGTTATTCATACTTCATTACTTTCACAGACGATTTCTCTAGGTATGGACATGTCTTCTTAATGAAGCACAAATCCGAGGCCTTTGAGAAATTTCTGGATTACAAGAATGAAGTTGAAAAACAAACAGGCAAAAGTATTAAGATTCTAAGATCGGATCGAGGTGGTGAATACTTGAGTGCCGAGTTCCTGGACTATTTAAAAGAGAATGGAATTCTCTCTCAGCGTACTCCTCCATACACTCCGCAACATAACGGTGTATCGGAAAGGAGGAATCGAACCCTATTGGATATGGTTCGTTCCATGATGAGTAAGGCTGAGTTACCGCGATCTTTCTGGGGCTATGCACTAGAAGCCGCTGCATATCTCTTGAACAAGGCTCCCACCAAGACTGTGCCTACCACTCCATATCAGATGTGGAGTGGGAAGAAACCCTGTCTTAAGTACCTTAAGATATGGGGATGTCCAGCTTTTGTAAAAAAGCAGCATGTGGACAAGCTGGAGGCACGTTCAGTACAGTGTAAGTTTGTGGGATACCCAAAGAACTCCAGGGGGTATCTGTTCTATTCCGGTGAGGAACAAAAGGTTTTTGTTTCTCAACATGCCCGCTTCTTGGAAACTGAGTTTTTTGGAAACCCAGATAAGTGGGAACGCAATAGAACTGGAAGAAATTCCAGAACCATAAGCTATTACTGAAAGCTTGGAAGAGCCAGTAAGTTCAAAAGAACAGGACATTCCTACGCCGCTCCGCAGGAGTAGTAGGCAGTCTCATCCGCCCGAGAGATACTACGGTTTTCTCATAGACGGGGATAGAGAGGATTGCATCATAGATTATGATGAGCCTACTAGCTTCCAGCAGGCCGTTCAGAGCATTGACTCGGTAAAATGGCTGGATGCAATGCGGACCGAAATGGAGTCCATGTACACCAACAAAGTATGGACGTTGGACATTGCTCTAGACGGGGTAAAACCCGTAGGATGCAAGTGGATCTTCAAAAGGAAGATTGGTGTAGATGGACAGGTTGAGACCTATAAAGCTAGACTTGTAGCAAAGGGTTTCCATCAAAGACCTGGCTTGGACTATGACGAGACCTTTTCTCCAGTGGCTATGCTGAAATCCATTCGGATCCTTCTTGCCATTGCTGCCTTCCACGATTATGAGATTTGGCAGATGGATGTAAAAACCGCTTTTCTAAATGGAAATTTAGAGGAGTGTGTCTATATGGACCAGCCAGAGGGTTTCATTCAGAGTGGGAGCAGCGGAAAGGTGTGCAAGTTGCTTAAGTCCATTTATGGACTAAAGCAGGCATCGCGGAGTTGGAACATCTGTTTTGATGAGACGGTCAATGAATTTGGCTTTATCAAAAATCCAGATGAACCATGCATCTATAGTAGATTTGTAGCGAGAACTGTAGTATTCCTCGTTTTATACGTGGATGACATTCTCTTAATAGGAAATGACATTCCTATGCTACAATCTGTCAAGGGTTTCTTGTCACACAGGTTCTCCATGAAAGACCTGGGTGATGCCTCTTACATCCTGGGATCCGGATCCATCGTGATAGATCCAAGAGGATATTAGGACTTTCACAGTCCAGGTACATCGACACTATACTGAAGAGATTCAGTATGGAAGATTCCAAGCGCGGTAACCTACCGGCTTGTCACGGGATCACCCTCTCTAAAGAGATGTCTCCCAAGACTGATTTGGAAAGGGATCGCATGTCTATTATACCCTACGCTTCTGCGGTAGGCTCTATAATGTATGCGATGTTATGTACCAGACCGGATGTAGCTTATGCACTGAGTGTAGTAAGCCGGTATCAGTCAAACCCTGGGGAGAAACACTGGATAGCAGTAAAGAACATTCTCAAGTACCTGAGAAGGACTAAGGAGATGTTCTTGGTGTATGGCGGAAAAGACCTCCAGATCGAGGCCTTTGCTGACTCCAGCTTCCAGAGTGACAAGGATGATTCCAAGTCCATGTCGGGTTTTGTCTTTACCCTCAATGGAGGAGCGGTGTGTTGGAAGAGTTCCAAACAGGAAACCGTTGCAGACTCGACGATGGAAGCGGAATACATCGCTGCATCTGATGCCGCAAAAGAAGCTGTCTGGATGAGGAAGTTCTTGAAAGAACTTCAGGTGGTTCCGTCCATTGTTGACCCAATACCTCTGTATTGCGACAACAACGGGGCTATAGCTTTAGCGAAGGAACCCAGGTCCCATCAGAGATTTAGGCACATCTTGAGGCGGTATCACCTGATCAGGGAGATCGTGGATCGCAAGGAGATCGAGATTCGGAGGGTTGCTTCAGAAGAAAACACTGCAGATCCATTCACCAAGGCACTGCCCCAGACTCAGTTCGAGCGGCTGATCGAGATGATAGGTCTTCGATACGCCAGTACATGGCCTTAGTGCAAGTGGGAGATTGTTAGTGTATATGCCCTAGAGGCCATTACTGTATCATACTAGTTTGTATATTACTTAATGGAAGCTTGGGATATTCACCTTGTATAAACAATCTTGCTCAATATAGTAGTATGCTACTTGGTTTGTTTCTACTTCAATGTGTACATGTGTTTATTTTGCGATATCACATATACGCATTAGTGGAGCCCTTAGGATCTTTGCTTGATTACCAGCGTTGTGATGGCAGTCACACTAGTGAGGGCTGGGTAATCTATAAGCACATCCTTATACAGGTCCCTAGTCGCAGGACTATCGAGACAGGGCATCGATACTCCGGAGTAGACTAGCGTATGCGCTTCTCATCCCAGTGTGGGAGATGGTCTGTCCCACAGCCATCAGTACGTCGTACTGGAGATAGTATACGGGTGCTCGTTGGGTTACGAGTACACTGGACAGGACTCGTCGGGAACTGACAGGTTGGTATTATACCTATCGTCAGTTATCAGTTCCCAGGTGACATGAGTACAGCTTAGTCCGCTGACTTGACACTGGCACTTCGCCTCGAGTGTGTTCCCACTGCACTTTGATCACTACCATACCGCGACTCAAAGGAGTCGTGCAAACAGATAATGGTTGGGTGCAGTCCCGAAACACTTGGAGGCAGTGACGGTTAGACAGGATTCGTTTCTCCCGGTATTGGGGGTTGACATCGCGCTGTGTCTAGGAGAGCCATTACACGAGTAGTCCCTGGCCAGGGCAAGCGAGATATACTGGTAGATTTCCAGTGTTATCTCAGGGTGTTTTGGGCTTCACTCCGACACGACTTGTACTGCTATTAGGGGACTGACGTTTTACCGCCCCCTAGGCCCGACATGCGATGTATTAGACGAACAGACCGGACTGTACGGAGACTGTCACATTCAGACTCAGTAGGAGTTCAGATGTGGTTCACCTCGTCAGCCTTCTTGTCGGCATCTACCTGGGGACCGTTATGCATAGCTAGTGCCGCTTGCGGTCTGTGGTTAAACCCACTGCCAGCGTAGTGTCGAGTCTTTAGAGTCCCACACAGAGGGTATTCGCCTCTGGGCAAAATGAGTAGAGGTCGCATGGTTTTGCGGCAGGGTTCGTTCTCATCCGCGCACTTGTGCACGTTTGGAGTCCGGACGGATTATACTAGCAGGCTCTGGTTTGAGCCAGATACTGGTATATGTTTTGGGGTTGCTTTTATCTCTCAGTATTCTTGTTCCTCGGAACGAGAATGCAGGTGTGTATGCACAGTTGTTTGAGGCAGAGGAAGAGGACTTTCATTAGGGTTTCGGAACGGGTGCGTATGCACAGTTGACAGTCGTCTTTTTCCAAACCCTAATGGATTTATGAAATATCAATTAATAATAGTAATTAAAATGAAATCGTGTCATGGTAGATTTTGTTGACTTGTTGACCATGGTTGACTTGTTGACCATGGTTGAATGTTTGACCATCATCATTGTTTTGCAAGGATACTCCTTGATTCTAGCTTACATTCATTTAATGTAGTGATGGTAGTGGTCATTCCAAATACAACCATCAACTATTTCATTTTGAATTATTATTGTTAATTAGATATATCTTTTTCTTTTTGTTATGGTTGTAAGAAGAAAAAGAGCTCATTCTATCATAACCATTCTCTCTCCTCACTTCATCTTCTTCTTCCTCAAGCTCAAGGAGAATCCTTCTCATGTGTTGAGAATCCCTCTCCTTGAAAAGAAAACACCCCTTAGACACTCTCTACTCACTCTAGGATCAAAGGTTTAGCAAGCCGAAGATTCTAGTTCTCTCAAAGTTCGAGAAAGAGCCCGAAGGTTGAACCCTCAGGTGGATCCATCTTTGACGGAAGAAGGCAACGAGGAAAGCACCATCAACCTCTATAAAAGTTTGAAGAAGAAGGAGTTCAAGTTTAGGTATAACCATCTTTCCGAGTAGCTAACTCTCTTTAGCTTGTTTGCTAGTTTTAGTTTAGGAAAAGATCCCGACTTTGTTAGTCCATGTTGCCCCATGCGCTAAAAATTTGATTTTTATACTGTTTCCGCCTCCCCGTAAGAACCGGGGGTCGCAACGTGGACTTACAGTTATATTGGATCGTCGTGTTTGAATAGCCGGGGGGTTTTTATGTGAGATGAGTGTTTTTCATTTTCATTCATGTAAAAACTTGTATGTAATATTCTTTTATTGGGGCGCTTCCAGGTTGCGGAAGTTGTCACCCTTTGTAAATTATTTACTTTTTTGCACTAGGATAGACCCAAGGAGAGGAGCACAAGTAACCGGGTTCTGGAGTCCTGTGGGAGACCAACTCGAGGAGTCGAGTCCGGGTCTCCTAACTCTAGAATTGGTAGGGTTGCTTGCCGCTCTCGTAGGGGTCTAGGGGTGTGGGTTTGGCTATTCATCACGACTGTGGAATCCGTGTTTTATACTGGCTCGTATTGAAAACACGGACGTCCTAGTATATCCAATATTTCATATGATTCTTCTGCTGCGATATCTGTGATGTGATCATGTGATGTTCTGTGATGGATACTATATATAGTATATATTTGATATATTATATAGACGTTACTTATGTTTTACACCCGCGCTAGCCCTGCCCTGCTCTGTCGTTAGTTACCTAACCTAACTGTGCACGAGGGGACATCGAGGCGAATGCGGATGGCATAAGTGTACGTCGTATTTATCTGTGATGATTAGGTACTTAAATGATGGGACTTCATTAATGAGATTAATGAAATAAAAGAAACCTAAGATGTTGTAGAATCGAATTTCAAAATTAAAACAGGTAGCTACAGTTCTTGCTTTGCACAGCGGTATATGCGATATATCCTGCACCTTATTCGATGAGGAAAGGACCGAGATCCCTTCACCGGGAGTGACTCCTTTAGCAATAACTGGTAGATGCTACACACTCGGTTTGTCTTTTGATTGCTTTTAAGAGTTTTTGCTTTGCACAGTGATATATATGATATATCCCGCACCTTATTCGACAAGGAAAGGACCGACGATCCCTTCACCGGGAGTGACTCCTTTAGCAAAACTAGAAAAGCCTCAAAGACACTCCATTTCAAAATTCATTCGATCCTACAACGATATCAAGTTCATTACGCAATAGGTTTTCAGAAAAACTTGTCGTAGCCCTCCGTCATTTCAGATAAATCCTGTTTAGTATTCGTGCTGCGTTTGTTGACCTTTTCAAGGCGCAGTGTGCGGTAGCTAACCAGTATTTATCTGCTTATGCATATGATGCAGATTGGGTTAAGGTAGTCGTGCGGCCTTGTTGACCTTGTCAAGGGTCGTGCGGGTGGGTTTGATTCAATCAAGAAATGACGGGTTGAACTTGACTTGCGGTCTATGGTTTGTTGACCTTGTCAAGGTCATAGATCGTTCGGGGCAAAATATTATCGGGAATTTCAAGTGTTGAAATTTGCAATGAGATTGCATACCTTCTATGAGATAGTTGGATCCCGATACCCACTGCGAGTAAGAGTTACTCCTGGGAGAGTTTTATACATTGCAATTAGCTGATCAAGTAGGTGTCTAGAAAGGTGTCAACGAGGTTACGCCTCTGGGAAAACGAGGTTTACATTAATTAGGTTCGTGCGAAAGCACGGGGGACCTCCCTCAAAGTACCGACACTGGCCTGGCTGAAAGATTGGCGAACTTGTAGTGTGTAATTAATCCCGGCTAGTCTTTCCTTTTAGGGTTTAAAGAAAGATTTGATAAAAAGCAGTGGGAGCCATCCTGATTAGATAAAATAATAACCAATCTATTCTTGCAAGAGCGCACGCTGAGTGTTTTCTTCTCTCTCTCTCCTGGTAGCGACCATGTCACGCCTTAATCAAGATAATAATACGGATTATTGACCGAACCCGCTTGTTATACTGAGCTGGGGAACGTTGGTCCCGCTCCGACTTATAATTGTTATAAGACCGAGCAGGAAATTGGGGAATACCAGATTTCCCGTGCCGCCCAAACGAAGAGAGTGCATGCCGATGCATTATCTTCGGGTGTGTTCATTATACAGAACTGTTTCTCAGTATCCTCCGCATCCTTGGTATATGATACCGGATCAGGATCCCAGATATGTAATCTGTTACATAGGGCTACAAAAGAGTAAAAAAACTGGGAACAGGTGATAAGTTTCATGAGACAGAAAACGGGGCAAGAGTTGCAGCCAAGTCTGTCGGTCACTGTCACCCTGTATTACCAATACATTGATTCTGAACGAATGTTATTAGATACCGAACCTGATATACAAAATCATATCAGTCTCTTTATTAGTAAAGAAATGATAAAATTTTGTATTGTTGGATAATGTTTTGAACATTTCCTATATCAAAAGTTGATCGGTTCAGGCACGTTATCTAAAAGCATTGATGTTCTAAATCAAACTACAGTTCTTAGTATACAGAACACACATAAGAGGAAGAGTTCAGAAATGAACGGACTCTTCTTGAGGTATTGTAGACTAGGTCAGATCAATGTGACCCGACTAGCTGAAGTTACATTTAGATGCATATTTAAATCAGTTTGAATTTACATCTTCTGAAACTTGCCAGTCATGTCACAAAGATAAGATGACCATAGCTCCGTTTACTGGAAACAGAGAAAGAGTTAGTGAACTCTTGGGATGATACATGTTGATGTATGTAGGTCCCCTGTCTCCACATACCAGGACTGGTTCTTTATACTTCATTATATTCTCTGATAATCTCTCAAGATTCGGACATATGTTCCTGTTGAAACACAAGTACGAACCTTTTGAGATATTCACAGGATATAAGTTAGAAGTAGAGAACAAATACGGGTATAAGTATTATGTCCTATGATGAGATCAAGGAGGAGAATACTTGTGCATAGAATACCAGGACTATTCTAAAGGAGAATGAGATTCTCTCTCGGCATTACTCCTTCGAATACACCATAGCACGATGGTATATCGGGGCGGAGCAATCACACCCTATATGATATGGTGTTCTCTATGATGAGTATTACTGAGTTACCTATTTCCTTTTAGGGGTTATGCACTTGAGAAACTGCATACCTATTGAATAGGTTAGAATCAAATCAGTTGCCTATCACTCCATATAAGATATGGAAAGGGAAGAGCCCATGTCTTAAGCTAGTTAAGATTTGGGGTTGTCCGGCCTATGTCTAAAAGCAAAATCCGGACAAGCTCGAGGCAAGGTCTGTTATGTAGAACTGGAAAGGTTCCAACTATGCAAACTGCAGCAGATGATTTGATAGAGCCAAAGGATTCAGTAGATTCCAACGAACCTCAGCCTCTCCGCCGATCTAGTAGGGTTCCTCACCCACCTGAGAGATACTTCGGTTTCTCTATGACAGTGGGAGCGAGGATTGCATCATGAGATAATGACCCAACTAGTTTCGAGCTGGCCATCAGGAGTGTGACTCTGTAAAAATGGCTGGATGCTTAGTAATCTGAGATGGAATCCATGTACACCAACAAAGTATGGACTTTGGTTGCTATATCTGAAGGGTTAAATCCACATCAGGAGCAAGTATATCTTGAGAAGATTACTTGGTGTACATGGAAAAGTTGAGACTTTCAAAGCTAGACTTGTTAAAGATTTTCGTCATCGACCAGGCGTGGATAATGATGAAACCTTTTCAAGTAGCTATGCTTAAGTCCATCCAGATCCTACTTGCCACGGCTGCATACCATGACTATGATATCTGGTGGTTGGGTGTCATGACAGCTTTTCTAAATGATGTTTTAGAAGAGTGCTTCTATAAGTACACAGCCAGAGGGCCTCGTAGACAGTGGGAGCAGCGGAAACGTGTGCAAGATGTTTTATAGGATAAAGAAGGCATCGCGGAGTTGGAACATCTGTTTTGATGCATTAGTCAAAAAAGTTGACATCATCAAAATGGTTGATGAACCTTGTATAAACAAAAAGGGTAGTAGGGAGTATGGTGACGATCCTCGTAGAATACGTGGATGACATACTCTTGATAGGGAAGGAGTTTCCTATGCTACGCTCGATCAATCTCCGCTTATCACTATGATTCTCCACATAGGATCAAAGTGATACCTCCTAAATCCTGAGTTTTGGATCTATGAGATAGATTTAATTGGATGTTAGGATTCTCACTAGTTGTAGTGAGATAGTATCAATTGATCCTGAGGAGAATCACTGGAAGTGTTCCAGGGTGATAAAGACGACTGAATGTCAGTCACAGGCATTGTCTTTATCCTAAGTAAAGGGACGGTATGTTGGAAGAGTTCCAAGCTAGATACCGTGGCATACTAGACGATAAAGGCACGATACATCGCTACTAAAGATGCTACCAAAGTGGCTGTTTGGGTGTATATTGGTTCATGAGATGAACTACGTTCCTACCATTGTGAGACAATGGAGTTGTGGCTTATGCCAAGGAACGCAGGTCCCATCAGTGATCCAGACATATTCTGAGGCAGTATCGCCTGATCATGGAGATGGTTGATCTCCAGGGTGATCGAGGTTTGGAGAGTAGACTCAGAGGACAACACGGCGGATCCACTCACGAAGGCCTATTCCCAGAGAGAGACTTTTATGGGATGGTTGAGTATGAGATACTACAACCACTGCTACAGATGGCCCTAGTGCAAGTGGGAGATTGTTAGTTATATGTATGCCCTAGAGGCCATTACTGTACATTAGATGTATATTGTAGTGGATGCTGGGACATATATAGGGAGGACTTTCTTGCTCGACATGATAGTATGCTATCTGGTTGCTCTTTACCTTAACGTGTACACTGATTGTCTCTCTGTTACATGTTGGTAAAGCCCTTAGGATGTGTACTTGACTACCTGGACTATGATGCGGATCATACTAGTGGGGACATGGTAGTCCATACGTACATCCTTCAAAGTCCCTAGTCGTGGGTGTATCGAGACGGGGCATCGATATACCAGAGTAGACTAGCGTATACCTTCTCGACCCATACAGATGGGCGATGGATGATCCCATATCCATTGGTGTTTGACATCGGAGATGATATACGGGTGCTCAGTGGAGACTGGGTACACTGGACGGACTCGCCGAGAACTCCCAGATGGTATTATACCTCACGTCAGATGGCAGTTCTCTGGTGACACTGGTACAGAGTAGTCTGTTGACCCGAGATCGTCATAGAGTCTTGTGTGGTTCCCACTGTGCTTTGATTTCCATCTTACCACGTCCAAGAGGGCATGCAAAACGGTGCTTTTTGGGTACAGTCCCGAGTCACATGGAGGCAATGAACGATAGGAGAGGATTCGTCTCTCTCGGTATAGGGGGTTGATGTTGCGCTGTGTTCGATTGGCTATAACAGGAAATCCCTGGCCAGGGTTGCTGAGATTTACTGGTAAGTGTTACCAGTAGTTTCTCGAATTTTTATAGACCTCATATCGACACGACTTATCGAGCTATTGGGGTCTGACGTTTACCACCCCTAGGCAAGATATGCGACATATCAGACGACGAGACCGGACTGTACGGTAGTGTTACTGGTTGGATTCACTGGAGTGTGAGCGGGCTTGCTCGTCGATCTTCTGATCACTCAATACCCGGGTGGCCGTTACTTTTAGCAGACCGCTTGCGGCTTGTGGGTGTTTGATATGATCATCACCTGCTGCCGGCGTATTGACGAGTCTTTAGAGTCCTACACAGAGGTTTCCTGGCTCAAGCGAAACGAAATAGGAGCGCATATGAGATATGTGCGGGACCGAGAATGATACCAGTATGTAATACTGTATTCGATTCTGGCGATTTGTGACATTGATCGGTTATATGAAATATAGCCGGGTTATCGGATCAAGTGTTGATTCGATAAATTGTTACTGTTAATATTAGTCGGTTATATGCAATATGACCGGATCGTTAAATCATGTGTTGATTTAATGATTTAATGCATAATTATATATTTGATATATTACTCTGCATTAACTAGTATTGGTTCACTTTAAGATGGATTTTCTCACTCGGATGTGCGCATTGCATATGCGATATGATTTTGTGCACTTGCTTGTATCATGTTTGATGATGCATGCCTTTTGGTTAAGTGTAAAGAATTAAACCTTGGTTAATGAAATGGTTAGGGTTTACTTTTTCCTTATTCATTTTATTCATTTATTTATTCTTTTGGAAAAAGAAAAGCAAATGAGAAAATGGTGGCATGTTTTGTTTTGTTCATGAAGCTTCATGAAGACTTTGACCAAGTGACCATTTTGTCTCATGCTTAACCCTAACCATCCCACTAACCATGATTTATTCTCTACACTTGACCATGGTTTAGTTATGATAAGTATTCTTTTAATTTTCTTTTTAGAATTAACTTATCATAACATTTACCTTCTTCTTCTTCATTTCTTCAAGTGAAGAAAGCTTGCCTCCATCAATGGCAAGTGATGAAAAAGAGTGAGAAATCCAAATCTAAAGTCTACCCACTTCCTATTTCTTCATCCTCTACCTCTTGCCAAGTAGTAGAGTGTGTTTCCTTCACAAGTTTTCTAGACTTGGTGAAGGTGGAGCTTGATCTAGCGATGCCTCGACGTAGATCATCTTCGGCATGGACATCGACGACCTAGCTCGCCTATTCTCCGATGAAGCCGACGCTAGAGCCCCGGAATTCACTAGGACAGCGAGGGGACTTCGTTGCGGAGCTATGGAGGTGGAGCACCGGATCTACAAAGGTTGTATTTCAGTTTCCTTTTTGTTAAGTTGTTAACTAGATTCCTTTTTCGCCTAGATTTCTAGCCAACGATCCGTAGTCGGGTTTCTCGGCACCTAGTTTTTTTGAAATTGGCATGGTTGATGCCTTATGAGACCTCCTTAGTGTGCCTAGGAACCTTTCACGGCTGTGTGCACTTCTTCCAGCTCGTCTTTCATCTTTTCTTCGGCAAGGAAAGCTTGAAATTGTTCGGGCTCTTGCAGTGCCTTGATCAAAGAATCTCTCGCTTCTTTTGATAATAGGAGGGCATCGAGAACGCTTAGTTGCGAGGGTATCTTCCTCAAGTGTGCCAGAACGTTGTAGTCCACCTTGTTTTTCTTTGGCGGGTCCTTGGCTGTCAGCTCTTTGACGACTTGATCTTCTAGGGCTATATCCTCAGGGACCTTTTCTTTTCCCTTATCCTTTTTGTTTGAAGCCTAGTTGGCGGGTCCGAGATTCTTTTCAGGCAGCGTGCGGTTGCGCAGCTGAATGTTCTCGCAGTTCTTCGGTTCTTCCTCTTTTCCCTAAGTGGATTCTTTGAAGAGAGGGCCAAGAGTCATTTCTTCGTCAGAGTCGCTCCCAAAGGTGAGAACTTGTGATCCCCCAACGTCGACCATGTGACAGTTGCCGGTAGTTCCCTTACGCTCCTCGATCGTATTTATTTGCTCCCGACGAGCTTTGCGCTTCATCCACTTGAAATGTTGCCGGTGAGCAACGTATCCCTGCCACCAGTTTTTAAAGGCTATGCACTCTTCAGTAGGGTGCGCAATCTTTCGATGATATAAGCAGTAGCTAGGATGTATTTCCGCTTCACCAAGAGTGTTTCCTTCAGAGGGTGGCAGCTTTATTCCCATCGATATGGCTTTGGCGAACATCTTCCTCGTGTTGAACCTGCTTTTATTTGCGGTGGATGCACGTTGATCTGGCATGGGTGTTTCAACCCTTTCGTCCAGTCGCCGAAGTTTGGCTTTTTCAAATATGGCCATCTCACGCTCTCGAGCAGCTTTGCTTTTAAGAAGAGCTTCGCCCGGGAATGCATCAATCATTTCATCTGATGGCCCTAGAAGTTCTGGCTTTGGATCTGCCCCCAGTTTCTTTGTGTAAGGAGGTTCTTCATCGTTTATCGACGAGTGAGAGATCACATGGCAACTTGCCACGTATTCTTCAGATTCATCCGACGAGTCTTCTCCATTGTCGTCATCTCTATCCTTAAGGACGTGGTTGAGAAATTCTTGGAGTGTGAGTGGGGTTCACGCCTTCTGGTTATATTCTTGCAACGCATCAATCTGTTTTTGCAGGTCCGTGCGCTTGTCACCAGGCTTCATGGGCTTTTTGGTCTTCTTCTTTTTCTTCGAAGACTTTGACGGCTGGGTGTGAGCGCTTTGGCTATCGCCACCAATCTTTGGAGTTGGGTACGGCTTCAGCATTCCCTCGATAATCTCGAGTTCCAGTGGATTCTTCCACCTGACTGCTGGGCATATTTAGAGATCCTTCAACATTCTTTTAGTCTTGGCTGAAAGAACGACCTCCCATGGAGCTTCTTCTATGAAAGAGCATGATGCCCCGGTGTGTCCATCTTCTTGGGAGCGTGTGGCTGTGGTGGGTTCACCTTCCAATTCTCGGACAGGGCAAATTTTCCCTGTTGGTATTAATCTTCGATCCAGCCTTTAAAGACGAAGCAATCTTCAATTGGATGGCTTACCGTTTGATGGTAGGGACAATAATTGGGACTATTAGCTTTGCCGGGTTGCAACGGTCGTTTTGGATTCGGCAGATTGATGAGCCTGTTGCGCACCGCTAGCTCGAACAATCTCTTCATTTTGTCCCGGAGGAATGAATAAGGGCGCATCATTTTCTCATTATATAATTGCCGCATCTCGTCTAGGCGATCAGTTAGTTTTGGGCCACTGGGCTGCTGTTGAGTATTCGTGACGAAGGTCGCTTTCTCTTTGCCCTTTTTGTTCCGCGGCTCCGACTTTGAAGGAGATGGTCTATGACCCATCTTGTCCATTTGGGACAGTTTGTCGATCAAAGCCTGGAAGGTGGTGGGCTTGAAAACATCATAAATTGCGAGATAGTCGCTTGAGGGTCGAGAGTACCGACGAACATGCCCACTGCCGGTGCTTCTTCGATGCGCTGCTTGCATTTCGACCATAAGTTTCGCCATCGTATTGCATATTGCACCCACGTTTCACCTGTCTTCACTCTGGCATTGATCAATGCCGTTATTGGGCTGCGTTCACTAACACTCGCGAAACACTGGGTGAACAGCAGCTCCATTTCTGCAAAAGTTTTGACGGAGTCATTGGTAAGCTCTGAATACCACTCGAACGCCGTCTCCGACAAGCTACCAACAAACTGGCGGAGCAAAAGTTTATCATCACCTCTGGTGTTACCTCACAAGGCTCTGAATTGAGCGACGTGCTGATGCGGATTTCCCATCCCTTTATATACGTGAAATTTAGGGATCATATATCCCGGTAAGTACCTTATTTGGTCATACCAGCCTGGATATGGTCGCCCAGTTTTAACAATTTGCCCAGCCGCTTCGTTCGCCTGGTGAGCTCGTATTTGCTAAGCGATGTAGTCGTCTAGAGCAGCCTTGGAGATGGTCTCCTCTTTGGCTGCTGAAAGAGCCTGAGGAGGGTTCGATGTCTCCCCTCTGTCATCTTCAATGATGATCGGGGGGTCTTCAGCTGGAGGTTCCGGCTGTAACATCATCCCAGCCATGTCTTGGAACAAAAGAGCCATTCGTTTTATATTGGCTGCCTGCTTCGCCGCCTCTTTTTCTTTCCTCTCGAGCATTCTTCGGAGGAACTCAGTATCAGTTTCTTGTTCTCAACGCTGCTCTGAAATTTCCGGATTCTTTTTCGGCCCAGTGAGTGCGGCCATTGCCGTCAGCATCTTCTGAAGTTTCTGCTGCTATTGTTCCTGGGCCTTCGTTATCGATCGGGTAAGCGGTCGATGACCCGTAGAAGCACGGCTTTCCTCTTTTTCGGAAGCCATATAAACGGTATGTTAGTTATATGTATGCCCTAGAGGCCATTACTGTACATTGGATTATATTGTAGTGGATGCTGGGACATATATAGGTAGGACTTTCTTGCTCGACATGATAGTACGCTATCTGGTTGCTCTTTATCTTAACATGTATACTTTCTGTCTCTCTGTTACATGTTGATAAAGCCCTTAGGATGTGTACTCGACTTCCAGGACTATGATGCAGATCATACTAGTGGGGCCTGGGTAGCCAATGAGTACATCCTTCATTGTTCCTAGTCGTGGGAATATCGAGACGGGGCATCGATATTCCAGAGTAGACTAGCGTATATCTTCTCGACCCATGTGATGGGCGATGGATGATCCCATATCCATTGGTGTTTGACATCGAAGATGGTATGCGGGTGCTCAGTGGAGACTGGGTACACTGAACGGACTCGCCGAGAACTCCCAGATGGTATTATACCTCACGTCAGATGGCAGTTCTCTGGTGACACTGGTACAGCTTAGTCTGTTGACCCGAGATCGTCATAGAGTCTTTGTTAGTTATGTATATGCCCTAGAGGCCATTGTTGTACATATGATGTATATTATAATGGATGCTTGGTTATATATAGAGATGACTTTCTTGCTCGTCATGATAGTATGCTATTTGGTTTCACTTTATCTTAACATGTTGACTTGTATTGGTTTACTATTTTACTCTCACATGTTGATAAAGCCCTTAGGATCTGTACTCGACTACTGGGACTATGATGAGATCATACTAGTGGAGCCGCGGTAGTCGATGAGTACATCCTATAACTGTTCCTAGTCGAGGGTATATCGAGACAGGGCATCGATACGCCAGAGTAGACTAGCGTATACGCATCTTGACCCATATGATGGGCGATGGATGATCCCATATCCATCGGTGTTAGACATCAGAGATGGTGTACGGGTGCTCAGTGGAGACTGGGTACACTGGACGGACTCGCCGAGAACTCCCAGATGGTGATATACCACACGTCAGATGGCAGTTCTCCGGTGACACTAGTACAGGGTAGTCTGTAGACCCGAGATCGTCATAGAGTCTTGTGTGATACCCACTGTGCTTTGATTTCCACCTTACCACATCCAAGAGGGCGTGCAAAACGGTGGCTTTTGGGTACAGTCCCGAATCACATGGAGGCAATGAGCGATAGGAGGGGATTCGTCTCTCCCGGTATAGGGAGTTGATGTTGTGCTGTGTTCGATTGGCTATAACTGGAAGTCCTTGGCCAGGGCTGATATGGAGATTTACTGGTAAGTGTTACTAGTAGTTTCTCGACCCGTTATGAGCCATACATCGACACGACTTATCAGTTACTGGGGTCTGACGTAGACCACCCCTAGACTTGATATGCGACATATCAGACGAACAGACCGGACTGTACGCGAGTGTCACTGGTTGGATTCACAGGAGAACGTACAGGCTAGCTTGTTGATCTTCTGATCGCTCAATACCTGGGTGGCTGTTACGTTTAGCTGACCGCTTGCAGCTTGTGGGTGTTTGATATGATCATCACCTGCTACCGGCGTATTGACGATTCTTTAGAGTCCTACACAGAGGTTTCTTGGCTCAGGCGAAACGGAGTAGTGGCACATATGTGATATGCGCAGGAGCGTGAATAATGCGATATGGGATACCGTATTATATTCTCGCGATATTTAGATATGAACCGGGACATCGGATCAAGTGTTGATTCGATAAATCGGTACATGATATATTAGTCGGTTATATTCGATATAGCCGGATCGTCGGATCAAGTGTTGATTCGATGATTTAATATATAATAATATATATGATATATTATTATATTAACTAATTTTGGCTTACTTTATTATTTCATTTTCTCGCGGGATGATACATTGATATATATGCGATATATGTTAATTGTATTATTTTCTTTTGTTGCAAATATATAATATATATATGATATATATTATTGTGACATGATATGATTAATTGTTAAACATGTTTAAGGATGATTAATTGAGGTTAGGGTTTGATTAGGGTTAGTAGCTTCAAGTTCCTTCTAGAAGCTATTTCTTTTGTCAAGGTTAGGATATTTTGTGATGACACATTATTAACTCAACCAAACCCTAACCCTAGTTGTTTCTCTACTTGTTCTCATCCAATCATCCTTAACCATGGTTAATAATTCAATCATATGTTTATATTTCTATTCATCACAAAAGAAAAAGATATGATCATTATTCTTTTTCCATTATCTTCTTCTTCTTCTCTCTCTTGAAGAAGCTCTCTTGAAAATTCTTATGTGATGAAAGATTATGAGAAAATGATATTAAAAGAAAGAAAAATCACTACTCTCTCATCCTCATCTCATCTAGCCCATGGGATTAGGGTGTTCTTCTCTTTTTGAGTGAGAAAGCTTGAGTCGAAGCAACTTCAAGGTAGATCATCGGAGATTTGGAATACGACAAGCTAGAATGGATCGTTCGAGTCGTGGAGCCTCTCATGAGTCCGGGAGATCGTGGATCGCGGCTAAGGGACTTCTACTCGGAGCTTGTGAAGTGAAGGAGCGGACTACAAAGGTTGTAATCCCTCACACTTAGATAAAAGTTATCTTATTGCATGTTAAACCCTAATAATCTAGCAAAGATCCCGGCTTTGGGTTGTTCGGCACGTCTAAAATTTTATCCGGGCATGTTTGATGCCTTTAGAACCTTCACAAGAGTGCCTAGGAACCCTACAGTGGTATCAGAGCCTAGCTAGAGCATTAGGCGATGTGTTTACGAAGTTAAAACTCCGATCGAACCCGAAACGACGAAACTTGACCCCTCTCTGGAAATTTTTTAAATTTTGGGATTTTTCTGTATTAAAAATATGTAAAAAAATCAGCAGGGAATTCTAAGACATACCATGAAAACCGAGCCCCTAATTCCACTAAACGGCCGCGGAAGCGCCGCGCAAGCCATGCTTGCGCCGCGCTTCCGCCGCGGATTGATGAGATCATGACACGTGGCTTCATGGTATGGCCCGTAGGTACCTGCTGATGCTTCTGGATATTTTTAATCTGTTCCAGGTGTTTAAAATTCTGGGGTTTGTTTTGTAATAGTAGACTCGATCGGAAATTTTAAATTCGTATTTCTTTCCGGATATTTAGAAATTGTTAAACTATTTGAACGGATATCATTAACCGACTTTTTCCCGGCACAGCAAACTTTCAAGCGTTGAATTTTTATTGGGTTTAAATCTTTTGGAAAAATTGTACAAGTTAAGCGGTGGACCCTCTAGAAGACACAAACCTTAACTCGATTATGTGACCGTCTTGAACTGCCTTTTGAACCTTCGGGTTTGGGGCAGTACGGCGTGCCATATGTAAGGCGTTGGCTTGACCCTTCTACGGCTGGATCACCGGTACTGTGACATATTCTGGGATTATTTGAACCCCGCTCAAGTGTTGAGCAGTTTAGGAAATTCTGGGTGTTTGATTATCTGTTCGAAAAGTTTAATACTGTCTATTTATCTGGAATGTGATACAATATGTGGAATTCATAGAGTTAGGCATGAAATGCGGAGTATGTGATATTTCGGATTTACGATGTCTAAAGTGATTATGGATTCCAAATATTGTAGTTTTACACTTTCTTTTCTGTGACCGTAAGTGTAATATGTGATATCGCCGGTTTCGTTGCTATATGATTCAACGACAATTGGGATGCGCATATTTACTTACGTTGATGATATGAGATATTATGTGTTGCTGTGATATGTTATATTGGATCGTCGCGTTCTGAATAGCCGGGGGTTTTATGTGAGATGAGGGTTTTTATTTTCATTCATGTAAAATTCATTTGTAATGTAATATTCTTTTTGGGGCACTTCCTGGTTGCGGTTGATGTCACCAGTGTATATTATTTACTTTTCCGCATTAGGTAGACCCAAGGAGGGGAGCACAAGTAACCGGGTTCTAGGGCCCAGTGGGAGGCCATCTCGAGGAGTCGAGACCGGGTCTCCTAAACCTAGAATTGGCAGTGTTACTTGCCGCTCTCGTAGGGGTCTTGGGATGTGGGTTTGGCTATTCGTCGCGACCGTGGAATCCGTGTTTTATACAGGCTCGTATTGAAAACACGGACGTCCTAGTATATCCAATATTTCATATATGTTCTTCTGCTGCAATGTTCTGTGATGAGATCATATTACTGCCTGAGACGAATGCTTATACTATATATATATGCTGATATATAAATATTACTGCTTTCGTTTCTTCTGTGATGCTTAGGAAGCATAAGCTGATGGGATTTTTATTAATGAGATTAATAAAAGAAAAGAAACCTAAAGATGTTGTAGAATCAAAACTTAATAAAAAGGATAGCTACAGTTTTGCTTTGCACAGTGATATATACGATATATCCTGCACCTTATTCGATGAGGAAAGGACCGAGATCCCTTCACCGGGAGTGACTCCTTTAGCAAAACTGGCAGATGCTACAAAACGCGGTTTGTCTTTTGATTGCTTTTAGTGTTTTGCTTTGCACAGCGGTATATATGATATATCCTGCACCTTATTCGATGAGGAAAGGGCCAACGATCCCTTCACCGGGAGTGACCCCTTTAGCGAAACTAAGAAAAGCCTCAAAAACACTCCTTTTCAAAACATCACTCGATTCTACGACGATATCAAGTTCATTACGCTCAGGGTTTTTCTGAAAAAAACTGCGTAGCCCTCCGTCATTTCAGATAGATGTTATTTAGTATTCGTGCTATGTTTGTTGACTTAGTCAAGGCGTAGTGTACGGTAGCTAAGTAGTGTTTATCTGTTAAAACATGAGATGTGATTGGATTAGGGTATTCGCACAGCCTTGTTGACTCAGTCAAGGGTCGTACGGGTGGGTTTAATTCAATCAAGAAATGTACGGGTTGAACTTGACTTGCGATTTATGGTTTGTTGACTTAGTCAAGGTCATAGATCGCTAGGGACAAAAACATTATCGGGAATTTCAAGAGTTGAAATTTGCAATGAGATTGCATACCTCCTATGAGATAGTTGGATCCCGATACCCACTGCGAGTAAGAGTTACTCCTGGGAGAGTTTTACACAGGACAATTAGTCATTCAAGTAGGTGTCTAGAAAAGTGTTAACGAGGTTACGCCTCTGGGAAAACGAGGTTTACTTTAATTAGGTCCGTGCGAGAGCACGGGGAACCTCCCTCAAAGTACCGACACTGATCTGGCTGAAAGATTGACGAAGTTGTAGGGTGTAATTAATCCCGGCTAATCTTACCTTTTAGGGTTTTAAGGTAGATTTGATAAAAACAGTGGGAGACATCCTGATTAGATAAGATAATAACCAATCTAATCTTGCAAGAGCATACGCTAAAGTGTTTTCTTCTCTCTCTCTCCAGGTAGCGACCATTTCAGGCCATAATCAAGATAATAATATGGATGTATTGATTGAACCTAATTATTGTACTGTGCAAGGGAACGTTGGACCCGTTCTTTCTTATAAGAGTTATAAGACTGAACAGGAAACAGGAGAATATCTGGATTCTCACGCCGCCCAAAAGAACATACATGTTGATGCATCTTCTTCGGGTGTGTTAGTTATTGAGAACTGTTTCTCAGTTCACCCTACGTCCTGGGTATTGGATACCGGATCAGGATCCCACATATGTAAACAGTTACATGGGCTACGTAAAGGTAGAGAACTGGGAAAAGGTGATCATTCCGTTCAAGTAGGGAACGGTGCAAGTATTGTAGCCAAAGCAGTTGGCGAATATCACCTTGTATTACCAAGTCGTAATACACTGATTCTAAATGAGTGCTATTATATACCGAACATGATGTGCAACATTATATCAGTTTCTTTATTGAGTAAAGAGGGATATATTTTTGTAGTACAGGATAATGTTATGAACATATTCCTAGATCAAAAGTTGATTGCATCAGGCTCGTTACATAATGGCATATTCATTCTAAATCAGAATACAGTCCTGAATATACAAAACACACACAAGAGGAAAAATTCAGATATGAACGAATCCTTCTTGTGGCATTGTAGACTTGGTCATATCAATGCGACACAGCTGGCTAAGTTACATAAGGATGGTTATTTGAATCCGTTCGAATAATCATCTTATGATACTTGCCATTCATGTCTCAAAGGAAAAATGACCAAAGCTCCGTTTAGTGGACACGGAGAAAGAGTTACCGAACTCTTAGGACTAATACATAGTAATGTATGTGGTCCCATGTCCACGCATGCCAGGAACGGTTCTTCCTACTTCATTACATTCACTGACGATCTCTCTAGATACGGACATGTGTTCTGTTGAAACACAAGTCTGAAGCTTTTGAGAAATTCAAAGAATATAAGCACGAAGTAGAGAACCAAACGGGCAAAAGTATTAAGATTCTTCGATCTGATCGAGGAGGTGAATACTTAAGCGGTGAGTTTCTAGATTATCTAAAAGAGAATGGGATTCTCTCTCAGCTTACTCCTCCTTATACACCACAGCACAACGGTGTATCGGAACGAAGGAATCGGACCCTATTAGATATGGTGAGATCTATGATGAGCGAAGCTGAGTTACCTATTTCCTTCTGGGGGTATGCGCTTGAGACAGCCATATACTTATTGAATCTAGTTCCGTCTAAATCTGTACCTACCACACCATATGAGATATGGAGTGGGAAGAGACCATATTTTAAACGAGTTAAGATATGGGGTTGTCCGGCCTATGTCAAAAGACAAAATCCAGACAAACTCGAGGCACGATCAGTTCTTTGCAAATTTGTGGGATATCCTAAGAATTCACAAGGATATTTTTTCTACCATGCTGAGGAACAAAAAGTGTTTGTTGCTCAACATGCCACCTTTTTGGAAAGGGAATTTCTTGCAAAAGAAATTAGTGGCAGAGAGGTAGAGCTGGAAGAGGTTCCAACACCACAAACCGCAACTGAAGATTTAGTGGAACCAGAGGATTCAGTAGTACCCGACGAACCCCAGCCTCTCCGCCGATCTAGTAGGGTTTCTCGTCCACCTGAGAGATACTACGGTTTTCTCATTGATGGTGGAAGTGAGGATTGCATCATGGATGATGATGAACCGACTAGTTTCGAGCAGGCCATCACGAGTGGTGACTCTGTGAAATGGCTGGATGCAATGCGATCTGAGATGGAATCCATGTACACCAACAAAGTATGGACTTTGGAAAATGCTCCTGAAGGGGTAAAACCCATTGGGAGCAAGTGGATCTTTAAAAAGAAATTTGGTGTAGATGGAAAAGTTGAGACTTTCAAAGCTAGACTTGTAGCAAAGGGTTTTCGTCAACGACCAGGTGTGGATTATGACGAAACCTTTTCTCCAGTGGCTATGCTTAAGTCCATCCGGATCTTACTTGCCATTGCTGCATACCATGACTATGAAATCTGGCAAATGGATGTTAAGACCGCCTTTCTAAACGGTGATTTAGAAGAGTGCATGTACATGACTCAGCCAGAGGGCTTTGTAGATAGTGGGAGCAGCGGAAAGGTGTGTAAGCTGCTTAAATCCATTTATGGGTTAAAGCAAGCATCGCGGAGTTGGAACATCTGTTTTGATGTAGTAGTCAAAGAGTTTGACTTCATCAAAAATATAGATGAACCTTGTATCTATAAGAAGGTAGCAGAGGGTAAGGTTGTCTTCCTCGTATTGTACGTGGATGACATACTCTTGAAAGGAAATGATATTCCTATGCTGCAATCAGTCAAGCTCTTCTTATCACAGAGATTCTCAATGAAAGATCTAGGTGATGCCTCCTGCATATTGGGAATTATGATCTATAGAGATAGATCTAAACGGATACTGGGATTGTCCCAATCCAGGTACATTGACACCATACTAAAGAGGTTTAGTATGGAAGAATCCAAACGTGGGAATCAGCCCACGATCTCTGGACTCACTCTCTCCAAAGAGATGTCTCCCAAGACTGATTTGGAGAGAGCTCGCATGCAAGGGATACCCTATGCTTCGGCAGTAGGCTCTATCATGTATGCGATGCTATGTACCAGACCTGATGTAGCATACTCACTAAGTGTAGTGAGTCGGTATCAAGCAGATCCTGGAGAGAGTCATTGGACAGCAGTGAAGAACATTCTCAAGTACTTACGAAGGACTAAGGAGATGTTCTTGGTGTATGGTAATGGAGAACTCCAGGTGGAGTCCTTTACCGATTCCAGCTTCCAAAGTGATAAGGACGACTCTAAGTCGCATTCGGGTTTTGTCTTCACCCTCAATGGAGGGGAGGTATGTTGGAAGAGTTCCAAACAGGATACCGTTGCAGACTCAACGATGGAGGCTGAATACATCGCTGCCAACGATGCTGCCAAAGAAGCTGTCTGGATCAAGAAGTTCATTAGTGAACTTGGTGTGGTTCCATCCATTGAGCATCCAATACCTCTGTATTGCGATAACAATGGAGCTGTGGCTTTAGCCAAGGAACCCAGGTCCCATCAGAAGTCCAGACATATTCTGAGGCGGTATCACCTGATCAGGGAGATAGTTGATCGCCGGGAGATCGAGGTCAGGAGAGTAGATACGAAGGACAACACTGCGGATCCATTCACGAAGGCTATTCCCCAGATACAGTTTGAGAGATTATTCGGGATGCTAGGTATGAGATACTACAGCAGCTGGCCTTAGTGCAAGTGGGAGATTGTTAGTTATGTATATGCCCTAGAGGCCATTGTTGTACATATGATGTATATTATAATGGATGCTTGGTTATATATAGAGATGACTTTCTTGCTCGTCATGATAGTATGCTATTTGGTTTCACTTTATCTTAACATGTTGACTTGTATTGGTTTACTGTTTTACTCTCACATGTTGATAAAGCCCTTAGGATCTGTACTCGACTACTGGGACTATGATGAGATCATACTAGTGGGGCCGCGGTAGTCGATGAGTACATCCTATAACTATTCCTAGTCGAGGGTATATCGAGACAGGGCATCGATACGCCAGAGTAGACTAGCGTATACGCATCTTGACCCATATGATGGGCGATGGATGATCCCATATCCATCGGTGTTAGACATCAGAGATGGTGTACGGGTGCTCAGTGGAGACTGGGTACACTGGACGGACTCGCCGAGAACTCCCAGATGGTGATATACCACACGTCAGATGGCAGTTCTCCGGTGACACTGGTACAGGGTAGTCTGTAGACCCGAGATCGTCATAGAGTCTTGTGTGATACCCACTGTGCTTTGATTTCCACCTTACCACATCCAAGAGGGCGTGCAAAACGGTGGCTTTTGGGTACAGTCCCGAATCATATGGAGGCAATGAGCGATAGGAGGGGATTCGTCTCTCCCGGTATAGGGAGTTGATGTTGTGCTGTGTTCGATTGGCTATAACTGGAAGTCCCTGGCCAGGGCTGATATGGAGATTTACTGGTAAGTGTTACTAGTAGTTTCTCGACCCGTTATGAGCCATACATCGACACGACTTATCAGTTACTGGGGTCTGACGTAGACCACCCCTAGACTTGATATGCGACATATCAGACGAACAGACCGGACTGTACGGGAGTGTCACTGGTTGGATTCACAGGAGAACGCACAAGCTAGCTTGTTGATCTTCTGATCGCTCAATACCTGGGTGGCTGTTACGTTTAGCTGACCGCTTGCAGCTTGTGGGTGTTTGATATGATCATCACCTGCTACCGGCGTATTGACGATTCTTTAGAGTCCTACACAGAGGTTTCTTGGCTCAGGCAAAACGGAGTAGTGGCGCATATGTGATATGCGCAGGAGCGTGAATAATGCGATATGGGATACCGTATTATATTCTCGCGATATTTAGATATGAACCGGGACATCGGATCAAGTGTTGATTCGATAAATCGGTACATGATATATTAGTCGGTTATATTCGATATAGCCGGATCGTCGGATCAAGTGTTGATTCGATGATTTAATATATAATAATATATATGATATATTATTATATTAACTAATATTGGCTTACTTTATTATTTCATTTTCTCGCGGGATGATACATTGATATATATGCGATATATGTTAATTGTATTATTTTCTTTTGTTGCAAATATATAATATATATGTGATATATATTATTGTGACATGATATGATTAATTGTTAAACATGTTTAAGGATGATTAATTGAGGTTAGGGTTTGATTAGGGTTAGTAGCTTCAAGTTCCTTCTAGAAGCTATTTCTTTTGTCAAGGTTAGGATATTTTGTGATGACACATTATTAACTCAACCAAACCCTAACCCTAGTTGTTTCTCTACTTGTTCTCATCCAATCATCCTTAACCATGGTTAATAATTCAATCATATGTTTATATTTCTATTCATCACAAAAGAAAAAGATATGATCATTATTCTTTTTCCATTATCTTCTTCTTCTTCTCTCTCTTGAAGAAGCTCTCTTGAAAATTCTTATGTGATGAAAGATTATGAGAAAATGATATTAAAAGAAAGCAAAATCACTACTCTCTCATCCTCATCTCATCTAGCCCATGGGATTAGGGTGTTCTTCTCTTTTTGAGTGAGAAAGCTTGAGTCGAAGCAACTTCAAGGTAGATCATCGGAGATTTGGAATACGACAAGCTAGAATGGATCGTTCGAGTCGTGGAGCCTCTCATGAGTCCGGGAGATCGTGGATCGCGGCTAAGGGACTTCTACTCGGAGCTTGTGAAGTGAAAGAGCGGACTACAAAGGTTGTAATCCCTCACACTTAGATAAAAGTTATCTTATTGCATGTTAAACCCTAATAATCTAGCAAAGATCCCGGCTTTGGGTTGTTCGGCACGTCTAAAATTTTATCCGGGCATGTTTGATGCCTTTAGAACCTTCACAAGAGTGCCTAGGAACCCTACAGTCTTGTGTGTCTCTCACTGTGCTTTGATTTCCACCCTACCACGGCTCTACTGAGTTGTGCAAACAGGTGGTTTTTGGGTACAGTCCCGATTCACATGGAGGCAATGAGTGATAGGAAGGGATTCGTCTCTCCCGGTATTGGGGGTTGATGTTGTGCTATGCTCGACTGGCCATAACAGGAAATCCCTGGCCAGGGTTGCAGTGATATACTGGTAAGAGTTATCAGTAGTTTCACGAATGTTATGGACCTCACGTCGGCATGACTTATCAAGCTACTGGGGTCTGACGTTTACCACCCCTAGGCGAGATATGCGACATATCAGACGAACAGACCGGACTGTACGGTAAGTGTTACTGGTTGGATTCACAGGAGTGTGAGCGGGCTTGCTCGTCGATCTTCTGATCGCTCAATACCCGGGTGGCCGTTACGTTTAGCAGACCGCTTGCGGCTTGTGGGTGTTTGATATGATCATCATCCGCTGCCGGCGTATTGACGAGTCTTTAGAGTCCTACACAGAGGTTTCCTGGTTCAAGCGAAACGAAATAGGAGCGCATATGAGATATGTGCGGGACCGAGAATAATTCGTGTATGTGATACCGTATTCCATTCTCGCGACATATGTATCGATTGGTTATATGCGATATAACCTGGTTATCGAATCAAGGATTGATTCGAGAAGCCGATACATTGAATACTAGTCGGTTATATGCGACATGACCGGATCATTGAATCAAGTTTTTATTTAATGATTTAATGCATAATTAAATATATTTGATATATTACTTTTCATTAACTAGTATTGGTTCACTTTAAAAGGATTTTCTCACTTAAATTGTGCAAGTTGTATATGTGATATACTTTTGTGCACATGATTGTATCATGTTTGATGATACATGCTTATTTGGTTAAGTGTAAAGAGTTAAACTATGGTTAAGTTAATGATTAGGGTTTTGTTTACTTAATTACTTATTCATTTATCTTATTCATTTATTCATTTTGGAAAATGAAAAGGATAAATGAATGGTTACTTGTTTTGTTTTTAGTTGAACATTCATGAAGTTTTGACTTAGTCTCCATTCTTGTCTTATACTTAACCCTAACCATTTAAACTAACCCTAATTCATTCTCTACACTTAACTAAAGTTAGAAGATGATAAGAATTAATTCTTTTTCATTTTTCTTTAAGACTTATCATATTCTTCTTCTTCTTCTTCATCTTCTTCTTCCATGAAGAAAGCTTGCTACATCAATGGTGATTGATGAAAAAGTGTGAGAAATCCAAATCTAAAGTCTAACCACTTTCTATTTCTTCATCCTCTACCTCTTGCCAATTAGTATAGGGTGTTTCCTTCACAAGTTTTCTTGACTTGGTGAAGTTGAAGCTTGTTCTTGTGATGCCTCGACGTAGATCATCTTCGGCATCGAACCGACGATCAAGCCCGCCCATTTCTTCGATGAAGCCGATGCTAGAGTTTGGGATCCGACTTGGACAACGGAGGGACCTCTTCACGGAGTCTAGGATGTGGAGGACCGGATCTACAAAGGTTGTAGCCCCTTCCCTTTAGCTATATTTCCGTTTACTTGCTTGCTTCGCCTATACTTCTAGCCAACGATCTGTTCTAGGGTTTCTCAGCACCGTAATTTTTAGAAATTGGCATAGATGATGCCTTGTGAGACCTCACTAGGGTGCCTAGGAATCTTACAGTGGTATCAGAGCCTAGCTAGAGCCTTAAGCGAAGTCTAGACGGAGTTAGAAGTCCGATCGACCCGAAACCCCGATTTTAACATGCTCTCTGGACATTTCTGTAAAATGTGGATTTTTGTAGATTAAAAATATACAGAAAAATCAGCAGGGGATTGTAAGGGCTACTGCAAAATTCGATGGCCTAATTCCTTAAAGGCGCCGCGGATCCGCGGCATGAGCATGCTCATGCGGCGGTTCCGCGGCAGTTTTGTCTTGTTGTGCATCGAAGTTTGCACCGTAATTCTTAGTAAGTAGTGCTGGTTTTCCTGGGAATATTTTAATATTTATTCCAGAGTTTTATTTTCTGGGTTGTATTGGGAACTCAGTGTATCGATCGGATTGTCTAATTTTGTCAGTGTGTTTTTCCGGATATTTTAGAATATGTTAAAAAGTTCGACCAGATATAAATACCCACTTTTTCCCCTGCCGGGAAATTTCCAATTGTTGGATTTTCCGTAGTTTAATAACGTTCTAAGTAGTGCAAGTAACGCAATGGACCCTCTAGAAGACAACAAACCTTAACTCGATTATGTGACCGTCTTGAACTGCCCTTTGAACCTTCGGGTTTGGGGCAGTACGGCGTGCCACATGTGAGGCGTTGGCTTGACCCTTCTATGGCTGGACCGTTGGTACTGAGGCACGAACTGAATGCTGTTAGACTTATTCATGTGTTGAGCTGTATCGGGAAAACTTGGGTGTTCGATTGTTCGATCGAAAAGTTTAGCATTTTCTATTTATACGGAATGTGATACAATAATTGGAATTCACAAGTAGTTATGTGATAACTGAATGAATGTTATAAACATAGCACTTTAGTCTCACTTGATCGGTTGCCACGGAATTTTGATGTGATCAAAAGTCCGTCGCAATCACGTAGCGTACGCGGATACTCGCCGGGTAAACTTAATAGACAGCCTCACTCCATAGCCCCGACCAAGTGACTGTAGGAGAACCCCGTCGCCGAAAGTATCCGTTCGGGTGCTCGCGGCAGCGGTGTTCCGCCTTGGTGCACTTTGTCGACGGCGTTGGGGGTGCGGCCGCCTACTAAAGTTTGCGACGAGCATTCGATCAGAATGTCAGGAATCCTGTTGAATTGCCCGACTTGATATTGAAAAGAGTTTTCGATAATGAGACTAAAATGCGGGTTTTATAATTGTTAGGCATGCGATGTCTAAGTATTTCATTTGATTAGGCATGTGATGTCTAAAGAGGTTGCGGATTCCAATTGTTGTAGTTTTACACTTTCTTTTCTGTGACCGTAAGTGTAATATGTGATATTGCCGGTTTCGTTGCTATATGTCAACGACAATTGGGATGCGCATATTTACTTACGTTGATGACATGTGATATTATGTGTTGCTGGATATGTTATATTGAATTGTCGTGATTGAATAGCCGGGGGGGTTTTTTTGTGAGATGGGTGTTTTTCATTTTCATTCATGTAAAAACTTGTATGTAATATTCTTTTATTGGGGCACTTCCAGGTTGCGGAAGTTGTCACCGTTGATGTATATTATTTATTTTTCTGCATTAGGATAGACCCAAGGAGGGGAGCACAAGTAACCAGGTTCTGGGGTCCAGTAGGAGACCAACTCGAGGAGTCGAGTCCGGGTCTCCTAACCCTAGAATTGGTAGGGTTGCTTGTCGCTCTCGTAGGGGTCTAGGGGTATGGGATTGGCTATTCATCACGACCGTGGAATCCGTGTTTTATACTGGCTCGTATTGAAAACACGGACGTCCTAGTATATCCAATATTTCATATGATTCTTTCTGCTGCGTTATCTGTGATGTGATCATGCGATGTTCTGTGCTCTGTTCAGATAGATGTAATATATAGTATATATGATATATTATATAGACGTTGCTTATATTTTACACCCGCGCTAGCCCTGCCTCGCTCTGCCGTTAGTTACCCAACCTAACGGTGCAGACGGGACATCGAGGCGAATGCGGATGGTATAAGCGTACGTTATATTTATCTGTGATGATTAGGTGGACTTAAATGATGGGATATTCATTAATGAGATTAATGAAAGAAAATAAACCTAATTGATGTTGTGGAATCGAATTTCAAAATAAAAACAGGTAGCTACAGTTCTTGCTTTGCATCGCGGTGTTCAACATCCTACACCTTATTCGATGAGGAAAAGACCGAGATCCCTTCACCGGGAGTGACTCATTTAGCAATAACTGGCAGATGCTACAACCCTCGGTTTGTCTTTGATCGCTTCTATAGTTTACGCTTTGCACAGTGATATATATGATATATCCCGCACCTCATTCGACGAGGAAAGGGCCGACGATCCCTTCACCGGGAGTGACCCCTTTAGCTAAACTAGAAAAGCTTCAAAAACATTCCATTTAAAAACCATTTGATTCCGCAACGAGATCAAGTTCAAAGCGTTAAAGGTTTTCACAAAAACCAGCCGCAACCCTCCGTCATTTTAGGAAGTAGAGTACTTAGTATTCGTGCTGTGTTTGTTGACCATAGTCAAGGCACAGTGTACGGTAGCTAAGTGATGTCTTCCTACACCGCATATGATGCGATTAGTTAGGACAGTCGCGTGACTTTGTTGACCTTAGTTAAAGGTCATGTGGGTGGGTCTAATTAATCACGAAATGACGAGTAGAACTTGACTAGTACTTATGATTTGTTGACCATAGTTAAGGTCATAGGTGCTAGGGGTAAAAACTTTTATCGGGAGTTTCAAGTGTTGAAATTTGCAATGAGATTGCATACCTTCTATATGATAGTTGGATCCCGATACCCACTGCGAGTAATTGTTACTCCTGGGAGAGTTTTGCACTTTACAATTAGCCGATCAAGTAGGTGTCTAGAAAGGTGTCAACGGGGTTACGCCTCTGGGAAAGCGAGGTTTATAGTAATTAGGTCCGTGCGAAAGCACGGGGAACCTCCCTCAAAGTACCAACACTGGCCTGGCTGAAAGATTGGCGAACTTGTAGAGTGTAATTAATCCCGGCTAGTCTTTCCTTTTAAGGTTTGAAGGAAGATTTGATAAAAACAGTGGGAGCCATCCTGATTAGATAAAATACATAACCAATCTAATCTTGCAAGAGCGCACGCAGAGTGTTTTCTTCTCTCTCTCTCTCCAGGTAGCGACCATATCACGCCTTAATCAAGATAATAATATGGATGTATTGACCGAACCCACTTGTTATACTGAGCTGGGGAACGTTGGTCCCGCTCCAACTTATAATTGTTATAAGACAGAGCAGGAAATTGGGGAATACCAGAATTCCTATGCCGCCCAAACGAAGAAAGTGCATATGATGCATCTCCTTCGGGTGTGTTCATTATAAAGAACTGTTTCTCAGTATCCTCTGCATCCTGGGTATATGATACCGGATCAGGATCCCAAATATGTAATCTGTTACATAGGGCTACACAAAGGTAGAAAAACTGAGAACGGGTGATAAGTTTCATGAGACAGAAAACGGGGCAAGTGTTGTAGCCAAGTCTGCTGATCACTGTCACCCTATATTACTAATACATTGATTCTGAACAAATACTATTAGATACCGAACCTGATATACAAAACCATATCAGTCTCTTTATTAGTAAAGAAATGATAAAATTTTGTATTGTTGGATAATGTTTTGAGCATTTCCTATATCAAAAGTTGATCGGTTCAGGCACGTTATCTAAAAGCATTGACATTCTAAATCAAACTACAGTTCCTTGTATACTGAACACACACAAGAGGAAAAGTTCAGAAATGAACAAATTCTTCTTGAGGTATTGTAAACTAGGTCACATCAATGCGACCCGACTGGCTGAAGTTACATTTTAGATGCATATTTAAATTAGTTTGAATTTACATCTTGTGAAACTTGCCAGTCATGTCACAAAGATAAAATGACCATAGCTCTGTTTACTGGAAACAGAGAAGGAGTTAGTGAACTCTTGGGATGATACATGTTGATGTATGTAAGGTCTCCTGTCTACACATGCCAGGACTGGTTCTTTATACTTCATTATATTCTCTGATAACCTCTCAAGATTCAGTCATACGTTCCTGTTGAAACATAAGTCCGACCCTTTTGAGGTATTCACAGAATATAAGTTAGAAGTAGAGAACCAATAACCGGGTATAAGTATTATGTCCTTTGATGAGATCAGGGAGGAGAATATTTGTGCATAGCATTCCTGGACCATTCTAAAGGAAAATGAGATTCTCTCTCCGTATTACTCCTCTAAATACACCACAGCACAACGGTGTATCAGGGCGGAGCAATCACACAATATTAGATATCGTGTGCTCTATGATGAGTACTACTGAGTTTCCTATTTCCTTTTGGGAGTTATGCACTTATGAAGTTGCATACCTATTGAATAGGGTTCGATTCGAATCAGATCACTGCCTACCATTCCATATGAGATATGGCATGGGAAGAGCCCATATCTTAAGTTAGTTAAGATTTGGGGTTGTCCAGCCTATGTCTAAAAAGCAATATCTGGACAAGCTCGAGGCAAGGTCAGTTATGTAGAACTGGAAAGGTTCCATCTATACAATCAAAAGCTGATGATTTGGTAGAACCAAAGCATTCAATAGAATCCAACGAACCTCAGCCTCTCCGCCGATCTGGTAGGGTTCCTCATCCGCCTGAGGATACCTCGGTTTCTCGATGACAGTGGGAGCGAGGATTGCATCATGAGATGATGACCCACCAGTTTCGAGCAGGCCATCGAGAGTAGGGACTCTGTAAGAATGGCTGGATGCTTAGTGATCTGAGATGGAATCCTTATACACCAACAAAGTATGGACTTTGGTTGCTATATCTGAAGGGTTAAATCCCCATCAGGAGCAAGTATATCTTGAGAAGATTACTTGGTGTAGATGGAAAAGTTGAGACTTTCAAAGCTAGACTTGTTAAAGGTTTTAGTCATCAACCAGGTGTGGATAATGATGAAACCTTTTCTAGGGACTATGCTTGAGTCCATCCAGATCCTACTTGCCACGGCTACATACCATGACTTCGATATCTGGTGCTTGGGTGCCATGACTACTTTTCTAAATAATGATTTAGAAGAGAACGTCTATAAGAACACAGCCAGAGGGCTACGTAAACAGTGGGAGCAGCGGAAACGTGTGCAAGATGTTTTATGTGATGAAGCAGGCATCGCGGATTTGGAACATCTGTTTTGATGAGTTAGTCAAACAGTTTGACATCATCAAAATGGTAGATGAACCTTGTATATACAAAACGGTAGTAGAGAGTAAGGTGGTCATCCTCGTATTGTACGTGGACCACATACTCTTGATAGGAAAAGAGTTTCCTATACTACGATTGGTCGATCTCCTCTTATCACATGGATTCTCCATATAGGATCAAAGTGATACCTCCTAAATCCTGAGTTTTCATCTATAAGATAGATGTAATTGGATGCTAGGATTCTCACTCGATGAAGTGAGATGGTATCAATCGATCCTGGGGAGAATCGCTGGAAGGGTTCCAGGGTGATAAAGACGACTGAATGTCAGTCACAGGCATTGTCTTTACCCTCAGTAAAGGGACGGTATGTTGGAAGAGTTCCAAGCTAGATACCGTGGCAAACTAGACGATAAAGGCTGGTAACATCGCTATTAAAGATACTACCAAAGAGGCAGTTTGGGTGTATATTGGTTCATAAGATGAACTTGGTTCCTGCCATTGTATGACAATGGAAGTGTGGCTTCGGCCCTGGAACCCTGGTCCCATCAGTGACCCAGACATATTCTGAGGCAACATCACCTGATCATGGAGATAGTTGATCTCCAGGGTGATCGAGGTTAGGAGAGTAGACTCAGAGGAGAACACGACGGATCCACTCACGAAGGCCTTTTCCCAGAGAGAGACTCATAGGGGATGGTTGAGTATCAGATACTACAACTACTGCTACAGATGGCCCTAGTGCAAGTGGGAGATTGTTAGTTATATGTATGCCCTAGAGGCCATTACTGTACATTGGATTATATTGTAGTGGATGCTGGGACATATATAGGTAGGACTTTCTTGCTCGACATGATAGTATGCTATCTGGTTGCTCTTTATCTTAACATGTATACTTTCTGTCTCTCTGTTACATGTTGATAAAGCCCTTAGGATGTGTACTCGACTTCCAGGACTATGATGCAGATCATACTAGTGGGGCCTGGGTAGCCAATGAGTACATCCTTCATTGTTCCTAGTCATGGGAATATCGAGATGGGGCATCGATATTCCAGAGTAGACTAGCGTATATCTTCTCGACCCATGTGATGGGCGATGGATGATCCCATATCCATTGGTGTTTGACATCGAAGATGGTATGCGGGTGCTCAGTGGAGACTGGGTACACTGAACGGACTCGCCGAGAACTCCCAGATGGTATTATACCTCACGTCAGATGGCAGTTCTCTGGTGACACTGGTACAGCTTAGTCTGTTGACCCGAGATCGTCATAGAGTCTTGTGTGTCTCCCACTGTGCTTTGATTTCCACCATACCATGGCTCTACTGAGTTGTGCAAACAGGCGGTTTTTGGGTACAGTCCCGATTCACATGGAGGCAATGAGTGATAGGAAGGGATTCGTCTCTCCCGGTATTGGGGGTTGATGTTGTGCTATGCTCGACTGGCCATAACAGGAAATCCCTGGCCAGGGTTGCAGTGATATACTGGTAAGAGTTATCAGTAGTTTCACGAATGTTATGGACCTCACGTCGGCATGACTTATCAAGCTACTGGGGTCTGACGTTTACCACCCCTAGGCGAGATATGCGACATATCAGACGAACAGACCGGACTGTACGGTAAGTGTTACTGGTTGGATTCACAGGAGTGTGAGCGGGCTTGCTCGTCGATCTTCTATCGCTCAATACCCGGGTGGCCGTTACGTTTAGCAGACCGCTTGCGGCTTGTGGGTGTTTGATATGATCATCATCCGCTGCCGGCGTATTGACGAGTCTTTAGAGTCCTACACAGAGGTTTCCTGGTTCAAGCGAAACGAAATAGAAGCGCATATGAGATATGTGCGGGACCGAGAATAATTCGTGTATGTGATACCGTATTCCATTCTCGCGACATATGTATCGATTGGTTATATGCGATATAACCTGGTTATCGAATCAAGGATTGATTCGAGAAGCCGATACATTGAATACTAGTCGGTTATATGCGACATGACCTGATCATTGAATCAAGTGTTGATTTAATGATTTAATGCATAATTATATATATTTGATATATTACTTTGCATTAACTAGTATTGGTTCACTTTAAAAGGATTTTCTCACTTAAATTGTGCAAGTTGTATATGTGATATACTTTTGTGCACATGATTGTATCATGTTTGATGATACATGCTTATTTGGTTAAGTGTAAAGAATTAAACTATGGTTAAGTTAATGATTAGGGTTTTGTTTACTTAATTACTTATTCATTTATCTTATTCATTTATTCATTTTGGAAAATGAAAAGGATAAATGAATGGTTACTTGTTTTGTTTTTAGTTGAACATTCATGAAGTTTTGACTTAGTCTCCATTCTTGTCTTATACTTAACCTTAACCATTTAAACTAACCCTAATTCATTCTCTACACTTAACTAAGGTTAGAAGATGATAAGAATTAATTCTTTTTCATTTTTCTTTAAGACTTATCATATTCTTCTTCTTCTTCTTCATCTTCTTCTTCCATGAAGAAAGCTTGCTACATCAATGGTGATTGATGAAAAAGTGTGAGAAATCTAAATCTAAAGTCTACCCACTTCCTATTTCTTCATCCTCTACCTCTTGCCAAGTAGTATAAGGTGTTTCCTTCACAAGTTTTCTTGACTTGGTGAAGTTGGAGCTTGTTCTTGTGATGCCTCGACGTAGATCATCTTCGGCATCGAACCGACGATCAAGCCCGCCCATTTCTTCGATGAAGCCGATGCTAGAGTTTGGGATCCGACTTGGACAGCGGAGGGACCTCTTCACGGAGTCTAGGATGTGGAGGACCGGATCTACAAAGGTTGTAGCCCCTTCCCTTTAGCTATATTTCCGTTTACTTGCTTGCTTTGCCTATACTTCTAGCCAACGATCCGTTCTAGGGTTTCTCGGCACCATAATTTTTAGAAATTGGCATGGATGATGCCTTGTGAGACCTCACTAGGGTGCCTAGGAATCTTACACGGTATGTATTACCTTGCCCCCGAACTTGGGGCGTTTAGATTCGACGTCCTTACGGTTTACCGCAGTCACGGGGGCTTTCTCTGGCCTCCTTCTCTTGTGAGCAGTTGAAATCGAGGGGGCCATTGCACCGGGCACCCAGATGGTTGTTGCCTTCTGTGGCTTGATAGGATGGTTTTCTCCTTGTCGAGCTTTAAGCTTCTTTGATCGGCGAGAGTAGTCCTGATCAATCACCAATTCCTGGACCTGTTGCCAGACTTTATAAATTTTGGAGGACGGCCACTGAGGGGGCTGCTCCGGCTTCTTTTCTGTAGTAATCTCCATAGGTGGAGGAGATATCTTCAGCACAGCAGTCGGAGAGTTCTTGCGAACCCTCCTAAGCGGTTCAAAGCTGTTCCTAGTTGGAACAGCAGCATTAATTTCCACCATGGGAGTTGGCGGAGTTGGCCCAGAGGGGGAGTTGCCCCTAGGCTTCCTTACTCGGCGCCAGTGGCGACGTCGAGCGTGTCGAGCGGATGGAGTTGGTTCAGCTATAGGGGTGACTTCATCATGCCCCCTGTCTTGACGGAGGGTTGTCGCTGGTGTCAGCCTTTTGAAGACTGACGTTCGCCGAGAAGTAATGTCCAACCTATCGAATACAGACCTCTGGGCAGAGGTGACTTCGCCTGGAGCGGGAGCCGGAGTGGCCAACCTTGTGAAAACTGACTTCTTGTCAGGAGAAGCCTTTCCAATGATTTCGTCCGCTTGAGCCGGGATGGCTATCCGCTTTGGGATGGCTGCTTCAGGTATTGCAGGCTTGTTGGCGTTTTGGCCCAGTCTGTTGAAAACCGAAGCATTGGACTTGGGCGACCCGTTGAGAAGGGCCGCGGCAGTAGTAAGTCGATCAAAGACCGACTTCTTTGGGGCTTCTTACGACAGCATCGGGGCATTGAAGCTCATGGGTGGGATCATAGTCCCAAAGAACAGCCCAGTGGTGGCCTGAGTTACTTGGTCCGCCGGCATCGTGAACAGGGAGGCTGCCTGGGGCCCGTAAGTTACACCTCCAGACGAGGCGTAACGGGAGTTACAGTTGCAGCTGGAGCATTTTGTGCAGGTAGAAGCCATTGATCTTTCGTTTTCTGCACGGAGCAAGACACCAAATCTTAGTACCTTGAATCCAAGGGCAACCATATCAAACCGCGATTCGTTCGCGAACACGACAAACGAAGTGTGGAGTGGAAAGAGGAAAAGGTCCCACCGAGCGTGCCAGAATTTGTTCCCCACAGGAGACGCGGCCGCACGGGTCCGTCTTGCCTGAATTTTGGGGCAGATGCTAATTGGTGCTATCCGTCCACCTCTCCGAAGATGCCAAGTTGATTTATGGCACCATGTATCGAAGGTTTAAACGGATGCGGCCGATGTAGCAGACTTCGTTAGATTCCCCCTCGTTGAAGGGTTTTTGATTGTAGGGACGCTCTTCCCTGCAGGCGTAAGCCCCTGCAGTTAATTATGCTACCGCATCGCGGTAGCCACTTTTTCCTTCTCCAGATGGTCACTTCGTGTCGTGGGTGTTTGTTTTGTTTTTGGTTGCCCGTAGATTGTATACGAAGACTAATTTATGTTGTCGCCCGTAAGGCGTGGATTAATCCAAATCCGTATCTTCTTAGATTTGGGTTTGGGGGTTGGGCTTAAGGATACGCTAGTCTCATTTGGGACTAAGATCAACTTAAACGTATTTTAAGGATACGTTAGTCTAATTTTAGACTAAGATCAACTTAACAGGATCGTTTAGATCCAACAAGAGAGCAATTGGGCTCTATTGTTTAGTTTAAGGACATTGCGGTCGATTAGTTTAAGGACATTACGGTCCAATGTTAGTTTAAGGACATCTCGGTCCGAGGTTAAGGACATCATAGTCCGTGAGTTTAAAGACCTCACAGTGAAGGTTAAGGACATCATAGTCCGTGAGTTTAAAGACCTCACAGTCAAGGTTAAGGATATCATAGTCCGTGAGTTTAAAGATCACAGTCAAGGACATCATAGTCCGTGAGTTTAAAGACCTCACAGTCAAGGTTAAGGACATCACAGTCCATGAGTTTAGAGACCTCACGGTCAAGGTTAAGGACATCACAGTCCGTGAGTTTAGAGACCCCACAATCAAGGTTAAGGACATCATAGTCCGTGAGTTTAAGGACCTCACAGTCCATGAAATGTATGGTTGTCGGGACCCGTCACCTCTCTGAAGACGTTGAAGGATTACAACGGCAAATATCAGAGGAGTTCAGAGATGTATCCTTAAACCGATGTGGGTTGAGAGACCTGTAGTCCAATTGGGACTAAGATCTGTGATTTATGAGCATATGAACTCAATTAATCTGAATTGAGGACTTATGGCCAATTTGGGCTAAGTCCATTCAATTACAATGTTCAACATTTGTTTTTGAGTTGTTAGATGTTTGTTTGAGCCCAATCCCTTTAAAAAAAATGCTAAGCATTGGTTTAGTCTCTGACAATGTTTTGTCTTTAATTGAATGATGTGCATTTATCATAGCCCCATGCTTATTCGAAGAACAGTTTATGCTCTATCCAAGCGCACATAAAAGTAGGTGGTGCGCTTGGCACTAGCGCCAGATATGAAATGCTAATGCGCTTGGCACTTTGCGCTAAATGAAGAGCGCTGATGCGTTTAGCGCTTTGCGCTAGATATAGAGCGCTGATGCGCTTTTAGTTGAAGCGTTGAGGCGTTTGGCGCTGGTGCCATGTAATGAGGGCAGAGCGCTTTTAGTAATGCAGCGCACACGTGAGGAGCACGTGGCACACTTAGCGCTGAGCGCTGCCAATGAGCGCAGTGCGCTGTGTCTGAAGCGCTATGGCACTGCAGCGCTTTGCGCTAGATGAAGAGCACTAAGGCACTTTTGAATAAGGAGCACTAAGGCTCTTATTAGATTAGGAGCGCTGAGGCTCTTCATAGGTTAATTTTGCGCTCTGCAGATTATCTGTTCTTTGATAAGAGACTTTGTCTCGAGATTCTAAGAACAAAGTTCTTAGTTCATAGGAGATATTTCAATCTCTTTTTAATGAAAGGCTTTGCTTTTATGGATCTGTGATCCTAAGAGAATTGAATAATTCTCCCCCCCCCCCTTTATAATGAGATGTTCATAATCTCTTTTGTGAAAGACAACTTTGTCTTATAGATCTATGATCTATGAAAGAAGTAAGTACTTCTGATTATATTAAGACGATTTCGTCTTTCTATTCTTTTTACCTTGAAAAAGAATTATCTTCCATGCCGAGAGATTCTTCTTCTTCTTGAGATTTTCTCAAAGTTTATGGAGGGGTTCCTCTGTACAAAACTTGAAGTCTTGGGGCCTTTATATAAGGCAGGATTGTTTGTTCAATCAGTTAAGGAGATCTTTTCTCCAATTGATTTGGGGGATTTCCCATCGTTGGATCTTTGATCCAAGGGCTTCTGATTTACAGAAGGAGGTCTTCTTGTTTTTAACAAGATTGGGAAATCTTTCCATACAGAATTTATTCTGTCATTTGGTAACTTTTATTTACCATTGGATCATTGATCTAACGGTGCCTCGATTTACAGAGCACAATCTTGTTGTTTGGAAAGATTTTGAGAAATCTTTCCTTAAAGAATTTAATTCTGGTTAATTAATGATTTATCATTATTATTAGATCTTTGATCTAACGGTGGGGAGCTTTTAGTTCCAACGCTAGCGCTTATGCGCTCTGCCCATGGTGCGCCACTTGGAGCACAGCGCTCTTAGCGCTAGCACACACGTGCTTTGCACGTGATGCGCTACTTGGAGCACAGCGCGCTTGGCGATGCATCTAAAGCACTGCTTTATTGGAGGTGTCTTTTCACCCTCCTTTTAATTCAAACTTATATTCCCCAGAACTTTCATTTCCCAGGTCTTGGAAATAGCTCCACTATGTACAACATTTTCTGTGCCTAGTCTTTATAATCTGAAGCAAAGCTTCTTTCTTTTCTCGTCTCCCAAGAACCCTCTCAGCTATGGCATGTAACCGCCCACATGCTCGTCGACAACCATGGGAAGTGCCCATCCAGGAAATTGTTCCTCGCTTTGCTGCACGCTTGGTGGATCCTGCTCTTACGGACGACCAATGCGACACGGCGCTGCACGAGCTCTTGACTCGTGTAGGATCTCCTCTCCCTCCCAACTCTATTTGGCTTCGCATGATCCTTATGTCCGTGCTCGCTGACATTCCCCCTCCTCCGGCGGAGATGACCCCAGCGATGCTTGATGCTGCTGAAGACAAGATCGAGTGTTTCTTCGAGGCGCACTGGCTCACGAAAGCCCTGAGGGACTGTTCTGTTCAGTTGCTGACCCAAATAAGGGCCCACCGTGCCGTCATTTCTGCTTTTTCTGGTGAATGTGGTGCTAACCGATGGTTAATTACTCCTCGCGATGATCGCCGCTTTGATATGGTGGAAAAGACAGAGAGGGAATTAGATAATTTTATCTATATGTTTGTAAACCCTTGTCCATTTGACCCCATGTTTGGAGCTTTATTCCCACTGCAATAAAATGTTTAATTAAGTTGTTTTCTTTCTTTTTGTCATTATCTGCCAAGTGTTTCTCTTATTTTACTTCTTTTTGTCCTCATTCTGTTAGGCGCATATGCGCTATAAAACTTACACTGTTATAAACAGGCGCAAGTAATTCTTGCGAGAGCGAAGCGCTTCTGGCGCCTAGCACCCTTGGCGCTTAGCGCTTCTGGTGCCTAGCGCCCTTGGCGCTTAGCGCTCTCGTGCTTTGCACGTGAGCACCGCTTCAGAGTCTTTGATTCTTAGTGCTGGCGCATTTGATGCTAGCACTTTTCACGAAGCGTTGCTTCGCTTCAAATCTTGGAATTTGAACAGAGCTTTGCTCTGATTGCGGAAACTGACTCGAAAGGAGAATTCCCCCCTATGAGACCCTCACGGCTCATAGAATTCAAAAGCCTTAAAATACAGGGACCTGAATCTGTTCTTAAGCTATCACACTCCCCAAGTTGCCCTACAGGCGGTCCAATACCAACCCCTGTATACAATCCACGGGCATAAATAAACGTTCCCTCACCTAGTTCCACCAATGGCGCGGAATTTCCCCATTTGGTGAACAACACTTGTAGGTCCTCTCGACTTGCAAGAAGAAAATACTCTTGTGAGATGCTTATGACTTACAAAAGAAGATATCACTTAGGAATCCTCATGACTCCTAAGGAGAAAATACGCCAACGAGATCCTCACAACAAGTTGGGAGAAATACCTTTATAAGACCCTTATGACTCATGAAGTTAAAAAGCCTTAGTCGGTAGAATCCTAACCCTGTTTGCTTAGCCGCCTTCGTTCAAATCAGCAAAGGCAAATGATGATTCGCTCATGGCAACATTCCAGTGGTAGCGATGCTGATGCCTAAATTGGTAGCAAATTCCAAGTCCTCTCAAGGCAAATGATGATTCGCTCCTGGCCATATTCCAGTCACAGCGATGCTGATACTAAGATTGGTATCAGATTTCAAGTTCCACACTCGCAAAGATCAGCGAGCCAAAAATACATATGAAATAGCCGAAATGATGGGGCAATTCGCAATAAAAATCAACGAGTAAAGTGTATGCATATAAAAACAACCGAAATGATTAGGCAACTCGCAATAAAAAGTAGTGAGAAAAAAGAAAAATAGCCGAAATGATTAGGCACCGTGAAAATAGCCGAAATGATTGGGCAATCGCGACTTTCGCGATATAAAAGCTGAAATGATAGAGCATCGCAGAAAGAAAAAAAAAGGAGAGAAACTTTTGCCCTGCAGGTGAGTCCACATCAACCCCTGTATACAATCCATAGGCACAAACGAAAAAGGGAACTATATTGTCCCACCAGGCTTCGTCAAAGAGAAAGCCAAGTCTCGACGGCAACATCGATAGCCTAAAGATCAACACCAGCATTTCTTCTCACTCCAACAGGATGCAGATGCGACGTCAACAAAACGGAGCCATGGCAAAGTCCCTAGTTCCAAATATCGACGGTTCACAGACAGCCTAGAGATCAACAACGTCGTTTCTTCTCACTCCAACTGGATGCAGACGCAACATCAACACATCGGAGCCATGGCAAAGTCCTTAGTTCTAAATCTCAACGGTTCACAGACAACCTAGAGACCACCTCGACATTCGTCTCGTTACAGCAGACACAGTGTCAACCCCGGTGTTCTTTCTCAATTCCAGCAGGATACAGATGCAACGTCAACAACTGACCCCAGGGTCAAAACAATAGAGCCATGGCAAAGTACCTAGTTCCAAGCCTTGACGGTTCACAGACAACCTAAGGACAATCTCGACATTCGTCGCAATATTGCAGACACAATGTCGAGAAACGAAGTAAAGGAAGATCCCTAGCTTTAGGGTCTTGACGGCAACTCAAATAAAACCTGAAAGACTATCGGAGATCATCCCACACCAGTGCGGAGTGTTCATGACTCATCGGGGCTCCCCAAATTGAGCCTAACCTCAAGTAAAAAAGCGGCATGGAAAATCCCTAACGCTTGCTCTTCCGATGGTAATATCACCTGGAAGATTACTTGAAGACGTCTTGTCCAACCCCCGAAGGGATCATAGACACGACAATCGCGGAGCTACTCGAACAGCAAGATTGCATATCGAGGAATGAATCAGCCAACGCGACAGTACGACGGACAAAAACCCTAGTACCACAAATCCTAACGTACTTCTGTCGTAAAGAGCAGAGGTTAACTGTGATGTTAGGACACTCTTGCGAGAACTTCTCGATTCGTCTCGACTCGTAGGGAAAATAATGTTCCTGCGAGAACTTCTCGACTCGTAGGGAAAAAGCCTTTACCAACGGGGATATCGACCTATTTCCTAAGCACTGGGGCCCTGCAAGTAGGTCCGAGATGGACTATTGTATACTATCCATGGGCCACACTCTCTAAAGTCGAATATCAACAAGGAGGGAAAAAACCACTTACGATTCCTCTCGACTTGTAAGAGGAAAAATTCTCTTGTGAGATCCTGACGACTCTCAAGAGAAAACACACTTAGGAATCCTCACAACTCCTAAGGAGAAAATACACCTACAGGATACTCTCGACTCATAAGGAGAAAAGTCTTTATGAGACCCTCACAGCTCATAAAGTTGAAAAGTCTTAGGCGGAAGATCCAATCTTGCTTCCTAAGCCATCGCTGCCCTGCAAAGAGATCAAGATGGACTATCTATGGGCTATATTTGCCAAAGTTACATGCCAATATGAAATGAAATATGTCTTTTATTCATGAATTCAAGTGGATACAAGATACATTTCACAAAGGAATCAAAATGAATACACGTTATTCATGAATCACAAGTTTACAATCGGTACAAAAAAGGTACAAAGACGGTTATTAAGGAGGAGGCGTCTTCAACAAGTCAGCAAGCCGCTCACGCGCTCCTCTTAATCCTTTCTCGTGGCCAGCTACCGCGTCTATCTCCGCTTCAACTTGAGTCCGTTGCCGCAAATATGACAAAAGATTTTCATCAGTTTCTAGCGTGGCAGCTTCGCAGTTCTGCATGACCCGCTCAGTGAAGTCAAGCGTCCGCCTCAGTGTCAACCCCTCCGAAATACATCGCTGGAGGTTGACGAAAATAGCTTTTAACTGCGCAGCATTCGCCTCAACCTAGGCGCGCAATCGGACAGATTCATTGGAAGCCACCTCATATTCCTTTCGTATCAAGGTCGCCTCTTGCTCAAAATGGTGAATGAAAGGAACACTATGCTCGACCCACGCAGCCCGCTGGGAGTTTGAAGCCAACACCTCAGGAGCGAGACGCTTGAGCTCAATCTTGTGCAGGCATGCCTCGATCTTTCTGCAGTAATCAACCCAAGAGCCGACGAGATCTTCATCATGGAAGTTCACGAGTGTCGCCAGCATCGGATTGACTTCAACGGCAAAATCCGTTGCATAAGTGAGGGCCTCTGCATTGAGATCTTCTATAAATTGGCTCAACATTCGCCGGCTATTTGCGGCGTCCCTGGAAGATATGCATTTAGCGAAAGGCCCTGGGGGCATTGGAATGCGAGACTCAAAAGGAGCCGGAGCCGGTGCAATTGCTGCAAAATGAATTACTGTCAAATGTCGACGCGGGAGATAAAGAAAACACATGAGGGATGAAGTCTGTTATACCGGCTGTGGCAGGCGGCAGGATGGGGAGTACCGGAGGCACGGCTGTTCTCTCATCTCCTCCTCCGACCCGCAACGCTATGATCAATATGAAGAAGACTTAGCAACAATATGTATATTCATAAAAGAAGGGGGAGACATTAGCTGAAGAATATACTAACCAATACCAGAAGATGGAACGATTTCCGACTGAAAGGAAAAATACGGGTTCAACACCTGATATAAATGGTCGAAAAGGACTCCTGCAAAGTTGTGACAATATACTGTCAATACAAGGAGGATGGTACCCACAGTGAAACAAATAAGTCACAAACCCATACCTTCCAATATTTGAGAGGACACAGAAGAAGGCGAGGGGATAGCGACCGTCAGAGCAGCTACCGGCGACACTTCTTCAGACGGCATAGCCTCAGGGTTCACCACGCCTATGCTCAAGAAAAACAAAATATCATCAGAAGGGCTGAACAGGATTGAAAAACTCGAAAATAGTGACCCAAGGACTACCTGATAGATCATGGACCAAAACCGCGACTGAGGCGTCACCAGGTGTAACGGCTTCTTCACTCTCTCTCGGAGGAATAGATTCTGCGCCCATAGCCTCATTCCCTAACTCGACGAGGACCGTCGTAATGCTTGCGACGCCCGCCGATACCAAGGAGCCACAGGGAGAAAGAGCAGCGGTCTGGACAGTCCCATATTCCTGAGAAAGAGTAGCCACTTCGGGCTCTGTAATCGCTAGCGTTTCACCTGCCATCCCATCGCCAGGACATGGCCCTGCAAAAAATGCGTATGTCAGAATTCGAGGATCGAGTTCTAATAAAAGACTGGGCGTTACGTTACCTTGAAGTAGCTTTTCAGTTTATTCCCGAGCCGCACGTGCAATCTATCTATGGGCGGTAGACATGGCAAAAGGAACATCCGCCGAAGGAGTATCAGCAAGCGGAATACTGCTTGAGTCTACACCTACAGCCAAAAAGGCATCGCGCTCCTTCATCGTGTGCTTCCTGTGCTTCCTTTCAGTCTGAGCCGTGATAAATGACCTCCTCAAGACTTCCCACAAAGGGACGTCATCATCCAAACCGAGCTCTGCCTCCAGAGCCGCTACGGCGTCCATCATCGGCTGCTTCAGGAAAGCCTCCTGTGATGAATTTGGGAGGGCCGCGGCCATCGTAGCTGGCTCTAAAAGTTTAGTTGCATTGCCACTCGGGGTCGGCACTGCACTTGGAATAACCTGAGTTGAGGTAGCCCCTGCAGTAAGGTGAAAGAAAGGATCAGAGCACGAATAAAAGGAATAAAGGCGTAATGAAACGAATTATACCAAGGCCCAAAAAAGCGCGGAGCCTCTCTTCCTCCTTGAACTTCCTGAGGGAAGCCGCGAGAGCATCTTCGGCAGAAATACCTGTTGAAAAAGAGAGCATCAGTAAAAGCATAATAAAGAGAAAATGGATAGACGCGAAAGAATATAACTGCAGTATACTTGATTTCGCGATAGAGATCAACGCCGCTTCCTCGCGAGCCAGATGCTCGGAAGACGCGATGGCAGCCTTTAGATCAGTGTCGGTCGCAGGCGTGTCGAACAAACCATCGTTGGTGTTGTATTCGCACAAGCCCTCGCTATAGGGAGCATGGGGATCCAGGCCAAATACGATGTCGGCAGAAAATAGAAAATTCTTTTTTTTCTGCGAACGGACACCAGCGGCCGATGACAAGAGCTTGCGCTTGGCAGGTATTTTCGGGTGGCGGTTCCCAATTTTCGTACCAGCACCAGATTCTGGGGACACCACGGCTACCGCAGTTACAGGAACACTGGGTTGAAGCTTCTTAGGGAAGACGCGCGAGACCACAACCGTAGTGACTTCTCTTAAGGAGGGACGAACGGCGTTCTGTCACTTCAAAAGGACTGCTGGGTTACCGGATGAGACAACATCCTTATGATCAAGTAATAGCCGCCTTGCTTCCCTGATAACAGCACCCGTCTCAAGCTGGTACCACGCCACGTAGTCGTTCGAAGCTTTTGGCACGTAGCTCGGCTCGCTGATGAGAAAGTTGGACCCTATATTTAGTCACATAAAGTGGTGCAGCGCGCTACGAATACCCTCTTCCGTAACAACCGGCTCAGCTAAGAATGCCTCGAGGGGGACACCCTGATTGTAACCCGACTGTTAAGTGAAACGGTGCGGGTTATACCTCATGAACAGTGCCGAGGCGCTTTTCCTGAACACTAAAAAGCCTAGCCTAATTGAATACAAGTGCAAGATCTCTTGAGGCTTTAATGTGGGAGCCCCGTCTTTGAAAGTATCACGCAACGGTTGCACCATCTTGGTAGATTCCTTGCCAATAGTTAAAACTCTATCAACAATGGTCATGCTGTCCCCAACCATGCGCGGGAGGAGGACCAGTCGCCAAGGCTCTCGCTGCGACGGGTCTGACGCAGAAGCGTCAACCAGATACATGACCCGAGGAAAGTTATAGCTATCGTAGAAACGGGGTCGTTTATGAACACCGAAAGCACCTATCACATGCATCTCGATCCATGACGTGAAATAGTGCAACGGGAGATGTACGGGCTTTACCCTCGGCTGAGTAGTGTCTGCCGCTAAGCTCAGGCCATGGTATAGATGAGCCAGCCCCGCTATAACAACGGCCACACGCGTCCCTGCAACCATGTGGTGGGCTGGATAAAAGACAGATGGCCTCATGTAGTGAGGATGTGTTGGAAGCACAAACCATCTCAATACAGGCTGATGAACCCCAGGAAGAACGTCTCTTCATCGACGTCTGAAGCAGCGAGCTCTGCAAAAAGGACGACCTGGGTGTCTGGAATGAAGAAATTTCTTAAATCCACTTCCGCCATCGGTTGGTTATCCAACCGAAACCAAACAGGTCATCATGCTTTGTGAATTTCGCGGTTTGTTTTGACAAGACATCTGGGCGAAGAAAGAGAGCGATGAAATCTGTGAAGCTGACTTCATTCTCTCCGAACTCTAGAAACGGACTCTCATAAATGTTCAACACCTTGATTAGGCTTAGGAACCAATGTTGAACGGCATTCTCCAGGGTGAGACCTATTACCACTGATTTGGTGGTAAAGATGTACTCATCAGGGAGAAGTATCTCCTCATAATGCTCCCCTCTGATGGGTAGGCCTGAAATTTCTGCAAACTCCTCCGAGGAAATTGATACTTCCCGGTCCAATAGAAGAAATGTGTGGGTTGGGATATTCCATTGTTCCAGGAAAGCCTTGACCCACCATACATAAGGCGCGGGATATTGAAAAAGAGACGCATAAATTGCGGGATACAACCCGAGCTTCAGCAGCAGTGACTTCTTGGCCGACAGGATATATCGAGCCCACTGCAGGTAGCCAGCTGAATGGCGAGGAGTCAAACCTATCATGTATACTTGTCCCCAAAGGCATGACTCGTCTTGACATATGCGTCGCCCTAAAATATCCAAAGCCATCGGTGGTTGTACGGGTATTGATGCCATAGAAAGCTAAAGGCGACCCTCCGAGGTCCAGTTGACCTCCTCTACAGCATAATTCACTTGAGGCGAGTCGGCGTAGTGAATTGCTGAAACTGGCTCTGAGGGCGCTGCACAAGAAAAACTGCGTCGACCCCGAATGATCTGATTATACCACGACCCCCATAGGTGAAGAGATTTCTGCTCCGGGTCATGATCTTTAATAAGTGCGAAAACTTCTCGATCCACATGCGCGTCGGAAAAGGCGCTCTCTAAGCGTATGAAAGGGAAGGAAGAGTCAAAGGCCATTACACCTGCACAAAAGGAGAAGGGTCAGCTATCAGTGTTATGATTAAGAAATTAGAACTTTAACGTTCTTTGACACTCAAAATTTTTGCACTGCGGCAAGGAGGGCCCCACAAAATCAAGATGACTTCCCATCATTGATAGGGCAGTCACTCATTAAGAATGGAATCCTAAAAGGATTCTCATTTAATGAGAAACCTCATTGGGCTGAGGAGTTAAACTCCCTCGAGAGCTGTGCTCTACAAACAGAATTCACACATGTCAACTTTAATTAAGAAGGAATAGAATTCCCTAAAAATTTCTAAAGAGCTATGCTCTGTAAGTACGACAGGGTAATCTACCAGAACCCTCAAAAGCAATACTTTTGTAACAGGGTAAAACCCCAAGATCTTTAAGATCTACAAAACAAACTCTAAGAGTTCTTCATGGAAGATGAATAGTGTTCTAATTAATGGGTTAAGCAACCCTAAAATACAACTTAAGATCTACGATCTAAGAAGAGCAAAGCTCTGTTCATGGGTTCGATTATAATCCTTACCAAATTTTTGGGCAGAGTTCTAACTCTAGAAAGGATTTCTTTGGGCAGAGAACTAAGCTCTGAAGAGAGAATTAAATTCTCAAAGAGTAACAAGTGAAGATGAACAACAGTCATCTCAAGGGACAAAATCCCTACTTATAGGCACAGGAAGTCGATTCAACTTCCAAGAAAATCCAACAGTGGAAAAGCAGCCACCGCTGCATTCACGTGTGAGCCACATGAGTGCAACGGTGGAGGGGCATTTGTTTCCCCAATAAAAGAGCAAAGCTCTGTTCAAAATTTGAAAGGCAGCGCCAAGAGTTAAAAACTCTGAGGCAGCGTCTCACGTGCCTTGCACGAGGGTGCCAGCGCCAAGAGTTAAAAACTCTGAGGCAGTGCCTCACATGACTCGCAACCTGGACTAAAATCTCTCTGTTAAACAGAGCCATTGGATCAAAGATCCAACGGAGATGATAAATCATCAAAATACAGAATTAAATTCTGTTGAGAAAATATTTCTCAAATCTTTCTAAACAAGAAAGATTACTCTCTATAAAACAGAGTACCATTGGATTAAAAAATCCAATGGTGATTAAAAATCACCTATATACAGAAAAATTCTGTATGGGAAAATATTTCCCTGATCTTGTTAAAAACGAGAAAAATATCTTCTGTAAAACAGAAGTCCTTGGATCAAAGATCCAACGGTGGATAAAATCCCCAAATCAATCGGGATCTCTCAACTAGAGATTTCTTTAACTAAATCAACAGACTAGCCTCTACTATAAAAAGAACCCAAGACTTCAATTCTTTTACAGAGGAGTCCCCCCATAAACTTCAAACTTAAAAAAAAAAGCAAGCAAGAAGAAAGCTCTAAGAGGGAAGAAAGGAGAATACCTCTCTTCGAGATAAAAAAAAATAATAGATATCGGAGCATCTCATCTGCACATCCAAAGGTTTAACCCTTATAAAAGAACTTAGTTCTTTCTCTAGATCTGAGATCCATGAGACAAGTCTCCCATAAATAAGAATTTAATTCTCATAGGAATGAACTTATTCTTGTGAATCAAAGATCTAGAAAAGAACAGAGAATTGAACTCTTCAGAACAGAATATACGAAGAAAACACAGCGCCGAGCGCCTCACGTGCCCCTCACGTGGGTGCTGCTCAATAAAGAGTGCTTAGCATTCAATGGTTGGCGCTCAGCGCCAAGCGCCTCACGTGTCTCTCACGTGGGCGCTGTTCAATAAAGAGTGCTTAGCGCTCAATGGTTAGCGCTCAGCGTCAAGCGCCTCACGTGTTCCTTACGTGGGCGCTGCTCAATAAAGAGTGCTTAGCCTTAATAGTTGGCGCTCAACGCCAAGTGCCTCGCGTGTCCTTCACGTGGGCGCTGCCCAATAAAGAGTGCTTAGCACTCAATGTTTGGCGCTCAACGCCATGCGCCTCACGTGCTCAGCACGTGGACGCCATAAAAAGTGTTTAACGCTCCATAAAAAAGAGGGGAAAGTAAAGTAAAGTATGAGCGTCAGAACCCATATAAATGCTCAGTATTGTTTGCACAGAAAAGAGACTGAGCCAAAGCAAGTGTTCAACACTTTATTCAAATGAAATGGCAAAGACTGAGTGGGTTGAGCCCAAGTTGACTAAATCCATAATTCAAATCAACGAGCACATGTGCTCATCATTTTCCAAATTGGTCTTAGTCCCAAACATGATTAATGACCTTCCAACGGATATTCATCCCACATCTCTCTTCAACATGGAAATTGGTTTAAGGGTACATCTCCTAACACCTCTGATATATGTCGTTGTAATTCTTCAACGTCTTGTGAGAGGTGGCGAGTCCCAACAACCAACAACTCTTTGGTGCACTCCCAAACCGATGGGTGTTAGTTATATGTATGCCCTAGAGGCCATTACTGTACATCGGATGTATATTGTAGTGGATGCTGGGACATATATAGGGATGACTTTCTTGCTCGACATGATAGTATGCTATCTGGTTGCTCTTTACCTTAACGTGTATACTGATTGTCTCTCTGTTACATGTTGGTAAAGCCCTTAGGATGTGTACTTGACTACCTGGACTATGATGCGGATCATACTAGTGGGGACATGGTAGTCCATAAGTACATCCTTCAAAGTCCCTAGTCGTGGGTATATCGAGACGGGGCATCGATATACCAGAGTAGACTAGCGTGTACCTTCTCGACCCATACAGATGGGCGATGGATGATCCCATATCCATCGGTGTTTGACATCAGAGATGATATACGGGTGCTCAGTAGAGACTGGGTACACTGGACGGACTCGCCGAGAACTCCCAGATGGTATTATACCTCACGTCAGATGGCAGTTCTCTGGTGACACGGTACAGAGTAGTCTGTTGACCCGAGATCGTCATAGAGTCTTGTGTGGTTCCCACTGTGCTTTGATTTCCATCTTACCACGTCCAAGAGGGCGTGCAAAACGGTGGTTTTTGGGTACAGTCCCGAGTCACATGGAGGTAATGAGTGATAGGAGGGGATTCGTCTCTCCCGGTATAGGGGTTGATGTTGCGCTGTGTTCGATTGGCTATAACAGGAAATCCCTGGCCAGGGTTGCTGAGATTTACTGGTAAGTGTTATCAGTGGTTTCTTGAATTGTTATAGACCTCATATCGACACGACTTATTGAGCTATTGGGGTCTGACGTTTACCACCCCTAGGCAAGATATGCGACATATCAGATGATCAGACCGGACTGTACGGTAGTGTTACTGGTTGGATTCACTGGAGTGTGAGCGGGCTTGCTCGTCGATCTTCAGATCGCTCAATACCCGGGTGGCCGTTACGTTTAGCAGACCGCTTGCGGCTTATGGATGTTTGATATGATCATCATCTGCTGCCGGCGTATTGACGAGTCTTTAGAGTCCTACACAGAGGTTTCCTGGCTCAAGCGAAACAAAATAGGAGCGCATATGAGATATGTGCGGGACCGAGAATGATACCAGTATGTGATACTGTATTCGATTCTCGCGATGTGACATTGATCGGTTATATGCGATATAGCCGGGTTATCGGATCAAGTGTTGATTCGATAAGTTGTTACTAATGATACCTGTCGGTTTTGTGCGACATGACCAGATCATTGAATCAAGTGTTGATTTAATGATTTAATGCATAATTATATATTTGATATATTACTTTGCATTAACTAGTTTTGGTTCACTTTAAATGGATTTTCTCACTCGGATGTGCGCATTGCATATGCGATATGATTTTGTTCACTTGCTTGTATCATGTTTGATGATGCATGCCTTTTGGTTAAGTGTAAAGAATTAAACCTTGGTTAATGAAATGGTTAGGGTTTACTATTTCCTTATTCATTTATTCATTTATTTATTCTTTTGGAAATAGAAAAGCAAATGAGAAAATGGTGGCTTGTTTTCTTTTGTTCATGAAGCTTCATGAAGACTTTGACCAAGTGACCATTTTGTCTCATGCTTAACCCTAACCATCCCACTAACCATGATTCATTCTCTACACTTGACCATGGTTTGGTCATGATAAGTATTCTTTTAATTTTATTTTTGGAATTAACTTATCATAGCTTTATCTTCTTCTTCTTCTTCATCTTCAATGAAGAAACCTCCACTTCATCAATGGTGATTGATGAAGATGAGTGAGAAATCCAATTCTAAAGTCTACCCACTTCCTATTTCTTCATCCTCTACCTCTTGCCAAGTAGTAGAGTGTGTTTCCTTCACAAGTTTTCATGGCTTGGTGAAGATGGAGCTTGATCTAGTGATGCTTCGACGTAGATCATCTTCGGCACGTTGTCGACGACCTAGCCCGGTCTTTTCTCCGATGAAACCACCGTGAGAGTCATGGTTCGATTTGGACAGCGGAGAGGACTTCATTGCGGAGCCGTGGAGGTGGAGCACCGGATCTACAAAGGTTGTATTTCCGTATTCTCTATAGTAAAGTAGTTTACTAGTTGCTTTTTCGCCTAGTTTTCTAGCAAACGATCCGTAGTCGGGTCTCTCGGCACCTAGATTTTTTGAAAATGGCATGTTCGATGCCTTATGAGACCTCATTAGGGTGCCTAGGAACCCTACAGTGGTATCAGAGCCTAGCTAGAGTCTTAGGCGAAGTCTAGACGCAATTTGAAGTCGGAACGACCCGAAAACCCAAACCTTAACATGCTCTCTGGACTTTTTCTAAAATCGTGGATTTTTCCAAATTAAAAATATGCAGAAAACTCAGCAGGGAATTCTAATAATTACGGCGGAAAATTTTTTTCATGAACAGTGATTTTGGCGGCGGAACTGCGGCATAAGCCTAGCTTATGCGGCGGTTCCGCGGCGGATGTATGACGTCAGCCCTAACATGTTACACAGTAATTCATTGTTTCTGGTTCTGAGTTCTCTGGGTATTTTTAAAATTTATTCAAGAGTTGAATTTTCTGGAGTTGTTTTGGGGATTCGGTGTTTCGATCGGAGTATCAAATTTTGTCTATGTGGCTTTCCTGATAAATTTTAGAATATGTTAAAAAGTTCGACCGGATATAAATACCCAATTTTTCCCCTGTCGGGAAATTTCCAAGTGTTGGATTTTTCCGTAGTTTAACGACGTTCTAAGTAGTGCAAATAACTCGATGGACCCTCTAGAAGACAACAAACCTTAACTCGATTATGTGACCGTCTTGAACTGCCCTTTGAACCTTCGGGTTTGGGGCAGTACGGCGTGCCACATGTGAGGCGTTGGCTTGACCCTTCTACGGCTGGACCGTTGGTACTGAGGCATGAACTGAATGTTGTTAGACTTATTTCATGTGTTGATCTATATCGGGAAAACTTGGGTGTTCGATTGTTCGATCGGAAAGTTTAACATTTTCTAATTATCTGGAATGGGATACAATAATTGGAATTCACAAGAAGTTATGAGATAACTGAATGAATGTTATAAACATAGCACTTTAGTCTCACTTGATCGGTTGCCACGGAATTTTGATGTGATCAAAAGTCCGTCGCAATCACGTAGCGTACGCGGATACTCGCCGGGTAAACTTAATAGACAGCCTCGCTCTATAGCCCCGACCAAGTGACTGTAGGAGAACCCCGTCGCCGAAAGCATCCGTTCGGGTGCTCGCGGTAGCGGTGTTCCGCCTTGGTGCACTTCGTCGACGGTATCGGGGGTGCGGCCGTCTACTGAAGTTTGCGACGAGCATTCGATCAGGATGTCGGGAATCTTGTTGAATTGCCTGACTTGATATTGAAAAGTGTTTTTGATTTTGAGACTAAAATGCGGGGTTTATAATTGTTAGGCATGCGATGTCTAAGTAATTCATTTGGTCAGGCATGCGATGTCTGAGGTGGTTGCAAATTCCAACTGTTGTAGTTTTACACTTTCTTTTCTGTGACCGTAAGTGTAATATGTGATATCGCCGGTTTCGTTGCTATATGTCAACGACAATTGGGATGCGCATATTTACTTACGTTGATGACATGTGATGTTATGTGTTGCTGGATATGTTATATTGGATCGTCGTGTTTGAATAGCCGGGGGTTTTTATGTGAGATGAGTGTTTTTCATTTTCATTCATGTAAAAACTTGTATGTAATATTCTTTTATTGGGGCACTTACAGGTTGCGGAAGATGTCACCGTTTATATATTATTTACTTTTCCGCACTAGGATAGACCCAAGGAGGAGGGCACAAGTAACCGGGTTCTGGAGTCCAGTGGGAGACCAACTCGAGGAGTCGAGTCCGGGTCTCCTAACTCTAGAATTGGTAGGGTTGCTTGTCGCTCTCATAGGGGTCTAGGGGTGTGCGTTTGGCTATTCATCACGACCGTGGAATCCGTGTTTTATACTGGCTCGTATTGAAAACACGGACGTCCTAGTATATCCAATATTTCATATGTTTCTTCTGCTGCGATATCTGTGATATGATCATATGATGTTCTGTGATAGATACAGTATATAGTATATATGATATATTATATAGACGTTACTTATGTTTTACACCCGCGCTAGCCCTGCCCTGCTCTGCCGTTAGTTACCTAACCTAACGGTGCACGAGGGGACATCGAGGCGAATGCGGATGGCATAAGTGTACGTCGTATTTATCTGTGATGTTTAGGTACTTAAATGATGGGACTTCATTAATGTGATTAATAAAATAAAAGAAACCTAAGATGTTGTAGAATCGAATTTCAAAATAAAACAGGTAGCTACAGTTCTTGCTTTGCACAGCGGTATATGTGATATATCCTGCACCTTATTCGATAAGGAAAGGACCGAGATCCCTTCACCGGGAGTGACTCCTTTAGCAATAACTGGCAGATGCTACACACTCGGTTTGTCTTTTGATTGCTTTTAAGAGTTTTTGCTTTGCACAGTGATATATATGATATATCCCGCACCTCATTCGACGAGGAAAGGACCGACGATCCCTTCACCGGGAGTGACTCCTTTAGCAAAACTAGAAAAGCCTCAAAAGCACTCCATTTTTAAAATCATTTGATTCTACAACGATATCAAGTTCATTACGCAATAGGTTTTCAGAAAAACCTGTCGTAGCCCTCCGTCATTTCAGATAAGTAGTAGTTAGTATTCGTGCTACGTTTGTTGGCCTGCGTCAAGGCGTAGTGTGCGGTAGCTAACTGGTATTTATCTACTTATGCATATGATGCAGATTGGATTAGGGTAGTCGTGCGACTTTGTTGGCCTGCGTCAAGGGTCGTGCGGGTGGGTTTAATTCAATCAGGAAATGACGGGTTGAACTTGACTAGCGCACTATGGTTTGTTGGCCTGCGTCAAGGTCATAGGACGCTAGGGGCAAAATTATCGGGAATTTCAAGTGTTGAAATTTGCAATGAGATTGCATACCTTCTATGAGATAGTTGGATCCCGATACCCGCTGCGAGTAAGAGTTACTCCTGGGAGAGTTTTATACATTACAATTAGCCGATCAAGTAGGTGTCTAGAAAGGTGTCAACGGGGTTACGCCTCTGGGAAAACGAGGTTTACATTAATTAGGTTCGTGCGAAAGCACGGGGGACCTCCCTCAAAGTACCGACACTGGCCTGGCTGAAAGATTGGCGAACTTGTAGTGTGTAATTAATCCCGGCTAGTCTTTCCTTTTAGGGTTTGAAGGAAGATTTGATAAAAAGCAGTGGGAGCCATCCTGATTAGATAAAATAATAACCAATCTATTCTTGACAGAGCGCACGCTGAGTGTTTTCTTCTCTCTCTCTCTAGGTAGCGACCATATCACGCCTTAATCAAGATAATAATACGGAATATTGACCGAACCCGCTTGTTATACTGAGCTGGGGAACGTTGGTCCCGCTCCAACTTATAATTGTTATAAGACAGAGCAGGAAATTGGGGAATACCAGATTTCCCGTGCCGCCCAAACGAGGAGAGTGCATGATGATGCATCATCTTCGGGTGTGTTCATTACAGAGAACTGTTTCTCAGTATCCTTTACGTCCTGGGTATGTGATACCAGATCAGGATCCCAGATATGTAATATGTTACATAGGGCTACAGAAAGGTAGAGAACTGAGAACGGGTGATAAGTTTCATGAGGCAGAAAACGGGGCAAAAGTTGTAGCCAAGTCTGTCGGTCACTGTCACCCTGTATTACAATACATTGATTCTGAACGAATGTTATTAGATACCGAACCTGATATACAAAATCATATCTGTCTCTTTATTAGTAAAGAAACGGTAAAATTTTGTATTGTTGGATAATGTTTTGAACATTTCCTATATCAAAAGTTGATCGGTTCAGGCACGTTATCTAAAAGCGTTGTTATTCTAAATCAAACTACAGTTCTTAGTATACGGAACACACACAAGAGGAAGAGTTCAGAAATGAACGAATCCTTCTTGAGGCATTGTAGACTAGGTCACATCAATGTGACCCGACTAGCTGAAGTTACATTTAGATGTATATTTAAATTAGTTTGAATTTACATCTTGTGAAACTTGCCTGTCATGTCACAGAGATAAGATGACCATAGCTCCGTTTACTGGAAACAGAGAAAGAGTTAGTGAACTCTTGGGACTGATACATGATGATGTATGTAAGGTCTCCTGTCTACACATGCCAGGACTGGTTCTTTATACTTCATTACGTTCTCTGATGATCTTTCGAGTTTCAGACCTATGTTCCTGTTGAAACACAAGTCCGAACCTTTTGAGATATTCACAAAATATAAGTTAGAAGTAGAGAACCAAAATACGGGTATAAGTATTATGTCCTTTGATGTGATCAAGGAGGAGAATACTTGAGCACGGAAATACTGGACTATTCTAAAGGAGAATGAGATTCTCTCTCAGCATTACTCCTCCATATACACCATTGCACGATGGTATATCGGGGCGGAGCAATCACACCCTATATGATAAGGTGTGCTCTATGATGAGTACTACTGAGTTACCTTTTTCCTATTGGGTGTTATGCGCTTGAGAAGCTGCATACCTATTGAATAGGGTTCGAATCAAATCAGTTGCCTACCACCTCATATATGATATGGTATGGGAAGAGCCCATGTCTTAAGTCAGTTAAGATTTGGGGTTGTCCGGCCTATGTCTAAAAGCAAAATCTGGACAAGCTCGAGGCAAAGTCTGTTATGTAGAACTGGAAAGGTTCCAGCTATACAAACTACAGCTGATGATTTGATAGAACCAATGGATTCAATAATTACCAACAAACCTCAGCCTCTCCGCCGATCTAGTAGGGTTCCTCACCCACCTGAGAGATACTTCTGTTTCTCTATGACAGTGGGAGCGAGGATTGCATCATGAGATGATGACCCAACTAGCTTCGAGCAGGCCATCGAGAGTAAGACTCTGTAAGAATAGCTGGATATTTATCGATCTGAGATGGAATCCTTATACACCAACAAAGTATGGACTTTGGTGGCTATATCTGAAGGGTTAAATCCCCATCAGGAGCAAGTATATCTTGAGAAGATTACTTGGTGTACATGGAAAAGTTGAGACTTTCAAAGCTAGACTTGTTAAAAGTTTGCATCATTGACCGGGTATGGATAATGATGAAACCTTTTCAAGTAACTATGCTTAAGTCCATCCAGACCCTACTTGCCACGGCTACATACCATGACTACGATATCTGGCGGTTGGGTGCCATGACTGCTTTTCTAAAATGATGTTTTGGAAGAGAGCGTCTATAAGTACACAGCCAGAGGGCTTCGTAAACAGTGGGAGCAGCGGAAATGTGAACAAGATGTTTTATGTGATAAAGCAGGCATCGCGGAGTTAGAACATCTGTTTTGATGAGTTAGTCAAACAGTTTGATATCATCAAAATGGTAGACGAACCTTGTATAAACAAAAAAGGTAGTAGGGAGTATGGTGACGATCCTCATAGGGTACGTGGATGACATACTCAAGATAGGGAAGGTGTTTCCTATGCTACGCTCGATCAATCTCCGCTTATCACCATAATTCTCCATATAGGATCAAAGTGATACCTCCTAAATCCTGGATTTTGGATCTATGAGATAGATCTAAATGGATGTTAAGATACTCACTAGCTGTAGTGAGATGGTATCAATCGACCCTGGGGAGAATCACTGGAAGGGTTCCAGGGTGATAAAGACGACTGAATGTCAGTCGCAGGCATTGTCTTTACCCTCAGTAAAGGGACGGTATGTTGGAAGAGTTCCAAGCTAGATACCGTGGCATACTAGACGATAAAGGCAGGATACATCGCTACTTAAGATGCTACCGAAGAGGCTGTTTGGGTGTATGTTGGTTCATGAGATGATCTACGTTCCTACCATTGTGAGACAATGGAGTTGTGGCTTATGCCGAGGAACGCCGGTCCCATCAGTGATCCAGACATATTCTAAGGCAGTATCACCTGATCATAGAGATGGTTGATCTCCAGGGGATCGAGGTTAGGAGAGTAGACTCAGAGGACAACACAGCGGATCCACTCACAAAGGCCTGTTCCCAGAGAGAGACTTTTATGGGATGGTTGAGTATGAGATACTTCAAACCACTGCTACAGATGGCCCTAGTACAAGTAGGAGATTGTTAGTTATATGTATGCCCTAGAGGCCATTACTGTACATCGGATGTATATTGTAGTGGATGCTGGGATATATATAGGGATGACTTTCTTGCTCGACATGATAGTATGCTATCTGGTTGCTCTTTACCTTAACGTGTATACTGATTGTCTCTCTGTTACATGTTGGTAAAGCCCTTAGGAGATGTACTTGACTACCTGGACTATGATGCGGATCATACTAGTGGGGACATGGTAGTCCATAAGTACATCCTTCAAAGTCCCTAGTCGTGGGTGTATCGAGACGGGGCATCGATATACCAGAGTAGACTAGCGTGTACCTTCTTGACCCATACAGATGGGCGATGGATGATCCCATATCCATCGGTGTTTGACATCAGAGATGATATACGGGTGCTCAGTAGAGACTGGGTACACTGGACGGACTCGCCGAGAACTCCCAGATGGTATTATACCTCACGTCAGATGGCAGCTCTCTGGTGACACTGGTACAGAGTAGTCTGTTGACCCGAGATCGTCATAGAGACTTGTGTGGTTCCCACTGTGCTTTGATTTCCATCTTACCACGTCCAAGAGGGCGTGCAAAACGGTGGTTTTTGGGTACAGTCCCGAGTCACATGGAGGCAATGAGCGATAGGAGGGGATTCATCTCTCCCGGTATAGGGGGTTGATGTTGCGCTGTGTTCGATTGGCTATAACAGGAAATCCCTGGCCAGGGTTGCTGAGATTTACTGGTAAGTGTTATCAGTAGTTTCTCGAATTGTTATAGACCTCATATCGACACGACTTATTGAGCTATTGGGGTCTGACGTTTACCACCCCTAGGCAAGATATGCGACATATCAGACGATCAGACCGGACTGTACGGTAGTGTTACTGGTTGGATTCACTGGAGTGTGAGCGGGCTTGCTCGTCGATCTTCAGATCGCTCAATACCCGGGTGGCCGTTACGTTTAGCAGACCGCTTGCGGCTTGTGGATGTTTGATATGATCATCATCTGCTGCCGGCGTATTGACGAGTCTTTAGAGTCCTACACAGAGGTTTCCTGGCTCAAGCGAAACGAAATAGGAGCGCATATGAGATATGTGCGGGACCGAGAATGATACCAGTATGTGATACTGTATTCGATTCTCGCGATGTGACATTGATCGGTTATATGCGATATAGCCGGGTTATCGGATCAAGTGTTGATTCGATAAGTTGTTACTAATGATACCTGTCGGTTTTGTGCGACATGACCGGATCATTGAATCAAGTGTTGATTTAATGATTTAATGCATAATTATATATTTGATATATTACTTTGCATTAACTAGTATCGGTTCACTTTAAATGGATTTTCTCACTCGGATGTGCGCATTGCATATGCGATATGATTTTGTGCACTTGCTTGTATCATGTTTGATGATGCATGCCTTTTGGTTAAGTGTAAAGAATTAAACCTTGGTTAATGAAATGGTTAGGGTTTACTATTTCCTTATTCATTTATTCATTTATTTATTCTTTTTGAAATAGAAAAGCAAATGAGAAAATGGTGGCTTGTTTTCTTTTGTTCATGAAGCTTCATGAAGACTTTGACCAAGTGACCATTTTGTCTCATGCTTAACCCTAACCATCCCACTAACCATGATTTATTCTCTACACTTGACCATGGTTTGGTCATGATAAGTATTCTTTTAATTTTATTTTTGGAATTAACTTATCATAGCTTTATCTTCTTCTTCTTCTTCATCTTCAATGAAGAAACCTCCACTTCATCAATGGTGATTGATGAAGATGAGTGAGAAATCCAATTCTAAAGTCTACCCACTTCCTATTTCTTCATCCTCTACCTCTTGCCAAGTAGTAGAGTGTGTTTCCTTCACAAGTTTTCATGGCTTGGTGAAGGTGGAGCTTGATCTAGTGATGCTTCGACGTAGATCATCTTCGGCACGTTGTCGACGACCTAGCCCGGTCTTTTCTCCGATGAAACCACCGTGAGAGTCATGGTTCGATTTGGACAGCGGAGAGGACTTCATTGCGGAGCCGTGGAGGTGGAGCACCGGATCTACAAAGGTTGTATTTCCGTATTCTCTATAGTAAAGTAGTTTACTAGTTGCTTTTTCGCCTAGTTTTCTAGCAAACGATCCGTAGTCGGGTCTCTCGGCACCTAGATTTTTGGAAAATGCCATGTTCGATGCCTTGTGAGACCTCATTAGGGTGCCTAGGAACCCTACAATGGGCACATCCCAATACGGACCGCAACGTCCTTAAACTAACAACGGACTGTAACGTCATTAAACTAAACAATCGAGCCCAAATGCTCTTTTGTCGGATCTGAATGATCCTAAAACCCCGTTAAGTAGATCTTAGTCTAAAATTGGACTAACGTATCCTTAACAAACATTTAAGTTGATCTTAATCTCGAACGAGATTAATGATCCTTAAATCAAACCAAATCCAAATCTAAGAATATACGAATTTGGACTAATCCACGCCCTACGGGCAACAACATAAATTAGTCTCCGTATACAATTCACGGGCAACCAAAAATAAAACAAACAAACACGGCACAAAATGACCTTCTGGAGCTAGAGAAAGTGGTTTTCGCTACGCGGTAACGTAATTAACTGCAGAGGCTTGCGCCTGCAGGGAAGAGTGTCCCCACAATCAAAAACCCCTTGCAAACGAGGGGGAATCTAACGGAATTTTTACAACGGCCGCATCCATCCAAACCTCCGATACACGGTGCCATAAATCAACTTCACTTCTTCGGAGAGGTGGATGGATAAAACCAAATAGCATATGCCCTCAAATTCAGGCAAGATGACCTACGCGGTCCGTCTCCAGTTTTCGACGGTGAACAGGCGCCTATATGCTTTTGCACATATATCCCCACGTGTTTAACACGTGAAGCTTATTAAGCCTGTTTGCAGCGCCTATATGTTTTTGCACATAGATGCCCGCATGTTTAACACATGAGACTTGAACAGTAGGGAATTTTCCTTCTTCCCTTTTTTTATAAGGGAACAAGGACTGTAAGGAATTCCAGATAACCCTATTGAAGGAGAAGCATTCTAATGCGTTTTCTTCGGGTGTATTTGTTATTGAAAACTATTTTTCGGTCAACCCTAGCTCCTGAGTACTGGATACCGGATCAGGATCTCACATATGTAATTTATCGTAAGGATTGAGAAAAAGTAGAATGGTTGGGCCAGATGATATGTCCCTTAGAGTAAAGAATAGAATACAAGTTGTTGCTACAGCCGTCGGTGAATATCACCTAGTATTGTCAAGCGGCAATACTATGATTTTGAACAATTGCTACTATATATCTTCCATACTTTGCAACATCATATCAGTTTATTTACTTGATAAAGATGGATATAAGTTTGTTCTAGATAGAAATATCATGAATATTTACCTTAATCAGGTATTGGCTGCAGAAAGTACACTGTGTAATGGTATCTACGTTCTAAATCAAAACACAGTTTCAATGTACAAAACACACACAGGAGAAAGAGTTCAGATGTAAACGAAGCCTATTTGTGGCATTGTAGACTTCGTCATATCGGTGAGAAAAGACTAAGTAAGTTGCATAAGGATGGATATCTGAATCCGTTCGAATTTTCATCCTATGAAACTTATCAGTCATGTCTCAAGGGAAAGATGACCAAATCTCCGTTCACCGGACACGGTGAAAGAGTTACAGAGATCTTAGGACTCATACACAATAATGTATGTGGTCTGATGTCTATACATGCGAGGGATGGGTTCTCATATTTCATTACATTCACTGATGATCTCTCTAGGTTCAGATATGTGTTTCTCATGAAATATAAATCTGAAGCTTTTGAGAAGTTCAAAAAATTTAAAAGCGAAGTAAAGAACCAGACAGGAAAAAGTATCAAGATCCTTCGATCTGATCGAGGAGGGGAGTACTTAAGTATGGAATTCCGGGACTTTCTAAAAGAAAATGGTATTCTCTCTCAGCTTATTACTCTGTATAAACTTTGCTCGAAAGGCAATCAAGTGCTCGAGCCATCAGGAGAAGCATTTCAAGGGTCTTTCCAGCAAATTACTAGGTCTTTGTAACGGAGACTTGGATAAAACTGCAATTTGTGATTCAGAAAGGTTAAAACTAAAGAAAGACACTACTATAATAAGGGGTTACCCCTATGGATTTATCCGTAGGAGCAAAGCACTGTCCCTGCGGATATATCGGTAGGGGCAAAAAAATACCCCGTAGGTGCAAAGGCCGCAGGTGCAAGTCTTCTCCCTGAACATGCCCTACGGAGTAATAATTGACCATACGCCTTAATCCGTAGCGACACTTATCCCTACAAAGTAATCCGTAGGGCCTGATAAATATTTTAATTTATTGATTTATAAAATAAAATAATTGCCCATACGGATGTATTCATAGGGCCTGATTGGTGCCCCTACGAATACATCCGTAGGTCTAGATAAATGCCCCTATGGATAAATTCGTAGGGGCAAGTTTAATGAGTCCATAGGGACAAAATATCAGATATCCTAATATTTTGCCCCTACGGCTGACTGTGTAGGGACAAACATTGGACCTACGGATTAATCCGTAGGGACAAAATATCAGGGTTTTTTTTAAAAAAAGGGCTTCCTGTTTTTTCCTCGTCCTGTGCACAATAATATATACATAGTATAACCAAATACAGAAATATTCATAATCAACATCTCACGCATAATATATAAAAGAAATAAACAAACAGAATACGATATCAAACTAAATCATCATGAACAAGCAAACAACCACCAATATCATCCAAAATTTATATAATATGTATCAGATAAGTATATACATCCTCAAAAATATAAATAAAGCTACCCTAGCTCCATCCAGCTCCTCTACCTCTAATAATCGCCGTAATCTAGCGCATCTGCTCCTCGGTGAAGCCCTGAGTCGTTGAAAAATCGAATAATGAAAGAGCGGACTATGCGGGAGTCTAAGAGGGCTGTGGAGCTGCAGGAGTGGTCTACGCAACCGCAGCCGAGATAGTGGCTTGCGGAGCCGCAGCCGAAGGAGATGCATGTGGAGCCACAACCGAAGTAACCGTCACACCTATTAAATTTTGTGTGTAATAAACGAGTAAGAATGGTGTATTAGATTTTAGTCGAGTTTGTATCATTATCAGGTTATTGCGAAACCCTAATCTAAGAATACTTAGGGACTTAAGCCTCGTTTGGGTATCTAGTTTGGAAAGCCGTAGTTTATTTTAATTAGATAGTTTTATGTAAGTATGATTAATCAAAGCTAAGTCTACAACCAAATAAGTTCAGGCTACTAATATTGCATATGTTACTATCTATAATGTGATATAATACTTTACTATTAAGTAGTATACGTACCATCTCCTTCAACTCCTCGACGGTGGTCTTCAAGGCGGCAACATCATGCTCTAGACGTCACTCACGGGGGGTAGGGGAAGTAACCGCCGGAGTGGAGTCCAACCTCATATGGTCCCTGCTAGGACCCAGTCCCGGCCTCTCTCCCAACCTCCATGGTGCCCTCCGTGTGCGGCGTCTAGGACTGGGATCAGTAGCATCGGATCGGTCTGTCCAGTAAAATCGATCCCTGATGCCTCCGCCTGCTCCACCACCCGCTTCTACACCCACATTAACCATTAAAATATAAGTATATCATTTAAATTTGAACTTTTCAAAACAAAAATTTCAAACTTGTTGGAATAAATATTAACACTTGCACAATACTCCTGGGTAGCGGTGTCGGGGAATCGATGCTCTCCCGTGGCGGGATCTGTCGAGGTGCCGTGGACGGCAAGATACGTTATCATCGAGTATCCTAATGAAGGAACTAGTGCACCCTAAACTCTAATCCTAATTTTTGGAGGAATTAAATTTCCATATTCCTTTTATTTCTTTTTAACTTAGTTCTTTTTCCCTAAGTTTTGAATATGCAGAACAAAATCTCCCTGATGAGAATTAAATTCTCAACTTGTATGGAGATTTTTTTCTGCAAATCTCAACCAGAAGAAGAACTAAGTTCTTATATGAAGGGTTAAGTTTACGGTAAAGTTGTACGTTTACGTTATCATCGAGTATCCTACTGAAGGAACTAGTGCACCCTAAACCCTAACCCTAATTTTTGGAGGAATTAAATTCTCATATGTTCCTATTATTTCTTTTTAACTTAGTTCTTTCCCCCTAAGTTTTGAATCTGCAGAACAAAATCTCCCTGATGAGAATTAAATTCTCAACTTGTGTGGAGATTTGCTTCTACAAATCTTAACCAGAGGAAGAACTAAGTTTTTATATGAAGGGTTAAGTTTACGGTAAAGTTGTACGTTTACGTTATCATCGAGTATTCTACTGAAAGAACTAGTATACCCTAAACCCTAAACCTAATTTTTAGAGGAATTAAATTCCCATATGTTCCTGTTATTTCTTTTTAAATTAGTTCTTTTCCCCTAAGTTTTGAATCTGCAGAACAAAATCTCCCCGATGAGAATTAAATTCTCAACTTGTGGGAAGATTTGTTTCTGCAAATCTCAACCAGAGAAAGAACTAAGTTCTTATATGAAGGGTTAAGTTTACGGTAACGTTGTACGTTTACGTTATCATCGAGTGTCCTAATGAAGGAACTAGTGCACTCTAAACCCTAACCCTAATTTTTGGAGGAATTAAATTTCCATATATTTCTGTTATTTCTTTTTAACTTAGGTCTTTTCCCCTAAATTTTGAATCTGCAGAACAAAATCTTCCCGATGAGAATTAAATTCTCAACTTGTGAGAAGATTTGCTTCTGCAAATCTCAACCAGAGGAAGAACTAAGTTCTTATATGAAGGGTTAAGTTTACGGTAAAATTGTACACTTACGTTATCATCGAGTATCCTACTGAAAGAACTAGTACACTCTAAACCCTAACCCCAATTAACCCAAATTAACCCTAATCATCATCCTAACTAAAATTATCCCTAATTAACCCAAATTTACCTAATTAATCCAAATTAAACCTAATCATCACCCCAACTCAAATTATCCCTAATTAACCTAATTAACCCAAATAAACCCTAATCAACACCCTAACATAAATACAATCTATTTTACTTAATTAACCCAAATTAATCCTAGCCCAAACCCTAACCCAAATTAAGCTAACCTTAATCATCACCCAAACCGCAACCCAAATTAACTCTAGCCCAAACCAAAATTAACTCTAATTAATCCTAATCCTAACCCTAATCATCAACAACCCTATTTTACCTAATTAACATATACTAACCCTAACCCTGCCAAATTAACCCTAAACCGAACCCTAACACTAACCCTAACCCTAACCCTAAACCGAATCCTAACCCTACCTAATTAACCCTAACCCTAACCCTCACCCTAACCCTACCTAATTAACCCTAACCCTACCCTAACCCTAACCATAAACCGAACCATAACCCTAACCCTACCTAATTAACCCTCACCCGAACCCTAATTAACCCCCAATTAACCTGGAACTAACTCTAACCCTAAAATCAACAATAACAACAAAAAAAGCATAATTATAAGTTCAAAATTGAATTAATTCACCTCAGTTATAGTTTTGCCGACGGGTGGAGCTCGACGAAGTGAAGGAGGCCGGGGATGGAGCTCAACGAGGTGGAGGAGGCCGCGAGGTGGTGGCCGCAAGATGGCGACGAGCGGGAAATTTTGGCGAGACTGTGACGAGACTGAGGTGGAGGAGCTTGACGAGGTGGTGGCGGAGACCGAAGTGATGGCGGCGGCGGGAAGTTTTGGCGAAGATAAATGGGTCCGGCGGATGACGAGACTGAGGTGACAACATGCGGGGAAGTTGGTGGGAAAAATTGGGGGTGGGGAATTTTTGGGCTTTATTTTTTTTATAAATAACTTTTAGTTGCCCGTACGGATTATTCCGTAGGGCTTTTTTTTGCGGCTCCGTAGATCCAAATAAAAGATTATATTTTAATATTTTTAAATTAATCCGTATGGCATGTAGGGACAACCGGATGGCTCTACGGTTTAATCCGTATGGGCAATAAAAAGTTGTCCTTACGGATTCCTGTAGCCGTAGGGGCAAATCCTTATTGTAATAGTGAGAAGCTTTGAAGGCGTTACAAAATGCCGCAGATTTAGCAAGAGGTGAGCCTGAAGTGATGTATAGTTTTGTAATAGAGCTTGCGATACAAAGAAAGCTTGACTCTGCCAAAGAGCTCGCGTTGAAGTATTTAGAGTTGGTTGGTGAAAGCAAACTTAAGGGTTGGAGGTTGTTGGCTCCTATTTTGTCCGCGGAACAAAAGGTAAGAGAGTCTAAATCAGTAGTTGATCTTGCTATAGCTCATAGTGGGATAGAGGATCAACTCGAATTATTACAAATGAAAGCATTGCTTCAGTTTAATCAGGAAACCCCCAAGAATGCAAGATTCAAGCCCACTAAGAGAACCAAGTGGTGAGTCTTTTGATTTTTGTTTAGGCTTTACACAAAACTGCCCTTGATTATTACTTTTTATTTAACTACCTTAAGTTTATTGTTATAGTAGCTCCCTTAGAGTGCTACACTTAAGGGTATTTAGTGAAGAAAATATTGCTTAAAGCCAATGTTTAAGATAGTTTATCAGTAATAAAGAAAACTTGAAGGTGGTTTATAGTAATTCAGCCATTTGTTCATGTGTGCACCACTCTAACAATAAAAAATCTTACTATGCTCAAGGAAGACTTTTAGAAGTGGAAGCGTGGACCAATTTAGCATCGATTTATATGAAACTTGGGTTAAGTGGGGATTCAAGTAGTTGCTTGGATATAGCGAAATCTATCGGGTATTTCTCTCCAAAGACTTGGAAAACAACAGGTTGGCTATTCAATTCAAGAGATTGTGTCCAATTGAGAATTCAACATATTTTATTGTGCCAATTCTCTTAAAGCTACTACGGTTTCGAAAAAATAGCAATCTTTTTAGAACTTTGGAAAATCGTATTTATTCTAAATTATACCCTAATATATCAGATCTTTTGGGTTACTTGTACAAAATACCTTGTATTCGCCACTATATAGCGCTGATGCCCTCTCAAGTAATTTATGAGCACGAACACCTCTTCACCGGCCAAAACCCTAACAAATACTGAAGCTCAAGTCTATGTTTTAAGAACTCAAATGATTGTCTAGTTTTATATCTAGAACTTGTTTGTGTTGTTTAGAGTAGATTTTGAGTGTTCCCAAGGTTTTTGGGAAATATGAGCAAATGGGCATCTTTCGCTAATTATTTATCACTTGAGAGGGTACATGTGCTCTACAGAATAAACTATAAGGTGGTTTCATGCAATTAACCCTTCTTTTTTTAACTGCTTAAATTACTAAACATACTTATCTAACCCATGCAGGCTTGACTTTAGAGGAACAACCACTACACAACGAGGCTCTGACGGCATTCTCGATATCACTCTCGATCGAACCGGACTATGTTCCGAGCTTGGTTTCAACTGGAGCAGTTCTAAGGAAAATCGGCAGCAGATCTTTGCCTGTGGCGAGAAGTTTCTTGATGAATACTCTAAAGATAGATTCTAGAAATCATGATGCATGGTTGAATCCTGGCCGTGTGTTCAAAATGGAGGGCTCTCTGATGGAAACTGCAGATTGTTTTCAAGAAGCTGAGCTTAAAGAATCATCTCCCATCATGAGCTTTAGATAAGTTATGTCTCTTGTAATATATAAAATAAGATGAAATGTCCTATGTAGTTAAAACTTTTTTTGATCAAAATGTTTGCATCTTGAATGTAACGCCTTAGATTTCGGTTAGTGTTAGTTTAGACGTTAATGCGGGTTTACTGTAAAAAGTTTACCAATTCGGGTTCCTTACATTTTATAACATTTAATTAATAATTTATTTTTATTTGTTATGGCATGCACGCACGTGTGCACGTTAATGTGAGGGTTTGTTTGTGCTAATCTTGTTCTTAGCAACCATGACACTTAACATAATCTAATTTTTGCTTTAATCCGATCCTTGTTTTAATATAATCCTTAATCCTAGATATTTTGAGTGAGAAGAGAAGATATGTCTTTTGGAGTGAGGAGGTGGTATGATGAGGTAGTGTGAAAGCATTAATGGTGTTTTAATGCAAGGTGCACTCACCCCTTAACCTCACCTCCCTCTCTCTTTATCATTCACTCTCTCTCTCTCTTTTTCTCTCTCTCTTTTCAATTCGCTCATTCCTCTCTCATTTAAACTGAACACTTGTGTTTCCATCACAAAACCATATCAAATCCTTCACAAAAATCACAAAAATCACATCTTTTACCATCTTTTGCCTCATGGATGCATTGGAGCTTGCAAAGCTTAGACCTTTGAGTTCTTTTGGTTAGGTAATGACCTCTAGCTGTTCTTTATATTGTTTTAGTGTTGTGTAGTCTTGTAGTTTTAGTTTAGAATGTTTAAAGTTAAGTTTTCGTGCAAATATCGTATTTTTAGTGTCAATTTATGACATCTGTGATCTGCTGTGACCCGGAGAGTTTACTAGAAAACCAAAATTGTGTTGTACCTGAGACCCTGAGCCTTCACCTCAAGCACGAGACACCTTGCTCGGACCATGGCCGGCGACACAGAGGGGAATTCCGGCGACCTTGGTTTTGGAATGGAGTTAGGGTTTGGGTTTTTCTGGATAGGTGTCTGCAATGGTTAAGGTGTGTTTGGTCTTGTTTGGTTGTTGAGTTTTCTCTGTATAGAAAATCTAGGATCACATGGGTAGTTTCTTGTGTTGCATTTACGCGTGATACGTTATACGACACGGATCGTGCACTTTATGTGATTTTGCTATTGGGTCGGTTTCGTCGTGTCGCTAAGTACGTTAGCCACAATACGAACACTTGAGAGTATGTTTTGTATTGTTGCGTCGGTCAAATGTAGTTTGTACATATTTTGGGTCTATTACTAATATATACTTGCTTTGTTGTTTTATTGTTTTAGATTCGCAGGCGAGGATGTCAGACACTGCGAAGAAAGAAAAACAGGTGGTAGGCTTCACCAAGCTAGGAGCGTTGGTGAGTAAATTTAACATCTACAGGGGAATCGCCCGCATGGCGTTATGCGTCTGGGCTAGAAATGACTTGACTTTGTCGCATATTCTATTTCTTATATAGAATTGCGCATACACCTTATTGCTTGTTACTTGTCGTGCTTGGACTAGTATCCTTAGGATATTGTACATATTATTGACGGCTCATGTTGCACGAGCACTGATTGTATGTCACACACAGTCAATAATTTCCATGTCACGCACAACACACATATAGATATGATATTGTTTGGTTAGGAACATTGTGACTTTGATTCATATTTCTTATTGCATATGATATATAGCATACCTGTATACCTACATGCTTACACATATGCCTTGACATATTTACATGCTAGTTATCTGTATACCTATAGGATATTGTACCATTAGCAATAGGTACATACACACATAATGACATAGCTACATGTATATCTTGCATACATACTTCACTTATACCTGGAGGGTATATTACATCAATACTGATAGGTAGATACATACACCTTGCTATACCTTTATGTTTACACATATATCTGGTTATAGCTGCATGTTTACCTTTACCTGATGTTATTTAGAATTGGAGAAAATAGGAACTGCATGATATTTTATATTAACTTGTTGTGGTTAATTAGCGGCTTTTCCTTTATATGCTTACATTTCAGTTTTATGTTGCATATATTATATTCATGGATTTTCGCATTGAGATATGGATTTTTCATGATATTTTCTGGATTTGAGGACCGTGGTAGTTTCACAAAATTATGCATTATTTGAAAAAACCGGTTTCTCTTGATATGATATTTCGGCATCCACCATGAGATTTATCGGTTCTGATATATATACCCCATGCGAGGAGCGTCGTGGGCCGTATGAGGGGACATGGTGGGGCCCGGAGGTACCCGGGGCAAGACGATTGAAGGACTTTGCCGATTGAGCCTGGCAGGGGAACCATACACTCCGGTGACATTACCTATGACTCGGCGGTTATCGTGGGGATACCGACGGAAGTCATGTACATATGGATAGGTCGAGAGGCGAGGGTCAGAGCCAGGCACTCGAGCTTTCGGTATAACGTATGATACGTACCTATCAGGGGGCAGTCGTGGTGACAGCACCTGATAGATCAGTATTTATGTGTCGATACTTGACACTTGGTTTCATGATATTTTACTTCTAAGTATACATAACAGTGGAATGGGACGTTATATATATATATATATATATATATATATATATATATTAGTGGAATGGGACGCTAATATATATGTATACATATAAATTCATATACTTCATCATAATTATTCATGCAAATTTACTTAGGATATAAGAGATTCACTTGATATTGGATTTAGGATATTTGAGATTCATTTGATATTGGATACAGGATATATATGAGATTGCTGATTTTATACATTCAGGATATATGAGATTTACTTGATATTGTACATTCAGGATTTGTGAAACTTATATGATATGAGAGCCAATTTGGGGGCTGATTTGAGGAATTGAGATTTGGATTGTCTTGATGGACTTTGGTCCTACCACGATATCAGGATTCCGTGGAAATGACATGTTTTCATTCCATACTCTACACTTATTGTTTATGCACTGCTTTATGTATTAGTAGTATCTGATAGAGTACCTTTCATGACTGTTGCATATATACATTGTCATATCATTGCTTCATGTATTAGTTGTACCTGATATAGTACCTTACATGATTGTTGCATACAGATTGTCGTATTATTATTGCTTCATGTATTAGTTGTACCTGCTAGTGTACTTTTTATGACTATTGCATTCATATGATCATTTATTGCTTAGCTTGCATATGTTAGATTCGCGTTGTACGTGCATACTTGCGATTACCTGCTATGTTATTTACTATTCACGAGTTGGCAACTTACCCCCGTTGTGCCACGGTGTTTTGCAGGTTGATCCTCACAGTAGTCAGAAGTAGGGCTATTATCATCTATCATATTATTTTTTGCTGCAAATACCGCTTCGGCTCACAGTGTGCAGTTTTGCTTTAGGTGGGTTTTGTGGTTATCCGTTCATGTTGCTTATTGTATATTCTTTGTATCATGTACTCTCCATCTATCATTATCTTGTATGACTTAGAGACTTGATGTGAGGACGATATTGTATATTATTTTGTGACCTAGTTATCTCTTATGCAGTTTTATTTATATCGTCTTTTATTTCTTCGCTACGGTGTCGTATATCTATTGTGGTATTTGTTTTCTGCCTTTGGGCGTGTATTTGCTCCCGTTTGGGGATGCTTTACTTATATTTATGTTGTACCCATTTTTGGGCTTGCTTTTACAAAGGAGGTGCTGCCAAAATTTTAAAGGAAATAAAGTTGGACTTTTAAAGAATTTGGGTTGAGATTTCAAAGGTTTTAAAAATGCTATTATTTCTTACTGCTTTTGATGGTTTAGATTACTGGGTTTTCGGCTTACTTAAATTATGTTACGCCTGTAGACGTTGCGTAGTTTAAGGGCCGTCACGTGCCAATTTTGTGTCGTGACAAAGTTGGTATCAGAGCGCTAGGGTTTACCTTTCGGAGTGTAGCATGACCTCGGTATGATGGAGTAGGTAGCTTAAAGCAGAGTAACGTAGTGTGTGTATGTCCATGGCATACTCACGACGCGGTACTCCGCCTAAAGTGACCTAAGTACTAATTGCTTGAAATTCCTTCTTTGATGTTATATCCTTGTGATTCGATTACCGTGTTCTTATCGAATCCTATTTCTATTTATAGCCTTTGCCGCCGATGACTATGGGGACTCAGAGTGATGCAGCGAGGGCCGAGGTCAGAGTTGGCTCGGGTGGGACGAGGACTGACCAGGATGGCACGCTCGTTGCACAGGAGCAGATGGATCCGCCTTCGACAGATCATCTCGCTAGGCTTGTGGCAGATATGCAGGACATGCGCCAGACGATGAGTTCATTGGTAGAGGCCATTCGAGAGCAGCGACGGGAGGTTGTCACCCCTCACCCATGTTACCCATTGTTCCTTGCGGTTAGTACACAGCATTCCGTCACCTACATAGCACCAGTGGATGCAGCCCCAGTTGACGAGGCACGCCTACCAGAGACTTTGGGAGTTCCGAAACAGTGGAGGACTCGTACCGATGTACCAGCCCAGAGACAGAGGCGTAGTCGCCGAGACAGATTTCGTGACTGTCGTGGGAGTAGTAGAGGCTTGGGACGAGGACAGTCGTTCAGCTCTCATCCCCGGGAGGGTCAGCAGTCATCACGTGGATGTTTCTGGTGCGGGAGCCATCATCACCTCATCACGAATTGTTCATTAGCACTGCGTCAGGGTCGTATTCAGAGAGGTCGTGGATGCGGAAGGTTCGCTCAGAGTGGACAGGTTGGCAGAGGAGGAGTTCAGCCTGTTGCGGGTAGGGGGCAGACACGAGAGTTTGTTTCTACTCATCGGGACGCACGGGCGTCCAATGCAGAGTGTTCAGGTATTCTAAATTTGTATGTTCTTTTGATGCACTTGTTTGTTTTACACACTTTGTGCCGTGGTTGGGCCGAGAGTCGTGTTAGCTAGATCAGCCGTTTGTTGTGTTACCTTCTGTCAGCAATTCTTTTGTAGCGCGACACGTATTTCGGTCGTGTGCCAATCGGATAGGAGATAGAGATTTGTCCATCATTGTGATCCTTCTAGAGATGTTGGAGTTGACGTTCTCCTGGGCACGGATTGGTTAGCTACGCGCTAGGCGTCTGTGGATCTGCCGCGTAGAAACAGTCAGGTTTTGTTTTCCCGGCAAGTCAGTTCTTGTTGTGCAGGGGGACAGTGGTGCCGCCTCTCACAGCTTGAATTCAGCTTTTTTTCGCTAGTCGGCTTTTGAGGAGAAGATGTCGAGAATTCTTGGCGTTCATTCGTGATATCGGAGCCACAGTGGGTTTGTTGACCGGGTTCCTTTCGTGCGAAAGTTTTCCGACGTTGATCCAGAGGAGCCGACGGAGCTTAGGGAGTTTAAGGATCAGCTGCAGAGTGTTTGTTGGGGGGTCTTGTGCGTCTGAGTGTTTCGCTTTAGGGAGATCCTATTTTGTTCGTCAAGGAGAAGGACGGCAGTTGAGGTTGTGTATCGATGGATCGTCAATTGAACCAACTTACGGTGCGGATAGGTATCCTTTTCCTCGTATTGACGATTTCTTCGATCAGCTCCAGAGTGCGAGACATTTTTCTAAGTTTGTTTGGGATCAGGTCATCATTGTTGCGGGTTCGGAGTGATGGCATTCCGAAGACTGCTTTTGCGCGTGCTACGGGCAGTTTGTGTTTTGGTGGTGTCGTTGGACTCACCAATGCCCTAGCAGCATTCGTAGAAGTGATGAACCAGATTTTTTCAGGCCGTTCCTTGACCAGTTTATTGTTGTGTCATTGATGACATTCTGGTCTTTTCTAATGTGTCGTGAGGAACAGGAGCAGAACTTGAGGATTTGTTTTGCAGACATTGGGAGAGCGCCAGTTGTTTGCTAGATTCTCGGAGTGTTCCTTCAGGCTTGATTGTGTTAACTCCTAGGTCTTGTAGTTGCAGTTGACGGTTTTGTATGGTTCCGAGGAAGATCGAAACCATATAGCTTTGGCCCATACTTATATCCAGGACGGAGGTCCGTGGATTTTGGGCTTAGCAGGTTATTACCGCCGTTTCGTGCAGTATTATTAGTGTATCGTTACACAGTTGACTGGACTGACCGAAAAGGAGGTTCTTTTCTTTGGACTGAGGCATGTGTGCGGAGTTTTCAGCAGTTGGAGATTCGGTTGACAACTGCACCGGTTCTTTCTTTGCTTTCTAGTTCGGGCGACTTTGTTGTTTAACTGTGATGTTTCGCGAGTGAGGCTCGATTGTGTACTGATGTGACACTATAGAGTTATCGCTTATGCTTCTCTACAGTTGGAGAAAGTACGAGCAGGATATCCCACTCCTGACCTGGAGATGGCCGCGGTGGTCGTGCGTTGGAGATTTAGAGGCACTACTTGTTCGGAGAGTCATGGCAGATTTTCACGGACCACCAGAGCTTAATGTACATCTTCCTGCAGCGGGTTTTGATTGTTGTATCAGACTTCTGCAGATTTACAGTTCTTGTGAGATCGTTGAGTACAGCTTATGTTCGCCTCTACTGAGGGGACAGCTTGCTCATGTCCGCGCCCGACCACTTTTCCTTAATCGCTTTCACGAGGCACAACCCGCCGATGCTCGTTCGTCAGAGATTCTTGAGCATACTCGGCTGGGTAATGATTCGGAGTCCTTGATTTGTGACTAGGGTGTGCTACATTTAGGGACACGTTTGTGTGTACCTGTTACTGATGGGCAGAGGTGCGAAATCCTAGAGCAGGCACATCGGTCAGCTTTCTGTGTTCATCCAAGTTCCACCAACATTTGAAGTGACTTGTGAGATAGTTACGGGTGAGCAGGGATGAAGAGTGAAGTTTTGGAGTTCGTTTCGAGGTGTCTATCTTGTTGTGAGCTAAGGTTGAGCATCTGAGACCGGCTGGAGAGTCGCAACCTTTAACCGTTCCGGAGTGGGAATGGGAGCAGATCTCCATGAATTTCGTTGTGGTGTCTGCCCCGGTCTAGACAGGGTGTGACTCCATTCGGGTGTTTGTTGTCCGGTTATGCTCAGTTTGCTCAGTTCTTCTTCATTAAGTTTGTGTGTTTGCACGGAGTTCCTTCATGCGTTGTATCCAATAGAGGCACCCTTTTCTCTTGCCGTCTTGGACAGAAGTTTCAGGAAGCTTGGGTACTGGTTGAGCTTTACCTCCGCTTTTCATCCGCAGGACGAGGGTTTGTGAGAGCGGGCTATACAGACTATGGAGGATATGCTTGTGCGTACGTACTAATTGTTGTCGGCAGTTGGGATCGCCACTTGCCATTGTTAGGATTCTCCTTCGATAGCAGTTATCATGAGACACTCCAATTGGCAACCTTTAGCTTTTGTTTGTTGGGTAGTGTCGATCACCAGTCTGTTTTCTGACTCTGCGTAAGTAGGATTTTTGGACCCCAGCTAGTCTAGAGACTTCTGAGATGATCCAGTTGATTCAGGTCAGGATGAGAGTAGCTCAGTGCAGACAGAGGTCTTATGCCGACCGTGGTGGTCACAAACTTGAGTTCGCGGTGGGAGATCATGTATTCCTAAGGATTTTTCCGATCAATGACGTGTTGAGTTTTGGGAAGTTTGTCCCAGGATTGTAGGTCCTTGAGATCCTCAAGCGAGTTAGTTCCGTTGCCTATAATTTAGCACTTCTGTCCAGATTATTGAGTATTCACCCCGTATTCCTTGTGTCGATACTTTGTAAATACCTTCATGACCTTTTTCACATGATTCAGTACCAGACCATTTAGCTTGGACGCGATCTTTTCGTTCACCGGCAGCCAATTGTGTTAATGGCTCGGCAGGTGGAGAAACTTCGGTCAAGGGTCTTGCTATCTGTGGAGGGTTTTCTTGGACGTAGCCGTATAGTGAGGTGATCACTTGGAAGGCTGCGAGTGAGATTTAGGAGTTTTGCACTCTTCTCCTTGAAGGTACGCTTAGTGAGAATTTTAAATTCGGGGACGAATTTTTATAAGGGGGGAGATTGTAATGCCTTAGATTTCGGTTAGTGTTAGTTTAGACGTTAATGCGGGTTTACTGTAAAAAGTTTACCAATTCGGGTTCCTCACATTTTATAACATTTAATTAATAATTTATTTTTATTTGTTATGGCATGCACGCATATGTGAGGGTTTATTTGTGCTAATCTTGTTCTTAGCAACCATGACACTTAACATAATCTAATTTTTACTTTAATCCAATCATTGTTTTAATCTAACCCTAATCCTAGATATTTTGAGTGAGAAGAGAAGATATTTCTTTTGGAGTGAGGAGGTGGCATGATGAGATAGTGTGAAAGTATTAATGGTGTTTTAATGCAAGGTGCACTCACCCCTTAACCTCACCTCCCTCTCTCTTTATCATTCACTCTCTCTCTCTCTCTTTCTCTATCTCTTTTCATTTCCCTCATTCCTCTCTCATTTAAACTGAACACTTGAGTTTCCATCACAAAACCATATCAAATCCTTCACAAAACTCACAAAAATCATATCTTTTACCATCTTTTGCCTCTTGAATGCCTTGGAGCTTGCAAAGCTTGGACCTTTGAGTTCTTTTGGTTAGGTAATGATCTCTAGCTGTTCTTTATGTTGTTTTAGTGTTGTGTAGTCTTGTAGTTTTAGTTTAGAATGTTTAAAGTTATGTTTTCGTGCAAATATCGTATTTTTAGTGTCAATTTATGATATCTGTGATTTGCTGTGACCCGGAGAGTTTACTAGAAAACCAAAAAATATAGTTGTGTTGTACCTGAGACCCTGAGCCTTCACCTCAAGCACGAGACACCCTGCTCGGACCATGGACGGCGACACAGAGGGGAATTCCGGCGACCTCGGTTTTGGAATGGAGTTAGGGTTTGGGTTTTTCTGGGTAGGTGTCTACAGTGGTTTAGGTGTGTTTGGTCTTGTTTGGTTGTTAAGTTTTCTCTGTATACAAAATCTGGGATCACATGGGTAGTTTCTTGTGTTGCGTTTACGCGCGATACGTTATACGACACGGATCGTGCACTTTGTGTGATTTTGCTCTTGGGTTGGTTCCGTCGTGTTGCTACGCACGTTAGCCACAATACGAACACTTGAGAGTATGTTTTGTGTTGTTGCGTCGATCAAATATAGTTTGTACGTGTTTTGGGTCTATTACTAATATATACTTGCTTTGTTATTTTATTGTTTTAGGTTCGCAGGCGGGGACGTCAGACGCTGCGAAGAAAGGAAAACAGGTGGTAGGCTTCATCTAGCCAGGAGCGTTGGTGAGTAGATTTAACATCTACAGGGGAATCGCCCGCATGGCGTTATGCGTCTGGGCTAGAAATGACTTGACTTTGTCGTATATTCTATTTCATATATATAGTTGCGCATACACCTTATTCTTGTTACTTGTCGTGCTTGGACTGGTACCCTTAGGACACTGCACATATTATTGACGGCTCATGTTGCACGAGCACTGATTGTATGCCACACACACCGTCAATAATTGCCATGTCTCGCACAACACACATATAGATATGATATTGTTTGGTTAGGGACATTGTGACTTTGATTCATATTTCTTATTGCATATGATATATAGCATACCTGCATACCTACATGCTTACACATATGTCTTGACATGCTTACATGCTAGTTACCTGTATATCTATAGGTTATTGTACCATTAGCGATAGATACATACACACATAATAACATAGCTACATGTATACCTTGCATACATACTTCACTTATACCTGAAGGGTATATTACATCATTACTGATAGATAGATACATACACCTTACTATACCTTTATATTTACACATATATCTGGTTATAGCTACATGTTTACCTTTACTTGATGTTATTTAGAATTGGAGAAAATAGGAACCGCGTGATATTTTATATTAACTTGTAGCGGTTAATTAGCGGATTTTCCTTTATATGCTTACATTTCAGTTTTATGTTGCATATATTATATTCATGGATTTTCGCATTGAGATATGGATTTTTCATGATATTTTCTGGATTTGAGGACCGTGGTAGTTTCATGAAATTATGCATTATTTGAAAAACCCGGTTTCTCTTGATATGATATTTCAGCATCCACCATGAGATTTATCGGTTCTGATATATATATATCCCATGCGATGAGCGTCGTGGGCCGTATGAGGGTACATGGTGGGGCCCGGAGGTACCCCGGGGCAAGACGATTGAAGGACCTTACCGATTGAGCCTGGCAGGGGAACCATACACTCCGATGACATTACCTATGACTCGGCGGTTATCGTGGGGATACCGACGGGAGTCATGTACGTATGGATACGTCGAGAGGCGAGGGTCAGAACTAGGCACTCGAGCGTTCGGTATAGCATATGATACGTACCTATCAGGGGGCAGTCGTGGTGACAGCACCTGATAGATCAGTATTTATGTGTCGATACTTGACACTTGGTTTCATGATATTTTTACTTCTAAGTATATATAACAATGGAATGGGACGCTGTTATATATATATATATATATATATATATATATATTAGTGGAATGGGACGCTGTTATATATGTATACATATAAATTCATATACTTCATCATGATTATTCATGCAAATTTACTTAGGATATAAGAGATTCACTTGATATTGGATGTAGGACATTTGAGATTCATTTGATATTGGATACAGGATATATATGAGATTGCTGATTTTGTACATTCAGGATATATGAGATTTACTTGATATTGTATATTCAGGATTTGTGACTTATATGATATGAGAGCCAATTTGGGGGCTGATTTGAGAAATTGGGATTTGGATTGTCTTGATGGATTTTGGTCCTACCACGATATCAGGATTCCGTGGAAATGACATGTTTTCATTCCATACTCTATACTTATTGTTTATGCACTGCTTCATATATTAGTAGTACCTGATAGAGTACCTTTCATGATTGTTGCATATATACATTGTCATATCATTGCTTCATGTATTAGTTGTACCTGATATAGTACCTTACATGATTGTTGCATACAGATTGTCATATTATTATTGTTTCATGTATTAGTTGTACCTGCTAGTGTACTTTTCATGACTATTGCATTCATATGATCATTTATTGCTTAGCTTGCATATGTTAGATTCGTGTTGTACGTGCATACTTGCGATTACCTGCATATGTTATTTAATATTCATGAGTTGAAAACTCACTCCCGTTGTACCACAGTGTTTTGCAGGTTGATCCTCACAGTAGTCAGAGACAAGGCTATTATCATTTATCATATTATCTTTTGCTGCGGATACCGCTTCAGCTCACAGTGTGCAGTTTTGCTTTTGGTGGGTTTTGTGGTTATCCGTTCATATTGCTTATTGTATATTCGTTGTACCATGTACTCTCCATCTATCATTATCTTGTATGACTTATAGACTTGATGTGAGGACGATATTGTATATTATTTTGTGACTTGGTTATCTCTTATGCAGTTTTATTTATATTGTCTTTTATTTCTTCGCTACGGTATCGTATATCTGTTGTGGTGTTTATTTTCCGCCTTTGGGCGTGTATTTGTTCCCGTTTGGGGATGTTTTACTTATATTTATGTTGTACCCATTTTGGGACCGGCTTTTACAAAGGATGTGCTGCCAAAATTTTAAAGGAAATAAAGTTGGACTTTTAAAGAATTTGGGTTGAGATTTCAAAGGTTTTAAAAATGCTATTATTTCTTACTACTTTTGATGGTTTAGATTACTGAGTTTTCGGCTTACTTAAATTGCGTTAAGCCTGTAGACGTTGCGTAGTTGAAGGGTCGTCACGTGTCTATTTCGGGTCGTGACATTGAGAAAGTATGAGATGGTCTTTTCTCCAATTTCCAGGTGATGAGCAAAAAAAATTCATTGTATGTTCATAATTCACCCAGTTCAAGCTAGATTCTTGTTATTGTAAATAGAAAAAGCACTTTCTTTTCTAAATTAAATCACATAAGCCAAACGGTGTCAGGGCCATGAATTTGCAATGAGAGTCGCTGCCCCGCCTCCAGATTGTTGTTATTGCGTGCACCAAGTTGCATAGTGCCACAAAACTCAATCTATACAAACAATAAATGGTCACGAATCAATAACCTCAATCTATATATGCATAACCGCACAGGGCAAGTACAGATTGCAGTATCATGCTCCATAACTCAAATGACCAACAGACACCAGCTCAAACTACCAAGCTTTAAAGCTACAAGTCAGAAAACTATAACGACTGCATTTCTTTGAATCTGCCGAAGGGTCAAAATTAACCAGGTAATCCAAAAAAATTGTTTAAAAAACTTTCAAAATGCAACAATGCCATTGAACCATTTTCTAAATTATTCCAAAGTATTCCAACTGAATAGCTTAGGAGCCAAAAAGGAAGATCTTCAATTGTTCAAACATGCTTAAAATAATTGTAACAATACCATGTAATCGATCCACAAAACAAACAATATTCAAGTTAACATCCACATCATCGGAAAGGGCAACAGTCTGACACAATTTTAATACGAAAAAACAAAGAACTGAAAACCTAAGCACCAACAACTTCCGTCTCAGTTTCCATTGGTGTGTCCTCTGCTGGCCTATCGATTTTGGCGCCAACATCCTCCTTACTGTAGTCACCATGGACCTAAAAAATAAGGCAAATAAAAATATCAATATTAGAACAAAATACCTAAACCACACTACAATGCATGATCGAATTTTACTGAACAATCCTAAAGTACATTATTGCCATAAAACTCCTTTAAGCTATGGTTTCAAGGGAGTTTCATCACTATATAACCCCTTTTTTAACGGAAGAGCAGGGCACCAAAAAGGCAGCCCGTCCCATGAAAATTTTTATTAAAAAACAAAGTAAAATATTACAAAGAACTACATATAACCAAGGTTCGAGGTTTCGTCCGAAACCACCGATACATGATCGTTTCGTATAGGTTTCGGTGGAGACCGATACGAAACACAACCTGAAACCGAAACCTGAAATAACTTTTTTTTGCCGTTTTTGCTGTCATCGTGATCACTATACACCTTCATCGTTAGATCTGAGGTATTTTCATGGTGAGTAGCCGCTACTTTTTTGCCAAAAAGGGTTGATCTTGACTATTAAGAAAGCTATAAGAAAAAAGAAAACCCCTCTAGCTGATAGAGATAGATGGGGAGATGTAAAAGACAAGACCAGAGCATTTGTGGTACAACTGGTCAGGTTATTTTAATAGACAAGACCAGAGCATACGGGATTGAAAAACAAATGGTAAGACCTACTTTTTTAGCTTCCAGGATTGTCTAATTATTTTTGATGGATCAAGTGCAGAATCAAGATTGAGACCAAAGCATTTGTGGTACAACTGGTCAGGTTATTTTCATCTTAAGAAGGCCACAAACGTCAACTCAAACCCTATATTAATACTTATCTAAATACATTTTTCAATGTATTTTGCATTAGGTCTTGTCTTGGCTGAATTTTTTAACACTAAAATCATTGTCTTGTGATAAACAACCATAAATTCAATATATCTACATATATGTACATGTATGTAACCGTCAAAACCGAAACCGAGATGAGCAAAACTAACTGAAACCCCACCGAAACTAATAAAATTTTGAGCAACTGAAACCGAATCCGAAACCGAAACCGAGTTCTCAAACCTTGCATATTACCTCCCTATATCTAAGGCTTACACAAGAGTTCCAAAAATAAACAAAGAATTGAGAATATAAGCAGAAACTAACCCAACACCAATCACTATAATACCCATAAATTCAGCATTTTAATGGATCTTTCTGTAATTTATAAACTTTAAGATGGTCAAGGGGAAAACGATAATTAAAGGATATTTTGGTGTAACCTAGCCTACAACAGAGGTATAAATAGGCAAAAAATAAATAGATCAGAAAAACAAGTTAACTTTTAGTGTATATACCTCCATCAATTTCCCCAAATCAAATTTCGGGGCCTTCAAGATTTTAACTTTTCTGATGAACACGTTCTGTAATGGGTAAATGCTTGAAGTAGCTTTCTCTACTTCTTTCCCGATAGATTCAGGAATAAATTTCGCAACCAAGTCCTTTAGGTCGCAGGATGTTGCTTGATTTATCATAATTTCACGCATCTTGCGCCGAATCTGAAAAGCAAAATTAATTAGACAATGAAATAAAAAAGAACAGTCTTATGGAAGATCACTCAAGACAAGCTTCAAAGCATAGACATAGGACGCAATTATAGGAAACACACAATTTGTAAAAAAACAGATACATATAGTTCATTGATATGTTATATTTAAATATAAATGAAATGGATATAGAGTAAACATACTTAATTCATGCATCCTTTTTGTTTTCAAGTGTACAAAATTAATTCAATAAATTAATGACAAGCCATTGTTTATAGCAAGTAATGTGGTCTACATTTTAAATAATAGAGGTAACATAATGCTGACTTCAGTTTAAGGGGGGGGGGACCAACAAACAACACATATAATCACAAAATCACATATACAAAGAGTTGCAAATTATCATACTAAAAAGAAGCAAGTCACGCAACATATATAGGCTCCTAATAATAAAAAGAGGGGAAAAGAAGCAAACATTGGTGATTCATAGGTGATGAATGAGATCTTTTACCTGCCTAATTTGACTCGATTGGGCATAGCAAGTGCGCTTGACTTGGTTTGGGCGTCTTTTAGTGAACGCGATACAGAACATTCTCAGGGTGAAGCTGTCTGTGGTCTTCACGTCAACATGAGCCTCGATGAGAGTCTGCCATTTCCTAACCAAGGACCTAAGCTTGTCGGTCGTGAAATCCATGCCCTAGAAGAAAAAAGAATTGTGGTAAATTCAAGGAGAACAGTCGAGAAGACAAATAGATATGTAGTAAAAATGTGCTCCATACCCAGAAATTAGTGAGGACATTCTTCCCCTGCACATCCTCAACACGGAGACGGATCTTTCTGTAGGCCTGATCCTCATCATTCTGGAGATCAGCAAGAGAGGTCTCGAACACCCTATGCTTAAGACCTTCGGATGCAATCTATGACAGACAACAAAATTTTTAAGAATACATGGGGAAAAGGTACAGAAGTGGATTGCAGATAATGGGCACTAAGATGATAACTAAATTACACATGCGCATGACACAAAGAATGATCAGGTATTTTTTTCAAAAGAAGAGAGATAGATACAAAAAAACAGTAACACAAAATGAAAAGTGAATTGCAGAAGAAATGAAATGGTAGAATGATAATGATTACACGAGGAAAATAAATATTGCTTAAAACCTTGCTCTAAGAATGGGCATAGGTTAGTTTTTTTTTAAATTAAATCAGCAATTCAGCATTCAGTCTAATCAAAATTCCAACTTGATCGTGTGTCAAACGGATCTCTTCCAATTATTGGCCCCTCGTTACATCTTTGGATGATCTGCCTGATATGAATTTATTCTTTTGGTTAATAAATTTACAAGTTGTGTGTGTGTGTGTTTATGTGTATGTGTACGTTTTTTGGGGGGGTTGTATCTATGTATGCATTTATGTGTGTGTATCTATATGCGCGTGTGTGTGTACATACAACACACTCCTATAATGCCGACTCCAAGGGAGTAGCTAATGTAATCAATTGATGGTCTCCTTTTTTTATAAATGGATTCAAAAAGCGAGAAAACTCTCCTATCTATTCCTCATGTGAAGACATCCACATCACCGACCAATTAGAATATTTTAACACTAAATTAAATTTCAAACCTCTCCCCTTCCCCCCCCCCTTTTAGGCACCAATATTTATGCCATCTCTTTCAATTTCTCGATGTATCCTTAGAACTTTATTTTCAAACCAATATATATATATATATATATATATATATATATATATAATGTTTATTTAAACAATATAATATCAATTATACGTCCCCATGCATCGCACGTGCAAAAATACTAGTATATGTATGTGAATGTATGTGTGTGTTGATTATAGGAATCACATTTGGAAAACTAGAAATCCGAGTTTCATATTGATGCATTAGTGTCAATGTCGAAAGCAACCTAAAAAAATACTAGATCCTCTTCTTAATATGCAGCAAGAGAAACGATGCACAAAGAATAAGGTAGTTTCAATAGCAAGTAAGCAAATGGCAGACTAGTAGCAACTCACATGTATAAAAATAATTAAACAGGTTGGACCTGTGGTTAGGCAATAGGTAAAGTCTTTCACTGCAAGCAATATAGACCTAATATAACTACAATCGATGGAATGACTATCTCAAACAACAGAGTTTCTCATTCCAATAGGATGCAACGAGAGCCTGGAACGAAAAAATGGCATAAATCGAATTATTCCAATCAATTTAACGATTTTGTTAATAAAAAATTATATACAAGTTACAAACAAATAACACTAGCGATGCAATTGTAGGAATTATCATTTTAAAGTTAAGTTCACGAGCATTATGGCATTTGATAACAGGCCGATACCATTCACAAAGTAACTACAAAACAACTCAATACAGATTTAGAGAATGTGTGACATGACAATTAATCCAGAGTTTTGAATCATTTTCTACAAAACAAACAGGTCACAAAATTCCATACAGAAAAACCTATGCAGCATTGCATCGATGGTCCGAAACCCGACCAGAACAATAGATGGGTTAAAATTAATTGTTTGAGACTGCACAGTTCTAGATTTGGATTTAATAAACACATCCTACACAAAAAGAAACAAAAGCGATCCAAACTTTACAAAGATCACAACAGAAATCAACCGCTAAATCCAAACAAAAACATGAAATCGATCCTAACCTTGGTTCCCTGAGTCCTAGAGACTAGGGTTTTCCCAACGTTCCTCACGCTGAATGAGGAAGGAGCCTTGATATCATACCAGTCCTTTTTTGAGAAAGGATCCACTCTATAACAACAACAAATCATTCAAAATCAAAACTTTCATCGATCACTGATCAAAACGAATCTGCTCTATATAAAAATAAAATAAACAATAAAAAAAAAGGCTTACGTCTTTTTCTTCCCTCCCTTCTTCCCCTTGGAGATCCTCTTGTTCTTGCTGGAAAAAACCCAACAAATCAGAGAAAATTGGAAACAAGATAAATAAAAATGAGAGAGAGAAATGGTTGGATATCTAACCCAACAGCCATGATTATGCCACCTTCTCGTTTTTTTCTAGGGTTTGAGACGGGGGTTTGAGGGAGGCGAGAAAGAGAGAGAGGAGATGATGTCTTATATAAAGCTAGGGTTTTGTGGTACGAAGAACCAGATCCAACGGTGGATAATGGTTAGCGACCTTGGGAGAGATTTGTGAAGGCTAAACATGCACTTCTAGGGTTAGTTGCTAAATAATACCTACTTTGATTTTATATATCTTAATGATTTTTTCGATGCATTTATATACCAAAAAATACAAATCGTTAATACTTTACTCTCTTCAGTTCATCATCAAATCCATCACCATTTTAAATAAAATACATACGATTTGTACTTTAGGGCATATAAGGGGCTGTTTGGTAGCAAGATTATGAAATTTGTATTCCAAAATATTACGGTTGAAAATTTCTGAATTTAGTAATTTGTTGTTTGGTTGGTATTGGATTTCTAGCATTTGATTTTTAGATCCTTGTAATCTTTATTTGGTTAGTGAAAATAAAACGGAATTTGGATTTGAGAATTTTAAAGAGATATTGATAAAGAGAGGATTATTAAATAAATAAAGTATCCGGATCCCATAGTGTCAAATTCTTGTAAATTCTCCAAATTTTTTAGGATTCAAGGATCCTTGTTCTGTGGTGGGAGCTCATAAAAAATAAAGGAATCCTACAAATCCAAAAATTCCACAACCAAATACAAAATTATGGAATACTCTCAAATTTTTGGATTCCACAGTCTAATTTTTTCATAATTCTACAACCAAACAGGCCTTAGGTGTAGCGGAAAAATCAATGAGGTACGTAAGTGCAAAGCAGGTGAAACATTAAGGTATTATCTTGTAACGTTTCGAAATAATCTAGATAATTAATTAATTAATTTAATTAAAAATGTTAGTTTAAAAATTTTATTGAAACAAAAAGGATTTTTTTTATGCAGTGTAAGTATTTAGGTAATATGAGTATTTAGTTGTAACATTAAGTATAACGAGGGTTTTAGTGAAAGGTTGGCTTCCTTGTGTTAATTAATATTATGTGAGAGTTATTATGTAAATGTGTTGGGCCATGATTAAGACTGATTCAAACCTCATAGACACCACGGCTTAGGATAAACCTTATGCCTACATCTCCTACTTGCATGAGTTCATACCATTTCTCATGGTGACACCTCCTCCAAAATTTTCAATTCATATCCTTATCTTTTCCATAATTGATTCAGTTGGCATAGAAAATTTGGAAACAAAATACACAGTAAATATCCTCTACCTCGATTAGAATGAAGGAATAAAAGAGAAGCTAAGTACTAGGGATCCTTACCTCAACCCTCAAGCTAGAATTATATGTTCTTGTGCATCTTTGAGGAAGCCATTTAGTTGATCATTCAAATTGGTATAATTTCCACCCCTGTAGATTTTATTCTGTTTTAGTATAGAAAGTATGATATCGGTAATATCGTATTTTGTTATATTCTTGTTTTGTTTTGAATATGCTATAATTTAGTTAATTTTTAATAAAATCAAATAATCTCGTAGCATTGTAGATTGAACCTAGAGTATACACTAGAAACACGAACCCATTCATTTGCAACTCGACCGGTGAGATTCAAATAATTCCCGGCGTCGCCGGATTTTCTGTGGAATTGGGTGTTGAAATTTTTAGAGCAGCTCTCTGTATGTATTTTAGGGTATTTGGTATAGTTTGATTATGTTATATATTCTGTATATAAAATCTGGAAGCAAATTTCTTGTTTTGGTTATAGTTCTAAATACAATACGGATATTTCGTGTCACAATTATGTTTTCCCAGTTACAAACAGCGTAGGGTTAGCTCAGGTTAGTATAGATTTTAGATAGTTCACAATATTTGCACGTAGCACGTTTAGTATGTAAGTCTTGCAGTTTTCACGTTTTTTCCGTATCGGAGTTTAGCCGCTTCTTATACGAAAGTTAATTTTGATGTTAGGTTCGACCGCGGGAACTTCGGAGGCCGCAAGGAAGAGAAAGGGAGTGATGGTATCCGAGTAGATTCGACGTGTTCCGGTGAGTGGACTAAATATCTATCGGGGGATTTTGTGTGGATGTCATAATACGCCCGTAATTAGAAGTTTGGCCAATTATTTTCCATTGCATTATGTGTCTGTTTAAAACTAAAAACTTCATCTTATGCATTCATGTCTATGAATTTCCATTGTCTAACACTTACTAGAACACTGCACCAATTATCGATAAGTCATGTTGTACGCGCACATACCTACATGTTACACCACACATCATCGATATTGATATGTCACGTAACCAGTTAGAACCCGCCGTGTCACATATGATTCACTTCATATCATAAGCATCATTAATAGTAGTTGTTTTGCATTGCTGTTATTATTGACACTTATCATGTTTCCCTTTCAATTGTTATTAATTATAGTATAAGGTATATTGGATTATGAGGATTTCTGGTTTTGAGTTTTATATGCTATTTAGTCATATTCAGTGGTTCTTCATGATTGATGTGATGTGTCCACCATGAGATATTGTTTTTATGATTTGGTTTTATTCCGAACCGAGTGGGGGAGCTATACGGTTACGGATTTTTATGTCATCCGGACTGAGTGGAGGAGTATACAGTCGGATTCATGGTGGACCCGATCGAGACCGAGGGGCAGGAAAGCTGCACTTGAGGCGGGGAGCTTAGCGAGGATACTCGATACCGGAGATTGTTGTAAAACACGGTGGATATCTGGAGGATACCGACCGATGTCGCTGATTGACAGGATTCGTTCGGAGAACGATGCATGCTAAAATGGAAGATTTGTGTCTATGTTGGACACGGACAAATGAATCTAATTTTGGAAAAGACCAACATTCTGAAATATTTGATGAGATTTCAGTATTATTGTAACGACCTTAGTATTACTGTACCTTCATGTTTTCTTTTTTTAGTAAAATATTGTATTTATTTATTCTTAGTATTTTCTGTATATTTTGTTTTTTATAAATATATTATTTTATTCTTCTATCTATTTTTCCTAAACACATTTCTTTAAAACTAAATTTTAAGCTTTTTTCAAATTAAACATAAGACCTAACCCAACCCATAACTCAAATCCAATTTTATTTTCATTTTCTTTAATAAAACTATGATCCTAAAAGCCCACTTTCTTTCTAAGCAACATCATATATTTAATTCTTATTAAATATATTTATGAACAACTTTGTAGCTCATTGGTTAAGTCTTTGCATGGTTATTCCATAGATCATATGTTCAAATCCTCATTCTTGCAATTATTTTTTTTATCAATTTTTTATTCTTCTCATAACTTACAAATGAGACCTTTCATTTCCAAAATGAATGTTGACCTTTCATTTCTCTTTTAATTACCGTGTTGAATGCGTATATTATTATACATAATTCACCATTACAACATCATTATTTGTCCTCCTCTATCTTTTCCTTTCTTACATTTTTCTATCTCTCACTTCTCCCTCTTCACCTAGAGTCCAAGAAGAAGAACATGAAGAAGTTTTCAAGAAGGTCTCGCTAGTATCGCGAAGCTATCGGCGGATAGACAAGCCCGGTGACAATACCGGCTTGTGTATGTAAGTCTCTTCTCTCTCCCTCCCTCCATCTCTTTATTCTCCTCTTGTCATACCTCGTGAATCCCCTATTCTTTTCATATCTTAATCCGTAAGAGAAGATAAATATAAACATATACATATATATAAGTCTAGATATATATGGTTCTATATGGTTTAATAATACCTTATTGACTCTTGTCCAAATTAAAGTGTTTTTAATTCTTTGTTCATGACTATGAATGTTTATTTAAAGTTGTGAGAACATAAATTTCATGCCACAATATATCTATAATGTCTCATGAAATCGATTTGTTTATTAAAAGAAAAATAGAAGCCTGCATAAAATACTAGTTAATCTTTTTGCCGATTTTAGTATACACATCAATACCTTTAGCTTTAAAATAATTTTTAGAAATTAATTTTTAGTTCTGAAAATTTCAGGAAATTTACATATGATAGAGTATATTATTTTGTACATGCTGTAAAAAATTTTAGATCGAATCACCTAACGGTTTAGGAATTATATCGTTTTTATTCACTGTTCGTAAAATAAAAAACTGCAGTTATTGGTCAGCTTATAGGACACATAACTTGGTATACCGATATCAAAATTGAGCAAACTCAGGTGTTTTACATCGAATAATCTATATTTTATTAGTTTTAAGTTTTTACTGAAAACCAACGTAAAATAAAGAAAACTGCGTTACAATATTAAGCGACGGATCTGGACAGAATATGTCCTGATTCGCACACTGTTTTTAAATAGGACATAACTCGAAATCCCGATATCCGTTCGTGACAAAATTTAGATGTGTAGATGCATAAATGATAAAGCTATAATTTTTTGTATATTAGATTACTTAGAAATGCACGAAACAACCCGATATAGGCTTTGCAATATAACATATAATTGCTGTCCAGAAATCTGAATTTCTGTTTTAAATGCTGGTATTAAAATGATCATAACTAGAGTTTAAGAAATCCAAATCGTGTGAATCTTGGTGTTTTGGATAAGTATATTGAAAGACCTACAATTTTCTAATAATCATCGTAATTTGAAACCTGATGAAAATTAACTCAAACTGTGTTTTAAAAATATGCGACGGTGTTGGACAGATTCTGATATGTTCTGCGCGACAAAACGAAAATGAGTATATCTCGCAAACCGGTAGTCGTATTTAGGCGCCACTGGAGCTCACACATGCACAACACTTAGATCTATATTTTTGTTTATATTCAGAAATTGATTGACTTGATTGATTGGTCGTACATAATATTTCTTTACAACATTGTTTATGGTAGTTACTCGAATAATATACTTGACTCATTTCATGCTATTCGAACATGTATACATATTTATCTTGATCATTAAATTGTTGTATGTATATAAAGACGATAAATAAATACTTGAGTTGTATTTTGAAAATTATATAAAAGTATTTTTACATAAAACCCTCTCAAGTTCTATAAATTACCCCTAAGGACCCTAGTAAATATAGGTTTAAGCGGGACCAATCTCTTGAGCCTCAGGGAGCCGGAGAAGTGGGTGCTTGCCTATTTAAGATAGACAACTTAAAAACGGTGTTATCAACACGGTTATCGTCTTTGAAAAAGACACAAATCCTGCCGCCCATGCACAGCGGTTACCGATAACATCAAAACCCAATTCAGGACTTCAATTTCTCTTTCTAATTGTTCTGACTCAGACCGAGTCTCATTATAATAATCTGACTTGAATATGATTCAAGTACAATCTACAATATAACCATTCAACATGAATCCATGAATCCATATATTCAATATATATTCAATCTATATTGACTGAACCGAACCATGGATATACTTCCATTCACATTGTCACGCCCCGCTTCCCAGAGTACGCTAGGATGGGCACGTGACATAGCCAACCATACTACCTGTGGATAGGAAAAATCCCTCCACAGTCACATTACGGCTGTTGAGATATCAAGAACAGGAAAGTAAACTAAACTATCTAGTACATGTCCATGAGACAGAATGAATGAGTCAAGAAATAATGATATGCGGAAGCAAAAGATAAAATAATGAAACACCTGGAAAGTAAAACTACATACCGACAGGAACTTCACCGCTCGGTCTTACAGCGGCAATACTCCTGATCAGTCTGCAACAAAGGTATAAGGATCTGGGCCATGCAAAACCCAGACGTCAGCGCGTCATAACATCAAGCAACAATATAAACAGGGTAACAGGCAATGCAAATATAATCATGAATGATAAAGCAGGTGTAAAGCAATCTAAATCAGGGCAGTGAAAGGTAGCGTGCAGTGAGTAAACTAAACTGGTCAATTAGTTATCTACTCTCAAGTCTTTGAAATCAATTTGATGAATCGTTGATGTAACTCAATAGTATCCCGTGCATGCCCGGGACCACGGTCCAGATTCTCGGGCTGAAACCGAAACATGCCGCTAGGCACTAAACAGGAAACATGTACAGATGAATGATGTCAGCAGCAGCATCCCAAGGCTGGCCTAGCCCCTAAAACTGATTAGTATAAGCAAGCAACTGTCGAGTTACAAGTCAGGATTTCATCATTGATTTCCCCATACCCCCAAGTTATAAGTGTCTAGTCAGGTATTTTAAGTAATCAAGAACTAATGCCAACTCAGGATCAGGTAGGTGCAGGTTTGTCTGGATAGACAACAGGAACGGTCCGTAAGGACTACATGTTAGGTTTGTTGGCATTAGACACAAGATCAGGTAACAGGTCAAGCCATGGTACATCAGGTCAAGTCAAGTAGTGTATTTAGGTGTCAGGTCATGTCAAGAGTGTACGGTACCATGTCCTATCAGGTAGGAAGTGCAACAGGCCATGTCAGGAAGCACAAAATTTTATGTGGGTGTTCATAATCAACTAGCATAAGTATGGGTATACAAAACAAGCATGGGTACCAATAGCACAATAAAATGAAACATTGTAATGTGATATGCAATCAGGTACAGATTAAGGCATACAGATGCACAGTTATCGATTAGGGTTACATTTATAGTTTCAATATTAATTAGGATGCAATTTATTAAATATGGAGTGTTAATATCACAGTATTATGTAGTAATGTGATCTATGGATGCAATTATATGTATCTTGAATGCGATGGATGCAAACGGGTATCCGAAAAGTTATAAAACTATAAAATGGTAATGTGGGATGTACAACTAAGCAATATTTGATATAAATATTGATATAATAATATTAATATGGATAGAATATTCAAAGAGATTAATAACTATAAAAGTGGCATTGATTAACCATGCACAAGAAAGTTCCGTTCAGAAATTCAGCGTCGTCCTAATTTGTAAAATAGCTTAAAAATAACAAACGTTCTCCAAAAGGGACGTGTCTTATACCAAAATAAAGATAATTCAATAAGGTTTTCATTTTTATAAGTATAAGCATCTCAGGTTGTCCCTACAAAAAGTTATGAACATTCGAAGTTGAAAGTTTGCTGCTGGAATTTCCCTGGACAGCAGTTTAGAGACATAATCATTTGCATTTTACGTTATTTAAACAATTTATTTTGTAAGTAAATATTTCATAGAGTTATAGTATTCTGAGTTAGTTTCGTAACGAACTAAAGAACGTATACTAATCATTTTTTTATGATTTATAATGAATTTTATAAGGTAAGGTGTACGGTAAATTTCAGATTTGTCGTATCCGCTTTTTCAACGACGTTTCATGTGTAAACTATAATATTTTCAAATATATAACATTATAAAATGCAGATTATAAACTAATTAAAGATAATAATAAGAAATATTACGACGATATATATTTTAAATGATATGGATGCAGTATTGTAGGGTTCCTGGGCACTCTAATGGAGTCTCACAAGGCATCAACCATGCCAATTTCTAATTTTACGGTGCCGAGAAACACTAGACTACGGATCGTTAACTAGATATATAGGCGATGCAAGCATGTAAACGAATTTAACTAAAAGGAAAGAAGCTACAATCTTTGTAGATCCGGTCCTCCACCTCCTAAGCTCCGTGATGAAGTCCCCTCGCTGTCCAAATCATATCTTGGACTTTAGCATCGGCTTCATCGAAGAAATGGACGGGCTTGATCGTCGGCTTCGATGCCGAAGATGATCTACGTCGAGGCAACTCAAACTCGATCTCCGCCTTCGCCAAGTCAAGAAACTTGTGAAGACAACACACTCTACTACATGGCAAGTAGTAGAGGATGAAGAAATAGGAAGTGGGTAGACTTTAGATTTGGATTTCTCACACTTTTTCATCAATCACCATTGATGGTCAAGCTTTTTCTACTTTGAAAGAAGAAGAAGAAGATGATGAATAATATGATAAGTATATTTCTAAATAGAAAATAAATGATTTCTTATCATATCATGAACCATGGTCAAGTGTAGAGAGCTAACTAGAGTTTATGTGAATGGTTAGGGTTAAAGAAGAAGACAAAATGGTCACTTGGTCAAAAGCTTCATGAAGCTTCAACAAGCTTCATGAAAGAAAAGAATAAAAGAAAACCATTTTGTTTTTTCTCTTAATGCTTTAATTTCCAAAACTAATAAATAATTAAATGAATGAATAAGTAATCATAACCCTAACCATTCATATAACCATGGTTCAAACTTTACACTTAACCAATTTTGCATGTATCATCAAACATGATACAAACAAGTGCACACAAAAATATATCACATATACAATGTGCACACCAAGTGAGAAAATCCATTTAAAGTGAACCAATACTAGTTAATGCAAAGTGATATATCAAATATATAATTATACATTAAATCATTAAATCAACACTTGATTCAATGATCCGGTCATGTCGCACATAACCTACTAGTATCATTAGTAACATCTTATCGAATCAACACTTGATTCGATAACCCGGCTATATCGCATATAACCGATCAATGTCATAAATCGCGAGAATCGAATACAGTATCACATACTGGTATTATTCTCGGTCCCGCACATATCTCATATGCGCTCCTATTTCGTTTCGATTGAGCCAGGAAACCTCTGTGTAGGACTCTAAAGACTCGTCAATACGCCGGCAGCGGATGATGATCATATCAAACATCCACAAGCCGCAAGCGGTCTGCTAAACGTAACGGCCACCCGGGTATTGAGCGATCAGAAGATCGACGAGCAAGCCCGCTCACACTCCTGTGAATCCAACCAGTAACACTTACCGTACAGTCCGGTCTCGTCATCTGATATGTCGCATATCTTGCCTAGGGGTGGTAAACGTCAGACCCCAGTAGCTTGATAAGTCATGCCGACGTGAGGTCCATAACATTCGTGAAACTACTGATAACTCTTACCAGTATATCACTGCAACCCTGGCCAGGGATTTTCTGTTATGGCCAGTCGAGCATAGCGCAACATCAACTCCCAATACCGGGAGAGACGAATCCCCTCCTATCGCTCATTGCCTCCATATGAATCGGGACTATGCCCAAAAACCACCTGTTTGCACGACTCAGTAGAGCCGTGGTAGGGTGGAAATCAAAGCACAGTGGGAGACACACAAGACTCTATGACGATCTCGGGTCAACAGACTAAGCTGTACCAGTGTCACCAGAGAACTGCCATCTGACGTGAGGTATAATACCATCTGGGAGTTCTCGGCGAGTCCGTTCAGTGTACCCAGTCTCCACTGAGCACCCGTATACCATCTCCGATGTCAAACACCAATGGATATGGGATCATCCATCGCCCATCGCATGGGTCGAGAAGATATACGCTAGTCTACTCTGGAATATCGATGCCCCTTCTCGATATTCCCTCGACTTGGAACATTGAAGGATGTACTCATGGACTATCCAGGCCCCACTAGTATGATCTGCATCACAGTCGTGGAAGTCGAGTACACATCCTAAGGGCTTTATCAACATGTAACAGAGAGACAAAAAGTATACACGTTAAGATAAAGAGCAACCAGATAGCGTACTATCATGTCGAGCAAGAAAGTCCTACCTATATATGTCCCAGCATCCACTACAATATACATCCAATGTACAGTAATGGCCTCTAGGGCATACATATAACTAACAATCTCCCACCTGCACTAGGGCCATCTGTAGCAGTGGTTGCAGTATCACATATTCAACCATCCCCTAAAAGTCTCTCTTTGGGAAAAGGCCTTCGTGAGTAGATCCGCCGTGTTGTCCTCTGAATCTACTCTCCTAACCTCGATCAACCTGGAGATCAACTATCTCCATGATCAGGTGATGCTGCCTCAGAATATGTCTGGGTCACTGATGGGACCAGGGTTCCAGGGCCGAAGCCACACTTTCATTGTCATACAATGGCAGGAACCTAGTTCATCTTATGAACCAATATACACCCAAACTTCCTCTTTGGTAGTATCTTCAATAGCGATGTTACCAGCCTTTATCGTCTAGTTTGCCACGGTATCAAGCTTGGAACTCTTCCAACATACCGTCCCTTTACTGAGGGTAAAGACAGTGCCTGTGACTGACATTCAGTCGTCTTTATCATCCTGGAACTCTTCCAGTGATTCTCCCCAGGATCGATTGATACCATCTCACTACATCTAGTGAGAATCCTAGTATCCAATTACATCTATCTCATAGATGAAAACTCAGGATTTAGGAGGTATCACTTTGATCCTATTTGGAGAATCCTTGTGATAATAGGAGATTGACCGATCGCAGTATAGGAAACTCTTTTCCTATCAAGAGTATATTGTCTACATACAATACGAAGATGGCCACCTTACTCTCTACTACCCTTTTGTATATACAAGGTTCGTCTACCATTTTGATGAAGTCAAACACTTTGACTATCACATCAAAACAGACGTTCCAACTCCGCGATGTCTGCTTCATTATGTAAAGCAACTTGCACACGTTTCCGCTGCTCCCACTGTTTACGAAGCCCTCTGGCTGTGTTCTTATAGACGTTCTCTTCTAAATCATTATTTAGAAAAGTAGTCATGGCACCCAACCACCAGATATCGTAGTCATGGTATGTAGCCGTGGCAAGTAGGATCTGGATGGACTTAAGCATATTCCCTGGAAAAGGTTTCATCATTATCCGTGCCTGGTCGATGACGAAAACCTTTAACAAGTCTAGCTTTGAAATTCTCAACTTTTCTATCTACACCAAGTAATCTTCTCAAGATATACTTGCTCCTGATGGGGATTTAACCCTTCAGATATCGCAACTAAAGTCCATACTTTGTTGGTATACATGGATTCCATCTCAGATTGCTAAGCATCCAGCCATTCTTACAGAGTCCCTACTCTTGATGGCCTGCTCGAAACTAGTTGGGTCATCATCTCATGATGCAATCCTCGCTCCCACTGTCATCGAGAAACCGAAGTATCTCTCAAGCGGGTGAGGAACCCTGCTAGATCGGCGGAGAAGCTGAGGTTCGTCGGGAACTATTGAATCCTTTGGTTCTGTCAAATCATCAGCTGCAGTTTGTATAGCTGGAACATTTCCAGTTCTACATAACTGACCTTGCCTCGAGCTTGTCCGGATTTTGCATTTGACATAGGCCGGACAATCCTAAATCTTAACTTACATAAGAGATAGGCTCTTTCCATACCATATCTCATATGGAATGGTAGGCACTGATTTGATTCGAACCTAATTCAATAGGTATGCAGCTTCTCAAGCGCATAACACCCAAAAGGAAATAGGTAACTCAGTAATACTCATCATAGAGCACACGATATCTAATATTGTGTGATTGCTCCGCCCTGATGCACCGTTGAGCTGTGGTGTATTCAGAGGAGTAATACGGAGAGAGAATCTCATTCTCCTTTAGAATGGTCCAGGAATGCCATGCACAAGTATTCTCCTCCCTGATCTCATCATAGGACATAATACTTATACCCGTATTTTGGTTCTCTACTTCCAACTTATATTCTGTGAATACCTCAAAAGCTTCGGACTTATGTTTCAACAGGAACATACGACTGAATCTTGAGAGATTATCAGAGAATATAATGAAGTATAAAGAACCAGTCCTGGCATGTGTAGACAGGAGACCTTACATACATCAACATGTATCATCCCAAGAGTTCACTAACTCTTTCTCTGTTTTCAGTAAACGAAGCTATGGTCATCTAATCTTTGTGACATGACTGGCAAGTTTCACAAGATGTAAATTCAAACTAACTTAAATATGCATCTAAAATGTAACTTCATCCAGTCGGGTCGCATTGATGTGACCTAGTCTACAATACCTCAAGAAGGATCCGTTCATTTCTGAACTCTTCCTCTTTTGTATGTTCTGTATACTAAAGAACTGTAGTTCGATTTAGAACATCAATGCTTTTAGATAACGTGCCTGAACCGATCAACTTTTGATATAGGAAATGTTCAAAATATTATCCATCAATACAAAATTTTATCATTTCTTTACTAATAAAGAGACTGATATGATTTTGTATATCAGGTTCGGTATCTAATAGCATTTGTTCAGAATCAACGTATTGGTAATACAGGGTGACAGTGACCAACAGACTTGGCTGCAACACTTGCCCCGTTTTCTGTCTCATGAAACTTATCACCCGTTCTCAGTTTTTCTACCCTTTTGTAGCCCTATGTAACAGATTACATATCTGGGATCCTGATCCGGTATCAAATACTCAGGATTCAGAGGATACTGAGAAACAGTTCTTTATAATGAACACACCCGAAGGAGATGCATCATATGCACTTTCTTCGTTTGGGCGGCACAGGAATTCTGGTATTCCCCTATTTCCTGCTCTGTCTTATAACAATTATAAGTTGGAGCGGGACCAACTTTCCCCAGCTCAGTATAACAAGGGGGTTCGGTCAATTCATCCATATTATTATCTTGATTAAGGCATGATATGGTCGCTACCTGGAGAGAGAGAGAAGAAAACACTCTGCGTGCGCTCTTGCAAGATTAGATTGGTTATTTATTTTATCTAATCAGGATGGCTCCCACTGTTTTTATCAAATCTTCCTTCAAACCTTAAAAGGAAAGACTAGCCGGGGTTAATTACACTCTACAAGTTTGCCAATCTTTCAGCCAGGCCAGTGTCGGTACTTTGAAGGAGGTTCCCCGTGCTTTCGCATGGACCTAATTACTGTAAACCTCGTTTTCCCAGAGGCGTAACCCCGTTGACACCTTTCTAGACACCTACTTGATCGGCTAATTGCAAAGTGCAAAACTCTCCCAGGAGTAACAATTATTCGCAGTGGGTATCGGGATCCAACTATCATATAGAAGGTATGCAATCTCATTGCAAATTTCAACACTTGAAACTCCCGATAATGGTTTTTACCCCTAGCACCTATGACTTTAACTATGGTCAACAAATCATAAGTACTAGTCAAGTTCTACCCGTCATTTCGTGATTAATTAGACCCACCCATATGACCCTTAACTAAGGTCAACAAAGTCACGCGACTGTCCTAACTAATCGCATCATATGCGGTGTAGGAAGACATCACTTAGCTACCGTACACTGTGCCTTGACTATGGTCAACAAACACAGCACGAATACTAAGTACTCTACTTCCTAAAATGACGGAGGGTTGCGAATGGTTTTTATGAAAACCTTTAACGCTTTGAACTTGATCTCGTTGCGGAATCAAATGGTTTTTAAATGGAATGTTTTTGAGGCTTTTCTAGTTTTGCTAAAGGGGTCACTCCCGGTGAAGGGATAGTCGGCCCTTTCCTCGTCGAATGAGGTGCGGGATATATCATATATATCACTGTGCAAAGCAGAAACTATAGAAGCGATCAAAAGACAAACCGAGAGTTGTAGCATCTGCCAGTTATTGCTAAAGGAGTCACTCCCGGTGAAGGGATCTCGGTTCTTTCCCTATCGAATAAGGTGCAGGATGTTCTACAAGGAACACCGCGATGCAAAGCAAGAACTGTAGCTACCTGTTTTCATTTTGAAATTCGATTCCACAACATCAATTAGGTTTATTTTCTTTCATTAATCACATTAATGAATATCCCATCATTAAAGTCCACCTAACCATCACAGATAAATATAACGTACGCTTATGCCATCCGCATTCGCCTCGATGTCCCCTCGTGCACCGTTAGGTTAGGTAACTAACGGCAGAGCGGGGCAGGGCTAGCACGGGTGTAAAACATAAGTAACGTCTATATAATATATCATATATACTATATATTATATCTATCACAGAACATCACATGATCACATCACAGATAAATCACGGCAGAAGAAACATATGAAATATTGGATATACTAGGACGTCCGTGTTTTCAATACGAGCCAGTATAAAACACGGAATCCACGGTCGTGATGAATAGCCAATCCCACACCCCAAGACCCCTACGAAAGCGGCAAGCAACCCTACCAATTCTAGGGTTAGGAGACCCGGAATCGACTCCTCGAGATGGTCTCCCTCTGGACCCCAGAACCCGGTTACTTGTGCTCCCCTCCTTGGGTCTATCCTAATGCGGAAAAGTAAATAATATACAATGGGTGACATCTTCCGCAACCTGGAAGTGCCCCAATAAAACAATATTACATACAAGTATTTTACATGAATGAAAATGGAAAAACACGCATCTCACATAAAAAACCCCGGCTATTCAAACACGACGATCCAATATAACATATCCAGCAACACATAACATCACATGTCATCAACGTAAGTAAATATGCGCATCCCAATTGTCGTTGACATATAGCAACGAAACCGGCGACATTTCATATTACACTTACGGTCACAGAAAAAAAGTGTAAAACTACAACAGTTGGAATCCGCAACCACCTCAGACATCGCATGCCTGACCAAATGAATTCTTTAGACATCGCATGCCTAACAATTATAAACCCCGCATTTTAGTCTCATTATCGAAAACACTTTTCAATATCAAGTCGGGCAATTCAACAAGATTCCCGAAAAACTGATCGAATGCTCGTCGCAAACTTTAGTAGGCGGCCGCACCCCCGACGCCGTCGACGAAGTGCACCAATGCGGAACACCGCTACCGCGAGCACCCAAACGGATGCTTTCGGCGACGGGTTTCTCCTACAGTCACTTGGTCGGAGCTATGGGGTGAGGCTGTCTATTAAGTTTACCCGGCGAGTATCCGTGTATGCTACGTGATTGCGACGGACTTTTGATCACATCAAAACTCCGTGGCAACCGATCAAGTGAGACTAAACTGCTATGTTTATAACATTCATTCCGTTATCTCATAACTACTTGTGAATTCCAATTATTGTATCACATTCCGGATAAATAGAAAACGCTAAACTTTTCGATCGAACAATCGAACACCCAAGTTTTCCCGATACAGCTCAACACATGAAATAAGTCTAAAAACATTCAGTTCGTGCCTCAGTACCAACGGTCCAGCCGTAGAAGGGTCAAGCCAACGCCTCACATGTGGCACGCCGTACTGCCCCAAACCCGAAGGTTCAAAGGGCAGTTCAAGACGGTCACATAATCGAGTTAAGGTTTGTTGTCTTCTAGAGGGTCCATCGAGTTACTTGCACTACTTAGAACGTCCTTAAACCACGGAAAAATCCAACACTTGGAAATTTCCCGACAGGGGAAAAGGTGGGTATTTATAACTGGTCGAACTTTTTAATATATTCTAAAATTACCCGGAAAAACACACAGACAAAATTAGACAATCCGATCGATACACCGAGTCCCCAATACAACCCAGAAAATTCAACTCTTGAAAAAATATTAAAAATTCCCAGCAAAACCAGCACTTCAAATTAGGAATTACTGTGCAAAATTTATTGCAAGAAGAGACAAAAGGGCCGCGGAACCGCCGCATTAGCCTGCTAATGCCGCGGTTCCGCCGCGCTTTGATGGATTCAGGGGCCCCGTTTTATACAGTAATTCTTAGAATCTTCTACTGAGTTTTCTGCATATTTTTAATTCTCAAAAATCCACGATTTTCAAAAATGTACAGAGAGCAATATTAGGGTTACGGTTTCGGTTCGATTGGATTTCTAATTCCGTCTACGCATCGCCTAAGGCTCTAGCTAGGCTCTGATACCACTGTAGGGTTCCTTGGCACTCTAATGGAGTCTCACAAGGCATCAACCATGCCAATTTCTAATTTTACGGTGCCGAGAAACCCTAGACTACGGATCGTTAACTAGATATATAGGCGATGCAAGCATGTAAACGAATTTAACTAAAAGGAAAGAAGCTACAACCTTTGTAGATCCGGTCCTCCACCTACTAGGCTCCGTGATGAAGTCCCCTCGCTGTCCAAATCATATCTTGGACTCTAGCATCGGCTTCATCGAAGAAATGGGCGGGCTTGATCGTCGGTTTCGATGCCGAAGATGATCTACGTTGAGGCAACTCAAACTCGATCTCCGCCTTCGCCAAGTCAAGAAACTTGTGAAGACAACACACTCTACTACATGGCAAGTAGTAGAGGATGAAGAATAGGAAGTGGGTAGACTTTAGATTTGGATTTCTCACACTTTTTCATCAATCACCATTGATGGTCAAGCTTTTTCTACTTTGAAAGAAGAAGAAGAAGATGATGAATAATATGATAAGTATATTTCTAAATAGAAAATAAATGATTTCTTATCATATCATGAACCATGGTCAAGTGTAGAGAGCTAACAAGAGTTTATGTGAATGGTTAGGGTTAAAGAAGAAGACAAAATGGTCACTTGGTCAAAAGCTTCATGAAGCTTCAACAAGCTTCATGAAAGAAAAGAATAAAAGAAAACCATTTTGTTTTTTCTCTTAATGCTTTAATTTCCAAAACTAATAAATAATTAAATGAATGAATAAGTAATCATAACCCTAACCATTCATATAACCATGGTTCAAACTTTACACTTAACCATGTTTGCATGTATCATCAAACATGATACAAACAAGTGCACACAAAAATATATCACATATACAATGTGCACACCAAGTGAGAAAATCCATTTAAAGTGAACCAATACTAGTTAATGCAAAGTAATATATCAAATATATAGTTATACATTAAATCATTAAATCAACACTTGATTCAATGATCCGGTCATGTCGCACATAACCGACTAGTATCATTAGTAACATCTTATCGAATCAACACTTGATTCGATAACCCGGCTATATCGCATATAACCGATCAATGTCACAAATTGCGAGAATCGAATACAGTATCACATACTGGTATTATTCTCGGTCCCGCACATATCTCATATGCGCTCCTATTTCGTTTCGATTGAGCCAGGAAACCTCTGTGTAGGACTCTAAAGACTCGTAAATACGCCGGCAGCGGATGATGATCATATCAAACATCCACAAGCCGCAAGCGGTCTGCTATACGTAACGGCTATCCGGGTATTGAGCGATCAGAAGATCGACGAGCAAGCCCGCTCACACTCCTGTGAATCCAACCAGTAACACTTACCGTACAGTCCGGTCTCGTCGTCTGATATGTCGCATATCTTGCTTAGGGGTGGTAAACGTCAGACCCCAGTAGCTTGATAAGTCATGCCGACGTGAGGTCCATAACATTCGTGAAACTACTGATAACTCTTACCAGTATATCACTGCAACCCTGGCCAGGGATTTTCTGTTATGGCCAGTCGAGCATAGCGCAACATCAACTCCCAATACCGGGAGAGACGAATCCCCTCCTATCGCTCATTGCCTCCATGTGAATCGGGACTGTGCCCAAAAACCACCTGTTTGCACGACTCAGTAGAGCCGTGGTAGGGTGGAAATCAAAGCACAGTGGGAGACACACAAGACTCTATGACGATCTCGGGTCAACAGACTAAGCTGTACCAGTGTCACCAGAGAACTGCCATCTGACGTGAGGTATAATACCATCTGGGAGTTCTCGGCGAGTCCGTTCAGTGTACCCAGTCTCCACTGAGCACCCGTATACCATCTCTGATGTCAAACACCAATGGATATGGGATCATCCATCGCCCATCGCATGGGTCGAGAAGATATACGCTAGTCTACTCTGGAATATCGATGCCCCGTCTCAATATTCCCTCGACTAGGAACATTGAACGATGTACTCATGGACTATCCAGGCCCTACTAGTATGATCTGCATCACAGTCGTGGAAGTCGAGTACACATCCTAAGGGCTTTATCAACATGTAACAGAGAGACAGAAAGTATACACGTTAAGATAAAGAGCAACCAGATAGCGTACTATCATGTCGAGCAAGAAAGTCCTACCTATATATATCCCAGCATCCACTACAATATACATCCAATGTACAGTAATGGCCTCTAGGGCATACATATAACTAACAAGTATAATGTAATCTAGTATGTCGCAAGATATGTTTGTTGCGCCACGGCAGCGCCCCGGCCTCGTACTCAAGGCCAAAATGCGGAATCAAAAATTTTCCTTACTCGGAAACCGGCGCTACCGCGGACAATGAAAACCCGGATCGTTTACCATTAACCTAATGCTAGCATTCAAGAGATAGGGTGAGAAGTATACCGAGTGATCCGAGTCCTCCGGTCTTCTCTTCATCGTCCCGATCTCCCGCGGAAAGTCTTGTCTCCATATCGTCGCCTCCTCGCCGGAAAGGGCACCACATCGCCTGCGTCTTTTACGGGCTCCCGCCTCAATACCGAGGCAACTCGAGCATGAAGCCGGCAACTCGACATGCTCAAGATATGCTGTAGAATGTAGTGTAGAAGATGCTTGTCTCATTTGGGGTTTGTTGCCATGGTGATGGAGGAATCAAGAATAGAAAAATGGTGCTTGCATTTTTCTAGCAAGAAAATGAGATCATGAATGAAACTCTCAAGATGAAGCTCTCTTCTTCTTCTTCTCTCTTTCTTTTTCCTCTCATGAAAAACTTATCATCTAAATGAGAATGGTGGAGGAGGACAAAAGAAGAGAAGGAAGGTGATGGTAGGAAGGGGTGACCACAAGCAAACATAATCATAACAAAACCCATACCCAAATCAAATCCATTCACTTCACAATAAATGCAAAGAATGGTGCAAAAGAAAAGATGCTCTCATAATAAATCCTTATGCAATAAACCCCTTCACAAAATGTTATTTGCAAACTTGCAAATAACCCCCTCCATCGGAAAAGTCCGGCCGGGAAAGAACAAAGGAAAACCGGCCGGAACGGAATGCAAACTGGCAACTCCAGAAAACTGGTCCCGTAATAAAATACAGGAAAACCCCGACACTGTGCATACACACCCGCATCTGTATTCCGACCGGATATAAATGCAAAGAGACAAAATCTACACTGTACTAAACTAGGACCGGCTTAAGCCAAAGCCGGCTAGTAAAATCCGTTCGATCCTGATTCGTGCAATACCACACGTATCAGATCAAACCCTGCCATATAACTATACGGCCACTAGTACAAAACTGTCCGATCCTGATCCGTACAATACCCCACGTATCTGATCGGACCCTGCCATATCTCCATACGGCCTCTACAGCATTTCGCCCGAAAGCTTGAGTAACTGAAAGTGTGGTGGACTCTAAAGACTCGTCAATACTATGGCTGTGGATTTAACCACTAGCACGTCAGAGGTATAAGCCAATACGTGACGGGCCACCAGCTATTGACCAAAAGGGACGTCGATGAGCGAACTCATCCTGACACCCTACTGAGCCTGTCAGTGACAATATCCGTACAGTCCGGTCCGTTCGTCTATGAGCATCGCATGTCGGGCCTAGCGGGTTGGTAAAAGTTAGACCCCCAAAGGCGGTACAAGTCGTGTCGGAGTGAAGCCCAGAACACCCTGAGATACTACTGGAATACCTACCAGTAAATCTCCTGCCTCGGCCGAGGGCTTTGTGTAATGGCTCTCCTAGACACAGCGCGACCTCACCCCCAATACTGGGAGAGACGAACCCCTGCAGATCCGCTCACTGCCTCCATGTGGCTCGGGACTGTACCCAACTAAAACCTGTTTGCACGACTCCTTTGAGCCGTGGTAGGGTAGTAATCAAAGCACAGTGGGAACTCACACGAGACAAATGACGATCTCTGGTCGATGAACTAACCTGTACACATGTCACCTGGGAACTGCCATCTGACGTCAGGTATAAGACCAACTAGCATGTTCCCGGCGAGTCCTGTCCGGTGTGCTCATAACCCAATGAGCACCTGTATACATCTTAGGTGAACCAACTGACACCAGTGGCTTGTGAGACCGGCCACCGCCCCTCGTCGGGGTCTCGACTGTATACACTAGTCTACTAATGGAGTATCGATGCCCAGTCTCGAAACTCCCATGACTAGGGACCTTTTAAGGATGTGCTTATAGACCCCAGCTCCCACGTATATGATCGCCATCATACTGCTGGTCGTCAAGCAAGAATCCTAGGGGCTCTATCAACGTGTAATAGCGACATGTCAGGTCACCTAAAGCAGTACACGATGATAAAGATAAACCAGATAGCATACTATCATCTCGAGTAAGACTGTCCTACCGGGATAGGTCCTCCCTCAATCATTGCAATTACGTGCCTGTGATCCAATAATTGACTTTGAGGGCACTATCTCCAACAATCTCCCACTTGCACTCAAGGCTAATTATTGCGATGTCGCATACTCACAGCCCGTGTGATACCGAACACCCAACTCCTCTACTAGTCAGTCTCACAAAGCTCGTTTGCGAAACTATTGCGTTCGAGGAATAGCCTCAGTGAGTGGATTCGCTGTGATGTTTCTTTCTATGTCTCTTTATATCTCAAGTTCGCGGAGAAAGCCATCTCCCGAAATGAGCAATACCTGTCTTAGAATGTCTGGATGTCTGATGGGACCTAGCTCATAAATGAACTCCAAATCTAAACTTCTTAGACTGTATCGTCAACTGAACTTAATCAGTATCCTGCGCCATGCCGCCCTCAGTATTGCCTTGGACCACCTGTCCAAAATACTGCCCCTCGTCAGAAGGGAAAAATATAACTCTGACAACCTCCTTGTCGTCCATGTCACCTTGGAAGCCTGGAATAATAACTGTCTCCCAAATGAGGCTGTCGTTATCATATCCCTAGAACATCCACTTATGTTCTAAAACTGCTTCCGACTGTTTCTCCAGGATTGGATCAATGTCAACTTATTGCATCTAGTGCAAGAAACAACATCTGGTGTGGTACTTGACATCCCATGATTGACTCAATTGCCTAAGCAAGTGATCTGCCAATCATGAGTATCCCTCTCCCCTTTAGTCTATAAGACACCTTTAGAGATGGTGACTCCATTACCTGCAGGTGTACTACCGTGCCAGGAGTCGTCCATTCTAAATACTCTTAGAATGCTGTCAAAGTACCCTGATTGGGAAACCACCCAAATCTAGATCTAAAACCATAGATCTAGTAACCAGTATGTCTGATATAATGTCCAAGTCCCATGTGGAGAAAACACTGTGTGACGACCAAAGTATAACCGATCGTAGTATAGGAATATCACTTCCTACTACCTTCTTAACAGATCCATCCCCTATTCTGATGATGTCAAACCCATGACTGTCACATCAGAAACATATGATCTAACTCCGCTATATCTGCTTTAGTCTATAAATAGACATAAGCATGAAGTCCACCAATGCTTCCGCTGCTCCCACTGACTACGACAACCCTCTGCCAGAGTCATATAGACGTGCACTTCTAAAGCTAGTTTAGAACGACGCTATACTCATCCTCCTGCCGGGTCTCGCAGCCTGGAACAATAACAATGGCAAGTGTGGGTAAACAAGAACTTCCCTGTCACCGTCCTTGAGGCTACCGGAGTACCTCTCGGGTGCCTGAAGTTACCCACCTTATCTGCGGAGTGGCCAATGGAATGTCAAATCAGATTGAATCTTTAGGTTCCTTATCAAATCTTCAGTAATCGTTTGCGGTTCTGGAATCACTTCCAGTTCTACCATACTCCCACTGCTGTTTTTGAAAAAATCTATTTTTAATAAAACTGTGGCGAGTCTAGAACAATATTTCTATTGATATGCCAGATGGTAGAAAGTCAACCCTCGTCATAGCCTGGGTCAACCCACAAACAGCCATTACAGAAACGTGCCTTGAGTTATCCGGAGTCTGGTTTTAAGCATAAGCCGGACAACTCCCCGTACCTTAACATGGTTAAGATATGAACTGTTCTATATCCAATATAGAACCAGAGGCACTGATTTAATTGAACCAGATTCAAATCATGCAGCTGTCTCCAGTGTATGTCAACTAAATGGAAGGAGGCCAATCAGCGTTACTCAACTTAGGAATGCTTCCAATTATGAGTAACCTGAAAGAGAAGCAATTTCTCTTTATCATTACTATCAACTGAGTACCATACACAAGTATCTACATCTTCGATCACTTTGAAGAATCCCGATACTTGCTACACCTGGTTCTCTACTCTTTTCAAATACCTATAACTCCTCAAAACTTAGACCCTGTGTTTCCACGAAACACATGTCTAAGAACTAGAGAAGTTAAAAGTAAACAGAATATAGTATGAGGACCAACCCCTCTGTCCCAATGGACACTGGACAACATACAAGAGTATAAGTCCGCTGAGTCTAACAACTCTTTCACTGTGCGTCGTAGGTTGAAAACTGTACTTATGGTTAAGAAGAATTACACCGCTGTTTGATGCTCCTTACCTAACCATCCACTGATATAGGTAAATGTCATCGACATAATATCAAAAGGTATATCTCACTCTATGAAAATAGACGCACAGATATATCAATTTGAAATTGGTGCACAACAGCGGATATTCAAAACCAAATATTTGCCGACCGGCAAACAGCCCAGATGATCTCCTCAAATATCACCGATTACAACGAATCCCGATATAATGAGGATGATCACCCAATTCCTAATAACTTACTCCCACTCATCATCTGTAAAACCATACAGATGTGAGAATCTTACCTGGTAAATACATACCCTGGAGTAAGCGTCTAATCGGGAAATCAGTTTTCCATTAACAGTACACAGTGAAACTGAAACATTGAAATGTTTCGGTGGGGGTATCCTGGTATTCCTAGTAATGCCTCTTCCATTATCCAGATTCACAACTGTAACCGTATAATTCTTTGCCACCTCTCCAAATCCCTTTATATGTCTTTAGTCATTACCTTCTGTACACCCCTTTAAGCCAAATGGTTTTCTTCCTTCCCTACCGTTCGGCACCAGCCTATGGTTTGGAAGAAGACTATCCAAAAAGCATAAAGGGTGTACTGTCCTAATCCTAGGAGCACTCGCAACGCGAGAGAAGGTGAAGATAAAAGACACCTGAATGTACTTTATTCCTATTTCTCCTGAACCAGAATCCATCCCCGAACTGGAACTAGTTCCTTTCGAGTTCGTATATAATAATACGATGGAGTATCCAATAAACTGTGGATCTTCGTAGTGATACGGAGTGTCCTGGAGAAATACAAAGGTGATTTAGGATTGGCGAAGAAATACTTGGTTTGGTCGTGAATAGCAGTCGCAATTTACTTTGCCCTCTTACTAATCCCTTGCTTTGTCTTAATCTTAATACCTTCTGCACACCATCGTTATGCTAATTGGTTTTCTTCATTCCCCGCCGTTCGGCACCAGCCTAAGGTTTGGAAGAAGACTATCCAATTTGCATAATAGGTGTACTATCTCCTAAACCAAGGAGTACTCACAATGAGAGAAGGTGAAAAGAAAAGACAACTGAATAATCGTATTCGTTTTCTCCAGAACCAGAAACCATCCTCGAAGTCCTTCGAGTTCGTATATAACCATACGATGGTTTTGTCCAATGGAAGTGGACGTTCGTAGTAATACGGGGTGTCCTGGAGAAAAGGGTAAAAGTAGGAGTGGCAATGAGGTTAGCGACTCTGACAATCCAAAAGCCTGTGTTAAGAAGGTTCGGTCAACTTGGTCACTGAGTCATAGTCCAGGGTCGGGTCAATGGTCGCTGCCAGAGAGAGAGAGAAAAGAAACACTCAGCGTGCACTCTAACCTAGATCAGAATGGTTACCAATTTATCTAATCAGGAAACCTCCCACTGTACCTCAAATTCTCCTCCAAACCTGAAAGAAGAATTAGTCGGGATCACCCGAGGAGTAAACCAACTCATCAGTGGGAATCGGGATCCAACTATCATCGCATGATAACGTGACGGAATCCACTCACGTCACCACACTCCAGAAGGTATGCGCATACCTGGCAAGTTTCAGTTCTTTTGAAACTCCCGATGTGATTTTTACCCCTAGGACCCAAGTGACCTTGACGAATAATCAACAAATCAAAAGGTCCTAGTCAAGTTCAGCCCGTCATTATCTTGATTGCGTTAAACCCACCCGCACGACCCTTGACGAATAATCAACAAAGTCGTACGACTGTCCTAACCAATCCACATATCCATACGACAGAAAGCATTACAGAGCTACCGCACACTACGCCTCGGCGAATAGCAACGACAAACGTAGCGCGAATACTAAGCAATACTAATCTGAAATGACGGAGGGCTACGACTGGTTTTTGGCGAAAAACCTTTAACGTAATGAACTTGATATCGTTGAAGGAACTGGATAACTTTTATAAAAATATAGTGACGACAACCTTTACTAAAGAGGTCACTTCCGGTGAAGGGATCTCGGCTCTTTCCCCGTAGAATGAGGTGCAGGATATTCTAACTGAATACCACGATGCAAAGCAAAAGTAATCGGCTATAGTGAAGTTAATGCCCTGACGCAAACTTCTGTCCAAGGGGTCACTCCCGATGAAGGGATCTCGGCCCTTGCCTCGTCGACTGAGGAGCAGGATATTCCAAATGAATACCACGATGCAAAACAAAAGTGAACGTCTTTGCAATAACAGCTTTTTGAAAAGTGTTCCAACAACATCAGAATAGGTTTGTTTATCTTGCATTGATCCGAATCAACGCAGTCCCATCAATTGATCACACCACAAAGAACGAAAATATACTGACGTACGTATATGACATCCGCATTCGCCACTGGGTCCCGTCATCACCCGTTAGGTTAGCTAACTAACGGTAGAGCGGGGACTGGACTAGCGCGGATGAAAAACATATACAACATCTACTAATATATATACCAATATATAGTATTTCGCTCAAGGCGTGAATAAAATGCAACATCACAGAAATGTACAGCATCACAGAACAATACAGATATCTGGAAGCCTCGGGTTTCACAGAGCCGCTGCTGAAACCCGACGTTCCCCTGGTCGTGTGGATAGCCTGTGCAATGAAAACCTAGACCCCTACGGGCGCGGCAAGTCACCTGCCAAAACCTGAAGCGAGGCAGCCCCCTTCAGCAACGTGAATGGACCACCCAGCACTTCACGGAATCCAGTAACTCGGGCACCCCTCCTGGGTCAACCTGTACCCCCTACGAGTGCGGCGAATAGCCCGCCAATTCCAGACTGAAGCCCCCTCCGTCCCAATGCCATGAGATGCGGGCTTGTTGCCCTCCAGAACCCGGCTATCCGTGCACCCCACCGCGGGGTAACCCTAGTACAGAAAGTAAAAAAAATACATACACCGGGTACATCGACCGCAACCAGGTCGTGCCCCAAAAGAATAATACAAACAGGCAGTGATGGCAGTCCACATGTCGGACGCTCGCCCCGCAATATCAAATGTACATAATACAACAAAACTGTACTAGCATTGCATCCAGGCTATCCCCCACGACCGATCCGCAACAACACAGCATAAACATAGAACATCAACGTGAAAGTCACGTTCGCAAATCCGTCTAACTGGGCTATAGCAGTTAGACGGGATTTACCGATCAAGTGACATTCACGGTCGCAGATATAATGTAAATACTGTGAAATAATGTGTTTAAAAATATCCAATCGATCAAAAATTAACAAGTGGGCCCCCAAGCAATACTGTAGCACTCACAGAAATTCTGGGCCCAAGTTCAATATTCCAAAACCCCTATTTTAAGCCCACAAGCCCACTATAGAAATATGACATCATGATTCACTATTACAGCGGCGGATCCGCGGCCAGAGAAGGGTTAAGGGCCGCGGATCCGCGCTCCTACTGTAGGTTCATGTTGTCGTATTTTCTCAGTATTCTTAGAACCCCCTGTACATCATTCTGAGACAACCTGAAAAATTTTTGGAGACCAAAAAATTTCAACAGAAACTGATGCTAACAAAAACGCGGATTTTGGAATTTTGGTCGATCGGATAAGTAAAACGCATTAGAACAAGCTAGAAAAGGTTAATGGCGTGGCTCTGATACCATGTTGCGCCACGGCAGCGCCCCGGCCTCGTACTCGAGGCCAAAATGCGGAATCAAAAATTTTCCTTACTCGGAAACCGGCGCTACCGCGTGTAGGGTGTTTTTCGTCACCCCATTGAGATGGGAAAACGCGCATGCTTGTCAGGCGTACTACAGATTCCCCCTGCCCAGGGTAGGCCGGGGTTTAATGATTGTGGGGATCCGAATCTCCGGCAGCCGCGGACTAAGCTGCCGTTAATTACCCCTCGCTTTTGGGGCGAGGGAACCTCCGATTAACGGGTTAAACTGGTTATGCGAACTCAATGTGCAGTGTACGTGTGTTGTGTTTTGAAAGGGGGGGTTTGGATATATCGGGAGCCACGCAGAGTTTTTACGGGGGTCCTGCTACCCGGATAGCGGGCTGGGGGTCAAGGGGGCTAGCAGCCCCCTTGCGGGGTTCGGGGCAGCGCCCCGGCCCGAAAATTTTTTTGAGGGGGAGAATGTTGCGGAGTATGTGTGTGTATAAATTTGTATACATATGTATATATGTATGTATGTACACAAAAAGAGAGGGAAAAGACATCCAAGGGATGCGCGGGTGCGCAAGCGCGCGCGCCACGTGTCGGCACGCGGGCGCCTTGCGCACTTGCGCGGGTGCGCAAGCGCGCGCGCCACGTGTCGGCACGCGGGCGACTTGCGCCCTTGCGCAAGCGCGCAGGTGAGGCACAACAGGCTTTGAGCCTAAAAAAAATTTCTCAGAAGAGAAATCAGAGAGGAGTTGGACTCCTGAATGTGTTTTTTTTTTCTTCTTTTTTTTGGGGGGTTTAGTGAAAGATGTTCTTCTTCTTCCTCCTGTTGCTTGCTGGATCTTGAAGATCAAGAGATGTGAAATCTCAAAATCTCTCCTTTTTAAGATCTGATGACAGATCCAAGTTCCCCTATGTGGGTTTTGTGGTGAAAAACTAATTTGTTTGAAAAGGGAAGAGTAAAACTCTTGATTTTATTTAAAAGAAAGAAGAAGGTTTTGGAACCTTGGAGAAGGAAGAAAGAGCTCAGCTCTGAAGCTTTTTTTTTTTGGAGAGAGAAAAAAGTTATGAGATATTTTCATTATCTTTTGCCTTTATAGGCTATACATTTTACACATAGCCCCTTGGGCTTCACAAAATGGCATTTTGCCTATCCCATGGCTCATGTGCCATTTCTTTTTGCACATAAGCCATGGGCTTTACAAAAATTTGGCTTTATGCCTATTTTTCTTACATTTATCCGAAAATAAAATAAAAGAAAATGCAACAAAATTATTTATTACAAAAATTTTATCTTGGCGTGGGGGAGGCCGGCCGCTTCATGTTCGGGCTCGACCCGGGCATGGGCCCTACTGGGTCTGGGCTTGGGCCCACTTGGCTTGGGGTTGACTTGGATTTTGACTTGGTCAACCGGGGTGTAAATTTTTACCCCAACAAATTGCCCCCCATCAATAAATGCACACCACATATGTGGGTCGTGTGCATGAAATTGAGGGATCTTCTTTCACGTGGAGGCGGCTTGACTTGGTTCCCACCTTTTGGGAAGCTGGCACTGCCCTTTTTACGACATGGACGGTCGTTGCTGCCCTTTTAGCGACGTGGACGGTCGATGCTGCCATTTTTGCGACTTGGACGGTCGGTGCTGCCCTTTTAGCGACATGGACGGTCGGTTCTGCCCTTTTTGCGACTTGGACGGTCGGTGCTGCCATTTTAGCGACTTGGACGGTCGGTGCTGCCCTTTTAGCGACTTGGACGGTCGGTTCTGCCCTTTTTGCGACGTGGACGGTCGATGCTGCCCTTTTAGCGACTTGGACGGTCGGTGCTGCCCTTTTAGCGACTTGGACGGTCGGTTCTGCCCTTTTTGCGACGTGGACGGTCGATGCTGCCCTTTTAGCGACTTGGACGGTCGGTGCTGCCCTTTTAGCGACTTGGACGGTCGGTTCTGCCCTTTTTGCGACGTGGACGGTCGATGCTGCCCTTTTAGCGACTTGGACGGTCGGTGCTGCCCTTTTAGCGACTTGGACGGTCGGTTCTGCCCTTTTTGCGACGTGGACGGTCGATGCTGCCCTTTTAGCGACTTGGACGGTCGGTTCTTGATTTGACATGCTCTGCTTCTTGTAGTGTCAGGGGTAGACTTGACTTGCTCCTCTTCTTGCGGTGTCGAGATTGGATTCTGACTTGCTCCGCTTTTTGCGGTGTCGGAGTGAAAGTTGACTTGTTGATTTTGATTTAGGTTTGACATCAGCATCGCTATACTGGAATATGGTACCAGGAGCGAATCATCATCTGTCATTGAGAGGATTTTGGGATTTTGGTTTTTGTTTGGCATCTGCATTGCTGCACTGGTATAATGCCAGGAGCAACTCATCATTTGCCCTGGGAGTTTTTTTTTTTTTTTTTTTTTTTTTGAATGTGGTCTCACCGGTAGGACTTGGGAGAGGTTGGGATTGTTTTACGCCCGTGGATTGTATACGGTTTTGCAGGATGTATGATCCAGACCGTAGGGCCGGAAAAATTTCAGGGCTTTGTTGGCATCTGCATCGCTGGACTGGAATGTGGTACCAGGAGCGACTCATCATTCGCCGTTGGGGTATGGGATTTGGAATTTGGATCTTGTTTGGCATCAGCATTGCTGCACTGGAATAATACCAGGAGCAACTCATCATTTGCCTTGGGAGGACTTAGGATTTGGGTTTTTGGTTGGCATCAGCACCGCTAACACTGAAGCGAAACGCCAGGAGCGACTCATCATTTGCCGTTGCCCGTTGGGGAACGATGGCTTAGGAGACAGGCTTGGATCCCTATCACCTAAGGCTTTTCAATTTTATGGGCCGTGAGGGTCCCATAAAGCATTTTCTCCCTACGAGTCGTAAGGATCCCGCAGGTGTATTTTCTCCTTAGGAATCGTGAGGATTCCTAAGTGTGTTGCTCCATTATGAGTCGTAAGGATCTCACGCAGGGGTTTTCTCCTCACAAGGTCGAGAGGACTTTGCGAGTGTATTTCATCTCTTTTCACGAGTTTGCGCCCTTTTCGGGTTTTCACAGACTCGCCGGTAGTCCTGCTGTTTTTACTCACGGAGCCCTTTCGGGTTTTCATCCGTGCCCGTTTTGCTTGTGGACATACCGTTTATTTCTTCTTCTTCTTTTTTCTTTTCTTTTTCTTTTTTTTTTTTTTGGCCGCTGGTGGGACTTTAAAGTAGTCTCACCGGCAGGATTTGGGAGAAATAGGGGTCATTTACGCCCGTGGATTGTATACGGTTTTGCAGGATGTCTGATCCAGACCGTAGGGCTGATGTGCTCAATTCGCCTGCGACTTGGAGCATTCATGTGTAGTATTTCTTGAGATATCGGCCATTGATGGGTGGCATGGGCCTTTCTCCCTCGGCACTTATTAGTTGGTAGGATCCTCCGTCGAACACTTTCTCGATGACGTATGGTCCTTCCCAGTTCGGCTCGAATTTTCCCTTGGCATGTCGATTGGGGATGATCGGTCTTTTGAGGACCAGCACCAATTCACCTTTCTTGAAAGCGCGGAGACGGGTTATCTTGTCATAGGCCCGTGACATTTGGGCTCGGTATAGCTCCAGATTTTGCTGCACCGCGAGCCTCTTTTCTTCGAGGGCATCGAGTTCTTCAAGTCGAAGGAGCACGTTTTCCTCCTCCGTCAACTCGTGCTGAACGGCCATTCTTAAGCTTGGAACTTCGACTTCGAGGGGGAGGACCGCCTCCACTCCGAAGAGCAATGAGTATGGAGTGGACTGAGTTGGAGTACGGTGCGTGGTACGATATGCCCACAACGCCTCGTGAAGTTTGAGATTCCAGTCTCTTTTGTTGGCTGAAGCATTCTTCCTCAGGAGCTTGCATAGAGTCTTATTGAAGGCTTCGGCAAGCCCATTGGCTCTTGGATTATAGATGGAGGAATATCTCCAGTCTATCTTGTGCTGAGTAGCGAACCTTGAGACATTGAAGCTCTTGAAAGAAGGCCCGTTATCAGAAATGATTCTTCTTGGTGTACCGAAGCGGTATAGAATATTATGCTGGAAGAATGTCAGAATATCCTTTGTCTTAACTTCTTTTAGCGGGACAGCTTCAGCCCATCTGGAGAAGTAGTCTGTCGCGGCCAGTATGAACCGGTGACCTTTAGATGACGGAGGATCAATCGGGCCAACAATGTCGGTGCCCCAAACTTCGAAGGGCCACGACGCCACTGTAGGATGCAATGGATTGGGATGTTTGTGAATAAAATCACCGTGAATTTGGCAGATATAACATTTCTTTGCATGCTCTCCGCAATCCCGTATCATGGTGGGCCAGTAATACCCAAGCCGTTTGATTTGAAGTCGCATCTTGGGGCCAGATTGGTGAGCACCGCAAACGCCCGAGTGGACATCTTTCATGACCTTTTGGGCTTCGGCCAATGACAGACACCTGAGCCATAGTTGGTCGTATGACCTGCGGTATAACGTGTCATTTACAAACACGTATCGGAGAGATCTTTTCTTCAGCTGAATCCTCGCAGATTTTTCTTCGGGCAGCTTGTCGTATCGGAGGTACTCTATGAAGGGTTCTCTCCAATCGGGCTCGTCTTGGATGATCGAAGCTTCTTCCGCAGGACTGCTCTTCTGGTCCGCGCTTTCCTCTTCTCGTAGAGAGACTGGGGGTAGAATTTGCCGGCTCCTGACTGTGATCAGAATTTCGTCCATGTCAGGATCAGCCAGCTCCTTGGCCAAGCGAGCGAGTACATCAGCCTTTCCGTTCAACGCTCTAGGGACTCTCGTTAGTTCAATATGAGTGAACCTTTTCATGAGTTCCACCACTCGACCTCTGTACCGAGCTAACTCGGGTTTGTATATCTTATAGTCGCCGCTTACTTGGTTGACGACAAGCTGGGAGTCACCGTAGACTCGTAGCCGACGGATTTCCATTTCTACGGCAAGCTCCAAACCAGCTATCAGAGCTTCATACTCAGCTTCATTGTTTGTCCGAGGCTCGGTGAGAGCAAAAGAACGCCGTAGGGTTCCCATTGATGGTGTGATGAACACCAATCCTATCCCTGCTTTTATCTCCGGGACGCTTGATTTAATAGAGGTCCTTATTGACGAGGCTCCATCGAAGTAGAGCTCCCAACATGGCTCATCTTCCTCGAGGTGCAGCACTTGTTCATCGGGTAACTCACAATTTAGCGGCGACCCTTCTGGTATGGGATGAGCGGCGAGAAAGTCTGCTAGAGCTTGCCCTTTTACTGCTTTCTGAGGAGTATAAACTATGTCAAACTCGAGTAGCATAACAGCCCATCTTGCCATTCTGCCGGCTAGGCTCGCTCTGGTAATCAAGTGTTTGAGCGGGTCGACCTTGGAGATCAGCATAACCCGATGAGCAAGCAGATAGTGCCTCAGCTTCTTCACAGCAAATATCAGAGCCAGGCATTGCTTCTCGATTGGGGAGTAGTTGTGTTCCGCCCCGACTAGAGTTCGACTGAGGTAGTAGAGGGCATTTTCTTTTCCCTCCTCGTTATTCTGGGCAAGGAGCGCACCGAGTGACTCGTCCAGCGCGGCAGTGTAGAGAATCAGCGGTTTATTTGGGATGGGAGCGGCCAGCACTGGAGGGCGTAATAAGTATTGTTTGATGCTTTCGAATGCTGCTTGACATTCGGCATCCCAGATAAAAGGAGCTCCTTTCTTCATGAGTTTTGAGAAGGGCCTACATCTCCCCGATAAATTTGAGATAAACCTCCGTATATAAGCAAGCTTGCCTTGAAAAGATCTTAGCTGCGTCAGACTCTTTGGAGGAGGCATCTCCATGATGGCCTTTATCTTTGATGGGTCAACTTCGATCCCTCGATGTCGGACTATGAAGCCCAGGAATTTTCCCGATGACACGCCAAAAGCGCACTTCAGAGGATTCATCTTCAGATCGTATTCCCTCAGTCTGGTGAGAACGGTCCTGAGATCTTGGATATGATCGGCCTTGGCTTTAGTCTTGACGACCAGATCATCAACATAGCATTCGACGACTTTATGGATCAGGTCATCAAAGATATTAGTCATCGCCCTTTGATACGTAGCACCTGCGTTCTTCAGTCCGAATGGCATTACCTTGTAGCAATATATTCCGATCGGGGTTCGAAATGCTGTGTGCTTCTCATCCTTAGGCGACATCTTGATCTGATTATATCCAGACGAGCCATCCATAAAGGTGAACAGTTCATAATTTGAGGTGTCATCGACCATCATTTCCATGACCGGTAGCGGAAAGTCGTCTTTAGGACATGCCTTATTGAGGTCCCTGAAATCGACACAAACTCGGATCTGTCCATTTTTCTTCTTCACTGGGACTATGCATGCGATCCAGTCTGCATATTTTTCTTCCCTGATGAAGCCGGCATCGATGAGTTTCTTGGTTTCCTCGATGACCTTTTCTTCCAACTCCCTTCTCATTCTTCGAGGAGCTTGTTTGACTGGCTTAGCATCAGGAGATATGGCCAACTTATGTACGGCCACTTCAGGGGAAAGGCCAGGCATTTCTTTGTATGTCCACGCGAAGCAGTCGACGAACTCCTGCAGCAGGGCAATTATCTGCTCTTTCATTTCCTCCGACAAGAGTGAGCTGATGTAGGTCGGCCTTGGATTATCGGGCGTTCCTAAGTCAATCTCGGTTAGCTCATCAAAGGTTGCTTGTCCGCCATCTTCGAGCTCTTGGGGAGCTTCTTCTGGCTCGGCTATCTCGTCATCATCACTTGATCTTTCGCTGGCCTCACCAACATGGATCATGTAGCACGCTTTGGAATCAGGTTGAATGTAGCCTATGCCCCGTCTATCTGGAATTCGTCCATCGATGAGTGCTCGGACCTGGGACGGATACCATAGCCCTTCGTAAAACTTTGCTTCGGACTCCGTTTGATATAACCGGCATCCGCACTTCTTAAAGTATTCCCGCATCTCGGGCGCATAGTATCGGGGATTGAGGACGGCTCTTATGCCTCTCTCATAGGGAAGGCACGCGACAGAAAGATCGTCAGGGTGCACAACGGGGTTTGACCCATAAAACAGGATGCCCTTCTGTCCACTTTTCCTCCCGGGAACGTAGAAAGTTTTCAGCTGGTCCACGGTGGAGATTGATAATGCATCGAGCTCTTTGCACATTTGCTCTGGTACCTTTGTAACGGCTAGGGACCCTTCTGCAACTTCAAGGGTCTCTCGTAGTTTCGCTTGTTGCGTGGGGGTCCAATCTGCACCGCTGTTGCACGACAGGTCCTCCTCCTCTGACTCTTCAGTGTCGCTGCCAAGATGAGGGCGGACTTTGCTGCTAGATGGGCCTTCAGTAACAGATTCGTCCGTATCGCTGCCGAAACGAGGGCGAGTTTTACGGAAGGACGGGCTTCCAACGTCGGACTCGTCAGTGTCGCTACCGAAATGTGGGCGCACTTGGGCGTTTTTACTTTTGAATGTGACAGCCGGCGCAGATTTGCTTTTGAGCCTTGGGGCTGGTCTATCCTCAGTCAGTTGTGGCTTAGCATTTTGGTGGTTCATAAAGTACCGAGAATCCTCATACCGGACTTCATGCACACCGAACGGCTGAATGTCTCCGTCAATGCGTCTTTCTTCGCCATTTTTAGTATACTTCATGCATTGATGGAGAGTTGACGGAATGATGCCGTAATCGTGGAGCCACGGCCGCCCTAAGAGAATCTTATAAGACGTGTCGGCATCGATCACGTATATCTTAGCTTCAGTTTGCAGATCCCCAAATTTGATTGGCAAAGGTATAGACCCCAGAACTTGCTGGCAATTTTGGTTGAAGCCTTGAATGACAATCCTTTCCCTTGACAGGTGTCGGACGTCCATTGATAAACTCTTCAGAGTTCGCAAGTTCATGATGTTCACTGAGGACCCCGGATCAATCAATATGCGATTAATTCGATCTCCGTCGCTGTACCCGGTAACGTAAAGCGGCCGATTATGCTCAGCCGTTCCCAGTAGCAAGTCTTCATCCTTAAATGTGACTGCGGCGGCATGCAAAGCGTGCTGGGCTTCTTTCATATTAATTTCCGCAAAATGAGCCTGATACCGCTCGGGGTTTTGTAGAGCGTGAATGAGAACATCTCTAAGCTCCTTAGATAGGACCAAGGCGTCATAGATGCTCAGGAGAGACGGAAGCTTCCGGAGATGCGCCAAGACATTATAGTCCACCGAGGAAGGACTTGTGTTTTCATCGGCTGGTTCTCTGCCATCTTCTTCATTAGCGACTTGTTTTTCTTTCCCTTTTGGGGCGTTGCCCTGATTTGGCGGTAGAGCCCTGCCGCTTCTGAGCTGGATCTGATTGGCCATTGTGGTGAGCTCCTCGTCCTCTTCGGGAAAACAGAGCTCATCCTCGGAGTCGCTGCCGAGATGAATGGCATAGCAGGTCACTACTGGGATCTCTTCATTAGGGTCTTCTTCTAACTCCTCCAGAATTTCAGCCGCCTGTACAGGGAAGAACTCCTTCAATTGAATCAATGTTCTTTCCTTTTGTTTATATTCTTCAAGGGAATCGATATATTTTTGAATGGTCGATCTCCCTGCAGACTCTTTTTCACGCCGAGCTGCACTTTTCTTCTTCTTCAGCTTCTTGGATTTTGAGCCTGATGGAGCCGCATTGGCAGCTGGACTGGTAGGCTTCTTCTGCCCTTCCCATTCCATCCTGGGTTCCTTCCGAAGTAGCTTTATCATCTTCTCCGTCTTATTAGATATGTGTGTACTCCACGGAGGCCGCGATGAGTCAGTTTCGTTTGACAGGGCAGCAGGTTCAGCTGTCTGCTCCCAGAAGGCTTCAATTTTTGTCTGTATAAAGTTGGCGGTTGCAACTTGATTGTTCACCAACACGCTTTTGGACAGCTCGATCTCTCCAGCCTTGTACTGCTTCTCGACCCAGTCTTTGAAGATATAGCAATCCTCGATCGCATGGCTCACTACTCGGTGGTACGGGCAATACAAAGGATTGTCGGTCATTTTTGCTTCCTGGGGTCTTTTCGACTCTGGCAATTGTAGGCCGTTGTTCAAGGCATCTTTAAATATCTTGCGGACCTTGTCCCTTCTGAAAGAGTAAACCTTGTTCTTTTTCTCCTCTAGAGAAGGCCCATCTCCTCCCAGCAATGGCTTTCGAGACCGGTTAGTTTTGGATTCGGTCGCCCTTCGCTTTTCTTCATTATCGGAGGCATTGAAGACATTGGTACTGCTGGAACTCCCACTTCTACGGTTGTCGTCCCGCTTGCTTTTCCAAGTTTTGTCTCTCTGAGAGTCTGGCGGGAACTCTTGCTTCGAGCGTTCCAGCATTTGGACTTTCTTGGTTAGCTCCTGGAATGTTTTGAGGCCTGCTGTACACAAGAATGGGACCATCCAATTGCTGAGGTTCCCAATGAGAAGGCTAACGGACTGGTCCTGCTCCAGCGGCGGTTCGCACTTGACCGTGAGATTACGCCATCGGGCGATAAAGTCAGTGTTACTTTCATTCTTCCCCGGCTTGGTCCTCACAAGGTCGGCAATGGAGATTTTGTCACTGACGCTCATGAACCTTTGCCGGAACAGAGACTCCATTTGGGCAAAGGTAATGACGGACCCATCCGGTATACTCGCATACCAGTCGAAGGCGACGCCGGTCAGGCTGTTGACAAACTGACGAAGAAGGAGCGCGTCATTGCCCCCTGTATTTCCGCACGATGCTTTGAAGTGGGCGACGTGCTGATTTGCATTCCCCGTTCCATCAAATCTTCCGAACTTAGGAATGACGTAGCCGCTTAGGAACTCAATCAGATCGTACTGCGCGGGGTATGGCCGCCCACTACTGCCAATTTCTTTCTGAGCTTCAGCTTCGGCCACCAATGTTTTAACCTTGCTGGTGACCAAATCCATTATCCGGTCCTGTGTTAGCGGGATAGTGCTATCTGGGGCCAAGGCGTCCCCAGAAGCGGAGTGCGGCCGGCTTTCATGCGGCTCGACCAGTCTTGGTCCTAAAGGAACAGGCATTGGCTGCCTCGGATTGTCATCACCCGGCTGATTAGTAGCGGCTTGTGCTTGGTTGGGAGGTGCTCGAGCAATTTGAGCCGTAAGCTGCATCACCATGTTCGTTAAGTCGTCAATCTTCGAGTAGAGCTTGGCCATCTCTTTATCTTTGCTCCTGAGCTGTTTTCGAAGCTCTTGAAGCAGCTCTTGCTCCGCAGTCCTGGGGCGGAAAGTCGGCTCTTCCTCGCTGTCCGAGCTTGACTCTGCATGGACCGAGGGGTCTTTCTGCCTATCATCCTCATCGAGAGGGTTTTCTTCATCTAGCGGGGGCGGCTGTTCTTGAGCGGCGGCAACCACATTCAGGCTAGATTGAGCTTGGGATGTGGTGGCCCCATCCTTGCTTTTGCTGCGAAGGTTGTCGCTGGGGCGTCCGCCCGCCATATAGACCGTATGGATGATATACCCGGCCGTCTTTCTATCATTGGAAGCTGATTTCACGGATCGCTGTCTTGACCCCCTTGCTTCGGTAGCTGGTAGTCGATTGAAGGCGGCTGGCCTAACCAGGTTCTTGAATGGTGCTGGCGCTTCTTTTCTGGGTCTGCCCCGCTGCTTTCGTGCGGCGCAGAGTGCTTGATAGACTCTTGAAGAGACAGTGTCATACTTTTTCTGTTGGGGCGGGGACACGTCTCTTTGTGGCACTGCTCGGACCGCTGTCTTCTTGATTCTGGCGGTCATGGCGTTTTTCTGAACCCACTTCAGAGGCTCGAAGGAATTGCTGATTCTTACGTCCGACTCAGCCGTCGTCGCGGGGAAACCCTGCACTTGGAACTTCACATGATTCCATTTGGCCGAAGCCTTGGCCCTTTTGTTGGCTCGATACCTGAGCCGCTTCTGCCTTAACTTTTCTGTTCTAAGCACCTGGAAGACTTCGGCTTTTTGGGAAGACGCCGCAAACTGGGCGATGGAGGGCTTTGGAGATACGCTCGATTGTGCGTTTGTTGGAGTCATCGCTTGAGCTCGTCCGCGACATTTGTTGTTGCCCTTTGTACCGAAGTTCTTGCACCCCACTGGAGCGCCAGGGAGTCGTTCAGAGACCATCTTAAGTTTCGGTTGTGGTGCCTTGGCGATCACGACATTCGGCCTCTTACCCCTTAAGACCGGCTTGGCCACCTGTTCCGCCGGGATCTCTGCCAGATGAGCGCTTCCGGCAGGGTAGATGATGACAGAGCCAAACTGGCGGGGCGGTTCCTCCCATTGTCGACTGAGGCTTGCGGGGAGAACCACACGAGCGTTGATCTTGACCACGTACGGAATCGGGGTCACGTTGGAAGCTGGATTCGTCTGGGGAGACATTGTCGTCGAAGGTTGATTGCTGCACGGAAAAAAAAGAACATCATTTCAGTATAGGCAATCGATATGTATATTGATTGAGTTCGCATGAACGTTTAACCCGAAATATAGGAGGAGAGATTGGTCCCACCGGGCGTGCCAGAATCTATAGGGTGTTTTTCGTCACCCCATTGAGATGGGAAAACGCGCACGCTTGTCAGGCGTACTACAGATTCCCCCTGCCCAGGGTAGGCCGGGGTTTAATGATTGTGGGGATCCGAATCTCCGGCAGCCGCGGACTAAGCTGCCGTTAATTACCCCTCGCTTTTGGGGCGAGGGAACCTCCGATTAACGGGTTAAACTGGTCATGCGAACTCAATGTGCAGTGTACGTGTGTTGTGTTTTGAAAGGGGGGGTTTGGATATATCGGGAGCCACGCAGAGTTTTTACGGGGGTCCCGCTACCCGGATAGCGGGCTGGGGGTCAAGGGGGCTAGCAGCCCTCTTGCGGGGTTCGGGGCAGCGCCCCGGCCCGAAAATTTTTTTGAGGGGGAGAATGTTGCGGAGTATGTGTGTGTATAAATTTGTATACATATGTATATATGTATGTATGTACACAAAAAGAGAGGGAAAAGACATCCAAGGGATGCGCAGGTGCGCAAGCGCGCGCGCCACGTGTCGGCACGCGGGCGCCTTGCGCACTTGCGCGGGTGCGCAAGCGCGCGCGCCACGTGTCGGCACGCGGGCGACTTGCGCACTTGCGCGGTTGCGCAAGCGCGCGCGCCACGTGTCGGCACGCGGGCGACTTGCGCACTTGCGCAGGTGTGCAAGCGCGCGCGCCACGTGTCGGCACGCGGGCGACTTGCGCCCTTGCGCAAGCGCGCAGGTGAGGCACAACAGGCTTTGAGCCTAAAAAAAATTTCTCAGAAGAGAAATCAGAGAGGAGTTGGACTCCTGAATGTGTTTTTTTTTTCTTCTTTTTTTTGGGGGGTTTAGTGAAAGATGTTCTTCTTCTTCCTCCTGTTGCTTGCTGGATCTTGAAGATCAAGAGATGTGAAATCTCAAAATCTCTCCTTTTTAAGATCTGATGACAGATCCAAGTTCCCCTATGTGGGTTTTGTGGTGAAAAACTAATTTGTTTGAAAAGGGAAGAGTAAAACTCTTGATTTTATTTAAAAGAAAGAAGAAGGTTTTGGAACCTTGGAGAAGGAAGAAAGAGCTCAGCTCTGAAGCTTTTTTTTTTTGGAGAGAGAAAAAAGTTATGAGATATTTTCATTATCTTTTGCCTTTATAGGCTATACATTTTACACATAGCCCCTTGGGCTTCACAAAATGGCATTTTGCCTATCCCATGGCTCATGTGCCATTTCTTTTTGCACATAAGCCATGGGCTTTACAAAAATTTGGCTTTATGCCTATTTTTCTTACATTTATCCGAAAATAAAATAAAAGAAAATGCAACAAAATTATTTATTACAAAAATTTTATCTTGGCGTGGGGGAGGCCGGCCGCTTCATGTTCGGGCTCGACCCGGGCATGGGCCCTACTGGGTCTGGGCTTGGGCCCACTTGGCTTGGGGTTGACTTGGATTTTGACTTGGTCAACCGGGGTGTAAATTTTTACCCTAACACCGCGGACAATGAAAACCCGGATCGTTTACCATTAACCTAATGCTAGCATTCAAGAGATAGGGTGAGAAGTATACCGAGTGATCCGAGTCCTCCGGTCTTCTCTTCATCGTCCCGATCTCCCGCGGAAAGTCTTGTCTCCATATCGTCGCCTCCTCGCCGGAAAGGGCACCACATCGCCTGCGTCTTTTACGGGCTCCCGCCTCAATACCGAGGCAACTCGAGCATGAAGCCGGCAACTCGACATGCTCAAGATATGCTGTAGCATGTAGTGTAGAAGATGCTTGTCTCATTTGGGGGTTGTTGCCATGGTGATGGAGGAATCAAGAATAGAAAAATGGTGCTTGCATTTTTCTAGCAAGAAAATGAGATCATGAATGAAACTCTCAAGATGAAGCTCTCTTCTTCTTCTTCTCTCTTTCTTTTTCCTCTCATGAAAAACTTATCATCTAAATGAGAATGGTGGAGGAGGACAAAAGAAGAGAAGGAAGGTGATGGTAGGAAGGGGTGACCACAAGCAAACATAATCATAACAAAACCCATACCCAAATCAAATCCATTCACTTCACAATAAATGCAAAGAATGGTGCAAAAGAAAAGATGCTCTCATAATAAATCCTTATGCAATAAACCCCTCCACAAAATGTTATTTGCAAACTTGCAAATAACCCCCTCCATCGGAAAAGTCCGGCCGGGAAAGAACAAAGGAAAACCGGCCGGAATGGAATGCAAACTGGCAACTCCAGAAAACTGGTCCCGTAATAAAATACAGGAAAACCCCGACACTGTGCATACACACCCGCATCTGTATTCCGACCGGATACAAATGCAAAGAGACAAAATCTACACTGTACTAAACTAGGACCGGCTTAAGCCAAAGCCGGCTAGTAAAATCCGTTCGATCCTGATTCGTGCAATACCGCACGTATCAGATCAAACCCTGCCATATAACTATACGACCACTAGTACAAAACTGTCCGATCCTGATCCGTGCAATACCGCACGTATCTGATCGGACCCTGCCATATCTCCATACGGCCTCTACAGCGTATCGCCCAAAAGCTTGAGTAACTGAAAGTGTGGTGGACTCTAAAGACTCGTCAATACTATGGCTGTGGATTTAACCACTAGCACGTCAGAGGTATAAGCCAATACGTGACGGGCCACCAGCTATTGACCAAAAGGGACGTCGATGAGCGAACTCATCCTGACACCCTACTGAGCCTGTCAGTGACAATATCCGTACAGTCCGGTCCGTTCGTCTATGAGCATCGCATGTCGGGCCTAGGGGGTTGGTAAAAGTCAGACCCCCAAAAGGCGGTACAAGTCGTGTCGGAGTGAAGCCCAGAACACCCTGAGATACTACTGGAATACCTACCAGTAAATCTCCTGCCTCGGCCGAGGGCTTTGTGTAATGGCTCTCCTAGACACAGCGCGACCTCACCCCCAATACCGGGAGAGACGAACCCCTGCAGATCCGCTCACTGCCTCCATGTGGCTCGGGACTGTACCCAACTAAAACCTGTTTGCACGACTCCTTTGAGCCGTGGTAGGGTAGTAATCAAAGCACAGTGGGAACTCACACGAGACAAATGACGATCTCAGGTCGATGAACTAACCTGTACACATGTCACCTGGGAACTGCCATCTGACGTCAGGTATAAGACCAACTAGCATGTTCCCGGCGAGTCCTGTCCGGTGTACTCATAACCCAATGAGCACCTGTATACATCTTAGGTGAACCAACTGACACCAGTAGCTTGTGAGACCGGCCACCGCCCCTCGTCGGGGTCTCGACTGTATACACTAGTCTACTAATGGAGTATCGATGCCCAGTCTCGAAACTCACACGACTAGGGACCTTTTAAGGATGTGCTTATAGACCCCAGCTCCCATGTATATGATCGCCATCATACTGCTGGTCGTCAAGCAAGAATCCTAGGGGCTCTATCAACGTGTAATAGCGACATGTCAGGTCACCTAAAGCAGTACACGATGATAAAGATAAACCAGATAGCATACTATCATCTCGAGTAAGACTGTCCTACCGGGATAGGTCCTCCCTCAATCATTGCAATCACGTGCCTGTGATCCAATAATTGACTTTGAGGGCACTATCTCCAACAATTTTTTCATGATCTAGATTTAATATGATATAAACGGATGCAAACGGAACATCGAAACGTTATAAAATTAAACATGGGGCACTAGATTTAAACTATAGGTATGGTATTTATTTAAATAGGTATAAAAATAAATTATATAGCATGTAGCAAGATTAACTTGCCTAGACGGAACAAGAACAGATGTGTACCGAACGTCCTTCGTCGGCGAAATGTCGCGACCCGCGCACGGTACACGGAACGGTTCCAAACAACGCACGAGGGTGATCACGCAAGTTAGGTACGTTCAGTGGATCACTCGAATCGTCAGCGACGAGCACGGCTCCGGCGGTGATCACCGGAATCAAGAAACAAGATCAAGAAAAAGAAAGAAGAAAGAAGAAGAAGAAGAGGTTGTGTATTAAATAAGGAAAGAAATATTAAATAAATAAAATATATATAATATATATGCAGAGGAGAGAGAGAGAGAAAGGAGTTGTTAGTTTGTTAGGAAATTAGATTTAAAATTTTAAAAAATTTTTAGATTTAAAATTTTAGATAAGAGGTTTCAGTTTGTTAAAGAAATCGTATGAAAATATTTAAACTAAAATTTAAAATTAAATAAATTGAATTTTGGCGGGATACCAAAATATTTCAAAACGCGCCCGGGTCGGGTCTAAAACTTCAGATTTAAAATACAAAAAATATGTGCGACTTTCAAAATTCAAAATGAATGCTCAGGTAACGAAAATGCATACCCCTAAGAACGGATGCATGTACATGCACGTAGCCATCCAAACACGTCCGTTTCACTGAACGGGATGAGAAAAAGATGCGCGGATGCTACTGTCACGCCCCGCTTCCTAAAATACGGAATACGAGGGGTTGATAAGGCCAGCCATGCACCTACGGTCAGGGAAATGTCCTGCCGTAGTCACACTTCGGCTTCTAGTTTTAACTGGTAATCAGTAAATAACACGCAGGTAATGAGAAATGCAGTAACTGAAACAAACAATGTAAAGAACTGACCTGATGGAAAACAAAAGGGTATAACCCTGGATGGTAAATCAAGATGTCCGTGATGTGCGTCTAGTCCTGGTCCAGGCTAAATCTTCTCCTCACACTGAGCATGCATACTCAGGTCGTCAGAGCGACACAATAGCAATATAATATATATAAAATTATGTGACAATTCTAACAGTGATAACAAATATATATAACAGTAGATCAATAGCAGTATGGGTATGAACGTGCAGTAATCAATGCAGCGGAACAGTAAAGCAGTAGAATGATATGCCACGTATGTCAACACAGTAAGTAAGGTATATCAATGCTAGTATCCTTATCAGTCTCTAAGTTTCACTGTACAGGTCACTAAGCCTATCGTCAGTCCAAGTGTGAGAGTCAACCACTCGCGAGTGTCCTCCACCCAAGGGTAGAACCCAAGGGCAAGGGACCACGGGCCCAACATGTATATCACGGTAATAATCATGTACCCTGTAAATCTTCATATATCTCCCTAAATATATTAGCCGGTATGGGACTCCCGAGATTCTGTTGAACTCACACTCAAACTATCCCACACCCCGTGGTCTACATCAAACGCTAACCATAACCCTAAATACCAATCGGTCTGTGACAAGTCTGCGCGAGAACTGGAGGCAGGACCTCCATCAAGCACGTCCCGACTAATATCTAAGATAAATGGCAGTGTCTGGTGCCTTATCTGTGACACCCGTGCAAGAGCTTCCATAAGTGTCCCATACCACTTATAGTCACACGTACACGCGTCCCACAGACGTCGACAATGCAATAGAATAATAAGGTTCACTGATTGTGTACAAGTACGTGTCACTTTCACTTAATCACTGATACACAAACACTGACGTACTTGCCAAAATCATCACTAATACCTAACACTGGGTAATGCACGTTATCACTAGGTTATCAATGCAATGACATGTGTATGATATGATGCGTAAACAGTATATAAAGCACGTTTAGGATGTCATGAATTAGTAATCTACCACTTGAATAATGTATCATAAATCATACGGTTACAATTTAGTGAAACGATGAACGGGGAATAAATAGCATGTTCAGTTATCTATCCAGGGAATTTGATTTCATGCCAATCGGGTTCCAGGATCATTAATTATAGCCATTTCATTTTAAACGTTCACGGCTGGAAATCCGGTTTCAGAATCGGAAGTCCGTTTCGCAACGCATTTTAATCCCAATTGGGATCAGAATTTAGCAACGCTACAGTTGAATGAAATATAAGGTTTTCAGTAAGGTTTTCAACGCAATAAATGGATCTTCGATCGCATCTGTACGTCAGGAGATATACACTGTTCAATACTAGTATGTCAATTCTGAATCTGTTGGGACTGTTATGCGTCCCGATCTTTTAAATTACAGGTTAAATAGCAATTGTTGACAAAATAGGGTGAAAACACTTGAATTATCTAGATAACAGATTCATCTTATATAAACAGTGGAGTTCCGCAACTTACGGGTTAAGGAAACAGGGTGGTGCTCATCACGGGACAGCACACAGCAAACAGGGTCGCTCTGGACTGCAGTCCAGAGTCGCACTCCAATCCAAATTTTGTCACAGTTTAAGTACAGAAATAATTTGAAACTTGCATGGGGTCAAAGTTCGTCGAGTTGGATTCGATTGGAGCCCTCGAACGCATCATTCCAGTATATATATAATTTTTGGTGATTTTTACAGTTTTCAGGTACAGGAAATTTCCAGTTTTACAGACAAACTTGGGGGTAGTCGTTTTAGTCGGTAATCGTCGTATTATCCAGTGAAATTTATACAGGGTATTAATCAATACATGGACCAAGACGGATAATCTAATTCCGTCAAAATAGACAAGTATTTTCTTTGGGAACATGCATCGAACAGTTACGTATTATAACTTTTCAGGAAAATTTACTACGGAATCTATACTATTTTAATTTGTAATAAAGGATAACTTAGCATGCAGCAAGTAGAGAACTTGCCTGGACACGTCTAGGGATGTACGGCAGCAGTGGCATGGAACATAGCAAGGTTTGGCCTCGGCTCGATCTTGGCTCGGCCTCGGAGCTTGGACTAGGCTAGGAGCTCGAGTATGGCAGCGAAAGTTGGCTGGAGGTGAAACATGTGATTGCTACTGGGTTGTGAGGAGCTAGTAGAGGAAGAGAGAGAAACCGGTGAGAGAGTGAGAGAGAGAGTGAGAGAGAGAGATAGAGAGTTAGAGTGAGAGTAAGGGAAAGAGAGAAAACCAGAGAGGGGAGGGAAGGGAGAGAGATCAGAGAGAGTTAGAGAGAAAACAGAGAGATTGAGAGAGAGGGGATGATGAGAGAGAGAGAGAGAGAGCTGAGAAAGAGAGAAAGAGAGAGAGAGTGAGGGAACTGGGAGAGAGAGAGCACAGAGAGGGGGAGAGGGCAGAGACGATGGCGACGACGATGATGATGATGGGGCGACGGCGGCTCGGGCAGTGAGGAGCTCGTCGACGTCGAGTGCGGGTGGGGGTCGAGATCGGGTGTAGTGGGTTGGGTGTGCGGTGAAGTCGACTGGTGGTTGCAAGGGCTCGTGGGGTGTGAGTGTGAGGGAGGAAGTATGGGGTCGCCGAGGGGGTTGTCGTCGTCGGAGGGGTCGCACGGAGTTGGGTGCTCGGTGGGGTTAATGGGTTTTCGAGAGAGAGAGAGAGAGAGGTGAGGAATTTGGAAAAATTGAGAGAGGAGCGAGGGCGTGAGGGGGATAAGGGAGACGAGGGGTGCGCGTCGTGGGGGTAACGGCACACGAGCAGGGCGTGGGCGTGGGCGCAAGCTGCGGCGGAGGAGGCGGATGGCGAAATGAATGGGTGAGCGGGAAAGGAGGGAGTTAGCCGTTGGGAGGAAGAAGAAAGAATAGGAGCGGGTCGGGTCGGCTGGGGAAAAACGGGTGTGGGCTTGGGCCGGGTTTTAAATAATTTCCCACTAATTTGGTGTGAGGAGCTGGGCCGGCTCGGTGGGCTCGGAAAAATAAGGAAAAATGATTTTAATTATTAGAAGAGGGCCGGGTTGCTGGGGAAAACGGGCTGGGAAAATTATTGAGGGAAAATTTGAAGAGAGAAGAATGGATGGGCCGGCAGGGAATTAATAATGAGGGAAAGAAAGGGGCCGGCTAGAGGAAAAATAAAAATGGGAGAAAAATGAGCTGGGGGATTTAAATTGAAATGGGAAACGGGCTGGGCTGAGGCAAAAGAAATAATTTATTTATTTGAAAAGAAGTTTTGGGCTGAGGGTTAAAATTTAAGGAAATAAATTTTCTTTAAGTAGGGAATGGGCTAGGTTGTTAGTTGAACTTAATTTGGCTAAGGGAATTAGGTTTGGGTTGTTTATTGATAAAAGAATAAATGGGGATTAAAAATAATTAAAATTATAAATATAAATGAATAGAATTCTAGAGTAACAAAATACAGGTTTTGGTATAAAAGGGGCTGGGTATTATAGCTACCACGGGGTCAGGGGTATCATGCAGGCTATGAAATGCAATTTTAAATTATTTTACTTGACCTAAAATGTTATATGGTAAAATGCCAGTATGCAGTATACATGAGATGCACATGTCTATGTAACAAGTCAGGGTAATCTATAAATATGAATCAAACAGGTTCAAGCAAGCGGGTCGGGTCGAAAGCAATGTAAAATGTAAAATACTATTCGCACCCAAAACACGATAAATCAGAAAAATACCACAATTAAGGAAATACGAGAACTGGAATTGGTATAAATGAACTAGGGTGTTACACACATGATTCTCCAATTACATCCATGATTCTCCAGTTACATCCATTTATTGATATCATGGTTTCGGCAAGTCATCAAATTATACAATCTATACAAACAAGACATTACAAGTTGCAATACAATACAAACAATACAACCAAGACATCGCGAGGTTTAAGTAGTAGATTGGTACGGAAGGTGTTAGAAGTGGCACGGGACAGCAACCATAAGACGTAATTACATCCGTTCCGTTGTTCCGTGGTATTATCGATGGAGCCTTGTACTTCCATTTGCATCATTCTTTGGCATATAGAGACTCCTCTCGTATACACTGGCATCCTTTTGTACCAAGCTACAAACAACATCGTTAATGAATACAACAGTATAACAATATGATACAACTTTAAAAGCTACACTCTCTCTCTTTCTCTCTGTCTTTTCTACATCTTCCTTATCTTTAGGACTTACCAGCGATTGTTCGCTAACGACATTCCTTCTCTTTCTTCTTTGGAATGTTGTCAGGTGATCTGGACACCCAGGAGATCGAGCCTACTAGTGAGGACTTGGATCAGCTTGCCTACGACCCAGAGCTCTAGCTTCATTGTATACATTTCTATTTCAGTACTTTTCATTTCTGTTATGCCACTGTTTAGGCATTGCTTTCATTCATATGTATTTTCTTTTCCATGCATTGTACAAAAGAATGTTAATAAATAAAGTTGTTGTTTCATTACATTTGTCTATTTTGTATATTCTTTTATATTGCTTAGATACGCTTAGCGTATTTACTTCAGAGTAGATACGTAGCGGTCTCGTCACGTCCTCTGCCCGTACACTGGGAAGCGGGACGTGACAGGTTTTGTTGGTGGCCCATGCATGTCAGAGCTGTATGGAAACCTACCATACAGTTCCGTTCTGCGTGGACAACCTAAACAATATAACATAAGAAACAACAACTGAAAACATTCTTTACTTTACATAGTCCTTGAATCCATTTTGAACTCAACCTTCGGTGTCCTTGAAGTCCATCTCTCCACTTTTGAATCCTTAATTCTTATTCACCTTATCTATTTGTATCTTGTAGACTTATTAGCTCAATTGGTTAGAGTATCGATCGACGGAGCTCGACGATGACATCATCCTAATCCTGTTTCCTTACTCTGTTGCAACACCTTCTTGAGTAATTTCGAGGACGAAATTGTTTCCCCTAATCAGAGCAAAGCTCTGTTTAAAATTTCAAACTTTGAAATGAAGCAGCGCTTCATAGCAGCGCCAGCGCTGAGAGAGAGTCAAAGACTCTAAGACAGCACTCACGTGCAAAGTACATGAGCGCTGCACTATAAGCACGTAAGCACTAGCGCTAAGTGCGCTGCACTCTAAGCAGCGCACCACGTGCAAAGTACGGGAGCGCTAGCGCTGGAACTAAATGTTCCTAACTGTTGGATCAAAGATCCAACGAACATGATTAAAAATTATCAATTAACCAGAATAAAATTCTGTTAAGGAGAGATTCCTCAAAATCTTTCCAAACAAAAAGATTGTGCTCTGTAAATCAGAGCACAGTCGGATCAATGATCCAGTGGTGAGTAAAAATCACTAACATACAGAATAAATTCTGTGTGGGGAAAGATTTCCCAATCTTGTTAAAAACAAGAAGATTTCTTTCTGTAAATCGGAAGCCCTTGGATCAAAAATCCAACGGGGGAGACATCCCCAAATCAATTACAGAAAAGATCTCTTCAACCGATTGAACAAATCAGCCTTGCCCTATATAAAGACCCCAAGACCTCAAGTCTCATATAGAGGAACCCTCCCATAAACTTTGAAAAAACTTCAAAGACAAAGAGCAAGCTCTCGAAAGAAGAAGGATTTCTTCAAGGTAAATAAACAGAGAGATGAAATCATCTCATATTAAAAGAAGAATTTACTTCTTTTCTCACAGATCGTAGATCTATAAGACCAAGGTCTTTCACAAAAGAGATCAAAGTATCTCATCACAAAGAATAAGAATAAGAACATAATTCTTCTCACAATTCATAGATGTATAAGACTAAGGTCTTTTTACAAAAGAGATCATGAATATCTCATTATAAAAAAGGGGGAGAATAATTCAATTTTCTTAGGATCATAGATCCATAAAGGCAAAGCTTTTTACAAAAATAAGAGATTGAAACATCTCCTATAAAATAAGAACTTTGTTCTTAGAACCTTGAGACAAAATCTCTTATAAGAGAGAATTTAATTCTCAGAGCGCAGAACCGATCAAAGTTGCATAAAAGAAGAGCCTTAGCGCTCCAATTTAAAAGAAGCGCTTTAGCGCTCCATATCTAGCGCAAAGCGCTGCAGAGCCTTAGCGCTCCAAATTTAAAGAAGCGCTCTGCGCTCAAGATTGGCACACAGCGCCATGTGCACTACACGTAGTGCGCTACTTAACAGAAGAGCCTTATCGCTCCTAATCTAAAAGAGCTTCAGCACTCCTAATCTAAAAGAGCCTTAGCGCTCCAAAATTAAAGAGCGCTTAAGACTAGCGCTAGCGCCAAGCGCACCACATGCTCCTCACGTGTGCACTACTTAACAGAAGCGCTTCAGCGCTCCAAATCTAGCGCAAAGCGCTGCAGCGCCTCAGCGCTCCAAATATAGCGCATTGCGCTCATTGACTGGCGCGAGCGCTAAGCGCGCCACGTGTCCCTCACGTGTGCGCTGATAGAACATAAACTGTTCTTTAAATGAAGCCCCAGAGCTATGATGAATGCTCAGCATTCAATAAAAGACAAAAATATTGTCAGAACTCAAATCAATGCTCAATATTGTCAAATGTTTAACATTTAACTGAGTGGGCCGAGCCCAAGTTGGCCATAAACCCCTCATTCAGATTAATTGAGCTCATATTCTCATAAAGCTTTTGATCTTAGTCTCAAATTGGACTACAGATCTCTCAACCAAAATTGGTTCAAGGGTACATCTCTTTACTCCTCTGATATTTGTCGTTGTAATCCTTCAACGTCTTCAGAGAGGTGACGGGTCCCGACAACTAAACATTCCATGGACCGTAGGGTCCTTAAACCCATGGACTATGATGTCCTTAAACTTTATAAACTATGACGTCTTTATACTATGGACTGTGGAGTCTTTAAACCCATGGATTATGATGTCCTTAACCTCGGATTGTGGGGTCCTTAAACCCATGGACTATGATGTCCTTAACCATGGACTGTGGGGTCCTTAAGCCCATGGACTATGATGTCCTTAACCTTGGAAGTTAACGTCCTTAAACTAATTATGGACCGCAATGTCCCTACACATAACAATAGAGTCCAAACGCTCTTTTGTTGGATCTAAATGATCCCGTTAAGTTGACTTAGTCTAAAATTAGACTATCGTATCCTTAGCAAACATTTAAGTTGATCTTAGTCTCAAATGAGACTAACGCATCCTTAAACCCAAACCAAAAACCCAAATCTAAGAAAATACGGATTTGGACTAATCCACGCCCTGCGGGCGACAACATAAATTAGTCTTCGTATACAATCCACGGGCAACTAAAAACAAAACAAACACCCACGATACGAAGTGGCCATTTGGAGAAAGAGAAAGTGGTTACCGCGATGCGATAGCGTAATTAACTGTAGGGGCTTACGCCTGCAGGGAAGAGTGTCCCCACAATCAAAAACCCCTCAACGAGGGGGAATCTGACGAAGTCTGTTATATCGGCCACATCCGTCTAAACCTTCGATACACGGTGTCATAAATCAACTTAGCATCTTCGGAGAGGTGGACGGATAGTACCAAATAGCATCTGCCCTCGAAATTCAGGCAAGACGAACCTACACGGTCTCGTCTCTGTGTTCGGCAGAGAACAGATTCTGGCACGCCCTATGGGACCTTTTCCTCTTTCCACTTCACACTTCGTGTGTCGTGTTCGCGAACGAATCGCGGTTTGATATGGTTGCCCTTGGGTTTGAGGTACTAAGATTTGGTTTTGCTCCCGTGCAGAAAAAAGGACATCAATGGCCTCTAACTGTTCCAGCTGCAGCAACAACTCTCATTCCGTCCTATCCGGAGGAGTGACTTACGGGCCCCAACCGGCCTCCCTTTTTACAATGCCGGTGGAACAAGTGACCCAAGCCACCACTGGGCTATTCTTCGGGACCATGATCCCACCAACAAGCTTCAGCGCTCCTGTACCATCGCAAGAAGCTCCGAAAAAGTCGGCCTTTGATCGGCTTGCAACTACTATGGCCCCTCTCGACGGGTCGCCCAAGTCCATTGCCTCAGTTTTCAACAGACCGGGCCGAAGCTCAGATGGGCCCGTGAAGAAGCCCACAATTTCTTAAGAGGTTATCCCAAAACGGATAGCCATTCATGCTCCTGAAGTCGCCAAAGCGGCTTTCCCTGCTAAGGGGTCGGTCTTTGCAAGATTGACTGTTTCAGCTCCTACTCCACGCGAAGTCACGAAAGCTGCTCCTCCTGCTCGAAAGTCTGCCTTCGACAGGTTGGCTATCCCTGCTCAGCGGACGTCCGTTTTCAATAGGCTGGCACCAATAATAGTACCTGACCAGAACAGGAGTCACGATCGAGCCACCCCTATAGCTGAGCCAGTACCGTCGGCTCGACACGCTCGACGTCGCTGATGGCGCCGATTAAGGAAGGCTGGGGGTAATTCCCCTTCTGGATTGACTCTGCCGGCTCCAACGGTGGAAATTGATGCTGCCGTTCCAACTGGGAACAGTTTTGAACCACTCAGGAGGGTCCGCTAGAACTCTCCGACCGCTGTTCTGAAAAAGTCTCCTCCGCCTGTGGAGAACGCCATAAAGGCGAAGCTCGAACAGCCCCCTCAGCGGCTGTCCTCTAAAATTTACAAAGTCTGGCGTCAAGTTTAAGACTCGGTGATTGATCAAGACTACCCCCGCCAATAGGAAAAGATGAAGGTTCGGCAAGAAGAGAACCACCCTGTCAAGCCACAGAAGGCGACAACTACTTGGGTGCTCACTGCAACGGCCCCCTCAACTTCGACCGCCCATAAGAGGAGAAGGCCAGAGAAAATTCCTATGTCTGTAACAAATGTTAAGGGCACTGAGCCTAAATGCCCTAAGTCTGGGGGCATGGTGGTGCATACCGTCTATATGACATCCGGAAAAGAGGATAGCCCTATCTCCACAAGTCATCGACCGTTTACGCGATCAGTGACTAAGGCTCAGGAGCAGCAACAACAAAAGCTCCAAGAGATGCTAACAGCTATGGCCGCACTCACTGGACCAAAAGCAGGCCCAGAGACGTCCTCAGAACAACGTTATGAGCAGGAAACTGATGCCGAATTCCTTCGGAGAATGCTTGAGAAAAAGGACAAAGAGGCTGCGGAACAAGCGGCCAATATAAAACAAATGGCCCTTTTATTCCAAGATATGGTGGGCCTGATGATCCAGCCGGATCCTCCAGCTGAAGATCCTCCGATTATCCTCGAAGACGACCGAGCGGAGACGTCAAACCCTCTTCCAGCTTGTTCAGCAGCTAAAGAGGAGACCATCTCAAAAGCTGCCCTGGATGATTACATTGCTCAGCAGATACGAGTTCATCAAGCGAATGAAGCGGCTGGGCAAATTGTTAAGACTGGACGACCCTATCCGGGTTGGTATGACCAGATAAAAGTACCCACCAGGATATACGATCCCCAAATTCCATGTATATAAAGGGACGGAAAATCTACACCAGCACGTTGCTCAATTTAGGGCTCTGTGCGGCAACACCGGAGGTGATGATAAGCTACTGCTTCGCCAATTCGTTGGCAGCTTGTCAGAGACAGCATTTGAGTGGTATTCCGAGCTCCCGAATGACTCCGTTAAGACGTTCGCAGAAATGGAGTTACTCTTTACATAGAGATTCGCAAGCGTTAGCGAGCGCACCCCGGTCACTGCATTAATTAACGCCAGAGTAAAGCCAGGCGAAACATGGGTGCAATACGCGATACGGTGGCGGAATCTATGGTCGAAGTGCGAGCAACGCATTGAAGAAGCGCCTGCGGCAGGCATGTTCATGGGGGCCTTCGACCCTCAAGCGACCATTTCCCAAATCATGATGTTCTTCAAGCCAACTACTTTTCAGGACTTGATTGACAAGTTAGCCCAAATGGATCAGATGGGTCATAGGCCATCTTCTTCAAAATTGGAACCTCGAAACGAAAAAGGAAAAGGGAAAGCGACCTTCGTCGCCAATGCTCAACAGCAGCCCAGTGGTCCGAAACTAACTGATCGCCAAGACGAGAAACGGCGATTCTTTAATGAGAAAATGAAGCGTCCTTATTCGTTTCCCCGGGACAAAACGAGGAGATTGTTCGAGCTGGCGGTGCGCAACAGGCTCATCAACTTGCCTGATCCAAAATGCCTATTGCAACACGGTGAGGCTAATAATCCCAATTATTGCCCCTATCACCAAGCGATATGCCATCCAATCGAAGATTGCTTCGTCTTCAAAGGGTGGATTGAGAACCAATACCAACAGGGCAAATTCGCACTGTCCGAGAATTGGAAAGTAAACCCGCCCCAGCCGTACATTCTCAAAAAGGCGGACACACCGGAGGCATCATGCTCTTTTATGGAAGAAGCTCCATGGGAGGTCGTTCTTTCAGCCAAAACAAAAAGAATGCTGAAGGATCTCCAAACATGCCTGGCGATCAAATGGAAAAGTCCGCTGGAACCCGAAGTCATCAAGGGAATGCTGAAGCTGCGCCCAACTCTAAAAATTAGTGGAGATAGTCAAAGCGCCCACACCCAGTCGTCAAATTCTTCGAAGAAGAAGAAAAAGACCAAAAAGCCCGTGAAACTTGATGACAAGCGCATGGACCTGCAAAAACATATTGACGCGCTGGAAGAATATAACCTGAAGGCGTGGACCCCAGTCACACTCCAAGAATTTCTCAGCCACGTCCTTGAGGACGGAGATGATGACAATGGAGAAGACTCGTCGGATGAACCTGAGAATTATGTGGCAAGCTTCCATGTGATCTCTCTCTCGTTAATAAACGGTGAAGAAGTTTTGGACACAGAAACTGGGGGCAGATCCTGAGCCGGAACTTCTAGGACCATCAGACGAAATGATTGACGCATTCCTGAACGAAGCTCTTCTGAAAAGCAAAGCTGATCAAGAGCGCGAAATGGCCATATTTGAAAAGGCCAAACGCCGGCGACTGGACGAAAGGGTTGAAATACTCCCACCAGATCAAAGTACATCCACCACAAATAAAAGTAGGTTCAAGACAAGGAAAATGTTCGCCAAAGCCATATCGATGGGAATGAAGCTGCCCTCTTTCAGAGAAAATTCTCCTGGCGGTATACATCTTGATGAAGCGGACGTACATCCTAATTTCTGCTTATATCATCAGAGGATTGCACACCCTACTGAAGAATGCAACGCCTTTAAAAATTGGTGGCAGGGGGACGTTGTTCACCGGCAGCATTTCAAGCGGATGAAGTGCAAAACTAGTCGTGAACAAAGAAGCACGACAGATGAGCGTAAAAGAATTGCCGGCAACCGTCATATGGTTGATTCCGGGGGATCGCAAGTTCTCATCTTCGGGAGCGACTCCGACGAAGAAATAGCCCTCGGCCCTCTCTTCAAGGAATCCATCTCTGAAATGGAAGAAACGAAGAGTTGCGAGAGCATTCAGCTGCGTAATCGCATGCAATCTGAAAAGAATCTCGGACCCGCAGACAAGGGATCGAACAAAAAGGATAAGGGGAAGGGGAAAGCGACCTTCGTCGCCAACGCTCAACAACAACTGAGTGTCCCGAGACTGGTTGTTCGCCAAGGCAACAAGCGGCAATCCCTCGATAAGAAGTTGAGACGTCCTTATTCGTTTCCCTGGGATAAAACAAGAAGACTGTTCGAACTAGCAGTGCGCAACGGGCTCGTCACTCTACCGGAGACGAGACACCCACTGCAATTGAACGATGTCAACGATCCCAATTACTGCCCCTACCACCGAGTATTGGGCCATCCGATCGAAGGTTGCTACGTCTTCAAAAATTGGGTTGAAGACCAGTATCAACAGGGCAAGTTCGCGCTATCCGAAAACTGGAAGATGAACCCGCCACAACCACATGTTCCCCTCCGAACGACGGCGCGACCGACGTCTTGCCTGAAATTCGGGGCAGATGCTAATTGGTGCTATCCGTCCACCTCTCCGAAGATGCCAAGTTGATTTATGGCACCATGTATCGAAGGTTTGAACGGATGCGTCCGATGTAGCAGACTTCGTCAGATTCCCCCTCGCTTGAGGGGTTTTTGATTGTGGGGACACTCTTCCCTGCAGGCGCAAGCCCCTGCAGTTAATTACGCTACCGCATTGCGGTAACAACTTTCTCCTTCTCCAGATGGTCACTTCGTGTCGTGTGTGTTTGTTTTGTGTTTTGTTGCCCGTGGATTGTATACGGAGACTGAGTTATATCGTCGCCCGTAGGGCGTGGACTAGTCCAAATCCGTATTATCTTAGATTTGGGTTTGGGGGTTTGGGTTTAAGGATACGTTAGCCTCATTTGAGACTAAGATCGACTTAAACGTTTGTTAAGGATACGTTAGTCTAGCTTTTAGACTAAGATCAACTTAACGGGATCGTTTAGATCCAACAAGAGAGCAATAAAAGGGGGAGGGCTCTGTTGTTTAGTTTAGTGACGTTACGGTCGATAGGTAATTTAAGGACATTGCGGTCCATGGGTAGTTTAAGGACATTGCGGTCCATCGTTAGTTTTAAGACATTGCGGTCAAGGTTAAGGACGTCATAGTCCATGGGTTTAAGGACCCCACAGTCCGTTGTTAGTTTTAAGACATCTCGGTCAAGGTTAAGGACCTCATAGTCCATGGGTTTAGGGACCCCACAGTCCGTTGTTAGTTTTAAGACATCTCGGTCAAGGTTAAGGACTTCATAGTCTATGGGTTTAGGGACCCCACAGCCCGTTGTTAGTTTTAAGACATCTCGGTCAAGGTTAAGGACCTCATATTCCATGGGTTTAGGGACCCCACAGTCCGTTGTTAGCTTTAAGACATCTCGGTCAAGGTTAAGGACCTCATAGTCCATGGGTTTAGGGATCCTACAGTCCGTTGTTAGTTTTAAGACATCTCGGTCAAGGTTAAGGACCTCATAGTCCATGGGTTTAGGGACCCCACAGTCCGTTGTTAGTTTTAAGACATCTCGGTCAAGGTTAAGGACCTCATAGTCCATGGGTTTAGGGACCCCACAGTTCGTGTCAATGTGTGGTCATCGGGACTCGTCACTTCTTTGAAGACGTTAAGGAATTACAATGCCAAGTATCAAAGGAGTGAAGAGATGTACCCTTGAACCGGGGAGGATTAAATAGTCTTTGGCCCAATTTGGGATCAAGACCAATTAATTATATTATGAGCCCATTAGCCCAGTTAATCTGAATTGAGGACTTATGGCCATCTTGGGCTAAGTCCAATCATGTTTGGAATATTAGCTTCCTGTTGGTCCATTGAAGGTGAGACTTTGCCTCTGGCCATTTAGCCAATTGGGCTAACGTTAATTCAGCAGTGTTGAACATTGGGATCAAGTTAGTGTTTTAACACTAAAAGACAGTTGGTGTTAAACACCAGCAACAGGGGGTTCAAATTAGTTCTAAACACTAGAGTAAATCAGTGTCAAACACTAGCAGCAGAGGCTTCAAATTAGTGTTAAACACTAAGAAAATTAATGTTAAACTCTGTCAACAGAGATTTAATTTAGTGTTAAACACTAAAAAATTCAGTGTTAAACACTGCAAGAAAGCTCTTTAATTAGTGTTGAACACTAAGGCAAAACAGTGTTTAACACTGGGCTCAGGGGTTCCAATTTAGTGTTAAACACTAGGCAAGAGGGGTCACGTGGTAGCACGTGAGGGCGCCCTCCCTTCATTTGTTCTGCTGAGAATATTGCATCTTTTAGAGCATCACGTGCCATCATGTGACGGGCATTTAAATTCTTGTATGTTAAAGCCTCTGCCAAAGGTCACGTGGGTCACGTGAGGCACTGCCTCAAAGGCCCTTATCTGTGGATCTTCTTGGGGGTCACGTGGTGGCACGTGACCCTACCTCTTTATATGTTTTTTAGAAGATCTGTTAATCCTTTTTTAAGAATTAAATTCTTTGTAGGGTTGACCCCTAACGATAAATTTAAGAGGAATTAAATTTCTATTCCCTTCTGAAGATTTATATTCTGGGATAGAGTTGAACTCTGAATTTTCTGTAGGAATTAAATTCCTCATATATGTGACGAACTGAATTCCATCATAGGGTTAAACCCTAATAAAAGCTTTAAAGGAATTAAATTCCCACTCTCTTTTAGAGAGGTATGAGATCTTGTCATAGGGCGAAACCCTAATTTCTTCTTTCTTAAGGGAACTAAATTCCTGTTATTTTAACAGAACTAAGTTCTTAACTAGGGTTAAACCCTGATTAAATTCCCATAACATAGGGTTAAACCCTAATTTTATTTTAAAGGAATTAAATTCCTATAGTTCTGTGAGAATTAAATTCTCAAGCTTTCATTCCCTCTCTATGCTTTGGATCTGCATGGCAGGATCTCAACCCAATGAGAATTAAATTCTCAATTCAAGGGGAGATGTGCACTTTACAGATCCTCTACTAAAGAGAGAACTATGTTCTTCTTGTTTAATATCAAAGTTAAACTCTGTTGAGAATTGAATTCTCTTTTCTTTCAAAAAGCCTTCCCTTTCTTACCTAGGGTTTTCTTTTGCAGAAGATCCAAATTCCTCCAAAGTATCAAGGCTCTCTCTCTTTTTTCTCCCTCTGCATATATCTCCATCTGTATGTCTCTTGGCTCCTATTTATAGGAGAAGTAGCAGAATCAATTAGTTTTTGATGAATCTTTCATCGAGAGATTTGATTTGTATTCACCATTCATTTGGACCTTTGGATTATTAGGTGAATTTTATTCACCGTTGGATTTTAAATCCAAAGATTTTCCTTTGTTATTTCGATTAGATTTTAAGGGGAAATCTTTCCAAGTTCAAGATTTTTCCATAGATAGGTAATATTTAATCACCTTTAAATTTTTAATTCAATCGGTTCCAAATAATCATTTTCCTTTGGAAAGATTTGAGTGATCTCTTCTCAGAATTTGATTCTGTTAAAAGATAGGCTTTGAAAGCCGGTCACGTGTGGCCACGTGACCCTTGGTCAGGTGTGGGCACGTGACCCCCTTAGAACGAGCCCTTTTCTTCTTTTTGCGCTCTGCCTTCTTCCGTTGCTTAGCCGTCACGTGCCACCACGTGACCCCTGGTCACGTGTGAGCACGTGACCCTTGTCTGGAGCCTCTTTCTTGATTTAACCGGAGAATGAGTCCGCTGCTTTAAATGTCACGTGCCAACATGTGACCCTGGTCACGTGGGAGCACGTGACCCTTTCTGAAGCCCTTTTCTTTGATGTAGTCGGGAAACTGAATCTGCCTTGCCGATACTTTTAGATGTCACGTGCCAACACGTGACTGCTGGTCACGTGTGAGCACGTGACCCTTTTCTGAAGCCTCTTCCGCAGGCTTTCCTGATTTTAAATCAGGAAACACCACATGCTCCAAAAAAGATGGACATGCCGGGAGCATCGTGCTCATTCATAGAGAAAGCCCTATGGACCGAAAAGTCCGTAAACTAAAAACTCGCCTCAAATATGGCAACGACGGACCGAGATGTCCTAAAACTAACGGACCGAAACGTCCCTAAACTAACAACGGACTGAGATGTCCTACAACTAACAACGGACCGAAACGTCCATAAACTAACAACGGACCGAGATGTCCTAAAACTAACAACGGACCGTAACGTCCCTTGTTCTCCTCTGAATACAGAGACAAAACCGCGTAGGTTCGTCTTTCCTGAATTTCGAGGGCAGATGCTATTTGGTGCTATCCATCTACCTCTCCGAAGATGCCAAGTTGATTTATGACACCATGCATCGAAGGTTTAAACGGATGCGGCCGATGTAGCAGACTTCGTCAGATTCCCCCTCGTTGAGGGGTTTTTGATTGTGGGGACGCTCTTCCCTGCAGGCGCAAGCCCCTGCAGTTAATTATGCTACCGTATCGCGGTAACCACTTTCTCCTTCTCCAGATGGTCACTTCGTATCGTGTGTGTTTGTTTTGTTTTTGGTTGCCCATGGATTGTATACGGAGACTAATTTATGTTGTCGCCCGCAGGGCGTGGATTAGTCCAAATCCGTATTTTCTTAGATTTGGGTTTTGGGTTGGATTTAAGGATACATTAGTCTCCTTTGGGACTAAGATCAACTTAAACATTTGTTAAGGATACGTTAGTCTAATTTTTAGACTAAGATCAACTTAACGGGATCATTTAGATCCAACAAAAGAGCATTTGGGCCCTATTGTTTAGTTTAGGGACATTGCGGTCGATTAGTTTAAGGAGATTACAGTCCAAGGTTAAGGACATCATAGTCTATGGGCTTAAGGACCCCACTGTCCAAGGTTAAAGACAACATAGTCCATGGGTTTAAGGACCCCACAGTCTAAGGTTAAGGACATCATAGTCCATGGGTTTAAGGACCCCACAGTCCGAGGTTAAGGACATCATAGTCCATGGGTTTAGGGACCCCATTGTCCATAGTTTAAAGACGTCATAGTCTATAAAGTTTAAGGACATCATATTCCATGAGTTTAAGGACCCCACAGTCCATGGAATGATTGGTTATCGGGACCCGTCACCTCTTTGAAGACGTTGAAGGATTACAACGACAAATATCAAAGGAGTGAAGAGATATACATTTGAACCAATGTTGATTGGGAAATCTATAGTCCAATTTGGGACTAAGATCAATTAATTAGATTATGAGCACATGTGCTCAATTAAATCTGAATCGAGGACTTATGGCCAACTTAGGCTAAGTCCAATTAATTTTGAAATGTTGGACCTTTGTTTGTACTGTTGAACGTTTGTCTGGGTTCACCCCCCCATTATTTAGCAATGCTGAACAGGGGTTTGGGGCTCTGACAACATTTTGTCTTTTACAGGGCACTGACCATTCATCATGGCTCTGGGGTTTTATTTTGAATGTCATATGAAATGATCAAGTTTGGAAGAATGTAGTTGGGGTTCAATCAAAGGGGAGATCTTGTCTCTGGAAAACTTAGCTGATTTGGGCTAAGGCTGGTTTGAAAATAGTGTTAAACACTATAGTATATTTGGCGATCACGTGTTCCCATGTGACTGCTTAAAATAGTGTTAAACACTAGAGACAAAACGCTCAAAATAGTGCTAAACACTAAAAATGAGGTGGTCACGTAGGGTCACGTGAGGCGCCTGAGAATTGGACCAAACCTCCTTTATTTTACTCTCAAAATCAGCAAATAAGTGTTAAACACTTAGTCTTTGTAATCATAACGTGTGGACACGTGATAGTACCCATGTATTGGGTATTAATTCCTCTGTTTTCCCTTATTTGCCCTTTTTTTTAAAAAGTGTTTGCCAGGGGTCACGTGGGGACACGTGAGGCGCCATAAATTAGTACTGCCTTTGAATTTGTTCCCTTTGGTTTTGAGGGTCATGTGTGAGCACGTGAGGCATTGCTTCCAAATTTTTTCTTTCTCATCTTAAGGAGTCTATTTAAGGGTCACGTGGAGGCACGTGACCATGTCTCATTCTTTACTTTTTACTCATTGAGGAGGAGGGTCACGTGTTACCACGTGACCAGGTTGGGTACTGATCTCTTTACGTGCATGAAAAGTCCCTTATTTAAGAATTAAATTCTTTTGTAGGGTTAAACCCTAATTTTATTTAGAAGAATTAAATTCATATATGTTTGAAAGAATTAAATTCTTTAAACCCAACTCTCCCTCTAAGTTTCGGATCTGCATTGCAGAATCTCCCCGATGAGAATTAAATTCTCAACCTATGGAGAGATCTTACTTCTGCAGATCTTCAACCATGAACAAGAACTAAGTTCTTGTTTTAAGGGTTCAACCCTGTCTCTGTTGGAGGAATTAAATTTCTAAGTATTTGGAAGAATTAAATTCTTCAAACTCAATTCTCCCTCTAAGTTTTTTGGATCTGCATGGTAGAATCTCCCCGATGAGAATTAAATTCTCAACTTATGGGAAGATCTGCTTCTGCAGATCTTCAACCAAAGGAAGAACTAAGTTCTTATTCAGAAGAGTTAAACTCTTAGTTTGAGAATTAAATTCTCTTTTTATTTTGTGGAGCTTATGATCTCTTTTCCTTTCTCACCTAGGGTTTCTTTCTCTTCTGAGGGAATCTTCTTTTGTCTCTGTAGAATTAAATTCTCCTATTTTTTCTCTCTGTTGTTGTTGTATCCTTTTTTCTCTTCTCTTCTTGGCTCCTATTTATAGGAGAAAGAAAATAATCAGTTTGTTTAGTCAATATTTCATCGAAAGATTTTCATTGATTTTGTAACCAACATGATCTTTTAGATCACTCATTGAGTTTTATTCACCATTGGATTTTTAATCCAAAAGATATTTTATCTGTTATTCCTGGCAAATTTCATGGAAATCTTTCCTTGTATAGAATCTTTTTATAAATTGATGATTTTTAATCACCATTGGATTTTTAATCCAACGGTGCTCCACTTTACAGAGCGCAATCTTTTTGTTTGGAAAGATCTAGGGAAATATTAGGGTTTTTGATTTCCCTTAATTAGAATTTAATTCTATTAGTTCAGAAGGTTTAAGAGCCTATCACGTGTTAGCACGTGACCCCACTGATTGACCAATTAATTAGAATTTAATTTTATTAATTCAGAGATTTTTAGGAACCCATCACGTGTTGGCACGTGACCCCCTGATTAAGTATTTAACCAGAATTTAATTCTGTTGTTTTAAAGAACTCAGGAATTATCACGTGTTGGCACGTGACCCTTGGTCACGTGTTGGCACGTGATGCCCCATTGGGGTTTTTTCCTGTTGTTTTATTATACTTTTAATTCTTTTCAGTGGGTTTAAAGGCCCATCACGTATGGACACGTGACCCCATTTGATTAGGATTCAACCCTTATCATTTAAGAGCCTTCAGGAAGCCATCACGTGTCAGCACGTGACCCCCGATCACGTGTATGCACGTGATGCCCTATTGGGGTTTTCCCTTGTATTTTATGAGAGAACAAATGCCCCCACAGTGTTGTCCTCACGAGTTTGCACGTGAGTGCAACGCTGTAATTTTTGTGGCCGTTGGATCTGCCTAGGGAAGGGGGCAGATGAACTGTTTCCCATCACATCCTACAAATGCAGGGGTCTCTTCAGAAGTGCTTCCACTCTTTCATCTTCTTCATTGTTCATTTTCCTTTGAGAATTTAATTCTCTTCCTCAGAGCTCAGTTCTCTGTCATGTATGTACAGTGCCGCTTTTCTTTCAATCAAGGCTTGTGCCCATGTGTTGCGCATGCGGGGCTCTGCTTGATGGGGACGTTTTATTTCCCTGATCTGATTTCAATGTGTCATTGCTTTTCATTTCCAACGCTCTCCCCTTTTTTCCGGGTTTTGAGAATAGTTCCACCATGCACAACATTTTTTGTGCATAGCATTAAATGCTCCCCTTTATAACCTGACACCATGTCTTTCTTCCTTTTCTTATAGAGAAACCCATTTATACCTTAAGGTGATTATCTTTGAGAAACCGATCAGTTGATATGGCTTGCAATCGTCCCCACGCTCGTCGGCAACCATGGGAGGTGCCCATTGAGGAGATAATCCCTCGCTTCGCTGCGCGGCTGGCAGATCCCCTCCTCATTAACGCTCAATGTGACGCGGTGATGTATGAGCTTCTGACTCGTCGGGGCTCTCCTCTCCACATGGGCTCCATTTGACTCCGGATGATCTTTCTGTCTGTGCTTGCCGATATACCCCCTCATCCGGCGGAGATGACTTCGGCGATCCTTGACGCGGCGGAGGACAAGCTCGAGTGCTTTCACGAGGCTTGTCTAATCACTCAAGCTCTGAAGGATCATTCAGTTCATATACTGAGTCAGATAAGGACCCGACGGGCCGTCATGTCCGCTTTCGCTGATGAGCACGGCGCCAACTGATGGGGAGTGACTCCTCGCGAGAACCGTCATTTTGAAGTGCTGGAGAAGGCGGAGAGGGAGTTGGAAAATTTAGTGTTTTGCTTTGTTAACCCTTGTATTTCTGATCCCTTGTTTGGTGATCTCTTTCCTTTAGCGTAATATCAATGTATTTTCCCTTATCATTAATCGTTGAATGTTCTCTGTTGGCTTTTTTCTGCTTGATGTGTATTCGTACGTGAATCCCACCTGTGTACACGAGCTTCATACTTGACCCCTGGAAATTTTCGTTAAGTACAAACACAAAAACTGTCCTTGTTGCCAGAAAGAGAAAATAGCTTGTGCGTGTTTTGGATCAAGGATTGGCGTCGAGTGGAGGTCTGTTTCCATGATCTCAAGTGCACGCGCCTTCCCTCAGAGGTCGTGGCTGCAAAGACGAGCTTGCGGGGGCTGATTGAGCGGTGCGCCACAAATATGCTGTCATGTGAGAAGAGGCTCAGCCGAAAATTTTCAGAAAGGAAGCCGGCTTCAACTGCACTGGGGGAAATTCAAGCTAATCTTACGGCCAAGACCACTCGGGCGTATGAACTTTGGCGGGTGCTTCAAGAAGCTATCAGGGAGGTGGTAGCCATTGATAAAGCCGTCATTTTCACTCGCGAAATGGTCGAAGCACATAAAGTTACCGAAAAGGAGCATGAAAGTCGGCTTGCCTCGTACCAGGCCCAACAGGCTCAAGCGGAGGCCCGTCTCTTAGCGATAATGAATCATGAAGCCGAGGCCCAGCGGAAAAAGGATGAATTGGCAAACCTATTAAATCGTCCGCCAGCTTGAAGAGTTGTATATTTTTTCTATTCTTCTTTTGTACATACTCTTGAAGGAGAGTATTTTTTTTATTCTTTCATAAATTGTACTTTGTATTCATTTTGATTCATGAATAAAAGACATATTTTGCTTCATGGTGGTGTGTCCCTTTTAGTAAATGCATTTTGTGGATAATCTATTTTGATCTTCTTGTTAGACAGCGATGGCTTAGGAGTCGGGTTCAGATCTGCCTCTTAAAGCTTTCCAACTTTATGAGTCGTGAGGGTCTTATAAAGGTATTTCTCCTTATGAGTCATGAGGATCTCGTAAGTGTAATTTCTCCTTAAGAATCGTGAGGATTCCTAAGTGTATTTTCTCTTGAGAGTTGTAAGAATCTCACAAGAGAGTTTTTCTTGCTTACGAGTCGAGAGGACTTGTAAGTGATTGTTTCCTTTCTTGTCGGAGAGTGTGGCATGTAGAAAATCTACCTTGACCTCTCTGCGAAGCAATGATGGCTTGGGAGACAGGGTTAGGATATGCCTCCTAAGACTTTTCAACTTTATAAGCCGTGAGGGCCTCATAAAGAATTTTCTCCCTACAGGTCGAGAGGATCCTGTAGGTGTATTTTCTCCTTAGGAATCGTGAGGATTCCTAAGTGTGTTTCCTCTTGAGAGTCGTAAGGATCTCACAAGAGAATTTTCCCTCTTACGAGTCGAGAGGACTCCTAAGTGGTTGTTTCTCTCCTTGTCGAGATTCGACATTGGAGAGTGTGGTCCGTGAATAGTATGCAAGAGTCCATTTTGGACCGACTTGCAGGGCCCCAATGCTTAGGAAACATGTCCTTATCCCCATTGTCTAAGGATTTTCCCTACGAGTCGAGACGAATCGAGAAATTCTTGCAAAGACACTAATTTCCTCACGAGTCGAGACGAATCGAGAAGTTCTCGCAAGAATATCCTAACGTCACAGTTAACCTCTGCTCTTTACGACAAAGGTCCGTTATGGTCTGTGGTACTAGGGTTTTGCCCGTCGTACCGTCGCGTTGGCTGATGTATTCCTCGATAGTCAATCTTGCTGTTCGAGTAGCCTTGCAACTGTTGTGTCTCTGATCCCTTCGGAGGCTGGACAAGACGTCTTCAAGCAATCTTCCTAGGCAGTTTGACCATCGGAAGAGCAAGCGTTAGGAGTTTTGTCATGCCGCTTTTTACTTGAGGTTAGGCTTAGTTTGGAGAGCCCCGATGAGTTATAACCACTCCGTGCTGGTGTAGGATGATCTCCGATAGTCTTTCAGGTTTTATTTGAGTTGCCGTCAAAACCCTGAAGCTAGGAATTTGGCCTTTACTTCGTTTGCTAGCATTGCGTCTGCTGTATCGAGACGAATGTTGCGGTTGTCTCTAGGTTTTTGGTGAACCGTCGAGGTTTAGAACTAGGGATTTTGCCGTTGCTCCGTTGTTTGATTGTCGCGTCTGAATCCTGCTGGAGGAAGAACGCTATGGTGACATCTCGTCTGCTGTATCGAGACGAACGTCGAGGTGGTGACCACTCCGCGCTGGTATAGGATGATCTCCGATAGTCTTTCAGGTTTTATATGAGTTGCCGTCAAGACCCTGAAGCTAGGAATATTGCCTTTTATTCGTTTGCTTTGGCGCGTCCGAATCCCGCTGGAGGAAAAACGCTGGGGTAACATCGTGTCTGCTGTAACGAGACGAATGCTGAGGTAGAGCTAGGATTTTTCCATCAGTCCGCTTTGTTTCGACTGTAAGGTCTTTCGTTGACGTTGCATCTGCATCCGGCTGGGCTGCGAAGGAACGCCGTTGTTGACATTGCGTCTTGTGTAACGAGACGAATACTGAGGTGAAGCTGGGATTTTGCCGTCACTCCGCTCTGTTTCGACTATGGGGTCTTTCGTTGACGTTGCATCTGCATTCTGCTGGCCTGCAAAGGCACGCCGTTGTTAACATTGCGTCTGCTGTAACGAGACGAATGCTGAGTGAAGCTGGGATTTTGCCGTCACTCCGCTCGGTTTCGACCATGGGGTCTTTCGTTGACGTTGCATCTGCATCCTGCTGGACTACGAAGGCATGGCGTTGTTGACATTGCCTCTGCTGTAACGAGACGAATGCTGAGGTGGAGCTGGGATTTTGCCGTCACTCCACTTTACTGACGTTGCGTCTACTGTAACGAGACGAATGTCGAGGTGGTCTCTAGGTTATCTGTGAACCGTCGAGATTTGGAACTAGGGACTATGTCGTGGCTCCATTTTGCTGATATTGCGTCTGCTGTAACGAGACGAATGTCGAGGTGGTTTCTAGGTTGTCTGTGAACCGTCGAGATTTTGAACTAGGGACTATGCCGTGGCTCCGTTTGGTGATGTTGCGTCCGAGTCCTGTTGGAATGAGGAGGATCACCGTTGCTGATTTTTAAGCTGTAGATATTGCCGTTAAGATTTGGAACTAGGGACTATGCCGTGGCTCCGTGATTGATTGTCGCGTTCGAACCCTGCTGGAATGAGGAGGAACGCTGTTGTGGGTCTCCAGGCTGTAGATGTGGCCGTCGAGACTTGGCTCTCTTTCCGATGGAGCCTGGTGGGATGATATGGTTCCCTCATTGTTTGCGCCCCTGGATTGTATACAGGGATCGATGTGATCTTACCTGTATGGCAAAAAGTTTCATTTCATTTCATTTTTTATTTCTTTCCGCGATGCTCTATCATTTCAGCGTTTTATATCGCGAAAGTCGCGATTGCCCAATCATTTCGGCTATTTTTCGCAGTGCCCAATCATTTCATCTATTTATTTTATTTACTCACTATTTTTTATTGCGAGTTGCCTAACCATTTTGGCTATTTTGTATGCATACATTTTTACTTGCTGATTTTGTTGCAAGTTGCCCCATCATTTCGGCTATTTCGTATGCATTTGTGGCTCGCTGGATTTTCGCTGCGGGTTTGGGATTGGACACCGATTTAGGCATCGGTATCGCTACAACTGGGATATTGCCAGCAGCGAATCATCATTTGCCTTTGTCGATGTCGAACAAAGGTGGCTTAGCGAACAGGGTTAGGATTCTGTCGACTAAGACTTATGACTTCATGAGCCATAAGGGTCTCATAAAGGTATTTCTCCCTACGAGTCGTGAGGATCTCGTAGGTGCATTTTCTCCTTGGGGATCGTGAGGATTCCTAAGTGTATGTTCTCTTATAAGTCGTAAGGATCTTACAAGAGTGTTTTTTCCTTATAAGTCGAGAGGACTTACAACGGTTGTTCACCGTGCGAGCATATCTCCAGTCTCTGGTGGGACTTTGTTAGGGAAATTCTTATTCGTTCCCGTAGATTATATATAAGAGTCGATATCGAGACGCTTGTAGCGCAGTATTGGAGATTGTGATGGGTTAAGAACAGGTTCAGATCTCTGTAGCTTAAGGCTTTTGAACCCTGTGAGCCGTAAGGGTCTCAAAGGGGAATTCTCCTTACGAGTCGTGAGGATCTCGTAAGTGTAATTTATCCTTAGGAATCATGAGGATTCCTAAGTGTGTTGCTTCCTTGTGAGTCGTAAGGATCTCACGCGGGTATTTTCTCCTCACAAAGTCGAGAGGACCTTGCTAGTGTCTTTTAACGAGATTGCGCCCTTTCGGGTTTTCACAAAACTCGCCGGTAATCCTACTGTTTTTACTCACGGAGCCCTTTTGGGTTTTCATCCGTGCCCATCTTGCTTGTGGACGTACCTTTTTTTACCACATCAGCCAGGGGATGCCGCGGGTTTGTAGTAGTTTAAAGACGTTTCGGTCATCAGCCAGTTTTAGGACATAGTGGTCCATTGTTAGTTTAAGGACGTTTCGGTCCATGGTTGCCGTATTTGAGGCGAATTTCTAGTTTACGGACTTTTCGGTCCATGGGTCTTTCTCTATGAATGAGCATGATGTCCCCGGCATGTCCATCTTTTTCGGATCATGTGGTTGTGGCGGGTTCATCTTCCAGTTTTCAGACAACGCGAATTTGCCCAGTTGGTATTGGTCCTCAATCCAGCCTTTGAAGACGAAGCAATCTTCGATTGGATGGCTTACTGCATGGTGGTAAGGACAGTAATTAGGATTGTTGACATCGCCTGACTGCAACGGACATTTTGGATCCGGCAGATTGATGAGTCTGTTGCGCACTGCCAACTCGAATAGTCTCCTCGTTTTATCCCGGGGAAACGAGTAAGGACGTCCCAGACTCTCTTCGAGGGATGGGCATGGACGCACGTTGTTTTAGCGAACAACTGACTTTAAGTTGCTCGGATGTTGTTGAGTATTGGCGACGAAGGTCGCTTTCCCCTTCCCTTTTTCGTTTCGAGGCTCCGACTTCGAAGAGGAAGGCCTGTGGCCCATCTGGTCCATTTGGGTCAGCTTGTCAATCAAGGCCTGGAAAGTGGTCGGCTTGAAAAACATCATGAATTGGGAAATGGTCGCCTGAGGGTCGAGAGTACCCACAAACATGCCTACCGCAGGCGCTTCTTCGATGCGCTGCTCGCATTTTGACCATAGATTCTGCCACCGTATTGCATACTGAACCCACGTTTCTCCAGGCTTCACCCTGGCATTGATCAATGCCGTAATTGGGGTGCGTTCACTAGCACTCGCGAAACGCTGGGTGAATAGCAACTCCATCTCTGCGAATGTCTTGACAGAGTCATTTGGGAGTTCGGAATACCACTCGAATGCCGTCTTTGACAAGCTGCCAACGAATTGGCGAAGCAATAATTTATCGTCACCTCCAGTGTTGCCGCACAAGGCTCTGAATTGAGCGACGTGCTGATACGGATTTCCCGTCCCCTTATATACATGGAATTTGGGGATCGTGTATCCCGGCGGGTTCTTTATTTGGTCATACCAATCCGAATAGGGTCGTCCGGTTTTAACAATTTTCCCAGCCGCTTCATTCGCCTGATGAACTTGTATTTGCCGAGCGATGTAATCATCCAGAGCGGCTTTGGAGATTGTCTCTTCCTTGGCTGTTGACAGAGCCGGCAGAGGATTTGATGTTTTTCCTCTATCATCTTCAATTATTACTGGAGGATCTTCGGCTGGAGGGTCCGGCTGGATCATCATGCCCACCATATCTTGGAATAGAAGAGCCATTCGTTTTATGTTGGCCACCTGTTCCGCGGCCTCTTTTCCTTTCCTTTCGAGCATTCTTCGGAGGAATTCAGCATCAGTTTCTTGTCCCTGACGCTGCTCTGAGGTCTCTGGATTTTCTTTCGGCCCAGTGAGTGCGGCCATTACAGTTAGCATCTCCTGAATTTTTTGCTGCTGTTGCTCCTGAGCCTTTGTTATTGATTGGGTAAGCGGTCGATGACCTGTAGAAGCACGGCTTTCCTCTTTTCCGGATGCCATATAGACGGTATGCACCACCATGCCCCCAGACTTAGGGTGTTTAGGTTCAGTGGTTTTGCGATTCGTCGCAGACTCTGGGATTTTCTCCAGCCTTCTCCTCTTATGAGCGGTCGAAGTTGAGGGGGCCGTTGCAGTGGGCACCCAAGTAGCTGTCGCCTTTTGTGGCTTGACAGGATGGTCCTCTTCTCGCTGAACTTTCACCTTTTTTTGTCGGCGAGAGTAATCTTGATCAATCACCGAGTCCTGAACCTGTCGCCAAACTTTGTAAATTTTAGAGGACAGCCGCTGAGGGGGCTGCTCTAGCTTCACCTTAGTAGCGTTCTCCACGGGTGGAGGAGATCTCTTCAGCATGGCAGTCGGAGAGTTTTTGTGCACTCTCCTTAGTAGTTCAAAGCTGTTCCCGGTTGGAACAGCAGCATCGATTTCCACCGTTGGAGCCGGCTGAGTCAGTCCAGAAGGAGAGTTGCCCCCAGCCTTCCTTACTCGGTGCCAGTGGCGACGTCGAGCGTGTCGAGCCGTTGGGATTGTCTCAGCTGTAGGGGTGACTTCTTCATGTCCCCCTGCGTTGGTCAGAAGTTGTCGTTGTCAGCCTATTAAAGACTGATGTCTGCTGAGTGGGGATAACCAACCTATCGAAGGCAGACTTCCGAGCAGGGGAAGCAGCCTTGACGATTTCGACTGGAATAGGAGCTGAAACAGTCAGTCTTATGAAGACCGACCCTTTGGCAGGAGAAGCCGCCTTGACGACTTCATGAGCAGGAATGGCTATCCGCTTAGGGATAACCCTTTCTGGTATCGCGGGCTTCTTCATGGGCCTAAATAAGCTTTGGCCCAGTCTGTCAAAGACTAAGGCATTGGAGCTGGATGACCAGTTGAGAGGGGCCGCAGTAGTTGTGAGCCGATTAAATACCGAGCTCCTCGGAGCTTCTTGCAATGGTACAGGGGCGTTGAAGTTCATCGGTGGGAGCATGGTCTCGAAGAATAGCCCAGTGGTGGCTTGAGTTACCTTCTCCACTGGCATTGTGAAAAGGGAGGCCGCTTGGGGCCCGTAGGTTACACCTCCCGATGAGGCGGAACGGGAGTTGCAGTTGCAGCTGGAGCAGTTAGAGGCCATTGATGTTCTTTTTTCTGCACGAGAGCAAAACCAAATCTTAGTACCTCGAACCCAAGGGCAACCATATTAAACCGCGATTCGTTCGCGAACACGACACACGAAGTGTGGAGTGGAAAGAGTAAGAGGTCCCACCGGGCGTGCCAAAATCTGTTCTCCTCCGAATACAGAGACGGAACCGCGTAGGTTCGTCTTGCCTGAATATCGAGGGCAGATGCTATTCGGTGCTATCCGTCCACCTCTCCGAAGATACCAAGTTGATTTATGACACCATGTATCGAAGGTTTAAACAGATGCGGCCGATGTAGCAGATTCCCCTTCGTTGAGGGGTTTTTGATTGTGGGGACGCTCTTCCCTGCAGGCGCAAGCCCCTGCAGTTAATTACGCTACCGCATCGCGGTAACCACTTTTTCCTTCTCCAGATGGTCACTTCGTGTCATGTGTGTTTGTTTTGTTTTTGGTTGCCCGTGGATTGTATACAGAGACTAATTTATGTTGTCGCCCGTAGGGCGTGGATTAGTCCAAATCCGTATTTTCTTAGATTTGGGTTTTGGGTTGGGTTTAAGGATACATTAGTCTCCTTTGGGACTAAGATCAACTTAAACATTTGTTAAGGATACGTTAGTTTAATTTTTAGACTAAGATCAACTTAACGGGATCATTTAGATCCAACAAAAGAGCATTTGGGCTCTATTGTTTAGTTTAGGAACATTGCGGTCGATTAGTTTAAGGACATTACGGTCCAAGGTTAAGGACATCATAGTCCATGGGCTTAAGGACCCCACAGTCTAAGGTTAAGGACATCATAGTCCATGGGTGTAAGGACCCTACAGTCCGAGGTTAAGGACATCATAGTCCATGGGTGTAAGGACCCTGCAGTCCGAGATTAAGGACATCATAGTCCATGGGTTTAGGGACCCCACAGTCCATAGTTTAAAGACGTCATAGTCTATAAAGTTTAAGGACATCACAGTCCATGAGTTTAAGGAACCCACGGTCTATGGAATGATTGGTTATCAGGACCCATCACCTCTTTGAAGACGTTGAAGGATTACAACGACAAATATCAAAGGAGTGAAGAGATGTACCCTTGAACCAATGTTGATTGGGAAATCTATAGTCCAATTTGGGACTATGATCAATTAATTAGATTATGAGCACATGGGCTCAGTTAAATCTGAATTGAGGACTTATGGCCAACTTGGGCTAAGTCCAATTAAGTTTGAAAAGTTGGACCTTTGTTTGTACTGTTTAACGTTTGTCTGGGTTCAGCCCCCCATTATTTAGCAATACTAAACAGGGGTTTGGGGCTCTGACAACATTTTGTCTTTTACTGGGCACTGACCATTCATCATGGCTCTGAGGTTTTATTTTGAATGTCATATGAAATGATCAAGTTTGGAAGAATGTAGTTGGGGTTCAATCAAAAGGGAGATCTTGTCTCTGGAAAACTTAGCTGATTTGGGCTAAGGCTGGTTTGAAAATAGTGTTAAACACTGTTTCCTGATTTAAAATCAGGAAAGCTTATAGAAAAAGCTTCAGAAAAGGGTCACGTGCTTACACGTGACCAACAGTCACGTGTTGGCACGTGACACCTAAAAGCATCAGCAAGGCAAATTCAGCTTCCCGATTACATCAGAGATAAGGGCTTCAGAAAGGGTCACGTGCTCCCACGTGACCTGGGTCACGTGTTGGCACGTGACAATCAAAAGCGGCTTCAAAACCCAACAGCTCCCTGAGCAAATCAAGAAAAGGGCTTCAGAAGAGGTCACGTGCTCCCACGTGACCAGGGTCACGTGTTGGCACGTGATACTCCAAAGCAGCAGACTTGTTCTCCATTTAAATCAAGAAAAAGAGTCCAGTCGAGGGTCACGTGCTCACACGTGACCAGGGGTCACGTGGCGGCACGTGACAGCTAAGCAGCGACCAGAAAGCAGAGCGCAGAAAGAAGGAAAAAGGCTCGTTCCAAGGGGGTCACGTGCCCACACGTGACCGACTTCAAAGCCCATTTGTTAACAGAATTAAATTCTGAGAAAGACCTCTCAAATCTTTCCAAAAAGCAACCGATTAAATTAAAGATTCAGAGGTGATTAAATATCATCTATCTATGGGAAAATCTCGAATTTGGAAAGATTTCCCCTTCAAATCTAACAGAAATAACAAAGGAGAATCTCTGGATTTAAAATCCAATGGTGAATAAAATTCACCTAATAATCCAAAGGTCCAAAGCGAATGATGGATGCAAATCAAATCTCTCAACGAAGATTCGTCAGAAACTAATTGACTCAGCTGCTTCTCCTATAAATAGGAGCCCAGAGACACACCAAAAGAGATATGTGCAGAGGGAAGAAACAAAAAGAGAGAGCCTTGATACTTAAAGGAATTTGGATCTTCTGCAAAAGAAAACCCTAGGTAAGAGAGGGAAGGCTTTTTGAAAGAAAAGAGAATTTAATTCTCAACAGAGTAAAACAGAAGGACATATTTCTTCTCTCTGTGATGGAGGATCTGTAAAGTGCACATCTCCCCTTGAGTTGAGAATTTAATTCTCAATGGGTTGAGATCCTGCCATGCAGATCCAAAGCATAGAGAGGGGATGGAAGAATGAGGATTTAATCCTCACAGAACTATAGGAATTTAATTCCTTAAAAATAAAAGTAGGGTTCGACCCTGTGTTATGGGAATTTAATTCCTTCAGAATGAAAAGAAACAGGGTTTAACCCTAATTAAGAACTTAGTTCTGTTGAAACAATGGGAATTTAATTCCCTTAATCATAATCCTTTAACAGAGAATGGGAGTTTAATTCCTTAAAGCTTTTATTAGGGTTTAACACTATTCAGTTCTTCATATATATGAGGAATTTAATTCCTACAGAAAATTCAGAGTTCAACTCTCTAAAGGAACTGGGAATTTAATTCCTCTGAAATTATTGTCAGGGTTCAACCCTACGTGGAATTTAATTCCTGAAAAGGATTAACAGATCTTCTAAACAACTACAGAAAAGAAGGGTCACGTGTCACCACGTGACCCCCCCAAAAGATCTACAGAAAACCCCTTTGAGGCAGTCCTCACGTGACCCACGTGCCCCTTGACAGAAGCTTTAACACATAAGCTCTTGAATGCCCGTCACGTGATGGCACGTGATGCTCTAAAAGATGCAATAGTCTCAGAAGAACAAATGAAGGGAGGGTGCTCTCACGTGACCCACGTGACCCCTCTTGCCTTAGTGTTTAACACTAAATTGGAACCCCTGAATTCAGTGTTAAAACATTGATTGGCCTTAGTGTTTAACACTAAGCAAAAAAAACTTTATTTACAGTGTTCAACACTAGTTTGGGACTTCTGTTGCCAGTGTTTAACACTGGTTTGTTTTAGTGTTCAACACTAATCTGAAAGCCTTGTTACTGGTGTTTAACACCAACTATCTTTTAGTTTTAAACACTGACCTATCAATTTCATTCCCAGTGTTCAACACCGATTGGTCTTTAGTGTTTAACACTAGACACTGGCCCAATTGGCCGAATGGATAGAGGCAAAGCCTCTCCTTCAAGGGACCAACAGGAAGCCAATATTCCAGACCTGATTGGACTTAGCCCAAGATGGCCATAAGTCCTCAATTCGTAATTAACTGGGCTAATGGGCTCATAACGTAATTAATTGGTCTTGATCCCAAATTGGGCCAAAGACTATTTAATCCACCCCGGTTCCAAGGTACATCTCTTCACTCCTTTGATACTTGGCGTTGTAATCCCTCAACGTCTTCAAAGAGGTGACGGGTCCCGATGACCACGCATTGATATGGACTGTGGGGTCCTTAAACCCATGGACTACGACGTCCTTAACCTTGACCGAGATGTCTTAAAACTAACAATGGACTGTGGGGTCCTTAAACCCATGGACTACGACGTCCTTAACCTTGACCGAGATGTCTTAAAACTAACAATGGACTGTGGGGTCCTTACACCCATGGACTACGACGTCCTTAACCTTGACCGAGATGTCTTAAAACTAACATTGGACCGCAATGTCCTTAAACTACCCAAGGACCGCAATGTCCTTAAACTAGCAACGGACCACTATGTCCCTAAACTGGAGAGGGACCACCATGTCCCTAAACTGGAACAATAGAGCCACAAATGCTCTTTTACCGGATCTAAACGATCCCGTTTAAGTTGATCTTAGCCTCAAATATGGCTAACGTATCCTTAAACCTTCAAACAGACTAGACTATGAATCCCTCCAATCAACTTTGGTCCATGGGTACATCTCGGAACTCCTTTGACACCTGTCGTTGTAATCTTTCAACGCCGTCAGAGAGGTAACGGGTCCCGACGGCCATACATGCAATGGACCACTATGTCCCTAAACTGGAACAATGGAGCCCAAATGCTCTTTTGTCGGATCTAAACGATCCCGTTAAGTTGATCTTAGTCTCAAGTTAGACTAACGTATCCTTAACAAACGTTTGAGTTGATCTTAGCCTCAAGTATGGCTAACGTATCCTCAAACCAAACCCCCAAACCCAAATCTAAGATAACACGGATTTGGACTAGTCTACGCCCTACGGGCGACGACATAACTCGGTCTCCATAAACAATCCACGGGCAACAAAACATAAAATAAATACACACGACACGAAGTGACCATCTGGAGAAGGAGAAAGTTGTTACCGCGATGCGGTAGCGTAATTAACTGCAGGGGCTTGCGCCTGCAGGGAAGAGCCTCCCCACAATCAAAAAGCCCTCATCCTGAGGGGGAATCTGACGAAGTCTGCTACATCGGCCGTATCCGTTTAAACTTTCGATACATGGTGCCATAAATCAACTTGGCATCTTCGGAGAGGTGGACGGATAGCACCAATTAGCATCTGCCTCGAATTTCAGGCGAGACGTACGCCGTCGCGCCGTCCTTCGGAGGGGAACAGATTCTGGCACGCCCGGTGGGACCTTTTCCTCTTTCCCTTCCACACTTCGTGTGTCGTGATTCGCGAACCAATCGCGGTTCGCTAATGGTTGCCCTTGGGTTTTAAGATACTAAGAATTGGCGTCTTGCTTATTGCAGAAAGTAAAGGATCGATGGCTTCTACTTCTGCGAAATCCTCCAACTGCTCAGACTGCAATTGCGACCAACGCTTTACCTCGCCAGGAGGTATAGCCTATGGACCCCAAGCTGCTTCGTTGTTCACAATGCCGGTGGACCAGGTGACTCAGGCCATTACCGGATTGTTCTTTGGGATTATACTCCCACCATCAAGCTTCGTGGCACCGGTGCTGACAAAGGAAGCTCTCAAGAAGTCGGTCTTTGATCGTCTTACCCCTGCCGCGGCTCCTCTCAACGAGTCGCCCAACATCAACGCCTCGATCCTCTCTAGATTGGGCCAGAAATCCTGCGAACTCATCATGGGGCCTACAATCTCAGAGAAGGCTGCTTCTAAGAAAATGGCCGCTCTTGCTCCCGAATTCGCCAAGGCGGCTTCTCCGGCCAAAAAGTCGGTCTTTACAAGATTGACGGCTTCGGCTCCCGCTCCCGCTGCCCAAAGGACATCGGTCTTTGACAGGCTAACACCAGCAGCGACCCCCCACCTACACAGGGGGCAAGACGAAGCCATTCTCACCGCTGAACCAACGCCGTCCGCTTGACAAGCTCGACGTCGCCATTGGCGCCGAGTAAGGAAGGCTGGGGGCAATTCTCCCTCCGAGCTAACTCCATCAGCCCCGATGGCAGAAGTTAATGCTGCTGTTCCAACTGGGAACAGCTTCGAGATAAGGTGCGAAGGAATTCTCCTACTGCAATGCTAAAGAAGTCTCCTCCCCCACTAAAAAGGGTTGTGGAAATAAAGTCAGAACAGCCCCGATCCCCTCAACGGCTGTCTTTCAAAATCTATAAGGTTTGGCTGCAAGCCCGAGACTCGATGATCGATCCAAACTTCTCCCGCCAGCACAAGAAGCTGAAAATCCAACCAGAAGCCGGTCACCAGGCTAAACCACGAAAGGCTGTCTGGACGCCCACCTCAACGGCCCCTTCAACCTCCACTGCTCATAAAAGGAGGAAGCCAGAGAAGATCCCCCAGCCTGCAACGACGGCTAAAAGCACTGAGCCCAGACGTCCTAAGTCTGGGGGCATGGTGGTGCACACTGTTTATATGGCTTCTGGAAAGGAGTAAAGCCGCACTTCTACGGGCCACCGACCGCTAACCCGATCCATGACGAAAGCCCAGGAGCAACAACAGAAGCTTCAGGAAATGATGAATGCTATGGCCGCACTTACCGGGCCAAAAGAAAACCCAGAAACGTCCCCAGACGCACGCCAGGAGGAAGAAACCGACGCTGAATTCCTTCGCCGGATACTGGAAAAGAAAGACAAAGAGGCTGCCGAGCAAGCAGCCAACATACAACGTATGGGCCTTCTCTTCCAAGATATGATAGGAATGATGATCCAACAGGACTTACCCGCCGAGGATCCCCCAATCGTTCTTGAAGACGACCAAGGAGAGACGACAAATCCACCACCAGCCCTCTCAACGGCCAAGGAGGAGGCGATCTCTAAGGCTGACTTGGTTGACTACATAGCCCAGCAAATCCGGGTTCATCATGCGACTGAGGCAGCCGGTCAAGTCGTAAAAACGGGCCGGCCGTATCCAAGCTGGTACGACCAAATCAAATACCCGCCGGGCTATACAATACCAAAATTCTACGTGTATAAGGGGACCGGCAACCCCCACCAACATGTCGTCCAGTTCAGGGCCCTTTGCGGTAACACCGGCGGTGATGATAAACTGTTGCTTCTCCAGTTCGTGGGCAGCTTATCAGAAACAGCGTTCGAATGGTATTCGGAACTCCCGAATGATTCTATCAAGACGTTCGCTGAAATGGAGTTGCTATTCACTCAGCGATTCACGAGCGCCAGCGAACGCACTCTAATAACAGCACTGATTAACGCCAGGGTAAAACCAGGCGAAACCTGGGTCTAGTATGCTATACGCTGGCGGAATTTGTGGTCGAGATGCGAACAATGCATTGAGGAAGCACCCGCGGTGGGCATGTTCGTGGGAACCCTAGACCCTCACGCAACTATCTCCCAGTTTATGATGTTCTTTAAGCCAACCACATTCCAGGCCTTAATCGACAAGTTGGCTCAGATGGACCAGATGGGTCATAGACCACCTCCCCCGAAGTCGGAACCTCGGAATGACAAGGGTAAAGGAAGGGCAACCTTTATCGCGAATGCCCAGCAGCAACCTAACGCCCCGAAACCGGCAGATCAACTGGAAGAAAGACGCCGGTATTATAATGAGAAGATGAAACGTCCCTACTCGTTCCCACGAGACAAGACGAAACGGTTATTCGAGCTGGCAATACGTAACAGGCTTATAAACCTAACAAATCCAAGGCGACCGGCCACAACCCACTGAGGCGAATAACCCTAACTATTGTCCTTACCATCAAACGGTAAGTCATCCGATTGAAGATTGCTTCGTCTTCAAAGGATGGGTTGAAGATCAATACCTCCAGGGGAAGTTTATACTGTCAGAAAAGTGGAAGGTGAACCCACCACAGCCGCATACTCCTAAGAAAACAGATACACCGGGGGCAACCTGTTCCTTTATCGAAGAAGCTCCATAGAAGGTCGTGCTATCAACTAAAACCAAAAGAATGCTGGGAGACCTTCATGCGTGCCCTGCGATCGAATGGAAGGACCCTCTTGAACCTCAGATTATCGAAGAAATGTTGAAGCCCCGCCCAACTGCGAAGACTCGCGATAAGGGCCCAAATACTCACGCCCAACCGTCAAAATCTTCGAAGAAAAAGAAGAAATCCAAGAAGCCCGTGAAGCTTGGAAACGAACACACGAACTTGCAGAAGCAAATCGACGCACTGGAAGAATACGATCAAAAGGCGCGAACTCCTGTCACACTGCAAGAGTTCCTCAACCACATCTTTCGAGAGAAAGATGATGGAGAGAGCTCGTCGGATGAATCCGAAGGATATGTGGCAAGCTGTAACGTAATCTCCCACTTGTTTGCCGATGACGGGAAAACTCCTGGCACTAAGAAGCCGGAGGCAGAGCCTAAACCAGAGCGTGCGTGGCCGACAAATGAAATGATCAATGCCTTTCTAGACGAGATTCGTCTAAAGAGGAAAGCGGATCAGGAGCGTGAGATGGAAGCATCGGAAGGAACCAAATGCAGGCTACTGAACAAAAGAGTTGAACTACCCCTGCCAGAGCGAAATGCGTCCGAAGTAGACAAGAAGATATTCAAGACGAGGAAAAGGTTTGCCAAAACCATGTCAATGGGGATGAAGCTACCGCCCTCGGAAGGAAACACACACGATGGGGTGGAGAGGCACCCTGATTATTGCCCATATCATCGGAAAATTTCACACCCCACGGAGGAGTGCGACGCCTTTAAGATATGGTGGCAAGGATATGTTGCTTGTCGGCAACATTTCAAGCGCATGAAACGCAAGATCCGTCGGGAGCGAAGAAGTACTGTCGATGGGCACAACAGAACTACTGGCAACTGTTATATGGCTCACGCCGGGGGGTCACAAGTTCTCACCTTTGGGAGCGATGAAGAAATGGCTCTGGGCCCTCTCTTTAAAGAATCTGTCTTGGGTAAAGAGGAAGAACCAGAGGCCTGCGAAAACATTCAGCTGCGCAATCGTACGCTCCCGGAAAAGAATCTCGGGCCCGCGAGTAGAAAAGACAAGGGAAAGGAAAAGGTCACTGAAGATATCACTTTAGATGACCAAGTCCTGAAAGAGCTGGCTGCCAAAGACCCTCCTAGGAAGGGTAAGGCGGACTACAACATCCTCGCGCACCTAAGGAAGCTACCTTCTCAGCTTAGCATTCTCGATGCCCTCCTATTATCACAAGAAGCACGAGACTCACTAATTAAGGCGTTCCAAGAACCTGAGCAATTCCAAGCCTTCCTCGCCACTGAAAGGATGAAGGATGAACTGGAGGAAGTGCATACGGCCGACATCACCTTCGGTGACGAAAACCTCCTTCTCGGGACGTGCGACCACAACCGTCCCCTATATGTCTCTGGATACTGCCATGATATCAAGATAGGCAAGATCCTGGTGGATAATGGATCCTTCGTCAATCTCCTTAATGTTCGGGTGTTGAAGGAAATCTGCATGAGTGTGCAACATCTCACTCGTGACAAAATTACTATCTCCGGTTTCGATTCACAATCGTCACGGACTCTCGGATCCGTGATACTAGCATTACGCTTTGGACTCCTCGTCACAGACATCAAATTCCATGTCATCGACGCCAAGACCTGCTACAACGCCTTACTCGGCCGTCCTTGGCTATACGAGTACAACATCATCCCTTCTACGCAACATCAGTATATGAAGTACTTTAAGGATGGTTTCGAGTATACTGTAACAGGTGAGTTGAACCCATTTTCCGTAAACGAAGTCCGCAAATACGAAGATGCGAAGTACTTTTTGCCAGATTTCGAGGATACGGAAAGGTGTCGCAACCCGGAAAACAAGACCGCCGCCACCATCCCTGTTTTCGGGAGCGATACCGAAGAAGAGGAAGAGATAGTTTATGCAGGGCCATCTCAGCGCAACAACCTGGGGACGCCCGCCCCCATGTTGGTCTTCGGAAGTGATTCAGAAGATGAAGTTAATGCCGTGTTCTCCAATCGGCTGTCGGTACAAGCACCCCCTAGCGATGACCATAGTTTGCAAATCACCATGGTACCGCGAGAACACTACAAAGATCTCGACACACTTCAAGCTCACAATGTGCAGGACCTGCGAACATTTTACGTCCCTCCCAGGCTAAGGGGTGAGAAGGTGATCCTATTCTACCGATCCTCAGAGTCGAAAGTAGAGAAAGAGATCTGGCACGGCACGGATGCTACACTCGACAGGCTCCAACCCATCCATCTGCCCAGATACTATACAAAGGGATTAAAGAAGCTATTGAAGCGCCAAGGAGTACCCTTAAAACAGACTGTTCGGCAGGCTCGGTTCTACAACAAGATTTGGGATGTCCCTGGAACTCAACACAAATTGCCCAACGGGAAGATGGAAACACTTGGGCTTGGCTACGCGAGAACCAGAAAATGGGGACGGGCCCACAGTAATTATGCCATATATACCTTTGATGAAGAAGAGGACGCCCTGTCAGGAAGTGCCAACCCCTCATCAAAACTAGACCCCGCGACTGAAGTGCCGAGTCCGTCGTTTGAGCAACGAGTGGACAAGCCTATCAGGAAAGGGGGTCAGAAAGCTCGGGAAGACCACAGCCGTGAGATGGCCGTCTACGAGAAGGCCAGGACGCAACGTCTATTTCAACAGGCTGCAAAAGACAAAGATGTTCATCTTTGTCAACCCGTTGTACGAAAGGCCCGACGCAGAGACGGAAATAAATCAAGAAGCGGAAAGAGGAGCCGACAACAACGACGCAGGATTAGGGGGTTGCGTGATCGGGTATTGCACGGCTCGGATTTGTCCCTCATAAAGAAGATGAGTCGAGCGTACTCCTTCCCCCGAGACAAGACGGAGAGGTTACTCAAACTCGCTTTAAAACATCAAATGATTGCGCTTCCAGAGCCTAAGCACCCTGAGTAAGCTAACAAGGCTTCTCATCCGAGTTATTGCTCTTATCACCGAGCCATAGGACATCCTACCGAAGACTGCTTCACCTTCAAGGACTGGATTGAGGACCGGTACCAACAGGGCAGATTCGCTTTATCCAACGGATGGAGGGTAACGCCGCCACAAAAGCACGAACCCAAAGCCACAAGAGCAGAACCGGATCCACCTCAGTCCTGGGAGCGGATTCACACCTGTTATATGATTACGATATTAAAAGAAGAGCCCGAGAACATGGATGACCTTCCCCGGTGCTTTGAGAACAGCGATGATGAGGTGATCTCAGAATTCCCGCCAGCTCCGAAAGAACTGGAAGATGGTATACATACTACTGTAGATAACCTCAAGAAGATTGAGTTGGGATCGGTAGATGACCCGTGACCGACATTCGTCAGCGAGCTACTATCTAAAGAAAGGGTGGCTGCGTTAAAGAACGTGCTTCTACGACATAAAGACTGCTTCGCATGGAACTACTCCGAGATGCCAGGATTAGATCCAGAGATTGCTGTGCATAAATTAGCAATATCCCCGGATATCAAGCCAGTCAAGCAGGCGCCAAGAAGGATGCGACTCGAGCTTGAAATGAGCATCAACGCCGAAGTCAAGAAACTGATCGATTCTGGATTTATCCAAGAAGTCCAATATCCCGACTGGATCACCAATATCGTCCCGATAATGAAGAAGAATGGGACGGTACGCATATGCATGGATTTCAGGGATCTTAATAAAGCCTGTCCAAAGGACGATTTTCCAGTACCAGTAACCGAGCTAATGATCGATAACACGTCAACTCACGAGGTTTTCTCCTTTATGGACGGTTCGTCAGGATACAATCAGATAAAGATGCATCCCGAAGACCAGAAGCACACCGCTTTCCGGACTCCTTTGGGTATATTCTGCTACAGGGTTATGCCCTTTGGTCTAAAGAACGCCGGTGCTACCTATCAAAGGGCCATGACAAAGATCTTCGACGATCTCATACATGACATCGTTGTTAGTGTATATGCCCTAGGGGCCATTATTGTATCATACTAGTTTGTATATTACTTAATGGAAGCTTGGGATATTCACATGTATATAACAGTCTTGCTAAATATAATAGTATGCTACTTGGTTTTTCTATCTTAATATGTGAGTATACGTATTGATAGAGCTCTTAGGATCTTGCTTGACTACCGGCGTTGTGATGGCAGTCACACTAGTGGGGGATGGGTAGTCTACAAGCACATCCTTATTCAGTCCCTAGTCGCTGGATTATCGAGTCAGAGCATCGATACTCCGGAGTAGACTAGTGTGTACGCTTCTCATCCCAGTTGGGGAAATGGTCTGTCCCACAGCCGTCAGTACATCGTACTGGAGATAGTATACAGGTGCTCGTTGGGTTACGGGTACACCGGACAGGACTCACAGGGAACTGTTGGTTGGTTTTATACCAGTCGTCAGTGAACAGTTCCCAGGTGACATGAGTACAGCATAGTCCGCAGACTTGACACTGCTACTTCGCCTTGAGTGTGTCCCACTGTTCTTAGATTGCTACCCTACCACGGCTCAAAGGAGTCGTGCAAACAGGTAGCAGTTAGGTGCAATCCCGAGCACTTGGAGGCAGTGGCGGTTAGACAGGATTCGTCCCACCCGGTATTGGGGGTTGATATCACGCTGTGTCAGAGAGCCATTACGCAAAGTCCCTGGCCAGGGCAAGCGAGATTTGCTGGTAGGTTCCAGTAGTTTCTCAGGGTGTAATGGGCTTCCCTCCGACACGACTTACACCGCTATTAGGGGACTGACGCTTGCCGCCCCCTAGGCCTGATATGCGATAGTCTTGGACGAACGGACCGGACTGTATGGAGATTGTCACATCAGACTCAGTAGGAGTTCGGATGGGTTTCCTCATCGGCCTTCTTATCGACATCTACCTGGGGACCGTTACGTACAGCTAGTGTCGAAAGTGTTTACGCACGTACGACTTTCGGACAGTTTTTACCAGTCGGCTTTGGTTTAAGCCAGTTACTGGTATCCGGTTATTGGATTTATACAGTCTAAAGTTTTTCCGTATTTTTGCGGAAAGGAGGGGCGTTCTCGTAATTGTGCGAGAAGCTCCTAGAAGGTGGTGACTAAGGAGGTTTAGGTGGCATATACAATGAATGTGATTAGTGAGTCACCTAGATGATTCATACATGTCTTTGTCCATGGAGATGAATCATCACTAGATATTATCAAGCATGGTTGTTAAATTGATATATTTTCTTTTCTTGATAAAAAGAAATGCTTGATATATATTATCATAGCTCACTATTCTCATTTCATTATCATTATCATCTTCTCTCTCCTCAAGCTCTCCCTCTTCAAACTCTAATCCTCCCCTCTCATGTGTTGAGTACAAGGATTAGTTAGACTAACTAAATCATAACCCTCACTCTATATCACCTAGCTTCTTTGATTAGCACTTAAAGAAGGTTAGTTGCCTCAAGTTTAGAGGCTAAGCTTGGAGTAAAGCTCTCGGGTGGATCGTCTACTACTTCGAGAAGGCCGAGGAGGAGGAGGAGTTCGTAAAGACGAAGGACACGATTCGTTAGGTATAATCCCTAAACATAGTAGTATAGAACTTCTATGTTTCTTGTTAGTTATCGTTTAGCTTCGATTCATGCGGTTAGTCGATGTTTAAGAAAAGAACAAGATCGTTTTTTAAATTTCAGCCTCCCCGCAAGTCGTGGGGTGTTGTATATCGACTTACAGTGGTATCAGAGCCTCGCTAAACAATAATTAACTTACTTGCAAATTTTTATGAATTTCGAACGGAAAAAACGAAACCGGAAAAGCCCGAAATCATCAGTTTCTGTCGATTTTTAAATGAAGTCCAAAATTTTTTCAGGGATGTTAAGAAAGCATAAAAAGACAGTAGAAGAACACCCAAGAAAATTGGGCCCCTGAATCGCCTAAAGCGCCGCGGAACCGCGGCGAATCCTCCCGATTCGCCACGCTTCCGCCGCCGAGTTGGCGATTCAAGAACTCAATTTTCCTGTGTTGCTTCTCTGGAATATTTGGTATTTTCTGGAATTTTTTATTTTTGCTCAGGTTTCACATTTACAGAGAAGTATTGGAGCAAAATTAAAAGTGTTTAATCGATCGAAATTATACAGTATTTGCTTGTTGGATTATATCTGTGTTTTGTATAATGTGTTCGTAAACCTCCCCTAACTGCTAGTATGTCGGTTGGCAGGGGGTTGCACATTTCTGTAATGAATTTTATCTGTTTGTGCATGTGAACTGTGTTGGACTGTTGTGATGTATAGCCGGGGTTATGTGATGGGTTATTATTTAATTCATTTGATGTAAATGTAATTTGTTGTAATATTATTTTGCGGGGCACATCCAGGTTGCGGTTGTAGCCACCGTTGTATTATTTCATTTTACTGTTTTTGCTCCTAGGACAGACCCAAGGAGGGGTGCACAAACTGCCGGACGGGTAGTTTGCCGCACCCGCAGGGGGTCTTGGGTGGGGTAATGGCTATTCATCACAACCGTGTAATCCGTCTTTTGTTGCAGGCTCAAAACAAACACGGATTGCTTGCAAATCCAATTAAGTTCATCTGTGATCTGGAATGAATATCATTGCGTCAGATGAATGTAAAATATCTATATATATGATAGCTATTTAGACGTCACTTATGTTTTACACCCGTGCTAGCCCAGCCTCCGCTCTGTCGTTAGTTAAGTAACCTAACGGGTAATGATGGGACCCCGTGGCGAATGCGGATGGCATAAGAGGACGTTGTATTTTCGTTGTTTTCTGCAATGATAGGTTAATGATGGGACGCATTATCTGTAATGCAAAGAAAATAAACCAAAAGTTTAATCGTTGGAACAATTTAAAAGAAACCACTCGGTTAATTTTAAAACAGATATTTTTAAATGCGGAGCTTTAACCACTCCTTTTAAAAGCTATCAAGTTCCTTCGGTTATATCAAGTTCACTACGTTCACGGTTTCGCCAAAACCATTCGTAGCCCTCCGTCATTTCATCTGGGTATTCAGTAGTATTCAAGCTATGTATTTTGACCTAACGCCAAGGCATAGTGTTTGGTAGCTACTGGGTATTCATTTGTTGCATAGATAGATGAGTTAGTTTGGGACAGTCGTATTATCATTTTGGCCGAACGTCAAGGATATATACGGATGGGTTCAAATTGATAAGATAATGATGGGTAGAACTTGACATGTGACTTATGACATTTTGACCTAACGCCAAGGTCATAAGAGCATGGGGCAAAAAGAAATATCGGGAATTTCTAAAGAAACTAAAATTTGCAAAGAGATGCATACTATTTGGAGTTTGATGAATGTTGGTAGCATTCCTTCAACATTATCATACGATGATATTTGGATCCCGATCCTACTATGAGTATATGCTACTTATCAGGATATTCGTCACTTAACGATCAATGCTATAAACCTAGTAGGTGTCCAGAAAGGTGTCAGCGGGGTTACGCCCCCAGAGAAAAGAGGTTATTTAGTTAAGGAACTTCGCGAAAGCGTTGGAAAACCTCCCTCGAAGTATCGACACTGGCCTGGCTGAACGGTTAAGCAAGAATTGTACAGTAAGAATAGTCCTGGCTAATTCTTCTTTTATGGTTTGAGGAAGGATTCGAGAAACAGTGGGAGCCATCCAGTTTAGATAAACTAAAAACCATTCTAAGCTTGCAAGAGCATCATGCTAAAGAGTTTTCTTCTCTCTCTCCTAATTGCAGCGACCCTGAAAATGACTGGACTTAAGTTACTTTTAGAGAAAAATATACTGACAGGGACAAACTATAAAGATTGGCTGCGGAATGTCAAAATGGCTTTGACCTATGACAAATTGGGGTACGTCCTCACCGCTACGGCACCTGCTGTCCCTGGTCCTAAATCCAGTAATGCAGATAAGGAAATCCGCAAAACCTGGGATTTCGATTGCGCGAAAGCCAAGTGCATCGTGCTTGCCTCGATGAACAATGAACATCAGAGGAGGCACGAGGATATGGAACTAGATGCCATATTTCTCCATACAAAGGAACTTTATGGAGAGCAATCTCGTATAGCAAGATACGAGACCTCTAAGAACTTGTTTCGAGCGAGGTTGGCTGTCGGGTTATCAGTAGGAGAACATGTCCTAAAGATGATCGGTTATATAGAAGAGCTCGCAGACCTTGGGACGACTTTGGATAATGAGCTCTATACAGACCTTATTCTCCAGTCCCTTCCTTCCACCTACGCCCAGTTTATCCTGAACTTCAACATTCAAAGAAAAGAAGTTGAACTTCCGGAACTCCTGAACATGTTAAGGAGTGCAGAGGGCACCTTGCAGAAGGCAAGGGAAACACCCGCTATGTTTGTTGGCGGTGCATCTTCTTCCGGGTCCAAGGCTAGGGCCAAAGGAAGGAAGAAGAAGGCCGCATCCAGACCTAGAGGAGGTGTAAGTAAGGTGGGAGGGAAGGGAAAGAAAAAGTTTGCGGTACCGGTAGTTGGCCAGGATGAGTGCTTCCATTGTCACAGGAAAGGGCACTGGAAGAAGGATTGCAAGGCATGGAACGCCAAGAACCAGGAACCGAAGCAAGTTGTGGCTTCGACTTCAGGTGTGTTTGTAATTGAGAATTGTCTGTCGATCAACTCTACTTCCTGGGTATTGGATACCGGATCAGGATCTCATATTTGCAATTCTTTGCAGGCACTGAGAAACCGTAGAGTGCTGAAGGAAGGTGATATGACCCTAAAGGTTGCTAACGGAGCTAGCGTGGGAGCTGCATCCGTCGGGGATTATCACCTAGGATTGACAAGTGGACACATTTTGGTTTTACATAACTGTTTTTTTGTACCAAGCTTAACATGTAATATCATATCAGTTTCCTTGTTATCAAATAAAGGTTATGATTTCACGTTTGTAAGAGATGTTGTTAACATCCACCTTAATCATGGTTTGATTGGGTCCGGTACACTAAATAACGGTATATATGTTTTAAACCAACTCCAAATTTTCAATGTCCAGAACACACTAAAAAGAAAGTCTCCAGATTTAAATAAAGCTTTCTTATGGCATTGTAGACTTGGTCACATCAATGAGAGAAGGTTGACTAAGTTGCATAGAGAAGGATATTTGGACTCGTTCGAATATCAAACTTATGACACTTGTCAATCTTGTCTCAAAGGAAAGATGACAAAGACTCCATTCACTGGATAAGGAGTAAGAGCGAGCAAGCTCTTAGGACTCATACACAGCGATGTATGTGGTCCAATGTCTACACATGCAAGAGGTGGTTTTTCCTATTTCATTACTTTCACGGATGATTACTCAAGATACGGATTCATTTATCTGATGAAACATAAATCCGAGGCTTTTGAGAAATTCCAAGAGTATAAGAATGAAGTAGAAAACCAAACCGGCAAAAGTATCAAGACACTTAGATCTGATCGAAGTGGTGAATACTTGAGTGCCGAGTTCCTAGGTTACCTAAAAGAGAAATGAATTCTCTCTCAGCTTACTCCTCCATACACTCCACAGCATAACGGTGTATCGGAGAGGCGGAATCGAACCATATTGGATATGGTACGATCCATGATGAGTAATGCTGAGTTACCACGATCTTTCTGGGGTTATGCGCTAGAATCAGCGGCATATCTTTTGAACATGGTACCTACCAAGACTGTGCCTACCACTCCATATCAGATGTGGAGCGGGAAGAAACCCCATCTACAGTATATAAAGATTTGGGGATGTCCAGCTTTTGTTAAAAAGCAGCATGTGGACAAGCTCGAGGCACAATCAGTAAAGTGTAAGTTTGTGGGATATCCAAAGAACTCCAGGGGATATCTATTCTATTACGCAGAGGAACAAAAGGTCTTTGTTTCTCGTAATGCCCATTTTCTAGAACATCAGTTTTTAGAAAAGGAAATAAGTGGGAGCGAAATAGAACTGGAAGAAATTCCAGAACCACAATCTGCTACTGAAAGTTTGGTAGAACCGGAAGTTCAAGAAGAACAGGACATTCCCGCACCCCTCCGCAGGAGTAGTAGGCCGTCTCATCCGCCTGAGAGATACTATGGTTTTCTCATAGATGGGGATAGAGAGGATTGCATCATAGATGATGATGAACCTACTGACTTCCAGCAGGCCATCCAGAGCGGCGACTCGGTACGATGGCTAGATGCAATGCGGACCGAAATGGAGTCCATGTACACCAACAAAGTATGGACTTTGGACTTTGCTCCAGATGGGGTAAAACCCATAGGATGCAAATGGATCTTCAAGAAAAAGATTGGTGTAGATGGACAGGTGGAAACCTATAAGGCTAGACTTGTTGCAAAGGGTTTTCGTCAAAGACCTGGTTTGGACTATGACGAAACTTTTTCTCCAGTGGCTATGCTCAAATCCATTCGGGTCCTTCTTGCTATTGCTGCCTTCCATGATTATGAAATCTGGCAGATGGACGTAAAGACGGCTTTTCTGAATGGAAATTTAGAAGAGTGCGTCTATATGGATCAGCCAGAGGGTTTCAATCAGAGTGGGAGCAGTGGGAAAGTATGCAAGCTGCTTAAGTCCATTTATGGACTAAAGCAGGCATCGCGGAGTTGGAACATCTGTTTTGATGAGACAGTCAAAGAATATGACTTTATCAAAAATCCAGATGAACCGTGCATATATAGTAAAGTTGTAGCCAGAAGTATCGTATTCCTCATCTTGTACGTGGATGACATTCTATTGATAGGAAATGACATTCCTATGCTACAATCTGTCAAAGGATTCTTGTCACACAGGTTCTCTATGAAAGACCTGGGAGATGCCTCTTACATTCTGGGGATCCGGATCTATCGTGATAGATCCAAGAGGATGTTGGGACTTTCGCAGTCCAGGTATATCGACACTATACTGAAAAGATTCAGTATGGAAGATTCTAAGCGCGGTAATCTACCGTCTTGTCACAGAATCACTCTCTCCAAAGAGATGTCTCCCAAGACTGATTTGGAAAGGGAACGCATGTCTATTATACCCTACGCTTCTGCGGTAGGCTCTATAATGTATGCGATGTTGTGCACCAGACCAGATGTAGCTTACGCACTGAGCGTGGTGAGCCGGTATCAGTCAGACCCAGGGGAGAAATACTGGATAGCAGTAAAGAACATTCTCAAGTACCTGAGAAGGACTAAGGAGATGTTCTTGGTTTACAGCGGAAAAGACCTCAGGTTGGAGGCCTTTGCTGATTCCGGCTTCCAGAGTGATAAGGACGATTCCAAGTCCATGTCGGGTTATGTCTTTACCCTCAATGGAGGGGCGGTGTGCTGGAAAAGCTCCAAGCAGGACACCGTTGCTGACTCGACGATGGAAGCGGAGTATATAGCTGCTTGCGATGCCGCAAAAGAAGCAGTCTGGATGAAGAAGTTCCTAACAGAACTTCAGGTGGTTCCTACCATAGTTGATCCAATACCTCTGTATTGCGACAACAACGGAGCTATAGCTTTAGCGAAGGAACCAAGGTCCCATCAGAAGTCCAGACACATATTAAGGCGGTATCACCTGATCAGGGAGATCATTGATCGTCAGAAGATTGAGGTTCGGAGAGTTGCTTCTGAAGAGAACATTGCTGATCCATTCACGAAGGCCCTACCTCAGATTCAGTTCGAGAGGCTACTCGAGATCATTGGTCTTCGATATGCCAGTACATGGCCTTAGTGCAAGTGGGAGATTGTTAGTGTATATGCCCTAGGGGCCATTATTGTATCATACTAGTTTGTATATTACTTAATGGAAGCTTGGGATATTCACATGTATATAACAGTCTTGCTAAATATAGTAGTATGCTACTTGGTTTTTCTATCTTAATATGTGAGTATACGTATTGATAGAGCTCTTAGGATCTTGCTTGACTACCGGCGTTGTGATGGTAGTCACACTAGTGGGGGATGGATAGTCTACAAGCACATCCTTATTCAGGTCCCTAGTCGTTGGATTATCGAGACAGAGCATCGATACTCCGGAGTAGACTAGTGTGTACGCTTCTCATCCCAGTTGGGGAAATGGTCTGTCCCACAGCCGTCAGTACATCGTACTGGAGATAGTATATAGGTGCTCGTTGGGTTACGGGTACACCGGACAGGACTCACAGGGAACTGTTGGTTGGTTTTATACCAGTCGTCAGTGAACAGTTCCCAGGTGACATGAGTACAGCATAGTCCGCAGACTTGACACTGCTACTTCGCCTTGAATGTGTCCCACTGTTCTTAGATTGCTACCCTACCACGGCTCAAAAGAGTCGTGCAAATAGGTAGCAGTTGGGTGCAGCCCCGAGCACTTGGAGGCAGTGGCGGTTAGACAGGATTCGTCCCTTCCGGTATTGGGGGTTGATATCGCGCTGTGTCAGAGAGCCATTACGTAAAGTCCCTGGCCAGGGCAAGCGAGATTTGCTGGTAGGTTCCAGTAGTTTCTCAGGATGTAATGTGCTTCCCTCCGACACGACTTATACCGCTATTAGGGGACTGACGCTTGCCGCCCCCTAGGCCCGATATGCGATAATCTTGGACGAACGGACCAGACTGTATGGAGATTGTCATATCAGACTCAGTAGGAGTTCGGATGGGTTTCCTCATCGGCCTTCTTATCGACATCTACCTGGGGACCGTTACGTACAGCTAGTGCCGCTTGCGGTCTGTGGTTAAACCCACTGCCAGCGTAGCAGTCGAGTCTCTAGAGTCCCACACAGAGAGTTTCCCTACTCCAGGCGAAACGATATAGAGGTCGTATGGTTTTACGACAAGGGTTCGGACGCATACGTGTGTTTACGCACGTACGACTTTCGGACAGTTTTTACCAGTCGGCTTTGGTTTAAGCCAGTTACTGGTATCCGGTTATTGGATTTATACAGTCTAAAGTTTTTCCGTATTTTTGCGGAAAGGAGGGGCGTTCTCGTAATTGTGCGAGAAGCTTCTAGAAGGTGGTGACTAAGGAGGTTTAGGTGGCATATACAATGAATGTGATTAGTGAGTCACCTAGATGATTCATACATGTCTTTGTCCATGGAGATGAATCATCACTAGATATTATCAAGCATGGTTGTTAAATTGATATATTTTCTTTTCTTGATAAAAAGAAATGCTTGATATATATTATCATAACTCACTATTCTCATTTCATTATCATTATCATCTTCTCTCTCCTCAAGCTCTCCCTCTTCAAACCCTAATCCTCCCCTCTCGTGTGTTGAGTACAAGGATTGGTTATACTAACTAAATCATAACCCTCACTCTATATCACCTAGCTTCTTTGATTAGCACTTAAAGAAGGTTAGTTGCCTCAAGTTTAGAGGCTAAGCTTGGAGTAAAGCTCTCGGGTGGATCGTCTACTACTTCGAGAAGGCCGAGGAGGAGGAGGAGTTCGTAAAGACGAAGGACACGATTCGTTAGGTATAATCCCTAAACATAGTAGTATAGAACTTCTATGTTTCTTGTTAGTTATCGTTTAGCTTCGATTCATGCGGTTAGTCGATGTTTAAGCAAAGAACAAGATCGTTTTTTAAATTTCCGCCTCCCCGCAAGTCGTGGGATGTTGTACATCGACTTACAATCGTCGAGTGCTATATCGATGACCTTGTAGTAAAGAGCATGTCATACGGAGAACATTTAAAGCATCTGGAGACTGTATTTCAACGCCTTCGGCAATATAATTTGAAAATGAATCCCCTCAAATGCGCGTTTGGAGTCTCCTCGGGCAAATTCCTGGGATTCATCATTCGACACCGAGGTATTGAAATAGATCCGTCAAAGATTAAAGCAATCATGGAAATGCCTCCGCCAAGAACCCTCAAACAGTTGCGGTCTCTCCAAGGGAAACTCGCATACATCCGAAGGTTTATCGCTAATCTTTCAGGCAAATGCCGTCCCTACAGCCACTGATGAAAAAGGGAACTCTATTCGTTTGGGATCACAAATGCCAAGGTGCACTAGACGAGATCAAGCAGTACCTGCAGAACCCTCTGGTGTTGGCTGCGCCGGTCAAGGGAAAATCCCTCATTCTTTATACAACCGCCCTCGAAGGTTCCTTAGGCGCATTATGGGCACAAGAGAACGATCAAGGGAAAGAGAGAGCACTCTACTACTTAAGTCGAGTTCTACTGGGGGCAGAAAGCAACTACTCTCCCATTGAAAAACATTGCTTGGCATTAATCTTCGCGATAACAAAACTCAGACACTATGCGTTGGCGCACGAAGTCCGTCTCATCTCGAAGGTAGACCCTCTTAAATATTTGATGTCAAAGGCTATATTGACGGGTCGACTCGCTAAATGGGCTCTACTCCTGATGGAGTTCTCAATAACGTATCGACCTCTTAAGGCAGTGAAAGGCCAGGCCATTGCCGACTTCCTTGCCGAGCATCCGGTACCTACCGGTTCTTCGCTGAACTGCGATTTGCCGGACGAGCATGCATTTGATGCGATCGGCGGCGGTAGTACCCGATGGGAACTCTATTTCGATGGAGCATCCTCCGTAAAGAAGAGGAAACAAGGTATCCCAATGATCAAATCGGGAATAGGCCTCATCTTCGTAACTCCACAAGGAGGGATAATGCGCTTTGCTTTCTCCTTAACGGAATCGAGGACGAACAATGAAGCCGAATACGAAGCTTTGATAGCGGGCCTCGAGATCGCCATCGACATGGGAATTGAAAATCTCCTCGTGTATGGGGACGTCCAACTGGTCGTTAGTCAGGTAAACGGCGACTACCAGACATGCAAACCAGAATTGGTGAAATACGGCGAAAAGGTGCAACAACTGTTGATCCAAATTCCCTCCTATACTTTAAAAAGTATACCACGTGCGAAAAATAGCAAAGCAGACGCGTTAGCTAAGCTCGCTAAAGAACTGGCTGACGAGAACCTCGATGACGTCAGAATCGTGGTATAAAGCCGTCGAGTGCTCGTCCCAGCAGAAATATCTCTGGAATTATACGAAGAAAAGGGGGTGATTGAGCAGACGACCCTACAAATAAAAGACCGTGAGAAGGCAGAGGACTGGAGGGAAGTCTTCATAGACTACTTTAAGTCCCACCGAATGCCCGAAGAAGCGTCCTCAAGACATCAGCTCATGAAACGAGCTCTGTCTTTCGCTTTCGTCAACGACACTCTATACAAGAGATCGTTTGATTCTCTATGGCTAAGATGTTTAGGACCGGACGAAGCAGAAAGAGTCGTTCAAGAGGTTCATGACGGAATTTGTGGTTCTCATCAAGCAGGCCCGAAGATGAAGTTAAAAATTAAACGGATGGGTTACTATTGGCCTACGATGGTCCAAGACTGCCTCGAGTATGCGAAGCAGTGCCACTCGTGCCAGATTCATAGAGACTTTATCCACCAACATCCGAATCCACTACACCCAACGGTGGCTAGCTGGCCATTCGAAATGTGGGGGACTGACATAGTCGGCCCCATCGAGCCAGCATCGTCCCGGGGACATCGTTTCATCCTGGCGACAACTGATTACTTCTCCAAATGGGCAGAAACAGTACCGCTGAGGGAAGTGAAGACGGAGAATATCCTCCACTTCTTCAAGACGCACGTCATCTATCGGTTTGGAACTCCACGGCAGAATATCTCCGATAACGGGCCAGCCTACAGAAGCCATAAGATTAGCCGCTTCGCGCAGCAGCACAATATAGACTGGAGATATTCTTCAGTTTACAATCCGCGAGCTAATGGTCTAGCCGAGGCCTTCAATAAGACCTTGACAAAAATCATGAAAAAGACCGTTTCCCAGAATAAGAGAGACTGGCACGAGAGACTGCAAGAGGCCCTTTGGGCCTATCGAACTACGTTCAAAACGGCCACGAACACAACGCCGTACGCATTGGTATTTGGGACGGAAGCAGTGCTCCCCCTCGAGATAGAGATACCCTCCCTACGAGTGGCAGTCCACTACGAGCTGACGGACGAAGAAAATGCTCACCTTCGGCTTGAGGAGCTTGATGCTCTCGATGAAACCCGGCTCATAGCGCAACAAAATCTAGAGGCCTACAAAGCAAAGATGACGCGCTCGTATGAAAGATTGACCAGGCCGAGGACATTCCGCCAAGGCGAACTCGTACTAGTGGTCAAAAGACCTATGATCCCCAATCGTGCCAAGCGGGGAAAATTCGAGCCGAACTATGAAGGCCCGTACATCATAGATAAGGTCTACCAGGATGGAGCCTATCTACTCATGGACATGCATGGTGAAAGGCCTTTCAGGCCAATAAACGGCCGCTTCCTAAAGAAATACTACGCTTAATGAGCCACAGCCTAGGTCAATGATAGATGACGACGACTATGTCCGCTCGCTATCTTCCTAAGCTCGAGCCTTATAAGCAGTAGCCGGCCTTCCCCTGAACGACGGACCGAAACGTCCTTAAACTATCGACGGACCGAAACGTCCTTAAACTAACGACGGACCGAAACGTCCCTAAAACTACCATCGCAGCATCCTTAGGCTGACGAGATAAAAAAAAAAGAGAAAAAAATATAAAAATATATATATAATAAAAAAAACGGTATGTCCATAAGCAAAATGGGCACGGGCGAAAACACGAAAGGGCTCCGTGAGTAAAAACAGCAGGACTACCGGCGAGTGTTTGTGAAAACCCGAAAGGGCGCAACCTCGTTAAAAGACACTTATAGGGTCCTCTCGACCTTGTAAGGAGAAACCACCTGCTTAAGATCCTTACGACTCACCAAGGAGCAACACACTTAGGGATCCTCACGATTCCTAAGGAGAAAATACACTTACGAGATCCTCACGACTCGTAAGGAGAACTCGCTTATGGGACCCTCACGGCTCATGAGATTTGAAAGTCTTAAGTTACAGAGACCTAAACCTGTGCTTAAGCAATCCTCCACAACCTTCGATATTGCCCTACAAGGGGGCTCCATACTGACCCTTGTATACAATCCACGGGCGCGAATAAATATTTCCCCAGCAAAGTCCCACCCGTGACTAGGGATATGTCCAACCCCTATAGGTCCTCTCGACCCATAAGAAGAAAGTCCTCTTGTAGGATCCTTACGACTTGCAGAGGAACACACATTTAGGAATCTTCACGATCCCTAAAGAGAAAATACACCTGCAAGATCTTCACGACTTGTAGGGAGAAATACCTTTGTGAGACCCTTACGGCTCATGAAGTCAAAAGCCTTGGTCGACAGGACCCTTAACCCTGTTTACTAAGCCCCCTTTGTTCAACATCGACAGAGGCAAATGATGATTCGCTCCTGGAAACATCCCAGTTGTAGCGGTGCTGATGCCGAAATCGGTATCTAAAATCCAAGCTTGCGGCGAAAAAGATAGCAAGCCACACATGCCTACGAAATAGCCGAAATGATAGGGCAACTTGCAATAAAAAAGCAGCAAGTAAAAATGTATGCATGAAAAACAGTCGAAATGATGGGGCAACTCGCAATAAAAAGCAGCGAGTAGAAAAAAAATAAATAGCCGAAATGATTGGGCACCGCGAAAAATAGCCGAAATGATGAGGCAATCGCGACTTCTGCGATATAAAAGCTGAAATGATAGAGCATCGTAGAAAATGAGATAAAAAAGGGGTTCAATTTATGCCCTACAGGTGATGTTCCATCACGCCCTGTACACAATCCAAGGGCGTAAACAAAGAAGGGAACATACCTCCCCCTCAGGTTTCACCCAAGAAAGAAGCTAAGTCTCGACGGGCCACAAGCGACCTAGAGATCATCCCGACATTCGTCCCGTAAAGACGGACACAACTTCAAGCTAAGCGGAACAGCGGCAACTCCCAGTTCCATGGCTCAGTGATATACATATCGCCAACAGTCAAACCTCCATCCCGTGAAATGCGGATACATCTAGTGCAAAATTCCTGGTTACGTGGAACGCGGATAACGTCACTCTTTGACCCCGTGGAAAACGTCCAGAGCGGATCCTGGTCCTCGCAGAGCATGGCAGTGAACCCGTGTGAAGCATCCAGAGCGGAGCCTAGTCCTCGCCGAGCACGGCAGTGAACCCGTGTGAAGCATCTAGTGCAAAATTCCTGGTTACGTGGAACGCGGATAACGTCACACTTTGACCCCGTGGGAAGCATCCAGAGCGGAGCCTAGTCCTCCCCGAGCACGGCAGTGAACCCGTGTGAAGCATCTAGTGCAAAATTCCTGGTTACGTGGAACGCGGATAACGTCACTCTTTGACCCCGTGGGAAGCATCCAGAGCGGAGCCTAGTCCTCGCCGAGCACGGCAGTGAACCCGTGTGAAGCATCTAGTGCAAAATTCCTGGTTACGTGGAACGCGGATAACGTTACTCTTTGACCCCATGGGAAGCATCCAGAGTGGAGCCTAGTCCTCGCCAAGCACGGCAGTGAACCCGTGTGAAGCATCTAGTGCAAAATTCCTGGTTACGTGGAACGCGGATAACGTCACTCTTTGACCCCGTGGAAAACGTCCAGAGCGGATCCTGGTCCTTGCAGAGCACGGCAGTGAACCCGTGTGAAGCATCCAGAGCGGAGCCTAGTCCTCGCCGAGCACGGCAATGAACCCGTGTGAAGCATCTAGTGCAAAAATTCCTGGTTACGTGGAACGCGGATAACGTCACTCTTTGACCCCGCGGAAAACACCCAGAGCGGAGCCTGGTCCTCGCCAAGCACGGCAGTGAACCCGTGCGAAGCATCCAGAGCAAATACCGGACTATGGAGTCCTTAAAATCCACGGACTATGATGTCCTTAACCTCGACCGTGATGTCTTAAAACTAACGATCAACCACCCCGATTCCCTACGGATTCATCCTTGGTTTAAGGGTACATCTCTTCACTCCTTTGATACCTGGCGTTGCAATTCCTCAACGTCTTCGAAGAGGTGACGGGTCCCTGCAACCAAACATCGGACTGTGGAGTCCCTAAATCCACGGACTATGAGGTCCTTAACCTTGACCGTGATATCTTAAAACTAACATCGGACTGTGGAGTCCCTAAATCCACGGACTATGAGGTCCTTAACCTTGACCGTGATGTCTTAAAACTAACAGCGGACCATGGAGTCCTTAAATCCACGGACTATGAGGTCCTTAACCTTGACCGCGATGTCTTTAAACTACAATACCTGGAGAAACCCCTGACTCCGTAAAACGCGGACAAGGGTGGCCACATCCAGCACTTACAAGTCATCACGACCTGTAAGGAAGAAAAACTCTCTTGTGAGATCCTTACGACTCTCAAGGGAAAACCCGCTTAAGAATCCTCACGATTTTTAAGAAGAACTTACACCTATGGGATCCTCTCGACCTGTATGGAGAAAAGCTCTTTATGAAACCCTCGTGGCTCATAAATTGCAAAAGTCTTGGGGAGCAGATCTTAACCCTGAATCCTGAGCCATTGCTGTCCCGCAAGGAGATCAAGGTAGAATATCCGCAGAATACATTCAATGAAAAGGAGACACACCATTGAGAAGAAAAATGCATCTTTTATTCATAAACCAAAATGGGTACAAAGTACAAGTCATGAAAGAAACAAAAAAAATACTCTCATCCATGAGTATGTACAAAAAAGGAGGAAAGATACAAGTCCTCAAGCCGGCGGGCGGTGCAGTAATTTTACCAGCTCATCGTTCTGTTGCTGAGCCACAGCTTCATGACGCAAGATCTCCAGAAGACGAGCCTCTGCCTGAGCTTGCTGAGCCTGATACGAGGCAAGCCGAGCTTCGAGCTCTTTCTCGGTGGTTTTATGAGCCTCGACCCTCTCACGAGTGAACGTGGCAGCTTTATCGAGAGCCACCACCTTTTTTATGGACTCCTGGAGCACTCGCCAGAGTTCGTATGCTTTGTTGGCCTTGGCTGTGAGGCTGGCCTGAAGCTCGCTCAGCGCCTTAGAAGCCAACTCCCTCTCCGAGAACTTGCGGCCAAGCCTCTTCTCGCATGACGTCATGTTGGCCGCACATCGTGCTATCAGACCCCGCAACTCCGCTTTTGCAGCCACGGCTTCCGAGGAAAGGCGAGAACATTCAAGAGCATGCAAACAAGCCTCCACCTTCCTACAGAACTCCACCCAGACCCGCACCACCTCCTCGCTATGATAGGTAGCGAGAAAAGGAAGAGAGCCGTTAGCTTCAGCGGCAAACGCTTCGGCTGTGGTCACGCTACCAGCACGGAGCTCCTCGACGAAAGATGATAGGGAGACAAGGCTCAACTGGGCCAAGCGTTCTGAAGCCCGCAAAGCATAAGGGCCGGGCGGCATCACGATGCGCGATTCCAAAGCCATGGAGACTGGCAGGGCTGTTCAAATTTGGGAAATGTTAGTAAAACTCTTAAACGCAGAACGAACGGGACTATAATAAAATATCACTCACCGACGGTCATGCAAGTAGGAGCTGAAGGTTCCTCTGGCCCTTCAACGACCTCGACCTCATCGTCAGCTTCCAAAACTATAAGAGACATCAACATCATTTTGCGAAATAGTAACAATGCTATGGTATAAAATGGCGAATGACACTAACCTTGCCCGGAGGAAAGGACAATACGCTGAGGGGAGATCGTCCGCGGAGCTGCCATCTCCAATAAACGCTGAAATGACTGTCGAGGCGACAGATCAGCGATAGTGGCCGCCAAACCGCGCAATTCTGGAAAAGATAAAAGAGTTTAGACTATGAAAGGGTTGCTAAATTAAAATGCAGAGGGTTACCTTCAACGCTCCTCCCATTCCGAGCCGGGGGGATAGCAGCTTCAACGGTCTCCGCCGTAACATCAGGATTCAACAAAGGAAGAGTAGTGTCGACTACCTCTCTTCCAGCCTCTGGGCCGCCCTCAGTAAGAGTCATTGGGGCGGCAACCTCCAAAGGAGCCTCCCCCAAAGGGGCAAGCGCTCCCTGATCAAGAACCGCCGCTGGAGGCTCTACCATGAGAGGAGCAGCCTCATCAGCCCCCTCCACATCAAGCAAGGCTTCATTGAGAATTTCGGCGGGCTTCAGCTTTAATGGGCCCGTAGGGAGCTCCCCCAGCGTTGAAGATTCTGCACGATTCAAATAAGAATAATGATATATATGCACGGGCATAAATGATCAGAAAAACTACAAAAGAAGCACAACGTACCTATACGCAGAGAAGCCCTCAATATGGCTTCTTCAAGCCGCTGCTCCTTCTCAAGGAGGTGGGCTCGCCGGGGTTCAAAGGTAGACTCATGACCACCGGTCCATAAGGAAAGTGCATCAGCCGCGTCTTCTGAAGCGGCCTGCTACAAAGCCCTTTCTCCCCATTCCTCCAGAGGACCGATAAATCGCCGCCGAATCCACGAAGGGTCTTTGTAAAAAATTACAGCGGGATAAGACTTCTTCGGAACCTTGGCGTTATGAGACGCATCTTTTGAACGCCGTATGGCCTCAGCCAACTGTGCGGCCTCCTCATCAGCCGAACTCGGGAAGAGAAGTCCAGCGTCTGACTCTTGCAGGGCCAATGGTTCATCTTCAAGGATAGGCTTAGACTCCGCCACAGAATCAAGCAGGGTGGTGGCCGCTTTCCTCCACCGTTTAGACCCAGAGCCGGTCGCTGAGGATGACCGCTTCCTCCCTCGCGAAGCCTTAGGACGGCGCTGGCCCAAATCGCCCTCAGGGCCCTCATCCCTGTTACTCTCGCTCGGTGCCACAACCGAGGATGACATCGCCATTGTCGACGCCCCACCGGCAGAGGTGCTACTACTGGGGCCCGTTTACCCCGCAATCAGGAACCCAAGGGCATACCAGCTATTGGAGTAAGGTCTACCCCTGACTCCCCCGGAATGAGTGCGGTGCCAATCTCCCTCAAAGGGAAGCGGACCGGAACCCTCGGCCGTAGCTTAGCCCCCGAAACCTGAGGAGGGGCGTCATGACCAAGAAGCACCCTTCTTTCTTCAAGAATAATTGGGCTGATCCGATGAAGATACTAGCCCGTAAATGCACCCACACATTGGGGCATGTACTCGGCTTCAGGGACCATGAAATGGGAGCCGGTGTTCAGCCTCATAAAGTGATGAGCGGCATCGCGAACAGCATCGAGAGAAGGGATCGGGGCGACTATAAAAGCCTCGAAAGGAACGCCCTGGTCGTATCCGAGCTGCCGGGCGAATCGATGCGGATTGTACCGCATAAAAAGAGCTGCACTGTCTTGGCGAAACACCAAGTAGCCCGGTCTAATTGTATACAAATGCGCGGCCTCCCGGGGCTTCAAAGAAGGTGCGTTGTCTTTCGACTGGTCCTAGAGTTGTTGAATGGGACCCGAAGGAGTAGATAAGACCCGATCATTAAAAACCAACCCGCCAGCGGTGGCATGAGGAGAAATCAGCACCCGAATAGCCCCGAATTGAGTCGGGTCAGCAGCAGAAGCACCCACCAGTCGCGGAAAGGGATAGGCGTCGTAAAAGGCAGGCCTTTGATGCATGGCGAAAGCCCCCAGCACATGCATTTCGACCCAGGACGTGAAGTAATGAAGCGAAAAGTTCACTACGTCCACGCCGGGTGTAGAGGTGTTAGCTGCGGTTCCCAATCCATGATAGAGGTGCGCCAAAGCCGGGATGCCGATAGCCAACCGCGTCCCCTCAGCAATACGATGAGCCGTGTAGATGACCGAAGCTCTCATGAAGCGGCGATGCATGGGGATAACGAACCAACTGAGCCAAACACTAACAAATCCCACAAAGAACGTCTCCTCGTCCATGCCCGGGACAGCAATGGATTCAAAAGATATCGGCGATATAATAGGGATGTAGTACTGAGGTAAATCTGATTCAGTGGTCGGCAACCTCTTCGGACCGAACCCAAAGGGGTCCCCGATGTTGGCAAACTTCAGGGCTGTCTTCGATAAGGCATCCTCACGAAGGAAACGAGCAATGAAGCTCTTGAAAGTAATACCCTGCTCTTCGGATTCGGTGAATAATCGGTCGAAGATACCTAACGCCTTGATTAAACTGGGGCGCTTATGGCGAACGGCATTCCCAGCAGACAGGCCGTCAACCGAGGCGGACTCGAGTTCAAAAACGTACTCGTCAGGAGGCAACAATTCTTCATACAAACTACCCCTGATTGGCAACCCCGAAATATCATAGAATTCTGCTAGAGAGATCGAGACCTCGCGATCTCTTAGGATGAAAGTGTTGGTAGGAAGATTCCATTGGTTTAAAAACGCCTTAACCCACCAAACATGCGGGGACTTATAATGGAATAGTGACACGTATATGGCCTGATAAAGCCCGACTTTCTGCAACCGAGCACGATGGGCAGAAAGGATGTAGCGAGCCCAGAGAAGGTAGCCCGTAGGATGCCTAGGAGTAAGCCCTATCTTATAAATTTGCCCCCACGGGTGGGCCTCACCTTGGCAGATACGCCGCCCCAAGATGTCTATGGCTGGGATCGGGTGGTTCGGAATACCGGTCGTGGAAGGCTCGAGCCTCCCCGTTGGAGTCCAGTTGGGCATTTCCACAGCAAAAGCCGTCCTCGGAGGGTCCATCGGTAGGAATGGGAAAGTGGGCTCCGTCGGTACCGCGCAAAGAAAACTCCGGCGACCCTGAATAATCTGACTATACCAAGATCCCCATTGAAGGAGGTTGGTACAGTTCGGGTCATGGACCCGGATCATCGCCATCGCTTCCTCATCAGATAGTGACTGATGAGAAGCAGCCTCTGAGCGAGAAAAGGGAAAGCGCGGAACAGAAGCCATCGTACCTGAAATCCAATAAAAGGAGACCGTCAAAAGCAAAACATGAAGACTAGTTAAAGAAAGCAACATCAAAGTTTTTTGGGACCATTGGCTACAAAACACATGGGCCCCACAGAATCAGGGATGACGGCTCATTAATAATGAGACCAAATAGTTACAATAAAACAAAGGGAGTATCCTCATTTAATGAAGAATGGTAACCCTACACATTCCCCCCAACAGGATCTGCCTCGGACTCTACAATGGATCCAACAAGATCAAAGGAATTAAATTCCCACAGAAGGCATCATTACAAAACTCCTATTGCATTGATTGCAGAAGGACAACCTCGGGTCGAGAGCCCCCAAGAAGCCTCCGTGTGAAGAAACTGAGTTCTTCATTGGAATTAAATTCCTTATTAAGAGAAGGGAATTAAATTCCCAGAAAACATTTTTGGGATGGAATTAAATTCCACGGAGTTGAACCGCCATCATCATCTCCCCAAGGATCATCCGACCTTAAGAGATTTATTGTTGGAGGATAGGTGGTCTCATATTTGGTTAAAGAAATTGAAGAAAAATGGGTTCTTTGTGAAATCCTTAATGTGGATTTAAAATCCAGAGAGTTCTTTTAAAACAAAGGTGCTTCAGCCGTTCAACATTATTACCTGAGGAAAAGGGATCCTTCAACAGAGTTAAACTCTGGAAAATGTCTGAGACAGAGAACTAAGCTCTGGAGGAAGAGAATTAAATTCTCAAAGGAAAAAAGTTCTCAGAAGAAGAAGATGAGCAAAGTGAAGGCTCTTTTTAAGGGATATGAATATTTATAGGATGTGACGGAGACGCTTCGTCTCCTCAAATCCCTAAAGGAATCCAACGGTTACAAAAGGTGACAGCGTTGCACTCACGAGCGGACACGTGAGAACAACGCTGTGGGGGCATTTGTTTCCTGATTTAAAATCAGGAAAGCTTATGGAAAAGCCTTCAGAAAAGGGTCACGTGCTTACACGTGACCAGCAGTCACGTGTTGGCACGTGACACCTAAAAGCATCAGCAAGGCAAATTCAGCTTCCCGATTACATCAGAGATAAGGGCTTCAGAAAGGATCACGTGCTCCCACGTGACCTGGGTCACGTGCTCCCACATGACTTGGGTCACGTGTTGGCACGTGACAATCAAAAGCGGCTTCAAAACCCAACAGCTCCCTGAGCAAATCAAGAAAAGGGCTTCAGAAGAGGTCACGTGCTCCCACGTGACCAGGGTCACGTGTTGGCACGTGATACTCCAAAGCAGCAGACTTGTTCTCCGTTTAAATTGTAGGATTTTCTTAACACCTCTATTAAGGTTTAGAAGCATCATACATGCTATAACAATAAAATTTTGAGGTGCTAAGCAAACTATACAAAGAATCGAACTAGAAAATATGAAGTAACTATTAATAGTATCAACAATTAAGAGTTAAGTTATACTAAGTGATGAGACTACAACCTTTGTAGACCTCTTTGGAATACTCCTTGGCTTTGAAAAGGTTTACTTGATCAACTCCTCGTCCACGACGATCCACCCGAAGCACTTTGCTCTAAGCTTGATGCTTCCTTCGATCTTTGAAAAACTTGAAGCACAACACCCTACACAAGATAGCTAAGATTGTGTAGGATGATGAAGTGGTTGCTATTCTTATTTATTACCTTTTATTTTCTTTTTCTAACTCTTTTTTAACATTTAAAAGAGAGCTAGGGTTTTTTTGAGGAAGAAGATGGCTCATTTTTCTTTTGGAATGATAATGATAATAATGTAAAAGAAAAATGAGAGAGAGAGAAAGAGCTTATCATAACCACAACCATAGTTAAAATAATATCTAGATATTTCAATTAAGGTTAAAGGGCAAAAGGAAAAGAAACCATGGTTGAGTTAAATTCAACCATGGAATTGTGTAGAAGAGTGTAGAAAAATGACTCATTATCCTTTTTCTTTTGCCTTTAATCTTTATTGAAAATATCCATATATCATTTTATCTACAATATGATTCTTATATTGCCATCCTCTTTGTATCATCAACCATTATACTTTTCATGTATGTATGTATGTATGCACATCATCATGTACATATACATGCATGTATCCATAAGAAGAAAAGGATTTAAATAAATAATATAAAAGCCAATATTAAATCAACACTTGATTTAATAAATTGGTCATATCTTATACGACCCGACTAATATTAAATGCCCGATTAAAATACAGTATCATATACTAGTATTTAATCGAGGATCCGCGCATATCTCATATGTGCACCACTTCGTTTCGCCAGAGCCGAGAAACTTCTATGTGGGACTCTAAGACTCGTCAATACGCCAGCAGTAGATGATGATCATATCAAACACCTACAAGCCGCAAGCGGTCAGCTAAACGTAACGGCCACCCGGGTACTGAGCGATCAGAATAAGAACAAGCGAACCTGTCAAAACTCCTGTCAATCCATCCGGCAACACTAACCGTACAGTCCGGTCTCTTCGTCAGATATGCTGCATATCGAGTCTAGGGATGGAATCGTCGACCCCAATAACTCAATAAGTCATGCCGGTATATGGTCTATAACAGATCGAGAAACCTACTGATAACACTTATCAGTAATATCTCAGCAGCCCTGGCCAGGGACTTCCCGTTATAGCCAATCGTGCACAGCACAGCATCAACCCCCAATACCGGGAAAGACGAAACCCCTCCTATCGCTCACTGCCTCCACATGCCTCGAGACTATACCCAAAATCCACCTGTTTGTACGACTCAGTAGAGCCGCAGTAGGGTGGAGATCAAAGTACAGTGGGAGGACACACAAGACTCTATGACGATCTCGGGTCTACAGACTAACCTGTACCAGTGTCACCTGAGAACTGCTATCCGACGTATGATATAATACTATATAGGAGTTCTCGGTGAGTCCGTTTAGTGTACCCAGTCTCACTGAGCACCCGTATACTATCTTCGGTGTCAACACACCAGATGGATATGGGATCATCCATCGCCCATCATATGGAACAAGAATGGTATACGCTAGTCTAAGCTGGAATATCGATGCCCTGTCTCGATATACCTACGACTAGGAACATTTCAAGGATATGTTTATAAACTACAGATGTCCCACTAGTATGATCCGCATCATAATTCCAGTAGTCAAGCCAATATCCTTAGGGCTTTATCAACATACACCAAATGAATATAAACATGATCAAGTGAACATATGATAAAGTAAAACCAGATAGCATACTATCATATTGAGCAAGACTGTCCCCCGAATATATATATACACATCAGTACATACACTATCTCATAATGGCCTCTAGGGCATACATATATCCAACAATCTCCCACTTGCACTAAGGCCAGTTATTGGCATATCTCATACCTAACATCTCAAAAAGTCGCTCATGCTGCGGCTGAGGGAGGGCCTTGGTGAATGGATCCGCAGCGTTGTTCTTTGTGTCTACTCTCTTAATCTCGATCTCGCGGTGATCAACTATCTCCCGGATCATATGATATCGCCTCAGGATGTGTCTGGACTTCTGATGGGACCTGGGCTCTTTGGCCAACGCCATAGCCCCATTATTGTCACAATACAGAGGTATTGGATCAATAATGGTTGGAACTACTCCTAGCTCCGCGATGAACTTTCTCATCCAGACGGCTTCCTTGGCAGCATCATTTGCAGCAATATATTCAGCTTCCATCGTTGAGTCTGCAACGGTATCCTGTTTGGAACTCTTCCAACTCACCCCTCCATTGAGGGTAAATGCAAACCCTGAGATAGACTTGCTGTCATCCTTGTCACTCTGGAAGCTCGAATCGGTAAAGGCCTCCATTTGGAGATCCCCATTACCATACACTAAGAACAATTCTTTAGTCCTTCGCAAGTACTTAAGAATGTTCTTTACAGCAATCCAGTGATTCTCCCCTGGGTTAGATTGATACCTGTTTACTACACTAAGTGCATAAGCAACATCAGGGCGTGTACATAACATTGCATACATTATCGATCCTACTGCCGAAGCATAGGGAATAATGCTCATGCGAGCTCTCTCTATGTCGGACTTTGGGCAATCGTCTTTAGAGAGAGTGGCTCCATGGCAAGCGGGTAAGGCACCCCGCTTGGAGTCTTCCATACTAAATCTCTTTAGGATGGTGTTTATGTACTTGGTTTGGGACAATCCCAATAACCGTTTGGATCTATCCCTATAGATCCGTATACCCAATATGTATGTGGGATCTCCCAGGTCCTTCATGGAGAACCTTTATGATAAGAATGATTTGACCGACTGTAGCATAGGAATGTCATTTCCTATCAGAAGTATGTCATCTACGTACAATACAAGGATTGCGACATTTCTTCCTACAGTCTTCTTATAAACACAAGGTTCATCTGGATTTTTGATGAAATCAAACTCTTTGATAACATCATCAAAACAGATGTTCCAACTCCGTGATGCCTGCTTTAATCCATAAATGGATTTAAGTAGCTTACATGCTTTACCGCTGCTCCCACTATCAATGAATCCCTCTGGTTGATCCATATAAACGCATTCCTCTAAATCACCATTTAGGAATGCAGTTTTAACGTCCATCTGCCATTCATAGTCGTAGTGAGCAGCAATAGCAAGTAGTATCCGAATGGATTTAAGCATGGCTACCGGAGAGAAAGTCTCGTCATAGTCCAAACCTGGTCTTTGACGAAAACCTTTCGCTACCAACCTTGCCTTATAGGTCTCTACCTGTCCATCTACAACGATCTTTCTTTTAAAGATCCACTTGCATCCCACAGGTTTTATCCCGGAGGGTACATCTTCCAAAGTCCATACTTTGTTGGTGTACATGGACTCTATTTCGGATCTCATGGCATCCAGCCAATTCACAGAGTCACCACTCGTGATAGCCTGATGAAAGCTGGAAGGATCATCATCATCCATGATGCAATCTTCTCTATCACTATCAACGAGAAAACCGTAGTATCTCTCCGGTGGGCGAGAAATCCTACCAGATCTACGGAGTGGCTGAGGTTCATTAGATTCTGTTATAACTTCAGGTTCAGCCAAGTTGTCATTTGTAACTTGTGTTTCTAGAACTTCTTCTAGATTTACCACATTGCCATTTGTATTGTTTGAAAAAATCTCATCTTCTAAAAAGGTGGCATACTGAGAAACAAAAACTTTTTGTTCCTCTTTGTGGTAAAAAAGATACCCAACGAATGTTTAGGATATCCTACAAATATACATTTGACCGATCGTGTCTCGAGTTTGTCTGGATTCTGCTTTTTAACAAAAGCCGGACAACCCCAAATCCTAACTCTTTTAAGAGATGGTTTCTTCCCATGCCATATCTCATATGGAGTGGTAGATACGGTCTTGGTTGGAACTTTGTTTAACAGAAAAGCTGCTGTTTCCAATGCATGCCCCCAAAATGAGAGAGGTAACTCAGCATCACTCATCATGGATCGTACCATATCTAATAGGGTACGGTCCCTTCGTTCTGACACACCGTTGTACTGTGGTGTGTAAGGTGGAGTGAGCTGAGAGAGAATCCCATTCTCTTTTAGGAAGTCTAAGAACTCAGTACTTAAGTACTCTCCACCTCGATCTGATCGAAGTATCTTGATACTCTTTCCTGTTTGGTTTTCTACTTCATGTTTATACTCCTTGAATTTCTCGAAAGCTTCAGATTTATGTTTTATCAAATATACATGACCAAATCTTGAGAAATCATCAGTAAAAGTTATGAAGTATGAAAAACCGCCTCTTGCATGTGTAGACATTGGTCCGCATACATCACTATGTATGAGGCCTAGGAGCTCAGTAGCTCTTTCTCCGTGTCCTGTAAACGGGGTTTTGGTCATTTTACCTTTGATACAAGACTGGCAAGTTGCATAAGATTTATACTCAAAAGAATTTAAATATCCATCTTTATGAAGCTTGTTTAGTCTTGTTTCATTAATATGACCAAGTCTACAATGCCAAAGAAAAGCTTCATTTATCTCTAAAAATTTTCTTTTATTTTTGTGTTGTACGTTGAAAACTGTGTGTTGATTAAGGACGTATATCCCGTTATTTAATGTACCACAACCAATCAACTCTTGATTCAGTCTAATGTTCATAACATTGTGTTGTACAGCAAAATGATACCCTTCATTGTCTAACAAGGAAACATATATAATATTACAAAGCATACTTGGTACAAAATAACACAGGTTCAAAACCAATATACAACCCGAAGGCAAACCTAGGTGATACTCTCCTACTGAAACTGCATTTACATTGGAACCATTTCCAACTTGGAGAGTATGATCACCTGTCTTCAAAACTCTGCTATTTCTCAACGCCTGCACAGAATTGCAAATATGAGAACCCAAACCGGTATCCAATACCCAGGAAGCAGAATTAATAGAAAAACAGTTTTCAATTACGAACACACCTGAAGCTGAAGCATCACCATGCTTCTTCTTGAGTGCTAGGTACTCAATACAGTTCCTCTTCCAGTGTCCCGTCTTCTTGCAATGGAAACATTCACCTTTCTCTACTGCCCCAACCTTGGACTTGACTTTTCCCTTTACCTTTTTGACTCCACCCTTAGGTTTGGTGGGTTTCTTCTTCATCTTTCCCTTGGCCTTAGCTTTTGGGTAAGATGAGGAGGATTGCCCAACAGACATAACGGGAGTCTTCACTGACTTCAGTGTGCTCTCTGCACTCCTTAACATATTAAGGAGTTCAGGTAGTTCCTTCTCCATATTGTGCATGTTGAAGTTAACGATGAACTGAGCAAAGGTGGAGGGGAGAGACTGTAGAATAATATCTGTATACTGTTTATTGTCCATTGTCCACCCAAGGTCCTCAAGCTCTTCTATAAGAGCTATCATTTTCAGAACATGGTCTCCTACTGCTGTGCCAGCGGTCATGCGCATCTGAAACAGTTTCTTAGACGCTTCGTATCGTAATACGCGGGATTGCTCTCCATACAACTCTTTTGTATGGAGGAATATGGCTTGTACGTCCATATTCTCGTGCTGCTTCTGATGTGTGTTATCCATCGATGCAAGCGCGAGGCATTTTGCCGTGGCACAGTCAGCGTCCCATGTCTTGTGAATTTCCATATCCGCAACTGAAGGTTTATGACCTAGGGGGGCAAGGCTGGAGCTGTAAGGACATATGATACTTTATCATAAGTCAAGGCTATGTTTAAATTCCTCAGCCAGTCTTTATAGTTGGTCCCATTCAGCTTGTTTTTATCTAATAGAAGCTTATGTCCTGTCATGGGTATCTGCCATTAAGAGAGAGAAAAGAATACACTTAGTGAATGCTCTTGCAAAGATCAGATTGGTTATTATCTTGTCTAATCGATGTCTCCCACTGTTTTTATCAAATTTTCTTTAAAACCTTTTAAAAAGAAAACTAGCCGGGATTAATTACATTCTACAACTTCGCCAACCTCTCAGCCAGGCCAGTGCCGGTACTTGAGGGAGGTTCCCCGTGCTTTCGCACGGACCTAATTAAAGTAAACCTCGTCTTCTCAGAGGCATAGCCCCGTTTGGCACCTTTCTAGACACCTACCGAGTCAGCTAATTGTAAAGTGCAAAATTCTCCCGGGAGCAACATTTGCTCGCAGTGGGATCGGGATCCTATTATCATATAGTAGGTATACAATCTCATTGTAATTTTCAACTCTTGAAATTCCCGATATGATTTTTACCCCTAGTACTTATGACCTTAACTAAAGTCAACATATCATAAGTACTAGTCAAGTTCTTCCCGTTATTTCGTGATTAACTAGACCCACTCATATGACCCTTAACTAAAGTCAACATAATCATATGAATGTCCTAACTAATCTGCATCATATGCTGGGTAGGAAGACATCACTCAGCTACCGTTCACTGCGCCTTAACTAAAGTCAAAATACGCAGCACGAATACTAAGTACTCTGCTTCCTAAAATGACGGAGGGTGGCGGATAGTTTTTAAGAAAACTTTTGACGCTTTGAACTTGATATCATTGTAGAATCTAATGGGTTTAAAAAAGAGTGGCTTAAGCTCCGCATTTTGAAACTTGCTTTTTGTAAAAAAGGTCGAGTGTGTTTCAAATCTTGATTCTACAATATCCTTTTAGGTTCATTTATCTTTTACATTAATCTCATTAATGTAGTCCCATCATTTAAATCCTAAGCCATTACAGAGAGAAACGAAAATATAACGTACACTTATGCCACTCGCATTCGTCACAGTGTCCTGATATGCACCGTTAGGTTACTTAACTAACGGCATACCGGGACGGGGCTAGTGCGGGTGTAAAACATAAGTAACGTCTAATATATATCATATATAAAATTTCATTCGTCTCAGACATGTATTAAAAGATCACATCAGATAATGAAAAACAGCAGAAGCACATAAAGGATATCTAAGAGGTCCGTATTTTATATTTAGCCAGCAATAAAAATACGGATTCCACGGTCGCAATAAATAGCCAAGCCCACACCCCTAGACCCCTACGAGAGCGGCAAGCGACCCTACCAATTCTGGAGTTTAGGAGACCCGGTCTCGACTCCTCGAGATGGCCTCCCACTGAACCCAAGAACCCGGTCACTTGTGCCCTCCACCTTGGGTCTGTCCTAATGCGGAAAAGTAAATAATATACAACACTGGTGACAACAACCTCACCCCGGAAGTGCCCCAAATAAAAGAATATTACATACAAATTAATATTACATGAATTAAAAGAATACTCTCATCTCACATAAAAAGAAAACCCCCCGGCTATTCATTGCGACAATCCTGCATATCAAATCTCATCGACACAGACAAATAAAATGGGAAAAATACAACAATTGGAATCTTTAACTGCCTTTAGACAACACAAATCCAGAATATCGCATATACAAGATTTCATGCCTAAATAATGTAAAGCTCGCATTTGGGTCTCATTCAAGAAAACGCCTTTTCAAAACAAACCGGATAATTCAACAAGATTTCCGTTTAACCCGAGACCGAACTGCTAGATTTACACGCAATAAACAAATTTGTAGATTTCAATTATTGTATCACATACTATTAAACTAAGCGACGTTGGAACATCCGATCAAACAAATTGAACAACCAAAAACTGCTCTGAAAGCTCAACACCTGAGCAGATTATAAAAATACCAGTAACAACAGAGAACATATACGGGCCAGCACAAGAAAATACGGCCATGAATCAACTATACCACCGCGGAACCGCCGCAACAAGCCTCTTGGGCCGCGGTTCCGCGGCCGTATAGTCGACTTAGGGGATCGTTTTTCTGGTGAGCCCATATATTTCCCTGCTTAATTTTTTACATATTTTTAATTTGAAAAATTCCAAGTTTTGAAAAAATTTCCAGAGAGCACCCCCCGGGTGTCGAATTTCGTTCGTTCGATGTTTTCAACGTCGTCTAGGTTACTACAAAGCTCTAGCTTGGCTCTGATACCATGTAGGGTTTTCTTAACACCTCTATTAAGGTTTAGAAGCATCATACATGCTATAACAATAAAATTTTAAGGTGCTAAGCAAACTATACAAAGAATCGAACTAGAAAATATGAAGTAACTATTAATAGTATCAACAATTAAGAGTTAAGTTATACTAAGTGATGAGACTACAACCTTTGTAGACCTCTTTGGAAGACTCCTTAGCTTTGAAATGGTTCACTTGATTAACTCCTCGTCCACGACGATCCACCCGAAGCACTTTGCTCTAAGCTTGATGCTTCCTTCGATCTTTGAAAAACTTGAAGCACAACACCCTACACAAGATAGCTAAGGTTGTGTAGGATGATGAAGTGGTTGCTATTCTTATTTATTACCTTTTCTTTTCTTTTTCTAACTCTTTTTTAACATTTAAAAGAGAGCTAGGGTTTTTTTGAGGAAGAAGATGGCTCACTTTTCTTTTGGAATGATAATGATAATAATGTAAAAGAAAAATGAGAGAGAGAAAAAGAGCTTATCATAACCACAACCATAGTTAAAATAATATCTAGATATTTCAATTAAGGTTAAAGGGCAAAAGGAAAAGAAACCATGGTTGAGTTAAATTCAACCATGGAATTGTGTAGAAGAGTGTAGAAAAATGACTCATTATCCTTTTTCTTTTGCCTTTAATCTTTATTGAAAATATTCATATGTCATTTTATCTACAATATGATTCTTATATTGCCATCCTCTTTGTATCATCAACCATGATACTTTTCATGTATGTATGTATGTATGCACATCATCATGTACATATACATGTATGTATCCATAAGAAGAAAAGGATTTAAATAAATAATATAAAAGCCAATATTAAATCAACACTTGATTTAATAAATTGGTCATATCTTATACGACCCGACTAATATTAAATGCCCGATTAAAATACAGTATCATATACTAGTATTTAATCGAGGCTCCGCGCATATCTCATATGTGCACCACTTCGTTTCGCCAGAGCCGAGAAACTTCTATGTGGGACTCTAAGACTCGTCAATACGCCAGCAGTAGATGATGATCATATCAAACACCCACAAGCCGCAAGCGGTCAGCTAAACGTAACGGCCACCCGGGTACTGAGTGATCAGAATAAGAACAAGCGAACCTGTCAAAACTCCTGTCAATCCATCCGGCAACACTAACCGTACAGTCCGATCTTTTCGTCAGATATGCTGCATATCGAGTCTAGGGATGGAATCGTCGACCCCAATAACTCAATAAGTCATGCCGGTATTTGGTCTATAACAGATCGAGAAACCTACTGATAACACTTATCAGTAATATCTCAGCAGCCCTGGCCAGGGACTTCCCGTTATAGCCAATCGTGCACAGCACAGCATCAACCCCCAATACCGGGAGAGACGAAACCCCTCCTATCGCTCACTGCCTCCACATGCCTCGAGACTATACCCAAAATCCACCTGTTTGTACGACTCAGTAGAGCCGCAGTAGGGTGGAGATCAAAGTACAGTGGGAGGACACACAAGACTCTATGACGATCTCGGGTCTACAGACTAACCTGTACCAGTGTCACCTGAGAACTGCTATCCGACGTATGATATAATACCATATAGGAGTTCTCGGTGAGTCCGTTTAGTGTACCCAGTCTCACTGAGCACCCGTATACTATCTTCGGTGTCAACACACCAGATGGATATGGGATCATCCATCGCCCATCATATGGAACAAGAATGGTATACGCTAGTCTAAGCTGGAATATCGATGCCCTGTCTTGATATACCTACGACTAGGAACATTTCAAGGATATGCTTATAAACTACAGATGTCCCACTAGTATGATCCGCATCATAATTCCAGTAGTCAAGCCAATATCCTTAGGGCTTTATCAACATGCACCAAATGAATATAAACATGATCAAGTGAACATATGATAAAGTAAAACCAGATAGCATACTATCATATTGAGCAAGACTGTCCCCCGAATATATATATATATATATATATATATATATATATATATATATACACACATCAGTACATACAATATCTCATAATGGCCTCTAGGGCATACATATATCCAACATAAATCAAGAAAAAGAGTCCAGCCGAGGGTCACGTGCTCACACGTGACCAGGGGTCACGTGGCGGCACGTGACAGCTAAGCAGCGACCAGAAAGCAGAGCGCAGAAAGAAGGAAGAAGGCTCGTTCCAAGGGGGTCACGTGCCCACACGTGACCGACTTCAAAGCCCATTTGTTAACAGAATTAAATTCTGAGAAAGACCTCTCAAATCTTTCCAAAAAGTAACCGATTAAATTAAAGATTCAAAGGTGATTAAATATCATCTATCTATGGGAAAATCTCGAATTTGGAAAGATTTCCCCTTCAAATCTAACAGAAATAACAAAGGAGAATCTCTGGATTTAAAATCCAATGGTGAATAAAATTCACCTAATAATCCAAAGGTCCAAAGCGAATGATGGATGCAAATCAAATCTCTCAATGAAGATTCGTCAGAAACTAATTGACTCGGCTGCTTCTCCTATAAATAGGAGCCCAGAGACACACCAAAAGAGATATGTGCAGAGGGAAGAAAAAAAGAGAGAGCCTTGATACTTGGAGGAATTTGGATCTTCTGCAAAAGAAAACCCTAGGTAAGAGAGGGAAGGCTTTTTGAAAGAAAAGAGAATTTAATTCTCAACAGAGTAAAACAGAAGGACACATTTCTTCTCTCTGTGATGGAGGATCTGTAAAGTGCACATCTCCCCTTGAGTTGAGAATTTAATTCTCAATGGGTTGAGATCCTGCCATGCAGATCCAAAGCATAGAGAGGGGATGGAAGCATGAGGATTTAATCCTCACAGAACTATAGGAATTTAATTCCTTAAAAATAAAAGTAGGGTTCGACCCTGTGTTATGGGAATTTAATTCCTTCAGAATGAAAAGAAACAGGGTTTAACCCTAATTAAGAACTTAGTTCTGTTGAAACAATGGGAATTTAATTCCCTTAATCATAATCCTTTAACAGAGAATGGGAGTTTAATTTCTTAAAACTTTTATTAGGGTTTAACCCTATTCAGTTCTTCATATATATGAGGAATTTAATTCCTACAGAAAATTCAGAGTTCAACTCTCTAAAGGAACTGGGAATTTAATTCCTCTGAAATTATTGTTAGGGTTCAACCCTACGAGGAATTTAATTCCTGAAAAGGATTAACAGATCTTCTAAACAACTACAGAAAAAAGGGTCACGTGTCACCACGTGACCCCCCCAAAAGATCTACAGAAAACCCCTTTGAGGCAGTGCCTCACGTGACCCACGTGCCCCTTGACAGAAGCTTTAACACACAAGCGCTTGAATGCCCGTCACGTGATGGCACGTGATGCTCTAAAAGATGCAATAGTCTCAGAAGAACAAATGAAGGGAGGACGCTCTCACATGACCCACGTGACCCCTCTTGCCTTAGTGTTTAACACTAAATTGGAACCCCTGAATTCAGTGTTAAAACATTGATTGGCCTTAGTGTTCAACACTAAGCAAAAAAAACTTTATTTGCAGTGTTCAACACTGATTACCTTAGTGTTCAACACTAGTTTGGGACTTCTGTTGCCAGTGTTTAACACTGGTTTGTTTTAGTGTTCAACACTAATCTGAAAGCCTTGTTACTGGTGTTTAACACCAACTATCTTTTAGTTTTAAACACTAACCTATCAATTTCATTCCCAGTGTTCAACACCGATTGTTCTTTAGTGTTTAACACTAGACACTGGCCCAATTGGCATAATGGATAGAGGCAAAGCCTCTCCTTCAAGGGACCAACAGGAAGCCAATATTCCAGACCTGATTGGACTTAGCCCAAGATGGCCATAAGTCCTCAATTCGTAATTAACTGGGCTAATGGGCTCATAACGTAATTAATTGGTCTTGATCCCAAATTGGGCCAAAGACTATTTAATCCACCCCGGTTCCAGGGTACATCTCTTCACTCCTTTGATACTTGGCGTTGTAATCCCTCAACGTCTTCAAAGAGGTGACGGGTCCCGATGACCACGCATTGACATAGACTGTGGGGTCCTTAAACCTATGGACTACGACGTCCTTAACCTTGACCGAGATGTCTTAAAACTAACAATGGACTGTGGGGTCCTTAAACCCATGGACTACGACGTACTTAACCTTGACCGAGATGTCTTAAAACTAACAATGGACTGTGGGGTCCTTAAACCCATGGACTACGACGTCCTTAACCTTGACCGAGATGTCTTAAAACTAACATTGGACCGCAATGTCCTTAAACTACCCATGGACCGCAATGTCCTTAAACTAGCAACGGACCACGATGTCCCTAAACTGGAGAGGGACCACCATGTCCCTAAACTGGAACAATAGAGCCATAAATGCTCTTTTGCCGGATCTAAACGATCCCGTTTAAGTTGATCTTAGCCTCAAATATGGCTAATGTATCCTTAAACCTTCAAACAGACTAGACTATGAATCCCTCCAATCAACTTTGGTCCATGGATACATCTCGGAACTCCTTTGACACCTGTCGTTGTAATCCTTCAACGCCGTCAGAGAGGTAACGGGTCCCGACGGCCATACATGCAATGGACCACTATGTCCCTAAACTGGAACAATGGAGCCCAAATGCTCTTTTGTCGGATCTAAACGATCCCGTTAAGTTGATCTTAGTCTCAAGTTAGACTAACGTATCCTTAACAAACGTTTGAGTTGATCTTAGCCTCAAGTATGGCTAACGTATCCTCAAACCAAACCCCCAAACCCAAATCTAAGATAACACGGATTTGGACTAGTCCACGCCCTACGGGCGACGACATAACTCAGTCTCCGTAAACAATCCACGGGCAACAAAACATAAAATAAATACACACGACACGAAGTGACCATCTGGAGAAGGAGAAAGTTGTTACCGCGATGCGGTAGCGTAATTAACTGCAGGGGCTTGCGCCTGCAGGGAAGAGCGTCCCCACAATCAAAAACCCCTCATCCTGAGGGGGAATCTGACGAAGTCTGCTACATCGGCCGCATCCGTTTAAACCTTCGATATATGGTGCCATAAATCAACTTGGCATCTTCGGTGAGGTGGACGGATAGCACCAATTAGCATCTGCCCCGAATTTCAGGCGAGACGTACGCCGTCGCGCCATCCTTCGTAGGGGAACAAACACTAGAGCATATTTGGCGATCACGTGTTCCCACGTGATGTGCTTAAAACAATGTTAAACACTGGAGACAAAACGCTCAAAATAGTGTTAAACACTAAAAATTAGGTGGTCACGTGGGGTCATGTGAGGCGCCTGAGAATTGGGCCAAACCTCATTTATTTTACTCTCAAAATCAGCAAATAAGTGTTAAACACTTAGTCTTTGTAATCATCACGTGTGGACACATGATATTGCCCATGTATTGGGTATTAATTCCTCTGTTTTCCCTCATTTGCCCTTTTTTTTAAAAAGTGTTTGCCAGGGGTCACGTGGGGACACGTGAGGCGCCATAAATTAGTACTGCCTTTGGATTTGTTCCCTTTGGTTTTGAGGGTCACGTGTGAGCACGTGAGGCATTGCCTCCAAATTTTTTCTTTCTCATCTTAAGGAGTCTATTTAAGGGTCACGTGGGGGCACGTGACCATGTCTCATTCTTTCCTTTTTACTCATTAAGGAGGAGGGTCGCGTGTTACCATGTGACCAGGTTGGGTACTAATCTCTTTACGTGCATGAAAAGTCCCTTATTTAAGAATTAAATTCTTTTGTAGGGTTAAACCCTGGTTTTATTTAGAGGAATTAAATTCCTATATGTTTTAAAGAATTAATTCTTTAAACCCAACTCTCCCTCTAAGTTTCGGATCTGCATGGCAGAATCTCCCCGATGAGAATTAAATTCTCAACCTATGGAGAGATCTTACTTCTGCAGATCTTCAACCATGAAGAAGAACTAAGTTCTTGTTTTAAGGGTTCAACCCTGTCTCTGTTGGAGGAATTAAATTTCTAAGTATTTGGAAGAATTAAATTCTTCAAACTCAATTCTCCCTCTAAGTTTTGGATCTGCATGGCAGAATCTCCCCGATGAGAATTAAATTCTCAACTTATGGGAAGATCTGCTTCTCCAGATTTTCAACCAAAGGAAGAACTAAGTTCTTATTCAGAAGAGTTAAACTCTTAGTTTGATAATTAAATTCTCTTTTTATTTTGTGGAGCTTATGATCTCTTTTCCTTTCTCACCTAGGGTTTCTTTCTTTTCTGAGGGAATCTTCTTTTCTCTCTGTAGAATTAAATTCTCTTCTTTTTTCTCTCTGTTGTTGTTGTATCCTTTTTTCTCTTCTCTTCATGGCTCCTATTTATAGGAGAAAGAAAAGAATCGGTTTGTTTAGTCAATATTTCATCGAAAGATTTTCATTGATTTTGTAACCTACATGATCTTTTAGATCACTGAGTGAGTTTTATTCACCATTGAATTTTTAATCCAAAAGATATTTTATCTGTTATTCCTGGCAAATTTCAGGGAAATCTTTCCTTGTATAGAATCTTTTTATAAATTGGTGATTTTTAATCATCATTTGATTTTTAATCCAACGGTGTTCCATTTTACAGAGCGCAATCTTTTTGTTTGGAAAGATCTAGGGAAATATTAGGGTTTTTGATTTCCCTTAATTAGAATTTAATTCTATTAGTTCAGAAGGTTTAAAAGCTTATCACATGTTAGCACGTGACCCCACTGATTGACCATTTAATTAGAATTAAATTCTATTAATTCAGAGATCTTTAGGAATCCATCACGTGTTGGCACGTGACCCCCTGATTAAGCATTTAACCAGAATTTAATTCTGTTGTTTTAAAGAACTCAGAAATTATCACGTGTCAGCACGTGATGCCCCATTGGGGTTTTTTTCCTGTTGTTTTATTATACCTTTAATTCTTTTCAGTGGGTTTAAAGGCCCATCACGTGTGGACACGTGACCCCATTTGATTAGGATACAACCCTTATCATTTCAGAGCCTTTAGGAAGCCATCACGTGACCCTCGATCACGTGTGTGCACGTGATGCCCCATTGGGGTTTTTCCTTGTATTTTATGAAGGAACATCCCTAAACTAACAATGGACCACTATGTCCTAAAACTGGTTGTTGACCGAGACATCTATAAACTACTATGGACCGCAGCATCCCAAGGCCGACAAAAAAAAACAAAAAAAAACGGTACGTCCATAAGCGAAATGGGCACGGATGAAAACCCGAAAGGACTCCGTGAGTAAAAATAGCAGGACTACCGGCGGGTTTTGTGAAAACCCGAAAGGGCGCAATCTCGTTAAAAGACACTTGCAAGGTCCTCTCGACCCTATAAGGAGAAACCACATGTGTGAGATCCTTACGACTCCCAAAGGAGAAACACACTTAGAGATCCCCACGATTCCTAAAGAGAAATTACACTTGCGAGATCCTCACGACTCGTAAGGAAAACCCTCTTATGAGACCCTCACGGCTCATAAGATTCAAAAGCCTTAAGCTACAGGGATCTGAACCTGTTCTTAAACCATCACAATGCCTAGATTGCCCTACAAGCTGTTCAATGCTGACCCTTGTATACAATCTACGGGCGTGAATAAACATTTCCCTAACAAAGTCCCACCCGCGACTAGGGATATGTTTACATAGTGGATAGCCCTTGTAAGTCCTCTCGACTTATAAGAAGAAAACACTCTTGTAAGATCTTTACGACTTATAAGAGAACACACACTTGGGAATCCTCATGATTCTTAAGGAGAAAACACACTTACGAGATCCTTACGACTCGTAAGGAGGAATACCTTCATGAGACCCTTACGGCTCATGAAGTTGTAACAACCCTAATTTTCTTATACACTTTTTCCTATACAATTTTTTTTCAAAATATTTTTTAAAATCCACAAAGGGGTATTTTAGCTTGAGCACAAGATTTAGGTAATTATTTTTATTTTTAATTACAAGCTACAAGAATGAAATAACTCCATTTTTAGTGTACAAGAAATTACTTTAAATTTAATGTATACTAGGAGTATTTATTCTTGCTGCTATCAGTTTAAGTAATTAAAAACCACAATAATTACAAGAAGGAGCTTGTAGCTCATTGGTAATACCTTGCACTGCTGAACCAAGCCACCGGAGTTCAAATCCTATGCCCCACATTATTTTTGTATTTATTTTGTTTTAATTTTTTTTTGGAAGTCAACGGTAAAAAGGCCATAACTCCCAAAATATGTACTGGACAACAAAAAGTAAAAATACCAAGTTGTTCCTCAGGAAAACCCCCGGCCATTGGACTCTTGACTCGGCCCGACTCGGCGCCGCCGGCCGGCGACTCGGCTGACTCGGTTCGGCGCCGCCGGCCGGACTTGGCCGGACGGCCGAGTCACCAACTGAGAAAAGTTGGCTCTTGACTTGGTCAACCCTCTTGCACACTTATTATACCTGGATCGGTTTTAATTTGGCCAATAAATCCGTTTTACTCCTAAGTTTAATGATTTTTAATGATTTTTATATATTTTTTAAATTAAAACCCTAACCCTAGCCTAGCCCCATATAAACATCCACCCTCTACCATTTTACCCTACAACTCTAAGTCCACTCTCCCAAATTCTCAAGAGAACTCGGTACGTTAGAAAAATAGCGAGAAGCGAAGAGCTGCCGAAACCGACGACGAATTCCGGCAATCGTACTAGAACCTTCGCGACGTTTTCGACGCACCGACAACCACCACTTTCTTAGCCTCCCTAGCTTGTCCAAACTTGTAAGTCCCACTTTCTTCTATCTCTCTTTTCTTTAAGATAAAAATACGACTTTTTGGAACCCGACGGAAATCGGACAAACCGATTTCCGACTCGTTTTTTTCTATAAATTTCTACTTGTCACCTAATACATATTATTTACCCATATTCATGTTGACTGTTAATCACCCATAAATCAATTTAATCAAACTTTTTCACATAAAATGATAACTTCTTTGCAAAACCGTATTCTTTTCATAAAAATACCACGAAGTTCATTTTTCTTAGTTTAATTAATTCCCTCACTCCTAAATAGGTTTATCTTGATCACTAAACTTGTAAAATCCAATTTGAATGAAATTTCACACATAAAATGATAACGTTTTCGAATACCGTATTCTTGCGCTATAATACCTTTAAGTTTAACATAGCATGTTTTACCTTTAAACTTCACCAAAACTTAATATAAGTCACGGGGTAATGACCTACCCCTACACACACTCAATCTAACCCTAATTGATAAATATCAAAAATACAGAATACGAAATTACAGGACTTTTCACTAAAATACCATAATCTTTATAACTTTTATTTAAAGTTTTAAGTTGTAAACTTTTCTAGATAAAATCTTTTAATAAAATGAAAACACGATTGGTCATGGACATCGATCGTTTATCTAAACTTTCTTATGGTGCCTAGGCAAGTGTGTCTAAGGCTAGTAGTTTTTAATTAGGCCCACGACTGTGGTTCCTTCCCACTTACCTGGCCGCAATTGACGGTGAAGAGGCGATTTGAGACTTCTAATGACTCATCGTTTAGACCTTAGAAATAGGCTAGTTGGTTTAGGAAACCCTAATAACTAAAATACGGGAAACTGTACTCTTTTGCAAATAAATACCCCATATTTATAAAACCGTTTTCCCAAATGAAAAGTATTTGTTAAACCTAAGCAAAGCGCCGCTACAACCCACTTTTGGGGAACCTGTTAGGGATAGTACGGTTCATCGTGCACCCGCAGGCTAGTAGTGCGAGATTCAGACCTCCGCAAGGAGCATTCGGTCTCGAAAGGTTCAAAATACGATATTTAGGGAAAATGAGATTTTTCTAAATAAAATATTTATATAAAATTATTCATGTGTTAATATATATATAATTATCATTTAAACATCTATTTTATCATAATATAAGTTTCCACAGTTTTTCTAAAAAATTACAAGATTAAAAGTTACACTAAAATACCATGAATTTCAGATAAGATAATTAATACTTTTATTAGGATATATTCACTAGAATAACACAAATAAAATTCATATTCATTATAACAATTAAGACGATTATTAAATACTTGAGGTGTATTTTGAAAACTATACAAAAGTATTTTTACATAAAACCCCCTCAAGTTTTACAAATTACTATAAGGCCCCTAGCTAATATTGAACTTCAAATCATCTTCTTGTAGTCTGACTCGTGTTAGAGTCTGACTATTCCTGACTCGAATATGATTCAAGTCAATCTATATTCTTTTATATTCCAACACACTTTGAATACATGAATCCATGAACCCAGTTAACAATATATTCTTTTTGACTGAATCAAACCATGGATATTCATCCATTATCCTGATATTCCATTTACCTGATTATACAGTTGTAACATGTTTACTGATATCATGGTTTTGGTCAGTCACCCAACTTACATATTCCAATACTACAATACTGTTAAAACATTACGGGGTTTAAGGGGTAGATTGGTACGGAAGGTGTTAAAGGTGGCACGAGGCGGTCAGATTAAGACACCTAACCTGAATCCTATTGCTGTTGTACCGTGGCATAACGGTTCCTTGTACTTTCCTTTTGCCCTGATCTCTAGCATATAGAGATCCCCCTCGTATACACTGGCATCCTTCTGTACTAAGCTGCAAACAACATCGTTACACAATGTTCCATAATATTCAACATTATAATAGTTCAGAAAATACTGTTATTCTGTCATTCTCATTCTTCCTTATCTTTGGGACTTACCGAGCGACCTGTTCGCTGACGACATTCTATTTCTTTCTTCTTTGAATGTCGTCAGGTGCGTTGGACCAAGCTGAAATCGAGCCCACCGGTGAAGATTTGGAGCAGTTCCAGGAAGATCCAGAGCTCTAGATATTGTACCTTGTTCTTTCCAGTTTATTTCATTTTCTGTTATGCCACTGTTTAAGCATTGCTTTTCATTCCAGTTGTATTTTCTTTTCATGCATTGTACAAAGAATGTTATTAATAAAAGTTGCTGTTATTTCTATATTATTCGTCTCTTGTGATTTACTTTATATTGCTTAGTTACGCTTAGCGTATGTACTACTGAGTATATACGTAGCGGGCCTCGTCGCGTCCACTTCGCCGTACACTGGGAAGCGGGGCGTGACAGAAGTTAAAAGCCTTAGTCGACAGGATCCTAACCCTGTTCGCTAAGCCACCTTTGTTCGACATCGACAGAGGCAAATGATGATTCGCTCCTGACAATATCCCAGTTGTAGCGATGCTGATGCCTAAATCGGTATCAGATCCCAAGTCCCATGCTCGCGATAAAAAATCAGCGAGCCAAAAAAAATACATATGAGATAGCCGAAATGATGGGGCAACTTGCAACGAAATCAGCAAGTAAAAATGTATGCATACAGAATAGCCGAAATGGTTGGGCAACTCGCAATAAAAAACAGCGAGTAAATAAAACAAATAGCCGAAATGATTGGGCACCGCGAAAAATAGCCGAAATGATTGGGCAATCGCGACTTTCGCGATATAAAAGCTGAAATGATAGAACATCGCGGAAATAAAAATATATAAAATGAAACTTTTTGCCCTACAAGTGAGATCACATCGATCCCTGTATACAATCCAGGGGCACAAACAAAAGAGGGAACCATACCTTCCCACCAGGCTCCATCAGAAAAAGAAGCCAAATCTCGACGGTTCACAGACAGCCTAGAGATCACCAACAGCGTTTCTCCTCATTCCAGCAGTATTCAGACGCGATAATCAACCTTAGAGCCATGGCAAAGTCCTAGTTCCAAATCTCGACAGTTCACAGACAACCTAGAGACCATTTCGACATTCGTCTCATTACAGCAGACGCAGCAAAGTAGAGCCATGGCAAAGTCCCTAGTTCTAAGACTCGGCGGTGCACAGACAACCGAGAGTCAACCCCTGACACCGTAAAATGCGGATAAAGTCAACCATGACACCGTGAAATACGGATGAAGTCAACCCCTGACGCCGTGAAAAGCGGATGAAGTTAACCCCTGACGCCGTGAAATGAGGATGAAGTCAACCCCTGACGCCGTGAAATGCGGATGAAGTCAACCCCTGACACCGTGAAATGCGGATGAAGTCAACCCCTGACATCATGAAATGCGGATAAAGTCAACCCTTCCTGGCCCCGTAGAACACGGCTAAAGTCAATCCTGACTCCGTGGGAAACAGCCAGAGCAAACCCTCGACCTCCCCGCTAAAAGCAATGCTTTGACTCGAGAGCAGGTCAACTCATCAATCACTTACGAGTCCCCTCGACTTGTAAGGAGAAAATTCTCTTGTGAGATCCTTACGACTCTCAAGAGAAAACGCACTTAGGAATCCTCACGATTCCTAAGGAGAAACCACACCTACGAGATCCTCTCGACTCGTAGGGAAAAAAGTCTTTGTGAGACCCTCACGGCTCATAAAGTTGAAAAGTCTTATGCAGCAGAGCTGAACCTGCTTCTTAAGCCATCGTTACCCTGCAAAGAGTCCAAGATGCACCGTTACTTACTATCTACAGGCCACACTTGCTAAAATTATATGGCAACGACACAGCAAGGAGAAGAAAGCAACGGTAGAACAAAAAATGTGTATCTTTATTCATGAATTCAATGGAGTACAAGTTGAATCATATGAAAGAATAAAAAAATGGATACATGTTATTCAAAGATTACAAGTGTTCAGTTTATACAAAACAGCTACTGAGATGGAGGCGTTTTCAATAAGTCAGCAAGTTGCTCGTGCACTCCTTTCAGTGCCTTCTCATGATCGGCCGCCGCGGCCAGCTCTGCTTCAATTCGAGCCCGTTGTTGCAAGCATGATGAAATCTTCTCATCGATTTCCCACTGGGCAGCTTCGTGACTCTGCGTAACCCGCTCAATAGAGTCGAGCTTCTGCCTCAATGCCAGCCCGTCTGAAATACATCGCTGCAAATTGTCGAAGACGGCTCTCAGTTGCGCGGCATTCGCTTCAACTTGGGCGTGCAGCCGGGCGGATTCACCTGAAGCTTCCTCGTGTTCCTTCCGCCTCAAGGTCACTTCTTGTTCAAAATGGCGGAGGAAGGACACGCTCTGCTCAACCCACGCAGCCTGTTCAAATCAGAATATTGCATTTCAATACCGCTCATTCGTTATCTGTTTTGTTACATATCGGTACTATTAACCGGTGTTTGCTCAGTAATACAGATTATAGGTGTCCGTGACAAAATACTAGAAATACATCCAGAATCACAGATATATCATTTGTGAGCCGACACTGCAACCAGAACCGCAAACCGACCGATATCCCAAGAGTTATTTTGCAAACTAGTGTGTGCATAATATTTTGGTCCAACACATAGCATGTGTACACACTAACTCTTGGGGATTGGACCATGGACCTAGGGGGCAGCCATGGCATGATGGCTCATGGCAAGTAGGCATGAGAAGTGATGTGCATTTATTGCAAAAAGTAGTGATGTGATTCATATATACCAAGTTCCCTCCAAAACTCTGAAGACAAACCAGGGTATTTTAGACCAAGCAAACATCACCAGAGTGCTATTGGAGTTCACACAAACCTACACTGCAAGCACGAGCCCATGTGCTCGGATTTGACCCGAGTACATTCTCATCCTAGCCGAGGTCGCCGGCCCCCCTGCCTCCTGTGGGCCCCATTCTCTCACAGTCCATCCTTTGCTGCCACGTAGCCCTATTTTTATTGTTTATTTTCTTTTCTTTGTGCCTATATATAGCAGGCAGTGGGCAAGGGTTCAAGGGTCTCACTTTGTCTAAGTTTTGCCATATATTTTGTAACTCTTTTTGTTTCTTTAGTTCTTGTACATAGCTTCCCCTTGAGTTCTTAACCTTCTCTTGATCTTGCAACCTCTTGATTGAGCTTGCAAGTTTAAGAGTTGGTTATTGATTTCAAGGGTTGTATCATTCTTCAAGTTTAATAAAGTTCTCTTTTATGTCTTCATTCACCATGAGTTCTTTGCCTCTTCTTGATCTTGCAACCTCTTAATTGAGCTTGCAAGTTTAAGATTAGGTTATTAAACCCATGTCTTGTCTTGTGTTCTAATGGTTCTTAGTATTTCTTACTTGCTCTTTTACTTACTTGCATTTTTATTCTTGTCTTTTATTACTTGCAATTTATTACCATGTCATTTACATTCTTGTAATACTTTCCTTTTCTTTGTTTATCTTCTCTTTTGTTCTCTCTTTTTTGGTTGTTATTGTGAGATGTTGTGAATATTATTGTTAGGAAAAAAGAATGATATTGTAAGTTTTGGTTTCGTTTCTTATATCCTTTTCCCGTATTTTCCCTTTGAAACTCTGCCCAAACCTTACGCAAGCGCTCCGTTAGGCACCCTACCCTACCAAGGCAACGGTGATTCCTAACCGTGACCGATTGCGTTCGGATTGGCTGGAGGCGAAAGCAAGAGACAAGAACGGACGGACAAGGGTCAATAAGCCGGATTATACGAATACCGTGCTTAAGCACCCTAATCCACGTTGTTGCCGATTGCTCTAGCTTCATTAGTTAAGTTCGGCTCAAAGGACTTGAATACGGAATCCATTAACTTACATCATCCTATCGTTTCCTAACAAGCTTTATACTTGCATATAACACTTAGGGTATATAAAGAACTTTTCGCCCACGCGCGTTAACTCATGAGAACAAGAAGCTAAAACTCTCCGTCTCCCTATGGATCGACCCGTGCTCATCGCGGCTAGCTGCAAAGCGACACCGTCTTGATTGCAGTAACTAAAACTCTTTCAATCACAGCCCGCTGGGAGTTCAAAGCCAGAATCTCAGGAGCGGGACGCCTAAGCTCAAGCTCATGCAGGCAGGCCTCGATCTTCCTGCAGTGGTTAACCCAAGACTCAACGACGCCCTCATTATGGAAGTTTACAAGCGTCGCCAACATTGGATTAACCTCGGCAGCAAAATCTGCAGCGAATGTAAGGGCCTCCGCGTTAAGCTCCTCGATGTATTCACTCAACATACGCAGATTAGTCACAACGTCTTTTGAAGATGAACGTCTAGAAAAGGGCCCTGCCCGCATTATAATGCGAGACTCGAACGGAGCTGGAGTCGGTGCGACCGCTGCAAAACAAATCACAGTAAGATGACGGCTCAAGAAATAAAGAAGATATACGAACAATAAAGTTTACTATACCAACTGCAACAGGGGGCAGAGATGGGAGTACCGGTGGCGCGACGATACCCTCGTCCCCTCCTTCAATTTGTAAATCTACAAGTAATGCAAAGAAGAATTAGCAATGACGTGCCCGCCCGTTAAAGAAAAGAAAAGACGTCAGTTAGAGAAGATACTCACCGGCACCAACAGGCGGACTAATCTCCGACTGGAAGGAGAAGTGCGGGTTCAGCACCTGATACAGGTGATCAAAGTGAACTCCTGCGAGATCACGATGATACATAGTCAGTACACGGAAGATACTGTCCCTAATTTAAATTAATCACAAACCCATACCTTCCAACATTCGAGAAGATATAAGAGGAGATGAAGGGGCAGCAACCGTCAGAGCGGCAGCTGGTAGTGCTTCTTTGGGTGTCACAACCTCAGCGCTCGCCACACCTACATTCGAAATGAACAAGGTTTCATCAGAAGGGATTGCAAAATGAAAAGAATGCAGCGGTCCAAGACCTACCAGACAGGTCATCAGCCAGAACGGTGACAGAAGCATCACCAAGCATCACGACTCCTTTGATCTCATTCAGGGGATGGTTTCGCTGCCCGTAGCTTCGTCCCCTGATTCCACGAGAGCCGCCGTGACACTCGCAATGCCAGGAGATGGCAGGGAACCACAGGTGGAAAGAGTGGCAATTGGAGCAGTCCCGGACTCCTGAGAAAGAGTAGCCGCTTCGGGCTCAGTAGTTGCCGTCATCTCGCCTACCACCTTCTCACCCGGACTTGGCTCTGCCGGATAGGGTATATGAGAATCTGAAGATTAAAGCTTTGACAAAAGGACTCAGTGTTACGTTACCTCAGGTCAGTTTTTCAATTGCTTCCCGAGCCGCGCGTGCCACCTGTCTTCGAGTGGTAGATAGGGTGATCGGAGCACCCTCTGAAGAAGCAGGGACAGGGGAAGCAGCGCTCGAGCCTGCACCTACAGCCAAGGCGGCGTTACGTTCTCTTGCTGCACGCCTCATGCGCTTCCTTTCTGCCTTGGCCGTGAGAGCTGAGCTTCTTAAGACCTCCGACAAGGAGACGACATCGTCTGAGCCAGGAGCTACCTCTGGAGCCGTTGTGGCGCCCGTCATCGGTTGCTTAAGTGAAGCTTCTTTCGGCAATACTAGCGGAACTGGGACTTCGGTAGCCGGCATTGGAAGCGTCTCTGCACCGCCCTGCGAAGTCGGTACTGCACCTGGGATAACCTGAGTAGAGATAGTCCCTGCAATAAGATGAAAAGGAGGGGTCAGATTACCCATAAGAAAGGGGAATGAAGACACAATGAGCCGAAATATACCAACGCCCAGCGAAGCGCGAAGCCTCTCTTTCTCCTCAAAAGTCTTGAGGGAAGCCGCGAGAGCCTCTTCAGTAGAAACGCCTGTTGAAGAAAAAGTGTCAGTCAAAACACGATAATAAAAATGTAATGCAATGACAAAAAGATACGGCTGAAGACTACCTGACTCAGCGAAGATGATCATTCCTGCTTTGTGGCTAGCTAGTCGCTCGGAAGCTGCGATGGCAGCCTCTAGATTAGTATCATCCGGCGCCATAAATAGACCCTCGTTGGTCCCGTATTTACTTAAGCCTTCGCTATAAGGAGCATGGGGCTCCTGGCCAAATACAACGTCCGCAGAAAGAATCGACTTCTTCTTCTTCTTCTGCGAGCGAGTACCGGTCGCCAGTAACACGAGCTTATGCTTAACGGGAAACTTCGGGCGGCGAGTCCCGATCTCCGCACCCAAGCCGGACTCAGGAGACGCCACAGGTGCTACTTCAACGGGAGCACGGGGTAGCGGTAGCTCGGGCATATCACGCAGAACCACAGCCGCAACAGCTTCTCTCAAGGGAGGACAAGCAATGGTCCGTCGCTTCAGAGGAACATTTGGATTACCAGCCGGCGCTGCACCCTTGCGATCAAGCAGCAATCTCTTTTCCTCTTTAATGACGGCGCCCATCGAATGTTGATACCACACCACATACACATTCAAGGCCTTCGGAACGCAGCTCGGTTCACTAATGAAGAAGTTGGACCCTGTGTTTAGGCGCATAAAATGATGCAACACGCTTCGGATGCCCTCTTCAGTAGCAGCCGGTTCTACCAAGAAAGCCTCAAGCGGGACGCCCTGATTATAGTTTAGCTGCCGGGCGAAATGATGCGGGTTGTATCTCATGAACAACGCCGAATCATTCTGCCTAAATACGAGAAAGCCCGGCCTGATGGAATATAGATGAAGAATCTCCCGAGCTTTCAAGACAGAGGCCCTGTCTTTAAAAATGTCCTGCAATGGCAGCACCATTTTCGCGGATTCCTGGCCGATGGTCAGTATTTTATCGGTGAAGGACATGCCATCTCCAACCGTGCGCGGACGAAGGAGCAAACTCCTAGCTTCCCGTGGTGTCGGATTTACAATGGATGTGTCGACCAGCCACATGATCCGAGAGAACTTACACCTGTCATAAAAGCAAAGCCTTCTGTGGATACCAAATACGCCAAGCACGTGCAACTCGAGCCACGAGGTGAAATAATGCATCGAGAAGTTTGCAGGCTGCACCCCTAGTTCAGTAGTATCCGCTGCCAAGCTGAGGCCATGATACAAATAGGCTAACCCAGCGATCACGACAGCCACTTGTATCCCAGCAACCATTCGATGCGCTGGGTAGAAGAAGAACGGCCTCATACGGCGAGGGTGCATCGGAAGCGCAAACCAGCTCAGCCATAACCCGAGAAATCCCAAAAAGAACGTTTCTTCGTCAATCCCAGGAGCTGCCAGCTCTGCAAAAGGGACGACCGGGGTGCCGGGGAGAAAGAAACTCTTTTAATCTGCCTCCACCGTCGGCAGGTTGTCCAAACCTAAACCAAAAGGATCATCGAGTTTGGCAAATTTCACGACTTCCTTCGACAGGACTTCCGGGCAGAGAAAACGAGCGATAAAATACGTAAAGTTAACCCCACGACCTTCGGATTCGAGAAAAAGGTTCTCATAGATATTCAGCACCTTTATCAAACTCGGGAATTGGTGTTGAATAGCGTTTTCCGGGGTAAGACCCATTACCACTGATTTGGTGGCGAAAATATACTCATCCGGAAGAAGAAGCTCATCGTAATGTTCTCCCCTAACGGGTAAACCAGAGACCTCGGCAAATTCCTCCAAAAAAATGGAGACTTCTCGATCTAATAAGAGGAAGGTGTGGGTCAGAATGTTCCATTGCTCCAGAAATGCCTTGACCCACCATGTAGGAGGTGCGGAATACTGGAACAAAGAAGCATAGATCGCGGGGTACAATCGGAGCCTTAGCAGCTGTGACTCCTTCGCCGATAAGATGTATCGGGCCCACTGCAGATATTCGGCTGGGTGACGGGGAGTTAGTCGTATGTTGTATGGCTGTCCCCAAGGGCGCGATTCGCCCTGACATATGCGCCGTCCTAGAGTGTCCAAAGCCACCGGCAGTTGCACGGGTATTGCGGCCATAGAAGGCCGAAGGAGACCCTCGGAAGTCCAATTCACCTCCTCCACAGTATAGTTTATCGGAGGTGCATCTACATAAGGGATCGCTGAAATAGGCTCCGAGGGGGCCGCACAAGAAAAGCTCTGCCGACCCCTGATGATTTGGTTGTACCATGTTCCCCACAAATGGAGATTCTTCCGCTTAGGATCGTGATTCTTGATCAGTGCAAAGACTTCCCTGTCCACGGGCGCTTCGGGGAATCCGCCTTCCGAACGGGAAGGAAATATCGAAAGACATGGTACCTGCGCGAAAGAGAACAAAGTTAGCCGTCGATGCTACAAGTCAAGTTCTGACATTGGGTATTTTAAATTTGTACCGCACTGCAATGCAGTGAAAAGGGACCAAAGGGGACCCACATAATCTAGATGACAGTTCATCATTAATAAAAACAATCTCATCATTTAACGAGACTGTCATTAAACGAGGAAATCCTCAAAAAAAATTCTCATTTAATGAGGGCCCTCGGGCCAAGGAGTAAATCTCTCATTGAAAGGAGTGCTCTTCAACAGAGTGACATCTGTTAGCTCTGATGATGAAAGGAATAAAAATTCCTCAAGAGCCTTGCTCTATAAAAATGTTGGAATAACCCATCAGAAAACTTAAAATAAAAGTTTTTAATGAATTAAAATTCTGAGATCGTCTAGATCTATAAACAAACTCAAAGAGTTCTTCATAAGAGATTAACAAATCTACATGATTTGAAAAGAGCAAAGCTCTGTTAATGAGTTAAGAAACCCCAAAAAAGATCTCTTTAGATCTATGATCTCAAGAGAGCAAAGCTCTGTTAATAAAACCCTAAAAAAGGGTTTCCTTTAGATCAAAGATCTATGAAGAGCAAAAGCTCTGTTAATGGGTGAAACCTTAGTTTATTGACTAATTTCCTTAAAGATTTGATCTTTTACCTAAAAATTTGACAGGATTTTGTCTTTAAGAGAGTTCTTAAAACAAAGAGCTATGCTCTGAAGGAGAATAAAAATTCTTAGAAAGAAAGAAGATGAACAGAAATCACCTCAAGAGCCAAGGGTCCTATTTATAGGCGCTGAGAGCCGTTTCAACTTCTGAGTTGATCCAATGGCAGAGATGCTGCTACCGCTGCACTCACGTGTGGGCCACATAAGCGCAATGGTGGGGGGGCATTTGTTTCCCCCAATCAGAGCAAAGCTCTGTTTAAAATTTCAAAATTTGAAATGAAGCAGCACTTCATAGCAGCGCCAGCACTGAGAGAGAGTCAAAGACTCTGAGGCAGCGCTCACGTGCAAAGCAAATGAGCGCTGCACTCTAAGCAGCACATGACGTGCAAAGCACGTAAGCGCTAGCGCTAAGTGCGCTGCACTCTAAGTAGTGCACCACGTGCAAAGCATGGGAGCGCTAGCGCTGGAACTAAATGTTCCTAACCGTTGGATCAAAGATCCAACGAACATGATTAAAAATCATCAATTAACTAGAATAAAATTCTGTTAAGGAGAGATTCTTCAAAATCTTTCCAAATAAAAAGATCGTGCTCTGTAAATCAGAGCACCGTCGGATCAATGATCCAGTGGTGATTAAAAATCACTAAAATACAGAATAAATTCTGTGTGGGGAAAGATTTCCCAATCTTGTTAAAAACAAGAAGATTGCTTTCTGTAAATCGGAAGCCCTTGGACCAAAATCCAACGGGGGAGACATCCGCAAATCAATTAGAGAAAATATCTCTTCAACTGATTGAACAAATCAACCTTGCCCTATATAAAGGCCCCAAGACTTCAAGTCTCATATAGAGGAACCCCCCCAATAAACTTTGAAAAAACTTCAAAGACAAAGAGCAAGCTCTCGAAAGAAGAAAGATTTCTGCAAGGTAAATAAACAGAGAAATGAAATCATCTCATATTAAAAGAAGAATTTACTTCTTTTCTCACAGATCATAGATCTATAAGACTAAGGTCTTTCACAAAAGAGATCAAAGTATCCCATCGCAAATAATAAGAAGAACATAATTGTTCTCACAGATCATAGATCTATAAGACTAAGGTCTTTTTACAAAAGAGATCATGAACATCTCATTATAAAAAAGGGGGGAGAATAATTCAATTCTCTTAGGATCATAGATCCATAAAGGCAAAGCCTTTCACCAAAATAAGAGATTGAAACATCTCCTATAAAATAAGAACTTTGTTCTTAGAACCTTGAGACAAAGGGACCCGAGCTGTGATTACCAGCGGGTCGTTGTAGGGCAGGGATATACCGTGGAGGTCCTCATCGGTAAAAAGGATCATCTCGGTTGCTTTGGACTTCTTCCTCGGGTGGTTGTCAGTCTCCTCGATCGGCGAAGGTGCTGAGCCTCGTAGGTATTCACCGTACCCCCCGCTGACATGACCATGATTTGGCCGATCGTCAATTCGCCGGAAGGGGGACGTTGCTCTTGCTCACGGTCAGCCTGTCGCTTATCTCGCAAGTATGTTGCCAGGTGCCCCGAATGGATGAACTCCTCGATGTAGTCTCGGAGCTGCTTGCAGTTCACAGTGGAGTGCCCTGCGACCTGTGGAAATCGCAGAAGGGGCCCCGGGTGCGCTTTTCCACCCTGTTCGAGACTGGGGAGAGTTTGAAGAACCTCTCTCCCTTAGCCTCCTCCAGCAGTACCGTCTGGGAGACGTTGAGCGGGATGTACTCCTGAAACTTCGGGGAGTAGGGCTTCGGCCGTTCAATCTTCTTTTTCTCTTTCCGGGCCCTTTTCTTATGATCAGCTTGTTCCATCCAGGGAAGATTGGCGTTCACCTCGGATTCAAGCTGGATCTCCCGTTCGGTCCAGGCCTTTACTTCGGCCATGGTCTTAGGTTGCGCTAATACAGAGGAGCATAACCACTCTTTGTGCCTAAGACCCGACCTGAGTGCCGTAATGACCATCTCATTCCGGTGTTCTGGGACTTCGAGGAGGGCGTTGTAGAAGCGGGTGACGTACCCTTTAAAGGTTTCTTTGTCCCCGCTCTTTATTGTGAAGAGATGGTCGAAGGTCCGCTTTTGCCGTCTGTTCCCGACGAAGTGGCCGAGGAACTGGGTGGCCGGCTCATCGAAGATTGAGATCGATCGTGGCATGAGTCCTCGGAACCAGTCTCGTCCGGAGCGGAAGAGAGTGGCCGGGAAAGCGCGACATTGGGCGGTGTCGGAACAGTCCTGGAAACTCATCCCGGCTGTGAACGCGTCCAAATGGTCCTTCAGGTCGGACTTCCCGTCGAAAAGTGAGACCTTCGGGGGCTTATTCTAGGAGGAGACATGGACGGCGAGTAGCTCTTCAATGAAGGGCTTCATGAGCGAGTCAGCAGCGTATTTAGCCCGTCACTCGAATGACGACCTTCCCGATGCATACCTTCGATCTTCTTTTCGAGGGCGTCGAGTCGGTCGTAGTATCCTGATGAGTCGGCATACTCCGATTTTGGGCCTCTGCTACCGGAGACCTCTGCCTGGCTACGGCCCCGATTCTGTTCAATGACATTCCTCTGGTCTCCTGGTGAGGTCGTTTTCGAGCTGCCATGGCGAGTCCCATGCGCACAACCCCGTCGAGGGAGGGGGTGGCGGTCATGCCTGGGCACGGACGAGCTGACTGACACCTCCTCGAGAAGGACAGGGGCACGATGGGGCTCGGGGCGAGGCGCTCTGGCGTAAGACCTCAAAGTTAAACTGTGCGGCGCCCACCGGGTCATGGAATATGTCGGCCCGGGGGATCTGCGGCGGCCAGAGACAGCGAGGCGGCGATCGGTCGTGCCGGCGTGGGCAAAGTTTTTCTCCCTCTGTAGGGGTCCCAGTCCCGCGGAGGGGGAGCGGCGACCTGGGAGCTTGCCCGGCCGCTTGGACATGGACGAGCGCATCCACGACGGACGTGAGTCAATCTATCCGAGCGGATAGGGCATGAATGGCGTTCAGTGGACGAGGGGATTCTCCCCCGTCTCCACTGTGGGGAAGTCGACGGGTGGTGCTTGGATCGTCGTGATGAGTGCTTGCTATGTAGACGAGATCGGATGATGAACTTTTGGTTGAGTGGAACTAGTTTCCCACAGACGGCGCCAACTTATGGATCTCTGGATCTCCTTTAGAAGTTATCTTCCATTGATCTCTTTGTATGCCGATGGACAGTTGAGATTGAGTTGGAGGGTTGACTCCTGGAGCGTGTGGATCTCAGTGGGTTTTGTGTGGTTGAGGCCGAGCTACCTGCAAAGAAGTCCCGAGATGGTTGTGCCACCGAGGACCCTCCGACGATCAAGTTAGACGAGGTATTTTGGCAGAGTAACGGCCTAGTGGAGTAAAAAATGGCTTATCTCGATCGTCTGAGAGAGGGGTTTATATAGCGGCAGCAATGGGCAGGCGGGGGCGAGATTCACGCCGGACGTTACGCTACTGGTGTCACGCCCGCATGATAGGCGGGATCCCGCATTAATGGCGAGACATGCTCGTTAATGGGGGATCGTGACGGCGTGGAACGCGGGATCATGGGCGGCGGATATCTCGCGCATGGCGAGATTCACGGAGCCATGGCGGAGGCACCTGTGATCAGCGCCGCAGGTCGGTCGGTGAGATCGAGGAAGAAGAGCTCGGCGGGAGGATCGGGCACGAGTGGGAGGCCAAGGCATCTTGGTTCTGTGATAGCTCGGATGTTAGTGTCTGTATGCCTGAGAGGCCATTATTGTACATGAGATGTATATTATAGTGGATGCTTTGACATATACAGGGAGGACTTTCTTGCTCGACATGATAGTACGCTAGCTGGTTGCTCTTTATCTTAACATGTACACCTACTGTCTCTCTGTTACAAGTTGATAAAGCCCTTAGGATGTGTACTTGACTTCCAGGATTATGATGCAGATCGTACTGGTGGGGCCTGGGTAGTCAATGAGTTCATCCTTCAATGTTCCTAGTTGTGGGAATATCGAGATGGGCATCGATATTCCAGAGTAGACTAGCGTATATCTTCTCGACCCATGTGATGGGCGATGGATGATCCCATATCCATTGGTGTTTGACATCAGAGATGGTATACAGGTGCTCAGTAGAGAATGGGTACACTGAACAGACTCGCCAAGAACTCCTAGATGGTATTATACCTCACGTCAGATAGCAGTTCTCTGGTGACACTAGTACAGATTAGTCTGTCGACCCGAGATCGCCATAGAGTCTTGTGTGTCTCCCACCATGCTTTGATTTCCACCCTACCACGGCTCTACTGAGTCGTGAAAACAGGTGGTTTTTGGGTACAGTCCCGAGTCACATGGAGGCAATGAGCGATAGGAGGGGATTCGTCTCTCCCGGTATTGGGGGTTGATGTTGCGCTATGCTCGATTGGCCATAACTGAAATCCCTGGCCAGGGTAGATGAGATTTACTGGTAAGTGTTATCAGTAGTTTCTCGACCATTATGGACCTTACATCGGCATGACTTATCAAGCTATTGGGGTCTGACGTTTACCACCCCTAGGCGAGATATACGACATATCAGACGAAGAGACCGGACTGTACGGTAGTGTTACTGATTGGATTCGTAAGAGTATGAGCAGGCTTGCTTGTTGATCTTCTGATCGCTCAATACCCGGGCGGCCGTTACGTTTAGCAGGCCTCTTGCAAGTTGTGGGTGTTTGATATGATCATCACCTACTGCCGGCGTATTGACGAGTCTTTAGAGTCCTACACAGAGGTTTCCTGGCTCAGGAGAAACGGAGTAGGAGCACATATGAGATATGTGCGGGACCGAGATTAATACGAGTATGTGATACCGTATTCTATTCTCGCGATTTTTGTTATCGGTCGGTTATATGTGATATAGCCGGGTTATCGAATCAAGTGTTGATTCGATAAATCGATACACATGATATTAGTCGGCTATATGTGATATAGCAGGATTATTAAATTAAGTGTTGATTTGATAATCTAATGTATAATTATATATATATATATATATATATATATATATTTGATATATTAATTTACATTGACTAGTATTAGCTCACTCAAGATTACTTTTCTCACTTAATTGTGCACAAAGTATATATGTGATATGTATTTGTGTATATTGGTTTGTATCATGCTTGATGATATATGCAAACATGGGTGTGTGTGTGACATACACCATAATTAAGATAATGGTAAGGATTTTATTTATTTTAGTAATTCAAAACTAGTGGTTGTTCCCCTCCGAAGGACGGCGCGACTGGACGTCTTGCCTGAAATTCGGGGCAGATGCTAATTGGTGCTATCCGTCCACCTCTCCGAAGATGCCAAATTGATTTATGGCACCGTACATCGAAGGTTTGAACGGATGCGTCCGATGTAGCAGACTTCGTCAGATTCCCCCTCGCTTGAGGGGTTTTTGATTGTGAGGACGCTCTTCCCTGCAGGTGCAAGCCCCTGCAGTTAATTACGCTACCGCATCGCGGTAACCACTTTCTCCTTCTGCAGATGGTCACTTCGTGTCGTGTGTATTTATTTTATGTTTAGTTGCCCGTGGATTGTATACGGAGACTGAGTTATGTCTTCGCCCGTAGGGCGTGGACTAATCCAAATCCGTATTATCTTAGATTTGGGTATGGGGGTTTGGGTTTAAGGATACGTTAGCCTCATTTGAGCCTAAGATCGACTTAAACGTTTGTTAAGGATACGTTAGTCTAGTTTTTAGACTAAGATCGACTTAATGGAATCGTTTAGATCCAACAAGAGAGCAATAAAATGGGGGGCTCTGTTGTTTAGTTTAGTGACGTTACGGTCGGTAGGTAGTTTAAGGACATTGCGGTCCATGGATAGTTTAAGGACATTGCGGTCCATGGGTAGTTTAAGGACATTGCGGTTCAATGTTAGTTTTAAGACATTGCGGTCAAGGTTAAGGACCTCATAGTCCGTGGATTTAGGGACTCCACAGTCCGTAGTTAGTTTTAAGACATCCCGGTCAAGGTTAAGGACCTCATAGTCCGTGGATTTAGGGACTCCACAGTCCGTAGTTAGTTTTAAGACATCGCGGTCAAGGTTAAGAACCTCATAGTCCGTGGGTTTAGGGACTCCACAGTCCGTTGTTAGTTTTAAGACATCTCGGTCAAGGTTAAGGACGTCATAGTCCATGGGTTTAAGGACCCCACAGTCCATTGTTAGTTTTAAGACATCTCGGTCAAGGTTAAGGACGTCATGGTCCATGGGTTTAAGGACCCCACAGTCCGTTGTTAGTTTTAAGACATCTCGGTCAAGGTTAAGGACGTCATGGTCCATGGGTTTAAGGACCCCACAGTCCACTGTTAGTTTTAAGACATCTCGGTCAAGGTTAAGGACCTCATAGTCCATGAGTTTAAGGACCCCACAGTCCGTGTCAATGTGTGGTCATCGGGACCCGTCACCTCTTTGATGACGTTGAGGAATTACAACGCCAAGTATCAAAGGAGTGAAGAGATGTACCCTTGAGCCGGGGTGGATTAAATAGTCTTTGGCCCAATTTGGGATCAAGACCAATTAATTATGTTATGAGCCCATTAGCCCAGTTAAGTCTGAATTGAGGACTTATGGCCATCTTGGGCTAAGTCCAATCATGTTTGGAATATTGGCTTCCTATTGGTCCATTGAAGGAGAGGGTTTGCCTCTGGCCATTTAGCCAATTGGGCTAACGTTAATTCAACAGTGTTGAACACTGGGATCAAGTTAGTGTTTTAACACTAAAAGACAGTTGGTGTTAAACACCAGCAACAGGGGGTTCAAATTAGTGTTAAACACTAGAGCAAATCAGTGTCAAACACTAGCAGCAGAGGCTTCAAATTAGTGTTAAACACTAAGAAATTCAGTGTTAAACACTGCAAATAAAGTTCTTTGATTAGTGTTGAACATTAAGGCCAAACAGTGTTTTAACACTGGATTCAGGGGTTCCAATTTAGCGTTAAACACTAAGGCAAGAGGAGTCACGTGGTAGCACGTGAGGGCGCCCTCCCTTCATTTGTTCTGCTGAGAATATCACATCTTTTGGAGCATCACGTGCCATCACGTGACGGGTGTTTAAATGCTTGTATGTTAAAGCCTCTGCCAAGGGTCACGTGGGTCACATGAGGTACTACCTCAAAGGGGCTTTTCTGTAGATCTTTTTGGGGGTCACATGGTGACACGTGACCCTGCCTCTATGTATGTTTTTTAGAAGATCTGTTAATCCCTTTCAGGAATTAAATTCCTCGTAGGGTTGAACCCTAACAATAATTTTAGAGGAATTAAATTCCTGTTTCCTTTTGAAGATTTATATTCTGGGATAGAGTTGAACTCTGAATTTTCTGTAGGAATTAAATTCCTCATATATGTGAAGAACTGAATTCTATCATAGGGTTAAACCCTAATAAAAGCTTTAAGGAATTAAACTCCCACTCTCTGTTAAAGAATTATTCTGGGGAATGAGATTCTGTCATAGGGTGAAACCCTAATCTCTTCTTTCTTAAGGAATTAAATTCCTGTTGTTTTAACAGAACTAAGTTCTTAATTAGGGTTAAACCCTGATTCTGTTCATTCTGAAGGAATTAAATTCCCATAACATAGGGTCAAACCCTAATTTTATTTTAAAGGAATTAAATTCCTATAGTTCTGTGAGAATTAAATTCTCATTCTTCCATTCCCTCTCTATGCTTTGGATCTGCATGGCAGGATCTCAACCCATTGAGAATTAAATTCTCAATTCAAGGGGAGATGTGCACTTTACAGATCCTCCACCAAAGAGAGAACTATGTTCTTCTGTTTTATATCAGAGTTAAACTCTGTTGAGAATTAAATTCTCTTTTTCTTTCAAAAAGCCTTTCCTTTCTTACCTAGGGTTTTCTTTTGCAGAAGATCCAAATTCCTCCAAAGTATCAAGGCTCTCTTCTTTTTTTCCTTTGTGTCGATTCCTTTCTGCATATATCTATCTCTCTGTGTGTCTCTTGGCTCCTATTTATAGGAGAAGCAGCCGAATCAATTAGTTTTGGTGAATCTTTCATTGATAGATTTAATTTGTATTCACCATTCGTTTTGGACCTTTGGATTATTAGGTGAATTTTATTCACCATTGGATTTTAAATCCAGAGATTCTCCTTTGTTATTTCGGTTAGATCTTAAGGGGAAATCTTTCCAAGTTCAGGCTTTTTCCATAGATAGGTGATATTTAATCACCTTTAAATCTTTAGTTCAATCGGTTCCAAATAATCATTTTCCTTTGGAAAGATTTGAAAGGTCTTTTCTCATAATTTAATTCTGTTAACAGATAGGCTTTGAAAGCCGGTCATGTGTGGCCACGTGACCCTTGATCACGTATGGGCACGTGACCCCCTTGGAACGAGCCCTCTTCTTTCTTTTTGCGTTCTGTCTTCTGGTCACTGCTTAGCTGTCACGTGCCACCACGTGACCCCTGGTCACGTGTGAGCACGTGACCCTCGTCTGGAGCCTTTTTCTTGATTTAATCAGAGAACTGTTGTTTCTTTGCCGCTGCTTTTAAATGTCACGTGCCGACACGTGACCCTGGTCATGTGGGAGCACGTGACCCTTTCTGAAGCCTTTTTCTTTAACTGGATCTGCCTTGCCGATACTTTTAGATGTCATGTGCCAACACGTGATTGCTGGTCACGTGTAAGCACGTGACCCTTTTCTGAAGCCTCTTCCGTAGGCTTTCCTGATTTTAAATCAGGAAACAGTGGTATTTTGTCATGGCTTGTAAGCTTGTGGAAGCTTGTAGATCATTTGACTTAGTCCACTAATCTTCTCTTACTCCAGATATTTATTAACCAAACCATTATCTTAAACCATGGTTTAGTCTTTACAATGGTTAGTATATGATACTAACTCACTCATGATTGCCATTCACCACTTGATTTTATTCTTGAGTTGTTTTCTTCATCTCCTTCCTCTAGCTCTCTAACTTCATGGAAAATGGTGAAAATGAGTGAGAAAAATAAATCTAAAGCGAGCCCATTTCCTACTTCATCATCCTCTACTACTTTCCGTTTAGTTTAGGGTGTTCTCTTCATAAAGTTCATCACCTAGTGAAGAGGTAGCTTGGGTTTGAGTCTCCTCGACGTAGATCATCTTCGGCCTCGAAGACTTCGAGCAAGGTTGTTCATTTCTCCAAGGGAACCCATACTAGAGTTCGGGAGATCTTCGCTTACAGCGAAGGGACTTCTACACGGAGCTTTAGAAGTGAAGGACCGATCTACAAAGGTTGTATTCCTTGTTCACTATTTGTAATGTTTGATTACATGTTTTGATTGTCTATTTACTCTAACTAGATCCTAGGTTAGGGTTCTTTAGCACCCATGAATTTTTGAAATTTGCATGGTAGATGCATTGAAAACCTAGTAGGGTGCTGAGAAATCCCAACAGTGGTATTAGAGCCGGGCTAGAGTATTATACGATATTTGTTAGATTACGAAACTGAAACTACTCCGAAACATGCAACATCGAACCCTAGTTTCTGTCGAATTTTAAATGGTCTCTAAAAATTATTTAAACAAGTGCAGAATGTTGTATTAGATATGACATGAACACATATGAAATTTGAGCCCATTCTGTAGAAATTTGGTCAGCCACTTCCCCACTAAAACCGGCCGGCTCGGCCCCATCAGGGTATTTTAGCCTCAAATTTTTGTGTGTTCCAGGCACTGGGGTTTGGTGTTTCAGGTATTGTTTGTTTAGTCCAAAAATTTCATGTGATGTTAATTTGTTAAGGGGCTAATTCGGGGTGTTTCGTATTCATAGTTTAACATGGTTTCAGGTTTTCACATGTTATCTTGGCGAAGTTAAAAAGTTCGAACGAATGTCAAAAACCCAATTTTCCAAGTTTAAGGTATTCGGAAAATCATGCAAGCGATTCTGTGGACTCTCTAGAAAAATGAAATCCTAACTCGACATAATGACCATGAAACCGCTTTCGAACCTTAAAGTTTAGGGCAGTTCCGCGGTACCATTAATGAGGCTTGAGTTTGCCCTTCTACGGCTGGTCCATAGGTGCTGTGGCATGATTCTGGGTATTTATAAACTGTGCTTAAGTGTTGAGCTCTAGGGAAATTGTGGGATTTTGATTAATCGATTAAAAAGTTTAACATCGTCCGGATATTTGTGATGGGATACAATACTTGGAATCAAAAATATTTGAATTTTATAAATCTAGCAATTTAGTCTCATTTGATCGGTTGCCATGGGATTTTGATGTGATCAAATGTCCGTCGCAATCACGTAGCGTACGCGGATACTCGCCGGGTAACCTTACTAGATAGCCACGCCCTGACCAAGTGACCGTAGGAGAACCCCGTTGCCAAAAGCATCCATCCAGGTGCTCGCGGCCGCGGTGTTCCGCCTAAGTGCACTTCGTCGTCGGTATCGGGGGTGCGGCCGTCTACTAAAGTTTCCGACGAGCATTCGATCGGGATATCGGGAATCTTGTTGAATTGCCCGACTTGTTATTGAAAAGTATTTTCAATATAGAGACTAAAATACGGGGTTTATAATTGTTAGGCATGCGATGTCTAAGGAATTCATACAGTTAGGCATGAAATCCGGAATATGTGATATTACGGGTTTATGATGTATAAGGAGGTTGTGGATTCCAACTGTTATAGTTTTCACTTTCTTTTCTGGGACCGTAAGTGTAATATGTGGTGTATCGCCGGTTTCGTTGCTATACGTCAACGACAATTGGGATACACATATTTACTTACGTTGATGACATGTGATGCTATGTGTTGCTGTGATATATTATATTGGATCGTCGTGTTTGAATAGCCGGTTTTTTTATGTGAGATGAGAGTTTTTCATTTTTCATTCATGTAAAAACTTGTATGTAATATTCTTTTATTGGGGCACTTCCGGGTTGAGGAAGATATCACCGTTGATGTATATTATTTACTTTTCCGCATTAGGATAGACCCAAGGAGGGGAGCACAAGTAACCGGGTTTTAGAGTCCAGTGGGAGGCCATCTCGAGGAGTCGAGTCCGGGTCTCCTAACTCTAGAATTGGTACGGTTGCTTGTCGCTCTCGTAGAGGTCTTGGGATGTGGGTTTTGGCTATTCATCACGACCGTAGAATCCGTGTTTTATACAGGCTTAAATTAAAACCCGGAAATCCTAGTATATCCAATATTTCATATATTATCTTCTGTTGCTGATATTCTGTGATGTGATCACTTTATATTTTGAGATGGATACATTATAAGATATATGATATATTATAGACGTTGCTTATGTTATTCACCCGCGCTAGCCCTTCCCCGCTCTGCCGTTAGTTACCTAACCTAACGGTGCACGACGGGACTTCGTGGCGAATGCGGATGGTATAAGCGTACGTTGTATTTATCTGTGATGCTTAGGTAACTTAAATGATGGGACATTCATTAATGAGATTAATGAAAGAAAATAAACCTAAAGATGTTGTAGAATCGAATTTGAAACCCACTCGGTTTTTTACGAAAAAGCAAAGTTTCAAAAAGTGGAGCTTAAGCCACTGCTTTTAAAACTATTTGATTCTGCAACGAGATCAAGTTCAAAGCGTTAAAGGTTTTCTTAAAAACCATCCGCAACCCTCCGTCATTTTAGAAAGTAGAGTACTTAGTATTCGTGCTGCGTATGTCGACCATAGTTGAGGCGTAGTGTACGGTAGCTAAGTGATGTCTTCATACACAACATATGATGCGATTAGTTAGGACATTCATATGATTATGTCGACCATAGTTGAGGGTCATGTGAGTGGGTGTAATTAATCATGAAATGAGGGGTAGAACTTGACTAGTGCTTATGATATGTTGACCAAAGTTAAGGTTATAAGTACTAGGGCTAAAAACCATTATCGGGAGTTTCAAGTGTTGAAATTTGCAATGAGATTGCATACCTTCTATGAGATAGTTGGATCCTGATACCCACTGCGAGTAATTGTTACTCCTGAGAGAGTTTTACACTTTACAATTAGCCGATCAAGTAGGTGTCTAGAAAGGTGTCAACGGAGTTACGCCCCTGGAAAACCGAGGTTTATTTTAATTAGGTTCGTGTGAAAGCACGGGGAACATCCCTCAAACTACCGGCACTGGCCTGGCTGAAAGATTGGCGAACTTGTAGGGTGTAATTAATCCCGGCTAGTCTTTCCTTTAAGGTTTGAAGGAAGATTTGATAAAAACAGTGGGAGCCATCCTGATTAGATAAAATATATAACCAATCTAATCTTGCAAGGGCGCACGCAGAGTGTTTTCTTCTCTCTCTCTCTCCAGGTAGCGACCATATCACGCCTTAATCAAGATAATAATATGGATGTATTTGACCGAACCCGCCTGTTATATTGAGCTGAGGAACGTTGGTCCCGCTCCAACTTATAATTGTTATAAGATCGAGCAGGAAATATGGAAATACCAGGATTCCCATGCCGCCCAAACGAAGAAAGTGCATGATAGATGCATCTTCTTCGGGTGTGTTCATTACAGAGAACTGTTTCTCAGTATTCTCTACGTCCTGGGTATTTGATACCGGATCAGGATCCCGTATATGTAATCTGTTACATGGGCTACAGAAAGGTGGAGAATTGGGAATGGGTGATATGTCTCTAAATATTGATAACGGTGCAATTGTTGCAGCCAAGGTGTTGGCAGTTATCACCTTGTATTACCAAATGGTAATACACTGATTCTGAACGAATATTATTAGATACCGAACCTGATATGCAACATTATATCAGTCTCTTTATTTACTAAAGATGGATATAATTTTGTATTGTTAGATAATGTTTTGAACATTTCCTATATCAAAAGTTGATCAGTTCAGGCACGTTATCTAATAGCATATACATTCTAAATCAAACCATAGTTCTTAATGTACAGAACACACACAAGAGCAAGAGTTCAGAAATGAATGAATCCTACTTATGACATTGTAGACTAGGTCATATTAATGCGACCCGACTAGCTAAGTTACATTAAGATGCATATTTAAATCAGTTTGAATTTACATCTTGTGAAACTTGCCAGTCATGTCACAAAGATAAGATGACCATAGCTCCATTTACTTGAAACAGAGAAAGGGTTAGTAAACTCTTGGGACTGATATATGATGATCTATGAGGTCCCCTGTCTACACATGCCATGACTGGTTCTTTATACTTCGTTATATTCATTGACGGTCTCTCAGGATTCGAACATGTGTTCCTTGTTGAAATATAAGCTTATAGCTTTTGAGAAATTCAATAAATATAAATCCGAAGTAGAGAACCAAAACGGGTATTAGTATTATATCCTTTGATAAGATCAGGGAGGAGAACACTTGAGCACAGAATTCCTGGACTATTTCAAAAAGAGAATGAGATTCTCTCTCAGCATTGCTCCTCCGAATACACTACAGCACAACGGTGTATCGGGACGGAGCAATAATACCCTATTAGATATGGTGTGCTCTATGATGAGTACTTCTGAGTTGCATGTTTCCTTTTGGGGTTATGCGCTTGAAGAAGCAACATACCTATTGAATAGGGTGTTTTTGGTCACCCCATTGAGATGGGAATACGCGCGCGCTTGTCAGCGCATTACAGATTTCCCCTGCCTAGGTTAGGCTGGGGTTTATTGATTTTGGGGATCCAAATATCCGGCAGCCGCGGACTAAGCTGCCGTTAATTACCCTTCACATTTGGAGCGAGAGAACCTCCGATTGACGGGATAAACTGGTCATGCGAACTCAATGCGCAGTGTTATGTTTTGAAGGGGTTTGGGATATCTCGGGGGCCCCGCAGAGTTTTTACGGGGGTCCCGCTACCCGGATAGCGGGCTGGGGGTCAAGGGGGCTAGCAGCCCCCTTGCGGGGTGCCGGACAGCGTCCCGTTAGAATTTTTTTTCTAACAGGGACAATGTCGTGGAGTATGTGTATGTGTGTATATGTATACATACGTATATATAAAAAAAAAAGGGGAAAGGGCATCCAAAGGATGTGTGGGAGAAAGCGCTCGGGCGCTAGCGCCTTGAGTGCAAGAGCGCTAGAGCGCTAGCGCTTTGAGTGCTAGAGCGCTAGCGCCCCAGGTGCCAGGCACGTGGGCGCTCGAGCGCTAGCGCTCTGAGCGCTAGTGCCCCACGTGCCAGGCACGTGGGCGCTCGGGCGCTAGCGCTCTGAGCGCAAGAGCGCTAGCGCTCTGAGCGCAAGAGCGCTAGCGCCCCACGTGTCAGCACGTGGGCGGTCGGGCGCTAGCGCTCTGAGCGCAAGAGCGCTAGCGCTTTGAGCGCCGGCGCCCCACGTGTCAGCACGTAGACGCTCGGGCGCTAATTCTTTGGGCGCTATCACTTTGAGCGCAAGGGCGCTAGCGTTTTGAGCGCCAGTGCCCCACGTGTCAGCACGTGGGCGCTCGGGTGCTAGCACTTTGAGCGCAAGGGCGCTAACGCTTTGAGCGCTAGCGCCCCACGTGTCAGCACGTGGGCGTTCGGGCGGCAAAAGGGACTTGGTCCCTGCAATGGGAGTTGTACTCCCAGAAAGGAGCACTTATTATTTTTTTTTTTTGTGTGTGTGTGTGTGTGTGTGTGTGTGTGTGTATGAGGAGTTAAACTCTCAGGATGTTTTGAAGCTGATGAAGGGCTTCTCCCCTTGAGCCCTAGTTCTTCCCCAAAGTGGGGTTTCTGGAGATGGGTCTCCTTCTTCTTCCCTTGTTGGCCGGATCTTGAAGATCAAGAAGTATGAGATTTTAAAAATCTCTCCTTTCTGAAATCTGATGGAAGATCTGAGTTCCCCTTTATGGGTTTTTTGGTGAAAAACTATTTTTTTTTTTAAAAGGAAGAGTAAAACTCTTGATTTAATTCAATGAAAGAAGAAGGTTTTAGAACCTTAAGGAAGGAGAAAGATCTCAGATCTTGGTTCTTTTTTAGAGAGAAAAAGTTGTTGGGATATTTTCATTTTCCTTGCCTTTATAGGCTATACACTTTACACATAGCCCTTTGGGCTTCACAAAATGGCATTTTGCCTATCCCATGGCTCATGTACCATTTCTTTTTGCACATAAGCCATGGGCTTTACAAAAATTCGGCTTTATGCCTATTTTTCTTACATTTATTCATAAAATAAAATAAAAGAAATATAACAAAATTATTTATTACAAAATTTTTATCTTGGCATGGGGGGAGGCCAGCCGCTTCATGTTCGGGCTCGACCCGGGCATGGACCCACTTGGCTTGGGGTTGACTTTGATTTTGACTTGGTCAACCGGGGTGTAAATTTTTACCCCAACAAATTGCCCCCATCAATAAATGCACACAGCGTGTGTGGGTCGTGTGCATGAAATTGATGGATCTTCTTTCACGTGGAGGCGACTTGATTTGGTTCCCGCTTTTTGGGAAGCTGGCACTGCCCTTTTAGCGACGTGGACGGTCGATACTGCCCTTTTAGCGACTTGGACGGTCGGTGCTGCCCTTTTAGCGACTTGGACGGTCGATGCAGCCCTTTTTGCGACTTGGACGGTCCGTGCTGCCACTTTAGCTACGTGGACGGTCGGTGCTTCCCTTTTTGCGACTTGGACGGTCGATGCTGTCCTTTTTACGACTTGGACGGTCAGTGCTGCCCTTTTTGCGACTTAGACGGTCGATTCTGCCCTTTTTACGACGTGGACGGTCGGTTCTTCCCTTTTTGCGTCGTGGACGGTCGGTGCTGCCCTTTTAGCGATGTGAACGGTCGGTTCTGCCTTTTTTGCGACTTGGACGGTCGGTGCTGCCCTTTTTGCGACTTGGACGGTCGGTTCTGCCCTTTTTGTGACGTAGACGGTCGGTTCTGCCCTTTTTGCGACTTGGACGGTCGGTGCTGCCCTTTTAGCGACGTGGACGGTCGGTGTTTGATTTGACTTTCTCCGCTTCTTGCGGTGTCAGGGTTGAAGTTGACTTGCCGATTCGATGTGATTTGGGTTGACATCAGCACCGCTGCTCTAGAATATGGTACCAGGAGCGAATCATCATTTGTCATGAGGCGATTTTCCTCATTCCCAGTTTAACGACTTAGGGGTCATCTGTTCCCAGTTTAACGACTTAGAGGTCATCTGTTCCCAGTTTAAAAACTTAGGGGTCTATTGGATTGGAGTTTGGAATTTTGGGGTTAGGGTAGGCATCAGCGTTGCTAACACTGAAGCACATGTGCCAGGAGAAATTCATCATTTGCCTTTTGCTGTTGGGAAGCGGTGGCTTAGGAGATAGGTTTAGGTCTCTATCACCTAAGGCTTTTCAATTTTATGAGCCGTAAGGGTCCCATAAAAGCATTTTCTCCCTACGAGTCGAAAGGATCTCGTAGGTGCACTTTCTCCTTAGGAGTCGTGGGGACTCCCAAGTGTGTTTTTCCTTTGTGAGTCATAAGGATCCCACAAAGGTTTATTCTCCTCATATATCGTGAGGACACATGAGTTGGTCTTTCCTAATAGAGCATAATTCCAAGGGTGGAGACCGACAGCGTAACTGGTGATTGCGGTGGGGCATGGGTATGCTGAGAATTATTTGAACCCGTAGATTGTATACGGCAGTCAATTTGGGGACTAACCGTAGGGCCGGGAGAATTTTAAGGAGTTGGATTTTGGTTGGTGTCTGCATCGCTGCACTGGAATATGATATCAGGAGTGACTCATCATTCGCCGTTTGGGGAATTGGAATTTGGATCTTGTTTGGCATCAGCATTGTTGCACTGAAACAATGCCAGGAGCAACTCATCATTTGCCTCGGGAGGACTTAAGATTTGGATCTTGTTTAGCATTAGCATTGCTGCACTGGACCAATGCCAGGAGCAACTCATCATTTGCCTCGGGAGGACTTGGGATTTGGATCTTGTTTGGCATCAGCATTGCTGCACTGGAACAATGCCAGGAGCAACTCATCATTTGCCTCGGGAGGACTTGGGATTTGGATCTTGTTTGGCATCAGCATTGCTGCACTGGAGCAATGCCAGGAGCAACTCATCATTTGCCTCGGGATGACTTGGGATTTGGATCTTGTTTGGCATCAGCATTGCTGCACTGGAGCAATGCCAGGAGCAACTCATCATTTGCCTTTTCCTGTTGGGAAGCGGTGGCTTAGGAGACAGTTTTAGGTCTCTATTACCTAAGGCTTTTCAATTTTATGAGCCGTAAGGGTCTCATAAAAGCATTTTCTCTCTACGAGTCGAGAGGATCTCGCAGGTGTATGTTCTCCTTAGGAATCGTAAGGATTCCTAAGTGTGTTGCTCCTTTGTGAGTCGTAAGGATCTCACGCAGGGATTTTCTCCTCACAAGGTCGAGAGGACTTTGCGAGTGTATTTCATCTCTTTTCACGAGTTTGCGCCCTTTCGGGTTTTCACAAACTCGCCGGTAGTCCTACTGTTTTTACTTATGGAGCCCTTTCGGGTTTTCATCCGTGCCCTTTTTGCTTGTGGACATACCGTTTTTTTTTGGCGCTGGTGGGACTTTAAAAATAGTTTCACCGGCAAGATTTGGGAGAGATAGAGGTCGTTTGCGCCCGTGGATTGTGTACGGTTTTGCAGGATGTATGATCCGGACAGTAGGGCCGGTGTGCTCAATTCGTCTGCGACTTGGAGCATTCACGCGTAGTATTTCTTGAGATATCGGCCATTGATGGGTGGCATGGGCCTTCTCCCTCGGCACTTATTAATTGGTAGGATCCTCTGTCGAACACTTTCTCGATGTCGTATGGTCCTTCCCAGTTTGACTCGAATTTTCCCTTGGCATGTCGATTGGGGATGATCGGTCTTTTGAGGACCAACACCAATTCACCTTTCTAGAAAGCGCGGAGATGGGCCATCTTGATATAGGCCCGTGACATTTGGGCTCGGTATAGCTCCAGATTTTGCTGCACCGCGAGCTTCTTTTCTTCGAGGGCATCAAGCTCTTCCAGCCGAAGGAGCACGTTTTCCTCCTCCGTCAATTCGTGCTGAACGGCCATTCTTATGCTTGGAACTTCGACTTCGACGGGGAGGACCGCATCCACTCCGAAGAGCAATGAGTATGGAGTGGACTGAGTTGGAGTACGGTACATGGTACGATATGCCCACAACGCCTCGTGAAGCTTGAGATTCCAGTCTCTCTTATTGGCTGAAGCATTTTTCCTCAGGAACTTGCATAGAGTCTTATTGAAGGCTTCGGCTAGCCCATTGGCTCTTGGATTATAGATGGAAGAATATCTTCAGTCTATCTTGTGTTGAGTAGCGAATCTTGAGACTTTGAAGCTCTTGAAAGAAGGCCATTTGTCAGAAATGATTCTTCTTGGTGTACCGAAGCGGTATAAAATATTATGCCGGAAGAATATCAGAATATCTTCTGTCTTGATTTCTTTTAATGGGACAGCTTTAGCCCATATGGAGAAATAGTCAGTTGCGGCCAATATGAACCGGTGGCCTTTGGATGACGGAGGATCAATTGGTCCAACTGTGTCGGTGCCCCAGACTTCTAAGGACCACGACGCCACCGTAGGATGCAACGGATTGGGATGCTTATGAATGAAATCACCGTGAATTTGGCAGATATGACATTTCTTTGCATGCTCTTTGCAATCCCGTATCATGGTGGGCCAGTAATACCCAAGCCGTTTGATTTGAAGTCGCATCTTGGGGCCAGATTGGTGAGCACCGCAAACGCCCAAGTGAACTTCTTTCATGACCTTTTGGGTTTCGGCTAATGACAGACACCTGAGCCAGAGTTAGTTATATGACCTGCGGTATAGCGTGTTATTTACAAATACGTATCGGAGGGCTCTCTTCTTTAGCTGAATCCTCGCAGATTTTCCTTCAGGCAGCTTGTTGTATCGGAAGTACTCTATGAAGGGTTCTCTCCAATCGGGCTCGTCTTGAACGATTGAAGCTTCTTCGGCGGGACTGCTCTTCTGTTCCGCGCTTTCCTCTTCTCATAGAGAGACTGGGGGCAGAATTTGCCGGCTCCTGACCGTGATCAGAATTTTGTCCATGTTAGGATCAGCCAGCTCCTTGGCTAAGCGAGCGAGTACGTCAGCCTTTCCATTCAACGCTTTAGGGACTCTCATTAGTTCAATGTGAGTGAACCGTTTCATTAGTTCCACCACTCGGCTTCTATATCGAGCTAACTCAAGTTTGTATATCTTATAGTCACCGTTTACTTGGTTGACGACAAGTTGAGAGTCACCGTAAACCCGTATCCGAAGGATTTCCATTTCTATGGCGAGCTCCAGACCAGCTATCAGAGCTTCATACTCAGCTTCATTGTTTGTTCGAGGCTCAGTGAGAGCAAAAGAACGCCGTAGGGTTCCCATTGATGGCGTGATGAACACCAACCCTATCCCTGCTTTTATCTCCGGGACGCTTGATTTACTGGAGGTCCTTATTGATGAGGCTCCATCGAAGTAGAGCTCCCAACATGGCTCATCTTTCTCGAGGTGCAGCACTTGTTCGTCGGGTAACTCACAATTTACCGGTGACCCCTCTGGTATAGGATGAGCGGCGAGGAAGTCTGCAAGAGCTTGCCCTTTCACTACTTTCTGAGGAGTATAAACTATGTCAAACTCAAGTAACATGACAACCCATCTTGACATTCTACCGGCTAGGCTTGCTTTGGTCATTAAGTGTTTGAGCGGGTCGACCCTAGAGATCAGCATAACCCGATGAGCGAGCAGATAGTGCCTCAGCTTCTTCACAGCGAACATCAGAGCTAGGCATTGCTTTTCGCTCGGGAAATAGTTGTGTTCCGCCTCGACTAAAGTTCGACTGAGGTAGTAGAGGGCACTCTCTTTTCCCTCCTCGTTTTTCTGAGCAAGGAGCACACCGAGTAACTCATCCAGCGTGGCAGTATAGAGAATCAGCGGTTTATTTGGAATGGGAGCGGCCAGCAATGGAGGGTGCAACAAGTACTGTTTGATGCTTTCGAACGCTTCTTGACATTCGGCATCCCAGACAAAAGGAGCTCCTTTCTTCATGAGCTTTGAGAAGGGCCTACATCTCCCTGATAAATTTGAGATAAACCTCCGTATATAAGCAAGCTTGCCTTGAAAAGATCTTAGCTGCGTCAGACTCTTCGGAGGGGGCATCTCCATGATGGCCCTTATCTTGGACGGGTCAACTTCAATCCCTTGATGTCGGACTATGAAGCACAGGAATTTTCCCGATGACACGCCAAAAGCGCACTTCAGAGGATTCATTTTCAGATCGTACTCCCTTAGTCTGGTGAGAACGGTTCTAAGATCTTGGATGTGATCGGCCTTGGCTTTAGTCTTGACGACCAGATCATCAACATAACATTCGGCGACATTATGAATTAGGTCATCAAAGATATTGTTCATTGCCCTTTGATATGTAGCGCCTGCGTTCTTCAGTCCGAACGGCATCACTTTGTAGCAGTATATTCCGATCGGGGTTCGAAATGCTGTGTGCTTCTCATCCTCAGGCGACATCTTGATCTGATTATACCCAGACGAGCCATCCATAAAGGTGAACAGCTCGTAATTTGAGATGTCATCGACCATCATTTCCATGACCGGTAGCGGGAAGTCATCTTTAGGACATGCTTTGTTGAGGTCCCTGAAATCGACACAAACTCGAATCTGCCCATTTTTCTTCTTCACTGGGACTATGCATGCGATCCAGTCCGCATATTTTTCCTCCCTGATGAAGCCGACATCGATGAGTTTCTTGGTTTCCTCGATGACCTTTTCTTCCAACTCCCTTCTCATTCTTCGAGGAGCTTGTTTGAATGGCTTAGCATCAGGAGATATAGTCAGCTTATGCACGGCTACTTCAAGGGAAAAGCCAGGCATTTCTTTGTACATCCACGCGAAGCAGTTGACGAACTCGTGCGGCAGGGTGATTATCTGTGCTTTCATTTCCTCTGACAAGAGCGAGCTGATGTAGGTCGGCCTTAGATTATCGGGCGTTCCTAAGTCAATCTCGGTTAGCTCGTCAAAGGTTGCTTATCCGCCATCTTCGAGCTCTTGAGGAGCTTCTTCTGGTTCGGCTATCTCGTCGTCATCATTTGATCTTTCGCTGGCTTCACTAACATGGATCATGTAGCATGCTTTGGAATCAGGTTGAATAAAGCTTATGCCCCGTCTATCTGGAGTTCGTCCATCGATGAGTGCTCGGATCTAGGGCGGATGCCATAGCCCTTCATAAAACTTTGCTTCGGACTCCGTTTGATATAGCCGGCATCCGCACCTTTTGAAATATTCCCGCATCTCGGGTGCATAGTATCTTGGATTGAGGACGGCTCTTATGCCACTCTCATAGGGAAGGCACGCAATAGACAAATCGTCCGGGTGCACAACAGGATTTGACCTATAAAACAGGATGCCCTTCTGTCCACTTTTCCTTCCGGGAAGGTAGAAAGTTTTCAGCTGGTCCACGGTAAAGACTGACAATGCATCGAGCTCTTTGCACATCTGCTCTGGCACCCTTGTGACAGTTAGGGACCCTTCTGTAATTTCGAAGGTCTCCCGTAGTTTTGCTTGTTGCATGGGGGTCCAATCTGCGCAGCTATTACAAGGCAGGTCCTCTTCTTCCGACTCTTCAGTGTCCCTGCCAAGATGAGGGCGAATTTTGCTGCTAGATGGGCCTTCAGCGTCAGATTCTTCTGCATCGCTACCGAAACGAGGGTGAGTTTTACGGAAGGACGGACTTCCAGCGTCGGACTCATCAGTGTCGCTACCAAAACGTGGGCGCACTTGGGCGCTTTTGCTTTTGAAAGTGACAGCCGGCGCAGATTTGCTTTTGAGTCTTGGGGCCAGTCTATCCTCAGTCAATTGTGGCTTAGTATTTTGGTGGTTCATGAAGTACCGAGAATCTTCATATCGGACCTCATGCACGCCGAATGGCTGTATGTCTCCATCAATGCGTCTTTCTTCGCCATTTTTAGTATACTTCATGCATTGATGGAGAGTTGACGGAATAATGCCGTAATCGTGAAGCCACGGCCGCCCCAAAAGAATTTTATAAGACATGTCAGCGTCGATCACGTATATCTTAGCTTCAGTTTGCAGATCCCCAAATTTGATTGGCAGAGCTATGGACCCCAGAACTTGCTGGCAATTTTGGTTGAAGCCTTGAATGACAATCCTTTCCCTTGACAGGTGTCGGACGTCCATTGACAAACTCTTCAGAGTTCGCAAGTTCATGATATTCACTGAGGACCCCGGATCAATCAATATGCGATTAATCCGATCTCCGTCGTTGTACCCGGTCACGTAAAGCGGCCGATTATGCTCAGCCGTTCTCAGTAGCAAGTCTTCATCCTTAAACGTGACTGCGGCGACATGCAGAGTGTACTGAGCTTCTTTCATATTAATTTCCGCATAGCGAGCCTGATACCGCTCAGGGTTTTGCAGAGCATGAATGAGAACATCTCTAAGCTCTTGAGATAGAACCATGGTATCGTAGATGCTAAGGAGAGACGGAAGCTTTCGGAGGTGAGCCAAGACATTATAGTCTACCGGGGAAGGACTCGAATCTTCATGAGCAAGTTCTCTGCCATCTTCTTCATTAGTGACTTGTTTTTCCTTCCCTTTTGGGGCGTTGCCCTGATTTGGCGGTAGAGCCCTGCCGCTTCTGAGCTGGATTTGGTTGGCCTTTATGGCGAGCTTCTCATCCTCTTCGGGAAAACAGAGCTCCTTCTCAGAGTAGCTGCCAAGATAGATGGCGTAGCAGGTCACTACTTGGATCTCTTCATTGGAGTCTTCTTCTAACTCTTTCAGAATTTCAGCCGTTTGTACAGGGAGGAACCCCTTCAATTGAATTAGAGTTCTTTCCTTCTGTTCATATTTTTTGAGGGAATCGATATATTTTTGAATGGTCGATCTCCCTGCAGACTCCTTTTCGCGCCGAGCTGCACTTTTCTTCTTCTTGAGCTTTTTGGATTTTGAGCCTGATGGAGCCGCATTGGCAGCTGGAAAGGTAGATTTCTTCTGCCCTTCCCATTCCGTCCCGGGCTCTTTCCGAAGTAGCTTTATCATCTTCTTCGTCTTATTAGATATGTTCGTACTCCACGGAGGCCGCGGTGAGTCTATTTCATTTCTCAGGGCAGCGGGTTCGGCTGTCTGCTCCCAGAAGGCTTCAGCTTCTGTCTGTATAAAGGTGGTGGTTGCAACTTGATTGTTCACCAACACACTTTTGGACAGCTTGATCTCTCCAGCCTTGTACTGCTTCTCGACCTAGTCCTTGAAGATATAGCAATCCTCGATTGCATGGCTCACTACTCGGTGGTATGGGCAATACAGGGGATTGTCGGTCATTTTTGCTTCTTGAGGTCTTTTCGACTCCGGCAATTGTAGACCGTTGTTCAAGGCATCTTTAAATATCTTGCGGACCTTGTCCCTTCTTAAAGAGTAAACCTTGTTCTTTTTCTCCTCTAGGGAAGGCCCTTCTCCTCCCAGCACTGGCTTTCGAAACCGGTTGGTTTTGGATTCGCTCGCCCTTCGCTTTTCTTCATTTTCGGACGCATTGAAGACATTGGTACTGCTGGAACTCCCACTTCTACGGTTGTCGTCTCGCTTGCTTTTCCAAGTTTTGTCTCTCTAAGAGTCTGGGGTAGACTCTTACTTCGAGCGTTCCAGCATTTGGACTTTCTTGGTTAGCTCTTGAAACGTCTTGAGGCCTGCTGTACACAAGAATGGGACCATCCAATTGCTGAGGTTCCTAATGAGAATGCTGACAGACTGGTCCTGCTCTAGCGGCGTTTCGCACTTGACTGTGAGATTACGCCATCGGGCGATAAATTCGGTGTTGCTTTCATTCTTCCCCGGCTTAGTCCTCACAAGGTCAGCAATGGAGATTTTATCACTGACACTCATGAACCTTTGCCGAAATAGAGACTCCATTTGGGCAAAGGTCATGACGGACCTGTCTGGTATACTCGTGTACCAGCCGAAGGCAACACCGATCAGGCTGTTGACAAACTGACGAAGAAGGAGCGCGTCATTGCCCCCTGTATTTCCGCACGATGCTTTGAAGTGGGCGATGTGCTGATTTTCATTCCCCGTTCCGTCAAATCTTCCGAACATAGGAATGACCGTTCCCCTCCGAAAGGCGGCGCAGACTTGGGCGTCTTGCCTGAGATTCGGGGCAGATGCTATGTGGTTTTATCCGTCTACCTCTCCGAAGATGCCAAGTTGATTTATGGCACTGTGTATCGGAGGTTTAGACGGATGCGGCCGATGTAGCAGACTTCGTCAGATTCCCCCTCAGGGTGAGGGGTTTTTGATTGTAGGGACGCTCTTCCCTGCAGGCGCAAGCCCCTGCAGTTAATTACGCTACCGCATCGCGGTAACAACTTTTTCCTTCTCCAGAATTTCACTTCGTGTCGTGTGTGTTTGTTTTGTTTGTGGTTGCCCGTGGATTGTATACGGAGACTGAGTAATACCGTCGCCCGTAGGACGTGGATTAGTCCAAATCCGTATTTACTTAGATTTGGGTTTGGTGTTTTTAGTTTAAGGATGCATTAGTCGCGTTGCGGCTAAGATCAACTTAAACGTTCGTCAAGGATACGTTAGTCCTGTTTTGGACTAAGATCAACTTGACGTAATGATCGATTTAATATCTGGCCGTCGGGACTCGTCACCTCTCTGACGTCGTTGAAGGATTACAACGACAGGTGTCAGAGGAGTTCAGAGATGTACCCTTGAACCAAAGTTGATTTGGGGTTTTATCATTCATTTAAATGTCTAAGGATACGTTAGCCGTATCTGGGGGTAAGATCAACTTAAACGGGACCGTTTAGATCCGGCAAAAGAGCATTTGGAGGCTCTATTGTTCCAGTTTAGGGACGTAGTGGTCCATTTTCCAGTTTAGGGACGTGGTGGTCCATCGCCAGTTTAGGGACGTGGTAGTCCATATTCCGGTTTAGGGACGTTGTGGTCCGATATTAGTTTAAGGACGTCTCGGTCCGATATTAGTTTAAGGACGTCCCGGTCCACGAGTTTAAGGAACCCGCAGTCCATATTCATGTATGTGGTCGTCGGGACCCGTCACCTCTCTGACGTCGTTGAAGGATTACAACGATAGGCATCAGAGGAGCTCGGAGATGTACCCTCGAACCGGATATAAATTGATTTAAGAGAGCGATCTTGCTCAGCCAATTTAATTTAAGGACTTATGGCCAAAATTGGGCTAAGTCCAGTTTCAATATTTTTTTTGTCTTTGGCCTGTGCTAGGGCTTTACCCCCTTTTTAGTAATGCACTGTATTATTCTTGTTTTGATTGGGCTTTGCCCTTTTATAAATGATGCAGAGCATCTATTTTTTTGTTTGGGCTTTGCCCTCCCCCCTTTTTAAAATGCATAGCATTTTTATCAGGCCTGTTAGGCCTTTTAATTGAGCTCTGTCCCTTTTCTTTAATAATGCAGAGCATTAAATACTCTGACAGTACCCCACGTTGCTTGTCAGGCGCTTTGCGCTAAGTATTGAGCGCAAACTCGTCTGGTGATGACACGTGTCACGCTCTGGTGAGCGCAAGCGCACTGGCGCAGTGTGCTGCGCTGTTGCGCTGCTGACACGTGGCGCGTTCTGGTGAGTTGCGCCAATTCCAAAGAGCAAAGCTCTATTTCAAGAGCGCAAGTGGTTCTATACATGACACATGGCGCCCTCTTAAGAGCGCAACAGCGCAGTCTGCAAGTGCAGAGCACTAAGAATCTTTTAGATTCAAGAACAGAAGTGCAAAGCACTGTTTAATTTCTTGATCTAAATTTAGATCAAAGAAAAATAATTTTTTCTTTTTTGTTTCAAGAACCAGAGGTTCATAAAAGTGCAAAGCACTATTTTATTTATTTTATTGTTTTCTTGTTTTAAAGAACCAGAGGTTCATAAAAGTGCAAAGCACTATTTTTATTTTATTTTATTGTTTTCTTGTTTTAAAGAACCAGAGGTTCATAAGAAGTGCAAAGCACTGTTTTTTATGTAAAGATCATTGATCTTGTTTTTAGATCAATGATCTATTAGAAGAAATTTCTTCTTCTATTTTATGAAGGTTCTTTATCTTTTTCTTGGAGTTTTCTCAGAGTTCTCTCTGTTTGAAGCTCTTGACCCTTTTTTTTTAAGAAATGTTGATGCCTTTGAATTGAGGCCTAGGGTCCTTTTTATAGTGCCCATAAATTAGTTAAATTTGTTAAAGAGATCTTTCTCTGAGTGATTTGGGGAATTTTCCCCACCGTTGGATCTTTGATCCAAGGGCTTCTGCTTTGCAAAAGAAAATCTTCTTGTTTTAACAAGAACAGAAAAGATTTCTTAAAAATTTAATTCTGTTTGGCGCAGATGCCCCAGCGCGTGACACGTGTCGCGCAGCGCACAGCGCAGCGCAACTGTGCCAGCGCATCTGCGCTGACACGTGTCGCGCAGCGCACAGCGCAGCGCAACTGCGCTGACACGTGTCGCGCAGCGCGACTGCGCTAGAGCATCTGCGCTGACACGTGTCGCGCAGCGCACAGCGCAGCGCGACTGCGCTCGCGCATCTGTGCTGACACGTGTCGCGCAGCGCAGTGCTTGCGCAGCTGAAGCGTTGTTTCATTAAAATAGAGCTTTGCTCTGATTGGGCGCGCTGCCTTGGGCGCTGTGCTGATACATCTGCGCCTGACACGTGGCGTATTGCGCAGCGCAAATAATCTGAAGCGTTGCTTCATTTATTAAATTTTAAATTTTCAAAGCAGAGCTTTGCTCTGATTGGGGGAAGATGAAGCGTTGCTTCATCTCCCTCCTCAGAATTTGAACAGAGCTTTGCTCTGATTGTGGTAAACAAATGCCCCCCCCCCCACCGTTGCGCTTACGTGGCCCCAAACGTGAGCGCAACGGTGGCGGAATTCCAACCGCCGTGACAACTTTGGAAGTCGAAGAGGCACTTGAGGCCTATAAATAGGACCTCTGGTCCCCCACAGATGCTTATCATCTTTCCGATTTTTATTTTCAAAAATCTTCAGAGCTTTGCTCTTGCCTTCAAGGACTCTAGAGCTTTGCTCTTCTTTCCAAAGTTTTTAGAAAAAACTTTAGGTAAAATTGAATCTTAGATTAAATTAATTTCAATTAATCTTAAACAGCAGAGCTTTGCTCTCATAGATCTTTTGATCTAAATAGATCCCCATTGGGGTTTCACTAGCAGAGCTTTGCTCAATTTCAAAGTTAGAAACTTTAGGTAAAATTAATATAAATCAAATTAACTTAAATTAATCTCAATCAAAGAGCTTTGCTCTCACAGATCTTTTGATCTAAAGAGATCCCCATTGGGGTTTCACTAGCAGAGCTTTGCTCATTTTCAAAATTAGAAACTTTAGGTAAAATTAATGTAAATCAAATTAATTTAAATTAATCTCAGTCAAAGAGCTTTGCTCTCACAGATCTTTTGATCTAAAGAGATCCCCATTGGGGTTTCATTAAGCTTTTGTTCATGGGTTTTAATCCCTGAACAGAGCTTTGCTCTCTAGGAATTTAGCCCTCTGTGTATATTATTTTTCTTCTATCACTAATCTTCCTGTGGTATTTCCTCCAGGCATAATGGCGGTGCATCTATACAGTTTTCACGAGTTCATCACCTATGACGATATCCGCGTACAGGGTCGTCAACAAAACCAGGAGTTTACAGACGCTCAATGTGTAGAGGTCATGGGTCGTCTGAACGCAAGCGGTGGTTGGCTGCTACCCCGTCGTTCGGCTCTTTTGAAAGTCGTGCTGGGAGCAATATGGAGAGCACTTCCGGGTCTTCACGAGGCCCTACCGCTCAATGCGCTGGATGATGCCGAGAAAAAGGTGCATTCAGTGTACCTGACGGGGCTAATCTCGAAGAAACGGCGAGACAGCCTCATTGACATCCTACATCAAATCTTCCAGCAGACGACGATAGTTGCTGTTTACCGAAGGCCGGGAGGACTTGCCGATGATCTTGACACAGAGGAGCGTGAGAGGCTGCGCATAAGAATAATCAGAAAGGCCAGAAGAACTCTGGAGGGCCTTACTTTTGACTTTCTCAATCCGTGCCCTGGATCTGAAGTTATTCCATTGTAATAATATTTTTCGTTCACTGCTTTTTATGATTGTAAGAATTTTTGGCAATATGAATGGAAACTTTTTATTTCAGCTTGTCTTATTTCTCGTCCTGAGTCTTCTGCCCATGCATGAATGAGTGTGTCTCGAATGCTCGATTAAATGTAAATCGGATGTTCTTTCTATCATTTTCTCCGTCTTTTCTTGCTTTTACTATCAGCATATCACCTCAGCAAACATGGTTAACGGATGATTAGAACGAGTATCCTGACTTTCTCAAGAAATAGCGATGGCTTAGGTCGCAGGTTCAGATCTGCTGCCTAAGACTTTTCAACTCTATAAGCCGTGAGGGTCTCATAGAGAATTTTCTCCCTACGGATCGAGAGGATCTCGTAGGTGGGTTTTCTCCTTAGGAATCCTGAGTGTGGTTTTCTCTTATAAGTCGTAAGAATCCTACAAGAGAGTTTTTCCCTCTTACGAGTCGAGAGGACTCGCAAGCGGTTGTTTCCCTCCTCGTCGAAATTCGACTTTGGAGAGTGAGACCCGTGAATAATATGCAAGAGACCATTTTGGATTGACTTGCAGGGTCCCATGGTTCAGGAAGCAAGTTTTTTAGTCTCTGCTGCCTGAGGCTTCATTTGCAAGTTGAGACGAATCGGGAATTCCCCGCGGAGGCATTGGTTTCTCTGCGAGCCGACGCGAATCAAGAGGCTCTCGTCAATGAGTGTTTCTATCCGTGAGTCGAGGAATTTGCTAGGGATTATTTGTTTCCCAAGCGCCAAGGATTATTTGTTTCCTTGGGGTTTGAAACGAGTCGAGGATTCCCGCGGAGGCACTGGTGGTTCTGCGAGTCGACGCGGATCAGGAGGCTCTCGTCAAGGAGTGTTTGTATCCGTGAGTCGAGGAGTTTGCTAGGAATTATTTGTTTCCCAAGCACCAAGGATTATTTGTTTCCTTGGGGTTTGAAACGAGTCAAGGATTCCCGCGGAGGCACTGGTGGCTCTGCGAGTCGACGCGGATCAGGAGGCTCTCGTCAAGGAGTGTTTGTATCCGTGAGTCGAGGAGTTTGCTAGGGATTGTTTGTTTCCCAAGCGCCAAGGATTATTTATTTCCTTGGGGTTTAAAACGAGTCGAGGATTCCCGCGGAGGCACTGGTGGTTCTGCGAGTCGACGCGGATCAGGAGGCTCTCGTCAAGGAGTGTTTGTATCCGTGAGTCGAGGAGTTTGCTAGGGATTATTTGTTTCCCAAGCACCAAGGATTATTTGTTTCCTTGGGGTTTGAAATGAGTCGAGGATTCCCACGGAGACGCTGGTGGCTCTGCGAGTCGACGCGGATCAGGAGGCTCTCATCAAGGAGTGTTTGTATCCGTGAGTCGAGGAGTTTGCTAGAGATTATTTGTTTCCCAAGCACCAAGGATTATTTGTTTCCTTGGGGTTTGAAACGAGTCGAGGATTCCCACGGAGACGCTGGTGGCTCTGCGAGTCGACGCGGATCAGGAGGCTCTCGTCAAGGAGTGTTTGTATCCGTGAGTCAAGGAATTTGCTAGGGATTATTTGTTTCCCAAGGGCCAAGGATTATTTGTTTCTTTGGGGTTTGAAACGAGTCGAGAATTCCCGCGGAGGCACTGGTGGCTCTGCGAGTCGACGCGAATCAGGAGGCTCTCGTCAAGGAGTGTTTGTATCCGTGAGTCGAGGAATTTGATGAAGATACTGGTTTCTTCGGAGTTGGACTGAACCGTCGAGATTTGGCTTCGTCTTCTGGCGGAGCCTGTTGGGAAAGTATGGTTCTCTCTTTGTTTACGCCCTTGGATTGTATACAGGGATCGATGTGATCTTAACTGTAGGGCCAAAGTTTTATCATCATTTTTTTGTTTTATCTCCGCGATGCTCTATCGTTTCAGCTTTTATATCGCGAAGGTCGCGATTGCCCAATCATTTAGGCTATTTATTTTATTTTTACTCGCTGCTTTTTATTGCGAGTTGCCCAATCATTTCGGCTATTTTTCATGCATACATTTTTACTTGCTGCTTTTTATTGCAAGTTGCCCTATCATTTCGGCTATTTCGTATGCATGTGCGGCCTATTGGCTTTTCACTGTAAACCGATTTCGGCATCAGCACCGCTACAACTGGGATATTACCAGGAGCGAATCATCATCTGCCTCTGTCGATGTCGAACAAAGGTGGCTTAGCGACCAGGGTTAGGGTCCTGTCGGCTAAGGCTTTTGACTTCATGAGCCATAAGGGTTTCACGAAGTTATTTCTCCCTACAAGTCGTGAGGATATCGTAGGTGTATTTTCTCCTTAGGACTCGTGAGGATTCCTAAGTGTTCGTTTCCTCTGTAAGTCGTAAGGATCTTACAGGAGGGTTTTCTCCTCATAAATCGAGAGGATTTACAAGGGTTGTTTACCATGCGAACATATTCCCAGTCACGGATGAGACTTGTTAGGGAAATGTTTATTCGCACCCGTGGATTGTATACAAGGGTCAGTATTGAGCCACTTTTAGGGCAATATTGGAAGTTGTGGGGGTTGCTTAAGCACATGTTTAGGTCTTTGTAACTTAAGACTTTCAACTCTTATGAGCCGTGAGGGTCCTATAAGAGAGTTCTCCTTACGAGTCGTGAGGATTTCGCAAGTGTATTTTCTCCTTAGGAATCGTGGGGATCCCTAAGTGTGCTGCTCCCTTGTGAATCGTAAGGATCTCACGTGGGTGGTTTCTCCTTATAAGGTCGAGAGGACCCTATAAGTGTCCTTTAACGAGGTTGCGCCCTTTCAGGTTTTCACAAACACTCGCCGGTAGCCCTGCCGTTTTTACTCACGGAGCCCTTTCGGATTTTCATCCGCGCCCATTTTGCTTATGGACATACTGTTTTTTTTATTCTTTTTATTTTTATATATATTTTTTTCTCCTTTTTTTTTACGAGGTCGCGTCCTTTCGGGTTTTCACGAACACTCGCCGGTAGCCCTGCTGTTTTTACTCACGGAGCCCTTTCGGGTTTTCATCCGTGCCCTTTTTGCTTATGGACATACCGTTTTTTTTTATTTTATTTTTATATGTTTTTTTTTATATCTCGTCAGCCTAAAAATGCTGCGATAGTAGTTTAAAGACGTTTCGGTCTGCTATTAGTTTAAGGACGTTTCGGTCCGTCGTTAGTTTAAGGACGTTTCGGTCCGTCGTTAGTTTAAGGACGTTTCGGTCCGTCATGGAGAAGGCCGGCTACTTTTTATAAAGCTTGAGCTTAGGAAGATAGCGAGCGGACATAGTCGTCGTCATCTATCATTGACCTAGGCTGTGGCTCATTAAGCATAATATTTCTTTAGGAAGCGACCGTTTATTGGCCTGAAAGGCCTTTCACCGTGCATATCCATGAGTAGATAGGCCCCACCCTGGTAAACTTTATCTATGATATACGGGCCTTCATAGTTTGGCTCGAATTTTCCCCGCTTGGCGCGATTGGGGATCATAGGCCTTTTGACCACTAGCACAAGTTCGCCTTGGCGGAATGTCCTCGGTCGGGTCAATCTTTCATATGAGCGCGTCATCTTTGCTTTATAAGCTTCCAGATTTTGCTGTGTTATGAGCCGGGTTTCATTAAGGGCGTCAAGCTCCTCAAGCCGAAGGTGAGCATTTTCTTCGTCCGTTAGCTCATGGTGAACTGCCACTCGTAGAGAGGGTAACTCTACCTCGAGGGGGAGTACTGCTTCCGTCCCAAATACTAACGCATACGGCGTTGTGTTTGTGTCCGTCTTGAACGTAGTTCGATACGCCCAGAGAGCTTCTTGCAGTCTTTCGTGCCAGTCCTTCTTATTTCAGGACACCGTTTTCTTTATGATCTTTGTTAAGGTCTTGTTGAAGGCCTCAGCTAGACCGTTAGCTCGCGGATTATAAACCGAGGAATATCTCCAGTCTATATTATGTTGTTGCGCAAAGCGACTGATTTTGTGACTTCTGTACGCTGGCCCGTTATCGGAGATGATTCGCCTTGGCGTTCCAAACCGATATATGACATGCGTCTTGAAGAAGTGGAGGATATTTTCCGTCTTCACTTCTCTTAACGGTATTGCCTCTGCCCATTTAGAGAAGTAGTCAGTCGTTGCTAGGATGAAACGATGTCCTCTAGACGATGCTGGTTCGATGGGGCCGACTATATCAGTCCCCCATATTTCGAATGGCCAGCTAGCTATTGTTGGATGTAGTGGATTTGGGTGCTGGTGGATGAAGTCCCCATGGATCTGACACGAGTGACACTGCTTCGCATATTCGAGGCAGTCTTGAATCATCGTGGGCCAATAGTAGCCCATCCGTTTTATCTTCAACTTCATTTTCGGGCCCGCTTGGTGGGAACCGCAGAGTCCGTCATGAACTTCTTGGACGACCCTTTTCGCTTCGTCAGGTCCTAAGCATCTCAGCCACAGAGAATCAAATGACCTCTTGTATAGAGTATCGTTGACGAAGGCGAAAGACAGAGCTCGTTTCACGAGCTGATGTCTTGTAGACGCTTCTTCAGGCATTCGGTGGAACTTGAAGTAATCTATGAAGACTTCTCTCCAGTCTTCGGTATTTTCCCAATCTTTTACTTGCAGGGTCGTCTGCTCGCTCGCTCCTTTTTCTTCGGATGATTCCGGAGATATTTCTGTTGGGGCAAGCACCCGACGGCTTTGCACCACGATTCTAACGTCATCGAGGTTTTCGTCAGCCAGTTCTTTAGCAAGTTTAGCCAACGCATCTGCTTTGCTGTTTTCCGCGCGCGGTATGTTCTCCAAAGTATAGGAGGGAATTTGGGTCAACAGTTGTTGCACTTTTTCGCCGTACTTTACCAATTCTGGCTTGCACGTTTGGTAGTCGCCGTTTACTTGACTAACGACCAGTTGAGAATCCCCGTATATGAGGAGGTCTTCAATTCCCATGTCAATGGCGATCTCGAGGCCTGCTATCAGAGCTTCGTATTCGGCTTCATTGTTTGTCCTTGGCTCCGTCAGGGAGAAAGCAAAGCGCATTATCCCTCCTTGTGGAGTTACAAAGATGAGTCCTACCCCCGATTTGATTATAGGGGTACTTTGTTTGCGCTTTTTCATGGAAGATGCTCCATCGAAATAAAGTTCCCATTGGGTATCACCACCGTCGCTCGCGTCAAACGCATGTTCGTCTGGAAGATCGCAGTTTAAAGGAGAGTCGGCCGGTATCGGATGCTCAGCGAGGAAGTCGGCGATGGCCTGGCCTTTCACTGCCTTGAGAGGTTGATACGTTATCGAAAACTCCATCAAGAGTAGGGCCCATTTAGCGAGTCGTCCCGTCAATATGGCCTTTGACATCAAGAATTTAAGGGGGTCCACCTTTGAAATGAGACGGACCTCATGCGTCAACGCATAGTGCCTAAGCTTTGTTATCGCGAAGATCAACGCCAGGCAATGTTTTTCAATGGGGGAGTAATTGCTTTCTGCCCCCAGCAGAACTCGACTTAAGTAGTAGAGTGCTCTTTCTTTCCCCCGATCGTTCTCTTGTGCCCATAATGCGCCTAAGGAACCTTCGAGGGCGGTTGTATAAAGAATGAGGGGTTTTCCCTTAACTGGAGCAGCCAACACCGGCGGGTTTTGCAGGTATTGCTTGATCTCGTTTAGTGCGCTTTGGCACTTTTGATCCCAGACGAACGGGGTTCCCTTTTTCATCAGGTGGTTGTAAGGACGGCACTTGCCCGAAAGATTGGCTATAAATCGCCGTATGTATGCGAGCTTCCCTTGGAGAGACCGCAGCTGTTTGAGAGTTCTCGGCGGAGGCATTTCCATGATCGCTTTAATCTTTGACGGATCTATTTCAATACTTCGGTGTCGAACAATGAATCCCAGGAATTTGCCTGAGGAAACTCCAAATGCACACTTGAGCGGGTTCATTTTCAAGTTGTATTGTCGAAGGCGTTGAAATACGGTCTTCAGATGCTCGAGATGTTCCTCGTATGATTTGCTTTTAACCACGAGATCGTCGATATAGCATTCGACGATTTCGTGTATAAGGTCATCGAAGATCTTTGTCATGGCCCTTTGATAAGTGGCACCGGCATTCTTTAAACCGAAGGGCATTACTTTATAACAAAATATCCCTAGAGGGGTCCTGAAGGCGGTGTGCTTCTAGTTTTCGGGATGCATCTTTATCTGGTTATACCTCGATGAGCCGTCCATGAAGAAGAAAACCTCATGAGTGGATGTATTGTCTATCATCAATTCGGTGACCGGCACTGGGAAATCATCCTTCGGGCAAGCTTTATTGAGATCCCGAAAGTCCACGCATATGCGCACCGTCCCATTTTTCTTCATCACCGGAACAATGTTAGCGATCCATTCAGGATATTGGACCTCCTGGATAAAACCGGAGTCGATCAGCTTCTTGACCTCAGCGTTGATACTCATTTCAAGCTCGAGTCGCATTCTCCTCGGCGCCTGTTTGACTGGCTTGATGTCCGAGGATATCGCCAATTTGTGTACAGCAATTTCTGGATCTAGTCCCGGCATTTCGGAATAGTTCCACGCGAAGCAATCTCTATGCTGCAGAAGCACATCCTTTAACGTAGCTACCCTTTCTTCAGATAGTAACTCGCTGACGAATGTCGGTCGTGGATCGTTTGCCGTCCCCAACTCAATCTTCTTGAGGTTATCTGCAGTGGTATGGATTCCATCTTCCAGTTCTTTTGGCGCTGGTGGGAATTCTGAGATTATCTCGTCGCTGCTGTTTTCGAAGCACCAAGGGAGCTCATCTATGTCTTCGGCTCTTCTTTTAATATTGTAATCATATGACAGGTGCGAATTCGCTTCCAATCCCAATGTGGAACTGGTTCTTCTTTCGTGGCCTTGGGCTCGTGCTTTTGTGGTGGCGTTACCCTCCAGTTGTCGGACAGAGCGAACTTGCCAAGCTGATACTGATCTTCGACCCAATTTTTGAAAGTGAAGCAATCTTCAAGAGGATGCCCTATTACTCGATGGTAAGAGCAATAGTCCAGGTGTGAGACTTCGCCCGTTCGTTCAGGGTGTTTGGACTCCGGCAGTGTAAGCATCTGATGTTTTAGAGCGAGGTCAAGTATCTTCTTCGTCTTGTCCCGAGGAAACGAGTACGCTCGACCCATTTTCTTCATAAGGGATAGATCAATAGCGCTCGACTCCCGTTTGCGTGGCTTCTTAGCCCTGCTTTGTTGTTGTTGAGCGCCTTTTTGGCCTTTTCGACTTATTTCTGTTTTTGCGCTGAGCCTTCTTTATAACAGGTTGACAGGGAGCAGCCTTTTCATCTTTCATGGCTTGTTGGAGAAGGCGTTGCGTTCTGGCTTTCTCGTAGATGACCATTTCGCGGTTATGGTCGTCTCGGACCTTTTGACCCGCTTCTCTTATAAGCTTGTCCATTTGTTCTTCGAACGATGGACTGGGTTCCTTTGCATCTGGCACTTTTATTGGCTCAGGATTAGCGTCCTCCCATTGAGCATTCACTTCTTCATCGAAGTCGTATATGACATAGCAGCTGTTTAATAGCTCTCGTTTCTTTGACCGGATGTATCCGAGCCCGATCGTCTCCATCCTCCCATTAGGTAGCTTGTGTTGAGTTCCGGGGACGTTCCAAACCCTGTCATAGAATTTGGCCTTCCTAACAGTCTGTTCGAAGGGTATCCCTTGGCGCTTTAACAGTCGTTTCAAGCCTTCTGTATAATATCTGGGTAGACGAATGGGTTGAAGCCTGTCCAGCGTTGGATCTGCTCCATACCAGATCCCTTTCTCCACTTTATTTTCTTCAGAGCGGTAAAGCAAAATTGCTTTCTCTCTCTTTCTCCTGGGAGGGATATAGAATGTCCGCAACTCTTCTACACTATAGATATTAAGTGCATCCAGTTCTTTATGGTGTCTAAGCGGCACCATGGCTATCTGCAGACTTCGCTCTTCATCAGCAGAAGTTCGTATTGACAGCCGAGCAGGGAATACAGCATGAACTTCATCCTCCGAATCACTACCGAAGATCAATGAAGGAATGGATGGTCCCAGCTTGGTGTATTGGGGCGGACCCGAATAAGTTATATCCTCTTCCTCCTCGGTATCGCTGCCGAAGACAGGGATGGTGGTGTTAGTTTTGTTCTCAGGCTTGTAACATCTTTCCGTGTCTTCGAAACTCGGCAAGAAGTATTTGGCATCTTCATACTTACGAACTTCATTCACGGAAAACGGATTCAATTCTCCTCCCACAGTGTACTCGAGACCATCCTTACAATATTTCATACACTGATGCTGTGTAGAAAGGATAATATTGTACTCGTGTAACCATGGTCGACCGAGCAGAGCATTGTAGCATGTCTTGGCGTCTATGACATGGAATTTAATATCTGTGACGAGCAACCCGAAGCGTAACGTCAATATCACAGATCCAAGAGTCTTTGACGATTGGGAGTCGAACCCGGAGATGGTGATTTTGTCCCGCGCAAGGTGCTGGACGCTCATGCAGATTTCCTTCAACACTCGCACGTTGAGGAGATTAACAGACGATCCATTATCGATCATGATTTTGCCTATCTTTATGTCATGGCAGTATCCTGAGACATAGAGAGGGCGATTGTGTTCGCACGTTCCAAGGAGAAGGTCTTCATCGCAAAAAGCAACGTCGGCCGTGTGCACCTCTTCCAACTCATTCCTCATCTTTTCTTCGGCCAGGAAGGCTTGGAACTGGTCCGGATCTTGTTGCGCTTTAATCAAAGAATCCCTCGCCTCTTTTGATAGTAACAGGGCATCAAGAATGCTGAGTTGTGAGGGCAGCTTCCTCAGATGCGCCAAGACATTGTAATCCACCTTATTTCTTTTCGGCGGATTCTTGGCGGTTAGCTCTTCCGCAACTTGGTCATCTAGAGTAATATCCTCAGAGACCTTTTCTTTCCCTTTATCTTTCTTGTTTAAGGGTCCGAGATTCTTTTCAGGTAACGTCCGATTGCGTAGCTGGATATTTTCGCAAACCTTTGGCTCTTCTTCTTTTCCCGAAGTTGACTCTTTAAAGAGAGGGGCGAGTTCCAGCTCTTCATCAGAATCGCTCCCGAATGTAGGCACTTGTGACCCGGCAGTGTTAACCATGCGACAATCGCCGGTAGTTCTTTTAAGCTCTTCGGTCGTATTTCTTTGCTTTCGACGAGTTTTACGTTTTTCCCGCTTGAAGCGTTGTTGACGAGCAACATATCCTTGCCACCATTTATCGAAAGCTTTGCATTCTTGAGTGGGGTGCGAAATCTTCTGATGATATAAGTAAAAAGAGGGGTGCATTTCTATTTCACCAGTAATTTTTCCTTCAGAGGATGGTAGCTTCATGCTCATTGATGTGGCCTTAGCAAACCTTTTCTTTATCTTGAATTGGCTTTTGTCGGTAGCGAAGGTGTTTTGCTCCAGCGGGATCGCCTCAGCTCTTTCATCAAGTCGCTGGCGCTTGGCCCTTTCAAATATAGTCATTTCGCGTTCTCGATTAGCTTTACTTTTCAGTCGAGCTTCGTTAAGGAACGCGTCAATCATTTCGACTGATAGCTCCGGAATTCTTGATTCGGTATCTGCCCCCAGCGTTTGTGTCAGAAGTCTCTTCATCGTTCGTGATCGAATGGGAGATCATATGACAGCTCGCTACATTTTCCTCGGATTCATCCGATGAACTTTCTCCTTCATCTTCCTCTTGAAAGACGTGGTTGAGGAACTCTTGGAGCGTAATGGGAGTCCGCGCCTTTTGGTTGTATTCATCTAGCGCGTCAATTTGCTTTTGTAAGTCCGTGCGCTTGTCGCCAGGCTTCACGGGTTTCTTAGATTTCTTCTTCTTCTTTTTCGAAGATTTTGACGGCTGGTTGCGAGTGTTTGAGCCACCACCATCAGTCTTTGGAGTTGTACGCAGTTTCAACATCCCTTCAATGACCTGCGATTCTAACGGGTTCTTCCATTTGATTGCTGGACATGCCTGAAGATCGTTTAGCATTCTCTTTGTCTTGGCTGATAATACAACCTCCTAAGGAGCTTCTTCAATGACGGAGCATGTTGCCCCCGGCGTATTCGTCCCCTTAGAGGTGTGGGGCTGCGGGGGATTCACCTTCCATTTGTCAGATAACACGAACTTGCCCTGTCGGTACTGGTTTTCAAGCCAATTCTTGAAAACGTAGCAATCTTCGATCGGATGGCCTAGTACTCGATGATAAGGACAGTAGTTGGGCTCGTTGACATCACTTGGTTGCAACGGACGTTTTGGATCCGGCATATTTATGAGTCTGTTGCGCAACGCCAGCTCGAATAACCTCCTCGTTTTATCGCGGGGAAAGGAATAAGGACGTCCCATCCTATCCTCAAGGGGTACGTACGGGCGCATATTATTTTGACGAGCCACTGGCTTCGGGTCGCTTGGTTGTTGTTGAGCATTAGCGACAACGATCGCTTTTCCCTTCCCTTTGTCATTTCGGGAGTCCGGCCTTGGAAGAGGAGGTTTATGGCCCATCTGATCCATCTGTGCTAATTTGTCGATCAAGGCCTAGAAGGTAGTCGGCTTGAAAAACATCATAAACTGCGAGATGGTTACTTGTGGATCGAGGGTTCCCACAAACATACCAACCGCGGGAGCTTCTTCAATGCACTGCTCACACTTTGACCATAAATTCCGCCATCGTATAGTGTACTGAACCCACGTCTCGCCGGGTTTTACCCTGGCGTTAATCAGTGCCGTCATCGGGGTACGTTCACTGGCACTTGCAAAACGTTGAGTAAACAGCAGCTCCATCTCCGCGAAGGTTTTAATAGAGTTGTTTGGGAGTTCAGAATACCACTCGAACGTCGTATCTGATAAGCTTCCAACAAACTGGCGAAGCAATAGCTTGTCATCACCGCCGGTGTTGCCGCAGAGTGCCCTGAACTGGGCAACATGTTGGTGAGGATTGCCCGTCCCCTTGTAGACATGGAACTTGGGAATTGTATAATCTGGCAGGTACTTGATTTGATCGTACCAACTTGGATATGGTCGCCCCGTTTTTACGACCTGACCGGCCGCTTCGGTCGCATGATGCACCCGTATTTGCTGGGCGATGTATTCATCTAAATCAGCTTTTGATATGGTATCCTCTTTAGCTGTGGATAGAGCCGGTGGAGGATTCGACGTCTCTCCCCTATCGTCTTCAAGAATGATCGGGGGATCTTCAGCAGGTGGATCTTGTTGAATCATCATACCCACCATATCCTGGAACAGGAGGGCCATTTTCTTATGTTGGCTGCCTGCTCCACAGCTTCTTTATCTTTCTTCTCTAGCACGCGCCGAAGGAATTCGGCGTCCGTTTCTTGTTCTTGACGCTCGTCTGAGGATGTTTCCGGGGTTTCTTTTGGCCCTGTAAGTGCGGCCATAGCGTTCATCATTTCTTGGAGCTTCTGCTGCTGCTCCTGAGCCTTGGTCACCGATCTCGTGTGCGGTCTATGACCTGTTGACATGTGGCTATCTTCTTTTCCCAATGCCATGTAAACCGTATGGACTGTTATGCCCCCTGACTTGGGGCGTTTAGATTCACCATTTTTAACTTTTGCCGCTGACACGGGAGTTTTCTCTGGCCTCCTTCTTTTATGGGCTGTTGAGGTGGAAGGGGCCATTGCAGTGGGCACCCTAGCGATCGTTGTCCTCTGCTGTTTAATTAGATGGTCTTTTTCTTTCTGCACCTTCATCTTCTTTCATTGACGGGAGTGATCCGTGTCGATCACGGAGTCTTGAACCCTCCTCCAAACTTTATAAATTCTTGAGGACAGCCGTTGAGGGGGCTGTTCTCGTTTCGTTTCTGGAACTCTCTCCGCAGGCGGAGGAGATCTTTTCAATGTAGCGGTTGGAGAGTTCTTTCGTACCCTCCTCAGCAATTCAAAGCTGTTCCCAGTTGGAACAGCAGCGTTGACTTCCACCACTGGAGCCGGTGGAGTTAGCCCTGAGGGGGAGTTGCCCCCTGCCTTCCTCACTCGTTGCCAATGGCGACGTCGAGCACGACGAGCCGTTGGGACTGGCTCAGAGATATAGATAGCTTCTTTTTGCCCCCTGTCTGAATGAGGCACCGCCGGTGTTAACCTTTTAAAAACTGAGGTTGTTCCTTGCGGTGTAATATCCAATCTGTCAAAGACAAACCTTCATGTAGGGGCAGGAACGGGAATCGTCAGTCTTGAAAAGACTGACTCTTTGACGGGAGAAGCCACCTTAACATCTTCCGGAGCAGCGGCCGTTGCCCTCCTTGGGACAGCCATTTTAAAGTTCCTGGGCTTCTTAGCGGGCCCTTCAGAGTTTTGATCCAGCCTCACAAAGACAGAGGCTGTTGGCTTGGTGGTGGGCGACCCGTTGACAGGGGTCGTGGTAGCAGTGAGCCGGTCGAACACCGACTTCTTGTTCACTTCTGGTGCAGGTATCGGCATAGAGAAGCTTGTAGGTAGGACCATGGTCCCGAAAAACAGGCCGGTGGTGGCCTGGGTCACCTGTTCTACCGGCAGAGCGAGGAAAGAGGCCGCTTGGGGCCCATATGCTACACCTCTAGGTGAGGGGGAGCGTCCGTTGCAGTGGCACTTCGCACAGTTGGTGCAGTTAGAATCCATGGATGCTTGAGTTCTGTGCCAGACAAAAGACCAAATCTTAGTGACTTGGAAATCCAAAGGCAACCGTTAACAAACCGCGATTGGTTCGCGAAGACAACATACGAAGTGTGGAGTGGAAAGAGGAAAAGGTCCCACCGGGCGTGCCAGAATCTGTTCCCCTCCGAAAGGCGGCGCAGACTTGGGCGTCTTGCCTGAGATTCGGGGCAGATGCTATGTGGTTTTATCCGTCTACCTCTCCGAAGATGCCAAGTTGATTTATGGCACCGTGTATCGGAGGTTTAGACTGATGCGGCCGATGTAGCAGACTTCGTCAGATTCCCCCTCAAGGTGAGGGGTTTTTGATTGTGGGGACGCTCTTCCCGGCAGGCGCAAGCCCCTGCAGTTAATTACGCTACCGCATCGCGGTAACAATTTTCTCCTTCTCCAGAATTTCACTTCGTGTCGTGTGTGTTTGTTTTGTTTGTGGTTGCCCGTGGATTGTATACGGAGACTGAGTAATACCGTCGCCCGTAGGACGTGGATTAGTCCAAATCCGTATTTACTTAGATTTAGGTTTAGTGTTTTTAGTTTAAGGATGCATTAGTCGCGTTGCGGCTAAGATCAACTTAAACGTTCGTCAAGGATACGTTAGTCCTGTTTTGGACTAAGATCAACTTGACGTAATGATCGATTTAATATCTGGCCGTCGGGACTCGTCACCTCTCTGACGTCGTTGAAGGATTACAACGACAGGTGTCAGAGGAGTTCAGAGATTTACCCTTGAACCAAAGTTGATTTGGGGTTTTATCATTCATTTAAATGTCTAAGGATACGTTAGCCGTATCTGGGGCTAAGATCAACTTAAACGGGACCGTTTAGATCCGGCAAAAGAGCATTTGGAGGCTCTATTGTTCCAGTTTAAGGACGTAGTGGTCCATTTTCCAGTTTAGGGACGTGGTGGTCCATCGCCAGTTTAGGGACGTGGTGGTCCATATTCCGGTTTAGGGACGTGGTGGTCCGATATTAGTTTAAGGACGTCTCGGTCCGATATTAGTTTAAGGACGTCTCGGTCCGATATTAGTTTAAGGACGTCCCGGTCCACGAGTTTAAGGACCCCGCAGTCCATATTCATGTATGTGGTCGTCGGGACCCGTCACCTCTCTGACGTCGTTGAAGGATTACAACGATAGGTGTCAGAGGAGCTCGGAGATGTACCCTCGAACCGGATATAAATTGATTTAAGAGAGCGATCTTGCTCAGCCAATTTAATTTAAGGACTTATAGCCAAAATTGGGCTAAGTCCGGTTTCAATATTTTTTTGTCTTTGGCCTGTGCTAGGGCTTTACCCCCTTTTTAGTAATGCACTGCATTATTCTTGTTTTGATTGGGCTTTGCCCTTTTATAAATGATGCAGAGCATCTTTTTTTTGTTTGGGCTTTGCCCTCCCCCCTTTTTAAAATGCATAGCATTTTTATCAGGCCTGTTAGGCCTTTTAATTGGGCTCTGTCCTTTTTCTTTAATAATGCAGAGCATTAAATACTCTGACAGTGCCCCACATGGCTTATCAGGCGCTTTGCGCTAAGTATTGAGCGCAAACTCGTATGGTGATGACACGTGTCACGCTCTGGTGAGCGCAAGCGCACTAGCGCAGTGCGCTGCGCTGTTGCGCTGCTGACACGTGGCGCGTTCTGGTTAGTTGCGCCAATTCCAAAGAGCAAAGCTCTATTTCAAGAGCGCAAGTGGTTCTATAGCTGACACATGGCGCCCTCTTAAGAGCGCAACAGCGCAGTCTGCAAGTGCAGAGCACTAAGAATCTTTTAGATTCAAGAACAGAAGTGCAAAGCACTGTTTAATTTCTTGATCTAAATTTAGATCAAAGAAAAATAATTTTTTTCTTTTTTGTTTCAAGAACCAGAGGTTCATAAAAGTGCAAAGCACTATTTTTTTTATTTTATTGTTTTCTTGTTTTAAAGAACCAGAGGTTCATAAAAGTGCAAAGCACTATTTTTATTTTATTTTATTGTTTTCTTGTTTTAAAGAACCAGAGGTTCATAAGAAGTGCAAAGCACTGTTTTTTATGTAAAGATCATTGATCTTGTTTTTAGATCAATGATCTATTAGAAGAAATTTCTTCTTCTATTTTATGAAGGTTCTTTACCTTTTTCTTGGAGTTTTCTCAGAGTTCTCTCTGTTTGAAGCTCTTGACCCTTTTTTTTTAAAGAAATGTTGATGCCTTTGAATTGAGGCCTAGGGTCATTTTTATAGTGCCCATAAATTAGTTAAATTTGTTAAAGAGATTTTTCTCTGAGTGATTTGGGGAATTTTCCCCACCGTTGGATCTTTGATCCAAGGGCTTCTGCTTTGCAGAAGAAAATCTTCTTGTTTTAACAAGAACAGAAAAGATTTCTTAAAAATTTAATTCTGTTTGGCGCAGATACCCCAGCGCGTGACACGTGTCGCGCAGCGCACAGCGCAGTGCAACTGTGCCAGCGCAAATGCGCTGACACGTGTCGCGCAGCGCACAGCGCAGCGCAACTGCGCCAGCGCATCTGCGCTGACACGTGTCGCGCAGCGCAGTGCTTGCGCAGCTGAAGCTTTGCTTCATTAAAATAGAGCTTTGCTCTGATTGGGCGCGCTGCCTTGGGCGCTGTGCTGATGCATCTGCGCCTGACACGTGGCGTGTTACGCAACGCAAATAATCTGAAGCGTTGCTTCATTTATTAAATTTTAAATTTTCAAAGCAGAGCTTTGCTCTGATTGGGGGAAGATGAAGAGTTGCTTCATCTCCTTCCTCGGAATTTGAACAGAGCTTTGCTCTGATTGGGGTAAACAATGACGTAGTCGTTCGGGAACTCGATCAGATCGTACTGTGCGGGATATGGCCGCCCACTACTGCCAATTTCTTTCTAAGCTTCAGCTTCAACCACCAATGTTTTAACTTTGCTGGTGACCAAATCCATTATCCGATCTTATGTTAGCGGGATAGTGCTATCTGGGGCCAAGGCGTCCCCAGAAGCGGAATGCGGCCGGCTTTCGTGCGGCTCGACCAGTCTTGGACCCAAAGGAACAGGCATTGGCTGCTTCGGATTGTCATCACCCGACTGATGAGTAGCGACTTTTGCTTGATTGGGAGGCGCTCGAGCAATTTAAACTGTAAGCTGCATCACAACGTTCGTTAGGTCATCGATTTTCGAATAGAGCTTGGCCATCTCTTTATCTTTGCTCTTGAGTTATTTTCGAAGCTCTTGCTCCGCGGTCCTGGGGCGGAAAGTCGGCGCTTCCTCGCTGTCCGAGCTTGACTCTGCCTGGACCGAAGGGTCCTTCTGCCTATCGTCCTCATCGAGAGGGTTTTCATCATCCAGTAGAGGCGGCTGTTCTTGGGAAGCGACAACCACATTCAAGCCAGATTGGGCTTGGGATGTGGTGGCCCCATCCTTGCTTTTGCTGCGAAGGTTGTCGCTGGGGCGCCCACCCGCTATATAGACCGTATGGATAATATATCCAGCTGTAGTTTTATCATCGGCGGCTGATTTCACAGATCGCTGTCTTGACCCCCTGTTTCGGTAGCGGGCAGTCGATTGAAGGCGGCTGGCCTGACCAGGTTCTTGAATGGTGCTGGCGCTTCTTTTCTGGGTTTGCCCCGCTGCTTTCATGCGGCACAGAGCGCCTGATAGAATCTTGAAGAGATAGTGTCATACTTTTTCTGTTGGGGCGGGGACACGTCTCTTTGTAGCAACGTTCGGACCACTGTCTTCTTAATTCTGGTGGTCACGGCATTTTTCTGAACCCACTTCAGAGGTTCGAAGGAATTGCTGATTTTTACGGCCGATTCAGCTATCGCCGCAGGATGACTTTGCTCCTGGAATCTTACACGATTTCACCTGGCCGGAGTCTTGGCTCACTTGTTGGCTCGATACCTGAGCCGCTTCTGCCTTAACTTTTCTGATTTGAGCGCTTGGCAGGCTCCGGCTCTTCGGGAAGATGCCGTAGACCGATTGATAGAGAGGCCAGAGAAGACGCCCGATCGTGCATTTATTGGATTCATCGCCTGGGCTCGTCCGCAACGTTTGATGTTGCCCTTTGTATCGGAAGTCTTGCCCCCAGCTAGAGCGCAAGAGAGCCGTTCAGACACCGTCTTAAGTTTCGGTTGTGGTGCCTTGGCGATCACAACATTCGGCATCTTTCCGCTTGAGACCGGCTTGGCCACCTGTTTTGCCGGGATTTCTGCCAGATGAGCACTTCCGGCAGGGTAGATGATGACGGAGCCAAACTGGCGGGGCAGTTCCTCCCACTGTCGACTGAGGCTTGCGGGGAGAACCACACGAGCATTGACCTTGACCACGTATGGGATCAGGGTCGCGTTGGAAGCTGAATTCGTCTTCGGAGACATTGTCGTTGAAAGTTGATTGCTGCACGAAAAGAAAACATCATTTCAGTATAGGCAATCGATATGTACATTGATTGAGCTTGCATGAACGTTTCACCCGAAATATAGGAGGAGAGAAAGGTCCCACCGGGCGTGCCAGGATCTGTAGGGTGTTTTTCGTCACCCCATTGAGATGGGAATACGCGCACGCTTGTCAGGCGCATTACAGATTCTCCCTGCCTAGGTTAGGCTGGGGTTTATTGATTGTGAGGATCCGAATCTTCGGCAGCCGCGGACTAAGCTGCCGTTAATTATCCCTCGCATTTGGCGCGAGAGAACCTCCGATTGACGGGTTAAACTGGTCATGCGAACTCAATGTGCAGTGTTGTGTTTTGAAGGGGTTTGGAGGCCCCGCAGAGTTTTTACAGGGGTCCCGCTACCCGGATAGCGGGCTGGGGGTCAAGGGGGCTAGCAGCCCCCTTGCGGGGTGCGGGGCAGCGCCCCGTTAGAAATTTTTTTCTAACAGGGACAGTGTCGTGGAGTATGTGTATGTGTGTGTGTGTGTGTATGTATACATACGTATATATACAAAAAAAGGGGAAAGGGCATCCAAAGGATGTGTGGGAGAAAGCGCTCGGGCGCTAACGCTTTGGACGCTAGCGCCTTGAGTGCAAGAGCGCTAGAGCCCCACGTGCCAGGCACGTGGGCGCTCGGGCGCTAGCGCCCCATATGTCAGCACGTGGGCGCTCGGGCGCTAGCGCTTTGGACGCTAGAGCGCCAGCGCTTTGAGCGCTGGCGCCCCACGTGTCAGCACGTGGGCGTTCGGGCGCTAGCGCTTATGGGAGTTGTACTTCCAGAAAGGAGCACTTATTATTTATTTATTTATTTATTTATTTATTTTGTGTGTGTGTAGATGAGGAGTTAAACTCCCAGGATGTTTTGAAGCTGATGAAGGGCTTCTCCCCTTGAGCCCTAGTTCTTCCCCAAAATGGGGTTTCTGGAGATGGGTCTCCTTCTTCTTCCCTTGTTGGCCGGATCTTGAAGATCAAGAAGTATGAGATTTTAAAAATCTTTCCTTTCTGAGATCTGATGGAAGATCTGAGTTCCCCTTTGTGGGTTTTGTGGTGAAAACTATTTTATTTTTTAAAAGGAAGAGTAAAACTCTTGATTTAATTCAAAGAAAGAAAAAGGTTTTAGAACCTTGAGGAAGGAGAAAGATCTCAGATCTTGGTTCTTTTCGAGAGAGAAAAAGTTGTTAGGATATTTTCATTATCCTTGCCTTTATAGGCTATACACTTTACACATATCCCCTTGGGCTTCACAAAATGGCATTTTGTCTATCCCATGGCTCATGTGCCATTTCTTTTTGCACATAAGCCACGGGCTTTACAAAAATTCGGCTTTATGCCCATTTTTCTTACATTTATTCATAAAATAAAATAAAAGAAATATAACAAAATTATTTATTACAAAATTTTTATCTTGGCATAGGGGGAGGCCGGCCGCTTCATGTTCGGGCTCGACCCGGGCATGGGCCCACTTGATCTGGGCTTGGGGTTGACTTTGATTTTGACTTGGTCAACCGGGTGTAAATTTTTACCCCAACACCTACCACTCCATATATGACATGGTATGGAAAGAGTCCATTTCTTAAGCAAGTTAATATTTGGGGTTGTCCGGCCTATGTCTAAAAGCAAAATCTGGACAAGCTCGAGACAATGTCAGTTCTATGAAAGTTTGTTGGATATCCCAAAGCATTCGCAAGGGAATATCTTCTACTACACCGAGAAACAAAAAGTGTTTTATTTCTCAGCATGCCACTTTTTTTAGGAAAAATGAATTTATTATGGAAAGAAATTTGTGGTCATGGGGTAGAACTGGAAGGAGTTCCAGCTATACAAACTACAACTGATGATTTGATAGAACCGAAGGATTTAATAGTCTCAGCCTCTCCGCCGATCTAGTAGGGTTCCTCATTCGCCTAAGGGATACTACGGTTTCCTCGATGACAATGGGAGCGAGGATTGCATCATGGAGATGATGACCCAACTAGTTTCGAGCAGGCCATCATGAGTGGGGACTCTGTAAGCATGGCTGGATGCTAAGCGATCTGAGATGGAATCTATATACATCAACAAAGTATGGACTTTGGTTGCTATATCTGAAGGGTTAAATCCCCATCAGGAGCAAGTATATCTTGAGAAGATTGCTTGGTGTAGATGGAAAAGTTGAGACTTTCAAAGCTAGACCTGTTGCAAAAAGTTCTCGTCATCGACCAGGCGTGGATTATGATGAAACCTTTTCTTATGGCTATGCTTAAGCCCATCCGGATCCTGCTTGCCATTGCTGCATACCATGACTGCGATATCTGGCGGTTGGGTGTCACGACTGCTTTTTCTGAATACTGATTTAGAAGAGAGTGTCTATAAGTACACAGCCAGAGGGCTTCATAGACAGTGGGAGCAGCAGAAACGTATGCAAGTTGCTTTATACGTTAAAGCAGGCATCACGGAGTTGGAACATCTGTTTTGATGTGGTAGTCAAAGCGTTTGACTTCATCAAAATGGTAGATGAATCTTGTATATACAAAAGGAGTAGAGAGTGAGGCGGTCTTTCTCGTATTGTACGTAGACGATATACTCTTGATAGGAAAGGAGTTTCCTATGCCACACTCGGTCAATCTCCTCTTATCACATTGATTCTCCATATAGGATCAAGGTGATACCTCCTAAATCCTGAGTTCTGGATTTATGAGATAGATCTGAGTGGATGATAGGATTCTCACTAGGTGTAGTGAGATGATATCAATCGATCCTGGGGAGAGTCACTGGATAGCTTCCAAGGTGGTAAGGACAACTGAAAGTCAGTCACAAGAACTGTCTTTACCCTCAGTGGAGGGACGATATATTGGAAGAGTTCCAAGCAAGATACCGGGGCAGAATAGACGATAAAGGCGAGATACATCGCTATCAAAGATACTACCAAAGAGACAGTCTGGGTATATATTTGTTCATGAGATAAACTAGGTTCCCACCATTGTATGACAATAGAGGTGTGGTTTTAGACTAGGAACCCCATCAGTGACCCAGACATATTCTAAGGCAGTATCACCTGATCACGGAGATAGTTAATCTTCAAGAGATCGAGGTTAGGAAAGTAGACTCAGAGGTCAACAAGGCGAATCTACTCACTGAGGCCTTTCCTGCGAGAGACTTTTATAGGACGTTGGGTATGCTATACTACAACAACTGGTCTTAGTGAAAGTGGGAGATTGTTAGTTGTATGTATGCCCTAGAGGCCATTATTGTACATGAGATGTATATTATAGTAGATGCTTGGACATATATAGGGAGGACTTTCTTGCTCGACATGATAATACGCTATCTGGTTGCTCTTTATCTTAATATGTACACCTACTGTCTCTCTGTTATATGTTGATAAAGCCCTTAGGATGTGTACTTGACTTTCAGGATTATGATGCAGATCATATTAGTGGGGCTTGGGTAGTCCATGAGTTCATCCTTCAATGTTCCTAGTCGTGGGAATATTGAGACGGGGCATCGATATTCCAGAGTAGACTAGCGTATATCTTCTCGACCCATGTGATGGGCGATGGATGATCCCATATCCATTGATGTTTGACATCAGAGATGGTATACGGGTGTTCAGTAGAGACTGGGTACACTGAACAGACTCGCCGAGAACTCCTAGATGGTATTATACCATACGTCAGATAGAAGTTCTCTGGTGACACTGGTACAGGTTAGTCTGTCGACCCGAGATCGTCACAAAGTCTTGTGTGTCTCCCACTGTGCTTTGATTTCCACCCTACCACGGCTCTTATGAGTCCTGCAAACAGGTGGTTTTTGGGTACAGTCCCGAGTCACATGGAGGCAATAAGCGATAGGAGGGGATTCGTCTCTCCCGGTATTGGGGGTTGATGTTGCGCTGTGCTCGATTGGCCATAACTGAATTCTCTGGCCAGGGTAGATGAGATTTACTGGTAAGTGTTATCAGTAGTTTCTCAACCCGTTATGGACCTTATATCGGCATGACTTATCAAGTTATTGGGGTTTGACGTTTACCACCCCTAGGCGAAATATGCGACATATCAGACGAAGAGACCGGACTGTACGGTAGTGTTACCGATTGGATTCGCAAGAGTATGAGCAGGCTTGCTTGTTGATCTTCTGATCGCTCAATACCCGGGTGGCCGTTACGTTTAGCATACCTCCTGCGGCTTGTGGGTATTTGATATGATCATTACCTACTGCCGGCGTATTGACGAGTCTTTAGAGTCCTACACAGAGGTTTCCTTGCTCAGGCGAAATGGAGTAGGAGCACATATGAGATATGTGCGGGACCGAGATTAATACGAGTATGTGATACCGTATTCTATTCTCGCGATTTATGTTATCGGTCGGTTATATGTGATATAGCCAGGTTATCGAATCAAGTGTTGATTCGATAAATTGATACACATGATATTAGTCGGTTATATGCGATATAGCCGGATTATTAAATCAAGTGTTGATTTGATAATCTAATGTATAATTATATATATATATATATATATATATATTTGATATATTAATTTACATGGACTAGTATTAGCTCACTCAAGATTACTTTTCTCACTTGATTGTGCACAAAGTATATATGTGATATGTATTTGTGTACATTGGTTTGTATCATGCTTGATGATACATGCAAACATGGGTGTGTGTGTGACTTACACCATAATTAAGATAATGGTAAGGATTTTATTTATTTTAGTAATTCAAAATTAGTGGTATTTTCTCATGGCTTATAAGCTTGTGAAAGCTTATAGATCATTTGACTTAGTCCACTAACCTTGTCTTACTCAAGATATTTATTAACCAAACCATTATCTTAAACCATGGTTTAGTCTCTACAATGGTTAGTATATGATTCTAACTCACTCATGGTTGCCATTCACCACTTGATTTTATTCTTGAGTTGTTTTCTTCATCTCCTTCCTCTAACTCTCTAGCTTCATGGAAAATAGTGAAAATGAGTGAGAAAAATAAATCTAAAGTGAGCCAATTTCCTACTTCATCATCCTCTACTACTTTCCATTTAGTTTATGGTGTTCTCTTTATAAAGTTCATCACCTAGTGAAGAGGTAGCTTGGGTTTGAGTCTTCTCGATGTAGATCATCTTCGGCCTCGAAGACTTCGAGCAAAGTTGTTCATTTCTCCAAGGGAACCCATACCAGAGTTCGGGAGATCTCCACTTGCAGCGAAGGGACTTCTCCACGGAGCTTTAGAAGTGAAGGACCGGTCTACAAATGTTGTATTTCTTGTTCATTACTTGTAATGTTTGATTACATGTTTTGATTGTCTATTTACTCTAGATAGATCCAAGGTTAGGGTTCTTTAGCACCCATGAATTTTTGAAATTGGCATGGTAGATGCATTGAAAACCCAGTAGGATGCTGAGGAATCCCAGCATCGGAGGCGGGCCGGGGAGTGGTCTAGAAGGCCACCGAAGGTCTGGAGAATCCTCGGGCCGGAGGCCCGAGGTGTGATCCCAACTAAAGTTCTTGATCCTTTCTTGTATGTTCCGGGACACGTCATCTTCAACGTGTCAGCATCCGGAGAGTCACCGATATCGAGCCTCATCAAAGATCAAACATCAAAATTAATATCCTTGCACTTAGTCACAAAGTATTAGTCAACACAAACTCCACAACAAACTTTCAAAAACAAATATTTTTCTTGATCTTTCTAAACAAATTTGACAACTTTTCCTTTCAAAAAATCCTCATATAGCGGTGCTATGTCATGGATATCTACAATTGTGGAGATTCCTTGACATAAAAAAAATATTAGAAGATGGGAATGGATCGATATCAAATATAATAAATTTAAATAAAACCTTTAAGAAATTCTATAGCATTACCTTTGCTATAGGGCATATATCACTGGTTGTGCAGTGTTTTCCAAACGTAAACCACATGGAATGTGCAATGTTAGTATTTCTCTTTGCATTAAAAAAATACAATATTGACTATCAAATCTATGGTTCAGTATAACCTATGCAGATTAAACATATTTCTACAATTAAACAGCCGCGCATATATCACTGGTTGCAATAAAATTGCCGCGCCATACAACCTCTACACATGTTATTTTTACATCAATTCCAATTTCTGAATTTTCCCACACGGTTCATAGCAATCCATCAATCCGTTGAGAAAATTTTATTTCATGCTAAAAAGGTAAGCATATTTTTAGCAAAATTCAGGAATTCAGTTCCCAATCAGTCACTTAAAGAAAAAGTGTTGGATATGTATGCCATAGAGGCCATGATTGTATATGTATACATGTGGATGGTTGGACATGTGTATGTACATGACAATCTTGTTCGATATGATAGTATGCTATCTGGTTTGTCTTTATCTTAACATGTGCATATGTTTTGCTCGTTATTATGTATTATTTATACATGTTGATAATGACCGTAGGATCATTGCTTGACTACCTGCGTTGTGATGGCGATTATACTTGTGGGAGCAGGGTAGTCGATAAGCACATCCTTAAAAGGTCCCTAGTCGTGGGAGTATCGAGACTGGGCATCGATATTCCGGAGTAGACTGGTGTATACGTTTCTAGACCCCGATGAGGGGCAATGGTTGGTCCCGCAGCCATTGGTCTTTTGCACCTAAGATCGTATACATGTACTTTCTAGGGGTGAGTACACTGAACGGACTCGCTGGGAACTTCTAGATGGTACTGTATCTATCGTCAGATAGCAGTTCTCAAGTGACATGAGTACAGGTTAGTCTTCTGACCCGAGATCGTCATTTGTCTCATGTGAGTTCCCACTGTACTTTGATCACTACCCTACCACGGCTCTGCTGAGTCGTGCAAACAGGTTTTGGTTGGGTACAGTCCTGAGCCACATGGAGGCAGTGAGTGATTGTTGTGGATTCCTCTCTCGCGGTATAGGGAGTCGATATCGCACTGTGTTCGATTGGTCATGACCATAAGACCTTGGTCAAGGCAGTTGAGATTTACTGATAAGTTGATCAGTAGTTTCCCGGATGGTCCTAAACCGCATCAGCACGAATTATCGGGTTATTAGGGTCTGACGTTTACCACCCCCTAGACCCGGTATGTGATACTCTCAGACGAAGAGACCGGACTGTACAGAGATTGTCATAGATAGGCTCAGTAGGGATCCAGATGAGTTTTCTCGTCGGCCTTCCTTTTCGACAGGTACCCGGGTAGCCGTCACGTACAGCTAGTGCTGCTGACGTGCTTGTGGTTATGGATTTATCCAGTAACTCACTGCCGGTGTACTGTCGAGCCTTTAGAGTCTCACACAGAGGGTTTCCCTGGTTCAGGTAAAATGATGTAGTAGCCATATTGGATATGTGCAAGGTTCCAATCGATTTATTGTACAGTGTACCAGGACTTTCGATCGGACAGTTGATAATACTAGCCGGCTCGGGATTGAGCCGGATTATTAAATTAGGTATTGATTTAATAATTTACATATATATATTTCGATATGTATATTCTAATATTATGTTCTTTGTGTTATTCTATCTCTTCGGGTATTCGTATTTCGATACGAATACAGGTATGTATATACAGTAGACTGTAATTCGTATTTTGTATGGAAAACATTCTAGAGAGCGGACACCTCATTTTGGTTATTTCCATTTATTCTTAAATGGAAAATGAGGTGTAAAGTAAAGTGAGGGGAGTATGGTAAGAACCATGTCTCAATAGTTTTGACAAATGAATTTTCAATTTATTTGTGCTTACTATTGAAGCATGTTGGACTTTTATATTTATAAAAATTGTTTTACAAAACCAAGCTTGAGGATTTTCTCTCACTTGGATGCTTTGTTATTTTTCCTTAGCTCACCATTTGCTTCGCTCGTCTCTTGCTTCTTGAGCTCCTCTACCTTCATCTACTACCTCCTCTCTATACTCTCATGTGTTAAGAATCAAGAGAGGAGGTGAGATAGAAACCCATAAAGATCCATGCACTACATCCTAGATCTCTTAGACTAGCAACCTAAGGCCTTTAGTTGATCTACTTGACACTTAGTGTGGAGCTAGAGCCATGGACCACATCCCTCGTGTGGATCATCTTTGACGGAGGAGGACCGACGAACAAGCTAGATCCCGGAGAACCGAAGGAGAAAGTAAAGGAGAACAAGCTCGTTCAAGAAGATCACTTGGAGCATACGAAGAGGAAAGAAGACCGAAGCACACGGATCTTTTGGTGAGACTCTTCTTTCATAGTAGTTGTCTCCCTCCCTAATTAGCTAGTTTAGGGTTTATGGTAGATCCGGTTATCGGGTTATTCTAGCGCCAGTTTTTAAATCCTAAAAAATTTTTGTTCCGCAAATGGCCACGGTTGATGGCCAGGACGTTAGTGTAGCCCAACAAAAAGATATCCATAACACAATCCAGTAAATTTCCCAAAATTTCAAGCAATCATACCGCAAAACCATAAATTTCACTATCAAAACCCATGAATACCTTACAAACCTCAAAGGAACCCATCAAGGGGGTGGGGGTGGGCGTAGGGGCAAGGAAGAGCTGTCTAAGGTTAGGTTAGGTTAGGTCGAAACCTAGAAAAGATCAGGCCTCATGAGAGACGAGAGAGAGAGAAGATCCATGCGGAATCAATGTAGATGAAGGATAGAGAAGGTGAGAAGGCGGCTCTAGATGAATGAGGTTGTGTTGTTTCTTCTTCTTCTTTTTTTACCGTGATAGAGAGGAAACCTACATAGTGTTTCTTGGCACGACTTAGTGTGATGCGGGCCCCAACTGCAGCCATAGGCTGGGATTGAACTCCTAGGGATTAACTCTTAGACCATGTTTGGATAGTAGGAATGACTTTATGATTAAAATGTGTTGAAATACCCATGCATTCTAAGAGTAAAACCCTAATGCATTTTGGTAACATAATGCATGCTTGGGTGCTTGTAAGGGCCTGTTTGGTTGCAGGATTATGGAATTTGGATTCCAAAATAGTACGGTTGAAATTTCTGGATTTGGTAATTTGTTGTTTGGTTGGTTTTGGATTCCTAGTATTGGATTTGTAGATCCTTGTAATCTTTGTTTGGTTGGTGAAAAAAAGTGGGATTTGGATTTGAGGATTTTAGAGAGAGATAGATAGAGAGAGGATTATTAAATAAATAAAGTACACGGGCTCCATCTAAAAGTACAATGAATAGTGTCAAATCCTTGAAATCCTTGAAAATTTTTAGGATTCAAGAATCCTTGTTTTGTGGTGGGCCCCCCATAAAAAACAAAGGAATCCTAGAAATCCAAATCTATCAACCAAACACAAAATTATGGAATCCTATGATTCCACAATCCAAAATCCAAATCCAAACTCATAATTCTGCAACCAAACAGGCCCTAATAAGAACAACATCAAAGTGAGAGAGAACAAAAAGATTGATTTGACATCTCAAGAGAAAGAGAGTTTGGATTAAAAAAATTAGGATTTTACCAACTTTTAAAATACAATGGAGTAAAGATAGTTTTACATTTATTTTATTGATATTTTTCTTAAAATTTTTATCCAAACATCCAATTTCTTGGATTTGGCCGGTTAAAAGGAAATAGTAATCCAGTTTTTTTCCCGAACACGTGCCTGCAAACATGGCTTTAGTTTTTTTAATCCTAAAGTCCTAATTTTCCCTCCCTCCGCTGCGATTTTTTTTTCTCCTCTGCAGTCTCTTCAAAAGTCTCTCCTTTTTCCTTGATCCCTCTCTTCTTCAATCGCTCAGCCGTCATAACTCCGGCCAACTCTCCGGCGACTCGCCGTAGGCGCCGCCTCTACACTCTCTCTTAAGTCCTAGGGTTTCCCCTACTCCATTGCTGATCTCAAGTAACGTCTCTACAAACCCTAACTCCTTCAATTCTTTTTTTCAAAAATCTAAATGGCAAATGATGCTGAAAACCCTCAAACACCTAACAAAAGAACTACAAGATCATCATCATCATCTTCATCTCTCTCTTCCCCTCGAAAACCCTCTTCTGAAGCCCTAACCCTACCCCGATCCAACGGCCTCTCTTTCTCAGGAACCCCCTTCACTTTAGAAAACTTGCTCTCCAAACTCCCCGGTCGAAAAGATCAAATCTTTGACATCCTGCGATTGATTGGACCCTTGGACTCCCCAATGCTTCCTCTCCTTCTCTACGGCAGCGCTTCCACCGGAAAGACTAGCACTATCCTTCAGGTTTTTCGGCATCTCAACCGCCCTTTCGTCTACACGAGCTGCCGATCTTGTTACAGCCCACGGATATTATTTGAATCGGTTTTGAACCAATTGATGCTTCATCGGAGGGGCGAGAGCAATGGATATTCGAGCGCGAAGCGATGCGAGAGGGCTTCGGATTTTGTCAATTTGTTGAGAGATGCTATTGTTCAGTTGTTGAATGATTTGAGAGAGCAGAAGAAGAAAACGGTTAGTGGGAAGATGATTTATTTGGTGTTTGATAATGTGGAGCTTATACGATTGTGGGATAAGAGCAGTGCAATTTTGTCGCTTTTGTTTAGGATTAATGACATTCTGAGAATTCCTGAAGTGGGTTTCATTTATGTAAGTGGTTCGACGCCAGATGGTTACTACATGAGTACAGGGTCGATAGAGCCCGTGACTGTTTACTTTCCCGATTATAATGTTGACGATCTTCATGCTATATTTATGAGAAAGCAAGCAAACCCGAAGTTATATTCTTCTTTTCTCAGGTACACTTAGATTAGTTGATATCTTCAATAGATACTTTGCCAAAAGCAAGTGCAAAAAGCTCAAATTTTTATTTTAAAAATAAAACTACTTTTGTTTCAGCATATACTTTCTTACGTCTGATCAATATAGTTAGATGATACTGATTACTTTTCTCTATTTACAGCGTTGTCTTGAAGCCGTTTTATAGAGTCACTAGGCGAGTGGATGAGTTGTCGATTGCAGTAGAGCCGTTGTTTCAGAAGTATTGTGAACCTTTATCTAATTTGAAATTGGTTCCTGATGAGGCCATGAAAAGAAGGCTATTTGATAACATTCAGCCTCACTTGGCTGCTGCATTAAATGAGACTTTTGAGGTAGCGCCTTGGTCTTCTCTCGAATCTGCGAAGGAACGAGCTACCACGAAGAAGTGGAATACAAGGAAAATTGGGAGGAAGGAGGCTTCTATTGAATTGGATTTTCATATGTCAGTGTCGGCAAAGTACCTTCTTTTATCCTCTTTTCTTGCTTCAAGAAATCCTGCGACCCTTGACGCAGCACTATTCGACTCAACTGGGGGATCTAACAACCGAAGGCGCAAAAGAAAGTATATTCCTATCAATTGAAATGTCTCTTTAAGAGCAAGCAAACATATTCAAGGAATATTTTGAGTTCTTATGTGCTTGTTTAATTACTTGACAGGAGTTCGCAGACATCGATTAACCAACAAGATAATACGGCTCAAGAAATGTTCATGAAGGGACCTGGAAGTTTTCCGTTGGAGAGGCTGTTAGCAATTTTTCAGTGCATTACATCAGTAGCTGAAGATGCATTTGAGGAAGAAACTCTTGAAGAAGGGACTGCGGCTGATGGCAGGAAAGTTGGGTTAATGTCTGATGTGCTATTGCAGCTGTCAACTCTCTGCAATGCAAACTTTTTATGCAGGAGCGGAAGCTGTCCATTAGAAGGCTCAATCAGATACCGCTCTACCATCGATGAAACAATGGCTCTGAAGGTCAATCTCCCCCCCCCCTCCCCCCCCCAAAAAAAAATCTATTGAGCTTTACTGTACCTTGTTCTGCTTGTACACTTGTGAATTTAGTTTTTTCTTCCCCTCCCCCTCCCCCCTCTAATCTCTGGTGTTTGAATTGTTGAAACTCGATACAGGTTGCCAGGAGTATAAATTTCCCCCTATCAAAATACATGTATAGAAGATAGTGTTGACTCATCGAGCAATTTTGAACAGTGTATCACCGAAAATGAGGGTAAAGTAATCTATTCACCTTCTCCTCTTTCTTTCATGTCTCCCTTGGTGAACCTAATCTTACTCATGTCACTTAATTCCAAGTGACAGTGTCCATCAACTAAGCTCTCCTTTAATTGTATCTTCTGATGCTGCTAACATGTGCAAGAGCTTAAGGGCTCTTCTATCCAATGTTATACAAATTGTATCCTGTTATAATTTTAGTTTCAGTCTAAGCCGGCTTCAAACTTTAGTCGATTATGTATTGTTGTTTCTGTTTCTGTTAATTACATGGTAATGTATCTTATTCTTATGTGCTACTGTAACATGAATTATTTCCTAATTCTTTTGTGATAATGATGTTGTCAAATCACGTGATGTATTACATCATGTACAAATTGCCCTATTGTGTATCTTTGATCAGATACGTGATATATACACGCATACAATTGTTTTGCACATGATTGAAATTTTACATCTCATTGAAGCCGAGCTTGATACGGCTTAGTGCTCCCTCTATATATGGGGACATTGCAGAGGCGTTCAGACAAAGTGAGAGCGAAAATTTATTGAAAATCTTTTTTGCTCATTAAAATCTTTTCCATGTGATTACTAATCAATATAAGATCAGTCCTATTTCCTCATTGATATGCATGGTGAAATGCCAACATCCAATTTTTTTTGGTTCGGCAGTAAACTTAAAGCAAAAGAAAAAGAAAACGAAAAAGAATCATGACAACCATAATGCATGACATGGATGATTTTAAGATCAGTAATACATATACATTATGGGACTTTCAATAAAGATTAATAGAAGACGCAAATTCTGAGCTTGTAAATATAAATGATCCTAAAATTTTCTGTAAGATGATTGTGATCACATAAATAAAGTATTTTGAAAGTTGCAAATAAGAACTAGTGTTCATTATTTTAATTTTTTATTTTTGAAGGAATTCGATATAAGGGGCAGATTTACTTTGGAATTGAGCTTTATTTCTGTACTATTAAGTGTAGTATTTATTTATATAGGAAGATTGTAGATTTGCATGAGTAGCTAAAATCATATAGAATGAAAAGATAGAGCATTTAGCCTGATGAGAATCTGTATACCACTCAATGAAGCAGGCTTAGGTTGATCTCATATAATACCGCATCAGTATTGAAGTTGCTTGAAACAAATACCATGTTCCAGAACAGAGAACAAAATAGGTATGATGCATACTATATGAACGACTCAACAATGGGTGATGAATAAAATAGTGCTGAAAAAAATATGCGTGCACTTTTGTGAAAACCTTTTTTCAAACAGCAACTGCCCTAAAATACATAAAAGTAGATTGTTATTCGATACAAGGCCTGCCACTTGAATGGAAAGTGTGAGTGATATGAATCTGTGTGAAATTAAGGAAAGACCATCAGTCTCTTTGGACATGACTGACAATCCAATGGGAAGAATTGTTCGAAAGCAGTACTGCACTTTATTTGTCTACTGTCACGATCTCAATATTGCAACTAGTGGAGTAATTCTTTTGATGGGAAGATAGCAGATCTGTATTAGTTGCTAGAACCACAGAATGAAAGGTTAGAGGGCGGTGGCTTGCTAGAGGCCTGAGTACCACTGAGCGAACCGGGCTTACGTTGAGCTTAGACAATGCTTTTGTGTGCTAGTAAGAAATCTTCTTAAAGCAAATTCCATGTTCCTATCAGGCGTGCAAATATCATAAATAAGGTATGATACATATTATTTGAAAAACTGTACAACAAATGGTAAAATAACCAAGTACCTGAAGAAATATGCTTGCACTTTTGTGGAAACTCTATAATTAAACAGTAACAGTCCTAAAATACATAAAATACTTGATGTTATTCTTGCCATGTGGTGGATTAGCGAAAACCATTAATCTGTTTGGATATGACTAACTCAGTAACTCTACAAAGGGAAGGATTCTTCAGACATTGAAAATGGAACAGTTTTTACAATATCGAACAGTGCTTTTATCCATATAAAATGAGAATTATGGCACCGGTTTAGGTTCACCTTCCTTGAAAAAGTGGCGCAGGTTCCAAATCCTCCTCCTCGATGGTGTCTAGGCTCACCTCCTCATACCTAGCAAGTGCCGCCGGGCTTTCAAGCATAATGTGCCTGGCACTATCACCAGAAGCATCATCACTCTGCTGCCCAATTGAAGCCTCTTGAAGCTGCAATGCATACTCAAGATTCCATAACACGTCCCCCATCGATGGTCGGTTGACTCCATATTCTGCCAAACACTTTTCAGCAGCTTCCACAAACTTCTTCAGCGAAGCTGGGCTAATCGTATCAACAAGGTTTGGATCGATAATCTTCTCTAGCTGACCATTTCTGTTCCATTGCATTGCCCACTCAGCTAGATTCACCTGATCTCTTGGTAGCGAAGGGCATATTGCAGGCCTCGCACATAATGCCTCGAAGAGCACAACACCAAACGAGTAGACATCAGATTTGTCTGTCAACTGCTGCGACCGAAAGTATTCTGGGTCTAAATATCCGAAGCTTCCCTTGACCGCAGTGCTGACATGGGTTTGTTCGAAGGAAGGACCAGCTTTTGAAAGGCCAAAGTCTGCCATTTTTGCCACATGGTTTTCATCAAGAAGAATGTTAGTGGTTTTAACATCTCGATGGATGATGCCTTGAGCTGCACCTGTGTGGAGGTAGTGCAACCCCCTTGCTGCTCCAATGCAGGCTTCTAGCCGCTGTTTCCAAGAAAGGGGAGGAAGTGAGCTTCCATAGAGGTGGTCTCTTAAAGGCCCATTTGCCATGTACTCGTACACCAGAATCATCTCTGAGTTCTCATCGCAGCATCCAATGAGGGAGACCAAGTGTCTGTGCCTGAGCTTTGAGAGCATTTCGATCTCTGTATGGAATTCATTTATGCCTTGCTCCGATGATGGGTTGCCACGCTTCACAGCCAGCTTGGTCCCGTCCTCAAGCTCACCGATATATACTTTTCCAAATCCGCCAACCCCAATTACTGCCTTCTCATCGAAGTTCTTCGTCGCTTCTTGTAGCTCCGCAAATGTGAAGTACCGGCCGACACCAAGGGCACCGGATGCAAAGAAGCTCGAATGCGCGTTCTTACTCCTGTGGGACCCATATCGCTGGTGTGAGCTCCCCTTGCTAGAACTGCTCTTGAAAGTGGGATTGTTGATGTGCAATGGTAAGAGCCAGGATGAGAAGCTGTTCCTCTTCTGCCAGTTTTCAGGTCGTTTCCTCAATCGGACGAACATCACAGCAAGCAGAACCAATGCCATCACACCCATTGCGAGACCAATTCCAGCTACAATCTTCTTCGTTTGACTCTTTGCAGATGCATCACCATGGTACGAGCCATCGACTGCATAAGGGCCATCCAAGCTCCCAGCCGAGTTGCTCATCTTCATGATCTCGAGGCCGTTGAGGATGGCGTTTGGGTTTCCAGAGTCTGATCCAGGGACAATACCGACCTGAACTGTGATGGTGGAGTTTGTTATAGTAGAAGCATTGACTACAAAATCCTTGAAGTAGGCCACCGCGAGGTCAGTAGTCAGCGTGGAGAGATCAAGGCTGGAGATAGCCATTTGCATATTGAGGTAGACATTGAAGTAAAGACTGTTGAGGTTCTTGCTTACAATGTCGCAGAAATGCATTCGGATCAAATACGAGTATGCAGGATCGCTTGGTATCTCCCATGTGATGTTGAAGGTGGGGTCCGGCACGTTGGAATCACCCATCTCAACTGCAGTCGAATACACCAAGCTCGATGCAACTAGCGCAGTAACTGAGCCATCACTAGGATATTTCACCATCTGAGGCGAGATCGATACATTCCTTGCAGCTTTCGGGACTGTCAAAAATCGTGCATCAGGATGCCACTTTCGGGCCAACGTATCGTTTGCTGATTGGATCTCAGGCCCTCCTATGTTCAGTCGTTGGGTGACCTCAAGTGCGTAGTTCGAAATGCCAGTAAACTCCCCTTGAGGTGAGATGCCTGTGGCTGTGCTGTGGATGAGGTTGTCCGGGGCGGAGACGACTTCAATGGCGTTGATGAATGCAATCGACCCTTTTTTGGGAGAAAATTGTAGAGATGCTCGATCTTCCGAAATCATAATGAGGTACTCTTTGATGACTGGCACAAGTGGAGTCGTAGTCGGAAATGAGAATTCATGAAGGACGACGATATTATCTGTGTGAACTGTAAACTTGGCAGAGGTCAGATTATGCGTTGGGTCGGATAACGGGTAGAAATGGAGGCGGATCCAGTGGAGGCCAGGCTTGCTGACGTAGAATTTGTAGATCGATACATCGGTAAATACCCTTGCGGACATGTACAACGGAGCAACGGAAGAGTCATTGACGGCGACAATTTTAATGTTGTTGTTTGTGGAGAGGAAGGACATGGATTGTGGATCGGATCGGAACATGCGGCCGTCGTCGAGCTGCGTGCTCTGAGGGGCCCCACACCGGACCAGGTAGTTGTCTGATGGTGTAAATTTCACAGACGGGAGAAGAGTGTCATGGGATTTGTTGCTGCTGCTGCTGTTTCCTGTTGTTGGAGGAGAAAGGGACCGTGCTTGTGTTGCGATGGATAGCAAGAGGAGGAAGAGGAGGGAGAAAATGGGGGTTTGCCCATTTTTCTCGCCTCCTGTCATGACGGTGGCGGGCAATGGGGGGTTAGCGGACGAATGCAGCGGTCGAAGCCATCGGTATGTAACTGTCCGTTAACGAGCCATCGGTGGCTGCGCCTCCAGTGGAACGGAAGAGATTGTTTTCTAGAATGTAAAAGAGTTTGTCGGTAGCACAGAATAGCTGGAAAAAGAATGGAAAAAAAGAAAAAAGAAAAGGAAAGGTTTATTATTTTGATTAATGGGCTGGTATTTTGGTTAGGATTTTTGAGTAATGAGAGGAGAATGGAGAGAGTTGTCATGTCTTAGAAATTTGCGGGGAGCCTACCATTAAATGAAAAAACTGGGACGCATTTGTTGTTGGGGTTAGCCAGCTGGTGATGTGATCCTCTTCTTCAGGTAACTGTATTAGCTTAATTTATATGGGCTTTGTATAATATTTTATGTCTCGCTTTAAAAATCCTTTTTGAGAAATTGTTGTCGAATTTTATTTAAAATCTGCCGTCTGCTTTTCTCTTTATTATTATCTATTTGTTTTATGAATTGTATTAGCCTGTTCTGGGTTGTCATCAACTTGATATATGAGTGACCTATGGTATTTATGCACGCTGAATGCAATCAACTTGATGAATGCTCTGTAGTTATCCTTTATTTGAGTGATGCGTTCCATTGGGCTTTTTTTTGTCATGACTTGTGTTTCATTGTTAGTATACATCACAAGCAACACTGGCATCTTTGAATTGAAATTGAGAATTTGGAGCTGATGCCATGGTATTGTAGATGATCTTAGATTAGAATATTCTTGATGCGTCGCCTGGAAATTTACTTGTCCACAATCTCTCTTTCTCCCCCTTACCTTTGATAATGAGCCCTAGTCACATTACAAATCCGTAGGTTGGTCGCTGCCCTGATCGTCGTCCCTGACTGGGTACTGCTCAGCTGGAAGGCAATGGCTAACCTCTCGCTATGAACACCAATCGCTCCCCTTCTGCTTCATCGAAGTCGTGCAGCACAGACACAGTTTGCGTCACATAACCATGAGCCTTGAGCAATCCATTCACTCAACCCATCCAGCTTTGCCGGGGCTGAAACGAAAGTCTTGGCTGCGGATTTGGTGGTGAAGGACGACAGAATATGATGTAGTATGGCGTCAGGCAACTTGCTGGTACGATCAACATTGTCGTCGTCATTGCTGGCCTTTCTTCTCTGTTGAGATCTCCTCATGATTCCGCCACCGATGACGGCGCCTGTTTTCATCGAGTTGTTTGCAGGGCTGGGGTTTGTAGAAATTCTTAAAGGAAAAGGCTGTTTTATACAGGGAAAGATCCTTAACCTATATATGGTAATTTTCCAAATATTGAAAGTCGTCAATTTGGAACAGTGACTAAATCCTACTTCTAGTTAAAGCTAATGTCTCTATCGAAATCAACGGTTCGGTTTTAACAGCAACATCTTGAGGGGTGGCGTCCACCGGGAGTCATCTCTTGGCCTCATTGGGACCGCGCCTAAATAATTTTGAATGGTCATTTAAAAATTTGTAATTTTTTTTATAATTAATTTGAATTTAGTCTATCAAATCCAATTTTTTTATGATTGGATCTAGCCTTTAATTTTATTTCTGGATCTGAATATCGAGTCCAATTCTATCTTTAAACATCAAAATTTTGCTCATACCTACATACATTGATGGGATATTTGGACTCGATCAGGTTTAGACTAGATGTGATGAAGGGCTTATCCATTTGTTTGTTTGTTGCCTTTTATTTTTGGAAGGATCATGGATAGAGTTGGATCGGCTACAATGAAATAAATTACTTTATTGAAAATATAATATAAGATACAGAGATAATTAAGTGATACTAGTATACACGTGCGATGCACATAGAATCGAGATTTCCAAATAGATAATTTAGGGGTTTTTACTAAAAAGCTCCCTTATGCTTCGCAAATTACTAAAAAGCCCTCATACTTTATATATACTTAAAAGATCCATCATACATTTAAACTGCACTAAAAAGCCCCTCACTATTTTTTCATCAAAAGTCAACGGCTCATTAGGAAGATGGAACTGAAACTTGTGTTTGAGCTGTTCTCTTACTTTCTAAGTATTTAGGTAGGTGTTTCTCCCATAAAAAGAACTCACATTCTTACTTAGTTGAAAATTGGGATTTAGCGCAACTCAAAAATCACTCTTCTTTCAAATGAGGTTGCCTATGAACTCAAAGCTTGTATTTGAAGGGACAACGACACTCGGCAAGTTCGTTGCTGGAAAATATTGAGAAAAACGAGCCGGCTTCCACGATCAATTTAAGAGATTTTTGATCGAAACCGTAACACTAAAGCCAATTTGAGGAAAAATTTAGGAATTTTTTGAAAAGGAGAGGAGTTTGGAAGATTTTAAATCCCTAACCGATACTCACCGTTTGCCTCTTAACATCGTGATGGAAGATGTCAAAAAATTCTCTTTTTTGCTTGTGGGGAGATTTTTAGTGCAATTTAAATGTTTTAGGGTCTTTTAAGTAAATATGAAGTATGTAGGGAATTTTTAGTAATTAGCAAAGTATACAGCCATAAAATTTATTATTTTTATATGGAAAGATATATTCCAAATTTTAAAACATATTGTTTGGAAAAATAAAAAAATGTTAGCTAAAAGGATTATTTGTTGAAAACTCTCCTCAGATTTGAGCCTATGACAGAAAACTACCAATATCTTTCATATTATCAGAAAACCACCAAGCGTTTAAAGGTTTACTTTAACGGTGTTAAATTTCGTATTAAACGGCCATTTTCCCATTTTCATAATATAATAAATTAATTATTAATTATTTTAATAATTATTAAATACTAATGAAATAATTAAGATTTTTTTGGAGGGAGAGACATGCGAGGAGGAAGGGACGGGGTTAAGGGAGATGGCGCGGGGCGAAGTGATCGAAGTGTTAGATATAGACGTCTTGAAAGCAATTATTATAATTGTATATGGACTTATATGGATAGAATATTCTTGCTCGACATGATAATATGCTATATGGTTTATCTTTATTATTCATATGTATATATTTTACTTGCTACTACATATCGCTAATACATGTTGATAAAAACCTTAGGATCTTTACTTGACTGCCATGATTATGATGCGATCATACTAGTGGGGCCTGGGTAGTGCATAAGCACATCCTTAAATGTTTCTTGTCGTGGGAGTATCGAGACTGGGTATCGGTACTCCAGTACTCCAGAGTAAATCAGTGTATACGTTTCTTGATCTCGACCTGGGCGATGGCTGACCCCACAACTATTGGTGTTTGACACCAAATATTGTATACATGTGCTCAATGGAAAATGAGTACACCGAACGAACTCACCGTGAACTTCTGATGGTATTATACCTATTGTCAGATAACAGTTCTCTGGTGACAATGGTACATGTTAGTCTTTTGACCTGAGATCGCCATAATGTCTTGTGTGTGTTCCCACTATATTTTGATTACTATCCAACCACGACTTTAAAAAGCCGTGCATACAGGTTTTAGTTGGGTATAGTCTCGAAGCATATGAAGGCAGTGAGCGCTCGAAGGGATTCGTCTATCTTGGTATATGGAGTCGATGTCGCGCTGTGCATGATATGATTATAATCAGAAATCCCCAGTCAGGATGGTTGAGATAAACTGATAAGTGTTATCAATTGTATTTCAGATGGTTATAAGTTTGATGTCTGCATGGCTTATTGGGTTATTGGGGGTCTGACGGTTTCCATCCCCAGACCCGGTATGCGATTATCTTTGACGAATAGACCAGACAGTACGGTAATTGTCACTGATAGGATTTGTTGAGTTCGTATGAGTTTGCTTGTCGAACAACCTCTTAATCAATACCTTGGTAGCCGTAATGTGCAGCTAGTACCGCTGAAGTGCTTGTGGGTCAACCCGTGAGGAGATTGATCTGAAAGTGTTTCGGATTCAATCACATATAATCCAATTTAACCTACTGGCAGCGTATTGTTAAGTCTTTAGAGTCCCACAACGAAAGTGCCTGTCCAGAAGAATGATGATGTAGCGTGCGTATGGGGATACGTTGTTCCCCTCCGAATGGCGGCCAAGACGACGTGAGGGCGTCTTGCCTGAGATTCGGGGTAGATGCTATATGGTTTTATCCGTCTACCTCTCCGAAAATGCGAAGTTGATTTATGGCACCGTGTATCGAAAGTTTAGACGGATGCGGCCGATTTAGCAGACTTCGTCAGATTCCCCCTCATTTGAGGGGTTTTTGATTGCGGGGACGCTCTTCCTTGCAGTCGCAAGCCCCTGCAGTTAATTACGCTACCGCATCGCGGTAACAACTTTCTCCTTCTCCAGAATTTCACTTCGTGTTGTGTGTGTTTGTTTTGTTTGTGGTTGCCCATGAATTGTATACGGAGACTAGGTTATGCCGTCGCCCGTAGGACGTGGATTAGTCCAAATCCGTATTTTCTTAGATTTGGGTTTGGGGTTTTAGTTTAAGGATACGTTAGCCAAATTGAGACTAAGATCAACTTAAACGTTCGTTAAGGATACGTTAGTCCGATTTGAGACTAAGATTAACTTAACGGGATCGTTTGGATCTGACAAAAGAGCATTTGGGGGCTCTATTGCTCCAGTTTAGGGACATAGTGGTCCATAGGTAGTTTAAGGACATTTCGGTCCGTATTCCAGTTTAGGGACATGGTGGTCCAAAGGTAGTTTAAGGACGCATAAGTCCGTGGGTTTAAAGACCCCACAGTTCGTATCTTAGTTTAAGGATGCATAAGTCCGCGGGTTTAAGGACCCCACAGTCCATGTTTTGATTTAAGGACGCATAGGTCCATGAGTTTAAGGACCCCATAGTCCGTATTAATGTGTGGTTGTCGGGACCCGTTGCCTCTCTGACGTCGTTGAAGGATTACAACGATAGGTGTCAGAGGAGTTCGGAGATGTACCCTCGAACCGGATGTAAATTAATTTAAGAGAGCAGCTGTGCTCAGTCAATTTAATTTGAGGACATACGGCCATGATTGGGCTAAGTCCAGTTGAAAAAATGTTCAACGCTTTTATTTGTCTTTGGCCTATTTGGCCTGTGCTGGGGCTCTACCCCTTTTTAAATAATGCACTACATTTCTTATTTTGTTTGGGCTCTGCCCTTTTATAAATGATGCAGAGCATCAATTTTGTTTGGGCTCTGCCATTTTATTGCATTTTATTTTGTTTGGGCTCTGCCCTTTTATAAATGATGCAGAGCATCAATTTTGTTTGGGCTCTGCCCTTTTATTGCATTGCAATTTATTTTGGCCTATTAGGCCTTTTTGATTTGGGCCTGGCCCTTCAGTAAACAATGCAGTGCATTTGTCAGGCGCGTTGCGCCAATCACTGAGCGCAAGCGCTTGTGGTGATGACACGTGTCACGCAAGCGCAGTGCGCCGTGCTAGTGCGCTGCGCTTGCGCTGCTGACACGTGGCGCGCTCTGGTGAGTTGCGCCAATTTCAGAGAGCAAGGCTCTATCTTAAAAACGCATAGCGCAAGTGGTTCAGGTGTTGACACGTGGCGCTTTCTGGTGGCTTGCACCAACCCAGGAGCGCAACAGTGCAGTTTTGCAAGTGCAGGGCACTGTTTCAAAATCTTGATCCAATTTTTGGATTCAGAAAGAGAATCTTTAAGATTTCAGAACCAATGGTTCATAAAAAAGTGCAAGGCACTATTATTATTTGTTTTTTTTTATTGAAGATCATTGATCTTGTTCTTAGATCAATGATCTATTAGAAGAAATTCTTCTTTTTTATGAAGATTTTTACCTTTTTCTTGAACTTTCTTCAGAGTTCTCTCTGTTTTGAGGTTCTTAATCTCTTAAAATGTTGATGATCATTTGAGTTGGGGTCTAAGGGTCTTTATATAGTGCCCATAGACTTGTTAAGTTTGTTAAAGAGATCATTCTCTGAGTGATTTGGGGAATTTTCCCCACCGTTGGATCTTTGATCCAAGGGCTTCTGTTTTACAGAAGGCAATCTTCTTGTTTTAACAAGAATAGAAGGATCTTACTAGAATTTTAATTCTGTTTGGCGCAAATGCCTCAGCGTGTGACACGTGTCACGCAGCGCAGAGCGCAGCGCAACTGCGCACAGCGCAACTGCGCTGACACGTGTCACGCAGCGCAGCGCTTGCGCAACTGAAGCGTTGCTTCCTTTAATTTTTGTTTTAAATAGAGCCTTACTCTGATTGGGCGCGCTGCTTTGGGCGCTGCGCTGACGTATCAGTTTTTGATACGTGGCGCGTTGCGCGCAGTGCAAGGAATTTGAAGCGTTGCTTCAAATTTTGAATTTTTGAAATTCAAACAGAGCTTTGCTCTGATTGGGAGAAACAAATGCCCCCCCACCGTTGCGCTCACGTGGCGCGCACGTGAGTGCAGCGGTGGCAAGATCCTAACCGTAGATCAACTCAAGCGTTGAAGGGACGTAAGCGCCTATAAATAGGACCCCTGGCCCTCCTCAGATGATTATCATCTCCTTCAAGATTTATATTCTCAGAGCCTTGCTCTCATTTTCAAGAACTTCAGAGTTAGAACTCTAGAAATTTTTAGGTAAAAATTTAAACTTAATTAAATCAATTTTAATTAATAGAGCCTTGCTCTTATAGATCTTTTGATCTAAAGAAATCCCCTTTGGGGTTTCATAAACAGAGCTTGCTCTCAAGAATTTGTTTCAGGGTTTCTTAACCCATGAACAGAGTTTTGCTCATTGACAGAATATAGATCTTTTGATTTTCTGTTGATGAACTCTTAAGAGTTTTTTCAGGGATCTTTAAGATCCCTGAACTTTAATTTTTAGGAATTAATTTTTTCTTTGATGGATTTTTCCATCATTATTACAGAGCTAGGCTCTTTTAAGGAATCTTATTCCCCTGAGACCAGAGTTCGACAAGTGTCACTCTGTGACAGAGCTTTGCTCTGAAAGAGGAGATTTTCTCCCTGTCTCTAGGGATTTTTTATTATTAATGAGAATGTTCCCTTGGGGTTTAACTGACAATCTCATCCAATGATGGGGTTGTCTTATTAACTGATGCATTGTCATCCAGATTTTGTGGGTCCCCTTTTGGTCTCCTACCTACTGCACTGCAGTGTGGTGTAATTAATTTTAATTTAATTTAAATTAATTTTTAATTAAATTAATTAATTAATTAAAATTTTTAAACGCCAAGCGTTGGAATTACAACACTAATGGCTAATTTTGTTTCCTTGCAGTGACCATGTCTTTCGATACTTCATTCCCATTTGTTCGTTCGGAGGAAGGGTTTCCCGAAGCGCCCGTGGACCGCGAAGTCCTAGCTATGATCAGGGACCACGACCCGGAATATAAGAATCTCCACCTTTGGGGGTCGTGGTACAACCAGATTATCATGGGTCGACGGAGTTTTTCGTGCGCAGTGCCGTCAAAGCCTATTACGGCGATCCACCATGCCAGCCCACCCCGGTGCAGTATGCCGTGGAGATGGTCGATTGGACTTCAAAGGGCTTTCTTCATCCCGCTATAGATGCAATTCCGGTTCAGCGTCCTATGGTTTTGGATATCCTGGGACGCCGTATTTGTCAAGGCGAGGCGCGACCTTGAGGGCAATCATATAACATAGGTCTGATCCCCCACCATCCGATTGGCTATCTGCCATGGGCTCACTATATTCTGTCGGCGAAGAAGTCGCAGTTGATAAGGTTAGGGTACTGCGGTTTACGTCTCCCTCTTCCAATATCCCATGCTTCCCACCTGGTGGTTCAAGGCCTTTTTGGAGCAGTGGAACATTCCTACTCACACTTTCCTCGCAATGGACCGGGAAGTGTCGATTTCTTTGGAGGAATTCACAGAGGTCTCCGGCTTACCGGTTATAAGGGAGCACTATGAGGAGTTGCTTCCTACAGACGAGTATGTCTTCGGTGCTAAGCCGGCAGTAAGGGGCCTCACTCCGGAGAATGCTGTTCAACATCAATTCCTAAGTTTGATCAAAGTGTTGAACATCTATGAGGCCCTTTTCATCGAACGTGGGAGTCGCGGAGTTAGCTTCGAGGATTTCATCGCTCGGTTCCTTCACCCAAACGTCCTCTCGGCAGAAGCTGCCAAGTTTGCCACACTTGATGACCCTTTCGATCTAGGTTTGGATAACCTGCCGGCGAAGGAAATAGACCAAAAGGGTTTTTTCCTTCCTAACTCCCCGACTGTGTCTTTTGCGGAAGTTGCAGCCCCCGGGATGGACGAGGAGGCCTTCTTCTTAGGATTTCTTGGGCTATAGCTGAGTTGGTTTGTGCTCCCGATGCATTCTCGCCATATGCGGCACTCTGTCTTTTACCCAGTTCACCGGATGACCTTTGGGGTAAAAGTGGCTGTTGGGATCGTCGGCTTGGCACACCTGTATCACGGCCTCAGTCAAGCGGCGGATGCTAATGAGCCTGGGGTACTGCACGTGATCTTCCCGATACACTACTTCGTATCATGGCTCGAGTTACATACATCGGGCGTCTTCGGTATGCACAAAAGGCCCTCGTTCTATGGCAGGTGCAGCTTCCCTCGCATCATACAGCTGATTGGCGCCTCAATTGTGACTCCATCGCCACGGAATGCCAGGGGTTTGCTCCTTCGCCCCCACACCGTTGGAGACGGGGTGTCTTTCATTGACAAATTGTTGACTATTGGAAAGGCATCTACCACTGCGGTGCGGCCATTGCAAGACACTTTCAAAGATGGGACCTCAGTTTTGACGGCCCGGGAGAACTTCCATCTATATTCCATCAGACCGGGCTTCCTGGTGTTTAGGCAAAACGGTGCGGCGATTTTCATGAGGTACAACCCGCATCGTTTCGCCCAATAACTGAGCTACAATTAAGGGGTACCATTGGAGGCTTTGCTATCGGAACCTGTTACTACTGAAGAAGGGATGGAGAACGCGCTGCATCACTTCATGCGTCTGAATACGGGTTCTCATTTTTTTATCAGCAAGCCGGCTTGCGCCCCACGACTCCTCAAGGTATATACAAAATGGTACAATCATTCGACGGGAGCCGTTATAAAGGAAGAAAAGCGATTGCTGGTCGACCGTAAGGGTGTGCCTCCAGGTAGCGACTGCAAAGCTCCTCTAGTGCCAAGGACCCCGGTAGTTCCCCCTCTGAAAGATGGTAGAACCGGACCACCGCGTGTGCAGAGTCCTCCACGCGGATTTTCGCTTCCCGATATTGCGGATGCACCACCAGCACCCTGTGCTCCAGTAGAGACAATAGTTGTAGCCTCGCCGGAGTCTGGTGTGGGTGCAGACATCGGGACCTGCCGCCCCAAGGTGCCTGCAAAGCGCAAGTCGATCCCGGGTGCACCCAGGGCTGGTGGGCAAAAGAAGAAAAAGAAGTCGCTCTTCACAACTGACGTTGCGTTCGGTCAGGAACCCCACGCTCTCTATAGCGAGGGCCTGGGTGAGTACGGGACTAACAGGGGCTTAGTCATGCCGCCAGATGACACGGACTTGGCGGCCGCCATCGTAGCTTCAGAGCGATTGGCGAGGCGCGACGTGTGGCTAGCTAAGCTTGCGCAATCAGGCAATCACTAGTCGCATTTTTTATTGTATCATATCTTTATTATGCCTTTGACTAACGTTTTCCCCCTCTTTTCTTCAAACAGGCATCACCACTGAAGAAGCCATTGCTGCTTCCCTCAAGACTTTCCAAGAGGAGGAACGACCTAGAGCGTCCTTAGGACTTGGTAAATTTCAATTCACCAAGTCTTTATTCTCCTTGTGTTATGGTCGATCTAATCCCCCCTTTTTTATCATAGGAACCACAATGCCGGTCCCGCCAGGTGACGCGGAGAGTCTTCCTGGGCCAGCCGCTGATGTTTCTGCCTCCTCGGGGCTACCGCGAGAGACCCGACTTGAAGAGCCGATGAGAGATGCCTTGAAGGCTCTGGAGGCAACTCTAAACGAGGACGGCGATACCTTGATGAAGGAAGCGTCGAAGAGGTCCATCGTGATGGCCCGGGAGGAGAGGAAGCGGTTGAGGCGCGAAGCGAAGGCACGCAGGGCAGCCTTGGCCATTAGAGCGGGCCCGAGCACCGTCCCTTGTGCTGATACTTCCTCAGAAGAGCCCCCGGTCGCCTTGTCTACAGCTTACAGACAGGCGGTGCGCGCCAATAGGGAGGCTAACGATAAGTCCACCTCAGGTAATATTTCTTTCAGAATTTTGTTGTAAGAATTATAAAGCTGTCGGTTCTTATATATTCTGTCATGCAGGGCCAAGTCCAACCGAGGGGGAGGCGGAGACCGTCGAACCTGAGGGGCCAGAGGAAGAGGCATCGATCGAACCTGAGCCGATGGCGGACGACACAACCGGGATTGCCGGGCCCGAGCTAGTGGCTAATGAAATGGTCACGTCCACTATGCCTGAGCAGGTGGCTGATGCCGAGCCCGAGCTAGCAGCGGACGGAATGCCTGAGACCGATGACCCCATGGCGACGGCGGACGAGACAGCCGCGACTGCCGAGCCCGAGGGAGTAGCGGGTGAGGTGGACATGTTTCCTGAGGACGAGCCGACCGCTCTTTCTCAAGAGTCTGGCAATGCTCCAGTCATAGATCTCCCCGCCTACGGCCCTCCGCCGTCTCCTGGCCTCGCGAGCATGACGACGGCCCCCGTGGAGTCCGGGGATGAGGCTACGGGTGGTGGACTTATGTCGATGAAGGAGGGAGACGCCTCCGTCTCGGCTGGAGGCTCATCAGGTAAATTTCGGATTACCGTCCCCCCTTTTTTTACCTTGCAATCTTTCCTGACAGGTTTACCCTTGTTTTTTAACGCAGGTGCGGCCAGTGCCGATGCTCCATTGCTCGAGGGAGCGCCGTCAACTACTGCCTTGGCGGTGGTCACCTCTCAGCCCTCTCTCATACCATCGAAGATGTTGAAAGGTATGTGTTTGAAACTTATTAGTCTTATCTTTCAGACGCATAATTTATGTACTAAAGTCGTACTGTTGTGTCTTTTCAGGAGTGCATTTTGACCAACTTTATCAGGTGTTGCTCCCACACTTCTCCTTCCCATATGAACTCGCTTCTCCCTCTAGTGGCGCTGGTGAGTATAGTTTCCGACTGATATCTTTCTTTTTCAGTGATGGAATTATTTCTAACTTTTTCTCGTCCTGACTGCAGTGCTACAAATCGAAGGAGGGGATGAAAAATCGGCCGCGCCACCGGCCCTTCCAGCCTTGCCACCTGCTGCAGCTGGTATAACAAACTATCGCATTGATGACCCCTTTTTTTTCTTAAGGTGTCCTCTAATCGTATCTTGTTTTTTTAGCTGTCGTTCCGATCTCAGCGCCCTTCGAGCCTCGTGTCACAATGCCGGCAAGCCCTTTCTTGAGACGTCCATCCTCAAAAGGCGCTGCGAATAGTCTACGTATGTTGAGCGACTACATCGAGGAACTCGATGTCGAGACTCCTACGTCTGCCGCAGATTTTGCTACGGCGGTTAACCCAATGCTGGTGATACTCGTAAATTTCCATGACGAGGGCATCGTTGCGTCTTGGGTTAATCACTGCAGGGAGATCGAGGCTCGCCGGCATCAGCTGGATTCGATGCGTCCTGCCCCTGAGGTTTTGGCCGTGAGTACTCAACGGGTAGCATGGCTCGAGCAAAGCACTTCTCATTTCTGCCATTTAGAACAAGAAGCAGCTTTAAGGCTGAAGGAGTGTCAGGAGTTGTTCAGTTGATAAAACTGCACATTTGTATTACATTTTTCCTACCATTTTCATATTAAAAAAGGACTTTATTATAATATATTATACATATGAGGGTTTATGCGTAAAAACACTATTTTCCATGTGTTAATATATTTTAATTAGCATTTGGTAGAAAAATGTATGCAAATAAATTCATTGATCTAATCCTAGTAGAACAAAGTCTACTAAAATCTTATTTGAGTTGTTGTGCAGAATTTTCCAAGTTGTTATGCAGAATATATCAAAGAAATCAAGCTGTTGAAGAAATCTTGCCAAATTAAGAAGCAAAACTTGGAGACCAAGTCTGGAAGCAACCGAGAGAAGATTTCTGAATTATGAAGGTGCCTAGGATTGCCACATATCACAAGATGCAAGCACAAGAATTTTGACAAAGAGATCCCCACCTTTGAGCGCGGATCCGCGGCCTTAGCCACCATTTGCCGCGGATCCGCCGCAATATTATGGAGTTGGAAGGAAATATTTTGGGGCATGATTCTCTACTATATTTTACCAACTTTTGAACAATAAGATTCTGGCTTGGCACTATAAAAGGGCACCGAGAGCCTCTTGGAAAAGCTATCAAGCCGAAGAGATCACGAAGCTCCTAACGCTCACGCATCCAGGCTAATCATCGACTGTTCAATTACCTCCTTAGGAAAGATCGAGAAGCAACTATTTGTAATCATTTTCTATGGATTAAAAGTGTAGTTTGAAGAAGTCGATTAATAAAGATAGTTATTTTATTTAATTGTTTTTTTTTACATTATGTTTTCCCTCTCTTTCTTTTCATCTTCTTCTCCCAACATGCGCGAGTAATTCTCCGCTTGTTAGGGTTCGTAGGATTAAGGTAGGCTAATGGACGATGAAAATAATTAAACCCTTTTTAAGTCCTATAAAGTTTAGGAACTTTATCAAAAGAATCATTAACATCCTAATCGGGCGCGCTAGCAATTCTTTGTTAGTTCCGACCGCGATTAGAGATTAGATTAATGATTGTTTTGGTAAAGGCTAGATATGAACGGAGTTCCGTGTCGAGATAAGGGTTACGAGTGCGATTCCTTTTCCCTCCAGAAACCCTAATCTACACGCATCACCGTCGATCTAGTTCTAAATCTATTAATGGATAAAAAGGGTAACTTTTAATTAATCGTTCATAACTACTAAATCCTAACGAACCCTACAAGCCCTCTTATTATATTAATTACATCTTTAAAATAATCTAGATCTATATTTTACATTCTTGTTTAAGATCTAGAAATCGTTCTATAAAATTCTTTATTCCTCCTCTCTTTCTCAACACATCTAAAGTAAAAGTAAAAGGTTCCACGTTTCCCAGAGGACGACTCGTACTCATCTCGGTCTAGCTACGCGCGACACCGTTCTGATTGCTGTTAAACTACAAACACACTTTTTCGAACCAATCAAATGGCGCCGTTGCCGGGGATACGTGCGTAATTTTTTATTTTTACTATTTGTGTTGAATTCTTAGACGAGCCATATCATTATTAAAACAAAACTGCAAATTGCATATTTAACGATTTGTGCGTGGGTTTTTGCAAGGAGATCTGGAGTCACAAACTTGAGGAAACAGGAAACAGAGACATTTTTAGAGATCCAGAGGAGCAAAAAAAGGCCATACAAAAAATTGCATCAACTGTTCCTTCTTCCACGCGGCGGAACCGCAACAAAATCACCCATTCTGCGGCGGAACCGCGGCAAGTTGGAGGAATTAGGGAATAAATCTTCTCTGGTATCTTTCTCAACTCCTTCTCTCTCTCCTCAAATCCAATAAAATCTATTTTCTGCAGGATTCTTTGCAAAATAGCGCCGCTCAAAAATCTTTTTGCAAAAGTTTTGTGATTGGTTTTGTTTTGCATATTTTAATACGGACTCTAAGGGGCAAAGACCAAATCAAGATTAGGTGGGGATTTCATCACCCTTCCTAAACCCCATAAATCACAAACCAAGCATATAGATCAACCCTTCATTAATTTAAAAAATATCTAGACCAGACTATAAGGACTGTCGCGCTCAATAAGGACAGAGGAAGGTCGTGGGTAATCTATCGTTTATCCGCATTACTTTTGTAGTGCCTAGGCAAGTGTGATAAAGGCTAGTGGTTTTTAATTAGGCCCACGACGTGGTTCCTTCCCACTTACCTGGCATTTATCTGGCTACAAGGGTAGTACGGAGGCGGTAGAGGATTGATCCTGCGGCTTGTCTTTTGGAAGTCTAGGAGCGGTCTAGAGACTGGACCTAAGTGACCTTAGTTCTAGGATTGCTTGTGCATCTTAGAGTGATTTGTCTTGAGTCCCACTTTTTCAAAAACAAACCAATTTTTAAAACACACACACGCTGCCACTTGCACTAAACCCGTTTAGTGCATGCTCGGCTGGACACGGGATCCTAGTGCCCGTCTTGTCCGCGTTCCTGCTATCGACGCCGACGTCGGTACTTCTTCATCTTCTTTTCCCCCACCACACACCACATCGACCGTGATGGACGGCACTCCATCTAATTATAACACCACGCTGCCACCGTCCGCAGGTGAGCAGAATCCACAGCGCATCTCTCTCCAAGAGAGATGCTATCCTATTCGTGGTCCTCTTCCCACTTGTCTATCTCTTCCACCACCTAACGGGGATAATTTCGAAATTAAACCCCACTACATCAATCCGCTGCCCAAATTTCACGGGCTTGAGTTGGAAGACGCGTACGTTTTCATCACCAAATTCGAAAACGTATGCGCAATGATGGGTACTTCACAATTGACCTTAGATACTATGCGCTTACGTCTTCTCCCATTCACACTGTGCGACTTGGCAGAAAAATGGCTTTATAATACTGCCGCACACTCTATCACTAATTGGGATGAATTCGTCGTAGCATTTCTTAAAAAGTTTTACCCAAATCATAAGACTGCACATATTAGGAGCGAGATCAACCGGTTTACCCAGCTTCCCAATGAACCATTTTGGAAGTGCTTTGAACGTTTCAAAGATCTGCTTGTCCAATGCCCCCATCACGGAATACAAAGATGGGATTTATGTCGGATTATATATGAGGGCATTAATCCAGCGACAAAGCAGATGCTTGAAACAATGTGTCAATACAATTTCATGTCTAAAGATGACGGTGAAGCATGGAAATATCTGGAAGATCTCGCTGAACACACTTTGCAGTGGGAAAGCGTAAGACCACCTTCAACTAAGGGAGGTATTCACCAGCTCGATGTTTCTATCGCAGTAAAAGCCGAAATGGCAGCGATTCAGAAGAAACTCGATGCTATTGAAAACAAGTTATCATCATTCTCCCTAAATCAGGTCATGCTTCCTAAGACCATCTGTGGTTGCTGTTCGGATCCTTCACACTTAACAGAAAAATGTCCTATAAATGCATCGTTTCAAGCTAATGCTGCTTTTCAGCAGCGACCTAGAAACGACCCTTATTCTTCCACATACAATCAAGGATGGAGGAATCATCCTAACTTTGCTTGGAATCAAAACCAACAAAGCAATTATCAAAGACCTCCTCCACGGCAACCACAACCACAGAATCGGCCCCCCTTTCAGTCACAGAATTTCCAAAATCCGGCCAACATTTCTACACCACAAGTGGCCGGTACTGACAACTCACTTGCACAAACTTTGGATATGTTCATGAAACAATCCATGCAAAATTCGGCTGAGATAAGGTATTATATTGATACCCTAACGAAAAACTCCTCCTCCCATGGTGAGAGTATTAAATCAATAGAAAACCAAATCGCACAGTTAAACGCCGCAATGAGTGCGAGAGAGAAAGGGAAACTCCCATCTCAACCCCTACCGAATCCTGGCCATTCACAAAGTCATAATGTGAATGCCATTACTACGTTGAGATCGGGGAGAGTGCTGAATAACCAAGTGGATGAGCAATTTGATGATAGTGACACATTTGATACCCCTTCTTCTTCTTTTTCCCCTAATTCGTCTAGTCCCCCACCTTCGACCGAGCCTATTCTCCGATTTCCCCAAGGCTCGAACCCTTCGCCCATTTCGCCAAATCTATCTAAGTCGATTCCCACTCCAGTTTTGGGATCGAATCCATCCCCACAGTCTTCTCCACAAACGTTGGACCCAAAACTTATTGATCAAGCACCTTATCCAAACAGGTTAAGGGGTAACAGACCAAGTCCACAAATGGAGAAGTTCGTGGAAATTTTTAAGCAAGTTAACATGAACATTCCTCTCCTAGATGCTATTCAGCAAGTTCCGTCATATGAGAAAATCCTAAAGGACTTGTGCACTAGGAAGCGAAAAGTTCAAGTACCTAAAAAAGTTTTCCTTGCGAGTAATGTGAGCACTGCTTTTACACAACAACTACCCAAGAAACGAAAGGACCCCGAAAGTCCTACAATTTCAATTTCTATTGGGGGTAAAAATATTAATCGTGCTCTACTCGATCTAGGTGCTAGTGTTAACTTGCTTCCGTATTCTGTGTATGAGCAATTAAGGATCGGAGAGTTAAAACCTGCGCATTGCACTTTTCAGATGGCCGATCGATCTATCACCCAACCAAGGGGTGAGCTAGAGGATGTGTTAATCAAAGTCGGGGAATTCATATTCCCTGTGGACTTTATCATTATAGATACACAACCTGTAGCAAACCCACGCAATCAAATCCCGGTGATACTCGGTCGAACCTTTTTGGCCACTTCCAACGCAGTAATTAATTGTAGAAACGGCTCTATGACCCTATCCTTTGGAAAGAAGTCAATTGAGCTTAACATTTACAAGTTGGGAAGTGAACCCTCCGAACCCTATGCTCATGTGTGTTCTGTCGAATTAATGGATGTCGACAGCAGCGAATTTGATCAACCTCATGATACAGACTCTTTTCATATGTCGTTTGACCTAACCATTTACTCTTCCACCGAGTTGTCCGGGTCAACATCTAATGAGGAACTTTATATTGAGTCTGACGATCTCCCCATTTTTTCTGATGACATTATTTTTCGGGGTATCGATGAAAGCTTTGAGGAAATTTTCGCTGATGAGCTCGCATTTTTACAAGACACGGGTGTTGAGATAAATCAAATCCAAGATGAAGAAATTGGACCTTCACCCTTTCTTTTGGACAATCAGGATAATACGAGAAATCCATCATTACTATCACTGTGTCGTCTCTCCAAATTGAGACGCAATCCTTTTCCAATACACCTCTTGTCACCTCCCCACTTCTTCACGTCTAAAGGTGACATGTTCTTCCACCAACCTTGGTGCTTCATCGATAAAATTTTTGAATGGTTGGTGTTGACCTTCGGTCTTTGCAAAGCTTGGCATTGACCAATAACCTTGACCTCCTCATGTGATTTTAAAAGATTAAAATTGTTTAAAGTTTGGGGGGTGTGGTATATTTTGGCTCTTGAAAAGAAAATGATTTTTACAAATTTGTGAGCCTAAAATAAGTTTGGGGGAGGATTTTCACTTTCATATATTCTTGCCCCCATTAATAATTTCCTCCCAAGTCTACAGGTTTTTTGAGCTTAACGGATGACATCAGTAAGGACACTGCTGTAAACAGGTTTGGGGGAGGTTTGTGCTTATTTACACATTAATTTGCATCATATTTTGCATAAGCACAATATTTTCAAAAAAATTTCAAAAATTTTCTTTTATAACAAAAGAGTAGAAAGTGAAAAATTACATCCAAAAGATAGGAATAGTTTAAGAAAACCAAGAAAATTAGAACTTTTCTTATACAAATTAGTAATAAGTAGTTATGAGCTGTTGTCCCAAGGGTTAGTAAGATGAAGGAAGTCACTAATCTGAGGATAAAAATAAGTCTGAAAAATAGTTTCTACTCTGGAAGCCAAGCATTTGAATGTTGATACCCTACTATATGCACTTACACACGTCTTGAAAATCGGGATAGTAGAGGATACCTTGAAATGCTCTTGTCTAAAAGCCAAAGTATGAAGGAAATGAAAAAAAATGAAGAAAATATAAAAATGGTGAAAAGAAAAAAAATGAACACTGGTTTTGTTATCGCCAAGGCAGCAATAAAAAAATATAGCGAGGGTGCCTCTTCACCTAGTGCCCTAAGGCCAACTGGTCCGGGAGTCACTGCTAAGTCTTAGGTGGTGCAAGACGAGGAAAATATTATCACCTAATCAGCAAGCACATAAGTAATCGGTCTGTTAGTACTTCAAGAAGTATTAACGGTCGCATGAAAATGTGTGAGCAAATCTTAATATTCATTAAATTAAAAAGTACTAAGGCGGATGGACAAGAGTATGATAGCTTGAATTGAATTCTCCGAGTGTAGGGATGTTCTTTACACACACTGTTGGAGTTAGTGCCCTCAGAGTCAATTATTGGATCACAGGCACGTGATTGCAATGATTGAGGGAGGACCTATCCCGGTAGGACAGTCTTACTCGAGATGATAGTATGCTATCTGGTTTATCTTTATCATCGTGTACTGCTTTAGGTGACCTGACATGTCGCTATTACACGTTGATAGAGCCCCTAGGATTCTTGCTTGACTGCCAGCAGTATGATGGCGATCATATACGTGGGAGCTGGTGGTCTATAAGCACATCCTTAAAAGGTCCCTAGTCGTAGGAGTTTCGAGACAGGGCATCGATACTCCGTTAGTAGACTAGTGTATACAGTCGAGACCCCGACGAGGGGCGGTGGCCGGTCTCACAAGCCACTGGTGTCAGTTGGTTCACCTAAGATGTATACAGGTGCTCATTGGGTTATGAGTACACCGGACAGGACTCGCCGGGAACCTGCTAGTTGGTCTTATACCAGATGTCAGATAGCAGTTCCCTGGTGACATGTGTACAGGTTAGTTCATCGACCTGAGATCGTCATTTGTCTCGTGTGAGTTCCCACTGTGCTTTGATTATTACCCTACCACGGCTCAAAGGAGTCGTGCAAACAGGTTTTAGTTGGGTACAGTCCCGAGCCACATGGAGGCAGTGAGCGGATCTGCAGGGGTTCGTCTCTCCCGGTATTGGGGGTGAGGTCGCGCTGTGTCTAGGAGAGCCATTACACAAAGCCCTCGGCCGAGGCAGGAGATTTACTGGTAGGTATTCCAGTAGTATCTCAGGGTGTTCTGGGCTACGCTCCGACACGACTTGTACCGCTTTTGGGGGTCTGACTTTCACCAACCCCCTAGGCCCGCCATGCGATACTCATAGACGAACGGACCGGACTGTACGGATATTGTCACTGACAGGCTCAGTTGGGTGTCGGGGTGAGCTTCCTCATCGACGTCCCATTTGGTCAATACCTGGTGGCCCGTCACGTATTGGCTTATACCTCTGACGTGCTAGTGGTTAAATCCACAGCCAAGGTATTGACGAGTCTTTAGAGTCCACCACACTCAGTTTCAGTTACTCAAGTTTCGGGCGAAACGCTGTAGAGGCCGTATGGAGATATGGCAGGGTTCGATCAGATACGTGCGGTATTGCACGGATCGTGATCGGACGGTTTTTACTAGCCGGCTTTGGCTTAAGCCGGATTCTAGTATTAGATAGTGTAGTTTTGTCTCTTTGCATTTGTGTTCAGTGGGAATACAAATGCGGGCATGTATTTGCAGCAGTGGGGTTTTCCTGTAATTTATTACGGGATCGGTTTTCTGAAGTTGCCAGTTTGCATTCCATTCCGGCCGGTTTTCCTTCATTCCTTCTCGGTCGGACTTTCTTGGTGGAGGGTGTTAATTGCAAGTTTGCAATTAACATCTAGTGGAGGGCTTTCTTGCATATGTTGCATTATGATGAGACTTGCTTCATGATGATATTCTATTTTGGTCTCATCCTTGCTTTTCATTTGATGGTTTGATTTGTGAGTTGAAAAGAGTATTGAGAGTGACCTTTATCTTTGCATTATCTTTTCTTTTTCACAATATGATAAATGGAGAGTTTTTCTTTTCTCTCTCCAATCTCATTCCTTCTTTGGGGGGCCGGCCACATCTTGTGGAGAGAGAGAGAGAGTTTCATATGAGTGGAAATTCTTCTCATCTCATTCTAAGAAGAAAACTTGAGAGCTCCATTTTTCTTCCTTCTCACAAGTTTCATTCTTTCATTCCATCAAGGCAACTTCAACTATAACCCCAAGAGACAAGTTCACTACACTATTCTATAGCAAGCCTTGGACGCGTCGGCTAGCCAACTTCGCGCCCGAGTTGCCTCGGTCAAGAGGCGGGAGCCCGTAAAAGATTCCGGCTACGTGGTGCCCTTTCCGACGAGCGAGGAGGTGACGGATTCCGCGGGAGATCGGAGCGGAGATGAAGACCGAAGGACACGGATCGATCGGTATACTTCTCACCCTATCTCTCTAGTTAGCTAGTATAGGTTAATGGTTTCGATCCGGGTAATTGTCCGCGGTAGCGCCGGTTTCCGAGCAAGGGAAAATTTTTTTAATTCCGCATTTTGGCCTCGAGAAAGAGGCCGGGGCGCTGCCGTGGCGCAACATGGTATCAGAGCCACGCCATTAACCTTACCTAGCTTGTTCTAATACGTTTTACTTCTCCGATCGACCAAAATCTCAAAAAAAAAACCGTATTTTGTTCACATCAGTTTTCTGTTGGAATTTTTTGGTGTCTAAAAATTTTTCAGGTTACAGAAAAATAATGTGCACGAAATTCTAAGACCACTGAAAAAATTCGACAGTGTCAGTCGTACAGTTGACCGCGGAAGCGCGGCCAAACCCCACTTTGGGCCGCGCTTCCGCCGCAGTCTACTGTGCTCACACTGTGGAAATTTTACAGTGGGCTTTTGGGCTAATTTTGAGGGTTTTGGAATATTAATTTAGGGCCCAGGTTTTCTGTGACTGCTACAGTATTGGTTTGGGGCCCGCTTGTTAATTGTTTGATCGATCGGATATTTGAAACACATTATTTCACAGTATTTACATTATATCTGCGACCGTGAATGTCACTCGATCGGTAAATCCGGTCTAACTGCTATAGCCCGGTTAGACGGATTTGCGAACGTGATTTTCACGTTGATGTTCTATGTTTATGCTGTGATGTTGCGGATCGGTCGTGGGGGATAGCCTGGATGCAATGCTAGTACAGTTTTGTTGTTTTATGTACATTTGATATTGCGGGACGAGCGTCCGACATGTGGACTGCCGTCACTGCCAGTTTGTATTATTCTTTTGGGGCACGACCTGGTTGCGGTCGATGTACCCGGTGTATGTATATTTTACTTTCTGTACTAGGTTTGCCCCGCGGTGGGGTGCACGGATAGCCGGGTTCTGGAGGGCAACGGGCCCGCATCTCAGGGCATTGAGACGGAGGGGGCTTCAGTCCAGGATTGGCGGGCTATTCGCCGCACTCGTAGGGGGTATAGGTTGACCCAGGAGGGGTGCCCAAGTTGCCGGATTCCGTGGAGTGCTGGGTGGTCCATTCACGGAGCTGAAGGGGGCTGCCTCGCTTCAGGTTTTGGCGGGTGACTTGCCGCGCCCGTAGGGGTCTAGGTTTTTCATTGCACAGGCTATCCACACGACCAGGGGAACGTCGGGTTTCAGCAGCGGCTCTGTGAAACCCGGGGCTTCCAGATATCTGTATTGTTCTGTGTTGCTATACATTTCTGTGTTGCTGCATTTTTATCACGCCTTGAGCGAAATACTATATATTGGTATATATATTAGTAGATGTTGTATATGTTTTACATCCGCGCTAGTCCAGTCCCCGCTCTGTCGTTAGTTAGCTAACCTAACGGGTGATGACGGGACCCAGTGGCGAATGCGGATGGCATATACGTACATTAGTATATTTTCGTTCTTTGTGGTGTGATCAATTGATGGGACTGCATTGATTCGGATCAATGCAAGTTTAAACAAACCTATTCTGATGTTGTTGGAACATTTTTCAAAAAGCTGTTATTGCAAGGACGTTCACTTTTGTTTTGCATCGTGGTATTCATTTGGAATATCCTGCTCCTCAGTCGACGAGGCAAGGGCCGAGATCCCTTCACCGGGAGTGACCCCTTGGACAGAAGTTTGCGTCAGGGCATTAACTTCACTATAGCCGATTACTTTTGCTTTGCATCGTGGTATTCAGTTGGAATATCCTGCACCTCATTCTACGGGGAAAGAGCCGAGATCCCTTCACCGGGAGTGACCTCTTTAGTAAAGGTTTTCGTCACTATATTTTATAAAAGGCTATGCAGTTCCTTCAACGATATCAAGTTCATTACGTTAAAGGTTTTTCGCCAAAAACCATTCGTAGCCCTCCGTCATTTCTTATGGGTATTATTTAGTATTCGTGCTGCGTTTGTTGACTCCGTCAAGGCGTAGTGTACGGTAGCTAAGTGGTGCTTGTTTGTCGCATAAGTGGGATTGGTTAGGACAGTCGTGCGGCCTTGTTGACTCCGTCAAGGGCACGTACGGGTGGGTTTAATGCAATCCAGATAATGACGGGTTGAACTTGACTAGGACTCTTTGATTTGTTGACTCCGTCAAGGTCACTTGAGTCCTAGGGGTAAAAACTCACATCGGGAGTTTCAAAAGAACTGAAACTTGCCAGGCATGCGCATACCTTCTGGAGTGTGGTGACTTGAGTGGATTCCGTCAAGTTATCATGCGATGATAGTTGGATCCCGATTTCCACTGATGAGTTAGTTTACTCCTCGGGTGATCCCGACTAATTCTTCTTTCAGGTTTGGAGGAGAATTTGAGATACAGTGGGAGGTTTCCTGATTAGATAAAGTGATAACCATTCTGATCTAGGTTAGAGTGCACGTTGAGTGTTTCTTTTCTCTCTCTCTGGCAGCGACCATTGACCCGACCCTGGACTATGACTCGGTGACCAAGTTGACCGAACCTTCTTAACACTGGCTTTTGGATTGTCAGAGTTGCAGACCTCATTGCCACTCCTACTTTTACCCTTTTCTCCAGGACACCCCGTATTACTGCGAACGTCCACTTCCATTGGACAAAACCGTCGTATGGTTATATACGAACTCGAAGGATTTCGAGGATGGTTTCTGGTTCTGGAGAAAACGGATAGGACTATTCAGTTGTCTTTTCTTTTCACCTTCTCTCAGGTTGCGAGTACTCCTTGGTTTAGGAGTAGTACACCTATTACGCAAATTGGATAGTCTTCTTCCAAACCTTAGGCTGGTGCCGACCGGTAGGGAATGAAGAAAACCAATTAGCATAACGATGGTGTGCAGAAGGTATTAAGTTAAGACAAAGCAAGGGATTAGTAGGAGGGCAAAGTAAATTGCGACTGATATTCACAACCAAACCAAGTATTTCTTCGCCAATCCTAAATCACCTTTGTATTTCTCCAGGACACTCCGTGTTACTACGAAGATCCCAGTTTATTGGATACTCCATCGTATGGTTATATACGAACTCGAAAGGAACTTGTTCCAGTTCGGGGATGGATTCTGGTTCAGGAGAAATAGGAATAAAGTACATTCAGGTGTCTTTTATCTTCACCTTCTCTCGCGTTGCGAGTGCTCCTAGGATTAGGACAGTACACCCTTTATGCTTTTTGGATAGTCTTCTTCCAAACCATAGGCTGGTGCCGAACGGTAGGGAAGGAAGAAAACCATTTGGCCTAAAGGGGTGTGCAGACGGTATTGACTAAAGACATATAAAGGGATTTGGAGAGGTGGCAAAGAATTATACGGTTACAGTTGTGAATCTGGATAATGGAAGAGGCATTACTAGGAATACCACGATACCCCAACGAAACATTTCAATGTTTCAGTTTCACTGTGTAATGTTAAAAGAAAACTGATTTCCCGATTAGACACTTGCTCCGGGGTATGTATTTACCAGGTTGGATTCTCACATCTGTATGGTTTTACAGATGCTGAGTGGGAGTAAGTTATTGGGAATTGGGTGATCATCCTCATTATATCGGGATTCGTTGTAATCGGTGATATTTGAGGAAGTCACCTGGGTTGTTTGCCGGTCGGCAAATATTTGGTTTTGAATATCCGCTGTTGTGCACCAATTTCAAATCGATATATCTGTACGTCTATTTTCATAGAGTGAGATATACCTTTTGATATTATGTCAATGACATTTACCTATATCAGTGGATGGTTAGGTAAGGAGCATTAAACAGCGGTGTAATTCTTCTTAACCATAAGCACAGTTTTCAACCTACGACACACAGTGAAAGAGTTGTAAGACTCAGCGGACTTATACAGAGTATTGTATGTTGTCCAGTGTCCATTAGGACAGAGGGGTTGGTCCTCGTACTATATTCTGTTTACTTTTAACTTCTCTAGTTCTTAGACATGTGTTTCGTAGAAACACAGGGTCTAAGTTTTGAGGAGTTATAGGTATTTGAATAAAGTAGAGAACCAGGTATACCAAGTATCGGGATTCTTCAAAGTGATCGAAGATGTAGATACTTGCGTATGGTATTCAGTTGATAGTAATGATAAAGAGAACTTGCTTCTCTTTCAGGTTACTCATAATTGGATGCATTCCTAAGTTGAGTAACGCTGATCGGCCTCTTTCCATTTAGTTGACATGCACTGGAGACAGCTGCATGATTTGAATCTGGTTCAATTGAATCAGTGCCTCTGTTTCTATATTGGATATAGAACAGTTCATATCTTAACGATGTTAAGATACGGGGAGTTGTCCGGCTTATGCTTAAACCCAGACTCCGGATAGCTCAAGGCACGTTTCTGTAATGGCTGTTTGTGGGTTGACCCAGGCTATGACGAGGGTTGACTTTCTACCATCTGGCAGATCAATAGAAATATTGTTCTAGACTCGCCACAGTTTTATTAAAAATGGATTTTTTCAAAAACAGTAGTGGGAGTATGGTGGAACTGGAAGTGATTCCAGAACCGCAAACGATTACTGAAGATTTAATAAGGAACCTAAAGATTCAATCTGATTTGACATTCCATTGGCCACTCCGCAGATTAGGTGGGTAACTTCAGGCACCCGAGAGGTACTACGGTAGCCTCAAGGACGGTGACAGAGAAGTTCTTGTTTACCCACAATTACCATTGCTGTTGTTCCAGGCTGCGAGACCCGGCAGGAGGATGAGTATAGCGTCGTTCTAAACTAGCTTTAGAAGTGCACGTCTGTATGACTCTGCCAGAAGGTTGTCGTAGTCAGTGGGAGCAGCGGAAGCATTGGTGGACATCAGGCTTATGTCTATTTATAGACTAAAGCAGATGTAGCGGAGATAGATCATCCATTTCTGATGTAACAGTCATAGGTTTGACGTCATCAGAATAGGGGATGGATCTGTTGAGAAGGTAATAGGAAGTGATATTCCTATACTACGATCGGTTATACCTTGGTCGTCACACAGTGTTTTCTCCACATAGGACTTGGATATTATATCAGACATACTGGTTACTAGATCTATGGTTTTAGATCTAGATTTGGGTGGTTTCCCAATCTGGGTACCTTGACAGCATTCTATGAGTATTTAGAATGGACGACTCCTGGCATGGTAGTGTACCTGCAGGTAATGGAGTCACCCTCTCTAAAGGTGTCTTACAGACTAAAGAGGAGAGGGATACTCATGATTGGCAGATCACTTGCTTAGACAATTGAGTCAATCATGAGATGTCAAGTACCACACCAGATGTTGTTCTTGCACTAGATGCAATAAGTTGATATTGATCCAATCCTGGAAAAACAGTCGGAAGCAGTTTTAGAACATAAGTAAATGCTCTAGGGATGTGATAACGGCTGCCTCCTTTAGGGGACGGTTATCATTCCAGGCTTCCAAGGTGACATGGACGACAAGGAGGTTGTCAGAGTTATAGTTCTCCCTCTGACGAGGGGCAGTATTTTGGACAGGTGGTCCAAGGCAATACTGAGGGTGGCATGGCGCAGGATACTGATTAAGTTCAGTTGTCGATACAGTCTAAGAAGTTTGGATTTGGAGTTCATTCATGAGCTAGGTCCCATCAGACATCCAGACATTCTAAGACAGGTATTGCTCATTTCGGGAGATGGCTTTCTCCGCGAACTTGAGATATAGAGAGACATAGAAAGAAACATCACAGCGGATCCACTCACTGAGGCTATTCCTCGAACGCAATAGTTTCGCAAACGGGCTTTGTGAGACTGACTAGTAGAGGAGTTGGGTGTTCGGTATCACACGGGCTGTGAGTATGCGACATCGCAATAATTAGCCTTGAGTGCAAGTGGGAGATTGTTGGAGTTAGTGCCCTCAGAGTCAATTATTGGATCACAGGCACGTGATTGCAATGATTGAGGGAGGACCTATCCCGGTAGGACAGTCTTACTCGAGATGATAGTATGCTATCTGGTTTATCTTTATCATCGTGTACTGCTTTAGGTGACCTGACATGTCGCTATTACACGTTGATAGAGCCCCTAGGATTCTTGCTTGACTGCCAGCAGTATGATGGCGATCATATACGTGGGAGCTGGTGGTCTATAAGCACATCCTTAAAAGGTCCCTAGTCGTAGGAGTTTCGAGACAGGGCATCGATACTCCGTTAGTAGACTAGTGTATACAGTCGAGACCCCGACGAGGGGCGGTGGCCGGTCTCACAAGCCACTGGTGTCAGTTGGTTCACCTAAGATGTATACAGGTGCTCATTGGGTTATGAGTACACCGGACAGGACTCGCCGGGAACCTGCTAGTTGGTCTTATACCAGATGTCAGATAGCAGTTCCCTGGTGACATGTGTACAGGTTAGTTCATCGACCTGAGATCGTCATTTGTCTCGTGTGAGTTCCCACTGTGCTTTGATTATTACCCTACCACGGCTCAAAGGAGTCGTGCAAACAGGTTTTAGTTGGGTACAGTCCCGAGCCACATGGAGGCAGTGAGCGGATCTGCAGGGGTTCGTCTCTCCCGGTATTGGGGGTGAGGTCGCGCTGTGTCTAGGAGAGCCATTACACAAAGCCCTCGGCCGAGGCAGGAGATTTACTGGTAGGTATTCCAGTAGTATCTCAGGGTGTTCTGGGCTACGCTCCGACACGACTTGTACCGCTTTTGGGGGTCTGACTTTCACCAACCCCCTAGGCCCGCCATGCGATACTCATAGACGAACGGACCGGACTGTACGGATATTGTCACTGACAGGCTCAGTTGGGTGTCGGGGTGAGCTTCCTCATCGACGTCCCATTTGGTCAATACCTGGTGGCCCGTCACGTATTGGCTTATACCTCTGACGTGCTAGTGGTTAAATCCACAGCCAAGGTATTGACGAGTCTTTAGAGTCCACCACACTCAGTTTCAGTTACTCAAGTTTCGGGCGAAACGCTGTAGAGGCCGTATGGAGATATGGCAGGGTTCGATCAGATACGTGCGGTATTGCACGGATCGTGATCGGACGGTTTTTACTAGCCGGCTTTGGCTTAAGCCGGATTCTAGTATTAGATAGTGTAGTTTTGTCTCTTTGCATTTGTGTTCAGTGGGAATACAAATGCGGGCATGTATTTGCAGCAGTGGGGTTTTCCTGTAATTTATTACGGGATCGGTTTTCTGAAGTTGCCAGTTTGCATTCCATTCCGGCCGGTTTTCCTTCATTCCTTCTCGGTCGGACTTTCTTGGTGGAGGGTGTTAATTGCAAGTTTGCAATTAACATCTAGTGGAGGGCTTTCTTGCATATGTTGCATTATGATGAGACTTGCTTCATGATGATATTCTATTTTGGTCTCATCCTTGCTTTTCATTTGATGGTTTGATTTGTGAGTTGAAAAGAGTATTGAGAGTGACCTTTATCTTTGCATTATCTTTTCTTTTTCACAATATGATAAATGGAGAGTTTTTCTTTTCTCTCTCCAATCTCATTCCTTCTTTGGGGGGCCGGCCACATCTTGTGGAGAGAGAGAGAGAGTTTCATATGAGTGGAAATTCTTCTCATCTCATTCTAAGAAGAAAACTTGAGAGCTCCATTTTTCTTCCTTCTCACAAGTTTCATTCTTTCATTCCATCAAGGCAACTTCAACTATAACCCCAAGAGACAAGTTCACTACACTATTCTATAGCAAGCCTTGGACGCGTCGGCTAGCCAACTTCGCGCCCGAGTTGCCTCGGTCAAGAGGCGGGAGCCCGTAAAAGATTCCGGCTACGTGGTGCCCTTTCCGACGAGCGAGGAGGTGACGGATTCCGCGGGAGATCGGAGCGGAGATGAAGACCGAAGGACACGGATCGATCGGTATACTTCTCACCCTATCTCTCTAGTTAGCTAGTATAGGTTAATGGTTTCGATCCGGGTAATTGTCCGCGGTAGCGCCGGTTTCCGAGCAAGGGAAAATTTTTTTAATTCCGCATTTTGGCCTCGAGAAAGAGGCCGGGGCGCTGCCGTGGCGCAACACACACGTGGGGTTATATGATCAATGTTTGGATGAAAGGTAGGAATGAAGAATAAAGACGATGTTTTATTGAGGGATGATGTGATTTCTAACATTTTTTTATGACTATTAAGATAGAGCTCATGACAACTGAAAAGCTAGTATAGTTGGAAACTCTTCTTTTCAAGGCCTTTCTTTTATGGTTCTTATCTTTATATGTAAATTTCACCATCTTTCTTTTGTTATTGGATTTTGTGGGTGTAATCCGCTGAAAACCCTCAGGAGACAACACTCCTCTTACTAGGGACACCTAGAGGTTTAATGGCTTGTTGCACGTGCTCAGTGCAATCGTGTCTGCCTACGAAAGTGTGCTTAGTTTTCTCCTTTCTTTTTCTCCTCTTAAATAAACTAGTTTGCTCGGGACGATCAAAGATAAGTTTGGGGGTATTTGTTCAGTTGATAAAACTGCACATTTGTATTACATTTTTCCTACCATTTTCATATTAAAAAAGGACTTTATTATAATATATTATACATATGAGGGTTTATGTGTAAAAACACCATTTTCCATGTGTTAATATATTTTAATTAGCATTTGGTAGAAAAATGTATGCAAATAAATTCATTGACCTAATCCTAGTAGAACAAAGTCTACTAAAATCTTATTTGAGTTGTTGTGCAGAATTTTCCAAGTTGTTATGCAGAATATATCAAAGAAATCAAGCTGTTGAAGAAATCTTGCCAAATTAAGAAGCAAAACTTGGAGACCAAGTCTGGAAGCAACCGAGAGAAGATTTCTGAATTATGAAGGTGCCTAGGATTGCCATATGTCACAAGATGCAAGCACAAGAATTTTGACAAAGAGATCCCCACCTTTGAGCGCGGATCCGCGGCCTTAGCCACCATTTGCCGCGGATCCGCCGCAATATTATGGAGTTGGAAGGAAATATTTTGGGGCATGATTCTCTACTATATTTTACCAACTTTTGAACAATAAGATTCTGGCTTGGCACTATAAAAGGGCACCGAGAGCCTCTTGGAAAAGCTATCAAGCCGAAGAGATCACGAAGCTCCCAACGCTCACGCATCCAGGCTGATCATCGACTGTTCAGTTACCTCCTTAGGAAAGATCGAGAAGCAACTATTTGTAATCATTTTCTATGGATTAAAAGTGTAGTTTGAAGAAGTCGATTAATAAAGGTAGTTATTTTATTTAATTGTTTTTTTTACATTATGTTTTCCCTCTCTTTCTTTTCATCTTCTTCTCTCAACATGCGCGAGTAATTCTCCGCTTGTTAGGGTTCGTAGGATTAAGGTAGGCTAATGGACGATGAAAATAATTAAACCCTTTTTAAGTCCTATAAAGTTTAGGAACTTTATCAAAAGAATCATTAACATCCTAATCGGGCGCGCTAGCAATTCTTTGTTAGTTCCGACCGCGATTAGAGATTAGATTAATGATTGTTTTGGTAAAGGCTAGATATGAACGGAGTTCCGTGTCGAGATAAGGGTTACGAGTGGGATTCCTTTTCCCTCCAGAAACCCTAATCTACACGCATCACCGTCGATCTAGTTCTAAATCTATTAATGGATAAAAAGGGTAACTTTTAATTAATCGTTCATAACTACTAAATCCTAACGAACCCTACAAGCCCTCTTATTATATTAATTATATCTTTAAAATAATCTAGATCTATATTTTACATTCTTGTTTAACGTAGATCTAGAAATCTTTCTATAAAATTCTTTATTCCTCATCTCTTTCTCAACACATCTAAAGTAAAAGCAAAAGGTTCCACGTTTCCCAGAGGACGACCCGTACTCATCTCGGTCTAGCTACGCGCGACACCGTTCTGATTGTGGTTAAACTACAAACACACTTTTTCGAACCAATCAGGAGTCTTCAAGCGAAACTGCTCGCTTACGTGCTGAAGTTGAGGTGAACGCTGCCGAGGTGAAGGCTGTCTTCGAGGGCCTTCTGGAGCGTATCTCAAATGGGCTGAACTTGAAGCAGAAACTTGACGCTGCCGAGCGTAATGCCCAAGGACGCGAAGCAGCTCAGCAGGCCGTTGGGGAGCAGCTTGCATCTCTCTTGCAGCAAAGGGCTCAGGTGGAGGCAGAACTGGCGGTGGTGGCCGTTCAGGAAAAGGCATGGAAGGAAGTGTGTGAACCACTGATAGAGCTATTTAAGACGCTTCCTTCCCAGTAGCTGCCTTTGTATCAATATATTTGTAAAATTTTTCTTTTTCAAATAATATGTATCCATTCTTTATTCTTTTGTACGATTCACCTTGTATTTGATTGAAGTTAATAAATAAAGATACACATTTTTTCTTTGCAATGTCTTATATGCTCTTTTACTTTCTCCCTTATCTTATTATCAGCATGCTGTCTTGATAAACATAATTGGCAGATAATAGAGTAAGCATCTTAGTTTTTGCCCAGAGATTGCGATGGTTTAGGCCGCGGGTTCAGATCTGCCGCCTAAGACTTTTCAACTCTATGAGCCGTGAGGGTCTTATAGAGACTTTTCTTCCTACGGATCGAGAGGATCTCGTAGGTGTATTTTCTCCTTAGGAATCGTGAGGATTCCTAAGTGCGTTTTTTCTTATAAGTCGTAAGGATCCTATAAGATAATTTTCCCTCTTACGAGCCGAGAGGACCCGTAAGCGGTTGTTTCCCTCCTTGTCGAAATTCGACTTTGGAGAGTGAGACCCGTGAATAGTATGCAAGAGACCGTTTTAGACCGTCTTGTGGGGTCCCATTGCTCAGGAAACAAGTTTTTTAATCCCTGCTGCCTGAGGCTTCATCTTGCAAGTTGAGACGAATCGGGAATTTCCCGCGGAGACACTAATTTCTCTGCAAGCCGACGCAAGTCAGGAGGCTCTCATCAAGGACACTAGTTTTCCTGAATTGAGGTATTTGCCAATCGAGAATTTCTCGCGGAGACGCTGGTTTCTCTGCGAGTCGACGCGAATCAGGATTTTTTTCGTCAAGGACACTTGTTTCCCTGAGTCGAAGGATTTCGCCGAAGACACTGGTTTCTTCGGAGTTGAAACGAACCGGGAATTTCCCGCGGAGACACTGGTTTCTCTGCGAGCCGATGCGGATCAAGAGGCTCTCATCAAGGACGCTAGTTTCCCTGAGTTGAGGAGTTTGCCAAGGACACTTGTTTCTTTGGTGTTGAAATGAATCGAGAATTTCTCGCGGAGACGCTGGTTTCTCTGCGAGTCGACGCGAATCAGGATTTTCTTCGTTAAGGACACTTTTCCCTGAGTTGAAGGATTTTGCTGAAGACACTGGTTTCTTCGGGGTTGAGACGAATCGGGAATTTCTCACGCTGGTTTCTCTGCTAGCCAACGCGAATCAGGAGGCTCTCATCAAGGACGCTAGTTTCCCTGAGTTGAACTGATCTGTGGTGGTCTTTCAGGTTTTATATAAGTTACCATCAAGACCGTGAAGCTAGGAATTTGATCTTTGCTTCGTTTGCTGGCACTGCGTCTGCTGAATTGAGACTAATGTCGCGGTTGTCTCTAGGCTGTTGGTGAACCGTCGAGATTTGGCTTAGCTTTCTGGCGGAGCATGTTGGAAAGGTATGTTTCCCTCTTTGTTTGTGCCCTTGGATTGTATACAGGGATCGATGTGATCTCAACTGTAGGGCAAAGGTTTCATTCATTTTTATTGTTTTATTTCTGCGATGCTCTATCATTTCAGCTTTTATATCGCGAAGGTCGCGATTGCCCAATCATTTCGGCTATTTTTCGCGGTGCCCAATCATTTCGGCTATTTATTTTATTTTTACTCGCTGCTTTTTATTGCGAGTTGCCTAATCATTTCGGCTATTTTATATGCATACGTTTTTACTTGCTGCTTTTTATTGCAAGTTGCCCAATCATTTCGGCTGTTTCATATGCATACGTTTTTACTTGCTGTTTTTTATTGCAAGTTGCCCAATCATTTTGGCTATTTTGTATGCATGTGCGGCCTACCGGCTTTTCACCGTAAACCTGAAATTAGACACCGATTTCGGCATCAGCACCGCTACAACTGGGATATTGCCAGGAGCGAATCATCATTTGCCTTTGTCGATGTTGAACAAAGGTGGCTTAGCGAACAGGGTTAAGGTCCTGTCGACTAAGGCTTTTAACTACATGAGCCGTAAGGGTCTCACAAAGGTATTTCTCTCTACAAGTCATGAGGATCTTGTAGGTGTATTTTCTCCTTAGGAATCGTGAGGATTCCTAAGTGTACGTTCCTCTGTAAGTCGTAAGGATCCTACAAGAGGGTCTTCTCCTTGTAAATTGAGAGGACCTACAAGGGTTGTTCATCATGCGTACATATTCCCAGCCACAGATGGGACTTGGTTAGGGAAATGTTTGTTCGCGCCCGTGGATTGTATACAAGGGTCAGTATTGAACCACTTGTAGGGCCATATCGAAGGTTGTGGGGGTTGCTTAAGCACAGGTTTAGGTCTCTGTAACTTAAGACTTTCAAATCTTATGAGCCGTGAGGGTCCCATAAGAGAGTTCTCCTTACGAGTCGTGAGGATCTCGCAAGTGTATTTTCTCCTTAGGAATCGTGGGGATCCCTAAGTGTGTTGCTCCCTTGTGAGTCGTAAGGATCTCACGCGGGTGGTTTCTCCTTACAAGGTCGAGAGGACCCTGTAAGTGTCCTTTAATGAGGTTGCGCCCTTTCGGGTTTTCACAAACACTCGCCGGCAGTCCTGCTATTTTTACTCACGGAGCCCTTTCGGGTTTTCATCCGTGCCCATTTTGCTTATGGACATACCGTTTTTCTTTTCATTCTTTTTATTCTTTTTTTTACGAGGTCGCGCCCTTTTGGGTTTTCACGAACACTCGCCGGTAGCCCTGCTGTTTTTACTCACGGAGCCCTTTCGGGTTTTCATCCGTGCCCATTTTTCTTATAGACATACCGTTTATTATATTATATATATATATATATATATATATTTGATATATTTTTTATTCATCTCGTCAGCCTAAGGATGCTGCGGTAGTAGTTTAAAGACGTTTCGGTCCTTCGGTAGTTTAAGGACGTTTTCGGTCCGTTATTAGTTTAAGGACGTTTCGGTCTGCCATTAGTTTAAGGATGTTTCGGTTCACCCAGGAGAAGGCTGGCTACCGCTTATAAAGTTTGAGCTTAGGAAGATAGCGAGCGGACATAGTCGTCGTCATCTATCATTGACCTAGGCAATAACTCGCTAAGCGTAGTATTTCTTTAGGAATCGACCATTTATTGGCCTGAAAGGCCTTTCACCGTGTATATTCATGAGTAGATAGGCTCCACCCTGGTAGACCTTGTCTATGATGTACGGGCCTTCATAGTTTGGCTCGAATTTTCCCCGCTTGGCGCGATTGGGGATCATAGGCCTTTTGACCACTAGCACGAGTTCGCCTTGGCGGAACATCCTCGGCCGGGTCAATCTTTCATATGAGCGCGTCATCTTTGCTTTATAGGCCTCCAGATTTTGTTGCGCTATGAGCCGGGTTTCATCAAGGGCATCAAGTTCCTCAAGCCGAAGGTGAGCATTTTCCTCGTCTGTCAGCTCATAGTGGACTGCCACTCGTAGAGAGGGTAACTCTATCTCGAGGGGAGCATTGCTTCTGTACCGAATACCAACGCATATGGCGTTGTGTTCGTGGCTGTTTTGAATGTAGTTTGATATGCCCAAAGAGCTTCTTGCAGCCTCTCATGCCAGTCCTTCTTATTTCGGGACACCATCTTCTTCATGATCTTTGTCAAGGTTTTGTTGAAGGCCTCGGCTAGACCGTTAGCTCGCGGATTATAAACCGAGGAATATCTCCAGTCTATATTGTGTTGTTGCGCGAAACGACTGATCTTGTGGCTTCTATAAGCTGGCCCGTTATCGGAGATGATCCGTCGTGGAGTTCCAAACCGATATATGACGTGCGTCTTGAAGAAATGGAGGATATTCTCCGTCTTCACTTCCCTCAGCGGTACTGCTTCTGCCCATTTGGAGAAGTAGTCAGTCATCGCCAGGATGAAACGATGTCCTCTGGACGATGCTGGTTCGATGGGGCCGACTATGTCAGTCCCCCACATTTCGAATAGCCAGCTAGCCACCGTTGGATGAAGTGGATTTAGATGCTGGTGGATGAAGTCCCTATGAATTTGGCATGAGTGGCATTGTTTCGCATATTAGAGGCAGTCCTGAATCATCGTGGGCCAGTAGTAACCCATCCGTTTAATCTTCAACTTCATCTTTGGGCCTGCTTGGTGAGAACCGCAGAGTCCGTCATGAACTTCCTGAACGGCTCTTTTCGCTTCGTCAGGTCCCAGACATCTCAACCACAGAGAATCAAACGACCTCTTGTACAGAGTATCATTGACGTAGGCGAAAGACAGAGCTTGTTTCATAAGCTGATGTCTTGAGGACGCATCTTCGGGCGTTCGACGATATTTGAAGTGGTCTATAAAGACTTCCCTCCAATCCTCGGCCTTTTCCCTGTCTTTTATTTGCGTAGACATTTGTTCAGTCGCTTCCTTCTCTTCGGGTGATTCCGGAGATATTTCCGTTGGGGCAAGCACCCGACGGCTTTGTACCACGATTCTTACGTCATCGAGGTTCTCATCAGCCAGTTCCTTAGCGAGCTTGGCCAATGCGTCCGCTTTGCTGTTTTCCATGCGCGGTATGTTTTCCAAAGTATAGGAAGGGATTTGGGTTAACAGTTGTTGCACCTTTTCACCGTACTTCACCAATTCTAGTTTGCACGTTTGATAGTCGCCGTTTACTTGACTAACGACCAGTTGGGAGTCTCCGTATATGAGGAGGTTTTCAATTCCCATGTCGATGGCTATCTCGAGGCCTGGTATCAAAGCTTCGTATTCGGCTTCATTGTTTGTCCTCGGCTCTGTTAGGGAGAAAGCAAAGCGCATTATCCCTCCCTGTAGAGTTACAAAGATGAGTCCTACCCCCGATTTGATTATAGGGGTACTTTATTTGCTCTTCTTCATGGAAGATGCTCCATCGAAATAAAGCTCCCATCGGGTATCACCACCGTCGATCGCATCAAACGCATGTTCGTCTGGAAGATCGCAATTCAGAGGAGAATTGGTGGGTATCGGATGCTCAGTGAGGAAGTCGGCAATGGCCTGACCTTTCACTGCCTTGAGAGGCTGATAGGTTATCGAGAACTCCATCAAGAGCAGGGCCCATTTAGCGAGCTGACCCGTCAATATGGCCTTCGACATCAAATATTTAAGAGGGTTGACCTTCGAAATGAGACGGACTTCATGCGCCAACGCATAGTGCCTGAGCTTTGTTATCGCAAAGATCAACTCCAGGCAGTGTTTTTCAATAGGGGAGTAATTGCTTTCTGCCCCCAGTAGAACTCGACTTAAGTAATAGAGAGCTCTCTCCTTCCCTTGATCATTCTCTTGTGCCCATAATGCACCTAAGGAACCTTCGAGGGCGGTTGTATAAAGAATGAGGGGTTTTTCCTTAACTGGAGCAGCCAATACTGGCGGGTTCTGCAGGTATTGCTTGATTTCGTCTAGCGCGCTTTGGCATTTTTGGTCCCAGACGAACGGGGTTCCCTTCTTTATCAGGTGGCTGTAAGGACGGCACTTTCCTGAAAGGTTGGCTATAAATCGCCATATATACGCGAGCTTCCCTTGGAGAGACCGCAGCTGTTTGAGAGTCCTTGGCGGAGGCATTTCTATGATCGCCTTAATCTTTGACGGATCTATTTCAATACTTCGGTGTCGGACGATGAATCCTAGGAATTTGCCTGAGGAAACTCCGAATGCACACTTGAGAGGGTACATCTTCAAGTTGTATTGTCAAAGTCGTTGAAATACGGTCTTTAGATGCTCGAGATGTTCCTCATATGATTTTCTTTTAACCATGAGGTCGTCGATATAACATTCGACAATTTCATGTATAAGATCATCGAAGATCTTCGTCATGGCCCTCTGGTAGGTGGCACCGGCGTTCTTTAGACCGAAGGGCATCACCTTATAGCAGAATATACCTAAAGGAGTCCTGAAGGCGGTGTGCTTCTGGTCTTCGGGATGCATCTTTATCTGATTATACCCTGATGAGCCGTCCATGAAGGAGAAAACCTCGTGAGTGGACGTATTTTCTATCATCAGTTCGGTGACTGGCACTGGGAAATCGTCCTTCGGGCAGGCTTTATTGAGATCCCGAAAGTCCACACATATGCGCACTGTCCCATTTTTCTTCATCACCGGGACGATGTTGGCGATCCATTCAGGGTATTGAACCTCCTGGATAAAGCCAGAGTCGATTAGCTTCTTGACCTCAGTATTGATACTCATCTCAAGCTCGAGATGCATTCTTCTTGGTGCCTGTTTGACTGGCTTGACGTCCGGGGATATCGCCAAGTTGTGCACGACAATTTCTGGATCTAATCCCGTCATTTCAGAATAGTTCCATGCGAAGCAATCTTTATGCTGCATAAGCAGGTCTTTTAATGAAGCTACCCTTTCTTCAGACATCAACTCACTAATGAATGTCGGTCGCGTGTCATTCGCCGTCACCAACTCAATTTTCTTGAGGTTATCAGCGGTGGTATGTATTCCATCCTCTAGCTCTTTCGGTGCTGGTGGAAATTCTGAGATCACCTCATCGTCGCCGTTTTCGAAGACCAGGGAAGGTCATTCATATTTTCGGGCTCTTCTTTTGATATCGTTATCATATGACAAGTACGAATTCGCTTCCAAGCCCAATGTGGAACTGGTTCTGCTCTCGTGGCTTTGGGTTCGTGCTTCTGTGGCGGCGTTACCCTCCAGTTGTCAGACAGAGCGAACTTGCCAAGCTGATACTGATCTTCGACCCAATTCTTGAAGGTGAAGCAGTCTTCGAGAGGGTGCCCTATTACTCGGTGATAAGAGCAATAGTTCGGGTGAGAGACTTCGCTTGCTCGCTCGGGGTATTTAGACTCCGGCAGTGTAAGCATCTGATGTTTTAGAGCGAGGTCAAGTATTTTCTTCGTCTTGTCCTGAGGAAAAGAGTACGCTCGACCCATTTTCCTTATGAGGGATAGATCGGAACCGCTCGATTCCCGCTTGCATGGCTTCTTAGTCCCGCTTTGTTGCTGTTGAGCGTCTTTTTCGCGTTTCGACTTGTTTCTGTCTCTACGTCGAGCCTTCTTTATAACAGGTTGACAGGGAGCGACATTTTCATCTTTCACAGCTTGTTGGAGGAGGCGTTGCGTTTTGGCTTTCTCATAGATGGCTGTTTCGCGGTTATGATCATCTCGGACTTTTTGACCAGCTTCCCTTATAAGCTTGTCCATTTGCTCTTCGAACGACGGACTGGGCACTTTTGCATCAGGAACTTTTACTGGTTCAGGATCAGCGTCCTCCCATTGCGCATCCGCTTCTTCATCGAAGTCATGCACGACGTAGCAGTCATTCAGCAGCTCTCGTTTCTTGGTCCGAATGTATCCAAGCCCGATTGTTTCCATTCTCCTATTAGGCAACTTGTGCTGAGTCCCGGGAACGTTCCAGACCCTGTCATAGAATTTGGCTTTTCGAGCGGTCTGTTTGAAGGATATTCCCTGGCGCTTAAATAGCCTTTTCAAGCCTTCTGTATAATATCTGGGAAGACAAATGGGCTGAAGCCTGTCAAGCGTAGGATCCGCACCGTGCCAGATTTCTTTCTCCACTTTGGTTTCCTCAGAGCGGTAGAATAGAATTGCTTTTTCTCCTTCTCGCCTGGAAGGGACATAGAATGTTCGCAGTTCTTCTATACTGTAGGTATCGAGCGCATCCAGTTCTTTTTGGTGTTTAAGTGGAACCATGGAGACTTGCAGACTTTGCTCTTCGTCAGCGAACGTTTGTATTGAAGGTCGAGCAGAGAATACGGCATGGACCTCATCTTCCGAATCGCTGCCAAAAATCAACGTGGGAGAAGATGGTCCCGGCTTGTTGTATTGGGGCGGAGCCGAATAAACTATCTCCTCTTCCTCCTCGGTATCACTGTCGAAGACAGGGATGGTAGTATTAGTTTTATTCTCCGGCTTGTGACACCTCTCTGTGTCTTCGAAATCCGGTAAAAAGTATTTGGCATCTTCATATTTGCGGACTTCGTTCACGGAGAACGGGTTCAGTTCTCCCGTCACGGTATACTCGAGACCATCCTTAAAATACTTCATACACTGATGTTGTGTAGAAGGGATGATGTTGTACTCGTGTAACCATGGACGGCCGAGCAAAGCATTGTAGCACGTCTTGGCATCTATGACGTGGAACTTAATGTCCGTGACGAGTAGCCCAAAGCGTAGCATCAGTATCACAGACCCAAGAATTCTTGATGATTGGGAGTCGAACCCGGAGATGGTGATCTTGTCCCGAGCAAGGTGCTGGACGCTCATGCAGATTTCTTTTAACACCCGCACATTGAGAAGATTAACGGAGGATCCATTGTCGACCAGGATTTTGCTTATCTTTATATCGTGGCAGTATCCTGAGACATAGAGGGGGCGATTGTGTTCGCACGTCTCAAGGAGAAGGTCTTCATCGCCAAAAGTGACATCGGCCGTGTGCACTTCCTCCAATTTATCCTTCATCTTTTCTTCGGCCAGGAAAGCTTGGAATTGTTCCGGCTCCTGTAGTGCCTTGATTAACGAATCTCTCGCCTCTTTTGATAGTAAAAGGACGTCAAGAATGCTGAGCTGCGAGGGTAGTTTCCTCAGATGCGCTAGAATGTTGTAGTCTACCTTATTTCTCTTCGGCGGGTCCTTGGTAGTTAGCTCCTCCATGACTTGGTCGTCTAGGGCGATCTCCTCAGGGACCTTCTCTTTTCCCTTATCTTTTTTGTTTGAGGGTCCGAGATTCTTTTCGGGCAGCGTCCGATTACGCAGCCGGATATTTTCACAGACCTTCGGCTCTTCTTCTTTTCCCGAGGTGGACTCTTTAAAGAGGGGGATAAGATCCAGCTCCTCATTGGAATCGCTCCCGAATGTAAGCATTTGTGATCCCCCGGCATTAACCATGCGGGTAGTTCTGTTAAGCCCTTCGGTCGTATTTTTCCGCTCCCGACGCGTTTTGCGCTTCTCCCACTTAGAATGTTGTCGATGAGCAACATATCCTTGCCACCATCTATTGAAAGCTTTGCACTCTTCAGTGGGGTGCGAAATCTTCCGATGATATAATCAGTAGGAGGGGTGCATTTCCACTTCACCAGTAATGCTTCTTTCGGAGGAAGGTAGCTTCATGCCCATTGATATGGCCTTAGCAAACCTTTTAATCATCTTGAATTTGCTTTTATCCGCAGTGGATGTATTTTGCTCCAGCGGAAGTGTCTCAGCTCTTTCGTCAAGTCGCTGGCGTTTGGCCCTTTCAAATATAGCCGTCTCGCGTTCCCGATCAGCTTTACTTTTCAACAGAGCTTCGTTGAGGAATGCGTCAATCACTTCATCTGATGGCCCCAGAATTTTTGGTTCGGGATCTGCCCCCAGCTTTTCAGTGCAAGGAGTCTCCTCATCATCCGTCAACGAATGGGAGATCATATGGCAGTTCGCCACGTATTCCTCAGACTCATCCGACGAACTTTCTCCCTCATCTTCCTCTTGAAAGACGTGGTTGAGAAACTCTTGGAGTGTAATGGGAGTCCGTGCTTTCTGGTTGTATTCCTCCAGCGCGTCAATTTGTTTTTGTAAGTCCGTACGCTTGTTGCCAGGCTTCACGGGCTTCTTGGATTTCTTCTTCTTCTTCTTTGAAGATTTTGACGGCTGGTTGTGAGCGCTTGGGCCACCACCATCGGTCTTTGGAGTTGGACGCAGCTTCAACATCCCCTCAATGACCTGCGGTTCCAACGGGTTCTTCCACTTGATCGCTGAGCATGTTTGAAGATCGTTCAGCATCCTCTTTGTCTTGGTTGACAGCACAACCTCCCATGGGGCTTCTTCGACGAGAGAGCACGTTGCCCCCGGCATATTCATCCTTTTAGAGGTGTGAGGTTGCGACGGATTCACCTTCCATCTGTCGGATAACGCGAACTTGCCCTGTTGGTACTGGTCTTCAAGTCAATTTTTGAAGACATAGCAATCTTCGATCGGATGACCCAATACTCGGTGATAGGTACAGTAGTTGGGCTCATTGACATCATTTTGCTGCGACGGACGTTTTGGATCCGGCAGATTTATGAGTCGGTTGCGCAACGCCAGCTCGAATAATCTTCTCGTTTTATCTCGGGGAAACGAGTAAGGACGTCCTAGCCTCTCTTCAAGGGGTACGTGCGGACGCATATTATTTTGATGAACGACCGGCTTCGAGTTGCTCGGCTGTTGTTGAGCATTAGCGACAACAATCGCTTTCCCCTTCCCCTTTTCATTTCGGGAGTCCGGCTTTGGAAGAGGAGGTCTATGGCCCATCTGATCCATTTGCGCCAGCTTGTCGATCAGGGTCTGGAAGGTAATCGGCTTGAAGAACATCATAAGTTGCGAGATGGTTGCTTGCGAATCAAGGGTTCCCACAAACATACCCACTGCAGGAGCTTTTTCAATGCGTTGCTCGCATTTTGACCATAAGTTCCGCCACCGTATAGCATATTGGACCCATGTCTCGCCTGGCTTCACCCTGGAATTAATCAATGCCGTCATCGGGGTGCGTTCACTGGCGCTTGCAAAACACTGGGTAAACAACAGCTCCATCTCCGCAAAGGTCTTGATAGAGTCGTTTGGGAGCTCAGAGTACCACTCAAACGCTGTATCTGACAAGCTGTCGATAAACTGGCGAAGCAATAGTTTGTCATCATCGCCGGTGTTGCCGCAGAGCGCCCTGAATTGGGCAACATGCTGGTGGGGATTGCCCATCCCCTTACAGACGTGGAATTTGGGTATTGTATAGCCCGGTGGGTACTTGATTTGATCGTACCAACTCGGATATGGTCGTCCTGTTTTTACGACCTGACCAGCTGCCTCAGTCGCATGATGAACCCGTATTTGTTGGGCTATATACTCATCCAAGTCAACTTTGGAGATTGTCTCCTCCTTGGCTGTTGACAGAGCTGGTGGAGGATTCGACGTTTCTTCCCTATCGTCTTCAAGGACGATCGGGGGATCTTCAGCTGGAGGATCTTGTTGGACCATCATTCCCACCATGTCTTGGAACAGGAGGGCTATATGCTTTATGTTGGCTGCTTGTTCAGCAGCCTCTTTATCCTTCTTCTCCAATATCCGACGAAGAAATTCGGCGTCAGTTTCTTGCTCCTGGCGTTCATCCGAGGATGTTTCAGGGGTTTCTTTTAGCCCAGTGAGTGCGGCCATCGCGGTCATCATTTCTTGGAGCTTCTGCTGCTGCTCCTGCGCTTTGGTCACCGATCGCGTAAGCGGTCTATGACCTGTGGATGCACGGCTGTCCTCTTTACCAGACGCCATGTAGACGGTATGAACTACGATGCCCCCAGACTTAGGGTGTTTGGGTTCACCACCTTTGATATTCGCCGCCGGCGTGGGGACTTTCTCTGGCCTTCTTCTCTTGTAGGCCGTCGAAGTTGAGGGGGCCGTTGCTTTGGGCACCCTGTTGGGGTAAAAATTTACACCCCGGTTGACCAAGTCAAAATCAAAGTCAACCCCAAGCCAGGTGGGCCCAAGCCCAGGTCAAGCGGGCCTATGCCCAAGTCGAGCCCGCAGCCAGCCTCCCCATGTCAACAACAAAATCATGTAATAGATAATTTTTATGTAATTGTTTATGCATGAATGTAAACAAAATGGGCATAAAGCCAATATTTTGTAAGCCCATGGCTTATGTGCAAAAATAAAATGGCACATGAGCCATGGGATAGGCAAAATGCCATTATGCAAAGCCCAAGGGGCTATATATAAATATGTAAGCCTATAAAAGGCAACCTAATGATGAATAAAAGAACACTTTTCCACTCTCTCAAAAACCTAGGGTTTGTACATCTTTTCCTTTTCTGAAGGTTTCAAACCTTTTTCTTTCTTTGAATTAAATCAAGAGTTTTACTCTTCCTTTTCAAAAACAAAATAGTTTTTCACCACCAAACCCACAAAGGGGAACTTGGATCTGCCTTTAGATCCCCAAAAGGAGAGATTTTGAGATCTCACATCTCTTGATCTTCAAGATCCAGCTAACAGAGGAGGAAAAAGAAGAACCCCCTTCCATTAACACCAAAAACACACTTATGAGTCCAACTCTACTCTGATTTCTCTTCCAAGAATCTTTTTAGGCTAAAAGCCTCTTTTCATCGCCGGCGCTCAAGCGCAGAGTGCCCACGTGCCGACACGTGGCACGCTTGCGCTTAAGCGCAAAGCGCCCACGTGCCGACACGTGGCGCGCTTGCACAACAGCGCCTTGCGCTCGAGCGCAAAGAGCCCACGTGCCGACACGTGGCGCGCTTGCGCTCGAGCGCAAGTCACCCCGGTACCGACACGTGGCGCGCTTGCGCTCAAGCGCCCAGCGCTCAAGTGCAAGTCGCCCACGTGCCGACACGTGGCGCGCTTCCGCTCGAGCGTCAGGCGCTGAAGCACAAAGCGCCCACTTGCCGACACGTGGCGCGCTTGCGCTACAGCGCCCTACGCTCAAGCGCAGAGCGTCCACGTGCCGACACGTGGCACGCTAGCGCCTGAGCGTACAGCACATGGGAGCACAGCGTCCAAGGCGCTGGCCCCACGCATGCTTTGGATGCCTTTTCCCCTCTTTCTTCTATATATATAAATATATACATACATATATATATACACATATGCATACATATGTGCACACACACATACACCACGACACTGTCCCTGTTAGAAAAAAATTTCTAACGGGGCGCTGCCCCACACCCCGCAAGGGGGCTACTAGCCCCCTTGACCCCCAGCCCGCTATCCGGGTAGCGGGACCCCCGTAAAAACTATGCATGGCTCCCGATATATCCAAAACCCCCATTTTCAAAACACAACACACGCACACTGCACATTGAGTTCGCATAACCAGTTTAACCCGTCAATCGGAGGTTCCCTCGCCCCAAAGGCGAGGGGTAATTAACGGCAGCTTAGTTCGCGGCTGCCGGAGATTCGGATCCCTATAATCAATAAACCCCGGCCTACCTTAGGCAGGGCAAATCTGTAGTACGCCTGACAAGCACGCGCGTATTCCCATCTCAATGGGGTGACGAAAAACACCCTACAGATTCTGGCACGCCCGGTGGGACAAATCTCTCCTTCCATATTTCGGGTTAAACGTTCACGCGAACTCAATCAATATACATGTCTGTATTTATACTAAAATAATGCTCTTTTATGCAGGTTTTCGAGCAATCACCTCTCAACAATGTCTCCGAGGACGATCTCCGCTCTCAGCACGGCTCCCATCTCCTACACGATGAGGATAGACTCTAGGACGGTCCTCCCGGCCAGTCTCGGGCGACAATGGGAGGAGCCGCTGCTACCATTCGGCTCTATTATGTTCATACCAATTGGCGTCATCCCAGCTCCTCAAGCTCCAGCAACAGACAAACCGGTCTCGAAAGGCAGGAGACCAAATATGGTGATCTCGAGGGCGCCCCAACCCAAACGCAAGTCGGTGTCTGAACGACTTTCCTTGGCCCCAGCTGGGGGCAAGGCCATCAACACCGACAAAGCAACAAGGCCTCTCGAGCAAGCTCCGGCGGTGCCCTTGACAACTGCTCGATCGGGTATCTTCTCTAAGCTTCCCATCACTCAGCCTATGGCGGCTTCCCGGAGAGCAGAAGCCTGCCAAGCGCTCAAGGCAGAGAAACTGAGGAAGAAGCGGCTCAGACACAAAGCCAACAAAAGGGCTAGGGCTTCGGCCATGTTAGAATTTGTGAATTTCCAAAGTCCGGACTGCTCCGCGAAACCAACTGCCAGTGATGAAAGAATGGCTGAATGTGTTATCCACACTGTCTATATGGCTGGACAAGAAGAAACGAACCCTCCTCTTCTTTCACAGCCATGGTGATGATATGGTTGACGCTACCCAGTATCGGCTCGATCTAAATGATGAAGAGCCCGCTCAGGTCGATAAGCCAGAGGAGCCCGTGGTTCCTACGGAATTGAGCTCAGGCAATAAAGATTACCCAGTTGTCATAGCCGGAACTGCAGAACAAGTATTATTCCAATGGCTTCAAAGGCAATTTCAGGACAGGGATGAGAAGATGGCCGAGGTCTATTCCAAAGTCGACGAGCTGGCAAACGGCGAAACAGATCTCGCGACCCAAGTCGCCCGATTGCAATTATAGCAGAATCAAATTTTGGCTCATGAGCTAGGAATTGATACCCGGGGGCAGCCAACTGATATCCCTTTCAACCTAAAAGCGGAGCGCCTTCGCGAAAAACGGCCGCAACCAGCCTCCAGTCCCTCCGATACATATGCCGGGGGGGAATTGCCTCTGAAAGAGAAGCTGGAAAAGGTCTATTCCTTCAAGAGGGAAAAAGTCCACAAGATATTTAGGGACGCCCTAAGAAACGGTCTACAACTGCCGGAATCAAAGAGACTGCAAGAAGCGAATATGACCGACGACCCAGAATGTTGCCCCTATCATAGGGTGATAGGTCATGCTATTGAGGACTGCTTCGTCTTCAAAGATTGGGTCAAAAGGCAATACAGGACGGGAGAGATAGAACTGTCTAAAGGCGCGTTAGCAAACAGTCAAGATACGACCGCCGATTTCATGCAAATGGAGACCGAAGCCTTTCGGGAACCTAATCCTCCCAGACATGTGCCATTATCTGAAAAGGGCGAACCAAAGACCGATCGGCCTCGAGGACCAGCATCAGTAAAGGCACCTACTCCAATAGAGAGAAAGAAGAAGGTATACTCCTTCAGGAGGGATGAAGTCCGCAAAATATTCATGGACGCCTTGAACAACGGTCTGCAACTCCCTGTTCCAAAGAGGCCACAGGAAATGAACATGACCGGCAATCCTATATACTGCCTATATCATAGAGTGATGTGTCATACCATCGAAGACTGCTATATTTTCAAAGATTGGGCAGAGGACCAATATAAGCTTGGAAAAACCTCACAATCCTCGGATTTATCGGCAAGCCACAGGGCTAGGTCATCAACACAGCTCCGCCAAGATCAAAGTTCAAGAAGCTGGGATAAGCAAAAAGGACCACCACGTCGTTAAACTGGGAACACCCGCAGACCACTAAGTCTTTAAACTGGAAATAATCGACCACCACATCATTAAACTGGGAATAATCGACCTCTAAGTCGTTAAACTGGGAATGTAAAAAAATATATGTATATATGTAAATAAACAAAAAAAGTGTAAATAAAAGAGAAATAAAGAAAAGTCGAAATGATGGGACAACTCGCAATAAAAATCAGCGAGTAAAATAAAAATGAGAATAAAGCCGAAATGATGGGGCAACCGCGAATAAATAGCCGAAATGATTGGGCAATCGCGATCTTCGCGATAAGAAAAGCTGAGATGATAGTGCAATCGTGGTAAAACAAAAAGAAACAAAACAAAAAAAAACGGTGAATGATGAGTCGCTCATGGTACCATATTCCAGTGCAGCGATGCAGACGCCGACCAAAATCCAGTTTCCCAAAATTCTTCCGGCCCTACGGTTAGTCCCCAAATTGACTACCGTATACAATCCACGGGCTCAAATAACTCTCATCATACCCATGCCCCACCGCAATCACTAGTCCAGCGGTTGGTCTCCGCCCTCGGAATTGTGCTCCATTGGGAAAGACCCACTCATGTGTCCTGGCACCTCTGCTTCAGTGTTAGCAACGCTGATGCCGGCCCCTACCCCAAAATTCCAAGCTCGCCATCAATATACCTCTAAGTCTTTAAACTGGAAACAACAGACCCCTAAGTCTTTAAACTGGAAACAGATGACCGCCAAGTCGTTAAACTGGAAACAGATGACCACCAAGTCGTTAAACTGGAAACAGATGACCTCTATGTCGTTAAACTGGAAACAGATGACATCTATGTCAAGTCGTTAAACTGGAAACAGATGACCACCAAGTCGTTAGACTGGAAACAGATGACCACCAAGTCGTTAGACTGGAAACAGATGACCTCTAAGTCGTTAAACTAGAAACAGATGACCACCACGTCGTTAAACTAGAAACAGATGACCGCTAAGTCTTTAAACTGGGCACCACAGACCCCTAAGTCTTTAAACTAGAAATAAGTGACCGCTAAGTCGTTAAACTGGAAACAGTTGACCTCTAAGTCATTAAACTGGGAACGAGGGAAATCCACTCATGTGTCCTCGTGATACATGAGGACGACAAACCTTTGTAGGATCCTTGTGACTCACAAAGGAAAAACACACTTAGGAGTCCTCATGACTCCTAAGGAGAAAATACACCTGCGGGATCCTTACGACTCGCAGGGAGAAAATGCTTTTATGGGACCCTCACGGCCCATAAAATTGAAAAGCCTTAGGTGATAGGGATATGAACCTGTCTCCTAAGCTATCGCTCCCCAATTCCCAAGTGGCGAATGATGAGTCGCACCTAGTACCATATCCCAGTGCAGCGATGCAGACACCAGCCAAATTCCAAATCCCAACGGCGAATGATGAGTCGCTCCTGGTACCATATTCCAGTGCAGCGATGCAGACGCCAACAAAGACCCAAAATGTTTTTGGCCCTACGGTCTGGATCATACATCCTGCAAAACCGTATACAATCCACGGGCGTAAAACAATCCCAATCTCTCCCAAGTCCTACTGATGAGACCGCATTCAAAGTCCAAAAAAAAATGAAATGAAAAAAATAAAAAAAATAATAAAAATAAAATAAATAAAATGGTATGTCCACAAGCAAAATGGGCACGGATGAAAACCCGAAAGGGCTCCGTGAGTAAAAACAGCAGGACTGCCGGCGAGTTTGTGAAAACCCGAAAGGGCGCAAACTCGTGAAAAAGAGATGGAATACACTCACAAAGTCCTCTCGACTTTGTGAGGAGAAAATCCCCGTGTGAGATCCTTACGACTCACAAAGGAGCAACACACTTAGGAATCCCCATGACTCCTAAGGAGAAAATACACCTACGGGATCCTTACGACCCGTAGGGAGAAAATGCTTTGTGAGACCCTTACGGCTCACAAAATTGAAAAGCCTTAGGTGATAGGGATCTAAACCTGTCTCCTAAGCCACCAATTCCTAAATCCTCTCGGGGCAAATGATGAGTTACTCATGGCATTATTCCAGTGCAGCAATGCAGATGCCAAACAAACCAAATCCAAATCCTCTCGGGGCACATGATGAGTTGCTCCTGGCATTATTCCAGTGCAGCAATGCATATACCAAACAAACTAAATCCAAATCCTCCCGGGGCAAATGATGAGTTGCTCCTGATATTATTCCAGTGCAGCAATGCAGATGCCAAACAAACCAAATTCAAATCCTCCCGGGGCACATGATGAGTTGCTCCTGGCATTATTCCAGTGCAGCAATGCAGATGCCAAACAAAAACCCCAATGCCCAAATCCTCTCAAAGACGGATGATGATTCGCTCCTGGTACCATATTCCAGTGCAGCGATGCTGATGACGACTCAAATTAAACAAATCAAACCAACCAATTCCAACATCGACCTCTGCGTCAACAAGCGACACTCTGCATCGAGGAAACGTCCAACACAGACACTCCGCATCAGGGAAACGTCCAACAACGACACTCCGTAACGGGGAAACGTTAAGCAGACACTCTGTCTCGGGGAAACGTCAACCAGTGACACTCCGCGCCGGGGAAAAGTCGATCAGCGACACTCCGTGCCGGGGAAAAGTCAACCAGAGACACTCCGCGCCGGGGAAAAGTCGATCAGCGACACTCTGTGCCAGGGAAAAGTCAACCCGACACTCCGCGCCGGGGAAAAGTCGATCAGCGACACTCCGTGCTGGGGAAAAGTCAACCAGTGACACTCCGCGCCGGGGAAAAGTCGATCAGCGACACTCCGTGCCGGGGAAAAGTCAACCCGACACTTCGCGCCGGGGAAAAGTCGATCAGCGACACTTCGTGCCGGGGAAAAGTCAACCCGACACTCCGTGCCGGGGAAAGTCGATCAGCGACACTCCGTGCCGGGGAAAAATCAACCCGACACTCCGTGCCGGGGAAAAGTCGATCAGCGACACTCCGTGCCGGGGAAAACTCAACCAGCGACACTCCGCGCCGGGGAAAAGTCGATCAGCGACACTTCGTGCCAGGGAAAAGTCAACCCGACACTCTGCGCCGGGGAAAAGTCGATCAGCGACACTCCGTGCTGGGGAAAAGTCAACCCGACACTCCGCGCAGGGGAAAAGTCAATTAGCGCACTCCGTGCCGGGGAAAGGTCAACCAGCGACACTCCATGCCGGGAAACGTCAAGCAGACACTCCGTGTCGAGGACACGTCAACCAGCGACACTCTGCATCGGGGAAACGTCCAACACAGACACTCCGCATCAGGGAAACGTCCAACAATGACACTCCGTAACGGGGAAACGTCAAGCAGACACTCCGTCTAGGGGAAACGTCAACCAATGACACTCCGCGCCGGGGAAAAGTCGATCAGCGACACTCCGTGCCGGGGAAAAGTCAACCAGTGACACTCTGCGCCGGGGAAAAGTCGATTAGCGACACTCCGTGCCGGGGAAAAGTCAACCCGACACTCCGCGCCGGGGAAAAGTCGATCAGCGATACTCCGTGCCGGGGAAAAGTCAACCCGATACTCCGCGCAGGGGAAAAGTCGATCAGCGACACTCCATGCCGGGGAAAGGTCAACCAGCGACACTCCGTGCCGGGGAAACATCAAGCAGACACTCCGTGCCGAGGACACGTCAACCAGCGACACTCTGCATCGGGGAAACGTCCAACACAGACACTCCGCATCAGGGAAACGTCCAACAACGACACTCTGTAACGGGGAAACGTCAAGCAGACACTCCGTCTCGGGGAAACGTCAACTAGTGACACTCCGCGCTGGGGAAAAGTCGATCAGCGACACTCCGTGCCGGGGAAAAGTCAACCAGTGACACTCCGCGCCGGGGAAAAGTCGATCAGCGACACTCCGTGTCGGGGAAAAGTCAACCCGACACTCCACGCCGGGGAAAAGTCGATCAGCGACACTCCGTGCCGGGGAAAAGTCAACCAGTGACACTCCGCGCCGGGGAAAGTCAATCAGCGACACTCCGTGCCGGGGAAAAGTCAACCCGACACTCCGCGCCGGGGAAAAGTCGATCAGCGACACTCCGTGCCGGGGAAAAGTTAACCCGACACTCCACGCTGGGGAAAAGTCGATCAGCGACACTCCGTGCCAGGGAAAAGTCAACCCGACACTCCGCGCCGAGGAAAAGTCGATCAGCGACACTCCGTGCCGGGGAAAAGTCGATCAGCGACACTCCGCGCCGGGGAAAAGTCGATCAGCGACACTCCGTGCCGGGGAAAAGTCAACCCGACACTTCGCGCAGGGGAAAAGTCGATCAGCGACACTCCATGCCGGGGATAGGTCAACCAGCGACACTCCGTGCCGGGGAAACGTCAAGCAGACACTCCGTGCTGGGGACACGTCAACCAGCGACACTCTGCATCAGGGAAACGTCCAATACAAACACTCAGCATCAGGGAAACGTCCAACAACGACACTCTGTACCGGAGAAACGTCAAGAAGACACTCCGTGACGGGGGCACGTCGACAACAGACACTCCGCACCGGGGAAAAGTCGATCAGCGACACTCCGTGCCGGGGAAAAGTCGATCAGCGACACTCCGTGCCGGGGAAAAGTCAACCCGACACTCCGCGCCAGGGAAAAGTCGATCAGCGACACTCCGTGCCGGGGAAAAGTCAACCAGCGACACTCCGCGCCGGGGAAAAGTCGATCAGCGACACTCCGTGCCGGGAAAAATTCAACCCGACACTCCGCGCCGGGGAAAAGTCGATCAGCGACACTCCGTGCCGGGGAAAAGTCAACCCGACACTCCACGCAGGGGAAAAGTCGATCAACGACACTCCGTGCCGAGAAAAGGTCAACCAGCGACACTCCGTGCCGGGGAAACGTCAAGCAGACACTCCGTGCCGGGGACACGTCAACCAGAGACACTCTGCATCGGGGAAACGTCCAACACAGACACTCCGCATCAGGGAAACGTCCAACAACGACAATCCGTGCCGGGGAAACGTCAAGCAGACACTCCGTGACGGGGGTATGTCGACAACAGACACTCCGCGCCGGGGGCACGTCTACCAAATCACTCCGGGCCAGGGAAACGTCTACCACAGACAATCTGTCTCGGAGACGCGTCAAGCGTCGACCGTCCATGTCGTAAAAAGGGCAGTGCATCCCAAAAAGTGAGAACCAAAGCAAGTCGCCTCCACGTGAAAGAAGATCCATCAATTTCATGCACACGACCCACATATGCTGTGTGCATTTATTGATGGGGGGCAATTTGTTGGGGTAAAAATTTACACCCCGGTTGACCAAGTCAAAATCAAAGTCAACCCCAAGCCAAGTGGGCCTAAGCCCAGGTTAAGCGGGCCCATGCCCAAATCGAGCCCGCAGCCAGCCTCCCCATGCCAACAACAAAATCATGTAATAGATAATTTTCATGTAATTGTTTATGCATGAATGTAAACAAAATGGGTATAAAGCCAATATTTTGTAAGCCCATGGCTTATGTGCAAAAATGAAATGGCACATGAGCCATGGGATAGGCAAAATGCCATTTTGCAAAGCCCAAGGGGCTATATGTAAATATGTTAGCCTATAAAAGGCAACATGATGATGAATAAAAGAACACTTTTCCATTCTCTCAAAAACCTAGGGTTTGTACATCTTTCCCTTTTCTGAAGGTTTCAAACATTTTTCTTTCTTTGAATTAAATCAAGAGTTTTACTCTTCCTTTTCAAAAACAAAATAGTTTTTCACCACCAAACCCACAAAGGGGAACTTGGATCTGTCTTTAGATCCCAAAAAGGAGAGATTTTGAGATCTCACATCCCTTGATCTTCAAGATCCAGCTAACAGAGGAGGAAGAAGAAGAACCCCCTTCCGTTAACACCAAAAACACACTTAGGAGTCCAACTCCACTCTGATTTCTCTTCTGAGAATCTTTTTAGGCTAAAAGCCTCTTTTCATCACCGGCGCTCAAGCGCAGAGTGCCCACGTGCCGACACGTGGTGCGCTTACACTCAAGCGCAAAGCGCCCACGTGCCGACATGTGGCGTGCTTGCACAACAGCGCCCTGCGCTCGAGCGCAAAGTGCCCACGTGCAGACACATGGCGCGCTTGCGCCCAAGCGCAAGCACTCGAGCGCAAGTCGCCCCCTGCCGACACGTGGCGCGCTTGCCCCCAAGTGCAAGTCGCCCCGGTGCCGACACGTGGCGCGCTTGCGCCCAAGCGCAAGCTCTCGAGCGCAAGTCGCCCCCATGCCGACACGTGGCGCGCTTGCGCTCAAGCGCACATCGCTCTGGCGCAAGTCGCCCCCGTGCCGACACGTGGCGCACTTGCGCTCAAGCTCCCAGTGCTCAAGCGCAAGTCACCCCCGTGCCGACACGTGGTGCACTTACGCTCGAGCGTCAGGCGCTGAAGCGCAAAGCGCCCACGTGCCGACACGTGGTGCGCTTGCGCTACAGCGCCCTACGCTCAAGCGCAGAGCGCCCACGTGCCGACACGTGGCACGCTAGCGCCTGAGCGCACAGCACCTGGGCGCAGAGCGCTCAAGGCGCTGGCCCCACGCATCCTTTGGATGCCTTTCCCCCCTCTTTCTTCTATATATATACACATATGCATACATATGTGCACACACACATACACCACGACACTGTCCCTGTTAGAAAAAAATTTCTAACGGGGCGCTGCCCCGCACCCCGCAAGGGGGCTGCTGACCCTCTTGACCCCCAGCCCGCTATCCGGGTAGCGGGACCCCCGTAAAAACTCTGTGTGGCTCCCGATATATCCAAAACCCCCTTTTCAAAACAAAACACACGCATACTGCACATTGAGTTCGCATGACCAGTTTAACCCGTCAATCGGAGGTTCCCTCGCCCCAAAGGCGAGGGGTAATTAACGGCAGCTTAGTCCGCGGCTGCCGGAGATTCGGATCCCCACAATTAATAAACCCCGGCCTACCCTAGGCAGGGGAAATCTGTAGTACGCCTGACAAGCGCGCGTGTATTCCCATCTCAATAGGGTGACAAAAAACACCCTACATACCCAAGTGGTCGTCGCCTTTCGTTGTTTGACAGGGGGATTTTCTTCCTGCCGACCTTTCGACTTCTTGTGCTGGTGAGAGAAATTAGGATCGATCAACGATTCTCAAACTCGTCGCCATGTCTTGTAAATCCTAGAGCACAGCGATTGAGGAGACTGCTCCGGCTTTTCTGCTTCCACGGCGGTCTCTACCGGTGGAGGAGATCTTTTGAGCACCGCAGTTGGCGAATTTCTGCGTACCCTGTTCAGCAGCTCAAAGCTGTTCCCAGTTGGAACAGCAGCATTAGCTTCCACCGTTGGAGCTGGTGGAGTTATCCCAGAAGGGGAGTTGCCCCCGGTCTTTCTTATCCGGCGCCAGTGGCGTCGTCGGTCTTGACGAGTTGTCGGTATTGGTTCAATGATAGAGACAACTTCTTCTTTCCCCCTGTTCAGGTGAGGGACTATTGCCGGTGTCAGCCTCTTGAAGACCGACGTCCGTTGAGGAGTTGTGTCTAACCGGTCGAAAGCAGATTTCTGAGCGGGAGTGGGAACGAGAGCAGCCAGTCTCGCGAAGACCGACCCTGTGGGAGGAGAAGCCGCCTTGATGACTTCAGGAGCAGCTGTCTTTTTTAGGATGGCCTTCTCAGGTATCATGGGCTTCTTGATAGGCCCTTTGGTGCTCAAGCTCAGCCTGGTAAAGACTGAAGAATTGGACGACCCGTTGAGAGGGGTCGTGGGAGTAGCAAGTCGATCGAAGACCGACTTCTTTGAAGCTTCCGCTACGGGCACAGGGATGGTGAAGCTTGCTGGCGGGATCATGGTCCCGAAAAACAGGCCGGTGGTGGCTTGAGTCACTTTCTCCACAGGCATAGTAAGGATGGAGGCCGCTTGAGGCCCATATGCTACGCCTCCAGGTGAGGCGGAGCGTCGGTTGCATTGGCACTTCGAGCAGTTCGAGCAATTTGAAGCCATTGATGCTTGATTTCTGTGCCAGGCAAAAGACCAAATCTTAGTAACTTGAAATCCAAAGGCAACCATTAACAAACCGCGATTCGTTCGCGAGGACGACACACGAAGTGTGGAGTGGAAAGAGGAAAAGGTCCCACCGGGCGTGCCAGAATCTGTTCCCCTCCGAATGGCGGCTAAGACGACGTGAGGGCGTCTTGCCTGAGATTCGGGGCAGATACTATATGGTTTTATCCGTCTACCCTCCGAAGATGCCAAGTTGATTTATGGCACCGTGTATCGGAGGTTTAGACGGATGCGGCTGATGTAGCAGACATCGTCAGATTCCCCCTCATTTGATGGGTTTTTGATTGTGAGGACGCTCTTCCCTGCAGGCGCAAGCCCCTGCAGTTAATTACACTATCGCATCGCGGTAACAACTTTCTCCTTCTCAAGAATTTCACTTCGTGTCGTGTGTGTTTGTTTTGTTTGTGGTTGCCCGTGGATTGTATACGGAGACTGGGTTATGCCATCGCCCGTAGGACGTGGATTAATCCAAATCTGTATTTTCTTAGATTTGGGTTTGGGATTTTAGTTTAAGGATACATTAGCCAAATTGAGGCTAAGATCAACTTAAACGTTTGTTAAGGATACGTTAGTCCGATTTGAGACTAAGATCAACTTAACGGGATCGTTTGGATCCAACAAAAGAGCATTTGGGGGCTCTATTGCTCCAGTTTAGGGACATAGTGGTCCATAGGTAGTTTAAGGACATTTCGGTCCGTATTCCAGTTTAGGGACATGGTGGTCCAAAGGTAGTTTAAGGACGCATAAGTCCGTGGGTTTAAAGACCCCACAGTCCGTATCTTAGTTTAAGGACGCATAAGTCCGCGGATTTAAGGACCCCACAGTCCGTGTTTTGATTTAAGGACGCATAGGTCCATGAGTTTAAGGACCCCACAGTCCGTATTAATGTGTGGTTGTCGGGACCCGTCGCCTCTCTGACGTCGTTGAAGGATTACAACAATAGGTGTCAGAGGAGTTCGGAGATGTACCCTCGAACCGGATGCAAATTAATTTAAGAGAGCAGCCGTGCTCAGTCAATTTAATTTGAGGACTTACGGCCATGATTGGGCTAAGTCCAGTTGAAAAAATATTCAACGCTTTTATTTGTCTTTGGCCTATTAGGCCTGTGCTGGGGCTTTACCCCTTTTTAAATAATGCACCGCATTTCTTATTTTGTTTGGGCTCTGCCCTTTTATAAATGATGCAGAGCATCAATTTTGTTTGGGCTCTGCCCTTTTATTGCATTTTATTTTGTTTGGGCTCAGCCCTTTTATAACTGATGCAGAGCATCAATTTTGTTTAGGCTCTGCCCTTTCATTGCATTGCAATTTATTTTGGCCTATTAGGCCTTTTTGATTTAGGCCTGGCCTTTCAGTAAACAATACAGTGTATTTGTCAGGTGCTTTGCGCCAATCACTGAGCGCAAGCGCTTGTGGTGGTGACACGTGTCATGCAAGCGCAGTGCGCTGCGCTTGCGCTGCTGACACGTGGCGCGCTCTGGTGAGTTGCGCCAATTTCAGAGAGCAAGGCTCTATCTTAAAAGCGCATAGCGCAAGTGGTTCAGGTGTTGACATGTGGCGCTTTCTGGTGGCTTGCACCAACCCAGGAGCGCAACAGTGCAGTTTTGCAAGTGCAGGGCACTGTTTCAAAATCTTGATCCAATTTTTAGATTCAGAAAGAGAATCTTTAAGATTCCAGAACCAATGGTTCATAAAAAAGTGCAAGGCACTATTATTATTTGTTTTTTATTGAAGATCATTGATCTTGTTCTTAGATCAATGATCTATTAGAAGAAATTCTTTTTTTTATGAAGGTTTTTACCTTTTTCTTGAACTTTATTCAGAGTTCTCTCTGTTTTGAGGTTCTTAATCTCTCACAATATTGATGATCATTTGAGTTGGGGTCTAGGGGTCTTTATATAGTGCCCATAAATTTGTTAAGTTTGTTAAAGAGATCATTCTCTGAGTGATTTAAGGAATTTTTCTCACCGTTGGATCTTTGATCCAAGGGCTTCTGTTTTACAGAAGGCAATCCTCTTGTTTTAACAAGAATAGAAGGATCTTACTAGAATTTTAATTCTGTTTGGCGCAAACGCCTCAGCGCGTGACACGTATCACGCAGCGCAGAGCACAGCGCAACTGCGCTGACACGTGTCGCACAGCGCAACTGCATTTGCGCTGATACGTGTCGCGCAGCGCACATCGCAACTGCGCTTACGCAACTGCACTGACACGTGTCGCGCAGCGCAGCGCTTACGCAACTGAAGCGTTGCTTTCTTTAATTTTTGTTTTAAATAGAGCCTTGCTCTGATTGGACGCGCTGCCTTGGACGCTGCGCTGACGTATCAGGTTTTGACACGTGGCGCGTTGCGCGCAGCGCAAGGAATTTGAAGCGTTGCTTCAAATTTTGAATTTTTGAAATTCAAACAGAGCTTTTCTCTGATTGGGGGAAACATACGTGTAGGAGTTCGATTAAACACGTGTATATGATACGCGTAAATTAATCAGACGTTTGAAAATACTAACCGGTTTATTTATAAGACATATTATTAAGTCATGAGTTGACTTAATATCCATATATTTGATATGATTGCTAGTATTGTGTATATGATGACACACACACACTCCCACTCACATTAGTATATGATACTAATATATTATCATGTATATGATACATAATATATGTGTTGGGTTCCTTAGCACTCTCATTAGGTTTTATAAGGCATCGGGTATGCAATTTTAAAAAAACTAGATAGCAAAGCAACTCAAACTAACAATCTAACTAGAGAATTAGGGTTAAACAATACAAGTAAACAACTTTACTCTAAGTGAACATGGAATGCAACCTTTGTAGACCGGTCCTTCACTTCTAAAGCTCCATGTAGTAGTCCCCTTGCTCAAAGTAGTGGTCTCCTGGACTCTCGTCAGGCTCCACTAGGTGAAAGGAACAAGTTTTCTTAAAGATCTTCGAGGCCGAAGATGATCTACATCGAAGAATCTCTAACTCAAGCTACCTCTTCACTAATTGATGAACTAGTGAAGAAACAACCTATACTAAATGGCTAGTTTGGTATAGATTGGTGAAGTAGGAATTTTGCTCACTTTATAATAATTCTCTCTCTTTCTTTTCTTTACTCACTCAAAGCTAGAGAGCAAGAAATGAGATGAAGAAAATGATCTCAAGTGATCAAGTGTTGAATCACGGGTGAGAAAATATCTCATATCAACTCATGTAGAGACTAAAACCATGGCTAAAAATAATGGTTAGGTTAATAAATATCTAAAATAAGACAAAATTAGTGGACTTAAGTCAAAACTTCTCCATGCTTCCACACTTAGCCATGCTAATTTCCACATAATTTTGATTTTTCCCTTAATATTTAAACACCAAAATTATCTTAAGTCAGGTATGAGTCTAATACACCCAAGTCCAATGTATCATCTAGCATGACACATAATAAATACATTAATATATATCACATATATATTTGTATGAATTTTGAGAATTTTTTTTCTTAAATGAGCTAATATTAGTTAATGTATATTAATATATCAAATATATATAATTATACATTAAATTATTAAATCAATACTTGATTTAATAACCTGGCTGTATCACATACAACCGACTAATATCATTTATATACATATTACATATAGATATAACATATCATTGAATCAACACTTGATTCAACAATCCGGTCATATCACATATAACCTGTCTCGCGAGATTAGAATACGGTATCACATAAACATATTAATCTCGGTCCCGCACATATCACATATGTGCCCTATTTCGTTTCGCATGAGCTAGGAAACCTCCGTGTAGGACTCTAAAGACTCGTCAATACGCCAGCAGTAGGTGATGATCATATCAGTCATCCACAAGCCGTCAGCGGTACTAGCTGGACGTAACGGCTACCTGGGTATTGAGTGATCAGAAGATCAACAAGCAAGCTTGTCCATACTCCCGTGAATCCAATAAGTAACACTACCGTACAGTCTGGTCTCTTCGTATGATATGTCGCATATCTAGTCTCGGGCTGGTAAACGTCAGACCCAAATAACTTGATAAGTCATGCCGATGTGAGGCTCATAACGGGTTGAGAAACTACTGATAACACTTACCAGTAAATCTCAGTATCAGCCCTGGCCAAAGACTTCCTGTTATATCCAATCGAGCACATCGCAACATCAGCTCTGGTCAAAGACTTCCTGTTCAGTGTATCTAGTCTCTACTGAGCATCTGTATATCATCTTTGATGTCAAACACCAATGGACGTGGGATCATCCATCGCCCATCAAATGAGTCAAGAAGCGTATACGCTAGTCTACTTTAGAATATCGATGCCCCGTCTTGATACACCCTCGATTAGGAACAATTAAAGGATGGACTTATGGACTTCTCTGGCTCTACTAGTATAATCTCCATCATAGTCCTGGTAGTCAAGTCCACATCCTAAGGGCTTTATCAACATGTAACAAAGAGACAATGCAAGTATACATGTTAAGATAAAGAGTAACCAGATAGCATACTATCATGTCGAGCAAGAAAGTCCTCCCTATATATGTCCAAGCATCCACTATAATATACAATCATGTACAATAATGTCCTCTAGGGTATACATACAACTAACAATCTCCCACTTGCACTAAGGCAGTTGTTGTAGTATCTCATACCCAACATCCCTTAAAGTCTCTCTAGGGAAAGACCTTCGTAAGTGGATCCACCGTGTTATTCTTCTTGTCAACTCTCCTGACCTCGATCTTCCGGAGATCCACCATCTCCCTGATCAGGTGATACTGCCTAAGAATATGTCTGGATCACTGATGGGACCGGGGTTCTTAGGCCAAAACCACATCTCCATTGTCATTGCAATGGAAGGAACCAAGTTTATCTCATGAACATCTATACCCAGACAACTTCTTTGGTAGTATCGTTGGCAGCGATGTATTCACCCTTTATCGTTGAGTCTACCAAGGTATCTAGCTTGGAACTTTTCTAACATACCGTCCCTCCACTGAGGGTAAAGACAAAACCTGAGACTGTCCTACAGTCGACCTTATCACTCTGGAAGCTCGAATCAGCAAAGGACTCTACTTGGAGTTCACCGTTACCATACACCAAGAACGATTCTTCAGTCCTTACTTAAGAATGTTCTTCACTACTTTCCAGTGTTTCTCCCCAGGATGTAAGAGGCATCACCCAAATCCTTTATGGAGAAACATAGTGATAAGTAGAGGTTGACCGAGTGTAGCATAGGAACACCATTTCCTATCAAGAGTATGTCATCCACGTACAATACGAGGAAGACAACCTTACTCTCTACAACCTTCTTGTATATACAAGGTTCATCTACCATTTTGATGAAGTCAAACTCTTTGACTGCCACATCAAAACAGATGTTCCAACTCCGCGATGCGTGCTTTAATCCGTATTTTGATTTAAGAAACTTGCACACTTTCCGCTGCTCCCACTGTCTACGAAGCCCTCTGGCAGTGTCATGTACACGCTCTCTTCTAAATCACCATTTAAAAAAGCGGTCTTGACGTCGATCTGCCAGATTTCGTAGTCATGGTATGCAACAATGGCAAGTAGGATCCAGATGAACTTAAGCATGGCCACTGGAGAAAAGGTTTCATCAAAATCCACACCTGGTCATTGACAACAACTTTTTGCAACAAGTCTAGCTTTGAAAGTCTCAACTTTTCCATTTACACCAAGAATCTTCTCAAGATCCACTTTCTCTCGATGGGCTTTACCCCTTCAGGTGCAACTACCAAAGTCCATACTTTGTTAGTGTATATGAATTCCATCTCAGATTGTATAGCATCCAGCCATTTCACAGAGTCCCCACTTGTGATGGCTTTCTCGAAACTAGTTGGGTTATCATCTTCCATGATGCAATCTTCGCTCCCACTGTCATTGAGAAAACCGTAGTATCTCTCAGGCGGATGAGGAACCCTACTAGATCTGCGGAGAGGCTGAGGTTCGTCGGGAACTATTGAATCCTCCGGTTCTACCAAATCATCAGCCGTTAGTTTTTCTAGATGGAACTTCTTCCAGTTTTACCTTATGACCACTAATTTCTTCCATAAGAAATTTCTTTTCTAAAAAGGTGGCATGCTGAGAAACAAAACACTTTTTTCTCCTCAGTGTGGTAGAAGATATACCCTCGTGAATGTTCGGGATATCCAACAAACTCATACAGTACTGACATTGTTTCGAGCTTGTCCGGATTTTGCTTTTCAATATAGACCGGACAACCCCATATCTTAACTCATTTAAGAGATGGTCTCTTCCCATTCCATATCTCATATGGAGTGGTAGGCACTGATTTGGATGAAACTCTATTCAATAGGTATGCAGCTTCTCAAGCGCATAACCCCAAAGGGAAACAGGTAACTTATCGTTACTCATCATAGAGTGCACCATATCTAATAGGGTGCGATTCCTCCACTCCGATACACTGTTTTGCTGTGGTATATACGGAGGAGTAAGCTGCGAGAGAATCCCATTATCTTTTAGATAGTCATGGAATTCCGTGCTCAAGTATTCTCCTCCCCGATCAGATCGTAGGATTTTAATACTTTTACCCGTTTGGTTCTCTACTTCGTATTTATATTCCTTGAATTTCTCAAAAGATTCAGACTTGTGTTTCAACAGGAATACATGTCCGAATCTTGAGAGATCATCGGTGAATATAAAGAAGCACGAGGAACCATTCCTGGCATGTGTAGATATGGGACCGCATACATCACTATGTATCAGTCCCAAGAGTTCAGTAGCTCTTTTTTCGTGTCCAGTAAACGGAGTTTTGGTCATTTTGCCTTTGAGACATGACTGGCAAGTTTCATAAGATGTAAATTCAAACTGATTCAAATATCCATCTTTATGTAACTTAGCTAGTCGTGTCGCATTAATATGACCTAATCTACAATGTCACAAGAAGGATTCGTTCATTTATGAACTCTTCCTCTTGTGTGTGTTTTGTACGCTAGGAACCGTGGTTTGATTTAGAACGTATAAACCGTTACTTAATGTACCAAACCCAATCAATGATTTAGGAAAATGTTCATAACATTATTCTGTACCACAAAGTTATATCCTTCTTTATCTAATAAAGAAATTGATATTAAATTATATATCATAGAGGGTACATAATAACAGTTGTTCAAGATCAATGTATTCCCAGTTGGTAATATAAGGTGATATTCACCAACTGCTTTGGCTGCAACATTTGCACCATTCTCTACTCTAGAGAATGATCACCTTTTCCCAGTTGTATACCTTTGTTTAGCCCATGTAATATATTACATATGTGGGGTCCTGATCTGGTATCTAATACCCAGGACGTAGAGTGTACTGAGAAACAGTTTTCGGTAACAAACACACCTGAAGAAGACGCATCAACATGCACATTTCTCGTTTGGGTCGCATGGGAATCCAGATATTCCCCTATTTCCTGCTCAGACTTATAACAATTATAAGATAGAGCGGAACCAATGTTCTCCAGCTCAGTATAACAAGCGGGTTCGGTCAATACATCAATATTATTATCTTGATTAAGGCATGACATGGTCGCTACCCCGAGAGAGAGAACAAAACAGTTACCATATGCTCTTGTAAGAATAGATTAGTTATTATCTTATCTAATCAGTATGGCTCTCACTGTTTTTATCAAATCTTCCTTCAAACCCTAAAAGATAAGACTAGCAGGGATTAATTACACCCTACAAGTTCGCCAATCTTTTGGCCAGGCCAGGGTCGGTACTTTGAGGGAGGTTCCCCATTCTTTCGCACAGACCTAATTAAAATAAATCTCGTTTTCCCAGGGGTTTAATCCTGTTAACACCTTTCTAGTCACCTACTTGATTGGCTAAATGTAAAGTGCAAAACTCTCCCAGGAGTAACTTTTACTCGCAGTGGGTATCAGGATCCAACTATCTCATAAAAGGTATACAATCTCATTGAAAATTTCAACATTTGAAATTCCCAATAATATCTTGCCCCTAGCAACTTATGACCTTAGCTATGGTCAACAAATCAAAAGAGCTAGTCAAGTTCAACCCGTCATTTCATGTTTGAATTAAACCCATCCGTACGACCCTTGGCTATGGTCAACAAAGCCGTACGACTACCCTAACTCAATCGCATCATATGCTGCAGATAAGCACTAATTAGCTACCGCACACTACGCCTGGGCTATGGTCAACAAACGTAGCACGAATACTAAATAGCACTTATCTGAAATGACGGAGGGTTATGACAGGTTTTTAAGAAAAACTTTTGCTTAATGAACTTGATATCGTTGTAGAGTCGAGTGATTTTGAAAATGAGTGGTTTAAGCTCCGCTTTTAAAATCGAGTTTTTCAAAATAAACCGAGTGGGTGTAGCATCTTCTAGCTTTTGCTAAAGAGGTCATTCCCGGTGAAGGGATCTCGGCTCTTTCCTCATTGAATGAGGTGCTGGATATTCATCAAGGAATACCACTATGCAAAGCAAAAAATAGAGCTACCCTTTTTGAAAATTTGATTCTACAACAATTTTAGGTTTCTTTCCTTTTCATTAATCTCATTAATGAAGTCCCATCATTTATGCTTCCTAAGCATCACAGAAAAAACGAAAATACAACGTACGCTTATACCATCCGCATTCGCCTCGGGGTCCCGTCATGCACCGTTAGGTTAGTTAACTGACGGCAGAGCGGGGTCAGGACTAGCGCGGATGCAAAACATAAGCAACGTTTATTATATATCATATATATAACATTAAGCATTCGTCTCAGGCAGTTATATGATCTCATCACAGAACATTACAACAGAAGTCAACATATGAAATATTGGATATATTAGGAGGTCCGTGTTTTAAATTAAGCCAGTAAAAAACACGGATTCCACGGTCGTGATGAATAGCCAAACCCACATCCTAGACCCCTACGAGAGCGGCAAGCAACCCTACCAATTCTAGAGTTAGGAGACCCGGTCTCGACTCCTCGAGATGGTCTCCCACTGGACTCTAGAACCCGGTTACTTGTGCTCCCCGCCTTGGGTCTATCCTAATGCGGAAAAGTAAATAATATACATCAATGGTGATATCATCCTCAACCCGGAAGTGTCCCAATAAAAGAATATTACATAAAAGTTTGTACATGAATGAAAATGAAAAATTCTCATCTTAAGCAAAAACCCCGGCTATTCAAACACGACGATCCAATATAACATATCACAACAACATATAACATCACATATCATCAACGTAAGTAAATATGCGTATCCCAATTGTCGTTGACGTATAGAAACGAAACTGGCGATACACTACATATTACACTTACGGTCGCAAAAAAGAAAACAAAAACTACAATAATTAGAATCCGCAACATCCTTAGAAATCATAAATCTGGAATATCTCATACCCCGAATTTCATGCCTAACATATAAACCTTGCATTTTAGTCTCATATTGAAAACACCTTTTCAATAGCCTAGTTGGGAAATTCAACAAGATTCCCGACCACTTTATCGAATACTCGTCGGAAACATTAGTAGATGGCCGTATCCCCGATACCGTCGATGAAGTGCACTTAGACGAAACACCGTGGCCGCGAGCACCCGAGGGGATACTTTTGGCAACGGGGTTCTCCTACAGTCACTTGGTCGGGGCTATGGAGTATGGCTATCTAGTAGTGTTACCTGGCGAATGTTCGCGTACTATACGAGATTGCGATGGAGTTTTGATCCGAATCGAAATTCCGTGGCAATCTATCAGAAGAGACTAAATTGATAGATTTACAAAACACTAACTAGTTTTCACAAAACTAATTATCTTGGATTCTAAATATTGTATCATATTTCAATATCAAACCCGAAACGATGTTAAAATACGAATACGAAATACTCCGTATTGCCACTACAGAAAAATAACATCACATGCAATCTTGGCAAAAACAAACATAACCTGAAACCCTAAAACCAAGAGATCAGAACACCAAAAAAATTTCAAGATTTTTTGCTACAGGAAAAAAGGTGAGGCCGGTATTTTAGACAATATGGCCGGCCAAAATTTTGGTGTTTTGCCTCAAATTTTTCTGGTGTTCTAAATACATCATAACTAGCTTTCTACACTTGTTTAAATTTTTTTTATAGGAATTTAAAAAATTCGACAAAAACTAGGGTTTCAGATATCGGTTTTCGGAGTTGTTTCGGTTTCGTAATTTTAACACATCGTATAATTCTCTAGCTTGGTTCTGATACCACTATTGGGTTCCTTAGCACTCTCACTAGGTTTTATAAGGTATCGGGTATGCAATTTTAAAGAAAACTAGAAAGCAAAGCAATCCAAACCAAGGATCTAACTAGAGAATTAGGGTTAAACAATACAAGTAAACAACTTTACTCTAAGTGAACTAGGAATACAACCTTTGTAGACCGGTCTTTCACTTCTAAAGCTCCGTGTAGTAGTCCCTTTGCTCTAAGTAGTGGTCTCCCGGACTCTCGTTAGGCTCCACCAGGCGAAAGGAACAAGCTTACTTAAAGATCTTCGAGGCCGAAGATGATAAGAATCTCTAACTCAAGCTACATTTTCACTAATTGATGAACTAGTGAAGAAACAATCTATACTAAATGGCTAGTTTGGTATATATTGGTGAAGTAGGAATTTTGCTCACTTTAGAATAATTTCTCTCTCTTTCTTTTCTTCACTCACTCAAAGCTAGAGAGTAAGGAAGGAGATGAAGAAAATGATCTCAAGTGATCAAGTGTTGAACCATGGGTGAGAAAATATTTCTTATCAACTCATGTAGAGACTAAAACCATGGCTAAAGATAATGGTTAGTTTAATAAATATCTAGAGTAAGACAAAATTAGTGGATTTAAGTCAAAGCTTCTCCATGCTTCCACAAGCATCTTAGCCATGCTAATTTCCACCTAATTTTGATTTTTCCCTTAATATTTAAACACCCAAATTATCTTAAGTTAGGTATGAGTCTCATAAACCCAAATCCAATGTATCATCTAGCATGACACGTAATAAATACATTAATATATATCACATATATATTTGTATGTATTTTGAGAAAAACATTTTCTTAAGTGAGCTAATATTAGTTAATGTATATTAATATATCAAATATATATAATTATACACTAAATTATTAAATCAATACTTGATTTAATAACCTGGCTGTATCACATACAACCGACTAATATCATTTATATGCATATCACATATACATATAACATATCATTGAATCAACACTTGATTCAACAATCCGGTTATATCACATATAACCTGTATCGCGAGATTAGAATACGGTATCACATACACGTATTAATCTCGGTCCTGCACATATCACATATGTGCTCTATTTCGTTTCGCATGAGTTAGGAAACCTCTGTGTAGGACTCTAAAGACTCGTCAATACGCCAGCAGTAGGTTATGATCATATCAGTCATCCACAAGCCGTCAGCGGTACTAGCTGGACGTAACGGCTATCCGGGTATTGAGCGATCAGAAGTTCAACAAGAAAGCATGTCCATACTCCCGTGAATCAAATAAGTAACACTACCGTACAGTCCGGTCTCTTCGTCTGATATGTCGCATATCTAGTCTGGGGATAGTAAATGTCAGACCCCAATAACTTGATAAGTCATGCCGATGTGAGGCTCATAATGGGTCGAGAAACTACTGATAACACTTACCAGTAAATCTCAGTATCAGCACTGGCCAGGGACTTCCTGTTATAGCTAATCGAGCACAACACAATATCAACCCCCAATACCGGGAGAGACGAAACCCCTCCTATCGCTCATTGCCTCCATGTGACTCGGGAATGTACCTAAAAACCACCGTTTTGCACGCTCTCTTGAACGTGGTAAGGTGGAAATCAAAGCACAGTAGGAATCACACAAGACTCTATGACGATCTCGGGTCTACAGACTAACCTGTACCAGTGTCACCAGAGAACTGCTATCTGACGTTAGGTATAATACCATCTAAGAGTTCACGGTAAGTTCTGTTCAGTGTACCCAGTCTCCACTGAGCACCCGTATACCATCTTTGATGTCAAACACCAATGGATGTGGGATCATCCATCGCCCATCAAATAGGTCAAGAAGCGTATACGCTAGTCTACTCTGAAATATCGATACCCCGTCTCGATACACCCTCGACTAGGAACAATTAAAGGATGGACTTATGGACTACCCTGGCCCCACTAGTATGATCTCCATCGTAGTCCTGGTAGTCAAGTCCACATCCTATGGGTTTTATCAACATGTAAGAGAGAGACAATATAAGTATACATGTTAAGATAAAGAGTAACTAGATAGTATACTATCATGTCGAGCAAGAAAGTCCTCCCTATATATGTCCAAGCATCCACTATAATATACAATCATGTACAATAATGGTCTCTAGGGCATACATACAACTAACAATATGTATGTATTTGATACATATGTAAGTGTCTAGTGTGTTTGCGGAATACAAAGCTTTGATTTTTTAGATCATGGCGCTAGAAACTAAACACTAAGAAGTGACCAAGCACTAAAACTAATAAACTAAAGAGGATATTAACCACTCAGTTTAGCATACAACCTTCGTAGTCTTGTCCTTCGGGTCTTTATATCCTCTTCTTAAGCTCCTCATGGTTCTAGATCGTGCTTGAGGCCGGTCTCCTTTGTTCCTAGATGATCCACCCGAGAGATATAGTTCGAGCTTCAACTTCAAGACAATGAAGTAACTAAAGACTCTAGCTTGCTAAACTAGAGTGCTTAATGATGTAGGAAATGTTTGAAGTATTAATCTATTACTAAATCTTTAGGATTCTCAACTCATGAGAGGGTTAGGGATTCAAGAAGAAGAGAGAGCTCAAGAGAGGAGAGAGAGTGAAGAGATAAGAATGAGAATTGATAAGAGTTTAAATGGCTATATCAATTCATTTTCCAAAAAATCATTTACAATATAAAATGGTAGCCATGCTTGTATAGTAAATAAAAATGGATAAAGAATTAATTTAGCCATACTTCTCACCATGCTCAAAGTCACCTCACCCCTCCACCTCATTCTTATTTTCTAATAAATAGAAAATGCAATAATGAGGTGTTCTCTTCTAGAAGTATTCTTGTGCAAATAAAAGAATACAAAATACCGTATATACATACCCGTATTCGTATCAAAATACGAACACCAAAAGAGATAGATAATACAATAAATAATGATTTAATATCCTGGCATAATCCTAAGCCGGTTAGTATTATCAAACCGTCTGATTAAAGGCCGTGTATCTAGTACACGTATTTAATCGGCACCCTGCACGTATCAATATACGGCCTGTAGATCGTTTCTTCTAAACCAGGAAAATCCTCCGTGTAGGATTCTAAAAACTCAACAGTACGCTGGCAGTGAGTTACTAGATATCCATTGTAGGGTGTTTTTTGTCACCCCATTGAGATGGGAATACGCGCGCGCTTGTCAGGCACATTACAGATTCCCCCTGCCTAGGGTAGGCTGAGGTTTAATGATTGTGGGGATCCGAATCTCCGGCAGCCACGGACTAAGCTGCCGTTAATTACCCCTCGCCTTTAGAGCGAGGGAACCTCCGATTGACGGGTTAAACTGGTCATGCGAACTCAATGTGCAGTGTTGTGTTTTGAAGGGGTTTTGGATATATCGGGGGCCCCGCAGACTTTTTACGGGGGTCCCGCTACCCGGATAGCGGGCTGGGGATCAAGGGGGCTAGCAGCGCCCCGTTAGAAATTTTTTCCTAACAGGAACAGTGTTGTGGAATATGTGTGTGTGTACATATGTATACATATGTATATATATATATATATGTATGTATATATATAAAAAGGGAGAAAAAGGCATCCAAAGGATGCGTGGGGCCAGCGCCAGCGCTTTGAGCGCTCGGGCACCACGTGTCAGCACGTGGGCGCTCGGGCGCTAGCTCTCTGAGCGCAAGAGCGCTAGTGCACTGAGCGCTAGCGCGCCACGTGTCAGCACGTGGGCGCTCGGGCGCTAGCGCTCTGAGCGCAAGAACGCTAGCGCACTGAGCACTAGCGCGCCACGTGTCAGCACGTGGGCGCTCGGGCGCTAGCGCTCTGAGCTCAAGAGCGCTAGCGCGCCACGTGTCAACACGTGGGCGCTTGAGCGTTAGCGCTCTGAGCGCAAGCGCGCTAACGCTATGAGCGCTAGCGCGCCACGTGTCAGCATGTGGGCGCTCGGGCGCCAGAGCGCTAGCGCACCACGTGTCAGCACATGGGCGCTCGAGCAGCAAAAGGGACTTGGTCCCTGCAATGGGAGTTGTACTCCCAGAAAGGAGCACTTATTATTCTCTCTCTGTGTATGTGTGTGTGTGTGTGTGTGTGTGTGTGTGTGTATGAGGAGTTAAACTCCTAAGATGTTTTGAAGCTGATGAAGGGCTTCTCCCTTGAGCCAAGTTCTTCCCCAAAGTGGGGTTTCTGGAGATGGGTCTCCTTCTTCTTCCTTTGTTGGCCGGATCTTGAAGATCAAGAGATGTGAGATCTAAAAATCTCTCCTTTCTGAGATCTGATGACAGATCTGAGTTCCCCTTTGTGGCTTTTGTGGTGAAAAACTATTTAGTTTTAGAAAAGAAAGAGTAAAACTCTTAATTTAATTCAAAAGAAATGAGAAGGTTTAGAACCTTGGAGGAGCAAGAGGCACAAAGAACCCTATTTTTTGGGGGAATGAAAATTATCTTAGATATTTTCATCATGTTGCCTCTTATAGGCTTACACATTTACACATAGCCCCTTGAGTATTACAAAATGACATTTTACCTATCCCATGGCTCATGTGCCATTTCTTTTGCACATAAACCATGGGCTTACAAAAATTTGGCTTTATGCCTATTTTGTTTACATTCATGCATAAAAAATTACATAAAAATTATTTATTACATGATTTTGTTGTTAGCATGGGGAGGCTTGGCTGCGGGCTCGGCTTGGGCATGGGCCCGCTTGACCTGGGCTTGGGCCCACCTAGTTTGGGGTTGACCTTGACTTTGACTTGGTCAACCGGGGTGTAAATTTTTACCCCAACAAAGTGTCCCCAATCAATAAATGCACACCACATATGTGGGTCGTGTGTATGAAATTGATGGATCTTCTTTCGCGTGGAGGCGACTTGCTTTGGTTTCAACTTTTTTTGGGATGCACTGCCCTTTTAACGTCATGGACGGTCGACGCTTGACGCGTCTCCGAGACGGAGTGTCCGTGGTAAACTTTTCCCTGGCCCGGAGTGATCTGGTTCCTGCTTTGTAGGAAGCCTGTGCTGCCCTTTTTGAAACATGGACGGTCGACGCTCTGATCCGGAGCGATTTGGTTCCCGATTTGTGGGAAGCCTGCACCGCCCTTTTTACGACCTGGACGGTCGACACTTGACGCGTCTCCGAGACGGAGTGTCCGTGGTAGACGTTTCCCTGGCCCGGAGTGATCTGGTTCCTGCTTTGTAGGAAGCCTACACTGCCCTTTTTACGACCTGGACGGTCGACACTTGACGCGTCTCCGAGACGGAGTGTCCGTGGTAGACGTTTCCCTGGCCCGGAGTGATCTGGTTCCTGCTTTGTAGGAAGCCTACACTGCCATTTTTACGACCTGAACGGTCGACGCTATGATTCGGAGCGATTTGGGTTCCCGATTTGTGGGGAGCCTGCACTGCCGTTTTTTGCGACATGGACGGTCGACGCTCTGATCCGGAGCGATTTGGTTCCCGATTGTGGGAAGCATGCACTGCCCTTTTTGCGACATAGACGGTCGACGCTCTCATCCGGTGCGATTTGGGTTCCCGATTTGTGGGAAGCCTGCACTGCCCTTTTTACGACCTGGACGGTCGACGCTCTGATCCGGAGCGATTTAGGTTCCCGATTTGTAGGAAGCCTGCACTGCCCTTTTTACGACCTGGACGGTCGACGCTCTGATCCGGAGCCATTTGGGTTCCCGATTTGTGGGAAGCCTGCACTGCCCTTTTTGCGACCTGGACGGTCGATGCTCTGATCCGGAGCGATTTGGGTTCCCGATTTGTGGGAAGCCTGCACTGCCCTTTTTACGACCTGGACGGTCGACGCTCTGATCCGGAGCGATTTGGGTTCCCGATTTGTGGGAAGCCTGCACTGCCGTTTTTTACGACCTGGATGGTCGACGCTTGACGCCTCTCCGAGATGGAGTGTCCGTGGTAGACGTTTCCCTGGCCCGGAGTGATCTGGTTCCTGCTTTGTAGGAAGCCTACATTGCTCTTTTTACGACCTGGACGGTCGACGCTCTGATCCGGAGCGATTTGGGTTCCCGATTTATGGGGAGCCTGCAATGCCGTTTTTTGCGACATGGACGGTCGACGCTCTGATCCGGAGCGATTTGGTTCCCGATTTGTGGGAAGCCTGCACTGCCCTTTTTGCGACATAGACGGTCGACGCTCTGATCCGGTGCGATTTGGGTTCCCGATTTATGGGAAGCCTGCACTGCCCTTTTTACGACATAGACGGTCGACGCTCTGATCCGGAGCGATTTGGGTTCCCGATTTGTGGGAAGCCTGCACTACCCTTTTTACGACCTGGACGGTCAACGCTCTGATCCGGAGCGATTTGGGTTCCCGATTTGTGGGAAGCCTGCACTGCCCTTTTTACGACCTGGACTGTCGATGCTGCCCTTTTAGCGACGTGGATGGTCGATGCTGCCATTTTAGCGACGTGGACGGTCGGTGCTGCCCTTTTAACGACTTGGATGGTCGGTGCTGCCATTTTAGCGACGTGGACGGTCGATGCTGCCATTTTAGCGACGTGGATGGTCGGTTCTGGATTTGACTTGCTCTGCTTGTTGCGGTGTCAGGGATGAAGCTAACTTGTTTCCGAGGTGGAATTTGATTCTGCCAGGGAGGTCATTGGTTGTTTTGCTGATTTGATGTGATTTGGATTGACATTAGCACCGCTACACTGGAATATGGTACCAGGAGCGAATCATCATTTGCCATGAGAGAATTTGGGGATTTTGGTTTTGGTTTGGCATCAGCATCGCTACACTGGAATATGGTACCAGAAGCGAATCATCATTTGCCCCGGGAGGATTTGGGAATTGGTTTTTGCTTGGCATCTGCATTGCTGCACTGGAATAATGCCAGGAGCGACTCATCATTTGCCCCAGGAGGATTTGGAAATTGGTGGCTTAGGAGACAGGTTTAGATCCCTATCACCTAAGGCTTTTCAATATTATGGGCCGTAAGGGTCCCATAAAAGCATTTTCTCCCTACGAGTCGAAAGGATCTCGTAGGTGTATTTTCTCCTTAGGAGTCGTGGGGATTCCTAAGGGTGTTGCTCCTTTGTGAGTCGTAAGGATCTCACGCGGGAATTTTCTCCTCACAGAGTTGAGAGGACTTTGCGAGTGCCTTATTTTTTTGTTGGTGGGACTTTGAATGTAGCCTCACCGGTAAGACTTGGGAGAGATAGAGATCATTTTACGCCTGTGGATTGTATACGGTTTTGCAGGATGTATGATCCAGACCATAAGGCCGGAAAAATTTCGAGACTTTGTTGGAGTCTGCATCGCTGCACTGGAATATGGTACCAGGAGCGACTCATCATTCGCTACTTGGGGATATGGGATTTGGAATTTGGTTGGCGTCTGCATCGCTGCACTGGAATATGGTACCAGGAGCGACTCATCATTCTCCACTTGGGGATTTGAGTTTTGGACGGCGTCTGCATCGCTGCACTGGAATATGGTACCAGGAGCGACTCATCATTCGCCGCTTGGGGATATGGGATTTGGAATTTGGTTGGCGTCTACATCGCTGCACTGGAATATGGTACCAGGACTGACTCATCATTCGCCAGTTGGGGTTTTGAGTTTTGGACGGCGTCTGCATCGCTGCACTGGAATATGGTACCAGGAGCGACTCATCATTCGCCGCTTGGGGATATGGGATTTGGAATTTGGTTGGCGTCTACATCGCTGCACTGGAATATGGTATCGGGAGCGACTCATCATTCGCCACTTGGGGATTTGAGTTTTGGACGGCGTCTGCATCGCTGCACTGAAATATGGTACCAGGAGCGACTCATCATTCGCCGCTGCTTATTGGGAAGCGGTGGCTTAGGAGACAGGTTTAGATCCCTATCACCTAAGGCTTTTCAATTTTATGGGCCGTAAGGGTCCCATAAAAGCATTTTCTCCCTATGGGTCGTAAGGATCCCGTAGGTGTATTTTCTCCTTAGGAGTCATGAGAACTCCCAAGTGTGTTTTTCCTCTGTGAGTCATAAGGATCCCATAAAGGTTTGTTCTCCTCATGCATCGTGAGGACACATGAGTGGGTCTTTCCAATGGACCATAATTCCAAGGGTAGAGACCAGCCGCGTAACTGGTGGTTGCGGTGGGGCATGGGTATGACGAGAATTATTTGAGCCCGTGGATTGTATACGGTAGTCAATTTGGGGACTAACCGTAGGGCCGAAAGAATTTTGGGAAACTGGATTTTGGTTGGCGTCTGCATCGCTGCACTGGAATATAGTACCAGGAGCGACTCATCATTCGCCGTTTTTTTATATTCTTTTTGTTTTACCGTGATTGCTCTATCATTTCAGCTTTTCTTATCACGAAGATCACGATTGCCCTATCATTTCGGCTTTTATTCGCGGTTGCCCCATCATTTCGGCTTTATTTTCATCTTTATTTTACTCGTTGATTTTTATTGCAAGTTGTACCATCATTTTGGCTTTTCTTTATATTTATTTATTTACACATTCCTTTTTTTTATTTACACACATTTTTTTTACATTCCCAGTTTAACGACTTAGAGGTTGATTATTCCCAGTTTAACGACGTGGTGGTCGATTGTTCCCAGTTTAACGACGTGGTGGTCCTTTTTGCTTATCCCAGCTCCTTGAACTTTGATCTTGGCGGAGCTATGTTGATGACCTAGCTCTGTGGCTTGCCGATACATCCGAGGATTGTGAGGTTTTTCCAAGCTTATATTGGTCCTCTGCCCAATCTTTGAAAATACAGCAATCTTCAATGGTATGACTCAGCACTCTATGGTATGGGCAGTATACGGGATTGCCGGTCATATTAATTTCATGTGGCCTCTTCGGAATAGGCAATTGCAGACCGTTGTTCAAGGCTTTCTCGAATATATTGCGGACATCCTCCCTCCTGAAGGAGTACACCTTCTTCTTCCTCTCCATTAGAGTAGGTGCCCTTACTGATGCTGGTTCTTGAGGCCGATCAGTCTTTGGTTCGCCCTTTTCAGATAGTGGCACATGTCTGAGAGGATTAGGTTCCCGAAAGGCTTCGGTCTCCATTTGTGTGAAATCGGCGGTCGTAGCTTGACCGTCTGCTAGCACGCCTTTAGACAGTTCTATCTCTCCTGCCTTGTATTGCCTTTTGACCCAATCTTTGAAAACGAAGCAGTCTTCAATGGCATGACCTATCACCCTATGATAGGGGCAATATTCTGGGTCATCGGTCATATTCGCTTCTTGCGGTCTCTTTGATTCTGGCAGCTGTAGACCGTTTCTTAGGGCGTCCCTGAATATCTTGTGGACTTTGTCCCTTTTGAAGGAATAGACTTTTTCCAGCTTCTCTTTCAGAGGCAATTCCTCTTCGGTGTATGCATCGGAGGGACCGGAGGCTGATCGCGACCGTTTTTCGTGAAGGCGCTTCGCTCTTAGGTTGAAGGGGGTGTCAGTTGGCTGCCTCCGGATATCAATCCCTGGCTCATGAGCCAAAACTTGATTCTGCTGTAATTGCAATCGGGCGATTTGGGTTACGAGATCTGCCGCGACGTTTGCCAATTCGTCGACCTTGGACTGTACCCTGGCTAACTTCTCATCCCTGTCCTGAAGCTGCCTCTGAAGCCATCGGAATAATGCTTGTTCTGTAGTTCCGGTTATGACAACCGGGTCATCTTTATTGCCTGAGCACGATTCCGCAAGAACTACTGGCTCCTCTGGCTTATCGGCCTGAGCAGGCTCTTCATCATTTAGATCGAGCCGATGCTGGGTAGTGTCAACCATATCATCACCATGGCTGTGAAGAAGAGGAGGGTTCGTTTCTTCATGTCCGGCCATGTAGATAGTGTGGATAACACATTCAGCCATTCTTTCATCGCTGGCAGCTGGTTTCGCAGAGCGGTCCGGGCCTTAGAAATTCATAAATTTTAACATGGCCAGAGCCCTAGCCCTTTTGTTGGCCCTATATCTGAGCCGCTTCTGCCTCAGCTTCTCTTCCTTGAGCGATTGGCAGTCTTCTGCTCTTCGGAAAGCCGCCATAGACCGAGTGATGGGGATGCTTGAGGAGACCTCCGCCCGCGTGTCCGTCGAAGGTTTCGCCTGGGCTTGCCCACAACGTCTGGCAACTTCTTTTGTTCTGACGGCTTTGCCCCCAGCTGGGGCCATGGAGAGCCGTTTGAACACCGACTTGCGTTTAGGTTGGGGCGCCCTCGAGATCAACACATTTGGCCTTTTGCCTTTCGAGACCAGTTTGTCGGTTACCGGAGCTTGAGGTGCAGGGATGGCATTAGCCGAGACAAATAGAATAGACCCAAATTGTAGCAGCGGTTCTTCCCACTGTCGTCCGAGACTTGCCGGGAGGACCGTCCTGGAGTCCATCTTCATCGTGTATGAGATGGGAGCCGTGTTGAGAGTTGAGTTCATCATTGGAGACATTGTTGAAAAGTGATTGCTTGAAAACCTTCATGAAAAAGCATTATTTAGTATAAATATAGACATGTATATTGATTGAGTTCGCATGAACGTTTAATCCGAAATATGGGAGGAGAGATTGGTCCCACCGGGCGTGCCAGAATCTGTAGGGTATTTTTTGTCACCCCATTGAGATGGGAATACGCGCGCACTTGTCAGGCGCATTACAGATTCCCCCCTGCCTAGGGTAGGCCGGGGTTTAATGATTGTGGGGATCCGAATCTCCGGCAGCCGCGGACTAAGCTGCCGTTAATTACCCCTCGCCTTTGGAGCGAGGGAACCTCCAATTGACGGGTTAAACTGGTCATGCGAACTCAATATGCAGTGTTGCGTTTTGAAGGGGTTTTGGATATATCGGGGGGTCCGCAAAGTTTTTACGGGGGTCCCGCTACCTGGATAGCGGGCTGGGGGTCAAGGGGTCTAGCAGCCCCCTTGCGGGGTGCGGGGCAGCGCCCCGTTAGAATTTTTTTCCTAACAGGGGCAGTGTCGTGAAGTATGTGTGTGTGTACATATGTATACATATGTATATATATGTGTATATATATAAAAAGGGAGGAAAAGGCATCCAAAGGATGCGTGGGGCCAGCGCCAGCGCTTTGAGCGCAAGAGCGCTAGCGCACCACGTGTCAGCACGTGGGCGCTCGTGCACTAGCGCTCTAAGTGCAAGGGCGCTAGCGCACTGAGCGCTAGCGCCCCACTTGTCAGCACATGGGCGCTCGGGTGCTAGCGCGCCACGTGTCAGCACGTGGGCGCTCGGGCGCTAGCGCTCTGAGTGTAAGTGCACGGCGGCGCCCCGGCCGTCAATCCGACGCCGGAATGCGGAAGCGGTGATAAACTTTAAATTTTGCGGACTTTGCAAACCGGCACCACCGCGCACTAAACTCCGGATCGTAACCATTAACAAGTCTAAGCTAACTAGAAGAAGGGTTAGAGATATACCGACTGATCCGAGTCCTCCGGTCTTCATCTCCACTCCGATCTCCTCGCGGGATCTCCGTCCGTCTCCTCCTCGTCGGAAAGGGCACCACATCGCCTTCGTCTTTTACGGGCTCCCGCCTCAATACCGAGGCAACTCGAGCATGAAGCCGGCAACTCGACATGCCCAAGAAGTGCTGTAGAATGTAGTGTAGAATACGCTTTGTCTCAATGGGGTTTTTGTTGCCATGATGGAGGAATAAGGTTAAAGGAAATTGGAGCTTTCAATTTTCCAAAAACAAGAAGAATGAGATGAAGAAATTTGTGTCATGCAAGAATGAAAAATTTCTCTCATCCTCACTCATAGTGGCCGGCCCCTTGTTAAATTGGTGGAGGAATCAAGAATGGAAAACAATGAAGGGAGGTTATTGTAGTAAAAGTGAAAAGGGTGACCATAAAGAAAACATGAACCATGCTTCATTTAAACACACCCATACCCTCATCAAATCACAAGTAAATGCAAGCATGGTGCAAAGATATCATAATCAAGCTTTATGCAAGAAAACCCCTCCACAAAAGTAATTTGCAAAACTGCAAATTACCCCCTCCATCGGAAAAGTCCGGCCGGGAAAGAACAAAGGAAAACCGGCCGGAACGGAATGCAAACTGGCAACTCCTGAAAACTGGTCCCGTAATAAATTACAGGAAAACCCCGACACTGTGCATACACACCCGCATCTGTATTCCGTCCGGATACAAATGCAAAAAGACAAAATCTACACTGTACTAAACTAGGACCGGCTTAAACCAAAGCCGGCTAGTAATATCCGTTCGATCCTGATCCGTGCAATACCGCACGTATCTGATCAAACCCTGCCATATACCTATACGGCTACTAGTACAAACCGTCCGATCCTGATCCGTGCAATACCGCACGCATCTGATCGGACCCTGCCATATCTCCATACGGCCTCTACAGCGTTTCGCCCGAAACTTGAGTAACTGAAAGTGTGGTGGACTCTAAAGACTCGTCAATACTATGGCTGTGGATTTAACCACTAGCACGTCAGAGGTATAAGCCAATACGTAACGGGCCACCAACTATTGACCAAATGGGACGTCGATGAGCGAACTCATCCTGACACCCTACTGAGCCTGTCAGTGACAATATCCGTGCAGTCCGGTCCGTTCGTCTATGAGCATCGCATGGCGGGCCTAGGGGGTTGGTAAAAGTCAGACCCCCAAAAGCGGTACAAGTCGTGTCGGAGTGTAGCCCAGAACACCCTGAGATACTACTGGAATACCTACCAGTAAATCTCCTTGCCTTGGCCAAGGACTTTGTGTAATGGCTCTCCTAGACACAGCACGACCTCACCCCCAATACCGGGAGAGACGAACCCCTGAAGATACGCTCACTGCCTCCATGTGGCTCGGGACTGTACCCAACTAAAACCTGTTTGCACGACTCCTTTGAGCCGTGGTAGGGTAGTAATCAAAGTACAGTGGGAACTCACACGAGACAAATGACGATCCCCAGGTCGATGAACTAACCTGCACACATGTCACCAGGGAACTGCCATCTGACGTCTGGTATATGACCAACTAGCATGTTCCCGGCGAGTCCTGTCCGGTGTACTCATAACCCAATGAGCACCTGTATACATCTTAGGTGATCCAACTGACACCAGTGGCTTGTGAGACCGGCCACCGCCCCTCGTCGGGGTCTCGACTGTATACACTAGTCTACTAATGGAGTATCGATGCCCGGTCTCGAAACTCCCACGACTAGGGACCTTTTAAGGATATGCTTGTAGACCCCCAGCTCCCACTTATATGATCGCCCTCATACTGCTGGTGGTCAAGCAAGAATCCTAGGGGCTCTATCAACGTGTAATAGCGACGTGTCATGTCACCTAAAGCAGTACACGATGATAAAGGTAAACCAGATAGCATACTATCATCTCGAGTAAGACTGTCCTACCGGGATAGGTCCTCCCTCAATCATTACAATCACGTACCTGTGACCTAATAATTGACTCTGAGGGCACTATCTCCAACAATCTCCCACTTGCACTCAAGGCTAATTATTGCGATGTCGCATACTCACAGCCCGTGTGATACCGAATATCCAACTCCTCTACTAGTCAGTCTCACAAAGCTCGTTTGCGGAACTATTGCGTTCGAGGAATAGCCTCAGTGAGTGGATCCGCTTAGTAGTTTCTTTCTATGTCTCTCTATATCTCAAGTTCGCGGAGAAAACCATCTCCCGAAATGAGCAATACATGTCTTAGAACGTGTCTGGATGTCTGATGGGACCTAGCTCATAAATGAACTCCAAATCCAAACTTCTTAGACTGTATCGTCAACTGAACTTAATCAGTATCCTGCGCCATGCCTCCCTCAGTACTGCCTTGGATCACCTGTCCAAAATACTGCCCCTCGTCAGAGGGAAAACTATAACTCTGACAACCTCCTTGTCGTCCATGTCACCTTGGAAGCCTGGAATGATAACTGTCTCCTGAATGAGGCTGTCGTTATCATATCTCTAGAACATGCACTTATGTTCTAAAACTGCTTCCGACTGTTTCTCCAGGATTGGATTAATGTCAACTTATTGCATCTAGTGCAAGAATAACATCTGGTGTGGTACTTGACATCTCATGATTGACTCAATTGCCTAAGCAAGTGATCTGCCAATCATGCACGTCCCTCTCCCCTTTAGTCTGTAAGACACCTTTAGAGAGGGTGACTCCATTACCTGCAGGTACACTACCGTGCCAGGAGTCGTCCATCCTAAATACTCTTAGAATGCTGTCAAGTACCCTGATTGGGAAACCACCCAAATCTAGATCTAAAACCATAGATCCAGTAACCAGTATGTCAGATATAAAATCCATTTCCTTTGTGGAGAAACAACTGTGTGACGACCAAAGTATAACCGATCATAGTGTAGGAGTTTCTTTTCCTACTCTGTGTAGGTCATCCAAATACCAGGATATCACATCCTACTACCTTCTCAACAGATCCATCCCCTATTCTGATGAAGTCAAACCCATGACTGTCACGTCAGAAATAGATGATCTATCTCCGCTACATCTGCTCTAGTCTATAAATAGACATAAGCAACCTGTCCACCAATGCTTCCGCTGCTCCCACTGACTACGACAATCCTCTGGCAGAGTCATATAGACGTACACTTCTAAAACTGGCTTAGAACGACGCTATACTCATCCTCCCGCCGGGTCTCGCAGCCTGGAACAACAGCAATGGTAATTGTGGGTAAACAAGAACTTCCCTGTCACCGTCCTTGAGACCACCGTAGTGCCTCTCGGGTGCCTGAAGTTACCCACCTTATCTGCGGAGTGGCCAATGGAATGTCAATCCAGATTGAATCTTTAGGTTCCTTATCAAATCCTCAGTAATCGTTTGTGGTTCTGGAATTACTTCCAGTTCTACCATACTCCCACTACTGTTTTATGAAAAAATCCATTTTTAATAAAACTGTGGCGAGTCTAGAACAATATTGCTATTGTTCATCCAGATGGTAGAAAGTCAACCCTCGTCATAGCCTGGGTCAACCCACAAACAGCCATTACAGAAACGTGCCTAGAGTTGTCCAATGTCTGGTTTTAATCATAAACCGGACAACTCCCCGTACCTTAACATCGTTAAGATATGAACTGTTCTATATCCAATATAAAAACAGAGGCACTGATTTAATTGAACCAGATTCAAATCATGCAGCTGTCTCCAGTGCATGTCAACTAAACGGATAGAGGCCGATCAGCGTTACTCAACTTAGGAATGCTTCCAATTATGAGTAACCTGAAAGAGAAGCAAGATCTCTTTATCATTACTATCAACTGAATACCATACACAAGTATCTACATCTTCGATCACTTTGAAGAATCCCGATACTTGCTACACCTGGTTCTCTACTCTATTCAAATACCTATAACTCCTCAAAACTTAGACCCTGTGTTTCTACGAAACACATGTCTAAGAACTAGAGAAGTTAAAAGTAAACAGAATATAGTATGAGGACCAACCCCTCTGTCCTGATGGACCCTGGACAACATACAATTCTCTGTATAAGTCCCTTGAGTCTGATAACTCATTCACTGTGTGTCGTAGGTTGAAAACTGTACTTATGGTTATGAAGAATTACACCGCTGTTTAATGCTCCTTACCTAACCATCCACTGATATAGGTAAACGTCATAGACATAATTTCAGAAAGGTACATCTCACTCTATGAAAATAGACGTACAGATATATCAATTTGAAATTGGTGCATAACTGCGGATATTCAAAACCAAATATTTGCCGACCGGCAAACAGCCCAGGTGATTTCCTCAAATATCACCGATTACAACGAATCCCGATATAATGAGGATGATCACCCAATTCCCAATAACTTACTCCCACTCATCATCTGTAAAACCATACAGATGTGAGGATCGTACCTGGTAAATACATACCCTGGAGTAAGTATCTAATCGGGAAATCAGTTTTCCTTTAACATTACACAGTGAAACTGAAACATTGAAATGTTTCGTGGGGTATCCCGGTATTCATAGTAATGCCTCTTCCATTATCCAGATTCACAACTACAACCGTATAATTCATTGCCATCTCTCCACATCCCTTCATATGTCTTTAGTCATTACCTTCTGCACACCCCTTTATGCCAAATGGTTTTCTTCCTTCCCTACCGTTCGGCACCAGCCTATGGTTTGGAAGAAGACTATCCAATAAGCATAATGGGTGTACTGTCCCAATCCTAGGAACACTCGCAATGAGAGAGGGTGAAGATAAAAGACAACCGAATAAACCTTATTCCTATTTCTCCTGAACCAGAATCCATCCCCGAACTGGAACAAGTTCCATTCGAGTTCGTATATAACCATACGATGGAGTATCCAAATAAACTGTGGATCTTCGTAGTGATACGGAGTGTCCTGGAGAAATACAAAGGTGATGTGGGAGTGGTAACGAAATATTTGGTTGGTCGTGAATATCTGTTGCAATTTACTTTGCCCTCTTACTAATCCCTTGCTTTGTCTGAACTTAATACCTTCTGCACACCATCGTTATGCTAATTGGTTTTCTTCATTCCCTACCGGTCGGCACCAGCCTAAGGTTTGGAAGAAGACAATCCAATTTGCGTAATAGGTGTACTACCCCTAAACCAAGGAGTACTCGTAACCTGAGAGAGGGTAAAAGGAAAAGACAACTGAATAATCCTATCCGTTTTCTCCAGAACCGGAAACCATCCTCGAATTCCTTCGAGTTCGTATCTAACCATACGATGGTTTTGTCCAATGGAAGTGGACGTTCGCAGTAATACGGGGTGTCCTGGAGAAAAGGGTAAAAGTAGGAGTGGCAATGAGGTCTGCAACTCTGACAATCCAAAAGCCAGTGTTAAGTAAGGTTCGGTTAACTTGGTCACTGAGTCATAGTCTTAGGGTCGGGTCAATGGTCGCTGCCAAAGAGAGAGAGAAAAGAAACACTCAGCGTGCACTCTAACCTAGATCAGAATGGTTACCAATTTATCTAATCTGGAATCCTCCCACTGTACCTCAAATTCTCCTCCAAACCTGAAAGAAGAATTAGTCGGGGTCACCCGAGGAGTAAACTAACTCATCAGTGGGAATCGGGATCCAACTATCATCGTATGATAACGTGACGGAATCCGCTCACGGTATCACACTCCAGAAGGTATGCGCATATCTGGCAAGTTTCAGTACTTTTGAAACTCCCGATGTGATTTCTGCCCCATGCTCTTATGACCTTGGCGTGAGGTCAAAATATCATAAGTCACATGTCAAGTTCTGCCCATCATTATCCAGGTTAATTTGAATCCACCCGTACATACCCTTGACGTAGGCCAAAATAGTAGTACGACTGTCCCAAACCAACGCATCTATCTATGCAACAGATAAATACCCGGCAGCTACCAAACACTATGCCTTGGCGTGAGGTCAAAATACATAGCTTGAATACTACCGAATATTTAACTGAAATGATGGAGGGCTACGAATGGTTTCTGGCGAAAACCTTTAACGTAATGAACTTGATATCGTTGAAGGAACGGATAGCTTTTTAGAATATAGTGACGAAAACCGTTGCTAAAGAGGTCACTCCCGGTGAAGGGATCTCGGCTCTTTCCCCGTAGAATGGGGTGCAGGATATTCCAAATGAATACCACGATGCAAAGCAAAAGCAATCGGCTATAGTGAAGTTAATGCCCTAACGCAAACTTTTTGTCCAAGGGGTCACTCCCGGTGAAGGGATCTCGGCCCTTGCCTCGTCGACTGAGGAGCAGGATATTCCAATGAATACCACGATGCAAAACAAAAGTAAACGTCCTTGCAATAACAGCTTTTGAAAAAGTGTTCCAACAACATCAGATTAGGTTTGTTTTTAACTTGCATTGATCCGAATCAATGCAGTCCCATCAATTGATCACACCAAAAAGAACGAAAATATACTGATGTACGTATATGCCATCCGCATTCGCCACTGGGTCCCGTCATTACCCGTTAGGTTAGCTTACTAACGACAGAGCGGGGACTGGACTAGCGCGGATGCAAAACATATACAACATCTACTAATATATATACCAATATATTATATTCGCTCAAGGCATGAATAAAATGCAACATCACAGAAAAGGAACAGCATCACAGAAACAATACAGATATCTGGGATCCCCGGGTTTCACAGAGCCGCTGAAACCCGACGTTCCCCTGGTCGTGTGGATAGCCTGTGCAATGAAATCCTAGACCCCTACGGGCGCGGCAAGTCACCCGCCAAAACCTGAAGCGAGGCAGCCCCCTTCAGCGCCGTGAATGGACCACCCAGCACTTCACGGAATCCGGCAACTTGGGCACCCCTCCTGGGTCAACCTGTACCCCCTACGAGTGCGGCGAATAGCCCGCCAATCCTAGAGTGAAGCCCCCTCCGTCTCAATGCCATGAGATGCGGGCTTGTTGCCCTCCAGAACCCGGCTATCCGTGCACCCCTCCGCGGGGCAATCCTAGTACAGAAAGTAAAATATACATACACCGGGTACATCGACCGCAACCAGGTCGTGCCCCAAAATAATAATACAGTCAGGCAGTGACGGCAGTCCACATGTCGGACGCTCGCCCCGCAATATCAAATGTACATAATACAACAAAACTGTACTAGCATTGCATCCAGGCTATCCCCCACGACCGATCCGCAACATCACAGCAAATACATAGAACATCAACGTGAAAATCACGTTCGCAAATCCGTCTAACCGGGCTATAGCAGTTAGACAGGATTTACCGATCGAGTGACATTCACGGTCGCAGATATAATGTAAATACTGTGAAAAATGTGTTTAAAATTTTCCGATTGATCAAACAATTAACAAGTGGGCCCCAAAGAAAACTGTAGCACTCACAGAAACAATTGGCCCAACTTTAATATTCCAAAGCCCATATTTTAAGCCCATAAGGCCTCTGTAAAAAAATGGTGAAGTGATGTGAATAGTGCGCGGCGGAAGGGCCGCACAAAGGGGGTTTTAGCGGCGGTTCCGCGCTCCAACTGTGGAGTTACTTCATCAAATTTTTACAGAACTCTTAGATTTTCCAGTACATCAATATTTTACAACCTGAAAAATTTTTCGAGACCAAAAAATTTCAACAGAAACTGTCGTGGGCAAATACGGGTTTTTGGACATTTCGATCGATCGGAACTGAAAAACACATTACACAAAGCTAGACTAAGTTAATGGGGAGGCTCAGATACCACTGTAAGTGCACGGCGGCGCCCCGGCCGTCAATCCGACGCCGGAATGCGGAAGCGGTGATAAACTTTAAATTTTGCGGACTTTGCAAACCGGCACCACCGCGCACTAAACTCCGGATCGTAACCATTAACAAGTCTAAGCTAACTAGAAGAAGGGTTAGAGATATACCGACTGATCCGAGTCCTCCGGTCTTCATCTCCACTCCGATCTCCTCGCGGGATCTCCGTCCGTCTCCTCCTCGTCGGAAAGGGCACCACATCGCCTTCGTCTTTTACGGGCTCCCGCCTCAATACCGAGGCAACTCGAGCATGAAGCCGGCAACTCGACATGCCCAAGAAGTGCTGTAGAATGTAGTGTAGAATACGCTTTGTCTCAATGGGGTTTTTGTTGCCATGATGGAGGAATAAGGTTAAAGGAAATTGGAGCTTTCAATTTTCCAAAAACAAGAAGAATGAGATGAAGAAATTTGTGTCATGCAAGAATGAAAAATTTCTCTCATCCTCACTCATAGTGGCCGGCCCCTTGTTAAATTGGTGGAGGAATCAAGAATGGAAAACAATGAAGGGAGGTTATTGTAGTAAAAGTGAAAAGGGTGACCATAAAGAAAACATGAACCATGCTTCATTTAAACACACCCATACCCTCATCAAATCACAAGTAAATGCAAGCATGGTGCAAAGATATCATAATCAAGCTTTATGCAAGAAAACCCCTCCACAAAAGTAATTTGCAAAACTGCAAATTACCCCCTCCATCGGAAAAGTCCGGCCGGGAAAGAACAAAGGAAAACCGGCCGGAACGGAATGCAAACTGGCAACTCCTGAAAACTGGTCCCGTAATAAATTACAGGAAAACCCCGACACTGTGCATACACACCCGCATCTGTATTCCGTCCGGATACAAATGCAAAAAGACAAAATCTACACTGTACTAAACTAGGACCGGCTTAAACCAAAGCCGGCTAGTAATATCCGTTCGATCCTGATCCGTGCAATACCGTACGTATCTGATCAAACCCTGCCATATACCTATACGGCTACTAGTACAAACCGTCCGATCCTGATCCGTGCAATACCGCACGCATCTGATCGGACCCTGCCATATCTCCATACGGCCTCTACAGCGTTTCGCCCGAAACTTGAGTAACTGAAAGTGTGGTGGACTCTAAAGACTCGTCAATACTATGGCTGTGGATTTAACCACTAGCACGTCAGAGGTATAAGCCAATACGTAACGGGCCACCAACTATTGACCAAATGGGACGTCGATGAGCGAACTCATCCTGACACCCTACTGAGCCTGTCAGTGACAATATCCGTGCAGTCCGGTCCGTTCGTCTATGAGCATCGCATGGCGGGCCTAGGGGGTTGGTAAAAGTCAGACCCCCAAAAGCGGTACAAGTCGTGTCGGAGTGTAGCCCAGAACACCCTGAGATACTACTGGAATACCTACCAGTAAATCTCCTTGCCTTGGCCAAGGACTTTGTGTAATGGCTCTCCTAGACACAGCACGACCTCACCCCCAATACCGGGAGAGACGAACCCCTGAAGATACGCTCACTGCCTCCATGTGGCTCGGGACTGTACCCAACTAAAACCTGTTTGCACGACTCCTTTGAGCCGTGGTAGGGTAGTAATCAAAGTACAGTGGGAACTCACACGAGACAAATGACGATCCCCAGGTCGATGAACTAACCTGCACACATGTCACCAGGGAACTGCCATCTGACGTCTGGTATATGACCAACTAGCATGTTCCCGGCGAGTCCTGTCCGGTGTACTCATAACCCAATGAGCACCTGTATACATCTTAGGTGATCCAACTGACACCAGTGGCTTGTGAGACCGGCCACCGCCCCTCGTCGGGGTCTCGACTGTATACACTAGTCTACTAATGGAGTATCGATGCCCGGTCTCGAAACTCCCACGACTAGGGACCTTTTAAGGATATGCTTGTAGACCCCCAGCTCCCACTTATATGATCGCCCTCATACTGCTGGTGGTCAAGCAAGAATCCTAGGGGCTCTATCAACATGTAATAGCGACGTGTCATGTCACCTAAAGCAGTACACGATGATAAAGGTAAACCAGATAGCATACTATCATCTCGAGTAAGACTGTCCTACCGGGATAGGTCCTCCCTCAATCATTACAATCACGTACCTGTGACCTAATAATTGACTCTGAGGGCACTATCTCCAACACTGAGCGCAAGAACGCTAGCGTACTGAGCACTAGCGCGCCACGTGTCAGCACGTGGGCGCTCGGGCCCTAGCGCTCTGAGCGCAAGAGCGCTAGCGCGCCACGTGTCAATACGTAGGCGCTCGAGCGCATGCGCGCTAACGCTATGAGCACTAGCGCGCCACGTGTCAGCACGCGGACGCTAGAGCGCTAGCGCGCCACGTGTCAGCAAGTGGGAGCTAGAGCGCTAGCGCGCCACGTGTCAGCACGTGGGCGCTAGAGCGCTAGCGCGCCACGTGTCAGCACGTGGGCGCTAGAGCAGCAAAAAGGACTTGGTCCCTGGAATGGGAGTTGTACTCCCAGAAAGGAGCACTTATTATTCTGTATATATATATGAAGAGTTAAACTCCTAAGATGTTTTGAAGCTGATGAAGGGCTTCTCCCCTTGAGCCTTAATTCTTCCCCAAAGTGGGGTTTCTGGAGATGGGTCTCCTTCTTCTTCCTTTGTTGGCCGGATCTTGAAGATCAAGAGATGTGAGATCTAAAAATCTCTCCTTTCTGAGATCTGATGGCAGATCTGAGTTCCCCTTTGTGGGTTTTGTGGTGAAAAACTATTTAGTTTTAGAAAAGAAAGAGTAAAACTCTTAATTTAATTCAAAAGAAATGAGAAGGTTTAGAACCTTGGAGAAGGAGCAGGAGGCACAAAGAACCCTATTTTTTAGGGGAATGAAAATTGTCTTAGATATTTTCATCATGTTGCCTCTTTTAGGCTTACACATTTACACATAGCCCTTTGGGCATTACAAAATGGCATTTTGCCTATCCCATGGCTCATGTGCCATTTCTTTTGCACATAAGCCATGGGCTTACAAAAATTTAGCTTTATGCCCATTTTGTTTACATTCATGCATAAAAAATTACATAAAAATTATCTATTACATGATTTTGTTGTTGGCATGGGGAGGCTTGGCCGCGGGCTCGGCTTGGGCATGGGCCCGCTTGACCTGGGCTTGGGCCCACCTGGCTTGGGGTTGACCTTGACTTTGACTTGGTCAACCGGGGTGTAAATTTTTACCCCAACATCCATAACCACAAGTACGTCAGTGGCACTAGCTATACGTAACAGCTACTCAAGCACCTATCGAAAAGAAGGCCTATGAGCAAACTCATCCGAACCCCTACTGAGCCTGTCCGTGACAATCTCCGTACGGTCAGGTATGTTCGTCTGAGAGTATCGCATACCTGGTCTAGGGGGTGGTCAATGTCAAACCCCTAATAACCCGATAAGTCATGCCGATATGGTTCAAGACTATCCAAGAATCTACCAATCTAACTATCAGCAGGGACTTATGGTGTTGGCCAACCGAACACAGCGCGGAATCGACTCCATATACCGGGAGAGACAAATCCCTAACAATCGTTCACGGCCTCCATATGGCTCGAGACTGTACCCAACTAAAACCTATTTGCACGACTCAGCAGAGCCGTGGTAGGGTAGTAATTAAAGCACAGTGGGCACTCACACGGGACAAATGACGATCTCAGGTCGACAGACTATCTGTACTCATGTCACCAGAGAACTGCTATCTGGCGATAGGAATAATATCATCTAGCCAGTTCTTGGTGAGTCCGTCCAGTGTACTCACTCCCAGTGAGCAGTTTTATACAATCTTAGGTGAAACACACCAATGGCTGTGGGACCAACCATTGCCCTTCGTTAGGGTCTAGAAACGTATACACTAGTCTACTCTGGAATATCGATGCCCAGTCTCGATACTCCCACGACTAAAGACATTTAAGGATGTGCTTATCGACTACCCAGCTCCCACAAGTATAATTGCCATCACAACGCTGGTTGTCAAGCAAGAATCCTACGGGCTTTATCAACCTGTATTGGAGATATGAAATAACATATACACATGTTAAGATAAAGGCAAACCAAATAACATACCATCATATCGAGCAAGATTGTCCTATACATACATACCCGTAGTATCCTATACAATAAAGGCCTCTAGGATATACATATCCAACAATCTTCCACTTGCATTAAGGCCTGTTATTGGCATATCGAGTACCCAATGTCTGCACCAGGGCAAGTTGTTGGCGTATTGCATACCCAATGTCTCGAATAGTCTCTCAAACTGTACTTGAGGGATGACCTTGGTGAATGGATATGTCGTGTTGTCCTTCGTATCTACTCTCTGCACCTCGATCTCCCGGCGATCTATGATCTCTCTGATCAGGTGATATCGCCTCAAGATATGTCTGGATTTCTGATGGGACCGTGGTTACTTTGCTAATGCCATGGCTCCATTGTTACTGCAATACAAAAGTATTCGATTAGCAATAATGGAACCACCTGAAGTTCAGAAATAAACTTCCTCATCCAGACTGCCTCTTTTGCTGCATCGTTAGCAGCAATATACTCAGCCTCCATCGTCGAGTCTGCTACGGCGTCATGTTTCAATAGATCGCCCTTTCGTTGAGGGTAAACACATAACCCGAGATGGATTTGGAGTCATCCTTGTCACTTTGGAAGTCAGAGTCGGTAAAATTTTTGATCTGGAGGTCTCCATTACTGTACACTAAGAATATTTTCTTAGTCCTTCTCACGTACTTAAAAATGTTCTTCACTGCTAACCAATACTTCTCACCTGGGTTGGACTGATACCTGCTTACGACGCTAAGTGCGTAAGCTACATCTGGTCTGGTACACAATATCGCATACATTATATACCCTACCTCCAAAGCATAGGGTACAATACTTATGCGAGCTCTCTTCTCATCAGTCTTGGAAGATGTCTCTTTGGAGATGGTGATTCCATGACAAGTGGGTAAATTACCGCGCTTGGAATTTTCCATACTAAACCTCTTCAGTATAGTGTCAATGTACCTGAACTGTGAAAGTCTCAATATTCTTTTAGATCTATCACGATAGATCTTAATCTCCAGAATGTAGGAGGCATCATACAAGTCTTTCATAGAGAACTTCCATGACAAGAAGAGTTTGGCCGATTATAAAATAAGAATATCATTTCCTATTAGGAGAATGCCATTTACATATAAAACGAGAAATACCATAGTTCTCCCTACAATCTTTTTATAAATATAAGGTTCATCTATATTTTTGATAAAATCAAATTCTTTGACCGTCTCATCAAAGCAGATGTTCCAACTCCGCGATACCTTTTTTAATCCATAAATGGATTTAAGCAACTTGCATACCTTCCCGTTGCTCCCACTATCTATGGAACCCTCTGGCTGATCCATATAAACACACTCCTCTAAACTTCCATTTAGAAAAGCGGTTTTAACATCCATCTACCAGATGTCATAGTCATGAAAGGAAGCAATGACAACTAGGATCTGAATGGATTTAAGCATAGCCACCGGTGAAAAAGTTTCGTCATAGTTCAATCCTGGTTTTTAACGAAAACCTTTTGCAACAAGTCTAGATTTATAGGTTCTATCCGTCCATCTACACCGATCTTCCTTTTGAAGATCCATTTGCATCCAACAGGTTTTACCCCAGAAGGAGCAACATCCAAAATCCATACTTTGTTGGTGTATATGGATTCCATCTCGGAATGCATAACATCCAGCCACTTCACCGAGTCTCTACTCGTGATAGCTTGCTGAAAACTAGTAGGCTCATCATCATCGATGATGCAATCCTCTATATCACCGTCTATGAGAAAACCGTAGTATCTCTCGGGTGAATGAGATTGCCTATTAGATCTGCGGAGTGGTGTAGGTATGTCCGGTTCTATTGAAACTTCATGTTCTACCAAGTCTTTAGTAATGGTTTGTGGTTCTGGAATTTCTTCCAGCGCGCCCACACTAATTTCTTTTTCAAGAAATTGAGTTTCCAGAAAATAGGCATGTCGAGAAACAAATACCTTTTGTTCTTGAGCGTCATAGAAAAAATACCCCATAGAATTCTTTGGGTATCTCACAAACTTACACAATATTGAGTATGCCTCGAGCTTGTCTGCATGCTGGTTTTTGATAAAAGCCGGACAACCCCATATCTTAAGATACTTAAGGCATGGTTTCTTCCCACTCCATATTTTATATGGAGTGGTCGGCACCGACTTGGTTGGAGCTTTGTTCAATAGGTATGTAGTAGATTCTAGTGCAAAACCCTAGAAGAACAGTGGCAACTCAGCATTACTCATCATGGAATACACCATATCTAGCAAGGTGTAATTTCGTCTTTCTGATACACCGTTGTGTTGTGGTGTGTATGAAAGAGTAAGCTGAGAGAGAATACCATACTATTTTAAATATTTCAGGAACTCGGCACTTAAGTATTCCCCACCCCGATCAGATCGAAGCATCATGATACTTTTGCCTGTTTGTTTTTCCACTTCATTCTTGTACTCATTGAATTTCTCAAAGGCTTCGGATTTATGTTTCAACAATAATACATGTCCATACCTTGAGAAATCATCGGTAAAAGTGATGAGGTAGGAATAACCACTTCTTACATGTGTAGATATTGGACCATACACGTCGCTGTGTATGAGTCCCAGGAGCTCAGTGGCTCTTTCTCCGTGTCCAGTGAACGGAATTTTGGTAATCTTTTCTTTGATACATGATTGACAAGTTGCATAAGATAGATATTCAAACGTATTTAAATATCCATCTGTATGTAGCTTAGTTAATCGTGTTTCATTTATATGACCAAGTCTACAATACCATAAGAAAGTTTGATTTAATTCTGGAGTCTTTCTTTTTAGTGTGTTTTGGACGTTAAAAACTTGATGTTGATTGGATACGTATATTCCGTTATCTAATGTACCCGACCAAATCATTTCATGATTCAGGTGAAGGTTTATAACATTGTTTTCAAGTGCAAAAGTATATTTTTCATTAGATAACAAAGATACAGATATAATATTATACATCATGCTAGGTACACAAAAGCAGTTATGCAACAACAAAATATTTCCACTCACCAATCCAAAATGATATTCTCCCACGGCAACAACATCCACATTTGCTCCGTTGTTAACTCATAGCGTCATATCACCTTTCACCAAAACTCTACGGCTTCTCAACAGCTGCAAAGAATTACAGATATGAGATCCTAACCCGGTATCCAATATCCAGAAAGTAGAGTTAATAGAGAAACAATTTTCAATCACGAATACACCTGAAGCCGAAACCATAACTTACTTCGTGTCCTAATTCTTGGTTTTCAAAGCCCGGAAATTTTTCTTCCAATGCTCCTTCTTATGACAATAGAAACATTCCTCATTTATTGCTGATCCCCAAACCTTTGTCTTTCTCTTTCCCTGCACCTTTCGCACACCTCCTTTCGGTTTGGTGGGCGCCTTTTTCTTCTTCCCCTCAGCCATAGCCTTGGATTTAGAGGAAGAAGGTTCCCCGACAACTAGAACGGATGTTTCCTTGAATTTCTTTAAGATGCCCTCTGCAACCCTCAATATGCCGAGGAACTCAGAAAGTGTAACTTCCGTCTTTTGCATATTGAAGTTCAATACGACTTGGGCATAGGTGGAGAGAAGGGACTGCAGAATCAAGTCGGTATACAACCCATTTTCCAACATAGTTCTAAAGTCCGCGATCTTTTTAATGAGAGTAATCATCTTTAAGACGTGGTCCCCTACAGATGATCCGACAACTAATCTCACCTGAAATAACTTTTTCGAGGTCTCGTATCTTGCGATACGAGTTTGCTCTCCATATAAATTTTTGGTTTGGAGCAAGATGGAAGTAAGGTCCATTTTCTCATGCCGCCTCTGATGTTCATTATCCACGGAGGCCATCATGAGGCACTTGGCTTTCGTACAATTAAGATCTTAAGTCTTACGGACCTCAATGTCCACGACTGAGCATTCTGGACCTGGAACATGGGTTTTTTAGCCGTGAGGACATATGAAACCTTATCATAAATAAGGGCCATGTGGATGTTCCATAGCCAGTCTTTATAATTAGGCCCAGTCGGTTTGTTTTTATCTAGTACAAGCTTAAAATCTTGTCATGGTCGCTGCAATTAGGAGAAAGAAAAGAAACACTCAGCATATACTCTTGCAAGTTTAGATTGGTTATTAGTTTATCTAAATAAGACGACTCCCAGCGTTTTCTCAAATTCGCCTTCAAATCTTAAAAGAATAATTAGTCAGGATTAATCGCATGCTACAAGTACGCTTATCTTTCGGTGAGGCCAGTGTTGGTACTTCGGAAGGAGGTACCCTGTGCTTTCTCACGGACCCAATTAAATAACCCAATTTTTCCAGAGGCATAACCCCGTTAACACCTTTCTAAATACTTACTTGATTAGCTAATTGCAAAGTGAAAAACTTTTCCGAAGAGTAGCTGATACTCACAGTAGGATTAGAACCCAACTCTCATCGTGTGATAATTTTGAAGGAAGCCAACCAAAAATACCACACTCCAGAAGGTAAGCAACACTAGAAAATTTCACGTATGTTTGAAACTCCCGATGTGGTTTTTGACCCAAGTGCTTATGACCTTGACGAAAGCCAAAATATCGTAAGTCGCAAGTCAAGTTCAACCCGTCATTGTCCTGGTTAATCTAGACCCATTTGCCCTTGACGAAGGCCAAAATAGTTATACGCTTATCCTAGATTAACGCATCCATCTATACTACAAATAAATATCCACTAGCTATCAAACACTATGCCTTAGCGAAGGTCAAAATATATAACTTGAATACTAGTGGATATCTATCTATAATGACGGGGGGTTACAGCCGGTTTTGGCGAAAACCTTAAACATAATGAACTTGATATCATTGAAGGAACCAAATAATTTTGAAAAGAAGTGGTTTAGGCTCCGCTTTAAAACATGTAGTTTTGAAGAAAACCGAGTGTTTTAAATTATTTCAACAACATCATTTTTAGGTTTGTTTCTTTGTATTAATCATAATTAATGTGGTCCCATCAATTAACCATATCATTACAGAAGAAACGATAATAGAACGTACGCTTATACCGTCCGCATTTGCCACGGTTCCCAGGTCTTCACCGTAAGGTTACTTAACTTACGGTAGGGCAGGGACAGGACTAGCGCAGATGCAAAACATAAGCAACATATATATATATATATATATATATATATATATATATATCACATTCGTCTCGTGCAATAATAAGCATCACAAGAAGATATCAACATCACAGAAAATTGAAAAACAGATATACTCAGAATTCCCGAATTTCATTTAAGCCGCTAACGAAACACAAGTCTCTATGGGCGTGTGAATAGCCTGAGTGCGAACAATCCTAGACCTCTACGAGTGCGGTAAGCTACCAGCTAATCCTAGAATTGGGTGACCCGGATCTCAATGCCTAGAGATGGCCACCAACTGAATTCTAGAACCCGGTAACTTGTGCATCCCTTCACGGGTCAATCCTAGACGTAGAAATGAAAAATAAAATGCAGTCGGTGACAACATCCTCAACCCGGATGTGCCCCAATAAAAGAATATACATCAATTATTACATAAATTATATCATACAGTCACATCTCACATCTAAATTCACACGGGGCTTTTCACACGACGATCAGTCAATCCATCTTATCCATAACCCAAACCAGATAAGTGCAACCCCTTCCAATCGTCATATAGAGATTACAAGACGTTTAAAACACATATACAAACATAACAGATAATAATAATGTTTTAGTTTCGAAATCAAAAGTTTCTGCGAGGCTCGAAAAAAAGATAACAATGAGTGAAATCTGGGACAAAACAAACTATAACAAAAATACCAATTTCTAGTAACAAACACGCACGACGAAGACGAGACCAAATTAACATGGTCTGGCCACTAAAAGGCAGAAACCAACAAACATAGTAAGTCCATTTGGACTTGTCTTCATAGGGTTTAATTGTTACATCAAATACTACCTTCTGCAATAGTCTAAATTTTTTTTAGAGATCGTTTAAAAAAAGGACAGAAACTTTGTAATTTTGTGTTTTGTAATTCGGAAATTTTTCGGTTTGAAACGTTAGCATCATTAACATTTAGTTTAAGTGCTTGGATGGCTCTGATACTAGTATAAGTGTCTAGTGCCCTTGCGGAATACAAAACTTTAATATTTTAGATCATGGCACTAGAAACTAAACCGTAGGATGTGACCAAGCACTAAAACTAGTAAACTAAAGAGGATATTAACTGCTCGGTTTAGCATACAACCTTCGTAGTCGTGTCCTTAGGTCTTCATATCCCCTTCTTAAGCTCCTCGCGGTCCTAGATCGAGCTTGAGGCCGGTCTTCTTTGGTCCTAGACGACCCCTCCGAGAGATATGGTTCAAGCTTTAATTTCAAGACAATGAAGTAACTAAAGACTCTAGCTTGCTAAACTTGAGTGCTTAGTGATGTAGGAAATGTTTGAAGTATTAATCTATCTCTAAATCTTTAGAATTCTCGACTAATGAGAGGGTTAGGGATTCAAGAAGAAGAGGGAGGTTAAGAGAGGAGAGAGTGAAGAGAAAAGAACGAGAATTAATAAGAGTTGAAATGGCTATATCAAATCATTTTCCAAAAAATCATTTACAATATAAAATGGTAGCCATGCCTGTATAGTAAATAAAAATAGATAAACAATTAATTTAGCTATGCCTCTCACCATTCTCAAAGCTGCCTCACCCCTCCACCTCATTCTTATTATCTAATAAATAGAAAATGCAATAATGAGGTGTCCTCTTCTAGAAGTATTCTTGTGCAAATACAAGAATACAAAATACTGTATATACATACCCGTATTCATATCAAAATATGAACACCAAAAGAGATAGATAATACAACAAACATAATAGTAGTATACATATATACACACATACACGTTTGTGTGTATATATATTATTATTATTATTATTAAATCAATAAATGATTTAATATCCCGGCTTAATCATAAGACGACTATTATTATGAAATCATCCGATTAAAATCTGTGTATCTAGTACACGTATTTAATTGGCACCCTGCACGTATCAATATATGGCCTCTACATCGTTTCGCCTGAACCAGGAAAACCCTCCGTGTGAGACTCTAAAGACTCGACAGTACGCTGGTAATGAGTTACTAGATAAATCCATAACCATAAGCACGGCAGTGGCATTAGCTGTATGTAACGGCTACCCAGGTACCTGTCAAAAAGAAGGCCGACGAGCAAACTTATCTGAACCCCTACCGAGCTTGTCCGTGACAATATCCGTACAGTCCGGTCTATTCAGATGAGAGTATCGGATACTGAGTCTAGAGGGTGGTCAACGTCAGACCCCTAATAACTCGATAAGTCATGTCGATGTGGCTCAAGACCATCCGACAATCTACTGATTTAACTATCAGTAATTCTCAACCACCCTGACCAGGGACTTATGGTGTCGGCCAACCGAACACAGCACGATATCAACTCTCTATACCGGGAGAGACGAATCCCTAACAATCGCTCACTGCCTCCATGTGGCTCAGGAATGTACCCAACTAAAACCTGTTTGCACGACTCAGTAGAGCCGTGGTAGGGTAGTAATCAAAGCACAGTAGAAACTCACACGAGACAAATGTCGATATCAGGTCAACAAACTATCTGTACTCATGTCACCAGAGAACTGTTGTCTGACGATAAGTATAATACCATCTAACCAGTTCTCGGCGAGTCCGTCCGGTGTACTCACCCCCAGTGAGCATCTGTATACAATCTTAGGTGAAACACACCAATGGTCGTGGGACCAATTATCGCCCTTCGTCAGGGTCTAGAAACGTTTACACTAGTTTGTTTACCGCCGAAAATTGGACTGAGACGTTGGGACGTCTAGCCTGAATTTGGAGGCATATGCTATTTGGACATATCCATCCACCTCTCCGAAAATATCAAGTTGATTTATACCACCGTATATCGGAGGTTTGGATAGATGCGACCGATGTAGCAGATTTTATCAGATCCCCCCTCGTTTGTGAGGTTTTTTTTTTATTGTGGAGACGCTCTTCTCTGCAGGCGCAAGCCCCTCCAGTTAATTACGTTATCGCGTTATAACCACTTTCTTTTGCTCTGGTAGTTCACTTTGTGTCGTGTGTTTTATTTTATTTTGGTTGCCCGTGGATTGTATACAGAGACTATTTTATGTCGTCTCCCGTAGGGCGCGGATTAGTCCAAATCCGTATATTTTATGTTTGGGGATTGAACTTAGGTTGTATGTTCCGTCACTTCAAAGAATATTTTGTTTTTTAAGAACCATTAATATGTTTTTATATTAAGATCAAACTTAAATATATGAGCATTTGGGCTCAATTTATTTTAACTAAGGATACGTTAGTCTTATTTGAGACTAAGATCAATGTTCACCGCCGAAAGACGCGACCGGAACGTTAGGACGTCTTGCCTGAATTTTGGGGGAAGATGCTATTTGGGTTTATCCGTCCATCTCTCCGAAGATACCAAGTTGATTTATGGCACCATACATCGGAGGTTTGGACGGATGCGGCTATTGTAGCAGATTTCGTCAGATTCCCTTCGTTTGCGAGGTTTTTTTTTTATTGTGGGGACGCTCTTTTCTGCAGGCGCACCCTTGCAGTTAATTACGTTACCACATCGCAATAACCACTTTCTCCTTCTCTAGAAGTTCACTTCGTGTCGTGTGTGTTTGTTTTATTTTTGGTTTGGGTTGCCCGTGGATTGTATATGGAGACTAATTTATGTTGTCGCCCGTAGGGCGTGGATTAGTCTAAATCCGTATATTTCTAGATTTGGGTTTTTTTATTTAAGGACTGTTAATTTATTTTGAGATTAAAATCGACTTAAATGTATGTAAGCATTTGGGGCTCGATTTGTTTTTGTTAATGATGCATTAGTCCAATTTGAGACTAAGATCCACTTAACAAGGTTTTAGGATCATTTTTATTTCAGATCCAACAAAAGAGCATTTGGGCTCTATTGTTTTAGTTTAAGAACGTTGCAGTCCGTTATAGCCATTTTGGAGGGGAATATTAGTTTAAGGACATTTCAGTTCGTTGATCACCATTTTGGAGGTGAGATTTTAGTTTAAGGACGTCTCGGTCCGTTGATCACCGTTTTGGAAGTGACATTTTAGTTTAAGGACGTCTCGGTCTGTTGATCACCTTCCGAGTACGTGTATTCGTTATGTGACGAAGTGAGCGATGTTGATATGGAATGGGCCCAATTTGGGGCACGATTCGATTTGAGGCGTGCACGTCAATTTGGAAGTGCATCAACGAAAGAAGTTTGTTGGTCGTCGGGACCCGCCATCTCTCTGAAGACGTTGAGGAATTACAATGACATATATCAGAGGTGTGAAGAGATGTACCTTTAAACCAAATCTCTTATTTGAGGGAAAAGATTGTGATGGACCTAAGAATGGTTAGTCATATTTGATACTACGATTAACTTAGGAGATATGAACGAAGATCGGTTTGGATATCATAAACATAAGCTTAACTAATTTGGGCTAGGATTGGGTTTCCATGTTTGAGGCGAATATTTAGTTTAAGGACATTTCGGTCCATTATCACGGTATTGGGGGAGAATATTTAGTTTAGGGACATTTCGGTCCATCATTCAACTTGCGCGCACGTGTATTTGTTACGTGACGAAGTGAACGATGTTGATATGGAATGTGCCCAATTTGGGGCACGATCCGATTAAAGGCATGCACGTCAATTTGGAAGTGCATGAAGAGAAGTTGTTGGTCGTCGGGACCCGCCACCTCTCTGAAAACGTTGAGAAATTACGACATATATCAGAGGTGTGAAGAGATACACCCTTAAACTGAATCCCGTATTTGAGGGAAAAGATCATGGTGGATCATCTAAGAATCATTAGTCATATTTGAGACTAAGATTGACTTAGGAGATATGAGATAAATATCATTTTGGATATCATCGATAAAATATCATTAGTCATATTTGAGACTAAGGTCAATTTGGGAAAACATGAGCACAGGGGGTTCGGTTGTTTTAGAACCAAAGAGGTTTAACCTCAGGAAACTTAGCCAATTTGGGCTGAGATTGGGTTTCTATAATTGCCCAACAGTGTTAAGCATTTGGCCGTTGTGGCTGTATATGAAGTGCCGAGCACTTTGAATGGCGCCCACGTGAGGAGAACGTGAGGTGCTGGAAGCTGCTCAATGAGTGTTGAACACTCAACCGTTTTGGGCTGTTTATAGAGTGCTAAGTACTCTTTTCTTCTCTGTGGCGGCGCCCACGTGAGGAACACGTGCGGCGCTGGGCGCTACCCAGTGAGTGTTGAACACTCTTTCTTTCTATGGCGCCTACATGAGGAGCACGTGAGGCGCCGCCTTTTGGGTTTTATTTCCCTTTTTGTATAAGTGCTAAGCACTTGGTTCTCGTAGCGCTCACGTGTGAAAAACGTGAGGCGCCCCAAATATAGGCGCTGCCCTTTGGTTTTATTGCTTCTCCCTTTTACAGAAGTGCTAAGCACTTGATTGGGGGTCGCGTGCAAAACACGCGATTGTTTTAGGAAGTGCTCCTTGCTTCTCTTTTAAGCTCTCGCGTGGGAAACACGTGAGGCAGTCTCAGCCGCTTCTTTTTGTTCATTAGAAACACTCTCATGGAAAACACGTGAGGTCTCGTTATAGTGTTAAACACTAACGAATCACCAGGCTGTCTTTCTGTGTTCTTGGAGATTTTGATCTCTTATTAATGACATTTCTAGTCATTAGGCTTTCGGTTTGGAAGGTCTCAAATTATTGTCATCGTCAGAGGGATCAAGTTCTCTTCTTGTTCATGGAGGAATCAAATTCTTTATATAGGGTTAAACCTTAGTTTTCAGAGGAATTAAATTCCCATATGTTTTTGTAAGAATTAAATTCTTTGGACTCAGTTCTTTCCCCTAGGCTTTGAATCTTCATGACAGAATCTCACCAATGAGAATTAAATTCTCAACTTGTGGGGAGATCTGCTTCTGCAGATCTCAACCAGAGGAAGAACTAAGTCCTTGAATGAAGGGTTAAACCCTTAGAGATGCAAAGAAGGAATGGAACTATCTCTGTGTTTTTTTCTTATTTTTACCTAGTATGTTCTGATGAAACAAATCTTCACTAAGAATCAAATTCTTTTTTTTCTGTCTCTGCTTCTGTATTCCCTCTGTGTGTGTGTGTCTTCCTCTCCTCCTTTTGAGACTTGAAGTCTTTGGCTCTTTATATAGTGGAGAGAAGTTTGTTTAATTCTCAGAAAATCTCTCATCGAGAGATTCCCATTGATTTAATTGGTTTCAGTATTGATTTGGGGAATTTTACCCACCGTTGGATCTTTGATCCAAGGACTTTTGTTTTTATAGAACATATTGTTCTTTTTTTTAACAAGATTAGGGATATTCTCCCATATATAGAATAAAATTCTTTCGAGCGGTGTCATTTTAATCACCATTGGATTTTTAATCCAAGGGTGCTCAGTTTAACGGAGTATAATCTTTCTCTGTTTAGGAAGATATAGGAAATATTTTGGATCTTTGATCCACTAACTCTCTGTTTAACATAAAATATTCTCTCCAATAGAATTTAATTCTTTGTTTAATCATCGTTGGATGCTTGATCTAATGGTTTATTAAGTTATCAAGTAGAATTTAATTCTACGTAAGGAGGCGTCCTCACATGTTAACACCTGAGGTCTGCTGTTTAATTGCAGCGCTTAGGCGCTCACGTGTTGGCACGCGAGGCTGGTTTAGCCTAGTTGTAGTTTAATTGCAGCGCCTATTTATAGGCGCTCATGTGTTGGCATGTGAGGCTTGTTTAGCCTACTTGTAGTTTAATTGCAGCGCCTATTTATAGGCACTCACGTGTTGGCACGTGAGGCTTGTTTAGCCTTCTTATAGTTTTAATGGCAGCGCTTAGATGCCTTGCATATAGGCGCTCATGTGTTTAACACGTGAGGCTCGAATAGTAGGGAGTTTCCACCTTTCTTTCTCTCATTTTCTTCTTCTTCATTTTTATGAGGGAACAAATGCCCCCACAGCGTTGCTCTCACGTGTCTTGCACGTGAGTGCAACGCTGTCCTCTTTTACAGCCGTTGGATTGCCTAGGGGAACGGGGAGATAAACCATTCCCATCATGTCTTATAAATACGAGGGCTTGGCTCTTGAGATGGCTACTGTTTCTTCGTCTTCTTCCTCAGCCTTTCTCTTAAGAATTTAATTCTCCTTTCAGAGCTCAGTTCTCTGCCCGTTGAAATTTCAGAGTTAAACTCTGTTAAAAAAAACTTTTTTGGGTAAAGATCTTGAACAACATTTATCTCTTAGGAACAAGAAAACCCCTTTTCTCTAATTTTTTCTGGATTTTAAATCCACCGCAAAAGGTTAGCTTTCTTCTGGAACCGATCTCCTAGAGATCCAAAAAGACATAATCTTTTGTGTAGTAAACCCTAATGTCTTCGAAGACGGGCGTTTCTCCTCTGATCTTTGAGGATCTTTGGAATTTTAATTCCATTTCTTTTTTTTCCATCTTGGGGGTTTCTGGAATTTAATTCCATTGCTTAAAAGGAATTTGATTCCTCATCAAAGAGCTTAACTCTGAAAGATTAAGAGGGCCATTTGGGAAATTTATTCCCTCGTGTTCTTGAGCATATTTTCATAAATTTGAATTTGTTGGGTATTTTAACAGAACTCATTTTTCTTTGAGGATGTCAGGAGTTGTTTAAATTCCAGTGTCTATTTAATGAGAATCCTTGTTGATTCTCGCAATGATTATCTTGTCTCATCATTGGTGAGCCGCCATATTGATTTTGTGGGGTCCATTGGTTTTGCAGCCAGTGGTCCCGTGAAACAAATATTATGTTTTATTTTATTTTATATTATTTTATTTTTTTATTATTATTTTTTTTAAAGATGGGTTTTTCCTTTCCCCTCTTATTTCAGGAACGATGGCCTCACTATCTGACTTCCCTCACACTCGCTCAGAAGTTGCTTTTCCGAAATCGCCATCGGACGAGGAAGTTATGGCGATGATTATGGCGCATGAGAAGGACCATACGAGTCTTCTCTTATGGGGGTGTGGTACGGTCATATCATCAAGGGCCGCCGTAGCTTTACTTGTGAAGTGCCAACAAAACCTATCCGCTTGATGCCATTGATAGAGCGTCCGCGCACGGCTTATGCGGTGGAAGCGGTTAATTAGACCCCCACGAGCCGGCTTGAGCCGTCGACGACCGGGACACCTAATCAACCTACGATGGCCATTGATATCTTGGGACGTCGGTATTCTGTAGGGTTATTTAGCGTGGCAGCAAGGTTTCGGGAGGCATCGTCCATGCCGTTTTCAAATATTTGCGGTTCTAAACAACCCTAACCCTAGAATCTTAACTAGATATTTAAACAAAACATCATGCAAACAACTTTGCAAACAAGTGAATGAGGAATACAACCTTTGTAGACCGGTCCTTCACTTCTAAAGTTTCGTGTAGTAGTCCCTTCGCTCCAAGTAGTGAACATCCGAACTCTAGTAAGGGTTCATATGAAGAAATGAACAAGCTTGCTCGAAGTCTTCGAGGCCAAAGATGATCTACGTCGAGGAGACTCAAGCTCATGCTACCTCTTCACTAATAGTAGATTAGTGAAGCAAACACCCTAAACTAAATGGCTAATAGTAGAGGATGATGAAGTAGGAAGTGGGCTCACTTTAGATTTTATTTTCTCAAAATATTTTCTCACTTAGAAAAAGCTAGCAAGCTTTTTCTCAAATGAAGAAGAAGATGAAGTGATGAAGAGAATGAACTCATAAGGTGAGAATAGCAACCATGGATGAGTTAGTGTCATACACTAACTTATGTAGAGAATGAACCATGGCTAAGGTATAATGGTTAGGTTAACAAATATCTACAAATGAAACAAAAATGGTGGACTTGGTCAATGTTTCCACAAGCTTCTACAAGCTTATAGCCATGATAATTTCAATCCAATTTTTGAATTACTTAGATAAATATAAACCCTACATTATATCAAGCATGGTATAAGTCTTATACACCCATGAAGTACGTGGCATCAAGCATGACATAAATAAAATGTACATTAATATATATCACATATATACTATATGCACATAAGTGAGAAAATGAAATGTTTAGTGAGCAAATATTAGTTAATGTTAGTTAATATATCAAATATATACTTATACATTAAATTATCAAATCAATACTTGATTTAATAATCCGGTTATATCACATACAACCGACTAATATCATATGAATCAACTTATCGAATTAACACTTGATTTGATAACCCAGCTATATCACATATAACCGACCGATATCACATATCGCGAGAATAGAATGCGGTATCACATACGCGCATTAATCTCGGTCCCGCACATATCACATATGTGCTCCTACTTCATTTCGCATAAACCAGGAAAGCTCTGTATAGGTCTCTAAAGACTCGTCAATACGCCGGCAGTAGGTGATAATCATATCAAACACCCACAAGCCGCAAGCGGTCTGCTAAACGTAACGGCCACCCGGGTATTGAGCGATCAGAAGTTCAACAAGCAAGCCTTCTCATACTCCTGCGAATCCAATCAGTAACACTACCGTACAGTCTGATCTCTTCGTCTGATATGTCGCATATCGCAGCCTGGGGGTGGTATAACGTCAGACCCCAATAGCCTGATAAGTCATGCCGATACAAGGTCCATAACGGTTCGAGAAACTATTGATAATACTTACCAGTAGATCTCAGCAACCCTGGCCAGGGATTTCCTGTTATGGCCAATCGAGCATAGCACAACACCAACTCCCTATACCGGGAGAGACGAATCCCCTCCTATCGCTCATTGCCTCCATATGACTCGCGACTGTACCCAAAAACCACAGTTTTGCACGATCTCTTGAACGTGGTAAGGTGGAAATCAAAGCACAGTGGGAATCACACAAAACTCTATGACGATCTCGGGTCGACAGATTAACCTGTATCAGTGTCACTAGAGAACTGCTATCTGACGATAGGTATAATACCATCTAGGAGTTCTCGGCGAGTCCGTCCAATGTACCCAGTCTCCACTGAGCACCCTTATACCATCTCTGATGTCAAACACCAATGGATATGGGATCATCCATCGCCTATCATATGGGTCGAGAAGCGTATACGCTAGTCTACTCTGGAGTATCGATTCCCTGTCTCGATACTCCCACGACTAGGAACAATTGAAGGATGTACTTACCGACTACCTCTGCCCCACTAGTATGATCTGCATCATAATCTTGGTAGTCAAGTACTCATCCTAAGGGCTTTATCAACATGTAATAGAGAGACAATAAGTGTACATGTTAAGATAAAATGTAACCAGATAGCATACTATCATATCGAGCAAGAAAGTCCTCTCTATATATGTCCAAGCATCTACTACAATATAAATCATATGTACAGTAATGGCCTATAGGGCATACATATAACTAACATATTCCAGGGCAAAGCTTGACCCTGGGGGCAGGTGTATAAGGTAGGCGTTACTCCGCGCTATCCAGTGGGCTACCTTTCTTGGGCTCGATACATTTTCTCCGCCCAACGCGCACGGCTGCAGAAGGTTGGATTGTACCAAGCAGTATATGCGCCATTATTCTACTATCACGCTCCTCACGTCTGGTGGGTTAAGGATTTCTTGAACCAATGGAATCTTTTCACAAACACGTTCTTGCTAGGGGATCGTGAAGTCTCGATCTCACTGGAGGAGTTTCGTGAAATTTCAGGGTTGCCGATCAGGGGAGAGCATTACGAAGAGTTACCGCCTTCTGATGAGTACGTCTTTGCTATGGTGCCCGCTATGCTTGATGGCCTGACAACTGAGAACGCCGTTCGTCATAAGCACCCAAGTCTAATCAAGGCCCTGGGTATTTTTGAAAAAATGTTTGTGACATCGGAAGGGCAAGGTGTCACCTTTGACGCTTTTATTGCTTGCTTTCTCCGCGAGGATGTCTTATCCAAGAAGGCTCCAAAATTCGCGAAAATTGAAGACCCTTTTGGATTCGGGCTGAAGAAACTGCCGGCCAAAGAGGAAGACCTGCCGCAGTTTTATATTCCGAACTCGTCGGCCATAGCTTTCGATGCGATCGCGGTCCCTGGCATGGACGAAGAAACTTTCTTTATCGTCTTTATCAGTCTCTGGCTCAACTGGTTTGCTATGCCGATGCATCGATGTTTCATGAAAGCCTCCGTCTTCTACCCTGATAACCGCATATCTGAAGGGACGCGATTAGCTGTTGGTGTTGCGGGATTATCACATTTATATCACTGGTTAAGCATTGCCGCTAATACTTCGAGCCCGGGTGCGGATACCGTGAATTTCTCCCTCCACTACTTCACGTTGTGGATCGAGATACACGTGTTAGGAGCGTTTGCTGCACACCGGCGGCTTGCTTTCTATAAGTTGTACACATTCCCACGGATTATGAGGCCGGTTGATGCTTCCGCTCCTGACCCGACCCAGCTAGGGGCTTTGCGCGCATACTTAATCCGTATTCAAACGAAGGCGGGATGGTCTTCAGCGATCGAGTCCTTTCTGCTCCCGCGGGACTCGTTTAACAGGTGTTTGATTTATCAAAGAATGAGGTTCCAGCTTTAAAGCCAGAAGAGGTCATGCACTTATACTCAATCAGGCCAGGGTATCCGGTGTTCCGCCGGAATAATACTGCCCTTTTTGTGCGGTATAATCCGCATCGCTTCGCCCGGCAGTTAGGCTACAACCAGGGCATCCCCCTCGAAGCCATTCTAGTTAAGCCTACTCCCTCTCTGGAGGTAGCCCGCGATGTTATCCATCACTTCATACGGTTGAATACGGGCTCTCTATTCATGATCTCGGAGCCCGATTATCTTCCAAGGCCCTTGGGACCCTTCAAGGGATGGTATCGCCACCGGTCAGTCCCATCATCGTAGAAGAGAGACGGGTACTTTTTGAGTATAGAGCTCCTACTCCAGCTCAAGTTATCAGTGTCTATTGCGGCCACGTTCAGTTGTTAGCCCTCCTCTGAGGGACAGCGGTCCAGTGCTTATCCCTAAAGACGCTCCAGCAGAATCAGTCCCCCATACTGCTGGTATGCCGGTACGTACTAGAGTCGAGGTAGAGACTTCTGCTACAGCACCAGCACCAGCGGTAGTGTCACCAAAGGATGATACCGAAGGCGAAGTTGGGCAGCGCTGTGCCAAAGCACCAAAGGGAGGAAGCCTTCCTCCGCTAGTGTTAGTACAGGCTCCAAAAGGAGAAGGAAATCGCTCTCCGGCCTACTCGACACTTTGCTTGAATCTGAGCTCTTTATTCAGGACGAGCCGATATCTACACAGGAGCCAGATGACAGTTTTCTCTTTCCTGGTTCGTCTGCCGAGGAGGCCATGCAGTTGGCCGAGGCTTTAAAGCGTTCACAAGATGAGGCTGAAAACGTTCCCTCCCGGAGAGGAAAACTTCTCACTGTTGTATTTCATGATGTCGATCCGGCTCCAGCCATGTTGCCAATAATTCCTTTGATGCTAGAAGGGGAACATGCTTTGAAACAGTTGGTGTCGGACGCTTCTGAAGATGAAGCTTCTTTGAAACCAGGTAGGGATCCATTTTCGATTGAAGCCCGACGAGCGCATCTGAACAAAAAAGTGCAGCGGCTCGAACATAACATCCTTCAGGCTCCTTGGGGTATTGGTACGTATATTTCTTACCTTTTTCAGCAAATAATTTGTATTACTTTCATGTTGCATTATCTTTTAAACAAAAATTTGTAGGGCCTTCTGCAGCGGGAGTAATTTCGAGCCCAGATCGAGCCATGGATGTGGATTCTACGAATATCTCCCGTGACACACCGAAGGGTGTAGAGGAGATCATTGAAGCTACTATCCCCGCTGTGGAGCTTCCAGTGATGGATTCCGTCCCTTCAGCGTCTACTCCTCCAGCAGAGGTGGTCTTGCCAGCTATAGATCCCATGGATAACTCTAGTGACGCACCGGAGGGTGTAGAAGAGATTGCTGAAACTGTTATCCCCGCCTTGGGCCCTTCAGCGGCGGCTTTTATCCCTTTATTGGAGACTGCCATGCTGGATATAGATTTCACAAATATCCTCAGTGATGCACCTGAGGGTGTAGAGGAGGCTGCCGAAGCTGCCATCCCTCCAGTTCAGGGCGGGAGAAGTATCAAAGGTAACCTTATATACATACACATTTTGTTTAATGACCCCTCTATTATCTGAACCTTTCTTTCCCTCAGAATTGCGGGAGCTGGCGGCTTCCATCGTGGATCTTTCTACGAGAAAACCCTTCCAGTGTTTGATTGACATGGCGGCCCCACAAGCGATACCTTCACAAAGCATAGTTCTCTCTTCTGGCCAAGGTCGGTATTCTTTTTCCTTTTTTGTTTTATATTTTTATAATGATGCTGATATGCCCTTTATTTTAAACCATAGTTCTGGAAGCTGACGACGAAGTCGAAATTCTTGATGGACCTGGGGATCTCTCAAACCCGCTTTGCATGATTGTGTGCAAGTGACATTTTATCTTTGGCATCGTTTTGTTTACTCTATATTTGGAAATACAACTGACCGCATATATATCTACACAGCTTTTCCTTCCCTGGCCCCATTGGAGTCTCGGATCTCCCTGCCACCAGGCCCTTACGCTCGACGCGTATCTGAGAGGATGGCAAAACAGAGTGTTTATTCCCTGGCGGCTCTCATCGAAGATCTTAGCGTTGGTACTTCTGTCGCGGCCGAAGAATTTGCTGCTGAAGCCAACGCTTCCTTATCTGTTCTTGCCACTTATCATGACGAGGCATTGGTGCGTATCTGGGTTGAGTACTGCCGCAGAGTGGAGTCCTGTCTACATGGAATTGAATGCATACGCCTTCCCTCCGACATCTTGTCCGTAAAGACGAGCCTGCGTGGGTGGATCGAACGATGTGCAACCAATCTCCAGTCGTGCGAGAAAAGGCTTAACCGGAAGTTTTCGGAAAGGGAGCTGGCATCAAAGGCTTTAGGGGAGCTTCAAGTCCAGCTCACTGTCAAGACCACTCATGCATACGAAATTTGGCGGGTGCTTCAAGAAGTCATTACAGAGGTGGTGGCTCTTGACAAAGCCGTTATTTTTACACGTGAGATGGTTGAAGACCATAAGGTCGCTGAGAAAAAGGTTGAGAGTCGGTTTGCTTCATACCAGAATCAACAGACACATGCAGGGACTCGTCTTGCGGCACTGATAGAGATCGAAGCAGAGGCCCAGCGGAAAAATGACGAACTTGCTAGCTTATTGAACCGTCCGCCGACTTAGACATTTTTTTGCTGTATATTCTCCATTTTTTGTATTCATTTTGATTCATAAATAAGAGTATCTTGTATTCATTTTGATTCATGAATAAAAGAAATATTTCATTTCATACTAGCGCTTCTCTTTCCTTCGATGTCTTGACTTGGCGTAAAGTAGTTTATGTACTCATTGTGGAGTTTCTAGTTTATGGACTCATTTCGTAGTTTGTAGTTTATTCACTCATTCTGGAGTCTCTAGTTTATGGACTCATTTCAGAGTTTATTCAGTTTACCTCCCTTGGGTTTATAGGCAAACTTGTCCTAACGTTATAGATAACCCCTGATCTCTACGACAGAGGTCCGTTAGGTTTTTTGGTACTAGGGTTTTAATCCGAGGTACCGTCACGTTAGTTGATGCATTCCCCGATATGCAGAATTTACGCTGCTGTTTGAGTAGCTCCGCGACTGTCGTGTCTCTGATCCCTTCAGGGGGTGGACAAGACATCTTCTAGTATTCTTCTTAGGCAGTTTGACCGTCGAAAGAGCAAGCGTTAGGAATTTTTCCATGTTGCTTTTTACTTGAGGGTATGCTTAGTTTGGGAGCCCCGATGAGTCATAACCACTCCGTGCTGGTGTGGGATGATCTCCGATAGTCTTTCGGGTTTTATTTGAGTTGCCGTTAAGACCCTGAAGCTAGGAATTTTGCCTTCGCTTCCTTTTTATATGGCTGTTTTGGAGCCTTTGTTGACATTGCATCTGCTGTAACGAAAAGAATGTCGAGGTTTTCTCTAGATTGTATGTGTACCGTCGAGACTTGGAGCTAGGATTTTGCCGTCACTCCTTTTTGTTTTGGCTATTTGGAGCCTTTGTTGACATTACATCTGCTGTAACGAGAAGAATGTCGAGGTTGTCTCTAAGTTGTATGTGAATCGTTGAGACTTGGAGCTGGGATTTTGCCGTCACTTCGCTTTGTTTCGACCGTGAGGTCTTTCGTTGACGATGCGTCTGCATTATGTTGGACTGAGAAGAAACGCCATGGTTGACATTGTTGGCTATAGTGCCCTCAAGGCAATTATCATAGTCGCGGACTTGTGATTATGATGATTGAGGCAGGACCTATACCGATAAAAAAATCTTACTCAAGATGATAGTATGCTATCTGGTTTGTCTTTATCATCATATACATGTTGATAGAGCCCATAGGATTCTTGCTTGACTGTCAGCATTGTGATGACGATCACATACGTGGGAGCTGGGGGTCTATAAGCACATCCTTAAATGTCCCTAGTCGTGGGAGTATCGAGACCGGGCATCGATACTCTAGTGTAGACTAGTGTATAATGATCGAGACCCCGACGAGGGACGGTGGCCAGGTCTCACAAGCCATTGGTGTTAGTTTGTTCACCTAAGATAGTATACAGGTGCTCATTGGGTTATGAGTACACTGGACGGACTCGCCGGGAACCTGCTAGTTGGTATTATACCTATTGTCAGATAGCAGTTCCCAGGTGATATGTGTACAGGTTAGTCTGTTGACCTGAGATCGTTATTTGTCTCGTGTGAGTTCCTACTGTGCTTTGATTACTACCTTACCACGGCTCAAAGGAGTCGTGCAAACAGGTTTTAGTTGGGTACAGTCCCGAGCCACATGGAGGCAGTGATCGGATCGTCAGGGATTCGTCTCTCTCGGTATTGGGGGTTGATGCCGCGTTGTGTACGGATGGACATCACCATAAATCCGTGGCCATGGTGGACGAGAATTATCGATCCAGGATCGATAGTTTCTCAGGTGGTGATGGGTTTCATACCGACACTAAATGTCGCGTTGTTAGGGGTTTGACTTTATTTACCCCCTTAGACTCGATATGCGATACTCTTAGACGAACAGATCGGACTGTATGGATATTGTCACTATCAGGCTCAGTAGGGGTTCTGCATGAGTTTGCTCGTCGGCCTCCCTTTCGCTCAATACCTGGGTAGTCGTTACGTACAGCTAGTGCCGCTCACGTGCTTGTGGTTAAACCCACTGCCAGCGTATTGACGAGTCTTTAGAGTCCCACACAGAGGGTTTTCACGGTTTAAGCGATATGGTGTACATGTCGTATGTTGGTACATACGGGTGTCCAATTAAATATGTGCACTTGCTGCGCAGACTTTAATCGGACGGTTAATAATACTAGCGGCTTAGAATTAAGCCGGATTATTAAATCGGGTTTTGATTTAATAATTGATATATGTATTTGTATATATGTATTCTAGTATTATTGTTCGCTATTCGTTTTTCTCTCTCGGCTATTCGTATTTTGGTACGAATACGCGTATATGTATTTCGATACATGTACCGGAAAGTATTCCGTATTTTATACGGAATAGCTTCTAGAAGCTTTGCCACTTCATTATTTGATTTTCCATTTATGGAAATTCATTTTGTTTAATAATGACGTGGAGGGTGTGAGGTGGCATTTGCATAGTGTTATGCATGGTCAAAACATGGAGCAAAGTATGGTTTGGTTTATTTTATTTGATTAATTGGAAATGATATTTTTTTATGATGGGGGGAGAGAGGGGGCCGGCCACTTTAGAGGTGGGTGTGAGCTCATTTCATTTGTTTTTGATTTACACATTTAGCTCTCTCTCTCACTCTCTCATGCTTCACAAACACTTAACCATTTTGCTCATGCCAAGATTTCATCACCCCCATTCATCTTCTATGGTTGCTCTCATGAGCACAAGAGTTGAGAGAAACTTGTAGTGACACTTTCATACACCCCACTTGTTAGTTATATGTATGCCCTAGAGGCCATTACTGTACATTGGATGCATATTGTAGTGGATGCTGGGACATATATAGGGAGGACTTTCTTGCTCGACATGATAGTATGCTATCTGGTTGCTCTTTACCTTAACGTGTATACTGATTGTCTCTCTGTTACATGTTGGTAAAGCCCTTGGGATGTGTACTTGACTACCTAGACTATGATGCGGATCATACTAGTGGGGACATGGTAGTCCATAAGTACATCCTTCAAGGTCCCTAGTCGTGGGTGTATCGAGACGGGGCATCGATATACCAGAGTAGACTAGCATGTACCTTCTCGACCCATACAGATGGGCGATGGATGATCCCATATCCATCGGTGTTTGACATCAGAGATGATATACGGGTGCTCAGTAGAGACTGGGTACACTGGACGGACTCGCCGAGAACTCCCAGATGGTATTATACCTTACGTCAGATGGCAGTTCTCTGGTGACACTGGTACAGAGTAGTCTGTTGACCCGAGATCGTCATAGAGTATAGTGTGGTTCCCACTGTGCTTTGATTTCCATTTTACCACGTCCAAGAGGGCGTGCAAAACGGTGGTTTTTGGGTACAGTCCCGAGTCACATGGAGGCAATGAGCGATAGGAGGGGATTCGTCTCTCCCGGTATAGGGAGTTGATGTTGCGCTGTGTTCGATTGGCTATAACAGGAAATCCCTGGCCAGGGTTGCTGAGATTTACTGGTAAGTGTTACCAGTAGTTTCTCGAATTGTTATAGACCTCATATCGACACGACTTATCGAGCTATTGGGGTCTGACGTTTACCACCCCTAGGCGAGATATGCGACATATCAGACGATCAGACCGGACTGTACGGTATTGTTACTGGTTGGATTCACTGGAGTGTGAGCGGGCTTGCTCGTCGATCTTCTGATCGCTCAATACCCGGGTGGCCGTTACGTTTAGCAGACCGCTTGCGGCTTGTGGATGCTTGATATGATCATCATCTGCTGCCGGCGTATTGACGAGTCTTTAGAGTCCTACACAGAGGTTTCCTGGCTCAAGCGAAACGAAATAGGAGCGCATATGAGATATATGCGGGACCGAGAATAATGCGTGTATGTGATACCGTATTTCATTCTCGCGATGAATGTGTCGAATGGTTGTATGCGATATAACCTAGTTATCGAATCAATGATTGATTCGATAAGCCGATACATTGGATACTAGTCGGTTATATGTGATATGACCGGATCGTTAAATCAAGTGTTGATCTAATGATTTAATGCATAATTATATATTTGATATATTACTTTGCATTAACTAGTATTGGTTCACTTTAAATGGATTTTCTCGCTCGGATGTGCACATTGTATATTCGATATAGTTTTTGTGCACATGATTGTATCATGTTTGATGATACATGCCTTTTGGTTAAGTGTAAAGAATTAAACTATGGTTACGTGGATGATTAGGGTTTTTGATTTCCTTATTCATTTAGTAATCTTTTTCTTTTTTTGGAAAAATAAAATGGCATGAGAAAAATGGTGGTATTCTTTTGTTCTTTCATGAAGCTTCATGAATACTTTGACTTTGTGACCATTTTGTCTCATGCTTAACCCTAACCATTCCACTTAACCCTAATTAATTCTCTACACCTAACTATGGTTAGCTTATGATAAGAATTCATTTTCTTTTCTTTTTGAATTATTCTTATCATAAGACTTATCATATATTCTTCTTCTTCTTCATCTTCTTCTTCCATGAAGAAGCTTACTTCATCAATGGTGATTGATGAAAACAAGTGAGAAATCCAATTCTAAAGTCTACCCACTTCCTATTTCTTCATCCTCTACCTCTTGCCAAGTAGTAGAGTGTGTTTTCTTCACAAGTTTCTTGACTTGGTGAAGTGAGAGTTTGATCTAGTGATGCCTCGACGTAGATCATCTTCGGCACGTCGTCGATGACCTAGCCCGCTATTTCTCCGAGAAGGTGACGCTAGAGCCCGGGATTGCATTTGGACAGCGGAGAGGACTTCATCATGGAGCCGTGGAGGTGGTGGACCTGATCTACAAAGGTTGTATATCCGTTCCCTTAGTTAAAATGTTAACTAGTTTCCTTTGTCGCCTAAACTTCTAGCCAACGGTCCTTGTTAGGGTTTCTCGGCACCGTATTTTTGTAAATTGGCATGGTTGATGCATTTTGAGACCTCACTAGTATGCCTAGGAACCTTTCACCACTCTCCATCGCTAGCGACTTTGGAGCGTCGGTTATCTCGCTTGACGAGGTTGGAGCTTGCGCCGTTTCCCTCGGGTGGATCATCGGAGACGAAGGAAGACCGGCAACCAAACTACATCAAGGACCACTAAGAGTTTGGAATGAAGACCGAAGGAAACGGATTAACTCTGTATAAGATTCTAACTCTTAGTTAGTATGCTAGTTTAGGGTTTAAGGTCGATCCGGGATTCGGGTAGCGGTAGCTCCGGTTTGATAAATTTTTGTTCTGCATTTTGGCCGCGTTTCGATGGCCGGGGCACTGCTGGAACCCTTCATGGTATCAGAGCCACCCTTTAAACCCCTTACTAGCTTGTTTAGACGTGCTTGAAAGATCGATCGACGGAAATTTCCGAAAACACGATTCCAATTTTCTGTTCTCTGCCGATTTTCAAATCTGTTCAAAAAATTATTTGCAGTAGCTTAAAAATCCGTGCAGGCGATTCTATGGGTGCAGGAAAAATTTGGGCCTCTGATTCCTCCAAAGCGCCGTGGAACCGCCGCACTAACCCCTATTGGCGGCGGATCCACGGCCACTTAGTGGCGACGGGCTTCCAAATTTTTACTGTAGCCCCCTGATGTGAAATTGTGTTTTTTGATATATTCTGTTTTGGCCCAGTTTTCTGTGCAGTGCTGTTTTTGCTATTGGGGCCAATTTGGAACTTAATCGATCGATAATTTAAGCGTGCGTTTGACAGTCAATACATTATAATCTGCGACCGTGAATATCATTTGATCGATAAACTCGTTTAATTGCTATATGTATTTTAGACGGGTTTGCGAACGTGACATTCACGTTGATGTTCTGTGTTGTGCTGTGATGTTGGTTGGATCGTCGTGGTGGATAGCAATGGTGCAATGTTGGTACAATTTATTTTCATTTGTACATTTGATATTGCGAGGCGAGCGTCCGACATGTGGACTGCCGTCACTGCCAGTTTGTATATTATTCTTTTGGGGCACGACCGGGCTGAGGTCGATGTCACGCTTGTATATTATTTTATTTTCTGTACTAGGATTATCCCGAGGTGGAATGCACGAATAGCCGGGTTCTAGAGGGCAATTGGTCCGCATCTCAAGGCATTTAGACGGTGGGGACCTTACTCTAGAATTGGCGGGCTATTCGCCGCACTCGTAGGGGTATAGGTTGACCCAAGAGGGGTGCTCAAGTTACCAGATTTCGTTAAGTGCTGGGTGGTCCATTCACGTTGCTGAAGGGGGCTGCCTCACTTCTGGTTTTGGCGGGTAACTTGCCGCGTTCGTAGGGGTCTAGGTTTCATTGCACATGCTATCCACACGAAAGGGAACGTCGGGTCTCACTTGCGGCTCAAGTGAAATCCGGGGCTCCAGATTATCCACCATTCTGTATTGCTTCTGTGATGTTTCTGTGATGTTGCTTTATATCATGCCTGGGACGAATGTTATACATATATATTTATATAAACTAGTAGATGTTGTATATGTTTTGCACCCGCGCTAGCCCAGTCCCCGCTCTGTCGTTAGTTAAGTAACCTAACGGGTGATGACGGGACCCAGTGGCGAATGCGGATGGCATATACGTAAATTTTATTTTCGTTCTTTTCTGGTGTGATTAATTGATGGGACTGCATTGATTCTTATCAATGCAAGGATAAAATAAACCTATATATATGATGTTGTTGGAACCAAGTTTTTAAAAACTGACATTACAGACGTTCTCTTTTGCTTTACATCGTGGTATTCGATTGGGAATATCTTGCACATCATTCGACGAGGCAAGGGGCGAGATCCCTTCATCGGGAGTGACCCCTTGGGTAAAAGTTTGCGTTAACGTAATAACTTTACTATAGTCGATTATATTTGCTTTGCATCATGGTATTCAGTTTGGAATATCCTGCACCTCATTCTACGGGGAATGAGCCGAGATCCCTTCACCGGTAGTGACCTCTTTAGCAAAAGTTTTCGCCACTATATATTTATAAAACCACTTGGATTCCTTCAACGATATCAAGTTCATTACGTTAAAGGTTTTTCGCCAAAAACCAGCCGTAGCCCTCCGTCACTTCAGATTTGTATTGCTTAGTATTTGTGCTACGTATGTCGTGCTTAGCCGAGGCGTAGTGTTCGGTAGCTATGTAGTGCTTTTCTATTGCATGGATATGCGATTGGTTAGGACAGTCGTACGGTTATTTTGGCTCAGTCAAGGACTCGTGCGGGTGGGTCTAATGCAATCAAGATAGTGACGGGTTGAACTTGACTAGGATCCTTTGATATGTTGGCTCAGTCAAGGTCACTTGGGTCCTAGGGGTAAAAACACACATCGGGAGTTTCAAACATACGGGAAACTTGCCAGGCATGCGCATACCTTCTGGAGTGTGGTAACTTGAGTGGCTTCCATCAAGTTATCATGTGATGAGAGTTGGATCCCGATTCCTACTGATGAGTAGGATTACTCCTCGGGTGATTCCGACTAATTCTCCTTTTAGGTTTGTAGGAGAATTCGAGGAAACAGTGGGAGCCATCCAGATTAGATAAAATGATTAACCATTTTGATCTAGGTTAGAGTGCACGCTGAGTGTTTCTTCTCTCTCTCTCTCTCTCTGCCTTCGACTATGACCCGACCCTTGACTAAAACTCATAAACCAAGTTAACCGAACCTTCTTAAAAACACTTTGGCTTTTGGAATATCACGGTGTCGCATATATCATTGCCACTTCTATATCACCTTTGCATTTCTCCAGAACACCTCGTATCACTACGAACGCTCACTTCCATTAGATAAATCCATCATATGGTTATATATGAACTCGAAGGAACTTTTTCGAGGATGGATTCTGGTTCTGGAGAGATTGAATAGGATTATTCGGTTGCCTTTTCTCTTTACCTTCTCTCAGGTTTTGAGGGCTCCTAGGATTAGGAGAGGGTACACCTATTGAGCTTATTGGATAGTCTTCTTTCAAACCATAGGTAGGTGCCGAACGGTAGGGAAGGAAGAAAACCAATTAAGCTTAACTGTGGTGTACAGAAGGTAATAAGTAAAGACATTTAAAGGGATTAGAATAATATCAAAGGAAATTGCGATCACCATCATTCACGACAAAGACAGTGTATACCCCTGCCATTCCTACATCCACTTTGCTTTTCTCTAGAACACTACGTATCACTACGGATATCCACTTCCATTGGATAAATCCATCGTATAGTTACATACGAACTCGAAGGAACTTTTTCGAGGATGGATTCCGGTTCAAGAGAAATTGGATAGGATTATTCAGATGTCTTTTCTCCTTACCTTCTCTTGGGTTGCGAGGACTCTTAGGATTAGGAGAGTACACCTATTACGCTTATTGGATAGTCTTCTTCCAAACCTTAGGCTGGTGCCAAAAGGTAGGGAATGAAGAAAACCAATTAGCGTAAAAGAGGTGTACAGAAGGTAATAAGTAAAGAAATAATAAAGGGGATTGCAGAGAGGGCGGGCACGTATATGGTTACTGTCCTGAATCATGATAATGGAAGAGGAGTTACTAGGAATACCAGTTAACCCTTTTGAAACATTTTCATGTTTCAGTCTGACTGTGCGATGTTAATTGATAACTGTTTTCCCAGTTGGAATCTAACTCCAGGGTATGTATTTACCAGATCAGTTTCTCACATCTGTATGTTATTACGGATGGTGAGTGGGAGTAAGATATTGGGAATTGGGTGATTAGATCCTCATTATATCGGAATTCGTTGTAATTGGTGAGATTTGAGGAAATCATCTGGATTTTGCCGGATGACAAATATTTGGTTTTGAATATCCGTTGTTATGCACCAATTTCAAACTGATATATCTGTACATTTATTTTATAAAGTGAGATATAACTTTTTGATATTATGTCTATGACATTTACCTATATCAGTTGGTGATTAGGTAAGGTGCATTCAACAGCGGTGTAATTCTTCTTAACCATAGTACAGTTTTTCAACCTACGATGCACAGGGTTTAAGTTATTGAACTCAGGGGACTTATACAAAGTATTGTATGTTGTCCAGTGTCCATTAGGACAAAAGGGTTGGTACTCGTACTATATTCTATTTACTTATGACTTCTCCAGTTCTAGACATGTATTTCGTTGAAATGCAAGGTCCAGATATTCAGAAATTATAGGTATAAGAATAAAGTAGAGAACCATTTGTTGTAAGTATCAGGATTCTTCGAGGAAGTCGAAAATGTAGATACTTGTGTTTGGTATTCAGATAATAGTAATGGTTTTGAGAACTTGCTTCTCTTTCAGGTTACTCATATATGGATACACTCCTAGATGAGTAATGCTGATTGTCCTCTTTCTATTTGGTTGATATGCACTGGAGACAGTTGCATGATTTTGAATCTGGTTCAAATTAAATTAGTGTTTTTGTTTCTATATCATATTTATATAGAATCAATTTATATCTTAACGATGTTAAGGTATAGGGAGTTGTCCGGCTGATGCTTAAAACCAGAATCTGGATAAACTCAAGGCACGTTTCAGTAATGGCAGTTTGTGTGTTATCCCAGGCTTTGACGAGGGTTAACTTTCTACCATCAGGCAGATCAATATTTATATTGTTCTTGACTCGCCACAGTTTTAGTAAAATGGACTTTTCAGAAAACACAAGTGGGAGTACGGTAGAACTGGAAGTTATTCCAGAACCACAAACGATTACTGGAAATTTAAAAGAACCTAAGGATTCAATTTGATTTCGACGTTCTATTAGCCACTCCGCAAATTTGGTGGGTAACCTCAGGCACCTGAGAGGTACTTCGGTCGTCTCAGTAATGGTGACAGGGAGGTTCTTGTTTACCCAGACTTGCCATTGCTGCTGTTCTAGACTATAAGACCCGGCAGGAGGATGAGTATAGCATCATTCTAAACTAGCTTTAGAAGTGCACGTGTATATGACTTAGCCAGAGGGTTGTTGTAGTCAGTGCGAGCAGCGGAAGCATAGAGGAAAAGTAGCTTATGTCTATTTATAGACTAAGGCATGTATAGCGGAAATAGATCATCTATTTTTGATGTGACAGTCATAAGCTTTGACTTCATCAGAATATGAGATGGATCTGGTAAGGAGGTAGTAGGGTGTGATGTCCAGGTATTAGGATGACATGCACTTGATAGGAAGGGATATTCCTATACTATGATCGGTTATACTTTGGTTGTCACACAGTTGTTTCTCCACATAGGATATATAAATAATATCAAGTTTCCTGGTTACTAGATCTATGTTTTTAGATCTAGATTTGGGAAGTATCCCAATTTGGGTACTTTGACATTAAACGGACGACTCCTGGCATGGTGGTGTACCTGCAGGTGATGGAGTCACCCTCTCTAAAGGTGTCTTACAGACTAAAGGGGAGAGGGATCTGCATGATTAGCATATCACTTGCTTAGGCAATTGAATTAATCATGAAATATCAAGTACCACACCAGATATTGCTTTTGTACTAGATGCAATAAGCAGATATATTATTCTAATCCTGGAGAAACATTGGGAAGCAGTTTATGAACATAAATCGATGTTCTATAGATATGGTAACGGCAGCCTCCTTCGGGAGACGATTATCATTTCAGGCTTCCAAGGTGACATGGATGACAGAGTGACTGTCAGAGTTATAGTTTTCCTTCTTTTGAGGGACAGTATGTTGGACAGGTGGTCCAAGCGGATACTGAGAAAGGCATGGCACATGTTGCTGATTAAATTCAGTGGACGATACAGTCTAAGTAGTTTGCTGGATTTGGAGTTCATTTGTGAACTGGGTCCCATCTGATATCCAGACAAATTCTAAGACAGGTATTGCTTATTTCGGGAGATAGCTTTCTCCACGAAGTTGAGATTAAGAGAGATATAAAAAGAAACATTGGAGTGGATCCACTCACTGAGGCTATTTCTCAAACGCAATCATTTTTGCAAACGGGCTTTGCGAAACTGATTAGTAGAGAAGTTAGGTGTTCGGTATCACACGGGCTGTGAGTATGCGACATTGCAATAATTGGCCTTAAGTGTAAGTGGGAGATTTTTGGCTATAGTGCCCTCAAGGCAATTATCATAGTCGCGGACTTGTGATTATGATGATTGAGGCATGACCTATACCGATGAAACAGTCTTACCCAAGATGATAGTATGCTATTTGGTTTGTCTTTATCTTCATTTACATGTTGATAGAGCCCATAGGATTCTTGTGGGAGCTGGGGGTCTATAAGCACATCCTTAAATGTCCCTACTCGTGGGAGTATCGAGACCGGGCATCGATACTCCAGTGTAGACTAGTGTATACTGATCGAGAACCCGACGAGGGGTGGTGGCCAGGTCTCACAAGCCATTGGTGTTAGTTTGTTCACCTAAGATAGTATACATGTGCTCATTGGGTTATGAGTACACTGGACGGACTCGCCGGGAACCTGCTAGTTGGTATTATACATATTGTCAGATAGAAGTTCCCAGGTGACATGAGTACAGGTTAGTCTGTCGACCTGAGATCGTCATTTATCTCGTGTGAGTTCCCACTGTGCTTTGATTACTACCCTACCACGTCTTAAAGGAGTCGTGCAAACAGGTTTTAGTTGGGTACAGTCCCGAGCCACATGGAGGCAGTGATCGGATCATCAGGGACTCGTCTCTTCCGGTATTGGGGGTTGATGTCGCGTTTTGTATGGATGGCCATCGCCATAAATCCGTGGCCTTGGTGGAAGAGAATTATCGATCCAGGATCGATAGTTTCTCAGACGGTGATGGGTTTCATACCGACACTAAATGTCGCGTTGTTAGGGGTCTGACTTTATCCGCCCCCTTAGACTCGATATGCGATAATCTTAGACGAACAGACCGGACTGTACGGATATTGTCACTGGCAGGCTCAGTAAGGGTTCTGCATGAGTTTGCTCGTCGGCCTCCCTTTCGCTCAATACCTGGGTAGCCGTTACATACAGCTAGTGCCGCTGACGTGCTTGTGGTTAAACCCACTGCCAGCGTATTGACGAGTATTTAGAGTCCCACACAGAGGGTTTTCACGGTTCAAACGATATGGTGTACATGTCGTATGTTGGTACATACGGGTGTCCGATTAAATATGTGCACTTGCTGCGCAGACTTTAATTGGACGGTTGATAATACTAGCGGCTTACGATTAAGCCGGATTATTAAATCGGGTTTTGATTTAATAATTGATATATGTATTTTTATATACTTATTCTAGTATTATTGTTCACTATTCTTTTCTCTCTCTCGGCTATTCGTATTTTGGTACAAATACGCGTATATGTATTTCGATACATGTACCGGGAAGTATTCCGTATTTTATATGGAATAGCTTCTAGAAGCTTTGCCACCTCATTATTTGATTTTCCATTTATGGAAATTCATTTTGTTTAATAATGACGTGGAGGGTGCGAGGTGGCATTTGCATAGTGTTATGCATGGTCAAAGCATGGAGCAAAGTATGGTTTGGTTTATTTTATTTGATTAATTGGAAATGATATTTTTTTATGATGGGGGAGAGAGAGGGGGCTGGCCACTTTAGAGGTGGGTGTGAGCTCATTTCATTTGTTTTTGATTTACACATTTAGCTCTCTCTTTCACTCTCTCATGCTTCACAAACACTTAACCATTTTGCTCATGCCAAGATTTCATCACCTCCATTCATCTTCTATGGTTGCTCTCATGAGCACAAGAGTTGAGAGAAACTTGTAGTGACACTTTCATACACCCCACTCTCCATCGCTAGTTACTTTGGAGCGTCGGTTATCTCGTTCGACGAGGTTGGAGCTTGCGCCGTTTCCCTCGGGTGGATCATCGGAGACGAAGGAAGACCGGCAACCAAACTACATCAAGGACCACTAGGAGCTTGGAATGAAGATCGAAGGACACGGATCAACTCGGTATAAAGATTCTAACTCTTAGTTAGTATGCTAGTTTAGGGTTTAAGGTCGATCCGGGATTCGGGTAGCGGTAGCGCCGGTTTGATAAATTTTTGTTCCGCATTTTGGCCGCGTTTCGATGGCCGGGGCGCTGCCGGAACCCTTAAGACATTACGCCTGCTGTATCGAGACAAATGTTGAGGTTGTCTCTAGGTTGTATGTGAACCGTCGAGACTCGACTCTCCCTTTGACGGAGCCTGGTGGGAAATTATAGTTCCCTTTTCATTTGTGCCCATGGATTGTATACAGGGGTTGATGTGGACTCATCTGCAGGACAGAAAAGTTTCATTTTGATATGTTTTTTTCATTTGTTTCCACGATGCTCTATCTTTTCAGCTTTTATATCGCGAAAGTCTCGATTGCCCAATCATTTCGGCTATTTTTCGCGGTGCCCAATCATTTCGGCTATGTATTGTTTTATTTTTACTCGCTGTTTTTTTATTGCGAGTTGTCCAATCATTTCGGCTGTTTTATATCCATATATTTTTTTCTCGCTGATTTTTTCATTGCGAGTTGCCCCATCATCTCGGCTATTTCATATGCATATACTTTTGTTGCGAGTCGGGAACTTGGATCCTGACACCAATTTCGGCATCAGCATTGCTGCGATTGGAATATTGCCAGGAGCAAATCATCATTTTCCTTGAGAGAACTTAGAATTTGATACCGATTTAGGCTTCGCTATGACTGGAATATTGCTAGGAGCGAATCATCATTTGCCCCGAGAAGACTCGGAATTTGATACCGATTTAGGTATCAGGATCGCTACAACTGGGGTATTGCTAGGAGCGAATCATCATTTACCTTTTTCGATTTGAACAAAGGTGGCTTAGCAAACAGGGTTAGGATCCTGTGACTAAGGCTTTTTGACTTTATGAACCGTAAGAGTGTCATAAAATTATTTCTCCCTACGAGTCGAGAGGATCTCGTAGGTGTAGGTTCTTCCCTAGAAGTCATGAGGAATCCTAAGTGGTATTTTCTCTTGCAAGTCATAAACATCTTACAAGAGTGTTTTCTCCTTACAAGTCGAGAGGACTTATAAGTGTCGTTCACTATATGAGGACATTCCTCGTCATTGGTGGAACTTGGTGGGGGAAATCGTTTATTTGTGCCCGTGGATTGTATACAAGGGCTAATATTGGACCGCCTGTAGGGAAACTTGGGAAACACGACGGATTAAGAACAGGTCCGGGTCACTGTAGCCTAAGGCTTTGAATCCTATGAGCCGTGAGAGTCTCATAGGGGGAGTTCTCCTTACGAGTAGAGAAGATCTCGTAAGTGAAAATTTTACGAGATTGCGCCCTTTCAGGTTTTCATAAGCTCGCCAGTAGCCCTGCTGTTTTTACTCACGGCGTCCTTTCGGGTTTTCATCCGTGCCCATTTTGCTTGTGGACATACCGTTTTATTAACCGAGATTGCGCCCTTTTGGGTTTTCACAAGCTCGCCGGTAGCCCTGCTGTTTTTACTCACGGCGTCCTTTCGGGTTTTCATCCATGCCCATTTTGCTTGTGGACATACCCTTTTTTTTACGGTGGGGTTTAGGGGTGGCTTTGTCGCTGAGCTGCACAGTCGGTAGAACTTGAGTTGAGATCTTTGCTATCAAGACTTTGATTGCAATATGGATCTCAAGAGACTGTATCGTCATATCTAGGGTGACGCACTAGTTTAGGGACGTTCTGGTCCATTGTTAGTTTAGGGACATCTCGGTCCATTATCACTATTTTTGAGGTGAAGCTTTAGTTTAAGGACATTACGGTCCGTTTTCGCCATGTTTGAGGTGAAGTTTTTCCGAATACCACTTATAGTTTTGACTCAGGAAGATAGTGAGCGGACACGAGCGTCGTCATCTATCAATGACCTAAGTCGTGACTCGTCAAGCGTGGTATTTCTTGAGGAATCAGCTGTTTATTGGACGGAAAGGTCTTTCGCCATGCATATCCATGAGCAATTAGGCCCCACCTTGGTAGACCATGTCTATGATGTACGGGCCTTCATAATTTGGCTCGAATTTCCCCCGTTTTGCACGATTGGGGATCATAGGTCTTTTGACGACTAGCACGAGTTCGCCTTGGCGGAATGTTCTCGGCCTAGTCAGTTTTTCATATGACCGTGTCATCCTTTCCTTATATGCCTCCATATTTTGCTGCGCTATAAGGTGGGTTTCGTCGAGGGCGTCGATCTCTTCGAGTCGGAGATGAGCGTTTTCGTCATCTGTTAGCTCATATTGAACCGCTACTCGGAGAGAAGGGAGTTCTATTTCCAAAGGAAGGACTATCTCCGTGCAGAATACCAACGCGTATGGGGTCGTATTCGTGGCTGTTTTGAATATCGTCCGGTACGCCCAGAGAGCTTCGTGCAGCCTTTCATGCCAGTCTTTTTTGCTTCTGGACACCGTTTTCTTTATAATCTTGGTTAGGGTCTTATTGAAAGCTTCAGCTAGACCATTAACTCGGGGATTATAGATGGAGGAGTATCTCCAGTCTATTTTATGTTGTTCTGCGAAGCGGCTAATTTTATGGCTTCTGTAGGCTGGTCCATTATCTGAGATTATCCGTCGCGGAGTGCCGAATCGGTAGATGACATGTGTCTTGAAGAAATGGAGAATATTCTCTGTCTTCACTTCCCTTAATGGTATTGCTTCTGCCCACTTAGAAAAGTAATCGGTCGTTGCTAGTATGAACTGATGTCCTTTGGATGATGCTGGTTTGATGGGGCCAATTATGTCGGTTCCCCATATTTCGAACGGCCAGCTAGCTACCGTTGGGTGTAGCGGATTTGGGTGTTGGTGGATAAAGTCCCCGTGAATTTGGCACGAGTGACACTGCTTCGCATATTCGAGACAGTCCTGAATCATTGTGGGCCAATAATAGTCCATCCTTTTGATCTTCAGCTTCATCTTTGGCCCGGCTTGATGAGAACCGCAGAGTTTGTCGTAAGTTTCTTGAACGACTCTTTTTTCTTCTTCTGGCCCCAAGCACCTTAGCTACAAACCGTCAAGCGATCTCTTGTATAGAGTATCATTAACGAAAGCGAAAGACAGAGCCCGTTTCATGAGCTGATGTCTTGATGACGCGTTTTCGGGCGTTTGATGGGATTTGAAGTAGATTAGGAAGACTTCCCTCCAATCCTTGATCTTTTCTTCATCTTTTATTTGAAGGACTGCTTGTGTGGTCCTTTCCTTTTCTTCAGATGACTCTGTTAAATCCTCCGAAGATATCTTTGCTGGCGCGAGAACCGTGCAGCTTTGCACGATAATCTTTATATCGTCGAGATCTTCGTCGGCCAATTCCTTAGCCATCTTGTCCAATGCATTTGCTTTGCTATTTTCTGCACACGGTATACTCTCCAAGATGTAGGAAGGAATTTGTGTCAGCAATCGTTGCACTCTTTCGCACTTTATTAGCTCTGGCTTGCACATTTGATAGTCTCCATTTACTTGGCTAACGATTAGTTGGGAGTCTCCATATATGAGGAGGTCTTGAATTCCCATGTCAACGGCGATGTCGAGACCTGTAATCCAAGCTTCATATTCAGCTTCGTTGTTAGTCCTTGGCTCTGTCAGGGAGAAGGCGTAACGCAGTATCCCTATTTGCGGAGTCACGAAGATGAAACCTACCCCAGCTTTGATTATGGGGGTGTTATGCTTCCGCCTTTTCATAGAAGATGCTCCATCGAAGTAGATTTCCCATCGGGCATCATTTTCTTCCTCCTCTCCTTCGACTGCGTCGAACGCATGTTCATCCGACAACTCACAATTTAAGGGGGAGTCGGCGGGTATCGGATGCTCGGTGATGGCTTGTCCTTTCACCGCTTTGAGGGGTCGATACGTTATCGAGAATTCCATCAAGAGGATGTCCCATTTGGCGAGCCTTCCTGTTAGAATGACCCTTGACATCAAATATTTAAAGGGATCCACCTTCGATATGAGATGGACCTCATGTGCTAAGGCGTAGTGCCTGAGCTCGTTATTGCGAAGATCAGTGCCAGACAATGCTTTTCGATGGGGGAGTAGTTATTTTCTGCCCCCAGAAGAACTCGACTCAAATAGTACAGAGCTCTCTCCTTTCCCTGGTCATTCTCTTGTGCCCATAGCACGCCTAAAGAACCTTCAAGTGCTGTTGTGTACAGGATGAGGGCCTTTCCCTTAACCGGAGAAGTCAGTACTGGCGGATTTTGCAGGTATTGCTTGATTTCATCCAGTGCACTTTGGCATTTATGATCCCAAACGAACATGGTCCCCTTCTTCATTAGATGGCTGTAGGGGCAGCATTTACCGGAGAGGTTGGCTATGAACCGCCGGATTTACGCGAGCTTTCCTTGGAGAGACCGCAGTTGTTTGAGAGTCCTCGGCGTGGGCATCTCCATAACCACCTTAATCTTCGAAGGGTCAATTTCGATACCCCGGTGCCGTATGATGAATGCCAGGAATTTGCTTGAGGAGACTCCAAACGCGCATTTGTCGAACTTCTTTGCTGTCGACGAGCTTCTCGCTTCATCCTATTGAAGTGCTGTTGATGGGCAACATATCCTTGCCACCACTTCTTAAAGGCACTGCATTCTTTGGTGGGGTGGGTGACCCTCCGATGATATAGGCAGTAGTTTGGATGTATATCTGCTCTGTCGAGGCATATGACCCCGGGAGTGTTTTCCACGAGAGGTAGCCGCTTCATTCCCACTGACAGGGCTTTGGCGAAACGTTTCTCTGTCTTGATCCTGCTCTTGTTTTCCACAGGTGTGCTTTGGTTTGGTCGGAGTACTTTATGACTCCTCCTTGCCGCAACTTCTTCATCCTGACGCTGACACTTAGCCTTTTCGTATATGACTGTTTCACGTTTTCGGCCAGCTTTGCTTTTTTGAAAAGGTTCGTTTAATAGCCTATCGATTGGGTCTTCTGACATTTCCAGGGATTTTAGCGTCGCTCCTGCCCCCAGTTTCTCTGCGTTGCTTTCCGACGTCGAGGGAGCGTCTTCGACATTTGACGGCGAATGGGAGACCATGTGGCAACTTGCTACATAGTCCTGGGTTTCTTCTGATGAGTCATTTCTCTCATTATCATCACTATCTCCGTTCTTAAGGATATGATTGAGAAACTCTTCGAGAGTGACTGGGGTCTATGCCTTCTGGTTGTACTCTTCCACTGTGTCGATATACTTTTGCAGGTCCGCGCGCTTGTCGTCATACTCGGCAGGCTGCACAGGCTTCTTAGTCTTCTTCTTTTTCTTCAAAGATTTTGAAGGCTTGACCTGTGGTTTTTCCCCTTGTCAATTGTTTTCGGTGCGGAACGTGGTTTCAACATCCCTTCAATGATCTCGAGCACCAGCGGGATTTTCCATCATATCGCTGGACACGCCTGAAGATCTTTCAGCATTTTTTTGGTTTTAGCCGAAAGGACAACTTCCCATGGAGCTTCTTCCACAAGCGAGCATGATGCCCCCGGCATGTCTACCTTCTTGGGAGCGTGCTTCTGTGGTGGGTTGACCCTCCAGTTCTCCGATAGCGCAAACATCCCTTGTTGGTACTGATCCTCGACCCAGTTTTTGAAGACGTAGCAATCCTCAATTGGGTGGCTCACCATCCTGTGATAGGAGCAATAGTTGGGGTTGTTGATGTCGCCAGGTTGCGATGGACGTTGTGGGTTCGGCAATGTGATGAGTTTGTTGCGCACTGCCAGCTCGAACAGTCTCCTCGTCTTATCATGGGGAAACGAGTAAGCACGTCCTGGCCTTTCTTCCAGAGATATACACGGATGCATGTTATTTTGGCGAGCAACTGGCTTCGGGTCACTCGGCTGTTGTTGAGTGTTGGAAACGAAGGATGCTTTCCCTTTACCCTTGGCATTTCGAGGGTCCATTTTTGTGGAGGAAGGCATGTGGCCTATCTGATCCATTTGGGCTAGCTTGTCGATCAGCGCCTGGAAGGTGGTCGGCTTGAAGAACATCATGAACCGGGAGACGGTCGCTTGAGGATCGAGGGTCCCTATGAACATGCTCATGGCAGGAGCTTCTTCGATGCGTTGTTTACATTTTGACCATAAGTTCCGCCACCAGATTGCGTATTGAACCCAGGTCTCTCCTGGCTTCACTCTGGCATTGATTAATGCCGTGATCAGGGTGCGCTCGTTTGCGCTGGTGAACCACTGCATGAATAGTAATTCCATTTCTGTGAATGTTTTGACGGAGTCATTTGGGAGCTCCGAATACCATTCGAATGCTGTTTCCGACAGGCTAAAAACGAACTGGCGAAGCAGCAATTTTTCGTCGCCTCCAGTATTGCCGCACAAAGCTCTGAACTGAGCCACGTGCTGATGAGGATTGCCTGTCCTATTGTACACATGGAATTTGGGGATCGTATATCCCGGTGGGTACTTGATTTGATCGTACCAACCCAGATACGGTCGCCCAGTTCTGACGACTTAGCCAGCCGTTTCACTTGCTTGATGAGCTCGTATTTGTTGAGCTATGTAATCATCAAGGGAAGCCTTGGAGATCGTTTCCTCCCTGGCTGTTGATAAAGCTGGAAGAGGGTTTGATGTTTTCCCTCTGTCGGCCTCGATGATTATCGGCGGGTCTTCAGCTGGAGGTTTTGGCTGGATCATCATTCCAACCATATCTTGGAACAAAAGTGCCATCTGTTTTATATTAGCATCCTGTTCCCCGGCCTCCTTATCCTTTCTTTCCAGCACCCTTCGCAGGAACTCTGTATCGGTCTCATACTCTTGGCGCTGTTCAAACGCCGCTTCCGGGCTTTCTTTCTTCTCGGTGAGTGCTGCCATTTTCGTCAGCATCTCTTTGAGCTTTTGTTGCTGCTCCTGAGCTTTTGTCAATGACCGAGTTTGCGGTCGATAACCCACGGAAATACGGCTTTCTTATTTCCCGGAATCCATGTAGACCATGTGTACAACCATGCCCCCAGACTTGGGGCGTTTGGGTCCAACGCCTTTGGAATTTGCCACATGCAATGAGATTTTCTCTGGCTTCCTCCTTTTATGGGAGGTCGAGATTGAAGGAGCCGTTGCAACAGGCGCCTGTATGCAAGAAGTCCCTCACTGTATGGTGGAGGGATGATTTTCCTATTGTCGAACCTTCATTTTCTCCGGTTGATGAGAGTGGTCTTTGTTGATCACAGAGTCTTGGACTTTCCGCCAGACCCTGTGGATTTGGGAGGACAGCCTCTGAGGGGGGTGCTCCGGCTTTTCCTGCATCATGTTTTTAGCAGGAAGTGGAGATTTCTTCAACACCACGGTTGGGAAGTTCTTTTGCACCCTCCTAAGCTGTTCCCGGTTGGAAAAACAGCGTCAACTTCCACCATTGAAGGTGGTGGCGTGAGTCCAGAGGGGGAGTTTCCCCCGGCTCTTCTCACCCGGCACTAGTGGCGACGTCGAGCGTGTCTTGCATACGGGACCATCTCAGTTGTGAAAGCGGCTCCGTTATGCCCCCGGCTTTCATAAGGGGCTACTGTTGGTGCCAGCTTGTTGAAGACTGACGTCTGTTGAGAGGGAACGATCAATCTTTTGATGGCCAATTTTCTGGTAGGGGAAGAACTTTTGATGACGTCACCTGCCGGAGGAGTTGGGAGGACTATCCATTTTAGGACAACCCCTTCAGGTATTGCGAGCCTCTTTGCGGGCTCACTTGAGCTTCGAATTAACCTGTTGAGACTGAGATGGCAGACTTGGACGACCCATTGAGAGGGGCCGTGCTAGTTGCCAGTCGATCGAAGACCAACTTCTTGGGAGCTTCTGTGGTGGCACTGGGGCGCTGAAACTCGCTGGCGGGAGCATGGTTCCGAAGAACAATCCAGTGTTGGCTTGAGTTACCTGCCCTACCGGAATTGAAAAGATGGAGGCCGCATTAGGCCCATATGTCGCTCCTCCAGTTGGGGCGGAGCGGGAGTTGCTGTTGCAGGTTGTGCAGCTTGAAGCCATTGATCTTTTCTTCTTCTTCTTAAATAGGAGAAAGACACCAAATCTTAGTACCTCAAGCCCAAGGGCAACCATAGCAAACTGCGATTTTGTTCGCGAAACACGACACACGAAGTGTAGAGTGGAAAGAGGAAAAGGTCCCACCGGGCGTGCCAGAATCTGTTCACCGCCGAAAGACCTGACCGGGAAGTTAGGACGCCTGGCCTACATTTTGGGGGCAGATTCTATTTGGATTTATACGTCCATCTCTCCGAAGATGCCAAGTTGATTTATGGCACCATATATCGGAGGTTTGGACGGATGCGGCCATTGTAGTAAACTTCGTCAGATTCCCCCTCGTTTGCGAGGGTTTTTTTTATTGTGGGGGCGCTCTTCCCTGCAGGCGCAAGCCCCTGCAGTTAATTACGTTACCACATCGCGATAACCACTTTCTCCTGCTCCAGAAGTTCACTTCGTATTGTGTGTGTTTGTTTTATTTTTGGTTTGGATTGCCCGTGGATTGTATACGGAGACTAATTTATGTTGTCGCCTGTAGGACGTGGATTAGTCCAAATCGTATATTTTTAGATTTGAGTTTTTTATTTAAGGACCGTTAATCTATTTTGAGATTAAGATCGACTTAAATGTATGTGATCATTTGGGGCTTGATTTGTTTTTGTTAAGGATACGTTAGTCCAATTTGAGACTAAGATCCACTTAACAAGGTTTTAGGATCATTTTTATTTTAAATATAACAAAAGAGTATTTAGGCTCTATTGTTATAGTTTAAGGACGTTGCGGTCCGTTATCACCATTTTGGAGGCGAATATCAGTTTAAGAACATTTCGGTCCGTTGATCACCATTTTGGAGGTGAGATTTTAGTTTAAAGACGTCTCGGTCCGTAGATCACCGTTTTGGAGGTGAGATTTTAGTTTAAAGACGTCTCGGTCCGTTGATCACCTTCCGCGCACGTGTATTCGTTACGTGGCGAAGTGAGTGATGTTGATATGGAATGGGCTCAATTTGGAGCACGATCCGATTTGAGTTGTGCATGTCAATTTGGAAGTGCATCAACGAAAGAAGTTTGTTGGACATCAGGACCCATCACCTCTCTGAAGACGTTGAGGAATTACAACGACATATATCAGAGGTGTGAAGAGATGTACTCTTAAACCGAATCCCGTATTTGAGGGAAAAGATTGTGATGGACCTAAGAATCGTTAGTCATATTTGAGACATGATTAACTTAGGAGATTTGAATGAAGATCGGTTTGGATATCAGTTTGGATATCACAAACATAAGCTTAGCCAATTTGGGCTAGGATTGGGTTGCCATGTTTGAGGCGAATATTTAGTTTAAGGACATTTCGGTCCATTATCGCCATATTGGGGGCGAATATTTAGTTTAGGGACATTTCGGTCCATCATTCAACTTGCGCGCACGTGTATTTGTTACCTGACGAAGTGAACGATGTTGATATGGAATGTGCCCAATTTGGGGCACGATCAGATTTGAGGCATGCACGTCAATTTGGAAGTGCATGAAGAGAAATTGTTGGTCATCGGGACCCGCCACCTCTCTGAAGACGTTGAGGAATTACAACGACATATATCAGAGGTGTGAAGAGATGTACCCTTAAACCGAATCCCGTATTTGAGGGAAAAGATCATGGTGGATCATCTAAGAATCATTAGTCATATTTGAGACTAAGATTAACTTATGAGATATGAGATGAATATCATTTTGGATATCATCGATAAGAGATCATTAGTCATATTTGAGATTAAGGTCAATTTGGGAAAACATTAGCTCAGGGGGCTCGGTTGTTTTAGAACCAAAGAGGTTTAACCTTAGGAAACTTAGCCAATTTGGGCTGAGATTGGGTTTCCATAATTTCCCAACAGTGTTAAGCATTTGGCCGTTGTAGCTGTATATGAAGTGCCAAGCACTTTGAATGGCGCCCACGTGAGGAGAACGTGAGGCGCTGGAAGCTGCTCAATGAGTGTTGAACACTCAACCGTTTTGGGCTGTCTATGGAGTGCTAAGCACCCTTTTTTTCTCTGTGGCGGCGCCCACATGAGGAACACGTGTGGCGCTGGGAGCTGCCCAGTGAGTGTTGAACACTCTTTCTTTCTATGGCACCTACGTAAGGAGCATGTGAGGCGCCGCCCTTTGGGTTTTATTTTCCTTTTTTGTATAAGTGCTAAGCACTTGGTTCTCGTAGCGCTCACGTGTGAAACACGTGAGGCGCCCTAAATATGGGCGCTGCCCTTTGGTTTTATTGCCTCTCCCTTTTACAGAAGTGCTAAGCACTTGATTGGGGGTCGAGTGCAAAACACGCGACCATCTTAGGAAGTGCTCCTTGCTCCTCTTTTAAGCACTCGTATGGGAAACATGTGAGGCAATCTCAGCCGCTTCTTTTTGTTCATTAGAAACACTTACGTGGAAAACACGTGAGGTCTCGTTATAGTGTTAAACACTAACGAATCACCAGGCTGTCTTTTTGTGTTCTTGGAGATTTTGATCTCTTATTAATGACATTTCCAGTCATTAGGCTTTGGGTTTGGAAGGACTCAAATTATTGTCATCGTCTGAAGGATCAAGTTCTCTTCTTGTTCGTGCAGGAGTCAAATTCTTTATATAGGGTTAAATCCTAGTTTTCAGAGGAATTAAATTCCCATATGTTTTTGTAAGAATTAAATTCTTTGGACTCAGTTCTTTCTCCTAGGTTTTGAATCTTCATGATAGAATCTCCCCAATGAGAATTAAATTCTCAACTTGTATGGAGATCTGCTTCTGCAGATCTCAACCAGAAGAAGAATTAAGTTCTTTGCTGAAGGGTTAAATCCTTAGAGAGTCAAAGAAGGAATGGAACTATCTCTGTGTTTTTTTCTTCTTCTTTTTACCTAGTATGTTCTGACGAAACAAATCTTCGCTGAGAATCAAATTCTTTTTTTTTCTGTCTGTACTTCTGTCTTCGCTCTCTGTGTGTGTCTTCCTCTCCTCCTTTTGAGACTTGAAGTCTCTGGCTCTTTATATAGTGCAGAGAAGTTTGTTTAATTTTCAGAAAATCTCTCATTAAGAGATTCCCATTGATTTAATTGGTTTCAGAATTGATTTGGGGAATTTTACCCACCGTTGGATCTTTGATCCAAGGACTTCTGTTTTTATAAAAGATATTGTTCTTGTTTTTAACAAGTTTGGTGATATTCTCCCATATATAGAATAAAATTCTATCGAGCGGTGACATTTTAATCACCATTGGATTTTTAATCCAAGGATACTCAGTTTAACGAAGTTTAATCTTTCTCTGTTTAGGAAGATATAGGAAATATTTTGGATCTTTGATCCACTAACTCTCTGTTTAATAGAAAATATTCTCTCCAATAGAATTTAATTCTATGTTTAATCACCGTTGGATCCTTGATCCAATGGTTTATTAAGTTATCAAGCAGAATTTAATTCTACACAAGGTGTCTTCACGTGTTAACACGTGAGGTCTGCGGTTTAATTGCAGCGCATAGGCGCTCACGTGTTGGCATGTGAGGCTGGTTTAGCCTAGTTGTAGTTTAATTGCAGCGCCTATTTATAGGCGCTTACGTGTTGGAACGTAAGGCTTGTTTAGCCTATTTGTAGTTTAATTGCAGTGCCTATTTATAGGCGCTCACGTGTTGGCACGTGAGGCTTGTTTAGCCTTCTTATAGTTTTAATGGAAGCGCCTATATGCCTTGCATATAGGCGCTCACGTGTTTAACATATGAGGCTCGAATAATGGGGTGTTTCCCCCTTTAGTTCTCTCATCTTCTTCTTCTTTTTTTATGAGGGAACAATCAACTTAGCAACATTTTGAGGATCATTAAATTTTAGCTAAGATCCAACAATAAAGCATTTGGGCTCAGCTGCAAGTAACTTCAGAGACTTCCGATTTTGGCTTGGTCTGCTCTGTCTTTGTTTTATTTAGAAGTTCTAAATACTTATTTGTGGCTCTGTTTGCTCAGTCTTGGGCTTTCTCCCTTTATTCAGAAGTGCTAAGCACTTATTTGTGGCTCTGGCACTCACGTGTGTATCATGTGAGGCGCTCAGACATGGGCGCTGCCGAATCAGTGCTCGGCACATAGTCATTTTGACTAAATTTATAGTGCTTTGCACTTTTATACAACGCTCACGTGGGAAACACGTGAGGCGCTGAGTCTTTCTTTTGGGCGCTCACGTGGAAAGCACGTGAGACGCTGAGTCTTTTGTTTTGGACGCTCACGTGGGAAGCACGTGAGGCGCTGAATTCCATTTAAGGGAATATTTCGGGCACTCACGTGTGTTTCTCGTGAGGCGCCAAGTCCTTTTCTTTTTATAGATTTAATCTCTGTTAATATTTTCTGAAGAAGTTTTAAATTATGTTAATGGCATTTTGACCATTAATGATCACCAAGATCTCTGTTTTGAGGATCTGGAATCGGTTTTATTGGAGAACTAAGTTCTTCTGTTCTTTTTGTAAGAACTAAGTTCTTTATGTAGGGTTAAACCCTGTTTGCAGAGGAATTAAATTCTTAGAACATTCGTTCTCTTCTCTCTTTTTCTTTTAATCTAGTTCTTTCCCTTAGATTTTGAGTTTGAAGAACAGAATTTCCCTGATGAGAATTAAACTCTCAACTTGTCGGGAGATTTGCTTTGCCAATCTCAGATCATAGGAAGAACTAAGTTCTCTTTTTGTGAAGGGTTAAACCTTGTTTTTTATGCTTTATACTAGGCAAAGAAGATATGTTTAGCTCTGCTTTTCTTTACCTAGGGTTTGAGAGAGCGAGAATCTTCTTTTTTTTTGGAGAATTAAATTCTTAATTTTCTTTTCATAGAGAAGATTATGGGGTCGACCATCTCTTTTAGATTTAATATTTTTACTCCTATTTATAAGAGAAGAGAAAAATCAATCTGTTGGAAGAAATCTCTTATTATGAGATCATGATTGATTTCACAATCAATCAAAATGATCTTAAAAATCAACCGATGAATTTTATTCACTGTTGAATTTAATCAAAGAGCTCTCTGTTCTACAGAGAAGATCTTGTTTATTTAACAAGATTAGGAAAATATTTTCCTAAGATTGAATTTAATTCTATCAGATGATCAGATGATGATTTTATAATCACCGTTGGATTTTTGATCCAAGGATTCTCTGTTTAACAGAGAAGATAGAATTTAATTCTATTATATGAATATCTTGTTTGTTTAACAAGATTAGGAAGATATTTTGATAACATATAATTTTATTCTATCATATGAATATCTTGTTAGTTTAACAAGATTAGGAAGATATTTTTCTAAAATAGAATTTTATTCTATCACATAAAATTTAATTCTATCAGATGGTTTAATAGGTGATTTTATCACCATTGGATTTTAAATCCAAGATTCAATTAGAGAAAGATCTTTCCATATTAGAAAGATCAAGGAAAATATTTCCAAATAGAATTTAATTCTATCACATAGAATTTAACTCTATTAGATAGTTTAATTGGTGATTTTTGGTGATTTTATCACCATTGGATTTTATATCCAAAATTCTCTGTTAAAGAAGGATCTTTCCATATTAGAAAGATCAAGGAAAATATTTCCCAAATACAATTTAATCTATCAGATGAGAGTATTTTAAATTGGGACGTTCGCGTGCTTTGCATGTGAGCGCTGCCAATAGAATACGGAAAGGAAACTCACGTGTTTAACACATGGGTGCTCACGTGTTTAATACGTGGGGGCTATCATATGATTTAATCCTATCTGAAACCGGTACTCGCATGCTTTGCATGTGAGTGCTCACGTGTTTAATACGTGGGCGCTGCTATAAGATTTAATCCTATCTGCTGCAGGTACTTGCGTACTTTGCACGTGAGTGTTCATGTGCTTTGCACGTGGCGCCGCCCTCTATTTTTATAAAAGGAACAGTAGGTTCTTGCCAAAATTTTTAGCGGGAACATAGTCTACTCTGGAATATTGATGTCCGGTTTTGATACTCCCACGACTAGAGGTTTTTAAGGATGTGCTTATCGACTACCCAGCTCCCACAAGTATGACTGTCATCACAACGCTGGTAGTCAAGCAAGAATCCTATAGGCCTTATCAACATGTATTAGCGATATGAAATAACATATACACATGTTAAGATGAAGACAAACTAAACAGTATACTATTATATCGAGCAAAATTGTCCTGTATATAGATACCCCTAACATTATATACAATAAAGGCCTCCAGAGCATACATATCCAACAACATATACTTTCTGTCTTTTAATATATGTATTTGATACATATATTATATATGTATGTGATACATATACTCTTATTCTTGGTTTTTGTATATGATACATATTCACACACACGCACACTTTCTCTCTTTGGTATGTATATGATACATACATTGTATTTGCATTTGATAAAAATACTGCTCTTGTCTTTTGTGGCATGTGAAGAGGTGGGGGCCACTCATCCACCCTCTTTATTTAGACAAGTGGAAGAGAGAGAAAAATGAGGTATATGAGAATAAGATTCATTCTCATCTTCTTCATATTATCTTTTAAGGAGAGAGAGAGAAGAGATGAGAGAGGCTACATCTTCTTCGTCTTCTTCTTCATTTTCAAGAGAGGAAAAGAAAAGAAAAAGAGAGAGAAAAGAGGGTTCTCTATTATCATCTCCTAGCTCTACATACTAACAATATATGAGAGCTAGTTGCTTCATATAGAAGTGTTCTGAAGTGAAGTAGGAGCTTTGATGGGTTGCTTTCAACGTGGATCATCTTCGGAAAGGCTGTCGGTGATCAAACTCGATCCCTACATCAATAGAGCTTAGCCTGGGTCTTCTACTGAAGAGTGGACACGCTACAAAAATTGTAGCCCCCTTTAACCCTATAGATAACTCTCTTGATATTTTGCAACAACTAGTATTTGGATGATTTTGGGTATAGTGTTCGGTGCTATGTCTTAGAAATTTTTGTTCTATATTTCCGCCGCGGTTCGCAAGTGTTGCGACCCTAACATTGTACACTTACACGAAGGAGGACGGCGGGGCCAGCCCCGTCGCTGGATGATGATAATGGATGATGTTGGGAGGTGGGTGGCGGAGCCGGCAGTAAGGTCAGAGGGGGGTTCGAAAGGGGGAGGGAGAGGGGGCTGAAGAAGGAGAGGGCCGATGACTGGATGAAGGGGGATGCGAAAGGTGATGAGGAGGATGAAGAAGAGGGTAAGGGTTGGAGATGGAGGATGAAGAGAAGGAAAAATAAGTTCGGTCTAGGATTAGGATATGAGTTATAATGGAGAATGAGAAGGAGAAAGAGAAAGATGAAGAAGACGGTGTGGAGAGGGGAGGAAGAAGCAGCCAGCGGCGAAGGTGGTGGCAGGTGGGGGAGGAGAGGGCTAGGTTATGTTTTTAAAATTTTTTTAGAAATTAGGATTATAACGATAGGGGTAATTTTGGGTTTTAAAAAAAATTGCTAGCTTGGTGATTTAAGTGACGTGGCGATGACGTGGCGCAGTCAGTGCTGACATATCACTATTAAATTTGATAATTTTATGATAATATAAAAGATATTGGTAGTTTTCTATCACAAGCACAAACATGTTGACAGTTTTTAGTGAATAAGCCTTGTTAGAATTTTAATTTAAGGACAACTTTCTATTTGTGCAATAAATCATTAATTATTTTTGGCTAAATTTCACTGAACCCCGTATATTTTGAGCATATATCACATAACCTCTTACATTTGAAAATGATACAAATTACCCTCCTATATTTTCTTAAACCGTTAAAATCCTTAATGGCAGTAGAGAAGAATGAAAAGACAATTACTCTATTTTGGGTAGAAAGTAACAATTAGTTTTTACTATTTTTCATATCTTTTATTGTTTTGTTTTGATTGATATCTTTCCTTATCTTTTCTAACGGTGACCTCCGTTTATTTTCTCTATCTTACTTCTATTCTTCTTCTTCTCTCCTTTAATTTCTTTTACCCTAATTCTTTTGACAGTATTTAAAATCAACAACTCTTTTTGCACTTGCATATAAAAATAAAGAAGAAATTATATTTATTTTGAGGAAGAGAAGAGAAATAAAAAACAGAAAGAGATGCGAAGATGAATATATGAAAGACTTAACAAAACATAGAGAAAAATGGAACACGATTAAATCGTGAGGAAAGAAACGGGAAGATATCAGAATAGAATAATAAAAGTTATTGGTGAAGACAAATTAAACAAATCTTTATTTTCTTCTAAAAATATTTTAAGGGCTAATTTGTCTTTTCATCCTTCTCTACCAACACCGTTAGGGTTTTAACGGCTTAAAAATATAGGAAGGTATTTTGTATCATTTTAAAACATAGGGAGGTTACATGATACATGCACAATACAGGGGTGTATGGTGAAATTTAGCTAGAATTTTCCTCCTATTTTAAAGTTAATTCTAAGAGAAAAGGCCACCATCTTTTTTTGATTAACATACAGTTGTTGTAAATTTGATGAGACACATTAGTTCAAATTATAAAGTGGAGATACAAAAAGCGTCATCAACAAATTCACCTCCTTACAAAAAGGAGATAAACCGCAATTAAGACACCACAAATACTTCTCGAATTGTCAAAACTCCATAATATCAAATTGGATCTACATTCATGATCTTTTGAAAGTACTTGTCTAAGATTCAAGTAAATAGTCGATTCTATCAATGACGGAAGTAAAAAATGAATTCTGACTATGAAAAAACCTCCTATAGAGTTCTATTAGCCCATATAGACTTTATACAGAAACATTATATATATATATATATATATATATATATATATATATATATATATATATATATATATATATTACCGTAAGAGAAATGGAAATAGCGAAAAAAATGTACATTTCGGGGTGTTAGTTGTGTTCCCATGTTCTCTTTATATGGAAATAGCGGAAGATATGTACATTTCGGGGTGTTAGTTGTGTTCCCATGTTCTCTTTATATGGAAATAGCGGAAGATATGTACATTTCGGGGTGTTAGTTGTGTTCCCATGTTCTCTTTATATAATATACATAAAACTATATCAGAGAACATTTTTTAGAACAATTTTTGGAACACTTCTTTATCTTGCATGAGCTTTAGTGGATGCCTCTATTTTGTTTTCTTATTATATTTGGCTCAGCTTCCTGTTTAACATTTATCACTCTTTTATCTCATAAACCTAAGTTTCGGTTCCCCTTTTAAAATCCTCTTTTTATTTATTTTTCACTGCTTAGGTTTTACTGGTAAAATGTTGAAAAACTTCACAATTTTATGTGTAACATGCAAAATATTGAAAAGAAAAAAAAAGAGAAAAAAAGAGAAAAAAATTAAGATTAAAATTTTGTGATTTGCCAAAGAGCATATGGGAAAAACAAAGAAAACATAAAATTTTGAATTTTTGAAAAATGCGTTATTTTCATGTGCTCTATGGCATATAAAATATTAAAATTTTGTAGTAAACGAAAAAATTAAGATTTTTGAAAATTTCACAATTTTTGTGTGTTATAGAAAAGAAAGAAAACAGAAAATTGTAAGATTTGAAAATTTTGTGATTTTCTAGTGTTATAGTATGTAAAATAAGAAAAACGGAAAGAAAGTATTGAGAATTTTGAAAATTTCTTGTGCTATATAGGAAACAAAAAAATATTGAAATACTATAGAAAACAGAAAATTCTTCAGATTATTAAAGATTTTGCGATTTTCGTATGTTATATAACAAGTAAAATATTGAAAAATAAAAAAAATAGAAAATTTTGAGATATTTAAAAATTTCATGATTTTCGTAAGCTAAAGCATGGAAATTATTATAATTTTAAAGAAAACAAAAGGTTTTGGGATTTTCTAAAATTTTATTATTTTCATGTGTTGTCAAAGGTTTCCATTCAGCTGAAGTCTGGTCACTTGGACTGGATTTATTTGTTCTGTTAGGGTTTCAGTAGCAATTTTACTATTTTGAAAAGAAGAAAATAGATTGTACTGAGATTTTTGCATATATTTTACGATTTTCATGTGCCATATCATACAAAATATTGAAAAAGCGAAGCCGAATTTTTTTGATTTATGAAAATTTTGCTATTTTTGTTTGTTTTTTAACAAGCAAGAACTGAAAAATCGAATAAAACACAAAAATTTGGGATTTTTTAAATTTATTGCAATTTTCATGATCTATATAACAGGCAGAATAATAAAAAAAACTAAGTAAACAAAAACTTTTAAGATTTTTAAAATTTCATGTGCTATGTATAGCATACAGATAAAGAAAATAAAATTTAACGATTTTCGTAAGCAATATAGAAGCAAAATATGTTAAAGAAAAGAAAATAAAAAATTCTGACATTTTTGAGAAGTTTGAGATTTTTATATGCTACAACAAGCAAAATATTAGAAAACAGAATAAAACTGAAAATATTAAGATTTTTGACGATTTCGTGATTTTCGTGCGCTATAACTTGCAAAATATTGAAAATTTTAAGAAATCAATTTTTTTAATTCTTCAAAAATTCGGGCGATTTTCGTGTGGGAAAATATTGAAAATTTGGGAGAACCAGAAAATTTTGGGATTTTTAAAGATATCAATTTTCATGTGTTATAGCAAGTAAAATATTGAAAAACCGAAGAGCAAATGAAATTCCGCAATTTTTGTATGTTATAACATACAAAATTTTAAAAAATTGAATGAAACTGAATTTGTTTTGAGATTTTTGTAAATTTCACGTTTTATGCAAAATATTTAAAAATTGAAGAAAAATGATTTTTTAAAAAAGAATTTTGTAAACTTCCTGATTTTTCGTGCTAAATAATTTAAGAACTTTTGAAAACTGCTAATTTTCATGCGATAGCATTCAAAATATTAAAAAATAGAGGGAAAAATTTGAGATGTTTGAAAATTTCATGATTACTTTATACTATAGAATTCATAATATTGAAAAAAGAAAGACAACATAATATTTAAAAAATTTTGCGATTTTCATGTGCTAGATCACGGAAAATATTGTGAAACCGCGAAATCAAAAAATATTTTAGTTATAAAAACTTTATGATTTTTTTGTGCTATCAGCAAAATATGGAAAATCGAATAAATACAAAAATTTTGATATTTTTAAAATTTCGCCATATTCTTATGCTTAGCATGTGAAATATTGAAAATTTGATGAAAACAATTTTTGCTTGGATTTTTGCAGATTTTATGATTCTCATGAGTTATAACAAGCAAAATATTGAAAAGGTAAAGAATTTTGTTTTTTTATTGATATTTTTCAAAAATTTAACGGATTTTATATATAGAAAGGAAAAAATTAAAAAGCCGAAGAAAAATGCTGAAATATTTGCAAGATAATCTTGCACATATTTTACATATGGAGTTCATAAATATGAGATATTACAATTTACAAATAACATAACAATAAACTGTAAACTTAATATGAATTTTCTTTATTTTTGACTTTGTACCAATACAGTACGTGGGAGCCCTTACTAGTTAATAAGAAAGTTGCATCCCATTGTCATGTCCGTGTGCGCATATGTGCTTGCTTTTTCTCTTCCAATTATTGTTATATGTATATATATACATATATATGTATATATATACATATATATATAGATAGATAGACATGAAGAGAATAATAACGGAGAAAAGAGGCCATACGAGGAAATTTCCTCATATGGCGTGAAAAAAATACAACCTCCACCAATTTTTTCGACGATCGGCCTCCATCATCAAGATGTGGGTACACCAAATTTCATATGATTCTACAATCTTTTCACCGTCGATTTAGCAATGTAAAAAGTTCTATTGTCGGTAAACCGCTAATTTTGAATCCACTAAATCAACGGTGAAAAAGTTGTGGAATCACATGAAATTTGGTGTACGCACATCTTAGATGATAACGATGATGATGATGGGTGCCGATTGTCGGAAAAAATGGTTGAGATTGTATTTTTTCCACGCCATAGGAGAAAATCCCCTCCTATGGCCTCTTTCCTCCATTAATCTCATATATGAAAGCACTGGGTTTCTCTTTTGATTGATTTATCAGCATAGATTCAATTTCTGTCTTTCCATGATATTCCTGTGACAGTATTATACTGTAGACCTAAAATCTCATTATCAACAGAAAAAACAATGAAAATATCAAGAAAGAAACAAGATTAATTATATGTTTCTTTCAAGACATTATAAATATTCCAAAAAGAATACATTAAATAAGGTGAGGAAAATACTTAGGATACTTGCTTCGTAACAATGTAATTTTCGAAATTTCTTACATAAAATTGAAGGTAGTTCCACATTATGTAAATCTTTAAACTCAAGAAAATAAACATTCATATAAAGAGAAAAATGGCCATAAGAATGAGAATGTCTCACATGAACAGGGATGTGATCGACCATACGTGGGGCCCCACCCTAGACCATCTGAGATATCCTTAGTAAAATGACCTTAAGAACATTTTCGGGCCATGCCCCTCCAAAAGAAATTCTCTTCTAAAATACTAATAATTTCCACTACTATAAATATGGCCAACAGTAATGAGAAATTGGCAACGGTTTTCTTAAATTTGGTAACGGTTATGACCGCTACAAATGCAAAAATATAGCGGGCCTCACAACCCATTGGAGATAAAAACCTAAAACTCTCCCAATTTTTCTTTCGAGCCTCTTCTTCCCCCCTCCCCCCCAAATTTTCCTTCGAGCGCCAAAATCCCCCGCCGCCGCCACTTCCTCCGTCGCCGGCGCCGTCTCTCCTCGCCTCGTGGTCGTCGATTCGCATTCGTTCGAAACTTGCCGCCGCTCGTTCGAAGCTTGCAACCGGTCGTCAAGAGACAAGTTTAAAATCGGATAAATTTAATTTTTTCGGTTTAATTTTAATTTTTGTGTTCGATCCCAAAAGCTTTGCTGCTGCTACGGTTGTTATTGTTGTTGTTGTTGTTGTTGTAGGGGAGAGTTAAGGTTTGGGTTGAGGGTTGGGGCCGGGTTAGGGTTAAGGTTTGGGTTAGGGAGGGTTTGGGTGGGGGTAAGAGCCGGGTAAGGGTCAGGGTCAGGGTCAAGGGTCAGGGTCAGGGTCAGAGTTAGGGTTCAGGTAATTTAGCGAATTTTCGTAGGTAGTTTAGTGAAAAACAACAATAGTTAAGAGTATTTTAGTGGAAAAACAACAATAGTTATGAGAATTTTAGTGTAAATAAGTAAAATTGAACAAATGGGATATTTTCATTAAGATTTTTAATGATAGTTTAGTGAAAAACAACAATAGTTAAGGGTATTTTAGTGAAATTTATAGGAAATTAGTTAATTTAAGAAAATGAATCGTTTAGTTAAAATTTTAAAGCAGTTTAGTGAAAAACAACAATAGTTAAGAGTATTTTAGTAAAATTGAAGAAATAGATTGGCTATGAAAAATTTAAGATAGTTTTGTGAAAAAATAGCAATAGCTAAGGGTATTTTAATGTAATTAGTAAAACTGAGCAAATTTATAGTGTTCAGGAAATTTTTTTAAGGTATCGTGTTCCGTATCCGAATATATGCTACTTAGCATACACATACATCTAAACTAAATTGTCAATTGAAACTAAATTTAACAAATTGTCAACTGAACACTAACGCTAAAACCATATATACACCTAAACTAAATCGTCAATCGAAACTAAATTACGCGTCTTAGAACCCGTCTATCGGTTAACATACGTTCATTTTCGTCGTGACATGGAACTACACGAAGGTTGTCAATATCGAATGGTATCATTCGGTGCTAACAACCGTCGTGTAGTCTGTATGATGAGAAGATTTATCGTATGATAACCGATAGATTCGTCCAGTGTGGACAAATTAGAAATGTATAAAGCAAACACGTTCATTCACTTGTGTTTTCATTCATTTGAGATATTTCGTTGATACCTTTCCATCGGTCCTCTGTGTATAAAGACAGATTAGTTATTCATTTTAATATTATTTGATAGCATTGAAATGATTATTTTTCTATTACAGTGTACTCGGAGAACAGCGGGGAGGTGCTGCCGAAATTTTCTCGAAATGGATGAAAACACAAGTGAATGGGTGTGTGCTCTATACATTCTTAATAGGATGAAGCCTTACCTCCAACAGCTGTTACCCTCGACATCCAATATAGAACCGTTAATATCATCATCATCATTTATTGGAAGAAGAATCCAACCCCCGAGTTATGAGCATTTGCTCTCGGTCCCTGATAATTTTCATAGTCATCGAGAATGGTCTTGGCCAATCTTCCTTTTGATTCTCGTTCTGCGGCAAATCCTCTTCTTGCTCCTCATCCTCAGACCTCTTTTCTTCTGCTTCAAAGAGAGCATATACGGGGACCAATTTTATAGCTAAATCGTCAATTGAAACTAAATTTAACCAAGTCGCCAATTAAACCTAACACTAACGCTTCTTAGTATTCGTCTATCGCGTATTTGTCAAGAAATCTTAATTCTATGACTCTTGTCCGTAGGAACCTTACTTCGTCCGATCTGTTCCAATATGGCACTTCCGTACATCCACAACAAGAGTTGGATGTACGTCGATACTCTCTTGAAAGTGCATAATTTTTACCTTAACCGTGTTTATTTTTTCACCAATTTTGCTTACACACGTCTTGAGTTATCGAAAGAGTACGAAATCTATTGTCCTTGCTCTAAATGTATGAACAAGAGATTGCTCAAGAAAATGGAAGTTGAGTTACACATCGTGAGTGACGGTTTCGTTAGAGATTACACTATGCAGGAACTTCACTGAGAAGAAGAAGCCGTTGTAATGGATGATGAGGCATGTGTGCAAGAGACGGAAAACGCATTTATTGAAACGGAAACTAAAGAGTGGCAAGGGATAGTGGAAGATGTATGTCAGTTTGAAGAAGACAAAGCCATTGAAGGAGATAATTCTGTATTCACGCAGATCGATGACATGGATGAGCTTATAAATGCCGCGGAACTTCCTGATGATACGGAAAGCATTGAACCCTCGTTATTGGAGAAGTACAAAACTGACTCAAGAATTCCGCTATATCCAAATTGCAAAGGGTTTTCAAAACTGTCCTTTTTCGTAAGTCTTTTTTAGATCAATTGCAATAAAAGATGGAGTAACCAGTCTTTCACCGATCTCCTAGCATTACTGAAGGAACCTTTTCTCGATAACAATGAAGTGCTACCGAACTGGTACAAGGCGCAAGAGATAATCACAAATATCGGCCTAAACTGTGAGAAGATCCATGCATGCGAGAATGACTGTGTTTTGTTCCAGAATGAACATTCAACACTCAGAAACTGCCCCGTGTGCGGGACCAATCGATTCAAGCCTAAGAAAGACTCTCATTCGAGTGATGTGCTCATGAAGATTCTTCGTCATTTTCCACTAATACCGATACTGCAGCGGTTATTTATGTGTGAGGAGACGGCGTCTGAAATGCAGCAGCACCATAAAAAGCCATGTGAAGAGGAAAAAATGAGTCATCCTAGAGATTCGATATCATGGAAAGTTTTAGATGAATAGCATCCTACATTCAGTGCAGACCCTATTATTGTGAGGCTGGGAATTGTGAGCGGCGGTTTCAGTCCATTTGGGATGGTTCGTGGGGGGCGTACTCACAATACATGTCCCGTTGCAGTCTCTTGTCTCCTGGGAAAATATCGACGTATACCTTCAACACTTAATCGATGAGTTAAATTCTTTGTGGGAATCTAGCGCGAGAACCTATGATGCACATGGTAAACAATTTTGTTAGATGCGTGCTGCTTTGTTGTAGAAAGTTAATAATTTTTCTGCCTACGACATACTGTCGGGGTGGAAAATTCAAGGTACGCTTGCGTGTCCTTGTTGTCATTTTCATACGAGCTATATACATTTGATGTTTAGTGGGAAAGATCCGTATATGGGCCACCGACGTTTCTTCCCTATACCTTGCAGATTCAGAAGGAATGAAAAATGTTCAATTGTAAGTCGGAGACCGGTAGGCCTCCTAAACCATTGTTTAGTAACAATATACTGCAATAATGGACAGATTATTATAATATCACATTCGGAAAGATACAAAACAAAGATACAATGCCATGCTCAACCGGTTGGAAGAACCTTAGTGGTTTATTTCAACTTTCGTACTGGTCCGATCTACCGATGCGCCACAATTTAGATGTCATGCATATCGAGAAGAGTGTGAAAGTTCCTAGTGTCCTCGCCGCTAACCCGCGGTCAATGCGGAATTCAAAAACAAAATTTTTCGTAGCACTAGAAACTAAAACTTAAGAATCGAACCAAGCACCTAAACTAGAACCATAATAAGATAGAAATCATAACCTTTGTAGTGTTTTCATTTGCTCCAATTGGATTGGACTTTAGCAAACTCTCAAGTGATCCGGGTTGTGTTTGCAAGCCGGTCCTCTTTCGCTAAAGATGATCCACCCAAGAGAACCGATCCAACCTCCGGTTTCACCTAGTGAAGCAACCGACGCTCTAAACTCGCTAGGAATGAAGAGTGGGGATTTAAGATTTTTCCACTATCTTTCTCTCTCTAATCTAAGCTCCAGAGAGCATATAAAGAAGAAGGAGGAGGAGGTGACGAAAGATAGCCATGAGTAAGTGTTGAAGGCATGAGTGAAGAATGAATCAAGTGTAGAATGAAGAATGACTTCATAATTTTTTAGCAACCATACAAATAAAAAACTCAAATCAATATGTAATAAAATAAAGAAGCCCATTCTTCTCTACATGTCTTCAACCATGCTCAATACCACCTCACTCTCCACCTTATTTCATGAATATTCATAAATGAATATACACAAATGAGGTGTCCGTCTTCTAGAACAAATTCCGTATAAATACATATTACAACCCGGTATACATATCGAAATATATATACGCGTATCCGTATGAAAATACGAATAGCCAAGAGAGAAAATGAATAGTGAACAATAATAATAGAATACATATATTAAAAATATATATATAAATTATTAAATCAAAACTTGATTTAATAATCCGGTTTAATCCTAAACCGCTAGTATTATCAACCGTCCGATTAAAGTCCGTGTAGCCTGTACATATATTTAATCGGATAGCTGTATGTACTAACATACGTCATCTACATCATATTTCCTGAACTGGGAAAACCCTATGTGTGGGACTCTAAAGACTCGTCAATACGCTGGTAGTGGGTTTAACCACAAGTACGTCAGCGGCACTAGCTGTACGTAACGGTTGCCCAGGTATTGAGCGAAAGCAAGATCGACGAGCAAACTCATCCATACCCCTACCGAGCCTGTCTATGATAATCTCCATACAGTCCGGTCTGTAGAAGAGTATCGCATACCAGGTCTAGGGGATGGATAAAATCACACCCCTAATAATGTGATATTTCGTGTCGGTGTGAAGCCCATCACACATTGAGAAACTACTGATCCAAATCAGTAATTCTCGTCTACCTTAGCCAAGGATTTCTGGTGATGGCCACCCGTGTACAGCGCGACATCTACCCCTAATACCGGGAGAGACGAATCCCCGACGATCCGCTCACCGCCTCCATGTGGCTCGGGACTATACCCAACTAAAACCTGTTTGCACGACTCCTTTGAGCCGTGGTAGGGTAGAAATCTGAGCACAGTGGGAACTCACACAAGACAAATGACGATCTCATGTCGACAGACTAACCTATACTCATGTCACCTGAGAACTGCTATCTGACAATAGGTATAATACCATCTAGCATGTTCCTGACGAGTCCGTCCAGTGTAACTCATTACCTAATAAACATATGTATACTATCTTAGGTGACTAATTGACACCAATGGCTTGTGAGATTGGCCACCGCCCCTCGTCGGGATCTCGAAAAATATATACTAGTCTACTCCGGAGTATCGATACCCAGTCTCGATACTCCCTCGACTAGGGACATTTAAGGATGTAATTATGGACCGCCCAGCTACCACGTATATGACCGCCATCATAATGCTGGTAGTAAATCAAGAATCCTATGAGATCTATCAACATGAAATAGTGATATGTAATATCACATAATGCATGTACATGATGATAAAGTCAAACCGGACAGCATACTATCATCTCGAGTAAGACTGTTCTACCCGTATAGGTTCTCCCTCAATCATCACAATCGTCTTCCTGCGATTACAATAATTGACTTGAGGGCACTATAGCCAACAATCTCCAACTTGCACTTAAGGATAATTATTGCGGTATCGTATACTCACAGCCCGTGTGATACCGAACACCCAACTTCTTTACTAGTTAGTCTCGTAAAGCATGTTTGCGAAACTATCGCGTTCAAGAAATAGCCTCAGTGAGTGGATCCGCTCTAATGTTTTTATCTTTATCTCTCTATATCACAACTTCGCAGAGAAAGAGTATCTCCCGAAATGAGCGATACCTATCTTAGAATTTGTCTGGATATCTGATGGGACCATGGTCATAAATGAACTCTAAATCCAACAAACTTCTTAGACTGTATTCTCCACTGAATTTAATTAGTATCCTACGCTATGCCTTCCTCAGTATCCGCTTGGACCTCCTGTCCAACATACTGCCCCTTAGAATAGGGTAAACTTTAACTTTGACAGTCACTCTGTCATCCAGGTCACTTTGGAAGCCTGAAATGATAACCGCCTCCTGAAGGGGCCTGCCGTTACCATATACCGAGAACATCCTCTTCTGTTCATAACTTCTTCCCAATGTTTTTCCAGGATTTGATTAATATATGCTTATTACAGCTAGTACAAAAGCAATATCTGGTGTGGTACTTGACATTTCATGATTAACTCAATTGCCTAATCAAGTGATATGTTAATCATGCAAATCCCTCTCTTCATCAGTTTAGCAGATATCTCTTTAGAGAGGGTGACTCCATCAGTTGCGGGTGCACTACCACGCCAGGAGTCATCCATTCTAAAACACTTTAGAATAGTGTCAAAGTATCCGAATTGTGATACTTCCCAAATCTAGATATAAAACCATAGATCTAGTCACCAGAATCCGTGATATTTTGTCCAGATTCTATGTGGAGAAACACTTTGTGACAACCACAGTATAACCGATTGTAGTATAGGAATATCACTTCCCATCAGAAGTACGTCATCCGAATACCAGGATATCACTCCCTATTACCTCTTACCAGGTCTATCTGTTTTTCTGATGAAGTCAAACTCTATAACTGTCACATCAAAAACAGATGATCTATCTCCACAATATTTGTTTTATTCTGTAAATAGACATAAGCTACTAGCCCACTACGCTTTCGTTGCTCCCATTGACTACAACAATCCTCTGGCAGAGTCATATACACCTGCACTTCTAAAACTAATTTAGAACGACGTTATAGTTATCCACCTACTAGATCTTATAGTCTAGGACAACAGTAGTGACAAATTAGGGTCATCAAAACCTCCCTGTCACCGTCTTTGAGGAGACTGAAGTACCTCTCGGGTGGCTGAGATTACCCATAAAATCTGCGTAGTGGCTAATATATTGTCAAATCCAATTGAATCCTTAGGTTCTACTAAATTTTCAGTAATCGTTTGTGGTTTTGGAATCACTTCCAGTTCTACCATACTCCCACTATTTTTTTCTGAAAAGAATTTATTTTACTAAAAATGTGGCGAGTCAAGAGTATTATAACTATTGATCCTGCAAATAGTAGAATGTTAACCCTCGTCAAAACCCGGGATAATCCACAAACTGCCATTACTGAAACGTGCTTTGAGTTTATCCGGATTTTGGTTTTAAGCATAAGCCGGAAAACTCCTTATACCTTAATATTGTTAAGATATGAATCCATTCTATATCCAATATAGAAACAAAGGCACTAATTAAATTTGAACCAGATTCAAAAATCATGCAGCTGTTTCCAGTGCATATCGACTAGATGGAAAAAGGCCATGTAGCATTACTCATCAAGGAGCGCACCCACGGATGTGTAATCTGAGAGAGAAGTAAGTTCTCAAATTTATTACTTATAACGGAATACCAAGCATAAGTATCTACATCTTCGATCACCTCGAAGCATCCTAATACTTCCAATGAATGGTTCTCCACTTTATTCTTATACTTATAGCTTCCCAAAATTTGGACCTTGTATTTCAACAAAATGCGTGTCTAAAACCAGAGAAGTCATAAGTAAACGGAATATAGTATGAGTACCAACCCCTTATCCTAATGGATATCGGACAATATACAATACTTTGTATAAGTCCTCAGAGTTTAAGAACTCAAACTCTGTGCGCCGTAAGTTGAAAACTGTATCATGGTTAAGAAGAATTACACCGTTATTGAATGCACCTAATTTAATCATCAACTGAAAAAGGTAAATGTCATAAACATAATTTTAAAAAGTTATATCTCACTTTACAAAATAAATGTACAGATATATCAGTTTGAAATTGGTGCATAATAACGGATATTCAAACAAAAATTTTTCCGTTAGGAAAAACCCATGTGATTTCATTAAATATCACCAATTACAAAGAATTCTAATCTTGAGGATCTAATCACCTACGTTTACCGCCGAAGACTGGAACGAGACGCTGAGGACGTCTAGCCTAAATTTGGAGGCAGATGCTATTTGGAATATATCCATCCAACTCTCCGAAAATACCAAGTTGATTTATGGCACCATATTTCGGAGGTTTGGATAGATGCGACCGATATAGTAGACTTCATCATATTCCCTCTCATTTGTGAGGGGTTTTTGATTGTGGGGATGCTCTTCTCTGCATGCGCAAACCCCTTCAGTTAATTACGTTATCGCGTTGCGATAATAACTTTCTCCTGCTTCAGTATTTCACTTGTGTTTATTGTATTTTTGTTTATTTCGGTTGACCATAGATTGTATACAAAGACTAATTTATGTCGTTGCCCATAGGGCGCGGATTAGTCCAAATCCGTATATTAGCTTTGAGGTTTTGAACTTAGGACGTAGTTTTAGTGTATATGCACTAGATGCCATTACTGTATCATACTAGTTTGTATATTACTTAATGGAAGTTTGGGATATTCACCTTGTATAAACAATCTTGCTCAATATAGTAGTATGCTACTTGGTTTGTTTCTACTTCAATGTGTACATGTGTTTATTTTAGTATATCACCTATACACATTAGTGGAGCCCTAGGATCTTTGCTTGATTACCAGCGTTGTGATGGCAGTCACACTAGTGGGGGCTGGGTAATTTATAAGCACATCCTTATACAGGTCCCTAGTCGCAGGACTATCGAGACAGGGCATCGATACTCCGGAGTAGACTAGCGTATGCGCTTCTCATCCCAGTGTGGGAGATGGTCTGTCCCACAGCCATCAGTACGTCATACTGGAGATAGTATACGGGTGCTCGTTAGGTTACGAGTACACTGGATAGGACTCGTCGGGAACTGACCGGTTGGTATTATACCTATCGTCAGTTATCAGTTCCCAGGTGACATGAGTACAGCTTAGTCCGCTGACTTGACACTGTCACTTCGCCTCGAGTGTGTTCCCACTGTACTTTGATTACTACCCTACCACGGCTCAAAGGAGTCGTGCAAACAGGTAGTGGTTGGGTACAGTCTCGAAGCACTTGGAGGCAGTGACGGTTAGACAGAATTCGTCTCTCCCGGTATTGGGGGTTGATATCGCGCTGTGTCTAGGAGAGCCCTTACACGAGTAGTCCCTGGCCAGGGCAATCGAGATATACTGGTAGGCTTCCAGTGTTATCTCAGGGTGTTTTGGGCTTCACTCCGACACGACTTGTACCGCTATTAGGGGACTGACCTTTACCGCCCTCCTAGGCCCGCCATGCGATGTATCAGACGAATAGACCGGACTGTACGGAGAATTTCACATTCAGGCTCAGTAGGAGTTCAGATGGGTTTCACCTCGTTAGTCTTCTTGTCGGCATCTACCTGGGGACCGTTACGCACAGCTAGTGCCGCTTGCGGTCTGTGGTTAAACCCACTGCCAGCGTAGTATCGAGTCTTTAGAGTCCCACACAGAAAGCTATTCGCCTTTAGGCAAAAGAGTAGAGGTCGCATGGTTTTGCGGCAGGTCGCATGGTTTTGCGACAGGGTTCGGTCACATCCGTGCACTTATGCACGTACAGTGTCCGGACAGTTTACACTAGCGGGCTTTGGTTTTAGCCAGATCCTAGTGTACGTATTGGGATTGGATTTATCCAGTATGTATTCGTGTTCCTCGGAACACGGATGCGGGTGTTTATGCACAGTTGACGGAGAGACAGAGGCAGAGGATTCTCATTAGGGTTGTTGACCGTTGACTGTTGACTATTGACTTTTTGCTCAACCCTAATGAGAATATGATATATGATTAACAATAATATTAATTAAGTATTGTGGTGACATGGTTGTTGAGGGGTTGACTTTGTTGACTTGTTGACTTTGTTGACCGGTTGACTAGGTTGGACTAGTTGACCATCATGATGACAATGGCTATCATTTCATGGCAAAGACTTTTTACTTGCTTGTTTCTCTTGTGAGAAATGAGTGCATGAAATGATATGGCTATTGTAGCTTAAACCATTTACACAATACTTGATTACTATTTTGTGATGATGGTTATGGATTATGAGAGCCAAGAGAGAAAAGTCTTCTATCATTCTATCATTCTCATTCTCTCTCTTGTTCTTGAGCTCTCATCTCCTTCCTCTTGCTCTCCCTTTCCTTAGTCTATGGTTCACTTGTCTCATGTGTTGAGAACCAAGAACCATAGAGAAAATCCCAACACACTCTTCTCTACTCACTCTAGTTCACAAGGTTTGGCAAACCAAGTGAACTAGTTTCTTCAAAGACCGAAGAAGAAGCCAAAGGTAAAAGCTTTCGAGGGGGATCTATCATCGGCGCAAGGAGACGATGGAGTGAAGCCGATCCGGACAACCATCGAGAGTCAAAGAAGAAGGAGTTCAAGAAAGAAAGATATAACCCCATAACCGAGTGGTTAACAACTCTTAGTTAGGTTGTTAGTTAGATGTTTAACAAAGATCCGGTTTTGAGTCCATGTTACCACCTCTAGAATAATTGTTTTTCACCAAATTCCGCTTGCCCGAAAGTACCGAGAGAGGTAGCATGGACTTACAGTGGTATCAGAGCCTAGTTAAACTCTATCTAACATGTTAGCAAAGTAACTAGAAGATCGATCAAAGAAAAAGTCACGAAACGAACCCGAGTAGTCAAGTTTCTGCCGATTTTTATTCTGTTCAAAAGTTGATAATTTTCATCTTAAAAATCGGCTCAGGCTTTTGTTTGAATAACCACCTGAATTTGGTCCCACGAACCATTCAAAGAGCCGCGGAAATGCGGCGGGAGCACGCTCCCGCCGCGGTTCCGCGGCCGAGTTGACTCGGCCGGGGTCCAAATTTGATGCAGTGTATTTCTGGGGTTGTTTTGGGATTTTTGGAATATGTACATTCTGCCCAGATTTTCCAGAACGAAAATTTTGTGTTTGGGGCCTATAAATCCGTATTTTTGATCGAACTTCTAAAAGACTTAAGCTGACGGGTTTTTCTGTGATGTGATATTTGTATTGAACGTCTATTAATCGCTATATGTCGATTAGTGGGGGTTATACAAATCTGTGATCTGTAATGTTGCTGGAATGTGTATATGAATTCATTGGATTGTCGCGGGTGAATAGCCGGGGGTTGTGAGACGAGAGTTTTCTTTTCTTTCAATTCATGTAAATTTGTAAATTCATGTAATAATTATTTGTATGGCCGCACAACCGGGTCGGGGTTGTAGCCGTCATTATATAATTTCTTTTTACTGTTTTTGCTCCTAGGATAGACCCATGGAGGGGGTGCACAAACTACCGGGTATGCCGAAGTGCCGAGTGGCCTACTCACGGGGTTGAGGGAGGTTGCTTCGCTTCGGGTACTTGGCGGGTAGTTTGCCGCATCCGTAGGGGTCTTGGGTGGGGTATTGGCTATTCACCGCGACCGTGTAATCTGCTTTTCGTTACAGGCTTGTACGAATTGCAGGTTCCTAGTATATCCAATGTGTTCATCTGTGATCTGAAATGTCTATCATTGCAATATATCTATATATGATATTATTTAGGCGTTCTTATGTTTTACAGCCGCGCTAGCCCAGCCCCCGCTCTGTCGTTAGTTAAGTAACCTAACGGGTAATGACGGGGCCCCGTGGCGAATGCGAATGGCATAAGCGTACGTCATATTTTGGTTGTTTTCTGCAATGGTAGGATTAAATGATGGGACGCATTAAAAGGACTAATGCAAGAATATCACGCATTAAAAGAACTAATGCAAGAAAATAAACCAAGTAAAAGTCGTTGGAACACTTTCGAAAAACCACTCGGTTCTTTTCAATACTAACTTTTAAATGCGGAGTTTTAGCCACTCCTTTTAAAAGCTATCTCGTTCCATCGACTATATCAAGTTCACTACGTTCACGGTTTCGCCAAAACCATTCGTAGCCCTCCGTCGTTTCACATAAATAGTCAATAGTATTCAAGCTATGTATGTTGGCCAAAGTCAAGGCATAGTGATTGGTAGCTATTGGGTATTCATGTGTAGCATAGATAGATGCGTTGGTTTGGGACAGTCGTACTGCCATTTTGGCCAAAGTCAAGGGTAGGTACGGGTGGATCCAAATTAACCTGGAGAATGACGGGTAGAACTTGACATGTGACTTATGATATTTTGGCCAAAGTCAAGGTCATAAGAGCATGGGGCAAAAATCCACATCGGAAGTTTCAAAAGAACTGAAACTTGCTAGTGTTGCATACCATTTGGAGTGTGATGATTCTGGTAGGATTCCTTCAGTTTCGTCACGCGATGATATTTGGATCCCGATCCTACTGCAAGTATATGCTACTCCTCGGGAAATTTCTCACTTAACGATCAATGCTATAAACCAAGTAGGTGTCTAGAAAGGTGTTTGCGGGGCTACGCCCCCAGGGAAAAGAGGTTATTAAATTAAGGAACTTCGCGAAAGCGTTGGAAAACCTCCCTCGAAGTACCGACACCAGCCTGGCCAAACGGTTAAGCAAGTATTGTACGGTGAGATTGATCCTGACTAATTCTTCCTTTCTGGTTTGAGGAGGAATTCGAGAAACAGTGGGAGCCATCCTGTTTAGACAAACTAAAAACCACTCTAAACTTGCAAGAGTATCATACTGAGTGTTTCTTCTTCTCTCTCCTAATTGCAGCGACCAATCGACATGACTGGACTTAAGTTACTTCTAGATAAAAACATACTGACAGGGCCAAACTACAAAGATTGGCTCAGGAATGTCAAAATGGCAATCACTTACGACAAGCTGGGGTATCTTCTTACCACCAAAGCTCCCCCTGTCCCAAGTCCCACCTCCAGCGTCGCGGATAAGGAAATCCGTAAGACCTGGGAGATTGATAGCGCGAAGGCCAAGTGCCTCGTACTTGCCTCGATGAACAACGAACATCAGAGGAGGCACGAGAATATGGACCTTGAATCCATATTTCTCCATACAAAAGAACTGTATGGAGAGCAATCTCATATCGTAAGATACGAAATGTCGAAGAAGTTATTTTCGGCAAGGTTGGCCATCAGATTATCGGTAGCGGAACACGTGCTTAAGATGATTGGCTTCATTGAGGAGCTCGCGGAACTTGGGACCACGTTAGAGAACGAGCTCTATACGGACTTGATTCTCCAGTCCCTTCCTTCCACTTACGCCCAGTTTATCCTGAACTTCAACTTACAAGAAAAAGAAGTTGAACTTTCAGAACTCCTCAACATGCTGAGGAGTGCAGAAGGCACCCTACAGAAAGGTAGGGAAACATCCACTTTGTTTGTAGGAGGATCTTCCTCTTCTAGGTCCAAGGCGAAAGCCAAGGGAAAGAAGAAGAAAGCCTTCGCCAAACCAAGGGGCGGTGTTAGTAAAGTGGATACGAAGGGAAAAGCAAAAGCAATAAAGAAAGCGGGGCAGCTTATGGATAAAGAAGAATGCTTTTATTGTCATAAGAAAGGACACTAGAAGAATGATTGCAGGGCTTGGAAAGGCAGGACACAGGAATTGAAGCAGGTTGCGGCTTCAGCTTCATGTGTGTATGTTATTGAAAACTGTCTTTCAATAAACTCTACTTCCTGGGTATTGGATACCGGATCAGGATCTCATATCTGTAATTCTTTGCAGGCGTTGAGAAACCGTAGGGTTTTGAAGGCAGGTGACATGACCCTCAGAGTTGCAAACGGAGCTAGCATGGATGCTAAGGCCGTGGGGGACTATCACCTGGGAATGTCAGATGGACATGTTTTGGTTTTTCGTAATTGCTTTTTTGTACCCAACGCAACTTGTAATATCATTTCTGTATCTTTAGTTTCTAAAGAAGGTTATGAATTTGCGTTTGTAAGTAATGTTGTAAACATTCACCTTAATCAAGTTTTGATTGGGTCAGGTACATTGAGCAATGGGATATACGTATTAAACCAACCACAGATTTTCAATGTCCAAAATACACACAAAAGAAAGTCTCCGGAAATAAATCAGACTTTCTTATGTCATTGTAGACTAGGTCACATCAATGAGAGAAGGTTGACGAAGTTACATACAGAAGGATATTTGAATCCGTTCGAATATCAATCGTATGCCACTTGTCAATCCTGTCTCAAAGGAAAGATGACAAAGACTCCGTTCACTGGACACGGAGTAAGAGCGAGCGAGCTCTTGGGACTCGTACACAGCGACGTGTGCGGTTCAATGTCTACACATGCGTGAAGCGGTTATTCTTACTTCATTACTTTTACGGATGACTTCTCAAGGTACGGTTATGTCTTCTTAATGAAACATAAGTCCGAAGCCTTTGGAAAGTTCCAGGAATATAAGAATGAAGTAGAAAAACAAACCAGCAAAAGTATCAAGATTCTAAGATCGGATCGAGGTGGAGAATACTTAAGTGCCGAGTTCCTGGATTATTTAAAAGAGAACGGAATTCTCTCTCAGCTTACTCCTCCATACACTCCGCAACATAACGGTGTATCGGAGAGACGGAACCGAACCCTATTGGATATGGTATGGTCCATGATGAGTAACGCTGAGTTACCGCGATCATTCTGGGGGTATGCGCTAGAATCAGCTGTATACCTTTTGAACCGAGTTCCCACTAAGACTGTGCCTACTACACCATATGAGATGTGGTGTGGGAAGAGACCCTATCTTAATCACATTAAGACATGGGGAAGTCCAGCTTTTGTTAAAAAGTAGCATGCGGACAAGCTCGAGGCACGCTCAGTACAGTGCAAGTTTGTGGGATATCCAAAGAATTCCAAGGGATATTTCTTCTACTGCGAAGAGGAACAAAAAGTTCTTGTTTCTCGTCATGCCCACTTTCTAGAACACCAGTTCTTAGAAAAGGAAATAAGTGGGAGCGCAGTAGAACTGGAAGAAATTCCAGAACCACGAGCTATTACTGAAAGCTTAGTGGAACCAGAGGGTTCAAAAGAACAGGACATTCCTATGCCGCTTCGCAGGAGTAGTAGGCAGTCTCATCCGCCCGAGAGATACTACGGTTTTCTCATAGACGGGGATAGAGAGGATTGCATCATAGATTATGATGAGCCTACTAGCTTCCAGCAAGCCGTTCAGAGCGTCGACTCGGTAAAATGGCTGGATGCAATATGGACCGAAATGGAGTCCATGTACACCAACAAAGTATGGACGTTGGACGTTGCTCCAGACGGGGTAAAACCCGTAGGATGCAAGTGGATCTTCAAAAGAAAGATTGGTGTAGATGGACAGATTGAGACCTATAAAGCTAGACTGGTTGTAAAGGGTTTTCGTCAAAGATCTGGTTTGGACTATGACGAGACCTTTTCTCCAGTAGCTATGCTGAAATCCATTCGGATCCTTCTTGCCATTGTTCCCTTCCACGATTATGAGATTTGGCAGATGGACGTAAAGACAGCTTTTTTAAATGGAAATTTAGAGGAGTGTGTCTATATGGACCAGCCAGAGGGTTTCATTCAGAGTGTGAGCAGCAGAAAGGTGTGCAAGTTGCTTAAGTCCATTTACGGACTAAAGCAGGCATCGCGGAGTTGGAACATCTGTTTTGATGAGACGGTCAAGGAATTTGGCTTTATCAAAAATCCAGATGAACCATGCATCTATAGTAGATTTGTAGCGAGAACTGTAGTATTCCTCGTTTTATACGTGGATGACATTCTCTTAATAGGAAATGACATTCCTATGCTACAATCTGTCAAGGGGTTCTTGTCACACAGGTTCTCCATGAAAGACCTTGGTGATGCCTCATACATCCTGGGGATCCGGATCCATCGTGATAGATCCAAGAGGATATTAGGACTTTCACAGTCCAGGTACATCGACACCATACTGAAAAGATTCAACATGGAAGATTCCAAGCGCGGTAACCTACCGGCTTGTCACGGGATCATCCTCTCTAAAGAGATGTCTCCCAAGACTGATTTGGAGAGGGATCGCATGTCTATTATACCCTACGCTTCTGCGGTAGGCTCTATAATGTATGCAATGTTGTGTACCAGGCCGGATGTAGCTTATGCACTGAGTGTAATAAGCCGGTATCAGTCAAACCCTGGGGAGAAACACTGGATAGCGGTAAAGAACATTCTCAAGTACCTGAGAAGGACTAAGGAGATGTTCTTGGTGTATGGCGGAAAAGTCCTCCAGATCGAGGCCTTTGCTGACTCCAGCTTCCAGAGTGACAAGGATGATTCCAAGTCTATGTCGGGTTTTGTCTTTACCCTCAATGGAGGGGCGGTGTGTTGGAAGAATTCCGAACAGGAAACCGTTGCAGACTCGACGATGGAAGCGGAATACATCGCTGCATCTGATGCCGCAAAAGAAGCTGTCTGGATAAGGAAGTTCTTGAAAGAACTTCAGGTGGTTCTGTCCATTGTTGATCCAATACCTCTGTATTGCGACAACAACGGGGCTATAGCTTTAGTGAAGGAACCCAGGTCCCATCAGAGATCCAGACACATCTTGAGGCGGTATCACCTGATCAGGGAGATCGTGGATCGCCAGGAGATCGAGGTTCGGAGGGTCGCTTCAGAAGATAACACTGCAGATCCATTCACCAAGGCCTTGCCCCAGACTCAGTTCGAGTGGCTGATCGAGATGATAGGTCTTCGATACGCCAGTACATGGCCTTAGTGCAAGTGGGAGATTGTTAGTGTATATGCCCTAGAGGCCATTACTGTATCATACTAGTTTGTATATTACTTAATGGAAGCTTGGGATATTCACCTTATATAAACAATCTTGCTCAATATAGTAGTATGCTACTTAGTTTGTTTCTACTTCAATGTGTACATGTGTTTATTTTAGTATATCACCTATACACATTAGTGGAGCCCTAGGATCTTTTCTTGATTACCAGCGTTATGATGGCAGTCACACTAGTGGGGGCTGGGTAATCTATAAGCACATCATTATACAGGTCCCTAGTCGCAGGACTATCGAGACAGGGCATTGATACTCCGGAGTAGACTAGCGTATGCGCTTCTCATCCCAGTGTGGGAGATGGTCTGTCCCACAGCCATCAGTACGTCGTACTGGAGATAGTATACGGGTGCTCGTTAGGTTACGAGTACACTGGACAGGACTCGTCGGGAACTGACCGGTTGGTATTATACCTATCGTCAGTTATCAGTTCCCAGGTGACATGAGTACAGCTTAGTCCGCTGACTTGACACTGTCACTTCGCCTCGAGTGTGTTCCCATTGTACTTTGATTACTACCCTACCACGGCTCAAAGGAGTCATGCAAACAGGTAGTGGTTGGGTACAGTCCCGAAGCACTTGGAGGCAGTGACGGTTAGACAGGATTCGTCTCTCCCGGTATTGGGGGTTGACATCGCGCTGTGTCTAGAAGAGCCATTACACGAGTAGTCCCTGGCCAGGGCAATCGAGATATACTGGTAGGCTTCCAGTATTATCTCAGGGTGTTTTGGGCTTCACTCCGACACGACTTGTACCGCTATTAGGGGACTGACGTTTACCGCCCCTCTAGGCCCGCCATGCGATGTATCAGACGAACAGACCGGACTGTACGGAGAATGTCACATTCATGCTCAGTAGGAGTTCAGATGGATTTCACCTCGTCAGTCTTCTTGTCCGCATCTACCTCGGGACCGTTACGCACAGCTAGTGCCGCTTGCGGTCTATGGTTAAACCCACTGCCAGCGTAGTGTCGAGTCTTTAGAGTCCCACACAGAAAGCTATTCGCCTTTATGCAAAAGAGTAGAGGTCGCATGGTTTTGCGGCAGGTAGCATGGTTTTGCGACAGGGTTCGGTCACATCCGTGCACTTATGCACGTACAGTGTCCGGACAGTTTACACTAGCGGGCTTTGGTTTAAGCTAGATCCTAGTGTACGTATTGGGATTGGATTTATCCAGTATGTATTCGTGTTCCTCGGAACACGGATGCGGGTGTGTATGCACAGTTGACGGAGAGACAGAGGCAGAGGATTCTCATTAGGGTTGTTGACCGTTGACTGTTGACTATTGACTTTTTGCTCAACCCTAATAAGAATATGATATATGATTAACAATAATATTAATTAAGTATTGTGGTGACATGGTTGTTGAGGGGTTGACTTTGTTGACCTGTTGACTTTGTTGACCGGTTGACTAGGTTGGACTAGTTGACCATCATGATGACAATGGCTATCATTTTATGGCAAAGACTTTTTACTTGCTTGTTTCTCTTATGAGAAATGAGTGCATGAAATGATATGGCTATTGTAGCTTAAACCATTTACACAATACTTGATTACTATTTTGTGATGATGGTTATGGATTATGAGAGCCAAGAGAGAAAAGTCTTCTATCATTCTATCATTCTCATTCTCTCTCTTGTTCTTGAGCTCTCATCTCCTTCCTCTTGCTCTCCCTTTCTTTAGTCTATGGTTCACTTGTCTCATGTGTTGAGAACCAAGAACCATAGAGAAAATCCCAACACACTCTTCTCTACTCACTCTAGTTCACAAGGTTTGGCAAACCAAGTGAACTAGTTTCTTCAAAGACCGAAGAAGAAGCCAAAGGTAAAAGCTTTCGAGGTGGATCTATCATCGGCGCAAGGAGACGACGGAGTGAAGCCGATCCGGACAACCATCGAGAGTCAAAGAAGATGGAGTTCAAGAATGAAAGGTATAACCCCCTAACCGAGTAGTTAACAACTCCTAATTAGGTTGTTAGTTAGATGTTTAACAAAGATCCGGTTTTGAGTCCATGTTACCACCTCTAGAAAAATTGTTTTTCACCAAATTCCTCTTGCCCGAAAGTACCGGGAGAGCTAGCATGGACTTACACGTAGATCTCATATAAATGAAATCCATCAGTTTATGGGATATTTAGGTTTGATCTAAGGATCATTAGTCATATATGAGACTAAGATCAACTTAGAAACAAATGAGCATATGGGCTCAACTGATTATCAGATCATATATGCATTGCCTATGGATAGTATACGGTAGTCAGTATGGAGACAGTCCGCAGGGCAAAACATATTAGTTTAAGGACATTTCGGTCCATCATTCCCGTTGGGACGAAATGTTAGTTTGAGGACATCGCGGTCCAGCATTCATCTTACATGCATGTGTATTTGTTACATGGCGAAATGAACGATGGTGATATGGGATGCGCCCAATTTGAGGTGCGATCCAATTTTAAGGCATCCCTCAAAACTATAAATATACATATATGTATAAAGTCGGAGCTCAATATGGGACTTGCATCTATATAGGATACGTGTCAATATAAGGTGTACACATTAATACGGAAGTACACAAATGTGGGATGTATCATTCCCTGTCTTGATGAAATTTCATATTTTTCATCAAGTTAGGACGAGGAGTTGCTGTTGGTTGTTGGGACCCGCCACCTCTCTGAAAACGTTGAGGAATTATAACGATATATATCAGAGGTGTGGAAAGATGTACGCTTGAACCAAATCCCATATTTGATGGAAAAGATCGCGGTGAACCTAAGAATCGTTAGTCTTATATAAGACTAAGATTAACTTAGAAAATATGAGATGAATATCATTTTGGATATCATCGATGAGAGATCATTAGTCGTATATGGGATTAAGATCAGTTTGGAAATCATGAGCATATGGGCTCGGTTGATTCAAAAGTAAAAAGGAAGCTTAAACTTCACAGATTTAGCCAATTTGGGTCTAAAATTGGATTTTTAAATCACCCAGCAGTGCTAAGCACTCAGATATATAGCGCTCACTTATGTTTTACGTGAGACGCTGAAATAGTTCTATGCACTAGTCTTTTCTGGCACTTACGTGTGTTTCACGTGAGGCACTCAGCTTTGGGCGCTTACGTGTGTTGCATGTGAGGCACTCAGATTTAGGCGCTCACGTGTGTTTCACGTGAGGCATTGAGTTTTTAGCTTCTTTTGAGTGCTCACATGTATTTCACATGAGGCGCTGAGTTTTGGCGCTCACGTGTGTTTCACGTAAGGCGCTGAGATTTGGCGCTCACGTGTGTTTCACGTGAGACACTGTCTTCTTACAGATTTAATCTTTGTTGATATTTTCAGAGAGTTTAAACCTCTGTTAATGGTATTTTGACCATTAATGATCACCAAGATCACTATTTTGAGGATCTGGGATCAGGTTCTTTAAGAACTAAGTTCTCGATTTATGAGGGAACTAAGTTCCTGGAGTATTACGGACTCTATCTTCTTCATGTTCTTCTTTCCGTGTTCTCTCCTGGATCTTTAATTCTCAAGAACAAGATCTTCCCGATGAGAATTAGATTCTCAACTTGTAGGAGATTTGTCTTGCGGATCTTAGATCCAGAGAAAAAACTAAGTTCTTTGAAAAGGATTAAACCCCCATATATGATACGATAGGTAAAGGAGATATTTTGATCTCTTCTTTTTTTTACCTAGGGTTTTGAGGAGGAAGAAGATCTTTCTTTTTTAATGAGAATTAAATTCTCTATTGTTTCTAGAGACCTTTTGGAGAGCCTTCTGTGTTTTTATAGAAGCTTATGCGGGGATCTCCTCTCTTTTTTATATCGAGTCCCTTTCCTTTTTTTTCTTCATCTTTTTGCTCCTATTTATAGGAGAAGGAAAAGAATCAATTTATTGAGAAAATCTCTCATTGAGAGATCATGATTGATTTTATAATCAATCAAATTGATCTTTTAGATCAACCGGTGAATTTTATTCACCGTTGGATTTTTAATTCAAAAGCTCTCTGTTTATCAGAGAAGATTTCTTATTTCTTTTAACAAGATTAGGAAAATATTTTCTTAAGATAGAATTTAATTCTATCGGATGAATATATTATTAGAAAGATATTTTCCTAACCATAGGATTTTATTTTGTTTAACAGAGAAGATCTTTCTTATTTTAGAAAGATCAGAAAAATATTTCCCATATAAAATTTAATTCTATCTGATGGTTTAATTGGTGATTTTATCACCATTGGATTTTAAATCCAAGATTCTCTATTAGAGAAAGATCTTTCCATATTAGAAAGATCAAGGAAAATATTTCCCAAATAGAATTTAATTCTATCACATAGAATTTAATTCTATCAGATGAGATCATTTTAAATTGGGGCGCCCACGTATTATCACGTGAGTGTTGCCACATACATATATGGCAGCGGTGCTCATGTGCTTTGCATGTGAGAGCTGCCCAAAGAATGCAACAAGCGAACTCACGTGTTTAACACGTGGGTGCTTACGTGTTTAACACATGGGGCTATCATAGGATTTAATCCTATCTGAAGCCGGTATTTATATGCTTTGCATATGAGTGCTCACGTGTTTAACACATGGGCACTGCTATAGGATTTAATCTTATCTGCAGCAGGTACTCGCGTGCATATGGGGCGCTGCCCTCTATTTTTATAAAAGGAACAACAAGTTTTGAGCTAAAATTTTTGGCAGAAACAAATGCCCCACTCTATTTTTCCCATGTAGGTATGTACGTAGCTTAAGTAGTGCAAAGTTATGCATCGCCATAGAATTGATGGCTCAGGAGATAGGTTTAGGTCTCTTTCGCCTAAGGCTTTATCCATTTTCATGAGCCATAAATGTATCAATAAGGTTTTTCTCCCTATGAGTCGTGAGGATCTCATAGGTGTATATTCTCCCTAGAAATCATGAGGATTCCTAAGTGTCCATCGCCTCCGTGAGTCGTAAGGATCTCACTCATGTATTTTTTCCTTACGAGTCATGAGGTCCCATAAGTGACTTCTTCACTTCATTGGCATGCAATTTTAGCGAATGTGACCCATGGATAGTATACAAGAGTCGGTCTTGACCTCCTTCTAGGGTAGCAATGGCTTAGGAAACTGGTTTAGATCTGTCGCCTAAGACTTTTCAACTTTATGAGCCGTGAGGGTCTCATAAAGATATTTCTCCATACGAGTCGAGAGGATCTCATAGGTGTATTTTCTCCTTAGAAGTCGTGAGGACTCCTAAGTGTGTTTTCTCTTGTAAGTCATAAGGATCTCATAAGAGTATTTTCTTCTTACGAGTCGAGAGGAGCCGTAAGTGGCTTCTTCTCCTCATTGGATGCAACTTTGGAGAATGTAGCCCGTGGATAGTATATAAGAGTCAATTTTGACCTCCTTGTAGGGGAATAGTGCTTAGGAAATAGGTTGATATCCCCATCGCCTAAGCCTTTTCACCTTTATGAGCCCTGAAGGTCTCATAAAAATATTTGTCCCTACGAGTCGAGACGAGTCGAGAGGGTCTCGCAGGTGTATCCTAACGTGAAATATAGATAACCCCTTTTTTGATAGGGGTTGATAGGGGTCCGTCAGGTTTGTGGTACTAGGTTTAAGTCCATCGTATAGCCGCATTGGCTGATGTATTCTCGATACGCAGTCCCTTAGGTTGCTGCTCGAGTAGCCCCACGACTGTCGTGTCTCTGATCCCTTCTGAGGCTGGAAAAGATGTCTTCAAGTAATCTTCTTTAGGATGGAATATCCGTATTACTGTCGGAAGGTCAAGCGTTAGGTATTTGCCATGGCGCTTTTTACTTGAGGTTAGGTTTAATTTGAAGCTTCGATGAGTCATAACCGCACCCTTCTGGGGTGGGATGATCTCCCATGGTCTCTGGCTTGCCGTCAAGACCCGAAGATAGGAATATGCCATTGTTCCCCTCCGAACGGCGGCGCACAAAACTGCGATGTCCTGACGCTGAGATTCGGGGAAGATGCTATTTGGTTTTATCCGTCCACATCTCCGAAGATGCCAAGTTGATTTATGGTACCGTGTATCGGAGGTTTAGACGGATGCGGCCGATGTAGCAGACTTCGTCAGATTCCCCCTCGCTTGAGGGGTTTTTGATTGTGGGGATGCTCTTCCCTGCAGGCGCAAGCCCCTGCAGTTAATTACGCTACCGCATCGCGGTAACAACTTTCTCCTTCTCCAGAATTTCACTTCGTGTCGTGTGTGTTTGTTTTGTTTATGGTTGCCCGTGGATTGTATATGGAGACTGAGTAATGCCGTCGCCCGTAGGACGTGGATTAGTCCAAATCCGTATTTACTTAGATTTGGGTTTGGTGTTTTTAGTTTAAGGATGCATTAGTCGCGTTGCGGCTAAGATCAACTTAAACGTTCGTTAAGGATACGTTAGTCCAGTTTGAGACTAAGATCAACTTAACGGGATCGTTTAGATCCGACAAAAGAGCGTTTGGGCTCTATTGTTCCAGTTTAGGGACATAGTGGTCTAACATTCCCATTTTGGGGGCGGATATTGGTTTAAGGACGCATAAGTCCATGAGTTTAAGGACCCCACAGTTCGTATTAATGTGTGGTTGTCAGGACCCGTCACCTCTCTGACGACGTTGAAGGATTACAACGACAAATATCAGAGGAGTTCAGAGATGTACCCTTGAACCAAAGTTGGTTGAGAGATCTATAGTCCAATTTGGGACTAAAGTTTGTTTGAAGGTTTGATTTAAGGACACGTTAGCCATATTTGAGGCTAAGATCAACTTAATCGTTTGTTAAGGATACGTTAGTCCAATTTAAGACTAAGATCAACTTAACGGGATCGTTTAGATCAGAAAAAAGAGTGTTTGGGCTCTATTGTTCCAGTTTAGGGACATGGTGGTCCAATGCCAGTTTAGGGACATGGTGGTCTACCGTTAGTTTAAGGACGTTTCGGTCCAATATTAGTTTAAGGACGTTTCGGTCCGATATTAGTTTAAGGACGTTTCGGTCCACGAGTTTAAGGACCCCGCAGTCCATATACGTGTGGCCGTTGGGACCCGTCACTCTCTGACGTCGTTGAAGGATTACAACGACAGGTGTCAGAGGAGTTCGGAGATGTACCCTCGAACCGGTAGTAATTGATTTAAGAGAGCAATCTTGCTCAGTCAATTTAATTTAAGGACTTACGGCCAAAATTGGGCTAAGTCCAGTTGAAAATGTTCAACATTTTATTTGCTTTTGCATTGCATTTCTTTTTTATTTTTATTTAGGCTTTGCCCAGAAAGGATGCAGAGCATCAATTTGTTTTGTGCTCTGTTCTTTATAAATGATGCAGAGCATCAATTTTATTTGGGCTCTGCCCTTTTATTACTTTGCAATTTATTTTGGCCTGCTTAGTCTTTTTGATTTGGGCCTGGCCCTTTTAGGAAATGCATTGCATTTGTCAGGCGCTTTGCGCCAATCAGAGAGCGCAAGCGCTTGTAGTGTTGACACGTGTCGCGCAAGCGCAGTGCACTGCGCTAATGCGCTGTGCCTGCGCTGCTGACACGTGGCGCGCTCTGGTGGCTTGCGCCAATCCAGGAGCGCAACAGCGCAGTTTGCAAGTGTAAGGAACTATTAATTTGAGAATCTTTTAGATTCAAGAACAGAAGTGCAAAGCACTGTTAGATTTCTTGATCTAGTTTAGATCAAAGGAAAAGATAAGTTTTTTCTTATCTTAAAGAACCAAAGGTTCATGAAAAGTGCAAAGCACTATTTTTATTTTTATTTATTCATTTTATTTAGTTATGTTTAAAGATCAATGATCTTGTCCTTAGATCACTGATCTTTTCATAAGAGAATTTTCTCTTCTTTCAAAGGTTTTTACCTTTTTCGTTCTTGAGGAGTTCTTCAGAGTCCTCTTTCTCTCTTTTTTTTTTTTTAGAAAATGTTCCTCCCTTTGAATTGAGGTCTGGGGTCCTTTTTATAGTGCTCATAAATTAGTTAAATTTGTTAAAAAGATCTTTCTCTGAGTGATTTGGGGAATTTTCCCTACCGTTGGATCTTTAATCCGAAGGCCTCTGTTTTCCAGAAGAAAATCTTCTTGTTTTAACAAGAACAGAAAAGATTTCTCAGAATTTTAATTCTGCTTGGCGCAAATGCTCCAGAGCGTGACACGTGTCGCGCAGTGCATCTGCGCTGACACATGTCGCACAGCTGAAGTTTTTTTTTTCACGCATCTGCGCTGACACGTGTCGCGCAGCGCACAGACATGTGTCGCGCAGCGCAGCTGCGCTCGCGCAACTGAAGTTTTTTTTTGTGTACATCTGCGCTGACACGTGTCGCGCAGCGCAGCTTGCGCAACTGAATTTTTTTTTTTAAGATTTTTGCTCTGATGGAGTACGCTACCTTGGGCGCTGCGCTCCCTGCGCCGGTGTGTCTGATTTTGACACGTGGCGCTCTGTGCGCAGCGCAGGAGATCTGAAGCGTTGCTTTATTTATTTTAATTTTAATTTTCAATACAGAGCTTTGCTCTTATTGGGGAAACAGAAGCGTTGCTTCGTTTCCCGCCTTGGAATTTGAACAGAGCTTTGCTCTGATTGGAGTAAACAAATGCCCCCCCACCATTGCGCTTACGTGACTCTAAACGTGAGCGCAACAGTGGTGGAATTCCAACCGCTGCGGTAACTCTTGGGAGTTGAAAGGGTATTTGATGCCTATAACTAGGACCTTTGCTCCTTTAGATGATTTTCATCTTCACAATTTTACTTTCAGAACTCAGAGCCCTGCTCTCTTGTTTAAACACTTTTAAAATTTCAACTTTAGAGAATTTTAGGTAAAAATATTAATTTTGATTAAATTAAATTAATTTTAAGAGCTTTGCTCTCAATAGATCCCTGATCTAAAGAAGACCCATTTAGGGTTTTACTTAGCAGAGCTTTGCTCTAAGGGGGTCTAAAGAGAACTAAAGGGAACCCTATTAGGGTTCCATTAACAGAGCTCTGTTCTCTAAAAGATTTTCCTTGGATTTTCTTAATTAATGGAGCTTTGCTCCTTCCAAATCATATAGAAGAACTCTTAAGAGTTCTTCATGGCATTTGATACTATTATTATTATTATTATATCATTTTTCCCAGAGCAGAGCTCTCAATGTTCTTAGGGAATTTTCCTCAAATTCTCCTCATAGCTGATTTTGACTGGTGTCACTCCTGTCTGCAGAGCATTGCTTTCGAGGTATTTAACTTTTAACTTTCTTATTTTCTTATTTGTTAATCTCCCTGTACTGTTTTCTTCAGGTATTATGGCGGTGCGTCTATACAGCTTGCACGAGTTCATCACTTATGAGGATATCCGTGTACAGGGCCGTCAACAGAACCAGGAGTTTACGGACGCCCAGCGTGCGGAGGTCATGGATCGCCTCAACGCAAGTGGTGGTTGGTTTCTTCCTCATTGTTCAGCTCTCTTAAAGGTCGTGCTGGGAGCAATATAGAGAGCACTTCCGGGGTTTCACGACGCCCTACCGCTCAATGCGCTGGATGATGCCGAAGACAAGGTGCATTCAGTGTACCTGACAGGGCTGATCTCGAAGAAACGGCGGGACAGCCTCATCGACATCCTACATCAAGTCTTCCAGCAGACAACGATAATCGCTGCTTATCAAAGGATAGGGGGCCTTGCTGAAGACCTTGACACTCAGGAGCGCGAGAGGCTGCGCACGAGAATCATCAGAAAGGCCAGGAGAACTCTGGATGGCCTTACTTTTGAATTCCTCAATCCATGCCCCTGATCCGAAGTCATACCTTTGTAAACATTTTAATAATGTTATTATTTATTTCTCCGTGATTGTAAGAACCCCCTTTTTTATGATATGAATAGAAAATTTCCATTTCATCTTGTCTTATTCCTCATCCCGAACCGTTTGCACGTGCATGAATGAGTATGTCTTAAACGCTTGATCAAGTGTAAATCGGATGTTCTTTCTGTCACTCTCTTATTATCAGTATACTGTTACAATTAGCTGGTAAGCACCTTGATTTCTCCATGCAATAATAATGGCTTAGGCCGTAGGTTCAGATCTGCCGCCTAAGACTTTTCAACTCTATGAGCCGTGGGGGTTTCATAGAGACTTTTCTCCCTACGGATCGAGAGGATCTCGTAGGTGGTTTTTTTTCTCCTTAGGAATCGTGAGGATTCCTAAGTGTGGTTTTCTCTTATAAGTCGTAAGGATCTCATAAGAGAATTTTTCCCTCTTACAAGTCGAAAGGACCCGTAAGCGGTTGTTTCCCTCCCTGTCGAAACTCGACTTTGAAGAGTGAGACCCGTGGATGGTATGCAAGAGACCATTTTGGGTCAACTTGTAGGGTCCCAGTGCTTAGGAAACAGGCTTCTTTTATGCCTACTGCCTAAGGTTTTATCTCACGAGTCGAGCCGCCTCAACAATTTCTTCACAAGTCGAGACGAATCGAGCGTTTCTCGCAAGAACATCTTAACGTCGCATTTAACCTCTGTTCTTTACGACAGAAGCCCGTTAAGGTTGGTGGTACTTAGGGTTTTGGCTATCGTACCGTCGCATAAGCCGATATAGTCCTCGATAGGCAATCGTGCTGTTCGAGTAGCCCTGCGACTGCCGTGTCTCTGATCCCTTCGGGGGCTGGACAAGACGTCTTCAAGCAATCTTCCTAGGCAGTTTGACCGTCGGAAGAGCAAGCGTTAGGAATTTGCCATGCCGCATTTTACTTGAGGTTAGGCTCATTTTGGCAAGCCCCGATGAGTCATAACCACTCCGCGCTGGTGTGGGGATGATCTCCGATAGTCTTTCGGGCTTTATGTGAGTTGCCGTCAAGACCCTGAAGTTAGGAATTTGGCCTTTGCTTCGTTTGCTGGCATTGCGTCTGCTGTATCGAGACGAATGTCGTGGTGGGAACTAGGGATTTTGCCATGGCTCCGTTTGTTTGATTATCGCGTCTGAACTCTGCTGGGGGAAGAACGCTGGGGTGACAACCCGTCTGCTGTATCGAAACGAATGTCGAGATGGAGCTAGAATTTTGCCGTGGCTCTGTTTGTTTGACTGTCACGTTCGAATCCCGCTGGAGGAAGAACGCTGGGGTGACAACGCGTCTGCTGTATCGAAACGAACGTCGAGGTGGAGCTGGAATTTTGCCGTGGCTCCGTTTGTTTGATTGTCGCGTCCGAATCCTGCTGGAGGAAGAACGCTGTGGTGACAATTCGTCTGCTGTATCAAAACGAATATCGAGGTGGAGCTGGAATTTTGCCGTGGCTCCTTTTGTTTGATTGTCGCGTCCGAATCCCACTGGAGGAAGAACGCTGTGGTGATAATTCGTCTGCTGTATCAAAACGAACGTCGGGGTGGAGCTGGGATTTTGCTGTGGCTCCGTTTGTTTGATGATGTTGCGTCTGAATCCCGCTGGAGGAAGAACGCTGTGGTGACAATTCGTCTGCTGTATCGAAACGAATGTCGAGGTAGAGCTGGAATTTTGCCGTGGCTCCGTTTGTTTGATTGTCGCGTCCGAATCCCGCTGGAGGAAGAACGCTGTGGCGATAATTCGTCTGCTGTATCGAAACGAATGTCGAGGTGGAGCTGGAATTTTGCCGTGGCTCCATTTGTTTGATTGTCGCGTCCGAATCCTGCTGGAGGAAGAACGCTGTGGTGGCAATTTGTCTGCTGTATCGAAACGAACGTCGGGGTGGAGCTGGGATTTTGCCGTGGCTCCATTTGTTTGATGATGTTGCATCTGCTATGTCGAGACGAACGTTGGGGTGACATCTCGTCTGCTGTATCGAGACGGACGTCGAGGTTGTCTATAGGTTGCTGATGAACCGTCGAGGTTTGGAGCTAGGGATTTTGCCGTGGCTCCATTTGTTTGATGATTGTTGCGTCTGCTGTGTCGAGACGAACGTCGAAGTGGTGACCATTCCGCACTGGTATGAGATGATCTCCAGTTGTCTTTCAGGCTTTATATGACTCGCCGTTAAGACCTTGAAGCTAGGAATTTGGCCTTCTCTTCGTTTGCTTTGTCACGTCTGAATCTCCGCTTGTTTGATGATGTTGCGTCTGCTGTGTCGAGACGAACGTCGATGTGGTGACCATTTCATGCTGTTATGAGACGATCTCCAGTTGTCTTTCTGGCTTTATATGACTCGCCGTTAAGACCTTGAAGCTAGGAATTTGGCCTTCGCTTCGTTTGCTTTGTCACATCCGAATCCCTGCTGGAGGAAGAACGCTGGGGTGACAACTCGTCTGCTGTATCGAAACGAACGTCGAGGAGGTGACCACTCCATGTGAGATGATCTCCGGTGGTCTTTCAGGCTTTATATGACTTGCCGTTAAGACCTTGAAGCTAGGAATTTGGCCTTCGCTTCATTTGCTCACACTGCGTCTGGTGTATTGAAACGAATGCTGAGGTGGAGCTGGGATTTTGCCGTCACTCCGCTTGGTTTCGACCATGGGGTCTTTTGTTAACTTTGCATGTACACCCTACTGGACTGCGAAGGAACGCCGTTGTTAACATTGCGTCTGCTGTAACGAGACGAATGCTAAGGTGGAGTTGGGATTTTGCCGTTACTCTACTTTGTTTCGACCGTGAGGTCTTTTATTGACGTTGCATCTGCCTCCAGCTGGATTGCGGAGGAACGCTGTTGTTGACATTGCGTCTACTGTATCGAGACGAATGCTGAGGTGAAGCTGGGATTTTTCCATCGCTCCGCTTGATGGTGTAACATCTGTGTCCTGCTGGAATGAGGAGGCACACCGTTGTTGGTCTCCAGGCTGCAGATGTGGCCATTGAGATTTGGAACTAGAGACTTTGCCATGGTTCCGTTTCGTTGCGATTTTGAGGTCGGTTGTTGACGTCATGTCTGCATCTAGTTAGAGTGAGGAGAAACGCCGTTGGTGATCTCTAAGTTGTCGATGTTGACGTCGAGACCCTGAAGCTCGGGATCTTCGTTTGCTTCATTTGTTGACATCATGTCTGTAATATTGCGACAAATGTCGAGATTGTCTCTAGGTGGTCTATGAACCGTCGAGAGTTGGCTTCGCTTTCTGATGGAGCCTGTTGGGAAGGTATGGTTCCCTCTTTATCTGTGCCCCTGGATTGTATACAGGGATCGATGTAATTTCACCTGTAGGGCAAAAAGTTTCATTCTTTCATTTTTTTTATTCTTTCCGCGATGCTCTATCATTTCAGCTTTTTATATCGCGAAAATCGCGATTGCCCAATCATTTCGGCTATTTTTCGCGGTGCCCAATCATTTCGGCTATTTTTTCTTTTTACTCGCTGCTTTTTATTGTGAGTTGCCTAATCATTTTGGCTATTTATTTTATTTTTACTCGCTGTTTTTTTATTGCGAGTTGCCCAATCATTTCGGCTATATTTTTTTATTTTTACTCGCTGTTTTTTATTGCGAGTTGCCCAATCATTTCGGCTATTTCGTGTGCCCAATCGTTTCGGCTGTTTATTTTGTTTTTACTCGCTGCTTTTTATTGCGAGTTGCCCAATCATTTCGGCTGTTTATTTTATTTTTACTCGCTGTTTTTTATTGCGAGTTGCCCAATCATTTCGGCTATTTCGTGTGCATACGTTTTTACATGCTGCTTTTGTTGCAAGTTGCCCCATCATTTCGGCTATTTAATATGCATTTTCAGCTCACTGATTTTTATCGCGAGCGTAGAACTTGGAATCTGGTGCCAATCTCAGCATCAGCATCGCTACAACCGGAATATTGCCAGGAGCGAATCATCATCTGCCTCCGTCGATGTCGAACAAAGGTGGCTTAGCGAACAGGGTTAAGGTCCTGTTGACTAAGGCTTTTGACTTCATGAGCCGTAAGGGTTTCACAAAGGTATTTCTCCCTACAAGTCGTGAGGATCTTGTAGGTGTATTTTCTCCTTAGGAGTCGTGAGGATTCCTAAGTGTATGTTCCTCGGTAAGTCGTGAGGATCCTACAAGAGGGTTTTCTCCTTGTAAATCGAGAGGACTTACAAGTGTTGTTTGCTGTACGAGCATATCCCTAGTCACGGATGAGACTTTGTTAGGGAAATGTTTATTCACGCCCGTGGATTGTATACAAGAGCCAGTATTGGACCACTTGTAGGGCCATAACGAAAGTTTTGGGGGTTGCTTAAGCACAGGTTTAGGTCTCTGTAACTTAAGACTTTCAAATCTTATGAGCCGTGAGGGTCCCATAAGAGAGTTCTCCTTACGAGTCGTGAGGATCTCGCAAGTGTATTTTCTCCTTAGGAATCGTGGGGATCCCTAAGTGTGCTGCTCCCTTTGTGAGTCGTAAGGATCTCACGCGGGTGATTTCTCCTTACAAGGTCGAGGAGACCTTATAAGTGTCTTTTAATGAGGTAGTGCCCTTTCGGGTTTTCACGAACACTCGCCGGTAGCCCTGCTGTTTTTACTCACGGAGCCCTTTCGGGTTTTCATCCGCGCCCGTTTCGCTTATGGACATACCGTCTTTTTTTTTATATTTTTTTTATTTACAAGGTCGTGCCCTTTCGGGTTTTCACGAACACTCGCCGGTAGTCCTGCTGTTTTTACTCACGGAGCCCTTTCGGGTTTTCATCCGTGCCCGTTTTGCTTATGGACATACCATTTTTTACTTTTTTTTAATTTCTTTTTTTATTCTTTATATATATATATATTTTTATATTTTTTTTATCTCGTCAGCCTAAGGGTGCTGCGGTAGTAGTTTAAAGACATTTCGGTCATTTGCAAGTTTTAGGACATTGCGGTCCATCATTAGTTTAAGGATATCTCGGTCCGCCGTCGCCGTATTTGAGGCGAATATCTAGTTTATTGACTTTTCGGTCTATGGGGCTTTCTCTATGACTGACCCTGATGCCCCTGGCATATCCATCTTTCTCGAAGCGTGCGGTTGTGGCGGACTCACCCTCCAGTTTTTAGACAGCACAAACTCGCCCTGTTGGTATTGGTCTTCAACCCAGTTTTTGAAGATGTAGCAGTCCTCGATCAGATGACCAACTGTTTGGTGGTAAGGGCAATAATTAGGATTATTAATATCGCCTGGCCGCAACAGACGTTTTGGACTCGGCAGATTGATGAGTCTGTCGCACACTGCCAGCTCGAACAGTCCCCTTGTTTTATCTTGCGGAAACGAGTAAGGACGTTTCAACTTTTCCTGGAGGGGTTGCCGCTTGTTGCTTTGGCAAGCAACCGGTCTAGGGTCACTTGATTGTTGTTGAGCGCTGGCGACGAAGGCCGTTTTTCCTTTTCCTTTATCCTTTTTGTTCGCTCCGTTGTTTGAGGGGTCGAGATTTTTTTCGAATAGCGTGCGATTACACGGCTGAACGTTCTCGCAGCTCCTCAATTCCTTTATTTTTAAAATAGATTCCCCGAGAGAAGGGTTGGGGGTAGCTTCTTCGTCAGAATCGCTTCCAAAGGTGATAATTTGTGATCCCTTGGAGTCAGCTATATGACAATCGTCGGCGGCTCTTTTGCACTCATCTATCGCATTTTTTCGACGTCTACAAGCTTCACATTTTGTCCTGTCGAAGTGTTTCTTTTGAGCGACATACCCTTGCCACCAACAGTTAAAGGATTCGCAGTCTTCGGTAGGATGTATGATCTTCTGATGATATAAACAGAAGTTAGGGTGCATTTCTACCTCAGAGAAGGTATTTTCTTCAGAGTGCGGTAACTTCATTCCTACTGATAGAGCTTTGGCAAACCTTTTCCTCGTCTTGAATTTGCTTTTACCCGCAGAGTATGGCTTTTGATTTGACGGGAGTGCTTTGGCTCTTTCCAATATGGCTATTTCACGCTCTTGATTGGCTTTTGCTTTCAGACGAATTTCATTTAGGAAGACATCGATCAACTCGTCTGATGGCTGTAGAATCTCCGGCTCAGGGTTCGCCATTGATTTCTCAGCGCAAGGAGCCTCCTCATCATCCATCAGTGAATGAGAAATCACATGACAAGTCGCAACATAGTCTTTGGATTCATCTGATGAGTTTTACGAAAGAACAAGTTGCCCCCGACGTGTCCGTCTTCTTTGGAGAGTGCGGCTGTGGTGGGTTTAAATTCCAGTTTTCCGACAGCGCGAACTTGCCTTGTAGGTACTGATCCTCGATCCATCCCTTAAAGACGAAACAATCCTCAATCGGGTGACTTACCGTTTGGTGGTAAGGGCAATAATTGGGATTATTAAGATCGCCTGGCTGCGACAGACGCTTTGGACTCGGCAGATTAATGAGTCTGTTACGCACTGCCAGCTCAAACAGTCTTCTCGTTTTATTCTGAGGAAACGAGTAAGGACGTCCTAGCCTCTCTTCGAGGGATGGGCGTGGACGCACATTGTTTTGGCGAACGACCGGCTTTGAGTTGCTCGATTGTTGCTGAGCATTGGCGACGACGCTCGCTTTCCCTTTTCCTTTCTCATTTCGGGAATCTGGTTTTAGAGGAGACGGTCCATGGCCCATCTGGTCCATCTAGGCTAATTTGTCGATCAAGGCCTGGAAGGTGGTCGGCCTGAAGAACATCATGAATTGTGAGATGGTCGCCTGCGGATCGAGAGTGCCACAAACATGCCTACCACAGGTGCCTCTTCTATGCGTTGTTCGCATTTCGACCATAGGTTTCGCCATTGTGTTGCGTATTGGACCCACGTTTCGCCTGACCTTATTCTGGCATTTATTAGTGCTGTTATCGGGGTGCGTTCACTAGCACTCACGAATCTTTGTGTGAACAGTAGCTCCATCTCCGCAAATGTTTTGACAGAGTCGTTAGGTAGCTCCGAATACAATTCAAAGGCTGTTTCTGCTAAGCTGCCGACGAATTGACGTAGCAGCAATTTGTCATCGCCTCCAGTATTGCCGCATAAGGCCCTGAATTGAGCGACATGCTGATGCGGATTCCCTGTCCCTTTATATACGTAGAATTTAGGGATCGTATATCCCGGCGGGTAACTGATTTGGTCGTACCAGCTCGGATACGGTCGTCCGGTTCTAGCAATTTGCCCAGCCGCTTCATTCACCTGATGAACTCGGATCTGCTGAGCTATATATTCGTCCAAGTCAGCTTTGGAGATTGCCTCCTCCTTGGCTGTTGACAGAGCCGGTGGAGGATTTGACGTTTCTCCCCTGTCGTCTTCAAGGACGATCGGAGGATCTTCAGCAGGAGGGTCCGACTGTAACATCATCCCTACCATATCTTGGAAGAGGAGCGCCATCTGTTTTATGTTAGCCGCTTGCTCTGCAGCTTCTTTGTCCCTCTTTTCGAGGACTCTGCGTAAAAAGTCAGCGTCGGTTTCTTGTTCTTGACGCTCATCCGAAGACGTTTCAGAGCTTTCTTTTGGCTCAGTGAGTGCAGCCATTGTAGTCATCATTTCCTGAAGCTTTTGTTGTTGCTCTTGGGCTTTCGTCACGGATCGGGTGAGCGGTCGGTGGCCCGTAGAAGTGCGGCTTTTCTCCTTTCCAGAAGCCATATAAACAGTGTGCACCACCATGCCCCCAGATTTGGGGCGTTTGTGTTCAGCGCTTTTATGCTTCGCCATGTTCACAGGGGCTTTTTGCGGCCTCCTTTTCTTCTGAGTGATTGGAGTTAAGGGGGCCGTTGTAATGGGCACCCGGGTAACTATTGGTTTTTGGGGCTTGACGGAGTAGTCCTTCTCTTGCTGAACCTTCATTTTTTTTGTTGGCGGAGATAGTTTTCATCAATCACTGACTCCTGGACCTGTCGCCAGACTCTATAAATTTTAGAGGACAGCCGTTGAGGGGGCTGTTCTAGCTTTTTCTCTGGAGTACTCTTCACAGCTGAAGGAGTTCGTTTCAACATTGCAGTAGAAGAGTTTCTGCGCACCGTGTTCAGCAATTCAATGATGTTCCCGATTGGAACAGCAGTATTGATCCCCACCGTTGGAGCTGGAGGAGTAAATCTAGTGGGGAAGTTGCCCCCAGCCTTTTTTACTCGGCGCCAGTGGCGACGTCGAGCATGTCATACTAATGGAGTTGTTTCAGCTATAGGGGTGACCTCCTCATGCCTCCCGTGTTGGTCAGAATATGCCGGTACCAGCCTTTTAAAGATCGACGTCCGTTGAACGGGGACGGCCAACCTGTCAGAAGCGGACTTCCGAGCATGGGAAGCAACCTTGGTGACTTCGCAAAGAACGGGAGATGGGATGGCTATCCGCTTCGGGATAACGTCTTCTGGTATGGCAGGCTTCTTCATGGGCCCGATGGAGTTCTGGCCTAATCCATTAAAACCTGAAGCAGTGGAGTTGGGCGACCTGTTGAGAGGGGTCGCGGCAGTGGTAAGTCGATCGAAGACCGACTTCTTTGGAGCTTCTTGCAATGTCATTGGGGTGTTGAAGCTCATTGGTGGGAGCATAGTCCCAAAAAATAGTCCGGTGGTGGTTTGAGCCACCTGCTCCACCGGCATTTTGAAAAGGGAGGCCGCTTGGGGCCCATATGCTATACTTCCCGGTGAGGTGGAGCGTCCGTTGCAGTGGCACTTCGAGCAGTTGGTGCAGTTAAAGGACATTGATGCTTGAGTTCTGCGCCAGGCAAGAGACCAAATCTTAGTAACTTGAAATCCGAAGGCAACCATTTAACAAACCACGATTGGTTCACGAGGACGACACACGAAGTGCGGAGTGGAAAGAGGAAGAGGTCCCACCGGGCGTGCCAGAATCTGTTTCCCTCTGAATGGCGGCGCACAAGACCGCGATGTCCTGACGCTGAGATTCGGGGAAGATGCTATTTGGTTTTATCCGTCCACATCTCCGAAGATGCCAAGTTGATTTATGGCACCGTGTATCGGAGGTTTAGACGGATGCGGCCGATGTAGCAGACTTCGTCAGATTCCCCCTCGCTTGAGGGGTTTTTGATTGTGGGGACGCTCTTCCCTGCAGGCGCAAGCCCCTGCAGTTAATTACGCTACCGCATCGCGGTAACAACTTTCTCCTTCTCCAGAATTTCACTTCGTGTCGTGTGTGTTTGTTTTGTTTGTGGTTGCCCGTGGATTGTATACGGAGACTGAGTAATGCCGTCGCCCGTAGGACGTGGATTAGTCCAAATCCGTATTTACTTAGATTTGGGTTTAGTGTTTTTAGTTTAAGGATGAATTAGTCACGTTGCGGCTAAGATCAACTTAAACGTTCGTTAAGGATACGTTAGTCCAGTTTGAGACTAAGATCAACTTAACGGGATCGTTTAGATCCGACAAAAGAGCGTTTGGGCTCTATTGTTCCAGTTTAGGGACATAGTGGTCCAACATTCCCATTTTGGGGGCGGATATTGGTTTAAGGACGCATAAGTCCATGAGTTTAAGGAACCCACAGTCCGTATTAATGTGTGGTTGTCAGGACCCGTCACCTCTCTGACGACGTTGAAGGATTACAACGACAAATATCAGAGGAGTTCAGAGATGTACCCTTGAACCAAAGTTGGTTGAGAGATCTATAGTCCAATTTGGGACTAAAGTTTGTTTGAAGGTTTGATTTAAGGACACGTTAGCCATATTTGAGGCTAAGATCAACTTAATCGTTTGTTAAGGATACGTTAGTCCAATTTAAGACTAAGATCAACTTAACGGGATCGTTTAGATCCGAAAAAAGAGCGTTTGGGCTCTATTGTTCCAGTTTAGGGACATGGTGGTCCAATGCCAGTTTAGGGACATGGTGGTCCACCGTTAGTTTAAGGACGTTTCGGTCCGATATTAGTTTAAGGACGTTTCGGTCCACGAGTTTAAGGACCCCGTAGTCTATATACGTGTGTTCGTTGGGACCCGTCACCTCTCTGACGTCGTTGAAGGATTACAACGACAGGTGTCAGAGGAGTTCGGAGATGTACCCTCGAACCGGTAGTAAATTGATTTAAGAGAGCAATCTTGCTCAGTCAATTTAATTTAAGGACTTACGGCCAAAATTGGGCTAAGTTCAGTTGAAAATGTTCAACATTTTATTTGCTTTTGCATTGCATTTCTTTTTTATTTTTATTTAGGTTTTGCCCAGAAAGGATGCAGAGCATCAATTTGTTTTGGGCTCTGTTCTTTATAAATGATGCAGAGCATCAATTTTATTTGGGCTCTGCCCTTTTATTACTTTGCAATTTATTTTGGCCTGCTTGGTCTTTTTGATTTGGGCCTGGCCCTTTTAGGAAATGCATTGCATTTGTCAGGCGCTTTGCGCCAATCAGAGAGCGCAAGCGCTTGTAGTGTTGACACGTGTCGCGCAAGCGCAGTGCGCTGCGCTAATGCGCTGCGCCTGCGCTGCTGACACGTGGCGCGCTCTGGTGGCTTGCGCCAATCCAGGAGCGCAACAGCGCAGTTTGCAAGTGCAAGGAACTATTAATTTGAGAATCTTTTAGATTCAAGAACAGAAGTGCAAAGCACTGTTAGATTTCTTGATCTAGTTTAGATCAAAGGAAAAGATAAGTTTTTTCTTATCTTAAAGAACCAAAGGTTCATGAAAAAGTGCAAAGCACTATTTTTATTTATTCATTTTATTTAGTTATGTTTAAAGATCAATGATCTTGTTCTTAGATCACTGATCTGTTCATAAGAGAATTTTCTCTTCTTTCAAAGGTTTTTACCTTTTTTGTTCTTGAGGAGTTCTTCAGAGTCCTCTTTCTCTCTTTTTTTTTTAGAAAATGTTCCTTCCTTTGAATTGAGGTCTGGGGTCCTTTTTATAGTGCTCATAAATTAGTTAAATTTGTTAAAAAGATCTTTCTCTAAGTGATTTGGGGAATTTTCCCCACCGTTGGATCTTTGATCCGAAGGCCTCTGTTTTACAGAAGAAAATCTTCTTGTTTTAATAAGAACAGAAAAGATTTCTCAGAATTTTAATTCTGCTTGGCGCAAATGCTCCATAGCGTGACACGTGTCGCGCAGCGCAGCTGCGCTGACACGTGTCGCGCAGCTGAAGTTTTTTTTTTTCGCGCATCTGCGCTGACACGTGTCGCGCAGCGCACAGCGCAGCGTACAGACACGTGTCGCTTGCGCAAATGCGCTTGCGCTACTGAAGTTTTTTTTGTGCGCAGCTGCGCCGACACGTGTCGCGCAGCGCACAGCGCAGCGCAGCTCCGCTTGCGCAACTGAATTTTTTTTTTTAGATTTTTGCTCTGATGGGGTACGCTACCTTGGGCGCTGCACTCCCTGCGCTGGTGTGTCTGATTTTGACACGTGGCGCTTTGTGCGCAGCGCAGGGGATCTGAAGCGTTGCTTCATTTATTTTAATTTTAATTTTCAATACAGAGCTTTGCTCTTATTGGGGAAACAGAAGCGTTGCTTCGTTTCCCGCCTTGGAATTTGAACAGAGCTTTGCTCTGATTGGGGTAAATAGCCATCACTTCATTTTTTGTTTCAGTGTCGTACCGATTCTTCACTGAAGTTGGGTAGACATCCTAATGACCTCTATACTGTATGTATTACCATTGAGGTCTGGAGCTAGGATTTTTCCATCACTCCTCTTTTATTTGACCCTTTGGTCTTTATAGACGTCTCGTCTTCACCCTGTTGGAATCAGAAGAACATGGATATGATCTCTAGGCTGTAGATATTTCCATTAAGATCTAAAGCTAGGATTTTTCCATTACTCCACTTTTATTTGACCCTTGGGTCCTTTGTTGACGTCGCGTCCGCACCATGCTGGAGTAAGAGAGACGTTGAATTGAGCTAGGGTTTTGCTATTACTCCGTTTTGATTTGGCTCTTTGGATCCTTGTCGACACCACGTCTGTACTCCACTGGAGTAAGAGAGATGTCGAATTAGTTTCTAGGCTGTAGATGTGCTATCAAGACTTGGAGTTAGGAACATGCCGTCACTCCACTTTTGTTTGACCCTTGAGTCGTTGTTGACGTCGCGTCTACACCTTGCTGGAATGAGAAGGACGTCGAGTTGTTCTCTAGGCTGTAGACGTTGCCGTCACGATCTGGAGGTAGGAATATGTCATTGCTCCATTTTTATTTGACCCTTGAGTCCTTGTTGATGTCGCATCTGCACTGAGAAGGAACGTCGAGCTGGAGCTAGGATTTTGCCATTACTCCGTTTTGATTTGGCTCCTTGGTGCTTTGTCGACACCACGTCTGTACTCTGCTGGAGTAAGAGAGATGTCGAATTAGTCTCTAGGCTATAAATATGCCATCAAGATTTAGTTCTTCTTTTGACGAAATATGGTGGGAAAATATGGTTCCCCTTTCTTTTATTTGTGCCCATGGATTGTATACAGGGGTCGGTGTGGACCTACCTACACGGCAGAATTTTTTTATTTTATTAATTTTTTTATATTTCTGCGACACTCTATCTTTTCAGCTTTTTTATATCGCGAAAGTCGTGATTGCCCAATCATTTCGGCTATTTATCGTGGTGCCTAATCATTTCGGCTATATCATTTTTTATTTTTACTCGCTATTTTTTATTGCGAGTTGCCTAAACATTTCGGCTGTTTCATATACATATATTTTTTGCTCGCTGATTTTTATTGTGAGTTGCCCTATCATTTCAGCTATTTCATATGCTTTTTTTGCTCGCTGATTTTGTTGCGAGTTGGGGACTTGGGTGCTGATACTAATTTTGGCATCAGTATCGCTATAACTGGAATGTTGCTAGAAGCGAATCATCATTTGCCGTGAGAGGACTTGAAGTTTGACACCTGTTTAGGCATCAATATCGCTTCAACCGGGATATTTTCATGAGCGAATCATCATTTGCATTTGTTGATTTGGACAAAGGTGGCTTAGCAAACAGGGTTAAGATCCTGTCGACTAAGGCTTTTGACTTTATGAGCTGTAAGGGTCTCATAAAAGTATTTCTCCTTACAAGTTGAGAGGATCTCGTAGGTGTATTTTCTCCTTAGGAATCGTGGGGATTCCTAAGTGGTATTTTCTCTTGCAAGTCGTAAGAACTCGCAAGTGTCGTTCACTATATTGAACGATATTTCTTGTTCTTGGTGGGATTTGGTTGAGAATATATTTTGTCCGTGCCCATGGATTGTATGCAAGAACCGATATCGAACTACTTGTAGGGCAACTTAGGGAATATGATGGCTTAAGAACATGTTTGGATCCCTGTAACTTATGGCTTTTGAATCCCATGAGCCGTGAGGGTCTCATAGGTGGGAATTCTCCTTACGAGTTGTAAGGATCTCGTAAGTGTACTTTCTCTTTAGGAATCATATAGATTCCTAAGTGTGTTACTCCTTCGTGAGTCGTAAGAATCTCACTCAGGTATTTTCTCCTCACAAGATCGAGGGGACCCTGTAAGTGCGCATCCTTTTTTTTTACGAGATTGCGCCTGTCACGCCTCGCTTCTCGGTGTACGGCAAGAGGCCGCGGCGAGGCCGCTACGTATTTACTCAGAAGTAAACACGCTAAGCGTATCTAAGCAGTATAAAGTAAATGTACACAAGAAAGATAACAATAGATGTAATCGAACAACAACTTTTATTTATTAACATTCTTTTACATGTACAACTGGAATATAAATACATGAATAGAAAGCAATGCCTAAACAATGGCATAACTGAAATGAAAAGTATGTACAAGTGACTATGGCTCGGGGTCTTCAGTGTACTGCTCCAAGTGCTCCTGACTGGTCTCGATCTCTAGTGCGTCCGATCCACCTGACAACATTCTAAAAAAGAAGAGAAATAGGAATGTCGTCAGCGAAAAATCGTTCGGAAAGTCCCAAAGAAAGAGAGAAGTAGAATAGACAGAAAAGAGAGTATATCTAGTATAATATTTGATTGTTAGGTTAACGTAGTGTTTGTAGCTTGGTACAGAAGATGCTAGTGTATATGAGAGGATTCCAACTTACACCGTGGAATTTGGTAACCCGTAGTACAAGACTCCGTCGAAAATACCACGGAACAACGGCATAGATGTAATTACGTCTTAAGTAACCACCTCGTGCTACCTTTAACCTATTCCGTACCAGTCTACCCCTTTATAAACCCCGTAGTGTATTAATGTATTGATTGTATTGTATTGTCTGTAGTAAATGGAAGACTTGCCGAAACCATGATATCAGTAAATGGAATGGATGTAAATGGAGAGTCATGTAGACGGAGTATATCCATGGTTCAGTTCAGTCAAAATAGATTGATATAGATTGAATAGACGGATTCATGGATTCATGTTGTATTGTAGTTTATACTTGAATCACATTCAATTCAGATTGATTAGATTGAGACCCGGTCTGAGTCAGACACTTTGAAAAGAACTTGAAATCCTGAATTAGTTTTGATGTTATCGGTAACTGTTGCACATGGACGGCAGGATTTATGTCTTTTTCCAAGACAATTACCGTATTGATAACACCATTTGTTAGATTGTCTACCTTAAATAGGCAAGCACCCACATTCTCCGGCTCCCTGAGGCTCAGGAGAATTGGTCCCACTTAAACCTATATTTACTAGGGTCCTTATTGTAATTTAGCATAACTTGAGGGGGTTTTATGTAAAAAATAGTTTTGATATGTTTTTAAAATACACCTCAAGTATTTAATTATCGTCTTCAGGGTTTTCATAGATGTATATTTGATAAAAGTGAAATTTCTAGTGAGGAGAACCTAGTTTTCATAGTATATAATATTTTATTGAAATATTGGAATTGTTTTGTATTTGGATGGTATTTTCATGTAATGATGATTCCTTTGATTTGGAAAACTTGGAATATTTATATAATATAATTAAAATAGATATTTTGTTAATATATATATATATATATTTAAAAATAAAATTTATTTATTTTCTTGTAGAAATCTCATTTTCTAAAGAAAAATGCAATAAAATTCCATCAAAATCGAATGCTCCTTTCGGAGGTCTGCATCTCGCTCTACTTGGTCCGAGGACGTGCAATAACCCGCACCATCCCGAATGGGGTCCCAAAAAGTGGGTTGTAAAGGTGCAATTGCAAGGAATTGTTTAATACATCTTTTTAAAGAAATGGTTTTATAAGTTGATGGTATTTATTTGTAAAGTCGTGTTATCCCATGAATATATTCCCAAAACTTCATCATGCTATATCAAAGATGTGTGTTGTGATGAGGTAGGTCATTACCTCGTGAGTTATCTAAAGGTAATACAAGTTTGTGTTATTTTATTTCGTAACTAAATTATGTGGTATTTTACTGTAAAAATACAATAAAAATTTCATAAATGAAAGATGAAACTTGTTTTAAATTGTTTGTTAATGTTTGTTAAATATTATGTGATAGTATGGAATTTTATTGATTAAGAAAAATAGAGTTTTATAGAAAAACCGAATCGGAAGACGGATTAACTCCGCTTCCGTTGGGTTTTAGAAATGAATGTTTTTAAGATAAAATATGAGAGGGGGAGAGGGGAATTACTGGTTTTAAGGAAAAGGGGAGAGGTAGGAGAAGGTTTAGGGATCGTCGGGGTGTCGTTTCGTCGCCGGAAACTCCTTGGAATGTTGCCGGAACTTCACCCTTCGCTAACTCCACTTGCACACTAAGAGGACTTGAGAATTTTGGAGAGTTTTAACAGAAAATTTCTAAGTGAGGAAGGTTGAAATATGGTGTGGTAGTTATAGGGGAAATTAGAGTTTAGGGGGTGAAAGAATGCAATAAAAATTGCATTAAAATTTGGATTTAAATGGTGTTTTATTGCTCTCTGGATGAATTCAGAGAAAATAAACAATATGGGGGAAGTGGGGTAGGCCAAACGGTGCCAAGGACAAAAATTTAGGCCATTCCTGATGGGTGGGACCGGTGGTACCGGTTTTGGGTAGGATCTCGCCGGTCGAATTGGGTTTGTTTGGGTCTAGATTCTTACCATGTGTCATAGTCGTATCATATTCCCTCGTGCTTATGTTTTTTATTCTGTAAATCCTCATCCTACGAGTAGTGCACGTGCAAACCCTTGGGCTTCTAAAATATTAAAAGAAAATACAATAAAAATAATATGTGGCTGATGGGATTTGAACTCAGGTGCTATGTTTCAGCAGTGCAAGGTCTTACCAGTGAGCTACAAGCCCATTCTTGCCGTTCAAAAGAAAAACAAACTTTTAACTTGTGCTCAGGTTTAGGCGTTCCTTTTTGTATTTTGAAAAAATTTCGTACAGAAAGTTTAGGGTTGTTGCAGCGCCCTTTCGGGTTTTTACAAACTCGTCGGCAGTCCTACTGTTTTTACTCACAGCGCCCTTTCAGGTTTTCATCCGTGCTTATTTCGCTTGTAGAGATACCTTTTTTTGCCGAGATTGCGCCCTTTCGGGTTTTCACAAGCTTGTCGGTCGTCCCGCTGTTTTTACTCACGGCCCCCTTTCTGGTTTTCATCCGTGTCCAATTCGCTTGTGAACAAACCGTTTTTTTGTTAAACTCTCGAAAGTAGCTTCGCCACAGGTGACCCATCTATTTACCGGTGGGACTTATGGATGGCTTTATTGCTGGAGTAGCAGTGTAGTCGACGAGAACTTAAGTTGCAATTTTCGTCGGTAGGACTTTGGTTGCAATATAGATCTCAAGGGAGCATATTAGTTTAGGGACATTGTGGTCCATTATCTCCGTGTTTGGGGCGATGCACTGGTTTTGGGACATTTCGGTCTATTATCGCCGTGTTTGGGGCGAATATTAGTTTAAGGACGTTTTGGTCCATTATCGTCGTGTTTGTGGCGACACACTAGTTCAGGGACGTTTTGGTCCATTATCGACGTGTTTGAGGCGACGCATTAGTTTAGGAACGTTTCGGTCTATTATCGCCGTGTTTGAGGCGATACACTTGTTTAGGGACGTTTCAGTCCAATATTATCATTTGGTCGGAGAGTTACATAACTCATTCCTTCCAACGCTTGCTTGCCGAGGCACTGCTGTCTGTCCTTTGTTTGCATAGATACTTCACACCTTAAGCTATCTTCACCTTCTTGGACTGTTTATTATACCATCGCAGCAATCGGGTTGTTTTTGCGGGAAATACTGGGCACTTTACACGGCACCTGCCCCCTGCTCGCCAATGTCGCTTTTTGAAGCTGACAGAGTATCTTCTTGATATACGAAGGAATGAGATTTCACGTCACTTCTTCTATTGAATCTTCTTCTTCCTTAGAAGAATTAACTAGACTCAGAGGCTTTTCCCTTCATCATCCATTTTAGGAGTGGGACATGACTTCTACGTCCTTCCCATGATTTCTGGTTCAAGTGGGCTATTCCCCTTGATTGCAGGACCTGCTTATAAGTCCCTTAATATCCTTTCTGTTATTTGAAGAAATGACTATCTCACGTAGAACGAGTATTCGCGCCCCTATCTCTTCAAGGGCAGGGCCCGCACTGTCGCTATTTTGACGACAGATTGCTTCAGAGCCGCTCATTTTTTGTTGAATGTTTGGCAACAAACGCCGCCTTGCCACTGCTTTTCATGTATCTTCATCAGAAGTGGATGCATCTTGACCCATCTGATCTAATCGAGCCATTTTATCTATGAGCTTTTGGAAGGTTGTCGGCTTGTAGAGGGCCATTTATGGGAACACATTTGAATTTAGGTCAAGAGTGGCTATGAACATTCCCACGGATGGAGCTTCATCGATGCGCTGCTCGCATTTAGACCAGAGATTTCGCCATCTCGTAATATATTGAGCTCAGGTCTCATTCGGTCTAACCCTTGACCAATGCCGCCACGGTAATGCGTTTATTCGCACTGGCGAATCTCTGACAGAAGAGCATATCCATCTCGTCAAAGGTATTCACGGAGTCATTTAGAAGTTTCGCATACCATTCGAACGCAATGCCCGCCAGGCTGCTGATGAACTGCCGGAGGAGCAGTATATCATTTACTCGAGTGTTGCCGCACATAGATTTAAATCGCGCAATGTGTTGGTGAGGATTTCTGGTCCCTTTGTACATGTGGAACGTCGGAAATATGTATTCTGGCGGGTACTGTACTTGATCGTAGCACGCCGGATACGATCGACCAGTCTTGATCGACCTATTTGCAGCTTCATTGTCATAGTGAGGTTTGATTTGCTGAGCGATATATGCATCCAGCTATGCTTTTTGGATCATTTCCTCTTCAGCCATTGGTAGGGCTTGCAGAGGATTTGATGTGTCACCCTTGTCTTTAAGAGCGACTACCGGCGGTTCATCTACCAGTGGTTTCCGAATGGACCATCATTCCGGCCATATTCTGGATTAAGAGGGTCATGTGGTTCATTTTAGCGGACATCTCTGCCGCTTCTTCATCTCTCTTCTTGAGAGCGCGCTTCAGGAAGTCAATATCCAACTCCTGCTCTGTCCTTTCTTTAAGTGCGTCTTCGGGTTTGCCTTAGGTAGAGGACTAGCGAGTGCTGCCGCCTGAGTAAGCATCTTCTGCAGCTTTTCATGCTGCAGTTGAGCCTTTTTCGGAGACCAAGTACGCGGTCCGTGGCTAGTAGAAGCTTGAACTTCGTTTTTGGAGTTCACTATGTGGACTGTATGAACTACTATGCCCTCAGGCTTGGGGCGTTTGGAGTTTTGGCATTTGGAGTTTTCCTCGGACGCTTGAGCTTTATTTGGCCTCTCTATTTTGTGAGAAGCTTCTTTGGGAGGAACCATCGTATCAGGAACCGCCTTAGGATGAGTCCCTTTGTATTTAGAAGGAGGGCTGTCAATGTTTAGCTGACACTTAGGGGAAGGGTCGCAGATAATGACTGAGTCCTTCACTTACTTTCACACCTTATATATGGATAAGGAAAGTCTCTTTACAGAGAAAACTATTTTCTGCTCTTATTGGATCTTCACCGTCCGCAGAGACTTTTTCAGTACCGCGATGAGAGAATTTTGTCTGATCTTTCGCAGCAGTTCAAAACTGTTCCCGGTTGGAACAACAACATTCATCATCAGAGTTGAAGCAAGAGGAGTTAATATTGATGGAGAACTGTCCCTAGTTTTTCTTGTATGATGCTGATATCGACGTCAACCATTTCTTACGGTTGGAATTTGTTTAGCCTCAGGATTTTGCTGAGCCTGCCCTATGTTTTATAGAGCTTGAATATTCTACCTCCTGTGTTGATCTTGGTCTTCAGCAGATGCCAGTCGTATGGAAACTGTTGCTATCGGCAGAACTTGAGCTTGAGGAACCAGCTTGTGGAAGACATTCTTTTAGGCTTCCTCCTCCGGTGTTGAGGCACCGAGTATAAGAGGTGGGAGCATTAATCTAAAGAAGAGCCCCTTCATTTCTTGAAGAGCCGGATTCCAGAGACTTGAGGCTGCAAGTAAAACATACTTGACTCCACCAGATGTAGTAGAGCCTGAGTTGCTGTGAATGGAAGCGAACACCATTCTGCATAGTGATGAACACCATTTTCAGTATCCCAACACCCAAGGGCAACTACAAATATATATATATCGCGATTATTTGATCACGGAAAAACAAGACACACGAAGTGTGGAGTGGAAAGAGGAAGAGCTCCCACCGGGCGTACCAGAATCTGTTTACCGCCGAAGACTGGACCGAGATGCGGAGGACGTCTAGCCTGAATTTGTGGGCAGATACTATTTGGAACATATCTATCCACCTCTCCGAAGATACCAAGTTGATTTATGGCACCGTATATCGGAGGTTTGGATAGATGTGGCCGATGTAGCAGACATTATCAGATTCCCCCTCATTTGTGAGGGGATTTTAATTGTGGGGATGCTCTTCCCTGCAGGCGCAAGCCCCTGCAGTTAATTACGTTATCGTGATGCGATAATAACTTTCTCTTGCTCCAGTATTTCACTTCTTATCGTGTTGTATTTTTGTTTCTTTTGGTTGCCCGTGGATTGTATACGGAGACTAATTTATGTCGTCGCCCGTAGGGCGTGTATTAGTCCAAATCCGTATATTATATTTGAGGTTTTGAACTTAGGACATAGATCTCAAATAAATAAAGTCCATCAGTTCACAGGATATTTCGGTTTGATCTAAGAATCAATAATCGTACATGAGACAAAGATTAAATTAGAAACAAATGAGCATATGGGCTCAACTGATCATTAGATCATATATGCATTACCCATGGATAGTATATGGTAGTCAGTATGGAGACAGTCCGCAGGGCAAAACATATTAGTTTAAGGACATTTCGGTCCATCATTCCCATTGGGACGATGTGTTAGTTTAAGGACGTTGTAGTCCAGCATTCATCTTGCGTGCACGTGTATTTGTTATGTGGCGAAGTGAACGATGGTGATATGGGATGCGCCCAATTTGGAGTGCGATCCAATTTGAAGGCATTTATATTTCCTTCAAAGATATACATATACATATATGTAAAAAGTCGGAGCTTAATATGAGACTTGCATCTATATGGGATGCGTATCAATATGAGGTGTACACATCAACATGGAAGTGCACAAATGTGGGATGTATCATTCCCAGTCTTGATGAAATTTCATATCTTTCATCAAGTTGGGACGGGGAGTTGCTGTTGGTTGTTGGAACCCGCCACCTTTCTGAAGACGTTGGGGAATTACAACAACATATATTAGAGGTGTGGAAAGATGTACCCTTGAACCAAATCCCGTATTTGAGGGAAAAGATCGTGGTGGACCTAAGAATCGTTAGTCTTATATAAAACTAAAATTAACTTAGAAAATATGAGATGAATATCATTTTGGATATCATCGATGAAAGATCATTAGTCGTATATCGGACTAAGATCAGTTTGGAAATCATGAGCATATGGGTTCGGTTGATTCAAAAGCAAAAAGGAAGCTTAAACTTCACATACTTAGCCAATTTGGGGCTAAGATTCGGTTTTTATACTACCCAGCAGTGCTAAGCACTCAGATATATAGCGCTCACCTGTGTTTCACGTGAGGCGTTGAAATAGTGCTAAACACTAGTCTTTTCTGGCGCTCATGTGTTTTTCACGTGAGGCGCTCAGCTTTGGGCGCTCACGTGTGTTTCACGTGAGGCGTTGGGCTTTTAGCTTCTTTTGAGTGCTCACGTGTATTTCACATGAGGCGCTGAGTTTTGGCGCTCACGTGTGTTTTACGTGAGGCGCTGAGTTTGGGCGCTCACGTGTGTTTCATGTGAGACGCTGTCTTCTTAGAGATTTAATCTCTGTTGATGTTTTCAGAGAGATTAAACCTCTGTTAATGGTATTTTGACCATTAACGATCACCAAGATCACTATTTTGAGGATATGAGATCAGCTTCTTTAAGAACTAAGTTATTGATTTATGAGGGAACTAAGTTTCTAGAGTATTATGGACTCCATCTTCTTCATGTTATTCTTTCCGTGTTCTCTCTTGAATCTTTGATTCTCAAGAACAAGATTTTCCCAATGAGAATTAAAGTCTCAACATATAAGAGATTTGTTTTGCGGATCTCAGATCCAGAAAAGGAACTAAGTTTTTTGAGAATGGTTAAACCCTTATATATGACATGATAGTTAAAGGAGATATTTTGATATCTTCTTTTTTTTTACCTAGGGTTTTAATGAGGAAGACGATCTTTCTTCTTTATTGAAAATTAAATTCTCTATTGTTTTTGGAGACTTTTTGGAGAGCCTTCTGTGTTTTTATAGAAACTTATGAGGGGTTTCCTGTCTTTTTTATATTGAGTCCCTCACCTCTTTTTTTCATCTTTATGCTTCTATTTAGAGGAAAAGGAAAAGAATCAATTTGTTGAGAAAATCTCTCATTGAGAGATCATGATTGATTTCATAATCAATCAAATTGATCTTTTAGATCAACAGGTGAATTTTATTCACCGTTCGATTTTTAATTCAAAAGTTATCTGTTTATCAGAGAAGATTTCTTGTTTGTTTTAAAAATATTAGGAAAATATTTTATTAAGATAGAATTTAATTCTATCGGATGAATATATTGTTAGGAAGATATTTTCCTAAGTATTGAATTTTATTTTGTTTAACAGAGAAGATCTTTCTTATTTTAGAAAGACCAGGGAAATATTTCCCATATAAAATTTAATTCTATCCGATGATTTAATTGGTGATTTTATCACCATTGGATTTTAAATCCAAGATTCTCTATTAGAGAAAGATCTTTTCATATTAGAAAGATCAGGGAAAATATTTCCCAAATAAAATTTAATTCTATCACATATAATTTAATTCTATCAGATGAGATCATTTTAAATTGGGGCGCTCACATGTTATCACGTGAGTGTTGCCATATACATATATGGAAGCGGCGCTCACGTGCTTTGCATGTGAGCGCTGCCAAAAGAATGCGACAAGGGAACTCACGTGTTTAATACGTGAGGGCTATTATAGGATTTAATCCTATCTGAAGTCGGTACTCACATGCTTTTTATGTGAGTGCTCACATATTTAACACGTGGGCGCTACTATAGGATTTAATCCTATCTACTGCAGGTACTCGAGCGCTTTGCATGTGAGGGCTACGTGCTTTGCACGTAAGGCGCTGCTATCTATTTTTATAAAAGAAACAACAAGTTTTGAGACAAATTTTTTGGCGGGAACAACCTAATTCTCAATATTAGCCAAAAATTTTAGCGGGAACAACCCAATTCTCAATATTCTACTCCCATTCAGTTTCTGTAACGCCATATAGATGTGAGAATCAAGTCTGGTAAATACATATCCTGAAGTCAAAATCTAATTGGGAAAGAAATTTTCAATTAACACCACATAGTCAAAATCTAATTGGGAAAGAAATTTTCAATTTCCAAGTAATGCCTCTTCCACTATCCAGATTAATGATAGTAGTCGCAATTTCTTTTGCCTTCATTCCAATCCCTTTATATGTACTTATGTAACGACTCTGTTTTAATGTACAAAACTTTCTTAAATTTAATGTACTGAACGGAGTATTTGCAAGCCTGAGTATACTTTAAGTATTATTTTGTTTGAAAAACAACAAGAAACAACTTGTAGCTCACTGGTAAAGCCATGCACTGCTGTGACGTAGCCCTTGTGTTCGAATCCCATCAGCCACATATTATTTTGAATGATTTTTCTTTTAAAATTTTTGGAAGCCCAAAAGTTTACACACGCAATACACGTAAAAATGAAAAGTCAGATCAAATAAACATGTGGAATATGCTATATGAATAGACCCCGACACATGGCATAAATCCTACCCCACTCCTCTTCCAATCGACCGGCGAAGAAGCCCTTTAGGCCGACGCCGCCGGGCTTGCCCGATGGTAATGCTCCCAAACTTTGCCCGAGTAACTTTTACCCTACCCCCACTACTCCTCTTCTATTTGTTTTCCCTGCAATTATCCAGAGAATTAAAAAACCACCATTAAACCAAATTTTAATGCATTTTAATTTCCTTTTTAATTCTCAAAACCCTAATTCTATCCTATAAATACAACCCCACACCCTAGCCCTCTCTATTCTGAAATCCATTATAAAAAATTCTCAAATTTTTCCAAGTCAAAAAAGTGTATAAGTGGAGTTAGCCCAAGGTCACTTTCCGGCGACGATTTAAGAAGATTCCGGCGACCCCGCGACTCCACGAAGCTCTCAACTTGTTCCTATATCTCCCCTCTCTCATTCCAACTCGTAAGTTCCCTCTTTTCTTCTCTCTTTCTAATTTAAAAAGTTTTCTTTTCAAAATTCGTCGGAAGTGGAGTTATTCCGACATCCGATTCTACATTTGTTTGAAACACCATCTTTCTTAATTACCAATCGTCCAAATCATTATATCTTGTTTAATAATCTTAAAACAAACTTTGAGAACAAGTTTCATATTAAAATACCATGCTATGTAACTTTTATTGCACTTTTACGTTTAAATACCACAAACTTTACATACGACATCGTTTATAATATTTGCTTGTACTGCCTTTAGGAAAATCTCATGAGGTAATGACTTACCTCTCACAACACGCATCTTGACATAGCACGATTTTCTTTTAACAATATTTTTGGGACAAATATGACTTTTAGATTAAAATACCATAAACTATTAAAAACCGTATTCTTTAAATTGGTATTATTTACATTCCTTGCAATTGTGCCTCTACAACCCATTTTGGGAAACCCGATCGGGATGGTGCGGGTTATCGCACATACTCGAGACTAGTAGAGCGAGATACAGACCTCCTCACGGAGCATCCGATCTCGATGGAATTTGTAATGCAATTTTTAAGAAATAACATGATTTTCTATTAATAAATAAATTTTATTTTTAATAATTATATATAAATATTATCAAATCATCTATTTTAAATATATAATAAATTTCACGTTTTTCCAAACAAAAGAAATGAATCACAAGTTTCATGAAAATACCATCAAGAATCCATACAAGTCAAATTTACACAAAAATACCATATATTATTCAAGCTAGGTATTTATTCATTAGAATACCTCACTTTTAAAAATTACATCCATGAAAATCCTAAATACGATAAATGAATACTTGTGCTTTATTTTGAAAGTATACTAAAACTATTTTTCATAAAACCCCCTCAAGTTATTTTAATTTACATTAAGGACCCTAGTAATTATAGGTTTAAGCGAGACCAATTCTCTTGAGTCTCAGGGAGCCAGAGAAAGTGGGTGCTTGCCTATTTAAGGTAGAAAACTAAAACGGGGTTATCAACGGTAATTGGCTTGGAAAAAGTCCAAATCCTGCCGTCCATGTGTAGCAGTTACCGATAACTCCAAAACCTAATTCAGGAATCCAATTCTGTTTAAGTGTCTGACTGAGACAGAGTCTCAGTCTAATCTGAATATAATCCGTACATGAATACAATTCAAATATAACTCCAATTCAACATGAATCCATATATATTGGAACTTGAACATGAATACCAGAATACTATCAAATATCAACATAACTTGATTTGACCGAAACATGGATATATATTGACTTGACTACATGACTATCCGTTTATATCCTTATCTATTTACATGAACAATTTATACCATGGACTCGGCAAGTCTATACAACAAATCATTACAAACAACACAATATACATTACGGGTTTTTTAAAGGGTAGACTGGTACGGAATGTATTAGGAGTGGAATTAGACGGTCACTTTAATACACCTAACCTGAATATCCGTTGTCGTTGTCTCGTGGGTTTTAACGGGGCCTTGTACTCTATATATCTTACTCCATGGAGCAAGTTGGACTCCTCTCGTATACACTGGCACATTCTGTACCAAGCTACAAATAACCACGTTAGCATAAAAAAAACATACATTATATAGTTATATTCTCTTTAATTGTCCATTCTATTTTCTCTCTCTCTTTTGGAACTTATCGAGTGATTTTTCACTGACGACATTCTTTTTCTCTTCTTTCTTTGGAATGTTATCAGGAGGACCCGACTCTCTGGAGATCGAGCCCAGCCAGGACGATTTGGAGCAGTTCATTGAGGACCCAGAGCTCTAGTTCACCTGTATTTACTTTTACTTTCAATTCATGCCATTGTTTAGGTCTTGCTTTCCAGTATTGTATTTACTTTCCAATAGATTGTAAAGAATGTTTAATCAATAAAAAGTTGCTGTTGATTTATATATTTTGTTATTTCTTGTGTACATTTATTATATTGCTTATTTACACTTAACGTGTTTACTTCTGAGTAAATACGTCGCGGGCCTCGTCACGTCCTTTTACCCATACACTGGGAAGCAGGGCGTGACAGGTTTTGTTGGTGGCCCATGCAGGTCAGTTCTGCATGAAAACCTACATAACCAGGCCCATAATTTGCTTTCATGGAATCGGCTGTTGAAACCTAAGCAATATATCACAAGAATTAAAAGAATCGGTAACTAAACGCTCTTTACATTTCATATTCCTTGAATCTATCCTAACCCTATTTTTCTTTCAAGGTTATAGATTTCCCGAACAATATGAGCACGAACGTGAATGACAACACCCCACCACCACCACCACCTCTACCACTTACACCTCCCGTAGCAGCTCCTATTAACGAGAAGATGATATTTCTCGACGCGATCAAGAGCCACTTAGAGGGACAGCAGCAGTAGACTGCTATCCTAATGAACCGCCCAGAATCCGAGGCACCCGGGTGAAGCAATTCCGCTCATTGCACCCTAAGAACTTTTCGGAGAAAGGGAGCCCTTTGGAAGCAGAGGAATGGGCTCAGTCGATCGAAGATGACCTGGCAGTAGCACAAGTGCCAGAGATCGCTTGGGTAAGGGTTGCAAAGCTGCAACTAACTGACAATGCCAGGGTATGGTGGAAGGCGGAAGAAAGCCGTCTTGTCCAGCCAATCGAATGGAGGATTTTTTGCGAGATGTTCGATGCGAAATATTTTCCCGAGACTGCCCGTTTTGATATGGAACAACAATTCATCCACTTTCAACAAGACTCTATATGGAGCAAATCTATGGATGAGTATGATGCTGAGTTCACCATGTTGAGCAGGTAAGATATGTCTTAAATATTCGAATTTCTAAATATCACATACTACACAGCTAACATAAGACCGTAACAGGTTTGCGGCCCATCTCATACCGACTGCTGAGATCAGGGCTAGACGATTTCAGCAAGGGTTGGACCCGGAGACCTAAGCTACATTAGCATAGAGGATTTCCCAACCCATGATTTGGATTTGAAGGCTGCCCGAAAATATGAGGCAGTGGTGAAGAAGAAGGGCAGACCTCAACTGCCGGTGTGAAGCGTCCTGCTACTCAGATAGCAGTAGGAGCCTCTTCCAGGCTACCATTTGTACCCAGGAGACCGGAAGTACCTTTTAACCGGCCCAGTTCAGATTTCTGCTTCTATTGCAAAATAAATGGACACCTGGCGAAGAATTGCAGGCGTGCAAATCGCCTATGCTTAGTCTGTGGCTCATCCACACACGATATTGGGTCTTGTCCTCATTGATTCAATCCAAACCTTGCACCCAAACCAGCAATCACCTATCCGCAGCGGCCAGCTATCCAGGCACCTGCTCCTCGACTTGCTCTCCCAGCTACACCTTCTCGTGGACCTACTGCACATCCTCTTCGTCGGTTCCATTATGCACAAAGGAACCCACCACAAGGACAGAGGAACGGACAGAGGAATGTGCCTCCAGCAAGGAGGAATGTACCTAAGAGACAGGCTTTCACAATGACTGTGGAAGAAGGTGAAGCCACTGGCCAAGTCATCACTGGTAACTCCCTTTCTTTCAAACTTTATTTCAATCTTTATATATATCAAAGTATCTTTTCCTATACCTAAATATATTCCACACAACTTAGGTACAATTTTAGTAGCCTCATTTCCTGCACTAGCACTCTTTGATACTGGAGCATCACATTGCTTTATGTCGCAATGGTTCATCCGAACACATGCGATTCCAGTAAAACCACTCGTATCCAGCTGGATTGTCAGTTTAGGGAACGACGTTCTAAAAGCAACTTTGGGATATGATCTCTGTCCAGTGGTCGTCTGCAGCAGAGAAGTTTATGCTGACTTCAAGGTGTTAGACATACCGAAATTTAACGTAGTCTTGGGTATGGACTGGCTAGGAATTTTCTACGCTACCATTGACTGTCGTCAAAGGAGGGTAGTGTTCGAGATTCCAGATCATCCGGTCTTTTATTTCAAGAGTGGAGACCGAACCCTGGAGACTAGCATTTACTGTTAGTTATATGTATGCCCTATATGCCATTACTGTACATACGTTGTATATTGTAGTGGATGCTTGGACATATATAGGGAGGACTTTCTTGCTCGATATGATAGTATGCTATCTGGTTACTCTTTATCTTAACATGTACTCTGATTGTCTCTATGTCACATGTTGATAAAGCCCTTAGGATGAGTACTTGACTGCCAGGACTATGATGCAGATCATACTAGTGGGGACAGTGTAGTCGCCAAGTACATCCTTCAAATGTTCCTAGTCGTGGGAGTACCGAGACAGGGCATCGATACTCCAGAGTAGACTAGCGTATGCGCTTCTTGACCCATATGATGGGTGATGGATGATCCCATATCCATTGGTGTTTGACATCAGAGAAGGTATACGGGTGCTCAGTGGAGACTGGGTACACTGGACGGACTCGCCGAGAACTCCCAGATGGTAATATACGTCACGTCAGATGGCAGTTCTTTGGTGACACTGGTACAGGTTAGTCTGTAGACCCGAGATCTTCATAGAGTCTTATGTGATTCCCACTGTGCTTTGATTTCCATCATACCACGTCCAAGAGGGCGTGCAAAATGGTGGCTTTTGGGTACAGTCCCGAATCACATGGAGGCAATGAGCGATAGGAGGGGTTTCGTCTCTCCCGGTATAGGGAGTTGATGTTGCGCTGTGTTCGATTGGCTATAACTGGAAATCCCTAGCCAGGGTTGCTGAGATTTACTGGTAAGTGTTATCAGTAGTTTCTCGAACTGTTATGGACCTCATATCGACACGACTTATCAAGCTACTGGGGTCTGACGTTTACCACCCCTAGACGAGATATGCGACATATCAGACGAAGAGACCGGACTGTACAGGAGTGTTACTGATTGGATTCGCAGGAGAAAGTACAGGCTTGCTTGTTGATCTTCTGATCGCTCAATACCTGGGTGGCTGTTACGTTTAGCTGACCGCTTGCAGCTTGTGGGTGTTTGATATGATCATCACCTACTGTCGGCGTATTGACGATTCTTTAGAGTCCTACACAGAGGTTTCCTGGCTCAGGAAAAATGGAGTAGGAGCACATATATGATATGTGCGGGACCGAGAACATACGTGTATGTGATACTGTATTAGATTCTCTCGATATGAGATATCGGCCGGGTATATGTGATATAGCCGGGTCATCGGATCAAGGGTTGATTCGATGAACTGATACAGATTATATTAGTCGGTTATTTATGAAATAGCCGGATTATCGGATCAAGTGTTGATTTGATAATTTAATGTATAATTATATATATTTGATATATTAAATTACATTAACTAATATAAGCTCACTAAAAGATTCTTTTTCTCACTCGGGTAATACATTGATATATATGTGATATATGTTAGTTGTATTATTTTATTTTGTTACAATAAATATTGTATATGTGATATATAATATTGTAACAAGTTATGATTACTAATGCAACATGATTAGTGGAGATTAAACATGGTTAGGGTTTGATTTGGGTTAATTTTTCTAGAAGCTTCTAGAAGCTTTTGTTTTGTTTTCTTGCAAAGATATTTGTGTTGATATTTTGTAAGATATTCTTTAACCCAACCCAAACCCTTAGCCCTAGTAAACTCTCTACAATGGTTAGCCTCTTCATCTTTAACCATGGCTTGCATTTGTAATGATTATTACAATTCATTATTCATCACAAAAGGATTGATCATCTTCTTCCTTCTTCTTCCTTGCATGAAAAGCTTTCTAGCTTTTTGGTATGTGATGAAAATGAGTGAGAAATAGAAAATAAATGAGAGCTAAATTCCTACTTCATCATACTCATTTATTCTAGCGGTTTAGATTAGGGTGTTTGCTTTGCTAATACTTGATTAGCAAAGTAAGAGCTTGGGTTTGAGTTTCTTCAAGGTAGATCATCTTGTTTATCGAAGATCGGAAGCAAGCTTGCATCTTTCTTTTGTGGAGCCTCTCTAGAGTCCGGATACCCGATGATCGTAGCGAAGGGACCACAATACGGAGCTTTAGAAGTGAAGGACCGGACTACAAAGGTTGTAATCCCAAACTCTTAGAAGTAAAGTTGTTTACTTGCTTTGTTTCGCCCAATCTCTAGTTTAAGATCTTGGTTAGGGTTGTTCGGCACGTCTAAAATTTAAATCACGCATGGTTGATGCCTTGTAGACCCTTGTGAGAGTGCCTAGTAACCCTACAGTGGTATCAGAGCCAAGCTAGAGCTTTATGCGAAGTCTAGACGAAGTTTAAAGTCCGATCGAACCCCGGAACCCCGACACGAACCTCTTCTCTGAAAATTTTCAAAAAGTTGAAATTTTTCATATTAAAAATACTCAGAAAATTAAGCAGGGAATTCTAAGGACTACTGTGAAAAACAAGCCATTAGTTCTCTTAAAGCGCAGCGGAACCGCGGCAAGATTATGCCTTGCGCGGCGGTTCCGCGGCCGAACAGTTGAATTAGGGTTAGTGCTTTTTACAGTAACATCCGTATGTACTTCCTGATGCTTCTGGGAATTTTTTATATTACTCAAGTGTTGAGTTTTCTGGAGATCTTCTGTATTCGTTGATTCGATCGGAAAGTTTTGTTGCGCCACGGCAGCGCCCCGGCCGTCTTACTCGAGGCCAAAATGCGGAATCAAAATTTTTCCTTACTCGGAAACCGGCGCTACCGCGGACAAAGAAAACCCGGATCGAAACCATTAGCCTATACTAGCTAACTAGAGATAGGGTGAGAAGTATACCGAGTGATCCGAGTCCTCCGGTCTTCTCGTCATCGTCCCGATCTCCCGCGGAAAGTGTAGTCTCCATATCGTCGCCTCCTCGCCGGAAAGGGCACCACATCGCCTGCGCCTTTTACGGGTTCCCACCTCAATACCGAGGCAACTCGGGCGCGAAGCTGGCGAATCGACGCGTCCAAGATTTGCTGTAGGAAGTGTAGTGTAGAGTGCTTGTCTCACTTTGGGGTTTGTAGTTGCCATGATGGAGGATTGGGGTTAGGAAAAATGGTGCTTTCATTTTTCCGAAACAAGAAGAAGAAGGAGATGAAGAATTCCTCCCATAACATAGATGAACTCTCTCATTCTTTTTCTTTCTCTCTTTCTTTTTCTTCTTCTCTTTCTTTTTCTTCTTCTCTCCTTTCTTTTTGAAAAACTTATCATCTCAAATGAGAATGGTGGAGGAGGTAATATGAAGCAAGAAGGGAGGTGAGTGTAGGATGAAGAGAAGAGGTGACCACATCCAAGACAAGAAAACATGCAACCATGCTTTTCACTTTAAACCCATACCCTTTCTAATCATCATAAAAGCAAGCATGGATGAAAGAAATGAAAGCTATCATAATCAAACTTTATGCAAGAAAACCCCTCCACTAAAGTAATTTGCAAAACTGCAAATTACCCCCTCCATCGGAAAAGCCCGGCCGGGAAAGAACAAAGGAAAACCGGCCGGAACGGAATGCAAACTGGCAACTCCAGAAAACTGGTCCCATAATAAATTACAGGAAAACCCGATACTGTGCATACACACCCGCATCTGTATTCCGACCGGATACAAATGCAATGAGACAAAATCTACACTGTACTAGACTAGGACCGGCTTAAGCCAAAGCCGGCTAGTAAAATCCGTTCGATCCTGATCCGTGCAATACCGCACGTATCTGATCGAACCCTGCCATATACCTATACGGCTACTAGTACAAACCGTCCGATCCTGATCCGTGCAATACCGCACGTATCTGATCGGACCCTGCCATATCTCCATACGGCCTCTACAGCGTTTCGCCCGAAAGCTGAGTAACTGAAAGTGTGGTGGACTCTAAAGACTCGTCAATATTATGGCTGTGGATTTAACCACTAGCACGTCAGAGGTATTAGCCAATACGTGACGGGCCACTAGCTATTGACCAAAAGGGACGTCGATGAGGAAGCTCACCCCGATACCCAACTGAGCCTGTCAGTGACAATATCCGTACAGTCCGGTCCGTTCGTCTATGAGTATCGCATGGCGGGCCTAGGGGGTTGGTAAAAGTCAGACCCCCAAAGGCGGTACAAGTCGTGTCGGAGCGTAGCCCAGAACGCCCTGAGATACTACTGGAATACCTACAGTAAATCTCCTGCCTCGGCCGAGGGCTTTGCGTAATGGCTCTCCTAGACACAGCGCGACCTCACCCCCAATACCGGGAGAGACGAACCCCTGCAGATCCGCTCACTGCCTCCATGTGGCTCGGGACTGTACCCAACTAAAACCTGTTTGCACGACTCCTTTGAGCCGTGGTTGGGTAGTAATCAAAGCACAGTGGGAACTCACACGAGACAAATGACGATCTCAGGTCGATGAACTAACCTGTACACATGTCACCTGGGAACTGCTATCTGACGTCTGGTATAATCCCAACTAGCAGGTTCCCGGCGAGTCCTGTCCGGTGTACTCATAACCCAATGAGCACCTGTATACATCTTAGGTGAACCAACTGACACCAGTGGCTTGTGAGACCGGCCACCGCCCCTCGTCGGGGTCTCGACTGTATACACTAGTCTACTAATGGAGTATCGATACCCTGTCTCGAAACTCCTACGACTAGGGACCTTTTAAGGATGTGCTTATAGACTACCAGCTCCCACGTATATGATCGCCATCATACTGCTGGTAGTCAAGCAAGAATCCTAGGGGCTCTATCAACGTGTAATAGCGACATGTCAGGTCACCTAAAGCAGTACACGATGATAAAGATAAACCAGATAGCATACTATCATCTCGAGTAAGACTGTCCTACCGGGATAGGTCCTCCCTCAATCATTGCAATCACGTGCCTGTGATCCAATAATTGACTCTGAGGGCACTAACTCCAACAATCTCCCACTTGCACTCAAGGCTAATTATTGCGATGTCGCATACTCACAGCCCGTGTGATACCGAACACCCAACTCCTCTACTAGTCAGTCTCACAAAGCTCGTTTGCGAAAATATTGCGTTCGAGGAATAGCCTCAGTGAGTGGATCCGCTGTGATGTTTCTTTCTATGTCTCTCTATATCTCAAGTTCGTGGAGAAAGCCATCTCCCGAAATGAGCAATACCTGTCTTGGAATGTCTGGATGTCTGATGGGACCTAGTTCATAAATGAACTCCAAATCCAAACTTCTTAGACTGTATCATCAACTGAACTTAATCAGTATCCTGCGCCATGCCACCCTCAGTATTGCCTTGGACAACCTGTCCAAAATACTGCCCCTCGTCAGAGGGAGAACTATAACTCTGACGACCTCCTTGTCGTCCATGTCACCTTGGAAGCCTGGAGTGATAACCGTCTCCTAAAGGAGGCAGCCGTTATCATATCCCTAGAACATTCACTTATGTTCTAAAACTGCTTCCGACTGTTCCTCCAGGATTGGATCAATATCAACTTATTGCATCTAGTGCAAGAACAACATCTGGTGTGGTACTTGACATCTCATGATTGACTCAATTGCCTAAGCAAGTGATCTGTCAATCATGCGTATCCCTCTCCCCTTTAGTCTGTAAGACACCTTTAGAGAGGGTGACTCCATTACCTGCAGGTGTACTACCGTGCCAGGAGTCGTCCATTCTAAATACTAATAGAATGCTGTCAAGGTACCCAGATTGGGAAACCACCCAAATCTAGATCTAAAACCATAAATCTAGTAACCAGTATGTCAGATATAATATCCAAGTCCCATGCGGAGAAAACACTGTGTGACGACCAAAGTATAACCGATCATAGTATAGGATTATTACTTCCTACTACCTTCTCAACAGATCCATCCCCTATTCTGATGACGTCAAATCCATGACTGTCACATCAGAAACAGATGATCTAACTCCGCTATACCTGCTTTAGTCTATAAATAGACATAAGCATGAAGTCCACCAATGCTTCCGCTGCTCCCACTGACTACGACAACTCTCTGCCAGAGTCATATAGACGTGCACTTCTAAAGCTAGTTTAGAACGACGCTATACTCATCCTCCTGCCGGGTCTTGCAGCCTGGAACAACAACAATGGCAAGTGTGGGTAAATAAGAACTTCCCTGTCACCGTCCTTGAGGCTACCGGAGTACCTCTCGGGTGCCTGAAGTTACCCACCTTATCTTGCGGAGTGGCCAATGGAATGTCAAATCAGATTGAATCTTTAGGTTCCTTATTAAATCTTCAGTAATCGTTTGCGGTTCTGGAATCACTTCCAGTTCTACCATACTCCCACTGCCGTTTTTGAAAAAATCCATTTTTAATAAAACTGTGGCGAGTCTAGAACAATATTTCTATTGATCTGCCAGATGGTAGAAAATCAACACTCGTCATAGCCTGGGTCAACCCACAAACAGCCATTACAGAAACGTGCCTTGAGTTATCCGGAGTCTGGTTTTAAGCATAAGCCGGACAACTCCCCGTACCTTAACATCGTTAAGATATGAACTGTTCTATATCCAATATAGAACCAGAGGCACTGATTTAATTGAACCAGATTCAAATCATGCAGCTGTCTCCAGTGCATGTCAACTAAATGGAAGGAGGCCGATCAGCGTTACTCAACTTAGGAATGCTTCCAATTATGAGTAACCTGAAAGAGAAGCAAGTTCTCATTACTATCAACTGAATACCATACACAAGTATCTACATCTTCGATCACCTTGAAGAATCCCGATACTTGCAATACCTGGTTCTCTACTCTACTCTTATACCAATAACTCCTCAAAAATCAGACCCTGTGTTTCCACGAAGCACATGTCTAAGAACTAGAGAAGTTAAAAGTAAACAGAATATAGTATGAGGACCAACCCCTCTGTCCTAATGGATACTGGACAACATACAATACTCTGTATAAGTCCGCTGAGTCTAACAACTCTTTCACTGTGTGTCGTAGGTTGAAAACTGTACTTATGGTTAAGAAGAATTACACCGCTGTTTAATACTCCTTACCTAACCATCCACTGATATAGGTAAATGTCATCGACATAATATCAAAAGGTATATCTCACTCTATGAAAATAGACGTACAGATATATCAATTTGAAATTGGTGCACAACAGCGGATATTCATAACCAAATATTTGCCGACCGGCAAACAACCCAGGTGACTTCCTCAAATATCACCGATTACAACGAATCCCGATATAATGAGGATGATCACCCAATTCCCAATAACTTACTCCCACTCATCATCTGTAAAACCATACAGATGTGAGAATCATACCTGGTAAATACATACCCTGGAGTAAGTGTCTAATCGGGAAATCAGTTTTCTTTTAACAGTACACAGTGAAACTGAAACATTGTAATGTTTCGATGGGGTATGCTGGTATTCCTAGTAATGCCTCTTCCATTATCCAGATTCACAACTGTAACCGTATAATTCTTTGCCATCTTTCTAAATCCCTTTCTGTGTCTTTAGTCATTACCTTCTGTACACCCCTTTAGGCCAAATGGTTTTCTTCCTTCCCTACCGTTCGGCATCAGCCTATGGTTTGGAAGAAGACTATCCAAAAAGCATAAAGGGTGTACTGTCCTAATCCTAGGAGCACTCGCAACGCGAGAGAAGGTGAAGATAAAAGACACCTGAATGTACTTTATTCCTATTTCTCCTGAACCAGAATCCATCCCCGAACTGGAACAAGTTCCTTTCGAGTTCGTATATAACCATACGATGGAGTATCCAATAAACTGTGGATCTTCGTAGTGATACGGAGTGTCCTGAAGAAATACAAAGGTGATTTAGGATTGGCGAAGAAATACTTGGTTTGGTCGTGAATATCAGTCGCAATTTACTTTGCCCTCCTACTAATCCCTTGCTTTGTCTTAATCTTAATACCTTCTGCACACCGTTTAGGCTAATTGGTTTTCTTCATTCCCTACCGGTCGGCACCAGCCTAGGGTTTGGAAGAAGACTATCCAATTTGCGCAATAGGTGTACTATCTCCTAAACTAAGGAGTACTCACAACTTGAGAGAAGGTAAAAGGGAAAAGACAACTGAATAATCCTATCCGTTTTCTCCAGAACCGGAAACCATCCTCGAATTCCTTCGAGTTCGTATATAACCATACGATGGTTTTGTCCAATGGAAGTGGACGTTCGTAGTAATACGGGGTGTCCTGGAGAAAAGGGTAAAAGTAGGAGTGGCAATGAGGTCTGCAACTCTGACAATCCAAAAGCCAGTGTTAAGAAGGTTCGGTCAACTTGGTCACTGAGTCATCGTCTAGGGTCGGGTCAATGGTCGCTGCCAAAGAGAGAGAGAAAAGAAACACTCAGCGTGCACTCTAACCTAGATCAGAATGGTTATCACTGTGTCTAATCTGGAAACCTCCCACTGTACCTCAAATTCTCCTCCAAACCTGAAAGAAGAATTAGTCGGGATCACCCGAGGAGTAAACTAACTCATCAGTGGAAATCGGGATCCAACTATCATCGCATGATAACTTGACGGAATCCACTCAAGTCACCACACTCCAGAAGGTATGCGCATGCCTGGCAAGTTTCAGTTCTTTTGAAACTCCCGATGTGATTTTTACCCCTAGGACCCAAGTGACCTTGACTGAGCCAACATATCAAAGGATCCTAGTCAAGTTCAACCCGTCATTATCTTGATTGCATTAGACCCACCCGCACGAGTCCTTGACTGAGCCAAAATGACCGTACGACTGTCCTAACCAATCACATATCCATGCAACAGAAAAGCACTACATAGCTACCGAACACTACGCCTCGGCTGAGCACGACATACGCAGCACGAATACTAAGTAATACTAATCTGAAATGACGGAGGGCTACGACTGGTTTTTGGCGAAAAACCTTTAACGTAATGAACTTGATATCGTTGAAGGAACTGCATAACCTTTTAGAAAATATAGTGACGAAAACCTTTACTAAAGAGGTCACTCCCGGTGAAGGGATCTCGACTCTTTCCCCGTAGAATGAGGTGCAGGATATTCCAACTGAATACCACGATGCAAAGCAAAAGTAATCGGCTATAGTGAAGTTAATGCTCTGACGCAAACTTCTGTCCAAGGGGTCACTCCCGGTGAAGGGATCTCGGCCCTTGCCTCGTCGACTGAGGAGCAGGATATTCCAAATGAATACCACTATGCAAAACAAAAGCGAACGTCCTTGCAATAACAGCTTTTTGAAAAGTGTTCCAACAACATCAGAATAGGTTTGTTTATCTTGCATTGATCCGAATCAATGCAGTCCCATCAATTGATCACACCACAAAGAACGAAAATATACTGACGTACGTATATGCCATCCGCATTCGCCACTGGGTCCCGTCATCACCCGTTAGGTTAGCTAACTAACGGCAGAGCGGGGACTGGACTAGCGCGGATGTAAAACATATACAACATCTACTAATATATATACCAATATATAGTATTTCGCTCAAGGCGTGAATGAAATGCAACATCACAGAAATGTACAGCATCACAGAACAATACAGATATCTGGAAGCCCCGGGTTTCACAGAGCCGCTGCTGAAACCCGACGTTCCCCTGGTCGTGTGGATAGCCTGTGCGATGAAATCCTAGACCCCTACGGGCGCGGCAAGTCCCACGCCATTAACCTTACCTAGCTTGTTCTAATGTGTTTTGCATTTCCGATCGACCGAAATCCCAAAAACCACATATTACTTCACATCAGTTTTCTGTTAGAATTTTTTGGTGTCTAAAAATTTTTCAGGTTGCATAAAAATGATGGACTGAAAAAGATAAGACTACTGTAGGAAAACGACAAAGCAATCATGGTATCAGAGACCATTAGCCTATACTAGCTAACTAGAGATAGGGTGAGAAGTATACCGAGTGATCCGAGTCCTCCGGTCTTCTCGTCATCGTCCCGATCTCCCGCGGAAAGTGTAGTCTCCATATCGTCGCCTCCTCGCCGGAAAGGGCACCACATCGCCTGCACCTTTTACGGGCTCCCACCTCAATACCGAGGCAACTCGGGCGCGAATCTGGCGAATCGACGCGTCCAAGATTTGCTGTAGGAAGTGTAGTGTAGAGTGCTTGTCTCACTTTGGGGTTTGTAGTTGCCATGATGGAGGATTGGGGTTAGGAAAAATGGTGCTTTCATTTTTCCGAAACAAGAAGAAGAAGGAGATGAAGAATTCCTCCCATAACATAGATGAACTCTCTCATTCTTTTTCTTTCTCTCTTTCTTTTTCTTCTTCTCTTTCTTTTTCTTCTTCTCTCCTTTCTTTTTGAAAAACTTATCATCTCAAATGAGAATGGTGGAGGAGGTAATATGAAGCAAGAAGGGAGGTGAGTGTAGGATGAAGAGAAGAGGTGACCACATCCAAGACAAGAAAACATGCAACCATGCTTTTCACTTTAAACCCATACCCTTTCTAATCATCATAAAAGCAAGCATGGATGAAAGAAATGAAAGCTATCATAATCAAACTTTATGCAAGAAAACCCCTCCACTAAAGTAATTTGCAAAACTGCAAATTACCCCCTCCATCGGAAAAGTCCGGCCGGGAAAGAACAAAGGAAAACCGGCCGGAACGGAATGCAAACTGGCAACTCCAGAAAACTGGTCCCGTAATAAATTACAGGAAAACCCCGATACTGTGCATACACACCCGCATCTGTATTCCGACCGGATACAAATGCAATGAGACAAAATCTACACTGTACTAGACTAGGACCGGCTTAAGCCAAAGCCGGCTAGTAAAATCCGTTCGATCCTGATCCGTGCAATACCGCACGTATCTGATCGAACCCTGCCATATACCTATACGGCTACTAGTACAAACCGTCCGATCCTGATCCGTGCAATACCGCACGTATCTGATCGGACCCTGCCATATCTCCATACGGCCTCTACAGCGTTTCGCCCGAAAGCTGAGTAACTGAAAGTGTGGTGGACTCTAAAGACTCGTCAATATTATGGCTGTGGATTTAACCACTAGCACGTCAGAGGTATTAGCCAATACGTGACGGGCCACCAGCTATTGACCAAAAGGGACGTCGATGAGGAAGCTCACCCCGACACCCAACTGAGCCTGTCAGTGACAATATCCGTACAGTCCGGTCCGTTCGTCTATGAGTATCGCATGGCGGGCCTAGGGGGTTGGTAAAAGTCAGACCCCCAAAGGCGGTACAAGTCGTATCGGAGCGTAGCCCAGAACGCCCTGAGATACTACTGGAATACCTACCAGTAAATCTCCTGCCTCGGCCGAGGGCTTTGCGTAATGGCTCTCCTAGACACAGCGCGACCTCACCCCCAATACCGGGAGAGACGAACCCCTGCAGATCCGCTCACTGCCTCCATGTGGCTCGGGACTGTACCCAACTAAAACCTGTTTGCACGACTCCTTTGAGCCGTGGTTGGGTAGTAATCAAAGCACAGTGGGAACTCACACGAGACAAATGACGATCTCAGGTCGATGAACTAACCTGTACACATGTCACCTGGGAACTGCTATCTGACGTCTGGTATAATCCCAACTAGCAGGTTCCCGGCGAGTCCTGTCCGGTGTACTCATAACCCAATGAGCACCTGTATACATCTTAGGTGAACCAACTGACACCAGTGGCTTGTGAGACCGGCCACCGCCCCTCGTCGGGGTCTCGACTGTATACACTAGTCTACTAATGGAGTATCGATACCCTGTCTCGAAACTCCTACGACTAGGGACCTTTTAAGGATGTGCTTATAGACTACCACCTCCCACGTATATGATCGCCATCATACTGCTGGTAGTCAAGCAAGAATCCTAGGGGCTCTATCAACGTGTAATAGCGACATGTCAGGTCACCTAAAGCAGTACACGATGATAAAGATAAACCAGATAGCATACTATCATCTCGAGTAAGACTGTCCTACCGGGATAGGTCCTCCCTCAATCATTGCAATCACGTGCCTGTGATCCAATAATTGACTCTGAGGGCACTAACTCCAACAAGTTTAACTTCGTTTAAGTTTTTTCCGGATGATTTAGAACGTGTTAAAAAGTTCGAACGGATATCAATAACTCACTTTTTCCCCTGCCGGAAAATTTCTAAGTGTTGGATTTTTTCCTTAGTTAATGAACGTTCTAAGTCGTGCAAGTAACGCGGTGGACCCTCTAGAAGAACACAAACCTTAACTCGATTATGTGACCGTCTGAACCGCCTCTAAACCTTAGGGTTTGGGGCAGTACGGCGTTGCCACATGTGAGGCGTTGGTTTGACCCTTCTACGGCTGGACCATCGGTACTGTGGCATGTGATGGATACTTTTTTGAACTCCGCTCAAGTGTTGAGCTATTTGGGAAATCTTGGATGTTTGTTTATTCGATCGGAAAGTTTAACATTGTCTATTTATCTGGAATGTGATACAATATTTGGAATCCATAAGTAGTTATGAGATAACTAATTTGAATGTTATAAATATAGCAGTTTAGTCTCATTTGATCGGTTGCCACGGGATTTTGATGTGATCAAAACTCCGTCGCAATCACGTAGCGTACGCTTTAATAGATAGCCATGCCCCATAGCCCCGACCAAGTGACTGTAGGAGAACCCCGTTGCCAAAAGCATCAGTTCGGGTGCTCGCGGCAGCGGTGTTCCGCCTTAGTGCACTTCGTCGACGGCATCCGGGGGTGCGGCCGTCTACTAAAGTTTGCGACGGGCATTCGATCAGGATGTCGGGAATCTTGTTGAATTGCCCGACTTGATATTGAAAAGTGTTTTCGAGACTGAGATTAAAATGCGGGGTTTATAATTGTTAGGCATGCGATGTCTAAGGAATTCATTTGGTTAGGCATGCGATGTCTAAAGAGGTTGCGGATTCCAACTGTTGTAGTTTTACACTTTCTTTTCTGTGACCGTAAGCGTAGTATATGGTGTATCGCCGGCTTCGTTGCTATACATCAACGACAATCGGGATACGCATGTTTGCTTATGTTGATGATATGAGATATTATGTATTGCTGTGATATGTTATATTGGATCGTCGCGTTTTGAATAGCCGGGGATTTTATGTGAGTTGAGGGTTTTTATTTTCATTCATGTAAAATTCATTTGTATGTAATATTCTTTTATTGGGACACTTCCGGGCTGAGGATGATGTCACCATTGTATATTATTTATTTTTCCGCATTAGGTAGACCCAAGGCGGGAAGCACAAGTAACCGGGTTCTAGGGTCTAGTGGGAGACCATCTCGAGAAGTCGAGACCGGGTCTTCTAACCCTAGAATTGGCAGTGTTGCTTGCTGCTCTCGTAGGAGTCTAGGGATGTGGGTTTGGCTATTCATCGCGACCGTGGAATCCGTGTTTTATACAGGCTCGCATAAAACACGGAAATCCCAGTATATCCAATATTTCATATGTTGTTCTTCTGCTGCAATGTTTTGTGATGAGATCATATTACTGTCTGAGACGAATGTTTATATTATATATATAAGATATATGTTATATTGCTGATTTCGTTTCAAAAGTGATGCTTGTGAAGCATAATAAAATGGGACTTCATTAATGAGATTAATGAAACTAAAAGAAACCTAAAAATGTTGTAGAAACTTGTTTTAAAAACTGGTAGCTCTAGTTCTTGCTTTGCATAGTGGTGTTCCTTGTAGAACATCCAACACCTTATTCGATAAGGAAAGAGCCGAGATCCCTTCACCGGGAGTGACCTCTTTAGCGAAACTAGAAGATGCTACAAACTCGGTTTTGTTTTTGATTGTTTTTATAGTTTTTGCTTTGCATAGTGATATTTGTGAAATATCCTGCACCTTATTCGATGAGGAAAGAGCCGAGATCCCTTTACCGGGAGTGACCTCTTTAGCAAAACTAGAAAAGGCCTCAAAAACATTCCATTTAAAATCACTCGATTCTACAACGATATCAAGTTTATTACGCAAAGGGTTTTCTTAAAAACCTGTCGTAGCCCTCCGTCATTTCAGATAAGTAGTATTTAGTATTCGTGCTACGTTTGTTGGCCTTTGTCAAGGCGTAGTGTGCAGTAGCTGATTATTGCTTATCTGTATAAGCATATGATGCGATTGAGTTAGGGTAGTCGTGCGACTTTGTTGGCCTTTGTCAAGGGTCGTGTGGGTGGGTTTAATTCAATCAGGAAATGACGGGTTGAACTTAACTAGCATCCTATGGTTTGTTGGCCTTTGTCAAGGTCATAGGACGCTAGGGGTAAAATATTATTGGGAATTTCAAAAGTTGAAATTTGCAATGAGATTGCATACCTTCTATAAGATAGTTGGATCCCGATACCCGCTGCGAGTAAGAGTTACTCCTGGGAGAGTTTTACACATTACAATTAGCCGATCAAGTAGGTGTCTAGAAAGGTGTCAACGGGGTTATGCCTCTGAGAAAATGAGGTTTATTTTAATTAGATCCGTGCGAAAGCGCGGGGAACCTCCCTCAAAGTATCGGCACTGGCCTGGCTGAAAGATTGGCGAACTTGTAGGGTGTAATTAATCCCGGTTGGTCTTTCCTTTTAGGGTTTGAAGGAAGATTTGACTAAAACAGTGGGAGACATCCTGATTAGATATGTTAATAACCAATCTAATCTTGCAAGAGCATATGCTGAGTGTTTTCTTCTATCTCTCTCCAGGTAGCGACCATGTCACGCCTTAATCAAGATAATAATACGGATATATTGACCGAACCCGCTTGTTATACTGCGCTAAGGAACGTTGGTCCTGCTCCAACTTATAATTGTTATAAGACAGAGCAGGAAATAGGGGATTACCAGAATTCCCGTGCCGCCCAAACGAAGAAAGTACATGTTGATGCATCTTCTTCGGGTGTGTTCATTACCGAGAACAGTTTCTCAGTATTCTTTACGTCCTGGGTATGAGATGCCGGATCAGGATCCTGCAAATGTAATATGTTACATGGGCTACAGAAAGGTAGAGAACTGAGAACGGGTGATAAGTTTCAAGAGTTGGAAATGATGCAAGTGTTGTAGCCAAGTCTGTTGGCAGTTATCACCCTGTATTACCAGAATACATTGATTCTGAACGAATATTATTAGATACCGAACCTGATATACAACATCATATCAGTCTCTTCATTAGTAAAGAAGGATATGATTTTGTATTGTTGGACAATGTTTTGAACATTTCCTATATCAAGAGTTGATCGGTTCAGGCACGTTATCTAAAAACATAGACGTTCTAAATCAAATCATAGTTCTTAACGTACAGAACACACACAAGAGGAAGAGTTCAGAAATGAACGAATTCTTCTTGAGGCTTTATAGACTAGGTCATATCAATGCGAGCAAACTAGCTGAAGTTACATAAAGATGCATATTTAAATTAGTTTGGATTTACATCTTGTAAAACTTGCCAGTCATGTCACAAAGATAAGACGACCACAGCTCCGTTTATTGGAAACAGAGAAAGAGTTAGTGAACTCTTGGGATTGATATATGCTGATGTATGAAGGTCCCCTGTCTACACATGCTAAGACCGGTTCTTTGTACTTCATTACATTCACTGATGATCTCTCAAGATTCAGACATATGTTCCTGTTGAAACACAAGTCCGAAACTTTTGAGATAATCACAGAATATAAGTTAGAAGTATAGAACCAAAAACGGGTATAAGTATTATGTCCTTTGATGAGATCAGGGAGGAGAATACTTGAGCACGGAGATCCTGGACTATTCTAAAGGAGAATGAGATTCTCTCTCAGCATTACTCCTCCGAATACACCACAACACATCGGTGTATCGGGGCGGAGCAATCACACCCTATTAGATATGGTGCGCTCTATGATGAGTACTACTGAGTTGCCTTTTTCTTTTGGGGTTATGCACTTGAGAAGTTGCATATCTATTGAATAGGGTTCCAACCAAATCAGATGCCTACCACTCCATATGTGATATGGTATGGGAAGAGCCCATCTCTTAAGGAAGTTAAGATTTGGGGTTGTCCGGACTATGTCAAAAGCAAAATCCAGACAAGCTCGAGGCAAGGTCAGTTCTGTGGAAGTTTGTTGGATATCCCAAGCATTTGCAAGGGAATATCTTCTACCAAACCGGGGAACAAAAAGTGTTTTTGTTTCTCAACATGCCACCTTTGTGAAAGGGAATTTCTTGTGAAGAAATTAGTGGTTATGAGGTAGAAATGGAAGGAGTTCCAGTTATACAAACTGTAGCTGATGATTTGGTAAACCCGGAGGATTCAATAGTTTCCAACGAACCTCAGCCTCTCCGCCGATCTGGTAGGGTACCTCATCCATCTGAGAGATACTTCGGTTTCTCTATGACAGTGGGAGCGAGGATTGCATCATGAGATGATGACCCAACTAGTTTCGAGCAGGCCATCAGGAGTGAGGACTCTGTGAGCATGGCTGGATGCTTAGCGATCTGAAATGGAATCCTTATACACCAACAAAGTATGGACTTTGGTTGCTTTATCTGAAGGGTTAAATCCCCGTCAGGAGCAAGTATATCTTGAGAAGATTACTTGGTGTACATGGAAAAGTTGAGACTTTCAAAACTATGCTTAAGTCCATCCAGATCCTACTTGCCACGGCTACATACCATGACTACGATATCTGGCGGTTGGGTGTCATGACTGCTTTTCTAAATATTGATTTAGAAGAGAGCGTCTATAAGTACACAGCCAGAGGGCTTCGTAGATAGTGGGAGCAACGGAAACGTGTGCAAGTTGTTTTATGTGATAAATCAGGCATCGCGGAGTTGGAACGTCTGTTTTGATGTGGGAGTCAAAGAGTTTGACTTCATCAAAATGGTAGATGAACCTTGTATATACAAAAAGGTAGTAGAGAGTATGGTGGTGATCCTTGTAGAGTACGTGGATGACATACTCTTGATAAGGAAGGAGTTTCCTATGCTACGCTCGGTCAATCTCCGCTTATCATAAAGATTCTCTATAGGATCAAGATGATACCTCCTAAATCCTGGGTTATGGATCTATGAGATAGATCTAATTGGATGTTAGGATTCTTACTAGTTGTAGTGAGATGGTATCAAATGATCCTGGGGAGAATCACTGGAAAGGTTCCAGGGTGATAAGGATGACTGAATGTCAATCGCAGGTATTGTCTTTACCCTCAGTAGAGGGACAGTATGTTGGAAGAGTTCCAAGATAGATACCGTGACTTACTAGACGATTAAAGGCAAGATACATCGTTACCAAGGATGTTACCAAAGAGGCAGTCTGTATATATATATATATATATATATATATATATATATATATATAAGTGTAAGTCGACGTTGTACACCCCACGACTTGCTGGGATGCGAAAATATGAAAAACAATCATTTTGTTTGAAGCAACATCGACTAACCGAAAGGATCTTTGCTAAACTATAACTAACACTAACATAGGAGTTATTAACTACTATGACAAGATATTATACCTAATGAACCTAGTCCTTCGTCTTCTCGTTATCCACTTCCTCGTCGGCCTCCTCTATGTAATAGACGATCAACCTGAGAGCTTCTACTCCAAGCTTTGCCTCTAATCTTGAGGTAACTAGGTTTCTTTAGTTGCTAATCAAAGTCACCTAGATGATATAGAGTATGGTTATGGATTAAATAGTCTAGCTAATCCTTGATCTCAACACATGAGAGGGTAGGATTAGGGTTTGAAGAGAGAGAGCTTGAGGAGAGAGAAGGTGAGCAAGATTATGATGAAAATGTTTCTCACTTCTTATATATCATGAAGCATAAAGAAAATAAAATAAATAAATCTAAATGATTTATCGTCATGCTTCATTTAATATATGCAATGAATCATTAAGTGAGTCATTAAGCAATAAATGCTTCATTAACTCACTTGAATGATTCATCTAATGAGTCACAAATGCATTTAATGTAAATGCCACCTAAACCCTCAAGTCACCATACTTCTAGAAGCTTCCCGCCAAATTATGAGAATGCCCCTCCTATCCGTGAAAACACGGAAAAAGTTTAGACTGTATAAATCCAATAACCTGATACTAGAACCTGGTTTAAACCAAAGCCGGCTAGTAAAAATTGTCCGAACATCGTACGTGCGTTTAAACACGTATGCGTCCGAACCCTTGTCGTAAAACCATACGACCTCTATATCGTTTCGCCTGGAGCAGGGAAACTCTCTGTGTGGGACTCTAAAGACTCGACTACTATGCTGGCAGTGGGTTCAACCACAGACCGCAAGCGGCACTAGCTGTACGTAACGGTCCCCAGGTAGATGTCGATAAGAAGGCCGATGAGGAAACCCATCCGAACTCCTACTGAGCCTGATGTGACAATCTCTGTACAGTCCGGTCTGTTTGTCTAGGATTATCGCATATCGGGCCTAGGGGGCGGCAAGCGTCAGTCCCCTAAAAGCGGTATAAGTCGTGTCGGAGCGAAGCCCATTACACCTTGAGAAACTACTGGAAAACCTACCAGTAAATCTCGCTTGCCCTGGCTAGGGACTTTGCGTAATGGCTCTCTGACACAGCGCGATATCAACTCCCAATACCGGGAGAGACAAATCATGTCTAACTGACACTGCCTCCAAGTGCTCAGGACTGCACCCAACTGCTACCTGTTTGCACGACTCCTTCGAGCCGTGGTACGGTAGCAATCTAAGAACAGTGGGACACACTCGAGGCGAAGTAGCAGTGTCAAGTCTGCGGACTATGCTGTACTCATGTCACCTGGGAACTGTTAACTGACGATGGGTATAATACCAACCAACAATTCCCTGCGAATCCTGTCCGGTGTACCCGTAACCCAACGAGCACCTGTATACTATCTGCAGTACGACGTACTGATGGCTGTGGGACAGACCATCTCCCCAACTGGGATGAGAAGCGTACACACTAGTCTACTCCGGAGTATCGATACCATGTCTCGATAATCCTACGACTAGGGACCTGAAAAAGGATGTGCTTGTAGACTACCCAGCCCTCACTAGTGTGACTGCCATCACAACGCTGGTAGTCAAGCAAGATCCTAAGGGCTCTATCAATACGTACACACATATTAAGATAGATAAAACCAAGTAGCATACTACCATGTTTAGCAAGACTGTTATATAACTGTGAATATCCCAAGCTTCCATTAAGTAATATACAAGCTAGTATGATACAATAATGGCCCCTAAGGCATATACACTAATAATCTCCCACTTGCACTAGGGCCATGTACTGGCATATCGAAGACCGATCATCTCGAGTAGCCTCTCGAACTGAATCTGAGGTAAGGCCTTTCTGAATGGATCAGCAATGTTCTCCTCTGTAGCAACTCTCCGGACCTCGATCTCCCGGCGATCAACGATCTCCCTGATCAGGTGATACCGCCTTAAGATGTGTCTGGACTTCTGATGGGACCTTGGTTCCTTTGCTAAAGCTATAGCTCTGTTTTTGTCGCAATACAGAGGTATTGGATCAACAATGGAAGGAACCACCCGAAGTTCCGTTAGGAACTTCTTCATCCAGACCGCTTCTTTTGCGGCATCGCAAGCAGCAATATACTCCGCTTCCATCATCGAGTCAGCAACGGTGTCCTGCTTGGAACTCTTCCAGCACACCGCCCCTCCATTGAGGGTAAAGACATAACCTGATATGGACTTGGAATCGTCCTTATCACTCTGGAAGCCGGAATCAGCAAAGGCCTCGATCTTGAGGTCTTTTCCACCGTAAACCAAGAACATCTCCTTATTCCTTCTCAGGTACTTGAGAATGTTCTTCACTGCTATCCAGTGATTCTCCCCTGGGTCTGACTGATACCGGCTTACCACGCTCAGTGCGTAAGCTACATCTGGTCTGATGCACAACATTGCATACATTATAGAGCCTACCGTAGAAGCGTAGGGTATAATAGACATGCGTTCCCTTTCCAAATCAGTCTTGGGAGACATATCTTTGGAGAGGGTGATTCCGTGACAAGCCGATAGATTACCGCGCTTTGAATCTTCCATACTGAATCTTTTCAGTATAGTGTTGATATATCTGGACTGCGAAAGTCCCAACATCCACTTGGATCTATCACGATAGATCTGGATCCCCAGAATGTAAGAGGCATCACCCAGGTCTTTTATGGAGAACCTGTGTGACAAGAATTCTTTGGCAGATTGTAGCATAGGAATGTCATTTCCTATCAATAGAATGTCATCCACGTACAAGACGAGGAATACGACAGTTCGTGCTACAACTTTACTATATATACATGGTTTATCTGGATTTTTGATAAAGTCATATTCTTTGACCGTTTCATCAAAACAGATGTTCCAACTCCGCGATGCCTGCTTTAGTCCATAAATGGACTTAAGCAACTTGCACACTTTCCCGCTGCTCCCACTCTATTGAAGCCTTCTGGCTGATCCATATAGACGCACTCTTCCAAATAACTATTTAGAAAAGCCGTCTTTACGTCCATCTGCCAGATCTCATAATCATGGAAGGCGGCAATAGCAAGAAGGACCCGAATGGATTTGAGCATAGCCACTGGAGAAAAGTCTTGTCATAGTCCAAACCAGGTCTTTGATGAAAACCCTTTGCAACAAGTCTAGCCTTATAGGTTTCCAACTGTCCATCTACACCAATCTTTTTCTTGAAGATCCATTTGCATCCTATGGGTTTTACCCCATCTGGAGCAAAGTCCAAAGTCCATACTTTGTTGGTGTACATGGACTCCATTTCGGTCCGCATTACATCTAGCCATCGTACCGAGTAGCTGCTCTGGATGGCCTGCTGGAAGCCAGTAGGTTCATCATCATCAATGGCGCAATCCTCTCTATCCCCATCTATGAGAAAACCGTAGTATCTCTCAGGCGGATGAGATGGCCTACTACTCCTGCGGAGGGGTGCGGGAATGTCCTGTTCTTCTTAAACTACTGGTCTTACCAAACTTTCAGTAGTAGTTTGTGGTTCTGGAATTTCTTCCAGTTCTATTTCGCTCTCACTTGTTTCCTTTTCTATAAACTGCTGTTCTAGAAAATGGGCATTACGAGAAACAAAAACCTTTTGTTCCTCTGCGTAATAGAAATAATACCCCTTGGAGTTCTTTGGATATCCCACAAACTTACACTGTACTGATCGTTCCTCGAGTTTGTCTGCATGCTGCTTTTTAACAAAAGCTGGACATTCCCATATCTTCATATGCTTAAGATGAGGTTTCTTCCCACTCCACATCTGACATGGCGTGGTAGGCACAGTCTTGGTAGGAGCCCTGTTCAAAAGATATGCCGCTGATACTAGTGCATAACCCCAGAAAGATCGCGGTAACTCAGCATTACTTATCATGGAACGTACCATATCCAATAGGGTTCGATTCCTTCTCTCCGATACACTGTTATGCTGTGGAGTGTATGGAGGAGTAAGCTGAAAGATAATTCCTTTCTCTTTTAGGTAACCTAGGAACTCGGCACTTAAGTATTCACCATCTCGATCAGATCTCAGTGTCTTGATACTTTTGCCGGTTTGGTTTTCTACTTCATTCTTGTACTCTTGGAATTTCTCAAAATCCTCGGATTTATGTTTCATCAGAAAATGAATCTGTACCTAGAGTAATCATCCGTAAAAGTAATGAAATAGAAAAAACCACCTCTTGCATATGTAGACATTGGACCACACACATCGCTGTGTATGAGTCCTAAGAGCTTGCTCGCTCTTACTCCATGTCCAGTGAATGGAGTCTTTGTCATCTTTCCTTTGAGACATGATTGACAAGTGGCATAAGTTTGATATTCGAACGAATCCAAATATCCTTCTCTATGTAACTCAGTTAACCTTGTCTCATTGATGTGACCTAGTCTACAATGCCATAAGAAAGCTTTATTTAAATCTGGAGACTTTTTTTTAGTGTGTTCTGGACATTGAAAATTTGTAATTGGTTTAAAACATATATACCGTTATCCAGTGTACCGGACCCAATCAAGCCATGATTAAGGTGGATGTTAACAACATCACTTACAAACGTGAAATCATAACCTTTATTTGATAACAAGGAAATTGATATGATATTACACGTTAAACTAGGTACACAAAAACAGTTATGTAAAACCAAAATATGTCCACTTGTCAATCCCAGGTGATAATCCCTTACGGACATAGCTCCCACGCTAGCTCCGTTAGCAACCTGGAGGGTCATATCACCAACCTTCAGCACTCTACGGTTTCTCAGTGCCTGCAATGAATTGCATATATGAGATCCTGATCCGGTATTCAATACCTAGGAAGTAGAGTTGATTGACAGGCAATTCTCAATTACAAACATACCTGAAGTCGAAGCCACAGCTTGCTTCGGTTCCTGGTTCTTGGCGTTCCACGCCTTGCAATCTTTCCTCCAGTGCTCTTTCCTATGACAATGGAAGCACTCATCCTTGGCCACTACTGGCACTGCAATCTTTTTCTTTCCCTTCGCTCCCACCTTACTAACACCTCCTCTAGGTTTGGTGGTGGCCTTATTCTTCCTTCCTTTGGCCTTAGCCTTGAACCCGGAAGAAGAAGCACCGCGAACAAACATAGTGTGTGTTTCCCTTGCCTTCTGCAAGGTGCCCTCTGCACTCCTCAACATGTTAAGGAGTTCTGAAAGTTCAACTTCTTTTCTTTGAATGTTGAAATTCAGAATAAACTGGGCGTAGGTGGAAGGGAGGGATTGGAGAATCAGGTCTGTATAGAGCTCATTATCCAAAGTCGTCCCAAGGTCTGCGAGCTCTTCTATATAGCCAATTATCTTTAGGACATGTTCTCCTACCGATGATCCGACGGCCAACCTCGCTTGAAACAAGTTCTTTGAGGTCTCGTATCTTGCTATACGAGATTGCTCTCTATAAAGTTCCTTTGTATGGAGAAATATGGCATCTAGATCCATATCCACGTGCCTCCTCTGATGTTCATTATTCATCGAGGCAAGCACGATGCACTTGGCCTTCGCGCAATCTAACTCCCAGGTTTTGCGGATTTCCTTATCCGCATTACTGGATTTGGGACCTGGGACTGCAGGTGCCTTAGCGGTGAGGACATACCCCAATCTGTCATAGGTCAAAGCCATTTTGACATTCCGCGGCCAATCTTTATAGTTTGGCCCTGTCAGTATATTTTTTTCTAATAGTAACTTAAGTCCTGTCATTATTTGGGTCGCTGCAATTAGGAGAGAGAGAGAGAACACTTTAGCATGATGCTCTTACAAGTTTAGAGTGGTTTTTAGTTTATCTAAACTGGATGGCTCCCACTGTTTCTCGAATCCCTCCTCAAACCAAAAAGGAAGAACTAGCTAGGACTATTCTCATTGTATAATACTTGCTTAACCGTTCAGCCAGGCCGGTGTCGGTACTTCGAGGGAGGTTTTCCAACGCTTTCGCGAAGTTCCTTAATTAAATAACCTCTTTTCTCTGGGGGCGTAGCCCCGCTGACACCTTTCTCGACACCTACTTGGTTTATAGCATTGATCGTTAAGTGACGAATCTCCTGATGAGTAGCATATACTCACAGTAGGATCGGGATCCAAATATCATCGTATGATAATGCTGAAGGAATCCGACCAATATTCATCAAACTCCAAATGGTATGCATCTCTTTGCAAATTTCAGTTTCTTTAGAAATTCCCGATATAAATTTTTGCCCCATGCTCTTATGACCTTGGCTTTGGTCAAAATGTCATAAGTCACATGTCAAGTTCTACCCATCATTATCTTGTTAATTTGAACCCATCCGTACATACCCCTGACTTTGGTCAAATGATAATACGACTGTCCCAAACTAACTCATCTATCTATGCAACAAATGAATACCCAGCAGCTACCAAACACTATGCCTTGACTTTGGCCAAAATGCATAGCTTGAATACTACTGAATACCCAAATGAAATGACGGAGGGCTATGAATGGTTTTGGCGAAACCGTGAACGTAGTGAACTTGATATGACCGAAGGAACCTGATAGATTTTAAAAGGAGTGGTTAAAGCTCCGCAATTTAAAAATATCTTCTTTTTTAAAAATAACCGAGTGGTTTCTTTTAAACTGTTCCAACGATTCAACTTTGATTTATTTTCTTTGCATTAATAATAATGCGTCCCATCATTAACCTATCATTGCAGAAAACAACGAAAATACAACGTCCTCTTATGCCATCCACATTCGCCACTGGGTCCCGTCATCACCCGTTAGGTTACTTAACTAACGACAGAGCGGGGGCTGTGCTAGCGCGGATGTAAAACATAAGTGACGTCTAAATAGCTATCATATATAGATATTGTACATTCGTCTGATGCAATAATAGGCATTCCAGATCACAGATGAACATTATTGGATATTCAAGCAATCCGCGTTTCTTTTAAGCCTGCAACGAAAGACGGATTACACAGTTGTAATGAATAGCCGTTGCCCCACCCTAGACCCCTACGGATACGGCAAACTACCCGCCAAGTACCCGAAGTGAAGCGGTCTCCCTCAACAACGTGAGTAGGCCACTAAACACTACAAAGTACCCGGTAGTTTGTGCACCCCACCTTGGGTCTATCCTAGGAGCAAAAATAGTAAAATGAAATAATACAACGGTGGCTACAACCGCAACCTGGATATGCCCCGCAAAATAATATTACAACATATTACAATTATATCGAATGAATGAATATTAAAACACATCTCGAACCCCGGCTAATCATCACAACAATCCAATCAAGTTCATAATCACAAACAGTAAAAACATTACAGAAATATGCAACCCCCTGCCAACCGACATACTACCAGTTAGGGGAGGTTTACGAACACATTATACAATTCACAGATATAATCTAATTAGCAAACTTCGTATAATTTCGATCGAGCAAACACTTTAGATTCTACTCCAAAACTTCTCTGTGCACCTGAGACTTGAGCAGAAAATAAACATTCCAGAAAAAACAAAGTTTTCACAGAAGAGTTACTAGGGAAGATTGGGGTGAATCGGCTCCAACTCGGCCGCGGATCCGCGGCGGATCGCTTGGATCGGCCGCGGTTCCGCGGTTGTTCGGCCGATTCATGCACCCAATTTTCTCCAGTAATCTTATAATTCCCTGCTTGTAATTTTAGAGGTCCTTGAAAAAATTTTAGACCTCGTTTTAAATTCGACAGAAACTTGGTGAATACGATATTTTTTTCGGTTCATTTTGCGTTCGAAATTCTTACGACTTTGCTAATAAGTTAGTTATTGTTTAGCGAGTCTCTGAGACCACTATAAGTCGATGTTGTACACTCCATGACTTGCGGGGAGGCGGAAATATGAAAAACAATCATTTTGTTTGAAGCAACATCGACTAACCGAAATGATCTTTGCTAAACTATAACTAACACTAACATAGGAGTTGTTAACTACTATGACAAGAGATTATACCTATTGAACCTAGTCCTTCATCTTCTCGTTATCCACTTCCTCGTCGGCCTCCTCTATGTAATAGACGATCCACCCGAGAGCTTCTACTCCAAGCTTTGCCTCTAATCTTGAGGTAACTAGGTTTCTTTAGTTGCTAATCAAAGTCACCTAGATGATATAGAGTATGGTTATGGATTAAATAGTCTAGCTAATTCTTGATCTCAACACATGAGAGGGTAGGATTAGGGTTTGAAGAGAGAGAGCTTGAGGAGAGAGAAGGTGAGCAAGATTATGATGAAAATGTTTCTCACTTCTTATATATCATGAAGCATAAAGAAAATCAAATAAATAAATCTGAATGATTTATCATCATGCTTCATTTAATATATGCAATGAATCATCAAGTGAGTCATTAAGCAATAAATGCTTCATTAACTCACTTGAATGATTCATTTATTGAGTCACAAATGCATTTAATGTAAATGCCACCTAAACCCTCAAGTCACCATACTTCTAGAAGCTTCTCGCCAAATTACGAGAACGCCCCTTCTATCCATGAAAACACGGAAAAAGTTTAGACTGTATAAATCCAATAACCTGATACTAGAACCTGGCTTAAACCAAAGCCAGCTAGTAAAAACTGTCCGAACATCGTACGTGCGTTTAAACACGTATGCGTCCGAACCCTTGTCGTAAAACCATACGACCTCTATATCGTTTCGCCTGGAGTAGGGAAACTTTCTGTGTATGACTCTAAAGACTCGACTACTACGCTGTCAATGGGTTTAACTACAGTCCGCAAGCGGCACTAGCTGTACGTAACGGTCCCCAGGTAGATGTCGATAAAAAGGCCGATGAGGAAAACCATCCGAACTCCTACTGAGCCTGATGTGACAATCTCCGTACAGTCCGGTCTGCTCGTCTAGGACTATCGCATATCGGGCCTAGGGGACGGCAAGCGTCAGTCCCCTAAAAGCGGTATAAGTCGTGTCGGAGCGAAGCCCATTACACCTTGAGAAACTACTGGAAAACCTACCAGTAAATCTCGCTTGCCCTGGCCAGGGACTTTGCGTAATGGCTCTTTGACACAGCGCGATATCAACTCCCAATACCGGGAGAGACGAATCCTGTCCAACTGCCACTGCCTCCAAGTGCTCGGGACTGCACCCAACTGCTACCTGTTTGCACGACTCCTTTGAGCCGTGTTAGGGTAGCAATCTAAGAACAGTGGGACACACTCGAGGCGAAGTAGCAATGTCAAGTGTGCGGACTATGTTGTACTCATGTCACCTGGACACTGTTAACTGACGACGGGTATAATACCAACCAACAGTTCCCTGCGAGTCCTGTCCGGTGTACCCGTAACCCAACGAGCACCTGTATACTATCTCTAGTACGACGTACTGATGGCTGTGGGACAGACCATCTTCCTAACTGGATGAGAAGCGTACACACTAGTCTACTCTGGAGTATCGATGCCCTGTCTCGATAATCCTATGACTAGGGACCTGAAAAAGGATGTGCTTGTAGACTACCCAGCCCCCACTAGTGTGACTGCCATCACAACGCTGGTAGTCAAGCAAGATCCTAAGGGCTCTATCAATACGTACACACATATTAAGATAGATAAAACCAAGTAGCATACTACCATGTTTAGTAAGACTGTTATATAACTGTGAATATCCTCAGCTTCCATTAAGTAATATACAAGCTAGTATGATACAATAATGGCCCCTAGGGCATATACACTAGCTTGCTTGAATCTTTCTTATCGAAGATCCCAAGCTTCCATTAAGTAATATACAATCTTTGTTATCGAAGATCGGAAGCAAGCTTGCATCTTTCTTTTGTGGAGCCTCTCTAGAGTCTGGATACTCGATGATCGCAGCGAAGGGACCACAGCACGGAGCTTTAGAAGTGAAGGACCAGACTACAAAGGTTGTAATACCAAACTCTTAGAAGTAAAGTTGTTTACTTGCTTTGTTTCACCTAATCTCTAGTTTAAGATCTTGGTTAGGGTTGTTCGGCACGTCTAAAATTTAAATCGGGCATGGTTGATGCCTTGTAGACCCTTGTGAGAGTGCCTAGTAACCCTACACTTACAAAGCTAAGCCAAGGAAGGTCGTGGTTGAAACACTACAAGCAGAGGAAGAATCGAAACCAGAGGTAGTTCAAGAGTTCGACGATATATTTCCTGAGGACATATCAGGTTTGTCTCTCGATCGAGCTCTTGAATTCAGTATTGAGTTAGTACCTGGTGCACAACCGGTGATCAAAGCATCGCACCAGTTAACTCCAGAAGGATTGAAGGAGATCCATACTCAATTGGACGAACTTCTGAAGAAAGGATGGATTCGTCCCAGTACTTTAAGTTGGGGATCTCCAGTTTTGCTTGTGAAGAAGAAGGAAGGTTCATACAGAATGTGCATTGATTACCGAGCTCTCAACGAAGTCACGATAAAAAACAAGTATCCACTACCGCGAATCGACGATCTGTTCAATCAGCTAAGTGGGTCTTGCGTTTTCTCAAAGTTAGATCATCGTTCGGGTTATCATCAGGTGAAGGTCAAAGAGTCTGATATTCCGAAGATTGCATTCAGGACTCGCTATGGTCATTATGAGTTTCTCGTGATGCCATTTGGAGTGACCAATGCACCAGCCATATTCATGAATCTGATGAACCAAGTTTTCCGAGAGTACCTAGACAGGTTCATTGTCATATTCATCGACGACATCCTGGTGTATTCTAAGAGTCGGAAAGAACACGCTGAACATTTGAGGATAGTTCTGTAGACTTTGCGACAACATCAACTTTATGCCAAGTATAGCAAGTGCGAATTTTGGCTAGATCAAGTCGGATTTCTCAGGCATATCGTTTCAGGTGAAGGAATCTCTGTGAATCCAGCTAAAGTATTAGCAGTAAGAGAATGGCCGACACCAAAGACAGTGAAGGAAATTCGGAGTTTCTTGGGATTAGCGGGATACCATCGAAGATTCATAGAAGGCTTTTCGAAGATTGCAACACCCCTGACCAAGCTCACACGTAAAGATGAAGTATTCGTATAGTATGAAGTATGCGAACAGGATTTTGTAGAACTCAAGTCAAGATTGACATCAGTGCCTATTCTCGTAATACCGGACCAATCTGGAGGTTTTGTTGTGCATTGCGATGCATCCGGTAAGGGATTAGGACATGTTCTACACCAGCATGGAAAAGTTGTAGCTTATGCATCAAGACAGTTGAAGATTCATGAGTGCAATTATCTAACGCATGACTTAGAGCTGGCAGCTGTTATTTTCGCACTGAAGATTTGGTCATTATCTTCTTGGAGAACGAATAGATATATACACAGACCACAAAAGTCTGAAGCATGTGTTTACTTAGAAAGAGTTGAATATGCGGCAGAGAAGATGGCTATAACTTATGGCGGACTTCTACATCAACCTACAATATCATCCAGGGAAGGTGAATATAGTTCCTGATGCACTCATTCGCCAGCCACTATCAATGAATCTCACCGTACAATGGAAGCTACAATAAGATTTGCACAAGATGAAGATTGAAGTGGTTATGTCACGTAATACTTCAGAGTTGATGAATTTACAAGTTCGATCTACTATTGTCAATCAGATCAAAACAGCTCAAGTAAGTGATGCCAAGTTGCAAAAGATCAGAGAACAAGTAGAAAGTGGACTTAGAACAGACTTCATCATCCATGAAGACGGACCTTTGAGATACGGAAGTAGATTGTGTGTACCACAAGGTCCTATTCGGAAAAGTTGATGATGGAAGTTCACAGCTCTCCATACTCAGTAAACCCTGGTGGTACAAATATGTACAAAGATCTGCGACAACATTACTGGTGGTATGGAATGAAGCGTGAAGTAGCCAGAAGCGTAGCCAAATACTTGGTGTGTCAACAAGTAAAAGCTGCATATCACAGGACTGCTGGTTTACTTCAATCCTTATCTATTCCAGAATGGAAGTGGCAACACATCACTATGGACTTCGTGACTGCACTTCTTCGCAGCATGAAAGGTAACAATACTGTATGGGTTATTGTGGATCGACTCACAAAGTCGGCTCACTTCATCCTATTTTAAGTTGGACAATCCACCGAGATACTAGCAAAGAAGAACATGGAAGAGATCGTGAGATAATATGGAGTACCGGTTTGCATTGTCTCCGATCGTGACACCAGATTCCGATCGCAGTTTTGGCAGAGTCTGCAAGCTAGCTTGGGAATGAGTCTGAACTTAAGCACGGCTTATCATCCACAAACAGATGGTCAGTCTGAGCGAACGATTCAGATCCTTGAAGATATGCTAAGATCGTGTATGTTAGACTTCAGTGGATCGTGGGGAGATCACCTACATCTTGTGGAGTTTTCATACAACAACAACTACCAAGCGAGTATTGGAATGGCACCGTTCACAGCTCTTTATGGAAGGAAGTGTCGTTCACCATTAAGTTGGGAAGACAACGGAGATAGGGAACTCCTTGGACCATAGATGATCGTGGAGACGGTAGACGTAGTTCACACGATCAGAGAAAGAATGTGCATAGCCCAAAACCGATAGAGCACTGGGTTGATGCAAAACGCCGACATTTGGATTTCCAACCGGGAGATCATGTGTTCTTAAAGATCTCTCCAAACCATAGAGTGATTCTCTTTGGAAAGAGGGGTACACTCAGTCTGAGATTTATTGGACCGTTTGACATACTCGAATGAGTCGGAGAAGTGGCATATCGTTTGGCACTTCCACTTTCATTGGAAGGAGTGCACAATGTGTTCCACATATCCTAACACCGAAGGTATGTAAGTGACCCTAGTCACATTCTTGATCACTCCGAGCTCACTGTACAGACAGACTAATCTTGTGAGCAGCAACCCATTGAAATCCCGGACAGAAAGGTAAAGTCACTTAGGAACAAGGAAGTAAACTTGGTTCGAGTGATATGGAGAAAAGATTCACCGGGAGAATCAACGTGGGAACGTGAGGACGACATGCGTGCAAGATACCCATTCTTATTCGTAAATTAGTCCTTAAATACTTTTAAATTTCGAAGATGAAATTTTTGTAAGGAGGGTAGAATGTAATGACTCTGTTTTAATGTATAAAATTTTCATAAAGTTAATGTACTGAATGGAGTATTTGCAAGCCTGAGTATACTTTAAGTATTATTTTGTTTGAAAAACAAAAAGAAACAACTTGTAGCTCACTGGTAAAGCCTTGCACTGCTGTGACGTAGCCCCTGTGTTCGAATCCCATCTGCCACATATTATTTTTAATGATTTTCTTTTAAACTTTTTGGAAGCCCAAAAGTTTACACGTGCAATACACGTAAAAATGAAAAGTCAGATTAAATAAACATGTGGAATATGCTATATGAATAGACCCCGACACGTGGCACAAATCCCACCCCACTCCTCTTCCAATCGACCGGCGAAGAAGCCCTTTAGGCCAGAGCCGTCGAGCTTGCCCGATGATAATGCCCCCAAACTTTGCCCAAGTGACTTTTCCCCTACCCCACTACTCCTCTTCTGTTTGTTTTCCCTGCAATTATCCAGAGAATTAAAAAATTATCATTAAACCAAATTTTAATACTTTTTACTTCTCAAAACCCTAATTCTATCCTATAAATACAACCACACATCCTATCTCTCTCCATTCTGAAATCCATTATAAAAAATTCTCAAATTTTTCCAAGTCAAAGAAGTGTACAAGTGTGGTTAGCCCAAGGTCACTTTCCGGCGACGATTCAAGAAGATTCCGGGGACCCCGTGACTCCACGAATCTCTCAACTTGTTTCTATATCTCTCCTTTCTCATTCCAACTCGTAAGTTCTTTCTTTTCTTCTCTCTTCCTAACTTAAAAGGTTCTTTTTTCAAAACTCGTCGGAAGTGGAGTTATTCCGACATCCGATTCTACATTTGTTAGAAACACCATCTTTCTTAATAACCAATCGTCCAAATCATTATATCTTGTTTAATAATCTTAAAACAAACTTTAAGATCAAGTTTCATATTAAAATACCATCCTATGTAACTTTTATTGCTCTTTTACATTTAAATACCACAAACTTTACATACGAAATATTTTATAATATTTGCTTGTACTACCTTTAGGAAAATCTCACGAGATAATGACTTACCTCTCACAACACGCATCTTGATATAGCACGATTTTCTTTTAACAATATTTTTGGGACAAATACGACTTTTACATTAAAATACTATAAACTATTAAAAACTGTATTCTTTAAATTTGTATTATTTACATTCTTTACAATTGTGCCTCTACAACCCATTTTGGGGAACCCGATCAGGATGATGCGTGTTATCACACATTCTCGGGACTAGTAGAGCGAGATGTAGACCTCCTCACGGAGCATCTGATCTCGATGGAATTTTTAATGTAATTTTTAAGAAATAACGTGATTTTCTATTAATAAATAAATTTTATTTTTAATAATTATATATAAATATTATCAAATCATCTATTTTAAATATATAATAAATTCCACGTTTTTCCAAACAAAAGAAAAGAATCACAAGTTTCATGAAAATACCATCAAGAATCCATACAAGTCAAATTTACACAAAAATACTATATATTATTCAAGGTAGGTATTTATTCACTAGAATACAACACTTTTAAAAGTTACATCCATGAAAACCCTAAATACGATAAATACATATTTGAGGTTTATTTTGAAAGTATACTAAAACTATTTTTCATAAAAACCCCTCAAGTTATATTAATGTACATTAAGGACTCTAGTAAATATCGGTTTAAGCGGGACCAATTCGCTTGAGGCTCAGGGAGCCGGAGAAAGTGGGTGCTTGCCTATTTAAGATATAAAACTAAAACGGGGTTATTAGCGGTAATTGGCTTGGAAAAAGTCATAAATCCTGCCATCCATGTGCAGCAGTTACTGATAACTCCAAAACCTAATTCAGGAATCCAATTCTGTTTAAATGTCTGACTCACATAGTGTCTCAGTCTAATCTGTATACAATCCATACACGAATATAATTCAATATAACTCCAATATAACATGAATCCGTATATACTGGAACTTGAACATGAATACCAGAATACTATCAAATATCAACATGACTTGATTTGAATGAACCATGGATATATATTGACTTGACTACATGACTATCCGTTTATATCCTTATCCATTTACATGAACAATTTATACCATGGTCTCAGTAAGTCTTATACAACAAATCATTACAAACAACACAATATACGTTACGGGGATTTTAAGGGGTAGACTGGTATGGAATGTATTAAAAGTGGAATGAGACGGTCACTATAATACACCTAACCTGAATATCCGTTGCTGTTGTCCCGTGGGTTCTGACGGGGCCTTGTACTCCATATATCTCAGTCCACGAAGCAAGTTGGACTCCTCTCGTATACACTGGCACATTCTGTACCAAAATACAAATAACTACGTTAGCATAAAAAACATACATTATAAAGTTATATTCTCTTTAATTGTCCATTCTATTTTCTCTCTCTCTTTTGGGACTTACAGAGCGATTGTTCGCTGACGACATTCCTTTTCTCTTTTTTCTTTGGAATGTTGTCAAGAGGACCTGACTCTCTGGAGATCGAGCCCAGCTAAGACAATTTGGAGCATTTCATTGAGGACCCAGAGATCTAGTTCACGTGTATATACTTTTATATTCAGTTCATGTCATTGTTTAGGCATTGCTTTCCAATATTGTATTTACTTTCCAGTATATTGTAAAGAATATTTAATCAATAAAAAGTTGCAGTTGATTTATATCTTTTGTCATTTCTTGTGTACATTTATTATATTGCTTATTTATGCTTAACATGTTTACTTCTGAGTAAATATGTCGCGGGCCTCGTCACGTCCTCTTACCCGTACACTGGGAAGTGGGGTGTGACACTTTACTTCTAACCTTCTGTACACCATACTTAGGCTAATTGGTTTTCTTCCTTCCTTATCTTTTGACACCTGCCTAAGGTTTGAAAGAAGACTATCCGGTAAGCGTAATAAGTGTACTTTCCTAATACTAGGAGTCCTCGCAACTTGAGAGAAGGTAAAGAGAAAAGGCTACCGAATAATCCTATTCAATTTTTCGAGAACCGGAATCCATTCTTGAATTAAAACAAGTTTCTTCGAGTTCGTATGTAACTATACGATGGCATATCCAAGAAATATGGATTTTCGTAGTGATACAGAGTGTTCTGGAGAAATGCAAAGGGGAAGTAGAAGTTGCAAGGATATATGCGGCTTTGTCGTAAATCATGACAATCCAAAACCAAAATGTGTAAGAAGGTTCAGTTAACTTGATTTGTCAGTTTCAGTTTAAGGTCAAGTCATGGTCGCTGCCAAAAAGAGAGAGAGAGAGAGAGAGAGAGAGAGAGAAGAAACACTATGTATTCTGTCAAGATTAGATTGGTTAATCACTTCATCTAATCAGGATGTCTCTCACTGTTTCCTCGAATTATCTTTCAAACCCTAAAAGGAGAACTAGTTCGGATCATCTGAAAATCACTCGAGGAGCAACACTTACGCATCAGTGGGAATCGGGACCTAACTATCATCGCGTGATAACCTGACGGAATCCACTCAAGTCACCACACTCCAAAAGATACGCGCATGCCTGGAAAGTTTCCTATATGTTTGAAACTCCCGATATGGTTTTTGTCTCTAGGACCCAAGGAACTTGATGAATTATCAACAAATCACGCGTCCTAGTCAAGTTCAACCCGTCACTTTCTTGATTGTGTTAAACCCACCCGCACGACCCTTGATTAATGATCAACAAAGTCGTACGACTGTCCTGACCAATCCACATATCCATACGACAGAAAAGTATTACAGATCTACCGTACATTACGCCTTGGCGAATAGTAGCGACAAACGTAGCACAAATACTATGCAATACTAATATGAAATGACGGAGGGCCACGGATGGTTTTTGGCGAAAAACTTTTAACGTAATGAACTTGATATCGTTGAAGGAACTCAAGCAGATTTTAAAAGGAGTGGTTTAGGCTCCGCATTTTAAAATGAGTGGTTTTGTAGAAAACCAATAGTTTTGAAGAAAAGCGAGTAGTTTATAGTCACGTAAACTTTTGCTAAAACGGTCATTCTCTATGAAGAGATCTAAGCTCTTTCCTAATCTAATGTGGTGCAGAATATTCCTAACTGAATACCTCGACGCAAAGCAGAAGGAAACGCCTATAGTTTCAAAAATTGGTTTCAACAACATCATATAGGTTTGTTTTTCATTGTATTAATCAGAATTAATGCGGTCCCATCAATTAATCATATCATGCCAGAAAGAAACGAAAATAGGCATGCACATATATGCCACCCTCATTCGCCATAGGATCCCGGGTCTTCACCGTAAGGTCACTTAACTTACAACAGGACGAGGAAAGGACTAGCGCAGATGCAAAGCATATATAGCGTCTACTAGATATATATAATATATAACAACATTTGTCTCACACATGATATCAAGTAACATCACATAAGTATCACAACAGAAGCATTGATGCAAATACAGTATGGAAATATGGATAATCTAGGAAAAGTACATTTCAATAGAGCCAAATATGAAATGTAATTTTCCGGTCATATGGATAGCTCGGAGTATCAGATCCTAGACCCCTACGAGTGCGGCAAGCCACCCTTTAATCCCAGAAGTGAGGCAACCCCAATCAACGAAGTAAGTGGGCCACCCAGCTCTTCCAAAATCCGGTGACTTAGGCACCCCTCCGCATGTCAATCCTTTACTCCCTACGAGCGCGGCGAATAGCCCACCAATTCTAGAGTAAGGCACCCTGGTTTCAATGCCATGAGATGGAGGCTCATTGCCCTATAGAACTCGGCTACTCGAGCACTCCACCGTGTGGTAATCCTAGTGCATGTAATGAAAAACTAAATATACAATGGTGACTACGTCCGCAACCTGGACGCGTGTCAGGACCCGGTTCTAGTTCATGGAACAAAGTGACACATGGAATAAAGTGCCACGCCAATTGTCATGCAAAGAGGGCAGGGGCCACCTCTTGAATCCGTGGGGGCCACTTCTTGAATCCGTGATACCCACTGTAGAACAATGCAGAATCTTCGGAACGCATTCCGAAAGAGGATCGAACTACATTATAAATGTAATGATACCACCCTAAATTATAGAGGTGCCTTTTAAGTGAATCGACACTACATGAGCTTGAGAACTCCGTAGTTAAGCGTGCTCGGGCCAGGGAAGTCTTGGGATGGGTGACCTCCTGTACTGGGCCATGGGGCATTACATTTATGGTGGCCCATGCAAGTCCCTCAGTAGTATGTCTTTGGTTCGAGGACGAACCATTGTTCAAAAGCGGGGAGCATGTCGGGACCCGGTTCTTGTTCACGGAACAAAGTGTCACATAGAACAAAGTGCCACCTCTTGAATCCATGGGGGCCACCTCTTGAGTCCATAGGACCCATTGTAGAACAATGGGGAATCTTCAGAACGCATTCCGAAAGAGGACCGAACTGCATTATAAATGTAATGATACAACCCTAAATTACAGAGGCACCTTTTAAGTTAATCGGCACTACATGAGCTTGAGAACTCCGTAGTTAAGCGTGCTCGGGCCAGGGAAGTCTTGGGATGGGTGACCTCCTGGGAAGTGGCCCCTGGTCGGGTCCGGTTCGCTCTAAAGGACAAAACTGTGCGGTTTCGGTCAGAGCGGACAATACCATTTGTACTGGGCCGTGGGGCGTTACAAAATGCCCTAAAGAATAATACAAGCCGTAATGACGGCAATCCACATGTCGGACGCTCGTCACGCAATTTAAATATACATTATATCATAGAGAATTATATCAAATGCTACATGAACCGGGGAATCCATCGCGACAAATCAAACACAACCATAATCAAGAAAGCAATATCCATCACAGAACATGAAAACTTACGAGTATCAATTCCGTAACCCCGTCTAATTAATACATATAACAATTAGACGACGTTTTACCAAATGTTATGATACACGCAACCAACACAAAGCCTACGACAATCGAATACCGCACACAAATAGCTAACACTTCAATTTTCCAAAATTCCGAAAACCAAGTATGCTAGAAACTGACAAGAAACCGTGCGGTTTCGTCCAGAGCGGACAATACCATCTGTACTGGGCCGTGAGGTGTTACAACGCGCCCCAAAGTATAATACAAGCCGCAATGACGGCAATCCACATGTCGGACGCTCGTCACGCAATTTGAATATACATTATATCATAGAAAACTATATCAAATACTACATGTATCGGGGAATCCATCACGACAAATCCAACACAACCATAATCAACAAAGCAATATCCATCACAGAACATGCAAACTTACGAGTATCAATTTCGTAACCCTGTCTAATTAATCCATATAGCAATTAGACGACGTTTTACCAAATATTATGATACACACAACCAACATAAAGCCTATGACAATCGAATACCGCACACAAATAGCTAACACTTCAATTTTCCAAAACTCCGAAAACCAAGTATGCTAGAAACTGACAAAAAATTCCATGTTAAAACCCACTCCTGGAGTCTGAAATGAGCTCGGATTGATCTGAAACTTCAAGGAGGGCCCCGGCACAAAATTAACGTCGACCCGGAGGCATCTAGGAGGGGTACCCACCCCTTGGGCCACCCTAAAGTAGCCCAAGGGGTAGGTAGACCCGAAACTGCTTTCTGAGGGAGTTTCGTGTACCCACCCCGCAAGGCCACCATTTTGGTGGTCTCGAGGGTGTGGACCCTCCCTAGGTCCTCCCGGGACGTCCCCAGGGTCCCCGTGCACCTCCCTACGGCTTCTCGGTCCAAACTAAGAGCCCGCGGGGAGTCAAAATATCAATATAGCATGAAATTCCTCACTGTTTCTTCGGCAGTTTTTGCGGGGTAAAAACCAGCGGGATTCGGAAGTCGTGTTTATCTAGTTTAGGATGTTTGAGTGGGTATGATACTATTGAAAGTTCATAGTGCCCTTTCTGCTAACCCGCTGCCAATGCGGAATTCAAAAACAAAATTTTTTGTGGCATTAGAAACTAAAACCTAAGAATCGAACCAAACACCTAAACTAGAACCATAATAAGATAGAAATCAAAACCTTTGTAGCGTCTTCATTTTTTCCAATTGGGTTCGACTCTAGTATGCTCTCAAGAGCTCCGGATCGTGTTTGCAAGTCGGTCCTTTTTCGCTGAATATGATCCACCTGAGAGAACCGATCCAAGTTCCGGCTTCACCTAGTGAAGCAACCGACGCTCCAAGCTCGCTGGGAATGGAGATTGGGGATGTAGGAATTTTCCACTATCCTTTTCTCTAAAATCTAAGCTCAAGAGAGTAGCTAAAGAAGAATGAGGAGGAGGTGAGGCAAGATAGCCATGAGCAAGTGTTGAAGGCATGAGTGAAGAATGAATCAAGTGTAAAATGAAGAACGACTTCATGATTTTTTAGCAACCATACAAATAAAAAGTTTAAATCAATATGTAATAAAATAATGATGTCCATTCCTTTCTACATGTCTTCAACCATGCTCAATGTTACCTCACCCTCCACCTCATTTCATGAATATTCATAAATGAATATTCACAAATGAGGTGTCCATCTTCTAGAACAAATTCCGTATAAATACGGAATATAATCCAGTATACGTATCGAAATATATATACGCGTATCCATATAAAAATACGAATAGCCAAGTAAGAAAATGAATATTGAACAATATTACTAGAATACATATATTAAAAATATATGTATAAATTATTAAATCAAAACTTGATTTAATAATTCGGCTTAATCCTAAGCCGCTAGTATTACCAACCGTACGATTAAAGTCTGTGTAGCCTGTACACATATTTAATCGGACATATGTATATACCAACATACGTCACCTACATCATATCGTCTGAACCGGGAAAACCCTTTGTGTGGGACTTTAAAGACTCGTCAATACGCTGGCAGTGAGTTTAACCACAAGCACGTCAGCAGCACTAGCTGTAGGTAACGGCTATCCAGGCATTGAGCTAATGCAAGGCCCACGAGAAAACTCATCCGTATCCCTACTAAGCCCGTCTGTGGCAATCTCCAAATAGTTCGGTCTGTTCGTCTAAGAGTATCGCATACTGGGTCTACGGGGGTGGATAAAGTCGGACCCCTAATAACGCGATATTTCGTGTCGGTGTGAAGCCCATCACCTACTGAGAAACTACTGATCCAAATCAGTAATTCTCGTCCACCTTGGCCAAAGATTTCTGATGATGGCCACCCGTGCACAGCGCAACATCTACCCCCAATACCGGGAGAGACGAATTCCTGACGATCCGCTCACTGCCTCCATGTGGCTCGGGACTGTACCCAACTAAAACCTGTTTACTTGACTCCTTTAAGCCGTGGTAGGGTAGTAATCTAAGCACGGTGGAAACTCACATGAGATAAATGACGATCTCAGGTTGACATCTAACCTGTACTCATGTCACCTGAGAACTGCTATCTGACAATAGTTATAATACTATCTATCATGTTCCCGGCGAGTCCTTCCAATGTAACTCATAACCTAATGAGCACCTGTATACTATCTTAGGTGACTAACTGACACTAATGGCTTGTGAGACCGGCCAGCGCCCCTCGTCAGGGTCTCAAAAAGTATACACCAGTCTACTCCAGAGTATCGATGCCCAATCTCGATACTCCCTCGACTAGGGAAATTTAAGAATGTGCTTATGGACTACCCAGCTCCTACGTATATGATCGCCATCATAATGCTGGTAGTCAAGCAAAAATCCTATGGACTCTATCAACATGTAATAGTGATCTGTAATACCACATGATGCATGCACATGATGATAAAGTCAAACCAGATAGCATACTATCATCTCGAGTAGACTGTTCTACCCGTATAGGTCCTCTCTCAATCATCACAATCGCCTACCCACGATTATAATAATTGACTTGAGGGTACTATAGCCAACAGGGTGTCTCTGAGCACGTCATCAATCTTCTGCAGTGTAAGGATGGAAAAACGAAGGACAATCTCAACGTCCGTCGTGATTTGACGGATTTTGATAGTTTGTCCATTAGAGAAGAATTTCAATCTCGGCCTGTGGCCAGTAAATCGGGTTATTATGAGATTCCACCGGCAATCTACAATCTGGACAAAAAGAAGAAACGGCGGTTCTTGCGGGCGTTGAAAGATTTTAAAGTTCTCGACGGTTTCTCATCAAATATTGCCAAACAGGTACAGATAGAAAACGGAAAAATCGTAGGACTTAAGAGCCACAATTACCATATACTGATGCAATAACTTCTTCTTTTATACCTCAGAGCATTAGTAAAATTAGAAGCTGGTCTTATGCTTCACGAGTTTTGCACGCATTTTCGCCAATTGTATTCCAAAAATGTAGACGTCAGTGAGATAGTAAAGCTCGAAAAAGATATTTTTTTGATCTTCTCCAAGCTCGAAACTATCTTTCCACCTTCCCTTTTCGACATTATTGTTCACCTGTCCGTCCATCTGGCAGTCGAGGTCAAGATTGGCGGTCCGATACATTACCGTTGGATGTATCCCATCGTGAGGTATGAAAATGTTTTTTATTCATCATTTAAATTGCATAACATCATTGTGGTAAATTAATATCTATATAATTTTTCAATAGATATTTATTAACTTTAAAAAACTATATCCGCAACAAGTATCAATCTAAAAGTTCGATTGGGGAAAGTTATCTTTTGAAAGAAGTCATGTCTTTCTGTGTTCGTTTCCTGAACGACGATATTAGAACGAAACTGAAAAAATCGCTACGTGTTCCTGACAGTCCAATTGGAGCAGGTAAACTAAAAAACATGTCTTACGATCTCATGGGCAGTGTACATGCGTACATCTTCCTAAACAACGAATATTTTGCTTAATATGCAGTGTATGTAATAATTTCATTCATTTAAACGTTCAAAATTAAATTTAATCTAACCGATCTAACTTATGTAAATTAACGAACAACTCGCAAAAAACCAAACTCGAGCGATCGAATCCTAAATGGTTGGCCGATAGAATCGAAGAAGAACAAAGGTGCACTTTTGCCGTTTGGTGTAGATAAGAAGTCGATGGATAATTGAATCGTGAAGAGCAGATTGATATAGAGGCTCATAACCTTTTAAGCGGTCCAATGATTGCAGCTACTTTTAAAACGATTACGGGGTTTCTGGCTACAAATTTGAGATTGAAAGGACGAAATGTATTTGAGCTACACAAAATAGCGGCGTCGCAACCGTCGACGACAAAGGAAATCTCTACTACGCTGTTCTTGAGGAAGTTATAGCGGTCTCATACATGCATAAGGCTGCCCCATTTTATATATTCCAATGCAGATGGTACGATACCAAGTATGAACGGGGTATGAAGATCGATGAATACGGTCTTACTTTGGTAAATACCAAACGGACAGCCTACGAAAACGATAACCTACCAGCAGCTGCAGCAGCCCTGCCTATCCCTACCAGCGCCCCTACTAGTGCTATAGGACCCCAACAGCCGCAACAACGCCGCTTACCCTTATTATCCTCGCCTACTATTAAATTCTATTGAATCATCTAACGTTTTATTGTTTATAGATCTGCTTTCTACTGGTGGGGTGGCATCTGGCGCCAGTTCTTGCACTACACTAGGGAAGGCAGGTATAATTGTTATTACTTAAAACTTTTAAATAACAATTGTAATTTAAAATTTTCAAATTCTATACATACTTTGAATATTATAATATTATGTCTGTATATATATCTTTTTACATGCCCCGACAGTAGTAGGAAGAGAGGTCATATTGAGCCTGCCTGCTCCAGACCAGCCGATGGTGTTGGACCATGGACGCTGATATTCAACAAGGATGATGTGCCTGTTGGTCCTAACTCGACCAAGTGGGGTGATTATATGGGATCCGAGATCCGTACATACACGAAATACCCGCTCCATCTAAGGTGGGACGCGCGCCAGACATCCAATGTTTAGCATTTTTTCGTCAGGAAATTTCAATCGTTATATATATATATATATATATATATATATATATATATATATATATTTAAAATTTTGTAATTTCAGACCCGGCGACATTACATATTCATCGGCGTTCCCGGCGGGGATGGTGTGCCCCATCCGTTCGATGCACATCGCGCCCTTGCCTGGGTCATAGAGGCGTGTCACAACATCAAGAGAAGATGTCGAAATGAAGTAAAGGAGTATTACGACGCCTGGGACGCGGCGACTAAGGAGGAGCGGAGGGCGATGATGGATATCATAGTGTTGGATGTCCCGAGACCCGATTGGCCATGGCTGGTCGAGTATTATGAGCGTGTCGATATTCAGGTATAAATTTAATTTTTAAGATTATAGAAATATAACATGAAATCATATTCTGAAATATAATATAATCTTCTTTATATTTGTAAGGTGGCGTCGGTTCGCAACAATGGCGTGAGAGGCAGTGCTGTTCCGATCCAAGGGAAGCGCACACAGGCCAACGTACAGTACCACCTCGTGAGTACTTCGACATTTAAGAATATATGTTTTCTTTGTTGCAAATTACTTATTAAAATAAATTCTAATTTTAGCGCAGAAACAGAAAGGCCCCGCCAACTAAACTGCCGCCAAAGGGTGGACCGCATTACAAAAGGGCACCGATGAGTAAATTGTAAGTTTCATATAATCAAGCCACTTTTGTATTTTAAGTTATCACGTGTATATATTTATATATATATATATATATTCTTTATAGAGCCAGTTTCAAAAGAGTATGGATGCCTTAGGACTTGGCTCCGACTATTTGATTACCGCTATTGTCCCTGTTCTCGACGAGCTATTCGGTGGGCATCACGGTGGGTATGAATGCGGAGTTGGTTCTGGGGCTTACCAACTCTTTGCTAGGCGTGCGGCCGTCCACGAGTACGCCGTGAACCAGATGCGAGCAGATGCGACAGCTGTGTCAACAGAGGAGATTCGTCAGCTCCGCAAGCAGACGGCGTATCAGCAGGAGCAGGTTTATCAACAGACGCAATAGCAGCTGCAGATGCTTACAGCACGGGGACACAGACGAATGAGGATTCCATTCGGCGGGTGTTACGAGACGAGAGAGGGAGTATCTTCAGGTCACGGGACGATAGAGGTGGATCGTCCCAACGACCATAGATATAAACATTTGTTTTGTTTATTATATTTTTTGTATATATTTTTTGTTTATAATTGCGTGCAATTTATTGATTATTATAATTGCGGCAATCGAATCATATTACTTGTTGATTATTATAATTGCGTGAGATTTGGTGATATTATCATTCTCTATTATTGGTTGTAAATGAAATCAGCACGTGTGGGGCACGGGGCTTTTAAGATTTTATAACGTGTGGGGCACGAGGCTTTTAAGATTATATATATATATAAGAGAGAGAGAGAGAGAGAGAGAGAGAGAGAGAGATTAATGGAGGGAAGATTCCCTCCTATGGCGTCGAAAAAATACCCCATCCCTAGTTTTTTCCGACGATCGGCACCCACCATCTTCATCGTCATCATTTAAGATGTGGGTACACCAAATTTCATGTGATTCTACAACTTTTTCACCGTTGATTTAGTGGGTTCAAAATTAACGGTTTACCGACAATATAACTTTTTACATTGCTAAATCAACGGTGAAAAAGTTGTAGAATCACATGAAATTTGGTATACCCACATTTTAGATGATGACGATGAACATGGTTGGTGCCGATCATCGGAAAAAACTAGGGAGTGGGTATTTTTTCGACGCCATAGGAGGGAATTCCCTCCAATGGCATCTTTCCTCCATTATTCTCATATATATATATATATATATATATATATATATATATGAACAAATTGGTAACGGTACTAACCGTTACCAAAACCTCCCTTTCATACCGTGCCTCCTCGCATAAGAAATCCAAGGGTTCATCTTCCACATATCAAAGTCATCATCTCGCAACGAGATCTTTAGCCTTTCTAGGTCGCATCCCCCATGGAGCACGATCACTCGATCAACAAATCTTATGAAATCTTCTTTTTCTTTAAACTCTCTCTGGTTTAAGCATAGGACGGGAGTGAAGGTCCAGACTCAATACCATCGCTTGGACATGACAGAAGTTCTGGCGCCGGATTTGATGGAAAGAAACAAAAGAATGTGATGCAGTATCTCGTCAGGCAAATTATATTCGTATTTTGCAATATCAGATACGGTTACGAAGCGTATATTAAATAGATGGATACATGGATATAGTTATAACTCAGATTTAACATAAAATAAATATGGATGAAGAGCAGGAACGTGGATGCAATTGATACATTTATTAAATACTTAATTAATATGAATACTTAAAATAATTATCTGTAACTAGATTATTTTTTGAACCGTCATGTAAGGCTAAACCAAGCACACAACACATCCAAACACATCATGCACCTATAAATTTGTCTCGAAAGCGTTAAATTGTGGTCACTTCCCTTTCCGGGGATCGAACCCTGCACTCTCTTCAAAGGAGGAAGTGACATACCAACTACTGCTTATAGGTTATCCGGATCCGGATCCTCTGCTCTGCGAGCAGAGTGCTTGAGAATCGGATGGTCGGGAATGGGGTTATAACATGGCGTCCATGGTTTGTGTGGGGTCAGAAAGGGATCCAACGGCTAGGAGTGCCCCCAAACAGGATTCTTGCCAATAAAGGCAAGCAGAGCATCCAAATCGTGGTTATCCAGATAATTTTGCTACAACCTTGTCTGTATCGAGAAAAATATTTTAAATTTATTTTGGATTCGGTTCGAAACCTCGTTCATGATTGATTTTGGAAAAGGATGATGGTGGTCTCAAAATTCTCCAAAACCCTTTCCCACCAAAAATCTCAAAAGGTTCTCAAAACTTTTCTTCAATATAATGAACTTGGATATCGCGTGATCTCTAAATTATGCTTCCTTCATTGATTGATCTTCACCGGCTGCTCGTGTTCTTTAATTAAGGCGCGATTTATTTCAATCGCTTTTTTAATTTTTTTTTAATGATTTATGGTTTTAGTAGGTTTTGTTTGCTCAGGACTCGAAAGAAAAAAAAGAAAAAGAGATTAAAAGAAGTAGAAATTAATCCTTTTCTGATAAAGCAATTTCTTCATTTCTGTTTTCGAAACAATCATGCTCTAACAATGAATCCAAGATCGGACAAAACAGGAGCCATATATGGTTTCTTGCGGTCGATACATAGCCTCAAGAGGAATCGCTTTGAACAGAGCCAGTCCCAAACCGATGATGCTCGATATCGGTGATCTCCCAGATGACGACACGTGGCAGATGACGTGTCCCGAAGCTTGCACAAAAGGACCTACAGTGACCGACCAGGCCACTCCTATGCCCGTCCTACAGACAAACAATTGTTGGCTCGTCTCCGAGCCCCCTGCACAATTGGCCTCCTCGGCCCTATCAGCTTGTCTCCGGCCTACCGCAGAACCAAGATACCTCGGCTCTCCCGCTCGTCCGCGAGCTCTCCCGCCGAGATCATCTTCCTCGGTCTCATTGACCGACCAACGACACCACTCATAGGCGCTACCGCCTCACTCCCGCGAATCTCGCCATGCAAGAAATATCCGCCGGCCACATCCCACGTTCCACGCTATCACGATCTCCCCATTAACAAGCATGTCTCGCCAGTAATGCGGATCCCGCTCATCACGCAGGCGTGACGCCGGGAGCGTAACGGCCGGCGTGATTCTCGCGCTTGCCTGCCTGCTGCCATCGCTATATAAACCCCTCCATCAGACGGTTCAAGTAAGCCATTTTTACTCCACTAAGCCGTTACTTTGCTCGGATTTCCTCTCTAACTTGACCGTTGGAGGGTCCTCGGTAGTACAACTACCCCGGGACTTCCTTACAGGTAGCTCGGCCCAAACAACCTCAAACCCATTGAGATCCACACGCTTCAGGAGTCAGCCTTCAGATCCAATCTCAGCCGTCTATCACCGCCATCAGCAGATCAACGGAAGGTAACATCTTGACGTGATTCGACATCCGTCAGCTGGCGTCGTCTGTGGGAAATCATGATTCCACTAAAACAAAAGTTCATCTTCCGATCCAACCTAATGGTGAGCGGTCATCACGACGATCCAAGCACAAGCCGCCGCCTCCTCCACAACGGAGGCGCGGACGAATCTCCTCCTCCGAACACCATCATCGCCCTCGCCGCTCGAATAGATCGACTTGCGTCCATCGTGGAGGCGCTCATCTGCGTCCAAACGGCAGGACAAGATCCCCAGCTCGCCGCTCTCCCACCTCGGGACCGGGACCCCTACAGAGGGAGAGAAGGCTCCGCTTGTGCAGGCACGACCGATCATCGCCTCGCTGTTTCCAACAGCCGCAGGTCCCCCGAGCCGATATATTCAACGACCCGGCAGGCACCGCTTCGCCTGACTCCGAGGTTTTATGCCAGAGCGCTTCGCCCCGAGTCTCGTCGCACCCCTATCCCTCCCGAGGCGGTGGCGGTCAGGTTGCCTGTTCGCAGGCATGACCGGCACCCCCTCCCTCAATGGGGTCACACACGCGAGACTCGCTACGGCAGCTCAAAAACGACCTCGCTGGGAGGCATAAGGAACCTCACCGAAAGGAACCGAGGCTCATAAAAATCATGGTCATGTCAGCGGGGGGTCTGTTGAGCTTCTACGAGACTCAACATCCCGCGCCGGCCGTGGAGGCCGGCAGCCGCCCGCAGAAGAAGGCCAGGGAGACCGAGCCGATCATTTTTGACGACGGAAACTTCCACGGCATATCCCTGCCCCACAACGACCTTCTGGTGATTACGGCTCAGGTCCACCAATACGAGGTGCACAGGATACTGGTCGACTCGGGTAGCTCAGCGGACATTCTCTTCTACGACAGCTTTCTGCGCATGGGGCTCACCCCAGCAGACTTAAGGCCGACCTCCCACGTCCTTTCAGGATTCACCAACCACTCCATCCCGGCGGAAGTGGTAGTCACTCTACAGTTTAACGTCGGGGAGGCCGGCCGCACGCGAACAGTGCCTGTGGAATTCATCGTAGTAAGAATCCCATCGTCCTACAATATCCTCCTCGGCCGCCCAACGCTGAACTCCCACCGGGCCCAGATATCGACCTACCACCCGGCGATGAAGTTCCCTCTCGATCAGGGCGGGATAGGTCGTGTCTATGGAGACCAGTGGATTGCAAAGGTATGCTTCACCGCAACATCTTCGTCTGAGCAGCCGACCGACGATGTTGAGGGTGAAGGTGACATCAGGGGTTCTCTGGACACTCGAGACGAGCAAAAAGAGGTCCGAGGAACCCCGGTCGAACCACTGACAGAGGTCCCCCTGGTAGAAGGGGACGACGAAAAGGTCGTCCGGATCGGATCGCTTCTGACAGGAACTCAGCGAGACGACTTGGTTCATTTCCTTAGGAACAACTCCGAAGTGTTTGCTTGGGCGCCTGCTGACATGCCTGGGATCGACCCCAAAATCATATCTCACAAGCTCGGGGTCGATCCTATGGCCCGACCCGTCAGGCAGAAAAAGCGAAGCTTCACCCCGATCAAACAGAAGGCTATCGAAGACGAAGTGGATCGGCTCCTCATCGCCAACTTCATTCGGAATGTACCCTATTCGGAGTGGCTGGCGAGCGTAGTTCTGGTCAAGAAGTCAAGCGGGAAGTGGCGCATGTGCGTCGACTTCACCGACCTAAACAAGGCCTGCCTGAAAGACAACTATCCCCTCCCTCGGATAGATCAGCTCGTCGACAGCTCGGCAGGCCACAAGCTATTGAGCTTCATGGATGCCTTCTCCGGCTACAATCAGATCCGTATGAATCCGACAGACGGAGATCTTACCGCATTCACAACGGACCGGGGGGTATACTACTACAAGGTGATGCCTTTCGGCCTCAAGAACGCCGGAGCTACGTACCAACGATTGGTCAACCACATGTTCAAACCGCAGATCGACAGGAACATGGAAGTTTACGTCGATGATATGTTCATCAAATCAGTCTCGTTGGTCGACCACGCCAAGGATCTGGAAGAGGCCTTCGAAGTACTCCGCAGGTTCAAGATGAAGCCGAACCCCGCCAAGTACGCATTCGGGGTCACCGGGGGAAAGTTCCTCGGTTTCATGGTCACCCACCGCGGAATCAAAGCTAACACAGAGAAAATTGACGCTATCCACAACATGGCCGCTCCCAAGACCAACGTCGAGATCATGCGACTAACAGGGCGGGTAGCCGCTCTGAGTCGTTTCATGTCAAGGTCTGTGGAGAAGTGCCTCCCGTTCTTCAAAGCTCTAAGGAAGATCCTAAGGTTCGAATGGTCAGAGGAGTGCTAGACCGCCTTTGACCAATTAAAGAGGCATCTTGCGACGCCACCGTTGCTCACCCGACCAGTTGAAGGAGACGAGCTAGCACTATATCTGGCGGTATCCGACCAAACGGCGGGCTCAGTGCTCGTCCGAGAGGTCGACAGAGTGCAGAAGCCGGTATACTACGTGGGCCATGTCTTCAAAGACGCAGAAACAAGGTATCCGGCCATAGAGAAGATCGTCTTGGCACTCATTGTGGCCTCAAGGAAGCTGCGGCACTACTTCCAGGCGCACACCATTCTCGTTCTTACCGAACGCCCGCTGTGGACTATCCTCGCCTCACCCGAATCCTCGGGTCGCTTAGAAAAGTGGAGGTGGGAGTTGTCCCAGTTTGACATAAAATACCGCCTGAGGCAGGCCATCAAAGCACAAGCCCTGGTCGACTTTATCGTTGAGTGCACCATTCCCAGTAAGGAACCGGAGCCCGCGCCGACCCTCGCGGCTCAACACCCGACTGTGGGGAGACCCGACTCAGTCCCTGAGTGGGTCATTTATGTCGACGGGTCCTCAACCGAGGGAGGCTGCGGTGCCGGCCTTATCATTCGGGGCCCGAACGAGGAAGAAATGAAGTACTCTCTGAAGCTCGGATTCAAGGCCTCAAACAACGCGGCAGAATACGAGGCCCTTCTGGCCGGACTGCGCATGGCCTCCGGGCTAGGGCTGAAAATGATTCGGATCCGTAGTGACTCGTCCCTAGTTGTTGGCCAAGAGACCGGCCACTTCGAGGCTCGGGAACCCCTAATGGTGGAGTATCTGGCCGAGGTAAGAAAACTTCGAAAGAACTTCGACGAAGTCCAGGTAGAGTAAATACCCAGACAGCTCAACGCCCAAGCCGATGCTCTGAGTAAGCTGGCTTCATCCTACTCGGCCAACAACAAGCGATCTATCCTCTTCGAGTTCTTTCCACGGCCCAGTGTGGAAGAAGGGGCAACAATACTTCATGTGTACACAACCCAGCAAGAGGGTCAAGACTGGAGGAAACCCCTCGTGGAATTCCTAAGGGAAGGTACGCTCCCAGAAGATCGGGGAGCATCCCGCCGTCTCCGAGCCAAAGCCCGTCACTTCGTCTGGAGCAACGGGAACCTTTACGAGAATTCCTTCACTTAGCCCCTGTTCCGGTGTGTCGATCCCCCCGAAGCTGACTACGTCCTCCGAGAAATCCACGAAGGGGTCGGCAGTGCGCACCAGGGGCCCGCACCTTGATCCAGAAGGCATTTCTCCTGGGGTACTACTGGCCAACTATTCACCAAGACGCTCAGAAGCTCGTCAGAAGATGCAAGAGTTGCCAACTCCACGGAAGCATACCTCGCCTTCCGGCTACCGAGCTGACCGCCCTAACCTCCCCATGGCCGTTCGCCCAGTGGGGATTGGACATGATAGGCCAGTTCCCTACCGGTGCGGACGGGCAAAAGTATGTCCTCGTCGCAGTAGATTACTTCACGAAGTGGATCGAAGCCGTCCCTATCAGGAAACCCGATGCCGCCTGACCATCAAGTTCCTGCAAAACAACGTGATACTCCGGTTCGGCATCCCAAGGTGTATCATCACCGACCACGGGACGGACTTCAAAAATGAGAAAGTGAAGGATTTCTGCAGTGAATATCCTATCCTCATGAAGTTTTCCGCAGTCGCACATCCCCAATGCAACAGGCATGCCGAAGTCGCTAATCGGGACGTCCTCCGAAGCCTTCGGACACGCCTAGAAGGACGCCAAAGCAGTTGGGTCGAGAAATTACCTCAGGTCCTATAGGCCCTGTGCACGTCAAAGAAGACTCCCATCGGGGAAACCCCTTTCAGCCTCTGCAACGGGACCGAAGCAATGGTCCCGGTGGAGATCGGGCTACCCAGTCACCGGGTCGAACACTTCGACGACGAAGCAAACACCACGGCACTCCGGACCAACCTAGACGTCTTGTTGGAGAAACGAGACCGGGCTTAGATTAGAGCGGCCACCTATCAATAGCAAACTGCCCGATACTACAACGCGCGAGTCAAGCGTCGCTCCTTCAAGGCCGGGGACCTGCTCCTGAGGCAAAACGAGTTTGTCGACCAAGGGAGGCTGCATAAGTTTTCCCCGAAACAGGACGGTCCTTTCTTCGTCTCCGAGGTACTTCCCGGTGGAGCCTACCACTTGCAAGACGCAGACGGGCGCAAGTTTCCACGGCCTTACAACCCTAAGAAGCTCAAGCTATACCGGTGAGAGGAATACCTACGAATGTGTATCTTTTCTTTCGCAAAGACAATGTAAACTTTTCTAAAACTCCTATCCATTCAAATAACAAGAAGGGAATGCTAGAACCTTGCAAAAAGAAGAATCCCATTCATTCAAAAAGGAATTATGGGGTCCTCAGCCTCACAGAAAAATACGTGCCATAACATCCTTAGCAGGCCTCGTACGGCCCCTCCCGGGCTAAGGATCAAAGCCCTCGCCAAGAGGCAGCCGAGCGTCTACCCCGCTCGGTTATCTCTGGCTGGTAGCTTCCTACCACACAACGCCATGGATCAAAGCCCTCGCCAAGAGGCAACTGAGCAACTACCCTGCTCGGTCCGTCCTTAGTAGGCCTCTTACGGCCCCTCCCACGCTAAGAATCAAAAGCCCTCGCAAGAGGCAACCGGGCCCGCTCTTGCTCGGTTATCCCTAGCTGGTAGCTCCTTACCGCACAACGCCATGGATCAAAGCCCTCGCCAAGAGACACCGGGCAGCAACCCTGTCCGGCCATCCTTAAGGATCAAAAGCCATCGCAAGAGGCAACCAGGCCCGCCCTTGTTCGGTTATCCCTGGCTGGTAACTCCCTACCCCCACAACGCCAGGGATCAAATCCCTCGCCAAGAGGCACCTGGCAGCAACCCTGCTCGGCCCGTCCTTAGTAGGCCTCTTACGGCCCCTCCCGCGCTAAGGATCAAAAGCCCTCGCAAGAGGCAACCGGGCCCGCCCTTGCTCGGTTATCCCTGGCTGGTAGCTCCCTACCCCACAACGCCAGGGATCAAAGCCCTCGCCAAGAGGCACCGGGCAGCAACCCTGCCCAGCCATCCTTAAGGATCAAAAGCCCTCGCAAGAGGCAACCGGGCCCGCCCTTGCTCGGTTATCCCTGGCTGGTAGCTCCCTACCCTACAACGCCAGGGATCAAAGCCTTCGCCAAGAGGCACCGGGCAGCAACCCTTCTCGGCCCGTCCTTAGTAAGCCTCTTACTGCCCCTCCCGCGCTAAGGATCAAAAGCCTTCGTAAGAGGCAACCGGGCCCGCCCTTGCTCGGTTATCTCTGGCTGGTAGCTCCCTACCCCACAACGCCAGGGATCAAAGCCCTCGCCAAGAGGAACCGGGCTGCAACCCTGCCCGGCCATCCTTAAGGATCAAAAGCCTTCACAAGAAGCAACCGGGCCCGCCTTTGCTCGATTATCCCTGGCTGGTAGCTCCCTACCCCACAACGCTAGGGATCAAAACCTTCGCCAAGAGGCACCGGACAGCAACCCTGCTCGGCCCGTCCTTAGTAAGCCTCTTATGGCCCCTCCCGCGCTAAGGATCAAAAGCCCTCGCAAGAGGCAACCGGGCCCGCCCTTGCTCGGTTATCCCTGGCTGGTAGCTCCCTACCCCACAACGCCAGGGATCAAAGCCCTCCCCAAGAAGCACCGGGAAGCAACCCTTCCCGACCCGTCCTTATGGATCAAAGCCCTCGTCAAGAGGCAACCGGGCCCGCCCTTGCTCGGTTATCCCTGGCTGGTAGCTCCCTACCCTACAACGCCAGGGATCAAAGCCCTCGCCAAGAGGCACCGGGCAGCAACCCTGCTCGGCCCGTCCTTATCAGGCCTCTTATGACCCCTCCCGCACTAAGGATCAAAGCCCTCGCCATGAGGCAACCAGGCCAGCCCTTGCTCGGTTATCCCTGGCTGGTAGCTCCCTACCGCACAACGCCTCGGATCAAAGCCCTCACCAAGAGGCATCCGGTTTATCTACGTCTGAGCGATCTCCACCTCAACTTCGGGGCCATGGAGATACCGTCTTCACATCGGTCTTCGCACACTCTGCAAATGAACAGATTCAACTCGACGTGTAATCATTAGATGAAGAACCGACATAACACGAAGGCAGTACTGTGCAAATACGACTGCAAAAAGTTTTTATTCACAAAGCTAAAAGTCTTTACAAGGGTATTGTGGGCTCCCCAGCCTTATCAAATTGCTTGAAGGCTTACAAGAGAGAGGAGGAAAAGCTAAAAAGTTCGGGCCGCAAGCCCCGCCTAGACCTCACCCCCCTCATCACCATCGGCCGGAGGCACGACCACCGAAAGTGGGACCCGAGCACGGCGATCACCATCGGCAAACTGCGGAAACTGCTCCTTGATGGCATCAAGAGCTTTGTTCCATGCAGTGGCGGAGGCCTCGCCGAGGTCGATGTAAAACTGGTCCGACCCCTTGTAATTAGCCACCGCCTTCCTAGCTCGGATCTCGGCAACCTCCGCCGCCTGAAGCGCCGCCTCGGCATCCCACCTGCTGGCATCCCTTGCCTTCTTCATGGCTACAAAGCGATCGGCCAGTTCCATCAACTTTGCTTCGATGACTCGGTGGGACCCACTTAGACGGTGATAGGACTCCCGACACTGTGAGACGGCAAGCTCCGCGACGGCCGATCGAGCTTCAAGGACAACCATCCTCTCCCTCTTCAGACGCAGCTCAAGCCGCAGATCCTCAACCTCCGAAGAAGACTCTCCCGCCGGACTCATAGCATGGATAGCCCCCTCGGCCTCCATGTGAGTAACGAAAGCGCGGTCCTGAAGGACCTGATGAAAAACAACATAGGGACTTAGAGACACTCGAACTAAAGAAAAGGCGCTCGAGATAACACATGAGGGAGTACATACCTGCACCGCCTCCTGAGCCATGGCCGCTATTTGGGCCCACAGGGTCCCCCACGGGATCTTTCCCTCGGCCGACTCTTCCATGTCAGCAAGCTGGCTAGCGGCAACGGAAAGCCTGGACGGGACTACGAAACTATCACGACCCGAAAGTACGGAACATGACCGGCACTTAGGCTACGAACGTCTCAAGGCGTACGTGCTCTAAGTAAGCCGAGCCCAGAAATCCAAACCAAGAAAAGTAGTAGAGTGTAGGAAAAACCATATGTAGATCAACCAGTTTGCAACATAATATACAACGCCTAAAAGCGATGATCACAACAGGAAAGGAAACTCAACAGCATGAAACCAAGAGAAATATAACGCGCGACTCTAAGGTCGAAAGAATAAACATCACTGGTCTCTATCTCAAATAAGTACATGTTTGATGGAACTTCTAGATACAACTGAAATATAATATACAATGTATAATGATGGGTATGATACAAATAACCCACCTACTAGCAAGTCACCTGAAAGAAGCTATGCCCGCAAAGCCGTAATGAAACCCGTACGGCAACACCTGCAAGAAACTGGGGCACAACGGGGGTGAGTTGCCAACTCGTGAATAGAAAAACATCTACGAACAGAAAATTGCATGTATGACGCAATCCTAGGTCATACGATCATAATATATAATCCTCAAATATATAACCAGCATTCTATAACAATGGCTAGGGTAACTATCTAACCCAAATGTAATCCCATGTGCCCGTGTCAGTGTCAGTGCCTCAGGTAGCAATGTATCATATGAATGATGTATGAATGCATGAAAAGTATGATCAATGTAATCAAAGTCTGTATGTGATCAATGTCTGTATATAGGTGGATCCCGTCCACGTGTCACCCAATGACAATAAGCATCATACATGTAAATATGAGGATATAGTCAAAATCATGGAAAAACATCATGAACCCTGCGCCCAGCATCGGCACAAAACACAGCCTCAATCTCAATATCTCAATGTCTCTGATAAGTCTCACTATCTAAGGTGCCGTCAATCCAGACCGGCCCCTACCATCAATCTTAAGTCCACGACGGTATCCTCCGGATATCCGACGTGTCGGGTAAAATCACCGGTCGGTAGTGCTCCTCTGCTAGGCTCAACGCCATCTCCTGCGATCTTCTTTTCCCGGGGTACCGCACCGGGCCCACCATGTACCCGCAATCGGCCTCATCTGCCTCCTCGAATCGGGTTTCACATGTCGCTCTCAGCACCGAGAAAACATATGGTGGACGCACTGAAATATCATATCAAGGGTAACCGGGTTTTTAAAACAATTACATAATCTCTTTGAAATACCCACGGTTCCCAAATCCAGAAATTTCATAGAAACAACATATCTCAATGCGCATAATCAGAAAACATGATGTATGTGACATATCAATGAAGTGCAAGTATAACAGTATATCATGCAACATGGAATAATAGTATGCACATACAAGGGTCATATCCTGCTGCAATAATACTACTGTGTAGTGACATGGCAATTACCGATGAAGATGTGTGTGAGCCGGCAAGTAAGTGTCGTGGTACATACGCATCATCGGTAATGGTGCTGGTGTCCTAACAGCATGATATCAACAATAGAATATGAATCACAATAAGTATGCGATGCAGAGCAACAATAATAATGTGCGGGAGCTGAATACTAAACACAATGATCGCTAAACTGCATCTAATGTCATAAGAGTCATATAACTACACCACTATAAGGCTGAGCTAAGCTAACAATAGGTAAGGAAAACCGCCTAACCTCTGAGTCGATACATATATATACATATATAGTCGGTGATCCCGCCTCGATAATATCACATCCGATACCATATCTCTATAATCGGTTATTCTCAAATCAAGAGTGCGGATCAAACATCAAAGTATAGCTCGTACGTGAATCCGTCGTACGGCATCCCCAAATATGGGTACAGGTCAAAATCATATTCATTATATTACTCATCTCGTATCCTCTTTATCAAAGATCATAATCCGGGTACTGACCTACGTCTAGTACAAAGCTAATATCATCACTATAATTATGATCTGACTACTGATCGACAGTCTCGTATGAATCGATATCATCATCACATATCATCACAAGGAGTAAACATCGCCAAATGCGGCCTATAATAATTATCTTGTCATATCATATCTTATCTCGTAACATAATCACATGTCGATCATTTTATATATATATATATATATATATATATATATCACTATTCCTATGGCATCATCATCCCAAAATCCCGCTAAAGCATCAAGATGTATCTCAAATATGAATTTTACCATATCACCGATATCATAATCTCAGATCAAATATCATCGACTCAACTCAAACCCAAGTATCATCCTCAAATCCGTATGTGAACACACAGTCCCATACTCACATGAACACATATCTATATAGAATCCCATAACCACATATGAAATAAGGGTGTATGCAAATATGTATGTGTATATATGTATGTGTAGTGCACCCACTACCTAGGGTTTCGTAACCTTTCACCAATCCAACACACCAATATCCATCCTAAACATCAATAATTAATCCCAAACAACATATAATAATTGTTAGTGTGTATACGCATCTGTATACATCACTACGAACTGCGGGGGTGCTATACGCCATCCACCCGACTTCTCCCCGTAGATATAAATCTACTCACCTTTCTTATGTATGCCGGTGCCGATGTCGCCATTTGCATCTCCAACGCTTCGACGCCATGTGGGGTACCTATAAGGATATCACACGCTAAAACACATGAAAACCATGTCGGAACCAAAATGGTACACGCTACGCCGATATGTAAAACCTACAGCCTCGCATGCAAACACAGCCAATATCCCTCTGCCGTTGGCGTTCAAACGCCACCCGACAGAAACGAATCATCGAATACCAAAATCCATACGAAAACAAGTCGTAAATCATGCGCCAACCCAAGAAAATCAACCCAGATTCTACCCTGGTTGGAACCAGACAAAACTAGACATACAAAGGGTCAAGTTTACATGAAATAGGGACATGCACCAAAAACGAGGGGGTTTCCTCCTGCTCTGGCCGCGAATTGCGGCCAGAAGGAATATATCTGCGGCCAGAAAATGGAGTTGGGGGCTAGGATTTTGTGGGGTGGTTCCAGGGTGCCTGTACAGCATACTGCCAAGTCAATTTTATTTTAGGAGGTCCCGGGTGATAGCAGTTTCCAGAAAGGCCACAAAGTCGACAAAATCGCTAAATTATGCCAAGTCGAATAAATCCGGTATTTTACTGGAATATGGGTTGGATCTAGGTTTAACCGGTCTCAACAGCACCTAATTAGGCTATACTAACCATCACAACCATCTCTTGGCCAAATCTCCCTCAAATTTATCTAAACTAGCACTAATCACATAATAACCCTAAATCTCAGCCATATAACCAGAACTTGGCAAGATAGGAGTTGGGTTGTGAGATTATACCTCAAGGGGTCCTAGAATGAAGGAGAAGAGAAGATCAAGAAGAAGAGGAGTGTGTGGTTGCTGGTGGGGTGCTGTTTCTCCAGCTGATATGCTCCTGGTGGCTGGGTTTCTTTTGTTGCTGTTGCTGGTCAGGTTGCTGCTGCTGTTTGAAACTTGTAGTATTTTGTTGTGGCTGTTTTCTGTTGGGGTGTTGTGCTGGTGTAGTGTTGGTGTTGCTGTGCTGCTGCAGGAGTTTATGGTGTTGCTGGAGCTGGTTCTGCAGCTGCCGCTGCTTGCAACTCTTTTTTGCTTTTCTCTGTTGTTGTTTGCAGCAGCTACATCAGTGGCTGTTGTTTGAGTTGGTGTGTGGCTGAGGCTGCTGTGTTGGGAGGGTTGATGTTGTGGTATATGATGGTGTGGTGTGAGTTGTGAGAGATGTGAGTGTGAGAGAGAGTTGAAAGATGTGAGTGAGAGGGAGAGATGTGAGGGCAAAAAGTTTTGAAATGAGATGAGGTGACATAACCTTGAAGCCTCCCTTCTCTCTCTCCAAATAAATGCTCCACTATCATGGCTTTCTCTCTCTCTCTTACCACAAGTCAACCTAACCCTAATCACCCTTTAAACAAAACCAAAACCCTAATTAACCCAATCAAATGGTTCAACCCACCATGGTCATCTAAGCATGGTTCAACCCTAGGCAACCATGAACCCAAAACATGAAACAAGTGTGGAAAAAGATATGTGCACATTTTGCACAAAAGCCAAAAATCCAATTAACGATTTTTAATCACGATTAACACTAATGTCGCATATAATTCATCATACAAACTGTAAAAATGGCATATTTCCACAAAATACCCTATTTTAGAATTTCCATAATTTTTTCTTCAGAATTTCCCCATTTATCAGTATTTAATTATACCGAAATATTAAAATATTCATTAAAAATTAATATTAAATTATGAAAATTCCCAAAAATAATATTTTATTTTTTTGAAATGTTACAGAAACAGACGTCCCCCTCCCGCACTGGAATCCCCTCAGGAATCTCAGTTGGCGGCGTCCGAGAGACCGTCCTCTTCCTTTTAAGAGGAACCCTGTCTTCGTCCTCTCCTGCATCCCTCGTCCGAGGTTCGGGAACCCGCGGACGCCTCTGGCCGCCTCCGGAGCAATCATCGGGAGCACAGGTCGAGACAGATGGCCCCGCCGCCGGCGATACATTTGGTGCGGGGCTTGGGTTAGCCCGAGGCGCGGCCGCACCTTCGGCCCCCCTCCAGGACAGAGCACCGAGGGCACCAAGCATCCTGGATCGATCCATTTGCCCTGACAAAAGGAGAAACAAGCTCGACTTAGGAGAAAAACACGGAGATCCCGACCTAAAGATGAGAACGCCGAGCTGACAAGACTAAAGACGAGGAAATTATGAAGAAGAATGGGCCCTCATGTGGACCCGACCTCTATTTATAGCATCCGGAGTAACACATCCAACGACAACAGTCATATCCCGCCAAAATGACTCTTCGCACTCAACGGCCACCATCGCTCCACCTATCATGCACACATTGGCCGTACCCCATCGGGCGCACGAAACCTGCGACCCGTCGCATCAACCAACCAGCGCCCGACACGTGGACAGTCACTTCGGTGAACGTACGCATGATCCGGCGCATCCTCTTTAATGGAAGGTCTGATCCTTGATTCGCCGACGTCATCAAGAGAATACGACAGATTGCCCGGGAACATGCCCCAACGATATATCCGGAAAGGAGCTCACCTCGGGTGACCCGGCAGACCACTCTCGACCCGACCTATGAGCTGGTCGAGACGAGAGTGGGGGGCTAATGATGATACTCGATATCGGTGATCTCTCAGATGACGACACGTGACAGATGACATGTCCCGAAGCTTGCATAAAAAGACCTACAGTGGCCGACCAGGCCACTCCTATTCCCGTCCTACAAACAAACAACTGTTGGCTCGTCCCCGAGCCCCCTGCACAATTGGCCTCCTCGGCCCTATCATCTCGTCTCCAGGCTACCGCAGAACCAAGATACCTCGGCTCTCCCTCTCGTCCGCGAGCTCTCTCGCTGAGGTCATCTTCCTCGGTCTCATTGACTGACCAACGACACCACTTACAGGCGCAACCGCCTCACTCCCGCGAATCTCGCCATGCGCGAGATATCCAGCGGCCACATCTCACGTTCTACGCTATCACGATCCCCCATTAACGAGCATGTCTCGCCATTAATGCGGATCCCGCTCATCACGCGGGCGTGACACCGGGAGCGTAACGGCCGGCGTGATTCTCGCGACTGCCTGCCTGCTGCCACCGCTATATAAACCCTTCCTTCAGACGGTTCAAGTAAGCCATTTTTACTCCACTAAGCCGTTACTCTGCTCGGATTTCCTCTCTAACTTCACCGTTGGAGGGTCCTCGGTGGTACAACCACCCTGGGACTTTTTTGCAGGTAGCTCGGCCTAAACAACCTCAAACCCATTGAGATCCACACACTTCAGAAGTCAGCCTCCAGATCCAATCTCAGCCGTCTATCGCCGCTATCGGCAGATCAACGGAAGGTAACATCTTGACGAGATCCGACATCCGTCACAAACCTTTCGTCATGTCTACTAACTCTTTCCCAATCGAAGCATTGTATTATCGTCCCTAACATCAACCCCATCACCTGGTTCGTGTAAGTCCACGGTAGCGCCCCGGCCGTCTAACAGACGCCAAATGCGGAACAAAAACTTTTTACAACTGGCGCTATCGCGTACTATAACCCGGATCTGCCATTAAAGCTAAACTAACAAACTACAAAGTGGGTAGAAATGTTATACCGAACGATCCGAGTCCTTCGGTCTTCAACCATCATCCCACGCTTTGTTGCGGCTGCTCCGATCTCCTGAATCTCCAGTCTTCTCGTCCAGGTGGCACCACGTCGATGGATCTTTAAACGGGCTCCCGCCTCTGAACCGAGGCAACTCGATCATCAAGTTCGCTAAAAGAGATGACCAAGATTGATGTAGAGAATGAGTAGAACACTTTGTCTCGTTACGTCCAAAGCTATGGACGAACAGTTAATGAAATTGCCTTTTGAAACTGTGATGGAATGAAATAAGCTTTGAAATTTCCATATACCAAAACTATATCTTTTTTTCCAAAATGAACCATAAACTTTCACAAAGAGGGGGACGGCCATATTTGTAGAGGGGGGAGGTGAGTGTAGGAGGATAAATGGTGATCATAAGAATAAATGAAGGAGTGAGTCATATTAACACATCATGAAACCATTAAATGCAAACAGGTGATTCATTAACCTAGTCACCATTTTAATCAATGCTAAAGAATGAATCACAATCCTAGTCACCAATCTAGAAACTTCTAGAACCTTCCACACTCATCAAGAAAAGATAAATCCATATTAAACCGAATGTTTAATACGGCTGATAGAAAACTGGAAACTGACAACTTCCAAAAGTGATCCTGAAACGAATTTCAGGATAACTCCGTATCAGTATAAACATACTCGCATTTGTATTCCGACCGAATACAAATGCAACAGAGACAAAGATATTATATCTACACAGCATAATACTCGGATCCGGCTTAAACCAAAGCCGACCAGTATTATCTGCTCGAAATATGACACGTGCGAAAACGCACGTGCATTTTCCGAACCTTGCCATAAAACCATACGACCTCTACAACGTTTCGCCCGAACTTGGGAAACGGTCTGTGGGGGCCTCTAATGACTCATCAACACACTGGCACTGGGTATAACCACTAGCACGTCAAAGGTACAAGCTGTACGTAACGTTTGCCTATGTATTGATTGGAAGGGAAGCTGACGAGCGAACTCATCCATAAACCCTACTAAGCCTAATAGTGACAATATACATATAGTCCGGTCCGTTCGTCTAAAGAGTATCGCATATCGAGTCTAGGGGGGCGGATAAAGTCAGACCCCTAATAACGCGATAAATCATGTCGGCATGAAGCCCATCACCACCTGAGAAACTACTGATCCAAATCAGTAATTCTCCACTATCTCGGCCGAGGATTTCTAGTGATGGCCACCCGTGCACTGTGCGACATCAACCCCCAATACCGGAAGAGACGAATCCCCGACGATCCGCTCACTGCCTCCATGTGGCTCGGGACTGTACCCAAAAAATACCTGTTTGCACGTCTCCTTTGAGCATGGTAGGGTAGAAATCAAAGCACAGTGGGAACTCACACGAGACAAATGACGATCTCAGGTTGACAAACTAACCTGTACACATGTCACCAGGGAACTGCTATCTGACGATATGTATAATTCCAACTAGCATGTTCCCGGTGAGTCTTGTCCGGTGTACTCATAACCCAATGAGCACCTGTATACATCTTAGGTGAACCAACTGACACCAATGGCTTGTGAGACCGGCCATCACCCCTCGTCGGGGTCTCGACTGTATACACTAGTCTACTCTGGAGTATCGATGCCCTGTCTCGAAACTCCAACGACTAGGGACACTTTAAGGATGTGCTTACAGACCCCAGCTCCCACGTATATGATCGCCATCATACTGCTGGCAGTCAAGCAAGAATCCTATGGGCTTTATCATCATGCAATAGTGAACTAAAGCATGTATACGATGATAAAGACAAACCAGATAGCATACTATCATCTCGAGTAAGACAGTCATATCGGTATAGGTCCGCCTCAATCATTGCAATCACGTACCTGCGATCCAATAATTGACTTTGAGGGCACTATATCCAACAATCCCCCACTTCCACTTAAGGCTAATTGTTGCGATGTCGCATACTCACAGCCTGTGTGATACCGAACACCCAACTCCTCTACTAATCAGTTTCACAAAGCTAGTTTGTAAAACTCTTATGTTCGAGAAATAGCCTCAGTGAGTGGATCCGCCCTGATGTTTCTTTCTATGTCTCTCTTAATCTCAAGTTCGCGGAGAAAGCCATCTCCCGAATCGAGTAATCCCTGTCTTAGAATATGTCTGGATATTTGATGGGACCTAGTTCATAAATGAACTTCAAATCCAAACTTCTTAGACTGTAGTGATCACTGAACCTAATCAGTATCCAGCACCATGCCTCCCACAGTATCCTCTTGGACCACCTGTCCATAATACTATCCCTCGTCAGAGGAAAAACTATAACTCTGACAATCACTCTGTCATCCATGTCACCTTTGAAGCCTGAAATGATAACCGTCTCCCGAAGGAGGCTGCCGTCATCAAATCCGTAGAGCATGCACTTATGTTCTAAAACTGCTTCCTTATATTTCTTCAGGATTGGATTAATATAAACTTATCGCATCAAGTGCAAAAACAACATCTGGTGTGGTACTTGTCATCTCATGATTGACTCAATTGCCTAAGCAAGTGATCAGCCAATCATGCACTTCCCTCTCTCCTTTAGTCTCTAAGATACCTTTAGAGAGGGTGACTCCATCACCTGCAGGTACACCACCATGCCAAGAGTCATCTATTCTAAAATACTATTAGAACATTGTCAAAGTACCCATATTGGGAAACTACCCAAATCTAGATCTAAAACCATAGATCTAGTAACCGGAATGTCAGATATTATATCCATATCCTTTGTGGAGAAACAACTGTGTGGCGACCAAAGTACAACCGATCGTAGTATAGGAATTTTACTTCCTACTCTGTGTATGTCATCCAAATACCAGGACATCACACCCTACTACCTTCTCAACAGATCTATCCCCTATTCTGATGAAGTCAAAGCCATGACTGTCTCATCAAAAATAGATGATCTAATCTCCGCTATATTTGCTCAAGCCTATAAATAGACATAAGCTACTTACCCACTATGCTTTCGCTGCTCCCACTGACTACGACAACCCTCTGGCAGAATAATATATACATGCACTTCTAAAGCTACTTTAGAACGACGCTATACTTATCCTCCTGCCGGATCCCATAGTCTGGAACAACAGTAGTGTCAAGTCTGGGTAAACAAGAACCTCCCTGTCACCGTCCTTGAGGGTACCGGAGTACCTCTCTGGTGTCTGAGATTACCCACCATATCTACGGAGTGGCTATTAAAATTTAAAACCTCATAGAATATATAGGTTCTATTAAATTTTCCGTAACCGTTTGCGGTTCTGGAATCACTTCCAGTTCTACCATACTCCCACTATCGTTTTCTGAAAAAATCCATTTTACTAAAACTGTGGCGAGTCAAGAACAATATCACTATTGATCTTCCGGATGGTAGAAAGTCAACCCTCGTCAAAGCCAGGGTCAACCTACAAACTGCCATTACAGAAACGTGCCTTGAGTTATCCAGTGTGTGGTTTTAAGCATAAGCTGGACAACTCCCCGTACCTCAACATTGTTAAGATACGAACCATTCTATATCCAATATAGAAACTTTGGCACTTATTTAATTGAAACCAGATTCTAATCATGCAGCTGTCTCCAGTGCATATCAACTTAATGGAGAGAGGCTAATCAGCATTACTCAACTTAAGAATCCATCCAATTATGAGTAACCTGAAAGAGAAACAAGTTTCTCAAAACCATTACTATCAACTGAATACCAATCACAAGTATCTACATCTTCGATCTCTTTGAAGAATCCCGATACTTGCGACACCTGGTTCTCTACTTTATTCTTATACCCACAACTTCTCAAAACTTAGACCTTGTATTTCTACGAAACACTTGTCTAAAAACTAGAGAAGTCACAAGTAAATAGAACATAGTACGAGGACCAACCCCTTTGTCCTTACGGACACTGGACAACATACAATACTCTGTATAAGTCCGCTGAGTTTGAATAACTCAAAATCTGTGCGTCGTAGGTTGAAAACTGTACCCAGGAGATTTCCTCAAATATCACCAATTACAACGAATTCCGATATAATGAGGATGATCACCTAATTCCCAATAATTTACTCCCACTCATCATCTGTAAAACCATACAGATATGAGAATTAAACTTGGTAAATACATACCTTGGAGTAAGTATCTAATCGGGAAATCAGTTTTCCTTTAACAATGCACTGAAACATGAAAATGTTTCATAGGGGTATCCTGGTATTTCTAGTAATGCCTCTTCCATAATCCAACTCATGACTTTAACCGTATATTTCTTTGCCATCTCTCCAAATCCCTTTATTTGTCTTTATTCATTATCTTCTGTACACCATCGTTAGGCTGAGTGGTTTTCTTCCTTCCCTACCGTTCGGCACCAGCCTATGGTTTGGAAGAAGACTATCCGGTAAGCATAATAGGTGTACTCTCCTAATCCTAGGAGTACTCGCTACTTGAGAGAAGGTGATGATAAAAGACAACTGAATAATACCTTATTCTATTTAAAGGTGAAATAGGAGTGGCGATGAAGTACGTGTTTTGGTCGTGAATGATAGCAGTCGCAATTTACTTTGCCCTCTTTCTAATCCCTTTATTTTGTCTTTAGTTATTACCTTCTGTACACCCTACTTAGGCTAATAGGTTTTCTTCATTCCCTACCTTTCGGCACCTGCCTATGGTTTGGAATAAGACTATCCAATAAGCGTAATAGGTGTACTCTCCTAAACCAAGGAGCCCTCGCAACCTGAGAGAAGGTGATAATAAAAGACAACTGAATAAACCAATTCTATTTCTCCTGAACCTGGATCCATCCTCGAAGAAGTCCCTCCGAGTTCGTATATAACCATACAATGGATCTATCCAATGGAAGTGGATGTCCGTAGTAATACGGGATGTTCTGAGAAATACAAAGGGTAAAATAAGGATCGGCAATGACTTATGCAACTCGGACAATCCATAAGCCAGTATTTTAAGAAGGTTCGGTCAACTTGGTCACTGAGTCATAGTCTAGGGTCGGTCAAAGGTCGCTGCCAAAGAGAGAGAGAGAAAAGAAACACTCTGCGTGCACTCTAACCTAGATCAGAATGGTTATCACTTTATCTAATCAGGAAACCTCCCACTGTAATCCCAAATTCTCCTCCAAACCTGAAAGAAGAATTAGTCGGGATTACCTGAAGAGTAAACCAACTCATCAGTGGGGATCGGGATCCAACTCTCATCGCATGATAACGTGACGGAATCCACTTACGTTATCACACTCCAGAAGATATGCGTATACTTGGCAAGTTTCTTTATGTTTGAAACTCCCGATGTGATTTTTGCCCCATGCTCTTATGACCTTGGCATTGGTCAAAATTTCATAATTCACATGCCAAGTTCTACCCGTCACTATCCAGGTCAATTTGAACCCACCCGCACATGCCCTTGACTTTGGCCAAAATGGCAGAACGACCGTCCCAAACCAACTCATCTATCTATGCAACAAATGAATACCCAGCAGCTACCAAGCACTATGCCTTGACTTTGGCCAAAATACATAGCTTGAATACTACTGAATACCCAAAAGAAATGACGGAGGGCTACGGCTGGTTTTTGGCGACAACCTTTAACGTAATGAACTTGATCTCGTTGAAGGAACCTGATAGCTTTTTATAAAGATATAGTGGCGAAAACCTTTTGCTAAAGAGGTCACTCCCGGTGAAGGGATCTCGGCTCTTTCCTCGTGGAATGAGGTGCAGGATATTCCAACTGAATATCACTATGCAAAGCAACTTGTAATCGACTATAGTGAAGTTATTACCCAGACGCAAACTTCTGCCCAAGGGATCATTCCCGGTGAAGGGATATCAGCCCTTGCCTCGTCGAATGAGGTGCAGGATATTCCAACTGAATACCGCTATGCAAAACAAAAGGAAATATCTTTGTAATAACACCTTTTAAAATTTGTTCCAACAACATCAAATATAGGTTTGTTTTATCCTTGCATTGATAAGAATCAATGCAGTCCCATCAATCAATCACACCAGAAAAGAACGAAAATATAATGTACGTATATGCCATCCGCATTCGCCACTGGGTCCCGTCATCACCCGTTAGGTTACTTAACTAATGACAGAGCAGGGACTGGACTAGCACGGGTGTATAACATATACAACATCTAATAGTATATATACCAATATACAGTAATCGCTCCAGGCGTGATAATATGCAACATTATAGAAAAAGTAATAAGTATCATAGAACAATACAGATAATCTGGGATCCCCGGGTTTCACAGAGCCGCTACTGAAACCCGACGTTCCCCTGGTCGTCTGGATAGCCTGTGCAATGAAACCTAGACCCCTACGGGTGCGGCAAGTTACCCGCCAAAACCTGAAGCGAGGCAGCCCCCTACAGCATAGTGAATGGACAACCCTGCACTTCACGGAATCTGGTAACTTGAGCACCCCTCCTTGGGCCAACCTGTACCCCCTACGAGTGCTGCGAATAGTCTGCCAATTCTAGAGTGAGGTCCCTTTGCCTCACAAAGCCATGAGATACGGACCCGTTTCCCTCCAGAACCCGACTATCCGTGCACTCCGTCGCGAAGTAATCCTAGTACAGAAAAAAAAATATACACAATGGGTACATCGACCTTAGCCAGTCGTGTCCCAAAAGAATATTATACAAACAGGCAGTGACGGCAGTCCACATGTTGGACGCTCGCCCCGCAATATCAAATGTACAAATAAATTCAAACTGCACTACCATTGCATACTACTATCCACCATGACATATCTACAACATCACAGCACAACACAGAATATCAACGCGAATGACACGTTCGCAAACCCGTCTAAAAGAACTATAGCAATTAGACGCAATTTACCGCTCGAATGGCATTCCTGGTCGGAGATATAATATAAGTACTGCATACTAACAAGTTTAAAATTTCGATCGACAAAATTTCCCGAAGTGGGCCCCACGTACATCTGGTGTACAGTAATAAAATCTAGGCCCAAAAGAACAGTACCATAAACCACAATTCACTGTGTAAAGCTCACTGGAAAAATTTAGTGCACTGTTCCCACATACTGGCCGCGGTTCCGCGGTCAAACCCTAACTTTGACCACGGATCCGCGGTGGTACTGTGGGATCATGTGCCCAAATTTTCCCAGAATGCTTAAAAAGCCTGCTCTGTTTTCTTTGATATGTAAAATAATTTTTATACCCTTTTAAAAATCGACAGAAACTTTTGTGCAGAAAATTGCGATTTTTGAAAATCCGTTTGATCGATATTTTAAACGAGTTAGCACAAATTAGTAAAGCTTAATGGTGAGGCTCTGATACCACTCTAAGTCCACGGTAGCGCCCCGGCCGTCTAACAGACGCCAAATGTGGAACAAAAACATTTTACAACTGGCGCTATCGTGTACTATAACCCGGATAAGCCATTAAAGCTAAATTATCAAACTACAAAGTGGGTAGAAATGTTATACCGAACGATCCGAGTCCTTCGGTCTTCAACCATCATCCCACGCTTTGTTGCGGCTGCTCCGATCTCCTGAATCTCCAGTCTTCTCGTTCAGGTGGCACCACGTCGACGGATCTTTAAACGGGCTCCCGCCTCTGAACCGAGGCAACTCGATCATCAAGTTTGCTAAAAGAGATGACCAAGATTGATGTAGAGAATGAGTAGAACACTTTTTCTCGTACGTCCAAAGCTATGGACGAACGGTTAATGAAGTTGCCTTTTGAAACTGTGATGGAATGAAATAAGCTTTGAAATTTCCATACACCAAAACTATATCTTTTTTTCCCAAATGAACCATAAACTTTCACCAAGAGGGGGCTGGCCATATTTGTAGAGGGGGGAGGTGAGTATAGGAAGATAAATGGTGATCATAAGAATAAATGAAGGAGTGAGTCATATTAACACATCATGAAACCATTAAATGCAAACAGGTGATTCATTAACCTAGTCACCATTTTAATCAATGCTAAAGAATGAATCACAATCCTAGTCACCAATCTAGAAACTTCTAGAACCTTCCACACTAATCAAGAAAAGATAAATCCGTATTAAACCGAATGTTTAATACGGCTGATAGAAAACTGGAAACTGGCAACTTCCAAAAGTGATCCTGAAACGAATTTCAGGATAACCCCGTATCAATATAAACATACTCGCATTTGTATTCTGACCAAATACAAATGCAACTGAGAGAAATATATTATATCTACACAGCATAATACTCGGATTCGGCTTAAACCAAAGCCGACCAGTATTATCTGCCCGAAATATGACACGTGCAAAAACGCACGTGCATTTTCCGAACCTTGCCATAAAACCATACGGCCTCTACAACATTTCGCCCGAACTTAGAAAACGGTCTGTGGGGGACTCTAATAACTCATCAACACACTGGCACTGGGTATAACCACTAGCACGTCAGAGGTACAAGCTGTACGTAACGTTTGCCTATGTATTGATTGGAAGGGAAGCTGACGAGCGAACTCATCCATAAACCCTACCGAGCCTAACAGTGACAATATACATACAGTCCGGTCCGTTCGGCTAAAGAGTATCGCATATCGAGTCTAGGGGGTGGATAAAGTCAAACCCCCTAATAACGCGATAAATCGTGTCGGCATGAAGCCCATCACCACCTGAGAAACTACTGATCCAAATCAGTAATTCTCCACTACCTCGGCCGAGGATTTCTAGTGATGGCCACCCGTGCACTGTGTGACATCAACCCCCAATACCGGGAGAGACGAATCCCCGACGATCCGCTCACTACCTCCATGTGGCTCGGGACTGTACCCAAAAAATACTTGTTTGCACGTCTCCTTTGAGCGTGGTAGGGTAAAAGCACAGTAGGAACTCACACGAGACAAATGACGATCTCAGGTCGACAAACTAACCTGTACACATGTCACCAGGGAACTGCTATCTGACGATATGTATAATACCAACTAGCATGTTCCCAGCGAGTCCTGTCCGGTGTACTCATAACCCAATGAGCACCTGTATACATCTTAGGTGAACCAACTGACACCAATGGCTTGTGAGACCGGCCATCACTCCTTGTCGGGGTCTTGACTGTATACACCAGTCTACTCTGGAGTATCGATGCCCTGTCTCGAAACTCCAACGACTAGGGACACTTTAAGGATGTGCTTACAGACCCCAGCTCCCACGTATATGATCGCCATCATACTGCTGACAGTCAAGCAAGAATCCTATGGGCTCTATCATCATGCAATAGTGAACTAAAGCATGTATACGATGATAAAGACAAACCAGATAGCATACTATCATCTCGAGTAAGACAGTCAGATCGGTATAGGTCCTGCCTCAATCATTGCAATCACGTACCTGCGATCCAATAATTGACTTTGAGGGCACTATATCTAACAGTTCGCAAGTCCTTCACTTGGGCATCCCCTCCTTCCCATCTCGAACGGGAACATCCATCCGCCGCCTTCTCCATTTGCATCTCAAAACCTTTTCGTGTCAAACTCGTCGGGGTTTGCCCATGTTTTTGCATCTCTATGGATAGAGTAAGCATTGTCCTTTTGGGTGTATCGTACCCTCCCACCATGCATTCTTCCGACGATTCCTAAGGGATCAATATATTGCAGAGCTGGAGAGTATAGCCGAAGGGTCCTGGTGATTAGCCTTGAAATAGGCGTCGGATCATTGTGTGCGGCTTGTAGATCGAGAGATGAGATTAGCTAGCTAGCTATAATCGATAATATTATGTTTGTCAAGGGGAAAAAAAGATTGGTACTTGGAATATATATATATATATATATATATATATATATATATATATATATATATAATGGAGGAAATAGGCCATAGGAGGAGATTTCCTCCTATGGCGTCGAAAAAATGCACCATCCACCATTTTTTCCGACGATCGGCATCCATCATCATCATCATTATCATCTAAGTTGTGCATACACCAAATTTTATGTGATTCCACCACCTTTTCACCGTTGAATTAGAAATGTAAAAAGTTCTATTGTCGGTAAACCATTAATTTTGCACCAACTAAATCAACGGTGAAAAACATGGTATAATCACAAGAATTTTGGTGTATCCACATCTTAGATGATAAAGATGAATGCGATGTATACCGATCATCGAAAAAATTCATGGAGGATGCATTTTTCCGATGCCATAGAAGGAAATTCCTTCTTATGACACCTTTCCTTCATTAACCCCCCCTCCCCTCTCTCTCTCTCTCTCTCTCTCTCTATATATATATATATATATATATATATATATATATATAATGGAGGGAAGAGGCCATAGGAGGGAATTTCCTCCTGTGGCGTCGAAAAAGTACGCCCTCCCTCGTTTTTTCCGGCGATCGGCATCCATCATCTTCATCGTTATCATCTAAGATGTGGGTACACCAAATTTCAAGCGATTCACAACTTTTTCACCGTTGATTTTGCAGTGTAAAAAGTTCTGTTGTCGGTAAACCGTTAATTTTGAACCCACTAAATCAACGGTGAAAAAGTTGTAGAATCGCATGAAATTTGGTATACCCACATCTTAGATGATAACGATGAAGATGATGTGTGCCGATCGTCAGAAAAAATGAAGGAGGGTGTACCTTTTCGACCCCATAGGAGGAAATTCCCTCCTATGGCTTCTTTCCCCCATTATTCTCTCTCTCTCTCTCTCTCTCTCTCTATATATATATATATATATATATATATATATATATATATAAGAATAATGTAGAAAAGAGGCCATAAGAGGAAATTTCCTCCTATGGTGTCGAAAAAAACCCTCTATCTTTTTGCCGACGATCGGCACCCATCATCTTCATATTTATCATTTAAGATGTGGATACATTAAATTTCATATGATTCTACCACTTTTCACCGTTTATTTAGTGGGCGCAAAATTAACGGTTTACCGACAATAGAACTTTTTATATTGCTAATTCAACGATGAAAAAGTGGTAGACTCATATGAAATTTGGTGTATCCACATCTTAGATGATAAAGATGAAGATGAAGAATATTGATCATTGGAAAAAATCATAGAGGGCGTATTTTTTCGACGACATAGGAGGAAATTCCTTCCTATGCCATCTCTCTCTCTCTCTATGTATGTATATATGTATGTATGCATGCATGTATACCGTGCAACAGCTCATAAGCATTTAAGGGGAAAGAGGTTGAATCCTTAGATCCGTTAAAAATTTCTCCCCGTATTTGGTTGAAAATTCCTCCTGGCTGCTATAAGCGAAGGGATTCAAGCCCAGGATCTCCAACGTAGTGAGGGAGTATTGTTTTTGCCGCTTGATCCAAGGCTTTTTGGCTACACATATTATTTGATATATGTCTCTCTTAACCATTGAAAGAACTTGCACAAGATGCACTTAAGTGTTTAAGAACTAGCTACCCTAGACGAAGATATGCTGGTCATACATTGGCAGCGCGGAGGAGGTTGAAGGAGTTGAAGTGATGGGAGGAGAGGACCTCGTTGGTGGTGATTCGTCCGAGATGTTGGAGCAAGGGAGCGAAATGGACAAAGAATTCAAAATTGAGGTTTTGAAAATTTATCTGTAAAGAAACAATTGAAATGTGGAGAGCTGTTGTGCATCGTTGAACGCGAAACTTAAGCAAATTCACCACACTTCAGTGCAATGATCCCAAATCTGAGCTGAGATCAGGAACAATGACTAAAATATTGGTGTGCACCAACCACTTACTGGGAACCTTCACCGTGGTTATCGGACCTCCTCAACCTCTGGCGCACAGGCTAGGCTCTTTCTGGATTTTTGCTGACTTTAGATATATTCTTTCTTTCTTAATTTCGGTGTATTTTCTTGTGCGCTTTAACCCTATGGTTTGAGCCCCTTATGTAGTGCTCAGCTTCAGCCTAAGGGTCTCTGAAACTGCTGGACTAGATCTATACTAGATTCAACGAATCCAGACCAACAGTTCCATTAGTTACAAAGTCTTGTAACTGGTCGGGATGCCCAAGGGTCTCAACCAGATCAATATCTTTACAACATCTAGCCTAAGGGTCACACCGGTTACTCAATCCAGGTAATAACATAAGAGTCCAGCAGTTTCCACTAAAGTAAGTGCAAACCGTCCAGAAGCCCAACAAACCTGCACACATGCGAAGTAGCCTGCGAGGCTGCAATGTGAGCGCCAACATGACGGCCAACTAGGCAAGACAAAACCCACGGCCCAAGCCCAAGCACATGGCCTATGTCCAAGCACAGGAGTGTTACTTATAAGAGATTTAATTAAATAATTCAAATCTTTCCTTCCAGCAAATCTTGAACAGTCGGAGTGCAAAATGTTAACAAACTATTCGGCGGCTAGGACTTTGGTTAATAACCAAAATAAGTATTATATAACCAGAAGTTTGAAACTTCACCTAGATTTTACCAAGTACAAAAAAACCAAGGAGATCCAACCTGAGATAACATGCGATTGCGCTCATGATGGTGAAGTCGTAGATGAGATGATTGGTGAAGGGTAAGAGGAGACGGTTGTGCCGGTGAAGCATTCTTTGACAAGGAAGGCTGATGGAGGCCTTGATCTCCTTCAGATGCTGTCCTCTATCAATCTGTCATAAGCGTTGCTGGATGGTTGAGATAGGATTTGGAGGTTGCCTCATTGAGTGTGTGGATCTTAATGGGTTGAGTTTGAGGTAGAAGCCGAGCTACCTGCAAAGAATTCTCGAGGTGGGTGACTACCGTAGGACTCTCCGACGTTCAAGTTAGCCGAGGAATTTAAGCAGAGTAGTGGCTTATTGGGTTCAAGTTGTCTTATCTGAGTCGTCTGAGAGAGGGGTTTTATAGTGGTCGCATGGAGTGAGCAGGCATGAGATCTTCGCCTACGGTTATGCCCCTGACGTTACGCGTGCGTAAACGACGGGATTCCTTCATTAATGAGGGGATACGCTCATTAATAGGGGGACGCTCCAGCGTGGGATGCGGGACGTGGGGCGGCGGTTATCTCGCTTTGGCGAGATACATGGAGCCATTACGGTGGCGCTAGGGCTCTGCAATCTCGGTTGATCCGGGGAGGCCGAGGAAGCTCGACACATCGGGGGCTCGGAGATGAGCGAGAGGCCGATGAAGCTCAGCACGAGAGATGGTTCGGAGGCGAGCGAGGAGACTGAGGACACTCGGAGATGAGCTATTGACAGTCTCCTATATGAAGGTGGAATGTCTTCAGGGTAGTCTCCCGAAAGGTCGGGTACGTCCAGCGAGAAGGAGCTCCAGGGAATGTCCCTGATGCGGCTCATTTATTCCACACCCGTAGAGTCCGGGAAATGTCATCTGCCACGTGTCATAATCTGAGGAGACACCACTTATGAGCATCATCATTAGCCCCTCACTCTTGTCCCTACCTATCCAAAGGTCGGGTCGAGAGTGGTTTGCTCGGCCTTTCTTCTGCTCAATTTGGCGCCAAGGAATCGTCATTATCCTGGGAATGGCATGGTGTTTGGTGGTTACGTCGTTTCGATCCTTGGGCCCACGTGTCGCCTCTTCGTTCACCTGAATCTTCGCGCGTACCCTCAACGGCGTCAACGGATGAATGAAATGATCACACTTTAAAAAGGGTGCGCCATTTCGCTTGTTCGTCTGTTGGGCTACAGGCCACGTCTCCGACGCGGGTTGGCAGATGCGACAGGCTGTCGCTGTCACCTGCAAACAAAGGGGCGTCCCCAATGGCCGATCGCCATGTGGAGCTTTGACGGCTGGCATGTACGACGCTTCGTTTTGGCAGGAATTGATCTGGGCCGTTGGATACTTTTTGTAGAGCGCATAAATAGGAGGGGACCCCCTACGGCCAACACTTCCACCATAATTCATCCTCGTTGTCAAAGATTGCCCGACTCTCCTTCCTTTTAGATTGGATCATCCGTGCTTTTTCCTCGTCCGTCCCATTCCTTTGAGTCAGGTTAGATGTCTTCATCTGAGGAGTCTGTAGAGATAGTTAGGGTAGAGTCGGACGATGAGGTTCCAGTTGTTGGAGCTGAGTCCAGAGGGTCTTCCTCCTCTTCGGCTTCAGATAGGCAAGAGGGTTCGTCTTCTGCCGTGTCGTCTTGTTAGTGTTATATCCCTAGAGGCCATTATTGTATCATACTGGTTTATATATTACTTAATGGAAGCTTGGGATATACACGGATATAGTAACATTCTTACTCGAAATGGTAGTATGCTACCTAGCTTGTTTCTACCTCAATATGTGCATGTGTTTCTTTTAGCATATCGCTTATACATATTGGTAGAGCCCTTAGGATCTTTGCTTGATTACCAGCGTTGTGATGGCAGTCACATTAGTGGGGGCTATAAGCACATCCTATACAGGTCCCTAGTCATAGGATTATCGATACGGGGCATCGATACTCCAGAGTGGACTAGTGTATATGCTTCTCATCCCAGCACGGGAGATAGGTCTATCCCACAGCCATTAGTACGTCGTACTGGAGATAGTATGCAGGTGCTCATTGGGTTATGGGTACATTAGACATGACTCGTAGGGAACTGCTGGTGGGTATTATACCTATCGTCGGGTAGCAGTTCTCAGGTGACATGAGTACAGCTTAGTCCATCGACTTGACACTGCTACTTCGCCTCGAGTGTGTTCCCACTATTCTTTGATTACTACCCTACTACGGCTCAAAGGAGTCGTGCAAACAGGTAGTAGTTGGGTGCAGTCCCGAAGCACTTGGAGGTAGTGGCAGTTAGATAGGATTTGTCTCTCCCGGTATTGGGGGTTAATATCGCGCAGTGTTCGGAAAGCCATTACACAAAGTCCTTGGCCAAGGCAAGCGAGATTTACTGGTAGGTACTCCAGTAGTTTCTCAGGGTGTTTTAGGCTACACTCCGACACGGCTTATTACGCTATTAGAGGTCTGACGATTACCGCCCTGTAGGCCCAATATGCGACACTCTTAGACGAACAGACTGGGTTGTACGGAGATTTTCACAGATAGGATCAGTAGGGGTTCGGATGAGTTTGCTCATCGGCCTTCTTATCGACAGATACCTGGGTAGCCGTTACGTGCAGTTAGTACCGCTGACGTGCTTGTGGTTAAACCCACTGCCAGCATAGTGTCGAGTCTTTAGAGTCCTACACAAAGGGTTTCCCTGCATCAGGCAAAATATGTAGAGGCCGAATGGTTTTACGGCAGGGCTTCGATCACATACGTGTACTTGTGCACGTATGATGTTCGGGCGGATAATACTAGTGGGCTTTGGTTTAAGCCGGATCCTAGTGTTATACTGATGGATTATTTTCGTCTCATTGTATGCGTATTCTTCGGAATACGGATATGGATATGTATATACGAATGAGGGGCATTTTTGTAATTTACTCAAAATTGCTTCTAGAAGAAGACACCTCATTTAGGGTTTTAATCTTTTGATTAAAAGATTAATGAGGTGGAGGAAATGAGGTGGAGATATTTGTTGAATGAGGCATGACTCACTCATTAGATATTTTGTGAAGCATGCTTGATATTTGTTAAGATATTTATCTTATCAATTATGAGTATGCTTCATTATTCTATCACACTTGAGGCTTCTTCATTCCAACTTCTTTTTCTTCACTAGCTTTTCCTTAAGCTCCCCTTCTTCTTCCTCTAGCCTTTCATGTCTCATGAGTTGAGAAACCTAAGGCTATTAGAGACATATTAATCCATCTACACTCTCTACATTATCTAGAACATCTAGTTTAGCGAACTAGATGCCGTAGTTACCTCGGATTTGAGGTTGGAGCTCGGACTATAGACTCTCGGGTGGATCGTCTTTGACTTGAGGAGGCCGACGAGGTTGCCCGATCCGTTATGATCCTTGGAGGCTATGACGAGGAAGAGGATAGCAACAAGAAGACCCGAAAGACATGGTATCGTGAGGTATAACTTTTATCCGAGTAGTTAAACCTCACACAAGTTTGGTTAGCCAGGGTTTAGCATCGATCCTGGAGTTCAAGTCGGTGTTGCGACGCCCGTAAAAATCGTTTTTTATGCCTTCCGCCTCCCCGCGAATCCACAGGGTTCGCGACATCAACTTAAAGTGGTATCAGATCCTACTAAACCTTAGCTAACAGTTTAGACAACGTGTAAAACTAGGAAATCGAAATAACTCCAAAAAATCGGAACATGAATCCAAGTTTTTGTCAAATTTTTTCCGAGGTTCTAAATTTTTTTAAAACAATCGTAGAGTGCTCCTTTACTTTTGATATTAACACCTAACAAAAACAAGACATTTCCACCTGATTTTGGCCGGCCAAATGCTTTAAAAACCGGCCCCACCTGTTTTCTTATATGAGAATGCCTATAGTTTTGTTCTGTGTTCTAGTTGCTTGGATTTAAAGTTTTAGGTGTTGTTTGTTTTTGCCAATTTTGATTATACTGTTTATTCTCTGTTGTGGCAATACGGGGTATTTCGAAGTCGCAGTTTTAACGTAGTTTAACATGTTCGGTTGTGATATATGTGTTTCGAAACGTCCGCTAATTGCTATACGTCGATTAGTGAGGGTTGTACATCTCTGTGTTGCCGTTCTTGTTGGTTTGTGTATATGAACTTTATTGGATCGTCATGGATGAATAGCCAGGGATGTGATAAGAGGGTTTTCTTTCATTCGATGTAAATTGTAAAGTGATGTAATATTCTTTTGCGGGGCACATCCAGGTTGAGGTTGTAGCCACCGTTGTATTATTTCTTTTACTGTTTTCTTCTCCTAGGATAGACCCAAGGTCGGGTGCACAAACTACTGGGTACTTTGAAGTGCCGAGTGGCCTACTAATTTTATTGAGGGAGGTTTCTTCACTTCGGGTATTTGGCGGGTAGTTTGCCGCAACCATAGGGGTCTAGGGTGGGGTTTGGCTATTCATCACGACCGTGGAATCCGTTTTTCGTTACAGGATTAAACGAAACGCGGAATTCCTAGTATATCCAATATGTTCATCTGTGATCAGAAATGCTTATTATTGCGTGGGACGAATGGTTATTATATATATGCTATATAGTAGACGTTGATTATGTTTTGTATCCGTGCTAGTCCAGCCCCCGCTCTGGCGTTAGTTAAGTAACCTAACGGTGTTAGACGAGGCCCAGTGGTGAATGCGGATGGCATAAACGGACGTGGTATTTTCGTTTCTCTCTATGATGATAGGTGTAAATGATGGGACTGCATTAGATTAATGCAAAGCAAACAAACTAAAGATGAATCGTTGGAACAATTTTAAAACCACTCGGTTTTTTCAAAACAGAAACTTTTAAATGCTGAGCTTAAACCACTCCTTTAAAAACTATCAGGTTCCTTCAATTAAATCAAGTTCATTAAGTTCATGGTTTTGACAAAACCATTCGTAGCCCTCCGTCATTTCAGTTGAATATTTAGTAGTATTCAAGCTATATATTTTGACCTTCGCCAAGGCATAATGATTGATAGCTGCTGGATATTCATCTGTAGTATAGATAGATGCGTTGGTTTCGTACAGTCGTACTACTATTTTGGCCTTCGTCAAGGATATGTATGGGTGGGTTCAAATTAACCTGGACAATGACGGACAGAACTTGACATGTAACTTATGATATGTTGGCCTTCGTCAAGGTCATAAGAGCATGGGGCAAAAATCCACATCGGGAGTTTCTAAAGAAACTGAAACTTGCTAGTGCTGCATACCATTTGGTGTGTGATAATGTTGGTAGGATTCCTTCAGGATTATCACACAATGATATTTGGATCCCGATCCAACTGTGAGTATCCGCTACTACTCGGGAGATTTTTCACTAATACAATCAATGCTATAAACCAAGTAAGTGTCTAGAACGGTGTTAGCGGGGCTACGCCTCCAGAGAAAAGAGATTATGTAATTAAGGAACTTCGTGAAAGCGTTTGGAAAATCTCCCTCGAAGTACCAACACCAGCCTGGCTGAAAGGTTAAGCAAGTATTGTAGGATGAGATTAATCCTAACTAATTCTTCTTTTATGGTTTGAGGAAGGATTTGAGATACAATGGGAGCCATCCTGTTTAGATAAATTAAAAACCAATCTAAACTTGCAAGAGTATCATGCTGAGTGCTTTTTTCTCTCTCTCCTAATTGCAGCGACCATGCGACCAAGATTAGGTTACAGTTATATAATAAAATGACTGATTTATACTATATTGACTGGCAAAGGTTTGTCCAGATGTCCATTGCCTATGAAAATCTAGACCACCTCATTACTTGTAACATTTTAAAAATATAAATAAATAATTAAATGAATAAAATTGTTTAAGTGAATTTTATGATTTTCGGTAAAGTAAAATGTATTTTTCGTAAAACTAAACCGTGATTGTTTTTCATTATAATTTCAAAAATACCTATTTTAATTATGTAATTACTAGTAAATGGTGTTTATTTATCCACTTATAAATTTTTAGTTTAATTAAATATTTTTCCTAAATTAATTATTTTAAATATTAACATAAGCTTTATTTTTACACTAAATTAGTGTAAATTACAAATTTGAATGGTTTTAAATTGTAAAAATAAAACATGGCATATTAGAATTTAGTGTGTATCATGCAAAATTTATTTGCAAATTTTTTCAATTTTCTAGAGTTTTCTTGAGTTGCTATAGTAAAGAAATAAAAGAAAAATAAATAAATTCATGAAAAGACATAATGAAGTGATATTTTGGTAGAGACTTCTACACAATTTCTCACCCTCTTCTTTCTCTCCCTCACCTCCTATTTTGGCCGGCCATCACTACTATGGCAGCCCCCCCCCCATTTCCACTTCATTTTTTGTTCAAAATTCATCAAAAATCCATCAAAAATTCAACAAAAATTTCACAAAATCATATTTATTTCCTACCCTTTTATTCTTGCTCATTTTTACATGGATTTTGGAGTGAGAAAGCATGCATTTTGGAGGCTCATTTTCATGTTGGGACTTTAGGTTGTGGAGGTATAAATCCTTCTCTTTTGATTTATTTCTATTTGATGTTTCTTTTAAACATAATTAGATTTAATATAGTAATTCTAGTTGAAAATTTTAAAATTCAAGTTAGGCTTTGCAAATTCAAGTGGTGGTTTCTATTAATTAATTAGGGTTATAATAACTAGTTTACCCTTTTTAGAAGTGGAAAAATCTTGCATGATGGTTCTATAATAAATTGTTATCCAAAATTGATTTAATTATGCTATTTAGCTAACTAGTTTTTTTATAAATGTATATGTGGGTGAGATAAAATTCTAATTAATGTTTTTATCATTATATTATGGTTTTAATAGGGATATTAACATGTTAGTGGAATGCAAAACCTAATCTAGTTATTAGTTTCAATTGTTAGTTAATAAAGTATGATAAATATGCTAATTATGCTAGTTTTTGCAAACTAGATTTTGGAAATTCCTAATATAAATGAGATTAAAAATATAATTATGATTTCATTATATCATTATCATCATGAATTGTAGTTTAATACATTAATTCATGCACAATCAAGTTTTGTGGTGGAATTGTGTTATCTTGCTTGAAAGATGTTAAGAATTACTAAAGGTTGCAAACTAGAAATTATGTTAAAATACAAATTTGTGTAATAAAAATATAGTAATGGTTTATATAGTCTAGTTATGCTATTTAATGAGTTTTATAACCATTGGTTTCAATTAAATGTCAAGTTTTGAAGAAAAACGGTAAATTGGCATTTTCGGGTTTTACGAAATCGGACGATTTGATGGATTTTAGGGTTTCGATGGATTTAATCATGTTTTATAATATAAGTAATGAGTTTTAAAACTACGAGTTATTTATTGATGTTTATCTCGATCCATCGGAGTTGTACGCCGATATCGAGCGGCATTTGGTTCTTTTGCGTGGACGGGACATAGGTTTTAACCTATGCTTGTTACTTGCGTCGTTTTGACTTTTGTATGTGATTCAGTTTACGATACTATTATTATGTTTGCGTTTAGTTATCCTCACGTGGACTGCGAGCGATGAAGAGGAGGATGGCGACACCGTCTTCGGCAGATATGGACCAGGTGAGTAGATGTATATCTACGGGGGGAAGTCGGGTGGATGGCGTTTAGCACCCCCGCAACGTAGAATAGGAATAATACTTATTGAAATTAGGAAACTAGATGTGACCCTAGATTCTTAATGCGTAGGACCCTAGTAATGACCCTAGGCTGGATTAGACTGATTTAGGAAGACCATATCAGAGGATGAATACCTTGGAAGAGGTTCGTAGGTTTCAGGTAGAAACACACACACGCACATACTGAAACTCGACATGGTGTATACGTGCATGTGTATATACATATAGGACTAGGAATAGGTGTGTGTGTGTATATATATATATATATATATATATATATATACACACACACACAACACGTATATGGGATACATTGATGTGATATGATATCCGAGGTATGATGAAATAGTATAACTGGGCTTGATGCCGTGATTCTTGGCTATACAGTCGTATTAAGTGTTAGCGGATCAATAGAGAATGAGATAATGAACATGTGTATATAAATTATTATGGGTGGTGATGATATTGAGGTACATGGGACTCTAAAATAGTACCCGGACTATAACTTGTGATTGATCACGATATGAGATATGTATGGCTCGATTACGACATCATATAGGTGTGACCTGATGTCAATATCATATAGGTGTGACTTGATGTCGATATCATATAGGTGTGACCTGATGTCGATATCATATAGGTGTGACTCGATGACGATATGATATCAGTATGACTTAATCACAATATGATACATATGACATGATATTTCTGAGGATAAACTAATGATGCATATTATGATGGCAATGATATATGATTGATGTATGCGATTACAGTTTAGCACCTTGATCATGAGAGGTGTTGATGATGACATTATACGAATGATGAGACACCTAGGAGATACTTAACCCGTACCCCGATATTGGGATGCCGTACGATGGATTTTACCATACGAGGCATAGATATGATGATTGATCCGCACTCTTGATTCGAGAAAACCGTACTACGTACGTGACGCTATTGAGGCTGGATCGCTGACTATTAGAGATATTGATTCAGACCTTACGTAGACTCTTATTTCTTATTGACTAGTTTCTTAGGTTTAGTTCCTTAGGAGGTTAGATGGACATTAGTTTAGGTTCGATTCATATAGTGGTAGTTGTACTCGTATATAGCAGAGGAGTGGATAATGCACATCTGTCTTTACATTCATACTGTAATCATCATGGTGCATGTCCATACATATGTTGCTATAATCAGTATAAACCTTACCTGTTAGGACACCCGCACCATTACCGATGATGCGCATATCCCACGCACACTTATTTGCCGGCTCACACACATCATCATCGGTAATTGCTATGTCACGTACACTTTAGATCATATTATCTTTTATTGATAAAATCAGTTAACAACTTGACCGATATAATATTATGATTACTCTCTGATGTTAGTGTAGACATGATATTTATTACTTAGACATTCATGCATTCATATTTTCATGTTATCATGCAGTATTATGGGCATATGCTGACACTTATCATATATTTACTCATGATTTTGAGATTTGGGTTTCTATGAGATTTCTGGATTTTTGGGGAAAACTGCAAGAATATATAAAAACTTCTCTCTCTCTCCTCCTCTCTTTTTTTAAAATATAAGATGCGGTTTTCTCGTGATGTATGTGTCGTCCACCATGAGATTTCATATTTTTTGTTGGATTTTGAGACCCGATTCGAGGAGTGGATGAACCGTCTCGGGTACATGGTGGGCCTGGTATGGTACCCCGGGGCAAGAAGATCGAGTTGTAGACGATGAGCCTGGCAGGGGAAGGCTACCTACCGGTGATGTCTGGCGCGGCGGATATCCGGAGGATACCGACCGTTGTTGTGAGATTTGATGATATGGGCCGATCCGGACTGACAGAGGCCGAGGTATTGAGACTATGAGACTTGAGATTTACATGTTTGTGTCGATGCTTGACACGGATTTCTATGGATTTCATTGTTGAGATTTCAGATTCCTATACACATTTTACTATGATAACAGCTAAAGATTTCTGATACAAATATATCTGGATTTCAGGATGGATTATTTTATATTCATGGTGCATGCATATCCATTCATATGACATAGTATTATATGAGGCACTGACACGAGCACGGAGTATCTGCATTTACACGTAGTTTTACCCTGCTATTACTAGATGATTAGGATATAATAGTGTATTATTATGACCTAGGATAGCGTCGTGCATTCGATTTCTTTTCGTAGATTTCTTCTACTCACGAGTTGGTAACTCACCCCCGTTGTGCCAAATTTTATTACAGGTTCGATGTCAGGTTTCCCTGGCAGTTGCTGGCACATCATTTCATTCAGGGTGATTTGCATGGTAGGTTGGTTCACTTGTATCTGAACCACCATTGTACTTTTATTCTTTCATTTGTATCTAGTAAGCTCCATCAACCATACTTGTATTACTTGATAAGTTTATTAGACCAGTTATTTATTTCGACCTTAGAGTCGCGCATGTATTATTCTGATCTGGTGGTTTTGTTTTCTTTTGAGTTTTGAGCCTCGCCCTTTGGCGTTGTATACTTTTGTGTATTGTTGTGGTTGTTTCCGCCCGTTGGCGTTGAGCTAGCTTCCGTTTGGGGATGCTTTTTATTGTTTATGTATATTATACTTGTTGTACCCGTTTGGGGCTAGTTTTTACATAGGGGACTCTGCCGAAATTTTTGGGAAAATTTGCTGATGCTTTTAAACTTGTTTTCTTTTTTTTTTCCTTCTTCTTCTTCTTCGGTTTAGATTTCTGGGCTTTGGCTTACTTAACGTGGCGCCGCTTGACGCTTCGTAATTTAAGTGCCGGTCACGTTCCGTACTTTCAGGTCGTGACAAAGTTGGTATCAGAGCGCTAGGTTTAACCTTATATTAGTCTAGGTGACCCTTGGTTGATGGAGTAGGCAATTTAGGTAGAGTAACGTACCGTGGATATGGTCCGCGGCATACTTACGATACGCTACTCTCCTTAAGGAACCCTAGGATGTACATTGTTTGCACCGTATTTCATTCGTTCCTTTATTCTATCTTTGTCGATATTGGATGGTAGTATCTGTTACCATGGGCACACTGGCAGAGGGAGCTGCGGCTCGAATATGATAACCATTAGGGTATTGGTTATTCTTGAGGATTGAAGCATTGTTTAGCATGCGGACGAAGGGTATTCACATGCCGTCCGGATGAAGTAAAGGGTTCGAACGATTATCAGAAAACCATTTTCCCAAGTTTAAAGTATTCGGAAGAACATGCAGGTATTTCGATGGACCCTTTAGAAGAATGAAACCCTAACTCGACATAATGACCACGAGAACGCCCTTGAACCTTAGGGTTTACGGCAGTTCCGCGGTGCCATTAGTGAGGCTTGGGTTTGCCCTTCTACGGCTGGATCATCGATGCTGGGGTATGTACCGGATATTTTAAAGCTGTACTTGAGTGTTGAGCTATCGGGGAATTATAAGATTTTGATGGATCGATCGAAAAGTTTAATATAGTCCGGATATAAGGTGAAGGGATCGACTATTTGGGAGACTCTAGACATGAGTATTGCCGTGGGTAGCACAGTCAGCACGGCTACGAAGAGACGAGTTCGAAGCAATCGACATCAGAGGAAAGAGGCGCACATTGACGATAGTGTTTACGATTGTGATTTGGTGATTTGAATTTCATATTTCTGTTATTGGATTTTGGTATTTTGAGGATTTTGTTCTACGATTGGTATTTCTTATGTGTACCTTCATTACATTCTAATTGTGTTTCATATATCAGTTGTATTGATGTTGTTTAGTACATACCCAGTGCACTTGATTGGTTTTAATACCTTTTGTGATGTTGATTTGATTTCGTGCATAGGGGTTACACATGATTTTGACATATGTTTCGACCTAGTTTTCATGCATTTTTGTACTGTGATTTCGATTTTTATATTCGATGTATGTTTTCATGCACCATGTGCACCTGATTAGGATTCTTGCGCATACTTGGCGCACTTGATGCGATTTTGTGCACACCAGATGCACTAAATCGAAGTTTTGTGCAGATTAGATGCACCTGATAGTGAGTCGTGCACGCCCGTTGCACTTGACAGATGTTTTGGTGCACACCTGTTGCACTTATTTTGTTTTTGTGTGTATTCATGGTATCTGTATTTGGTTTCGATTTCAGTGCGCACCAGACGCACATAATATTTTATTGATGTGATTGGGATTGATTTCAGTTTGAGCAGTATGTTTTCATAATCATTATTATTTGATTTAGTAACCAAGCGGGACGTGTATGTTAAATAATATATATATATATATATATATATAGTTATTTTTTTATGAACGTCCGCTACTTATGCCGTGACACGTGCATCACACGGCGATTTTCAAAAACGGGTGTTTGCATATTTCCTTATCCAGATATTTGGACGGTTTTACTATGATGCGCATTATATATAAGTTATAGATTGATGTATATTATGATGGTTTTCATATTGGGTTTTGATATTTTATTCTCGCCATAACTCCGATGACTGCGTTATGCTTGACGGAGTTAAGTTTTGCTATGTATTGATGATTTCGGAGCCCCGACGATTTGAGTGTTTTGCTAAATGTTTTAGTATTTGGAGGGGGAGTTTTAATTTAAATTCGGGGACCGAATTTCTTAAAGGGGGGAAGATTGTAACGTTTTAAAAATAATTAAATAAATAATTAAATGAATAAAATTGTTTAAGTGAATTTTATGATTTTCGGTAAAGTAAAATGTATTTCTCGTAAAACTAAACCGTGATTGTTTTTCATTATAATTTCAAAAATACCTATTTTAATTATGTAATTACTAGTAAATGGTGTTTATTTATCCACTTATAAATTTTTAGTTTAATTAAATATTTTTCCTAAATTAATTATTTTAAATATTAACATAAGCTTTATTTTTACACTAAATTAGTGTAAATTACAAATTTGAATGGTTTTAAATTGTAAAAATGAAACATGGCATATTAGAATTTAGTGTGTATCATGCAAAATTTATTTGCAAATTTTTCCAATTTTCTAGAGTTTTCTTGAGTTGCTATAGTAAAGAAATAAAAGAAAAATAAATAAATTCATGAAAAGACATAATGAAGTGATATTTTGGTGGAGACTTCTACACAATTTCTCACCCTCTTCTTTCTCTCCCTCACCTCCTATTTTGGCCGGCCATCACTACCATGGCAGCCCCCCCCCCCCATTTCCACTTCATTTTTTGTTCAAAATTCATAAAAAATCCATCAAAAATTCAACAAAAATTTCACAAAATCCTATTTATTTCCAACCCTTTTATTCTTGCTCATTTTTCATGGATTTTGGAGTGAGAACGCATGCATTTTGGAGGCTCATTTTCATGTTGGGACTTCAGGTTGTGGAGGTATAAATCCTTCTCTTTTGATTTATTTCTATTTGATGTTTCTTTTAAACATAATTAGATTTAATATAGTAATTCTAGTTGCAAATTTTAAAATTCAAGTTAGGGTTTGCAAATTCAAGTGGTGGTTTTTATTAATTAATTAGGGTTATAATAACTAGTTTACCCTTTTTAGAAGTGGAAAAATCTTGCATGATGGTTCTATAATAAATTGTTATCCAAAATTGATTTAATTATGCTATTTAGCTAACTAGTTTTTTTATAAATGTATATGTGGGTGAGATAAAATTCTAATTAATGTTTTTATCATTATATTATGGTTTTAATAGGGATATTAACATGTTAGTGGAATGCAAAACCTAATTTAGTTATTAGTTTCAATTGTTAGTTAATAAAGTATGATAAATATGCTAATTATGCTAGTTTTTGCAAACTAGATTTTGGAAATTCCTAATATAAATGAGATTAAAAATATAATTATGATTTCATTACATCATTATCATCATGAATTGTATTTTAATACATTAATTCATGCACAATCAATTTTTGTGGTGGAATTGTGTTATCTTGCTTGAAAGATGTTAAGAATTACTAAAGGTTGCAAACTAGAAATTATGTTAAAATACAAATTTGTGTAATAAAAATATAGTAATGGTTTGTATAGTCTAGTTATGCTATTTAATGAGTTTTATGACCATTGGTTTCAATTAAATGTCAAGTTTTGAAGAAAAACGGTAAATTGGCATTTTCGGGTTTTACGAAATCGGGCGCTTTGATGGATTTTAGGGTTTCGATGGATTTAATCATGTTTTATAATATAAGTAATAAGTTTTAAAACTATGAGTTATTTTTTGATGTTTATCTCGATCCATCGGAGTTGTACGCCGATATCGAGCGACATTTGGTTCTTTTACGTGGTCGGGACATAGGTTTTAACCTATGCTTGTTCCTTGCATCGTTTTGACTTTTGTATGTGATTCGGTTTACGATACTATTATTATGTTTGCGTTTAGGTATCCTCACGTGGACTGCGGGCGATGAAGAGGAGGATGGCGACACCGTCTTCGGAAGACATAGACCAGGTGAGTAGATGTATATCTACGGGGCGAAGTCGGGTGGATGGCATTTAGCACCCCCGCAACGTAGAATAGGAATAATACTTATTGACATTAGGAAACCAGATGTAACCCTAGATTCTTAATGCGTAGGACCTAGTAATGACCCTAGGCTGGATTAGACTGATTTAGGAAGACCATATCAGAGGATGAATACCTTGGAAGAGGTTCGTAGGTTTCAGATAGAAACACACACACGCACACACTGAAACTCGACATGGTGTATACGTGCATATGTATATACATATAGGACTAGGTATAGGTATATATATATATATACAACACGTATATGGGATACATTGATGTGATATGATATCCGAGGTATGATGAAATAGTATAACTGGGCTTGATGCCGTGATTCTTGGCTATACAGTCGTATTAAGTGTTAGCGGATCATTAGAGAATGAGATAATGAACATGTGTACATAAATTATTATGGGTGGTGATGATATTGAGGTACATGGGACTCTAAAATAGTACCCGGACTATAACTTGTGATTGATCACGATATGAGATATGTATGACTCGATTACGACATCATATAGGTGTGACCTGATGTCGATATCATATAGGTGTGACCTGATGTCGATATCATATAGGTGTGACTCGATGACGATATGATATCTGTATGACTTAATCACAATATGATACATATGACATGATATTTCTGAGGATAAACTAATGATGCATATTATGATGGCAATGATATATGATTGATGTATGCGATTACAGTTTAGCACCTTGATCATGAAAGGTGTTGATGATGACATTATACGAATGATGAGATACCTAGGAGATACTTGACCCGTACCCCGAAATTGGGATGCCGTACGATGGATTTTACCATACGAGGCATAGATATGATGATTGATCCGCACTCTTGATTCGAGGAAGCCGTACTACATACGTGACGCTATTGAGGCTGGATCGCCGACTATTAGAGATATTGATTCAGACCTTAGGTAGACTCTTGTTTCTTATTGACTAGTTTCTTAGGTTTAGTTCCTTAGGAGGTTAGATGGACATTAGTTTAGGTTCGATTCATATAGTGGTAGTTGTACTCGTATATAGCAGAGGAGTGGATAAAGCACATCTGTCTTTACATTCATACTGTAATCATCATGGTGCATGTCCATACATATGTTGCTATAATCGGTATAAACCTTACCTGTTAGGACACCAGCACCATTACCGATGATACGCATATCCCACGCACACTTATTTGCCGGCTCACACACATCATCATCGGTAATTGCTATGTCACGTACACTTTAGATCATATTATCTTTTATTGATAAAATCAGTTAACAACTTGACCGATATAATATTGTGATTACTCTCTGATGTTAGTGTAGACATGATATTTATTACTTAGACATTCATGCATTCATATTTTCATGTTATCATGCAGTATTATGGACATATGCTGACACTTATCATATATTTACTCATGATTTTGAGATTTGGGTTTCTATGAGATTTCTGGATTTTTGGTGAAAACTGCAAGAATATATAAAAACTTCTCTCTCACTCCTCCTCTCTTTTTTTAAAATATAAGATGCGGTTTTCTCGTGATGTATGTGTCGTCCACCATGAGATTTCATGTTTTTTGTTGGATTTTGAGACCCGATTCGAGGAGTGGATGAACCGTCTCGGGTACATGGTAGGCCCGGTATGGTACCCCGGGGCAAGAAGATCGAGTTGTAGACGATGAGCCTGGCAGGGGAAGGCTACCTACCGGTGATGTCTGGCGCGGCGGATATCCGGAGGATACCGACCGTTGTCGTGAGATTTGATGATATGGGCCGATCCGGACTGACGGAGCCCGAGGTATTGAGACAATGAGACTTGAGATTTACATGTTTGTGTCGATACTTGACACGGATTTCCATGGATTTCATTGTTGAGATTTCAGATTCCTATACACATTTTACTATGATAACAGCTAAAGATTTCTGATACAGATATATCTGGATTTCAGGATGGATTATTTTATATTCATGGTGCATGCATATCCATTCATATGACATAGTATTATATGAGGCACTGACACGAGCACGGAGTATCTGCATTTACACGTAGTTTTACCCTGCTATTACTAGATGATTAGGATATAATAGTGTATTATTATGACCTAGGATAGCGTCGTGCATTCGATTTCTTTTCGTAGATTTCTTCTACTCACGAGTTGGCAACTCACCCCCGTTGTGCCAAATTTTATTACAAGTTCGATGTACAGGTTTCCCTGGCAGTTGCTGGCACATCATTTCATTCAGGGTGATTTGCACGGTAGGTTGGTTCACTTGTATCTGAACCACCATTGTACTTTTATTCTTTCATTTGTATCTAGTAAGCTCCATCAACCATACTTGTATTACTTGATAAGTTTATTGGACCAGTTATTTATTTCGACCTTAGAGTCGCGCATGTATTATTCTGATCTGGTGGTTTTGTTTTCTTTTGAGTTTTGAGCCTCGCCCTTTGGTGTTGTATACTTTTGTGTATTGTTGTGGTTTTTTTCTGTCTGTTGGCGTTGAGCTAGCTCCCGTTTGGGGATGCTTTTTATTGTTTATGTATATTATACTTGTTGTACCCGTTTGGGGCCAGTTTTTACAGAGGGGACTCTGCCGAAATTTTTGGGAAAATTTGTTGATGCTTTTAAACTTGTTTTCTTTTTTTTTCCTTCTTCTTCTTCTTTAGTTTATATTTCTGGGCTTCGGCTTACTTAGGTTACGTGGCGTTTCTAGACGCTTTGTAATCTAAGTGCCGGTCACGTTCCGTACTTTCGGGTCGTGACATTACTACTAAAGCCCCCACCATCCCAGGTCCAGATTCCACCGTCGCGGATATGAATATCCGTAAGATATCGGAAAAGGACAGTGCGAATGCAAAGTGCCTCGTGTTGGCCTCAGTAGATGGTGTAAACCAGAGCCAGCACGAGAATATGGACTTAGCTTCCATCTTCCTCCATAACAAAGATTTATATGGATAGCAATCTCATATCGCAAGATATGAGACTTCGAAAGAATTGCTTCAAGCGAGGTTGGCTGTCGGGTGATCTGTAGTGGACCACGTCCCTACAATGATCAGCTTTATTGAAGAGCTCATGGACTTGGAGACCACGTTGGAGAATGAGTCGTATGCTAACTTGATTCTACAGTCCCTACCTTCTACTTACGCCTAGGGGAAGAAAGTTATACTTCCAGTTGAGGGTACCCTGAAGGAAACCAGGGAGACACCCGCTCTGCTTATTGGGGAATCTTCTTCTTCTGGATCTAAGGTGAAAGCTAAGGGTAAGAAAAAGAAGACCTCCACAAAGACGATAGGCGGTGTCAGTGAGGTAGAAGGAAAGGGTGGGTCTGAAGTTTCGGGGCTAACAGTAGGGAAGAAGGGATGTTCCTATTGTCACGGAAAAATGGCATTGGCAGAAGGAATGCAGGGCTTGGAAAGCCAGAATCCAGGATTCGAGGCACATTGTGGCTTCGGTTTCGGGTGTGTTTGTGATTGAAAACTGTATGTCAATTAACTCTACTTCCTGGGTACTGTAATTCATTATAGACTTTGAGAAACCGTAGAGTTATCAGGACAGGTGATATGACTCTCAGGGTTGCTAACGGAATGAGCGTGGACGCTGTATCCGTAGGGGAATATCACCTAGGATTGACAAGTGGGCAGATATTGATTTTACGTAACTGTTTGTGTGTACCTAGTCTAACTTGTAATATCATATCTGTATCTTTACTTTCTAAGGAAGGATATGATTTTACATTTGTAAGCGATGTGGTCAACATCCACCTTAATCAGAGTTTGATTGGGTCAGGTACACTAGAAGACGGTATATACGTATTAAATCAAGCTCAGGTTTTCAACGTCCAGAACACATTTAAAAGAAAGTCTCCAGAATAAATAAGGATTTCTTATGGCATTGTAGACTGTGTCACATCAATGAAACAAGGTTGACGAAGTTACATAGAGAGGGATATTTGGATCCGTTCAAATTTCAGTCTTATGCAACTTGTCAATCTTTTCTCATTGGAAAGATGAAAAAGACTCCGTTCACTTGACACGGAGTAAGAGCGAGCGAGCTCTTAGGACTGATACATAGCGACGTGTGTGGTCCAATGTCTATACATGTATGAAGTGGTTATTCCTATTTCATTATTTTTACGGATGATTTCTCTAGGTATGGACATGTCTTCTTGATGAATCATAAATCCGAGGCATTTGAGAAATTCCGGGAATATAAGAATGAAGTGGAAAAACAAATAGGCAAAAGTATCAAGATACTGAGATCTGATCGAGGCGGTGAATACTTAAGTGCTTAGTTCCTGGGTTACTTAAAAGAGAATGGAATTCTTTCTCAGCTTACTCCTCCATACATATCTCAACACAACGGTGTATCGGAAAGGCGGAACAGAACCCTATTGGATATGGTATGTTCCATAATGAGTAACGCTGAGTTGCCGCGATCCTTCTGGGGTTATACACTAGAATCAGCTACATATCTTTTGAACAAGGTTCCTACCAAGACTGTGCCTACCACACCATATCAGATGTGGAGTGGGAAGAAACCCTACCTTCAGTATCTGAAGATATGTGGATGTCCAGCTTTTGTAAAAAAGCAGCATGCGGACAAGTTCGAGGCACGCTCAGTACTGTTTAAGTTTGTGGGATACCTGAAGAACTCCAGTGGGTATCTTTTCTATTATACAGAGGAACAAAAGGTTTTTGTTTCTCATCATGCCCACTTTTTGGAAAATCAATTTTTGGAAAAAGAAACTAGTGAGAGCGCAATAGAACTGGAAGAAATTCCAGAACCACAAGCTATTACTGAAAGCGTGGTAGAACCAGAGCTTTCAAAAGAACCGGACATCCCTGCGCCACTCCGCATGACTAGTAGGCAGTCTCATCCGTCTGAGAGATACTACGGTTTTCTCATAGACGGGGATAGAGAGAATCGCATCATTGACAATGATGAGCCAACTAGCTTCCAGCAAGCCATTCAGAGCGGCGACTTGGTAAAATGGCTGGATGCAATGCGGACTGAGATGGAGTCCATGTACACCAACAAAGTATGGACTTTGAACATTGCTCCAGAAGGGGTAAAACCCGTAGGCTGCAAATGGATATTCAGAAAGAAGATTGGTGTAGATGGACAGATTGAAACCTATAAGGCTAGACTTTGTCGCAAAAGAATTTCGTCAAAGACCTAGTTTGGACTATGATGAAACATTTTCTCCAGTGGATATGCTCAAATCCATTCGGATCCTTCTTGCCATTGCTGCCTTCCACGATTATGAGATCTGGCAGATGGACGTATAGACCGCTTTTCTGAATGGACATTTGGAAGAGTGCGTCTATATGGATCAGCCAGAGGGTTTCATTCAGAGTGGGAGTAGCGGGAAAGTGTGCAAGTTGCTTAAGTCCATTTATGGACTAAAGCAGATATCACGGAGTTGGAGTATCAAGTTTGATGAGACGGTCAAATAATTCGACTTTATCAAAAATCCAGATGAACCAAGCATCTATAGTAAGATTGTAGCGAGAACTATGGTATTCCTCGTCTTGTACGTAGATCACATTCTCTTGATAGGAAATGACATTCCTATGCTACAATCAGTCAAAGGATTCTTGTCACAGAGGTTCTTCATGAAAGACCTGGGTGATGCCAACTACATTCTAGGGATCCAGATCTATCGTGATAGATCTAAGAGGATGTTGGGACTTTCACAGTCAAGGTACATCAACACCATACTGAAAAGATTTAGTATGGAAGATTCAAAGCACGGTAGTCTACCGGCTTGTCACGGAATCACCCTCTCCAAAGAGATGTCTCCCAAGACAGATTTGGAAAGGGCTCCCATGTCAATTATACCCTATGCTTCTGCGGTAGGCTCTATAATATATGTGATATTGTGTACCAGACCAGATGTTTCTTACGCACTCAGTGTGGTAAGCCAGTATCAGTCAAACCCAGGGGAGAAGCACTGAAAAGCAGTAAATAACATTCTCAAGTACCTGAGAAGGACTAAGGAGATGTTCTTGGTGTACGGCAGAAAAGACCTCCAGATCGAGGCATTTGCTGACTCCAGCTTCCGGAGTGATAAGGATGACTGCAAGTCTATGTCGGGTTATGTCTTTACCCTCAGTGGAGGGGCGGTCTGTTGGAAGAGCTCCAAGCAGGACATCGTTGCTGACTGGCGATGAAAGCGGAGTATATCGCTGCTTGTGACGCCGCAAAAGAGGCAGTCTGGATGAGGAAGTTCTTTACTGAACTTCAGGTGGTTCCAATCATTGTTGATCCAATACTACTGTATTGTGACAACAACGGCGCTATAGCTTTAGCGAAGGAACCAAAGTCCCATCAGAGGTCCAGACATAACTTGAGGCGATACCACATGATCAAGAAGATCGTTGATCGCCAGAATATCGAGGTGAGGAGAGTAGATATGGATAACAATACTGCAGATCCACTCACAGTGGCCATCTCTCAGACACAGTTCGAGAGGCTATTCGAGATAATAGGTCTGCGATATGCCAATATATGGCCTTAGTGCAAGTGAGAGATTGCTAGTGTTATATGCCCTAAAGGCCATTATTGTATCATACCAATTTGTATATTACTTAATGGAAGCTTGGGATATACACGGATATAGTAACAGTCTTGTTCAAAATGGTAGTATGCTACCTAGTTTGTTTCTACCTCAATATGTGCATGCGTTTCTTTTAGCATATCGCTTATATATATTGGTAGAGCCTTTAGGATTTTTGCATGATTACCAGCGTTGTGATGGCAGTCACACTAGTGGGGGCTGGGTAGTCTATAAGCACATCCTATACAGGTCCCTAGTCATAGGATTATCAAGACGGGGCATCGATACTCCAGAGTAGACTAGTGTATACGCTTCTCATCCCAGCAGGGGAGATGGTCTGTCCTACAGCCATTAGTACGTCGTACTGGAGATAGTATGCAGTTGCTCATTGGGTTATGAATACACTGGACATGACTTGTAGGGAACTGCTAGTGGGTATTATACCTATCGTCGGGTAGCAGTTCCCAGGTGACATGAGTACAGCTTAGTCCATCCACTTGACACTTCTAATTCGCCTCGAGCGTGTTCCCACTATCTTTGATTACTACCCTACCACGGATCAAAGGATTCGTGCAAACAGTTAGTAGTTGGGTGCAGTCCCAAAGCACTTGGAGGCAGTGGCGATTATATAGGATTCGTCTCTCCCGGTATTGGGATTTGATATCTCGTCGTGTTCGGAAAGCCATTACACAAAGTCCTTGGCCAAGGCAAGCGAGATTTACTGGTAGGTACTCCAGTAGTTTCTTAGGGTGCTTTGGGCTGCACTCCGACATGACTTATTGCGCTATTAGGGGTCTGACGATTACCGCCCCTAGGCCCAATATGCTATACTCTTAGACGAACAGACTGGACTGTACAGAGATTCTCACAGATAGGCTCAGTAGGAGTTCGGATGAGTTTGCTCATCGGCCTTCTTATCGACAGATACCTGGGTAGCCGTTACGTGCAGTTAGTACCGCTAACGTGCTTGTGGTTAAACCCACTGTCAGCGTAGTGTTGAGTCTTTAGATTCCCACACAGAGGGTTTCCCTGCATCAGGCAAAAGATGTAGAGGCCGTATGGTTTTACGACAGGGTTTCGATCATATATGTGTATTTATGCACGTATGATGTTCGGGTGGATAATACTAGTGGGCTTTGGTTTAAGCCAAATCCTAGTATTATATTGATGGATTATTTTTGTCTAATTATATTCGTATTCTTCGGAATACGAATACGGATATGTATATACAAATGAGGGGCATTTTTGTAATTTACTCGAAATTGATTCTAGAAGAAGACACGTTATTTAGAGCTTTAATCTTTTGATTAAAAGATTAATGAGGTGGAGGAAATGAGGTGGAGATATTTGTTGAATGACGCATGACTCACTCATTAGATTTTTTGAGAAGCATGCTTGATATTTGTTAAGATATTTATCTTATCAATTATGAGCATGCTTCATTATTCTATCACACTTGAGGCTTCTTCATTCCAACTTCTTTTTCTTCACTAGCTTTTCCTCAAGCTCCCCTTCTTCTTCCTCTATCCTTTCATGTCTCATGAGTTGAGAAACCTAAGGATATTAGAGACATTAATCTATCCACACTCTCTACATCATCTAGGACATCTAGTTTAGTGAACTAGATGTCGTATTTTTCTTGGATTTGAGGTTGGAGCTCGGACTATAGACTCTCGGTTGGATCGTCTTTGACTCGAGGAGGCCGACGAGGTTGCCCGATCCGTTACGATCCTTGGAGCCTATGACGAGGATGAGGACAGTGACAAGAAGACCCGAAAGATATGGTGTTGTGAGGTATAACTTTTATCCGAGTAGTTAAACCTCACACAAGTTTGGTTAGCTAGGGTTTAGCATCAATCCTGGAGTTCAAATCGGTGTTGCGACGACTGTAAAAATCGTTTTTTACGCCTTCCACCTCCCCACGAACCCGCGCGGTGCGTGACATCGACTTACATCGTCTGTGTCGGGCTTGCCCCTAGAGCCTAGGCTGCCCGTGTCGTTCGCCGTCGGGTGACGACAAGGGCACGCATCAGGAACGCCTGCGATGCGCCATCTTTTTTTAGGAATGTGGACGAGCTTGTCGAGATTCGGGCTTGATTCCATATTCCCTCCAACTATTCGCTTCGCTTAGCTAGAGAAGGTGAGCGGGTAGACCAGGTGCAGGATAAGAAGATTGCCCTGTATTTGGAAGCATTTCGGGCCGAAATGCGTCTGTCCTTTTCAGCCGAGGTATGTGGGGTGCTTCGCTGCTTCCATCTTGCCCCGGTCCAGCTAGCGCCGAACTCGTGGAGAATTCTCCTTGGGTTTCTGGTCCGGTTGAAACTTGAAAATATCCCCTTCAGTTTGACCATCATCGTTTCCTTCCTCTGTTATAAGAATCACCCTGGCACCAGCAAGGATGAGCCGAGCTGGATGTACTTTTCCTTCAAAAAACGTAGGGGCGGGGTGGCCGGGTCGGGTATGGTAGCCATCCCTTCTTCTATCCATGAATAGAAGGAGAAGTTCATTTTCGTCAGGCCTCCCGAGGGAGAGGATTGGATCATGCCTACACAGTGGCACAGGGCCTACTGCCCGAGGGCGAAACAGTCATCTTCACCCGAGGCAAGGGTGGTGTCATTGTAGGAGCCGATCCAGCGGGCCAATGTCCTGCTTTCTGAGCAGGCCCTGAGCTGGGCTGGGCTCAGCCCAGTGTGCTTTCTGGGTAAGTTAGGGCCGTAGACGATCTATTTAGAGTTTGATCAATTTTTTTTGCCTTTTTCAGCGTCACTAACACTCTTTGTATATTCTCCCCTTTTTGCAGAGCAAATGAACCGATCCAAGTTCTTAGCTGCCATGGCCGTGAAGGCCCAAAAGTAGACTAGGGGCGGAAGTTCGTCCCGACCGGGTCCGAGTGTCACGACCCGAAAATATTGTTCGTGACCGGCACTTAATTCATGCAACGCCTAAAGGCGCAACGTAAATCAAGTAACTGAAGCCCAGAAATCTAAACCTTTTTAAGAAAATAAAAGAGGTGAAGTTTTGAAATAAAGGTATGATGAAATCAAAAATTTTCTTAAATGCATAGATAAAGAAACATGAATGCAAGCTGTGTACCAACGATGCCGCTACCTATCCATGCGGTCAACCTGCAAGAATTGTGGCACAATGGGGGTGAGTTGCCAACTCGTGAGTAGAAAACATCATCAGGTAGAAATCGAATAAAACAACGATTTCCAAGGTCAACTATATCATAAAAGTAATACTATGATATCTAGGGTGACCGTGTCTACATATATGCGACCAATAATCAAAGCCTGCATGCATGTGGATATCATCCAATAATATAATCAATGCCTGTATGCATGTGGATCTCGTCCACTCGAAATATTATAAAAGCATATGCATGTAAATATATGAGGATATCGAAGAATGTGTGTCCATCAATGACACATCAAATCATGGAACCTGAGTGTCCAGCACCGACACTCGAAACATCATGAAACACGTGTCCAGCATCGACACGTAAATCCTCATATCTTGGGCGCCGCATCCTCAGATTGGCCCTCAGGCGGCGTATACTCTGGTCGGCCTTCATATCCATCTCATGACTCCGGTCGGTATCCTCCTGATAACCGCCGGGTCTAAATACTATCACCGGAAGGTAGTGTTCCTTCTGCCAGGCTCATCGGCTAATCCATCGACATACCTTTCTTGCCCCGGGATACCATACCGGGTCCACCATGAACCCGCAAACGGATCATCCAACTCCTCGAATCGGGTTTCACATATCACACGTCTTAGAACTAAGAAAACGCATGGTGGACGCACTGAAATATCATATCAAGTGAAACCGAATTTTTAAAACAATACATACTTTCTTTTGAAACATATCCACGGTTCTTAAATCCAGAATCTCATGAAAACAGTATCTCAATGCGTATAATCGTAAAGCATGATGTATGCGACATATAACAGAAATGTAAGCATATCCGTATATCATACAACATGAAACAGTGATGTGAACATAGCAAGTAAATCATGCAAGGAGTCATATCATGATGCAGCAATTCTACTGTGTAGTGACATAGAAATTATCGATGATGAAAGTGTGTGAGCCGTCCAATCTTTGTAAGTGTAACATACGCATCATCGATAATGGTGAAGGTGTACTAGCACATGTATATGTAATGCAATGAGAATGACATGAACGTAGCATTAAGTACATCATCAGCTAAATGCTATAAGGTATACGTATCTAACATGACCGAGTCGGTGAATCTATCAATCGACATCCAGCCTGACAACATCACGTACGGTATAATCTATCGTACGACATCCTCTAGTCAAGGGTATGGATCAATCATCATAAAACTCATCACGCACGGTAAATCATCGTACGACGGTATTAAACCATTAGGGATCCTATCAACCTATATGACACTGAGGGTACGGACCTAACGTCTCGTACGACATATCACTCATGATTCACAATATTATATATATCTATATACCTATATCCCAGGTCGCATCCATAACAATCTCATATTAGGGGACCGACAAAGGTATCAATCCTCTCATATAGACTCGCATCCATATACCGACATATCAATCAAGTCATCATATCACATCATACTTTCTTTTCATCACATTAAGTCATCTTACATCACGTCATCTTATATATATTTATCTTATTTGACCGATCTCATAACACATCTATCTCAATGTCGTCATATTCATCGATCTCATGTCACATCCTTATACATCTCATTTCATATCCTATATCAATTATATCCGCTCATATTATCTTATCTCATTACATGCCACTAAAATCTCATACTTAATCTAGTGCAACTACACATTTATATATCGTGATTCACGTTCACTTTTCATATCCTTATATATATATATCAATCCGAGAAATCATTTCTTTCATATCATGTCACACTAAACCTTTAATCACATCCATAGGTTCCTAGAATAGGTTTCTCTAACCATATCCTATATATCGTTTTCTATCAAAATTTACGGGGGTGCTATACGCCATCCACTCGACTTCCCCCGTAGATATAAATCTACTCACCTTGATCCTTGCTTGCCGAATTCGATGACGTCATGCTCCGTCGTCTCGGAATCCACGCGAAGGTACCTACAATAAATACATAGTCGCAATGCTACTAAAATCAAGTCCAGAAAACTAATACGGCACACGGTGCGCTCATAGGTTAGAACCTATAGCCTACGCATGCAAAACAATCAAACAACCCTTGTTGTTGACGTACAAACGCCCAACAACCAAATACAAATCCAAACATCAAAACCAAGCATTCCAAAATATGGAAAACATAACCAAAAACACCCCAATGTGCTCCCAGATTTTGGTTCAGGTCAATTGGAACAAAACTAGCAAGTATATGGAGTTGTATAGGGGGTAAGTGAGCTACAGACCAAACCTAGACACCATTGCCCACAATTTGGCCGGCCACATTGCCTAAAAAACCGGCCTGCTCGGCCCAAACTGCTCTGTTCTGGTTCGTCTTCTTAGGGTGGTCTCCTATGGGTCTAACTAGGTCTCTGGAGTTGTTAGTTTTTCTCGTACAGGTCTCAGGTCATCCCAGATTCCCTGTAGGCACACAATACCTCACAAAAACCGACACGAAATAAATCTTAAGTTCGTATTCTCTGTTCTAGGTCCACAAATCGATCTCTAGGGTCTTGTACACACTCACTACAGATCACAAGTCCATAAGTCACCCAAACCCTCTCTAGGAATTTCCAAACATCACATAACCAAACCAAATCAACTTCTAACTAAACTAGGATATAAAGAACTAAAAACTAAACTAAATGAAAGAAGATATACTTCATTTGGGCAACTCAAGAAAAACCCTAGCTTCCCAAAGTCTTCAAAATCCAAGTTTGATTGATCCAAAGTGTTGAGGATGAGGTGAGGATCATTTTTAATGAAGAGAGTGTAGGGTTTTGGTGAAGAAATGGAGATAATTCTTGGAGATGGAGGTGGAGGGAGATGAGGAGGAAGAAGATGAAGGGAAATAATGGAGAGGAAATGAATGGCTGCCCCCACTCTCTCTCTTTCTTATTCTCACCCTCTCTCAACTCATTTCTCACTTTCTCTCTCCAATAATTGTCTTTTTAACCCTTTTCTCTTTTTCTCACAATAAAACACATAATACCAATAAAACAATATAAATGAAACAAAATGCAATATGCCATAGTGCATTAGCCATGGGAAAATGTAGAAACACGGATTTGGCTTAATCGCCATTAGTAGTGCACCAATCAATTTTTATTCAAACTGCATATAATTAATTATAATAATGTCAAATTCAATAAATATATTTTTAAATGAATAAATCATTTTAATCTCTAATTATTTCACAATTATTGGTATAAATTTATAACATTTTACGAATGCCCCAATTTCGCAAATTAGATAGTTTTCACGAAATATATTATTTTAATATTAAGTTCCAAAAATAATATTTTATATTTTCTGAAATGCTAAAATCTTCCCCCTTAAATAAATTCGGTCCCGAATTTAAATTTAAACCCCCAAATACTAAAACATTTCAATAATCAACTCAAATCAACGGGACTCCGAAATCACGGAAGTTCAGAAATACGACAGCGCATCCTGTGCGCCTGAAAACGAGTATGAAACTCAATATCGAACACCGTCAAGCATCACACAAATCTTTGTATTTGCACGCAAATCATCGGAGTTACAGATCTCGAAATCCACTACTGAAATCCAATATGCACTAGTCAAATACTATAATACGTGTATAGTACGCATCCTTGGAAAAACCTTCAAAAACTGAATAAAACACATGCAAAATCTTTTCTGAATCGCCGTGTGATGCGTAACTCACGGCATAAGTAACGAACGCTCATTTGTAAAGTAATAATATACGTTCATATATGTTTTACTAAAATATACGTTCCGCCATTTTTGAAAATATCCCAGAGGTTTTTCTTTATAAACGTTCGTGTCGCTTGCGGACACGTAAGAAATAGCGAGACTATAATTCCTTTTTGAAAAGCTCTTGTTAAACTTTTAATGCATGCAAAGTACTCAGGTACTATCCTCAGATCAGTCATGTCCAGCCACTATATAATATAGTGCCCATCATGAAAACAAGGTGCTCAAGAGCAAAATCAGCCTCAAAAGGCGTGTTCAATAATCACGTGCGTCTGGTGCGCATGGAAATCAAACCTAAATACAAGTATTACGAATGTGCACAAAAGCCTAAACTAAGTGCAACGGGTGTGCACGAAAACATCTGTCCAGTGCAACGGATGTGCACGACAACAAGTGCATCTAGAGTGTACGAAAATCTTAACCCAGTGCAACTAACCTGCACAATGAAAATCCCAATCGAGTGCATCAGGTGTGTACAAAATCACATCTCATATCATACGTCCAACATACGTGAAATCCAAATCAAGTGCATCCGTCATGCATGAATGAAATCTAAATCAAGTGCATCCGACATGCACGAATAAAATCTAAATCAAGTGCATCCGATGTGTTCAAAATCCAATACCAAGCGCCTAATATGCGCAAAAATCCAACCCAAGCGCGTCAAGTCCGTAATAAGCATCTAGTGCAGTAGCATGGACGAAAACGAACATCATGTGCAAACGCGCACAAAAACACAAATCTAATAAAACGAATACTCAAAGACATAAATCAGGTGCAACCAAGGTACGAAATATAAATCTAGTTCAACCAATGCACGAAATACCCATCTGGTGTAACAAATGTACGAAATGCAAATCTAGTGCATCCAGTGCACGAAATACAAATCCGGTGCATCCAGTGTACGAAATACAACTCTAGTGCATCCAGTGCACGAAATACAATACAGTGCAACGAATGCACGGCGTAAACACCTAGTGCAACAATTGCACAAAATAAAAATCGGGTGCAACAAGTGCACGGAAATGCATTAATAACTCAAACGCGTATAAAAACAACACCGAGTGTACCAAGGTTTATAAATCAAAAACGCGTTCAACTGCATGCACAAAACGCGTATCAATGCACTGCAAGCACATGTGAGCTATACCGAGTGCAAAAATCAAATCGAGTGCGTACCACATGTACAAAATTAAATCAACCGTATGAAATCCACTGTTCCCCGCAGAAAACCGGGAAAGACGGACGTCTTGCCTGAATCTGGGGGCTGATACTAATTGGTGCTATCCATCCATATCTCCGAAGATTCCAAGTTGATTTATGACACCATGTATCGAAGGTTTAGACGGATGCGGCCGTTGTAGCAGACTTCGTCAGATTCCCCCTCGTCGAGGGGTTTTTGATTGTGGAGACGCTCTTCCCTGTAGGCGCAAGCCCCTGCAGTTAATTACGCTACCGCATCGCGGTAACAACTTTCTCCTTCTCCAGATGGTCACTTCGTGTCGTGGGTGTTTGTTTTGTGTTTGGTTGCCCGTGGATTGTATACGGAGACTAATTTATGTTGTCGCCCGTAGGACGTGGATTAGTCCAAATCCGTATTTTCTTAGATTTGGGTTTGGGGGTTTGGGTTTAAGGATACGTTAGTCTCATTTGAGACTAAAATCAACTTAAACGTTCGTTAAGGATACGTTAATCTAATTTTAAACTAAGATCAACTCAACGTTTGTTAAGGACACGTTAGTCTAATTTTAGACTAAAATCAACTTAACAGGATCATTTAGATCCAATAAAAGAGCATTTGAACTCAATTGTTTAGTTTAGGGACATTGCGGTCGATTACCAGTTTAAGGACATAGTGGTCCAATACCAGTTTAAGGACATAGTGGTCCAATACCAGTTTAAGGACATAGTGGTCCAGGTTAAGGACATCATAGTCCGTGAGTTTAAAGACTTCACGGTCAAGGTTAAGGACATCATAGTCCGTGAGTTTAAAGACCTCACGGTCAAGGTTAAGGACATCATAGTCCGTGAGTTTAAAGACCTCACAGTCAAGGTTAAGGACATCATATTCTGTGAGTTTAAAGACCTCACAGTCAAGGTAAAGGACATCATAGTCCGTGAAATGTGTGGTTGTCGGGACCCGTCACCTCTTTGAAGACGTTGAAGGATTACAACGACAAATATCAAAGGAGTGAAGAGATGTACCCTCGAACCAAAGTGGATTTGGGGATCTGTAGTCCAATTTGGAACTACGGTCAATTTATTAGATTATGAGCACATTAGCTCAATTAAGTCTGAATTGAGGATTCATGGCCAATTTGGGCTAAGTCCAATTAAGTTTGAAATGTTGGCCCTTTGTTGGACCATTAGACATTTGTCTGGATTCAGCCCCTCATCATTTAGCAGTGCTTAAACAAAAGTTTGAGGGCTTTGGTATCATTTTTGTATTTAACTGAGCATTAAACATTATAGCTCTGAGTTTTACTCAATTTTGAGATTCAGTTGAAGGGGAGGCTTTTGCCTCTGGAAAATTAGCCAATTTGGCTAAAAGTAGTGTTAAACACTAGAGAACAGCAGTGTTAGACACTGAAAATAAAGCTATCAAATTAGTGTTAAACACTAGAAGAAAAAGAGGTCACGTGGGGACACGTGAGGGCGCCCAAAGGTGGGGCCAGATCCCTTTTCTTCGTTCTGCAATTAAGTGTTAAACACTTTTTAACTTTCTTGGCCATCACGTGTTGGCACGTGATGGATATTTGTGTATTGGTTATCAAAGCATTTATTAAAGGTCACGTGGTAACACGTGAGAGCGCCCAAAGCCAACATTTCCTTTGCTTTTATTCTCTTTATTTTGGAGGTCACGTGGGAACACGTGAGGCATTACCTCAAAGTTAATTCCTTCTTATTTCTAGGGATCTCTTCAGGGGTCACGTGGGGACACGTGACCTTAGTCTTTTGCATGCATGGAGATCTTTTGAGTTCTCTGTTATTTTTAAGAATTAAATTCTCTGTAAGGTTAAACCCTAATTATGATTTTGGAGGAATTAAATTCCTATAATGAAAGAATTAAATTCTTATGTAGGGTCAAACCCTAATTTCTTTTAGAGAAATTAAATTCCCATGTATGTGAAAGAATTAAATTCTTATATAGGGTTAAACCCTAGTTTTGTCCATCTTGAAGGAATTAAATTCCTATAATTTTAGGATAATTAAATTCTCAGATAGGGTTCAAACCCTAATTTCATATCTTGGAGGAATTAAATTCCTGTGAGTTTGGGAGAATTAAATTCTCATATAGGGTTAAACCCTAATTTTGTTTTGGGAGAATTAAATTCTCTAAACTCAATTCCCCCTCTAAGTTTTGGATCTGCATGGCAAGATCTCAACCCGATAAGAATTAAATTCTCAATTTATGGGGAGATGTGCTCTTTGCAGATCTTCAACCAGAGGAAGAACTAAGTTCTTTTTGCTGAAGAGTTAAACTCTTAGATTGAGAATTAAATTCTCTTTTTTGAAGTTTTGATACTTTTTCCCTTTCTCACCAAGGGTTTTCTTTGTTGAGAATTAAATTCTCGTCTTTTTTTCTCTGTTATTGTTATCTCCAAAAAAGTATACCCTTTTCTTCTCTTCTTGGCTCCTATTTATAGGAGAAAGAAAAGAATCAATTTGTTTAGTCAATCTTTCATTGAAAGATTTTGTTTGTTTTTCGTAACCAATATGATCTTTTAGATCACTCAGTGAATTTTATTCACAATTGGATTTTTAATCCAAAAGATCTTTTATCTGTTATTCAAATTTTAGGGAAATCTTTCCTTGTATAAAATCTTTCCATAAATTGGTAATTTTTAATCACCATTGGATTTTTAATCCAACGGTGCTCCATTTTACAGAGCACCATCTTTTTTGTTTAGAAAGATCCAAAGAAATATTTTTCCAGTTAGGATTTTTGATTTCCCTTAATTAGAATTTAATTCTATTATTTCAGAGATTTTAGGATCCCATCACGTGTTGACACGTGACCCCCTCGATAAAGCATTTAACCAGAATTTAATTCTGTTGTTTCAAAGAACTCAGGAATTATTACGTGTCTGCACGTGACCTTTGGTCACGTGTGGGCACGCGATGCCCCATTAGGGTATTCCTTGTTGTTTTATAATATTTTTTAATTCCATTTAATGAGTTTAGAGGCCTATCACGTGTTGGCACGTGACCCTATTATTTAGAATTTAATTCTTATCATTTCAGAGGGTTTAAGAGCCCATCACGTGTTGGCACGTGACCCCATTTAATTATTTATTTTATTCAGTGCCTACAGGCTTTGCCTGTAAATGGTCACGTGTGGGCACGTGATGCCCGGTCACATGTGGGCACGTGATACCTCATAACTTTTGATCCCGGTTGAATTATGAGGCCCATAATATATCAAATCGAAGGATTTTCGAGACGCTTTCGATACCATCAGAATTTAGCTGTTTCTCATTCAGGAGTTTGTCAAAATACAGCCCGGAAAATACTGGTTCGCATTTTCTTAAGCGTATCGCTGCCATTTGATACCTTAGGCTTTTTGCGCAGAAATTTTTGGCGGGAAAAAATGCCCCCACTACTTTGCCCATGTAAGTATTTACGTGGGTGAAGTAGTGCAGAGTTACGCATGGCAATAGAATTGATGGCTTAGGAGACAAGTTTAGGGTTCTTGTAACCTAAAACTTTTTTCATCTTCAGGAGCCGTAAGGGTCTCAAGAAGGTTTTTTCTCCCTACAGGTCGAGAGGATCCCGTAGGTGTATTTTCTTCTTAGGGGTCGTGAGAACTCCTAAGTGCGTTTTCCCTTGAGAGTCGTAAGGATCTCACAAGAGAATTTTCTCCCTTACAAGTCGAGAGGACTCATAAGTGATTGTTTCCCTCCTTGTCTATGTTTGACTTCGGGGAGTGTGGCCCGTAGATAGTCCATCTTGACCTCTTTGTAGGGCAGTGATGGCTTAGGAGACAGGTTAGGATCTGCCACCTAAGACTTTTCAACTTTATGAGCTGTGAGGGTCTCATAAAGACTTTTCTCCTTACGAGTCGAGAGGATCCCGTAGGTATATTTTCTCCCTAGGAGTCGTGAGGACTCCTAAGTGTGTGTTTTCTCTTGAGAGTCGTAAGGATCTCACAAGAGAATTTTTCCCGCTTACAAGTCGAGAGGACTTGTAAGTGGTTGTTTCCCTCTTTGTCGATGTTCGACTTCGGAGAGTGTGACCCGTGAATAGTATGCAAGTGTCCATCTTGGACTGACTTGCAGGGCCCCAGTGCTTAGGAAACAGGTTTTTTAATCCCCATTGCCTAAGGCTTTGCCTTACGAGTCGAGACGAATCGAGAAGTTCTCGCAAGGATGTCCTAACGTCACAGTTAACTTATGCTCTTTAAGACAAAGGTCCGTTAGGGTCTGTGGTACTAGGATTTTGTCCGTCGTACCATTGCGTTGGCTGATGTATTCCTCAATAGGAAATCTTGCTGTTCGAGTAGCCTTGCGACTGTCGTGTCTCTGATCCCTTCGGGGGCTGGACAAGACGTCTTTAAGCAATCTTCCTAGGCAGTTTGACCATCGGAAGAGCAAGCGTTAGGAATTTTGCCATGCCGATTTTTACTTGAGGTTAGGCTCATTTTGGAAAGCCCTGATGAGTCATAACCACTCCGCGCTGGTGTGGAATGATCTCCGATAGTCTTTCAGGTTTTATATGAGTTGCCGTCAAGACCCTGAAGCTAGGAATTTGTCCTTCGCTTCGTTTGCTGGCACTGCGTCTGCTGTATCGAGACGAATGTCGCGGTTGTCTATAGGTTGCATGTGAACCGTCGAGGTTTGGAACTAGGGATTTTGCCATGGCTCCGTTGTTTGATTGTCGCGTCTGAGTCCTGTTGCAGGAAGAACGCTGGGGTGACATCTCGTCTGCTGTATCGAGACGAACATCGAGGTGGTGACCACTCCGCGCTGATGTGGGATGATCTTCGATAATCTTTCAGGTTTTATATGAGTTACCGTCAAGACCCTGAAGCTAGGAATTTGGCCTTTGCTTCGTTTGCTTTGGCATGTCCGAATCCTGTTGGAAGAAGGACGCTGTAGTGACATCTAGTCTGCTGTATCGAGACGAACGTCGAGGTGGTGACCACTCCGCGCTGATGTGGGATGATCTCCGATAGTCTTTCAAGTTTTATATGAGTTACCGTCAAGACCCTGAAGCTAGGAATTTGGCCTTCGTTTCGTTTGCTGGCACTGCTTCTGCTGTATCGAGACGAATGTCATGGTGGAGCTGGGATTTTGCCGTCACTCCGTTTTGTTTCGACCATAAGGTCTGTTGTTGACGTTGCATCTGCATCCTGATGGACCGCGAAGGAATGCCGTTGTTGACATCGCGTCCGCTGTAACGAGACGAATGCTGAGATGGAGCTGGGATTTTTCCGTCACTCCGCTTTGTTTCGATCATGAGGTCTTTTGTTGACGTTGTATCTGCATCCTGATGGACCACGAAGGAAAGCCGTTGTTGACATCGCGTCCGCTGTAACGAGACAAATTCTGAGGTGGAGCTGGGATTTTGCCGTCACTCCGCTTTGTTTCGACCGTGAGGTCTTTTGTTGACGTTGCATCTGCATCCTGCTAGATTACGAAGGAACGCCGTTGGTGATATCTCGTCTGCTGTATCGAGAAGAATGCTGAGGTGGAGCTGGGATTTTGTCGTCGCTCCGCTTTGTTTCGACCGTGAGGTCTTTTGTTGATGTTGCATCTGCATCCTGTTGGACTGCGGAGGAACGCCGTCGTTGACATCTCGTCTGCTGTTACGAGACGAATGCTGAGATGGTCTATAGGTTGTCTATGAACCGTCGAGATTTGGAACTAAGGACTATGCCGTGGCTCCGTTTGATGGTGTAACATCTGTGTCCCGCTGGAATGAGGAAGCACACCGTTGTTGGTCTCCAGGCTGTAGATGTGGCCATTGAGATTTGGAACTAGGGACTTTGCCATGGCTCCGTTTCGTTGCGACTCTGAGGTCGGTTGTTGACGTCACGTCTGCATCTGGTTGGAGTGAGGAGAAACGCCGTTGGTGATCTCTAAGTTGTCGATGTTGACGTCGAGACCCTGGAGCTAGGGATCTTCCTTTACTTCATTTGTTGACATTGTGTCTGCAATATTACGACAAATGTCGAGGTTATCTTTAGGTTGTCTATGAACCGTCGAGATTTGGCTTCGCTTTCTGATGGAGCCTGTTGGGAAGGTATGGTTCCCTCTTTGTTTGTTCCCCTGGATTGTATACAGGGATCGATGTGATCTCACCTGTAGGGTAAAAAGTTTCATTCTTTCATCAATTTTTTATTCTTTCCGCGATGCTCTATCATTTCAGCTTTTTATATCGCAAAAATCTCGATTGCCCAATCATTTCGTCTATTTTTCGCGGTGCCCGATCATTTCGGCTATTTTTCTTTTTACTCACTGCTTTTTATTGCGAGTTGCCCAATCATTTCGGCTGTTTTTGTATGCATACATTTTTACTTGCTGATTTCGTTACAAGTTGCCGCATCATTTCGGCTATTTCATATGCATTTTTAGCTCGCTGATTTTTTTTATCGCGAGTGTGGAACTTGGAATCTAGTGCCAATCTCAACATCAGTATCGCTGCAACTGGAATATTCCCAGGAGCGAATCATCATTTTCTATGAAAGGACTTGAAATTTGATACCGATTTAGGCATCAGCATCGCTACAACTGGGATATTGCCAGGAGCGAATCATCATTTGCCTCTGTCAATGTCGAACAAAGGTGGCTTAGCAAACAGGGTTAGGATCCCGTCGACTAAGGCTTTTGACTTCATGAGCCGTAAGGGTCTCATAAAGTTGTTTCTTCCTACGAGTCGTGAGGCTCTCGTAGGTGCGTTTTCTCCTTAGGAATCGTGAGGATTCCTAAGTGCATGGTCTCTTATAAGTCGTAAGGATCTTACAAGAGTGCTTTCTCCTTATAAGTCGAGAGGACTTATAAGGGTTGTTCACCGTGTAAACATATCTCTAGTCACGGATGAGACTTTGTTAGGGAAATGTTTATTCGCGCCCGTGGATTGTATACAAGGGTCAGCATTGAGCCGCTTGTAGGGCAGTATTGGAGGTTGTGGGGGGGCGCTTAAGAACAGGTTCAGGTCCCTGTAACTTAAGACTTTCAAATCTTATGAGCCGTGAGGGTCCCATAAGAGGGTTCTCCTTACGAGTCGTGAGGATCTCGCAAGTGTGTTTCTCCTTAGGAATCGTGGGGTTCCCTAAGTGTGTTGCTCCCTTATGAGTCGTAAGGATTCACACGGGTGGTTTCTCCTTACAAGGTCGAGAGGACCTTGCAAGTTTCCTTTACCGAGGTTGCGCCCTTTCGGGTTTTTACAAATACTCGTCGGTAACCCTGCTGTTTTTACTCACAGAGCCCTCGGGGGTTTCATCCGTGCCCATTTTGCTTATAGACATACCCTTTTTTTTACGAGTCTGCGCCCTTTCGGGTTTTCACAAACATCGCCGGTAGTCCTGCTGTTTTTACTCATGGCGCCCTTTCGGGTTTTCATCCGTGCCCATCTCGCTTGTGGACGTACCGTTTTTTTTATCACGTCAGCCTGAAGATGCCGCGGGTTGGGAGTAGTTTAACGACGTTTCGGTCATTAGCCAACGTACGATTACGCAGCTAGATTTTGCCGCAAATCTTCGCGTGTTTTGTGCAGGAGGTGGATTCCTTGAAGAGAGGGATGAGGGCGATTTCTTCGTCAGAGTCGCTTCCAAAGGTGATAACTTGCGATCCCTTGGTGTCGGCTATGTGACAGTTGCCAGCAGGTCTTTCGCGCTCATCTGTCGTGCTTTTCTATTCCCGACGAGCCTTGCGCTTTACTCATTGAACGTGTCGTCGATGGGCAACATATCCCTGCCACCAGTTTTTAAAGGTTATGCACTCCTCAGTGGGGTGTGCAATCCTCTGATGGTATAGGCAGAAGTTAGGATGTATGTCCGCTTCATCAAGACGTATATTGATAGGGGAATTTCCTTTGAGAGAGGGCAACTTCATTCCTATTGCCAGGGGCCTAGCGAATTGATTCCTTACTTTAAGCTTGCTTTTGCTGGCAATAGGGATGCTTTGCTCCAGTCGGGGTGTCTCGACCTTTTCCTCCAGTCGTCGGTGTTTGGCACTTTCAAATATAGCCAGTTCACGCTCTCGATTGGCTTTGCTTTCCTGACGGGCTTCGTTTAGGAATGCATCAATCATTTCGTCTGATGATCCTAGAAGTTCAGGCTCAGGATTTTCCCCTGGTTTTTCTACATCCAAAGCTTTTTCATCGTTTATTAACGAGTGAGAGATCACATGACAGCTTGCCACATAATCCTTAGACTCATCTGACGAGTCTTCTGTATTATCATCATCTTTGTCCACAAGGACGTAGGTGAGAAATTCTTGGAGTGTGACTGGGGTCCGCGCCTTCTGATTATATTCTTCCAACACGTCAATCTGTTTTTGCAGGCCCGCGCGCTTGTTACCAGGCTTCATGGGCTTTTTGGTCTTCTTCTTCTTCTTCGAAGATTTTGACGGCTGGGTGTGAGCGCTCTGATCATCAGCACTAGTTTTTGGAGTTAGGCGCGGTTTCAGCATTCCCTCGCTGATCTCGGGTTCCAGTGGATTTTTCCACCTGATCGCCGAGCATGTTTGGAGATCCTTCAGCATTCTTTTCGTCTTGGCTGAAAGAACGTCCTCCCATGGGGCTTCCCTTATGAATGAGCACGATGCCCCCGGCATATCCACCTTTTTAGGGGCGTGAGCTTGTGGTGGGTTTACCTTTCAATTTTCGGATAATGCGAACTTGCCTTGTTGGTATTGGTCCTCCAACCAGCCTTTGAAGACGAAACAATCTTCGATTGGATGGCTTACTGCTTGGTGGTAAGGGCAGTAATTAGGATTGTTGACGTCGCCTGGCTGCAACGGACGTTTTGGATCCGGCAGATTGATGAGTTTGTTGCGCACTGCCAGCTCGAACAGTTTCCTCGTTTTATCCTGGGAAAACGAGTAAGGACGTCCCAGTCTCTCCTCAAGGGATGGGCGTGGACACACGTTGTTTTGGCGAACAACCGGCTTTAAGTTGCTCGGCCGTTGTTAAGTATTGGCAACGAAGGTTGCTTTCACTTTGCCCTTTTCATTCCAAGGCTCTTTCTTTGAAGAGGAAGGCCTATGGCCCATCTGGTCCATTTGGGCCAGCTTATCAATCAAGGCCTGGAAGGTGGTCGGCTTGAAGAACATCATGAATTGGGAGATGGTCGCTTGAGGGTCGAGAGTACCCACGAATATGCCCACGGCAGGAGCTTCTTCGATGCGCTGCTCCCACTTTGACCATAGATTACGCCACCGTATCGCATACTGGACCCAAGTTTCTCCAGGCTTCATCCCGGCATTGATCAATGCCGTGATTGGGGTGCGTTCGCTAGCGCTTGCGAACCGTTGAATGAATAGCAACTCCAGTTCTGTAAACATTTTGACGGAGTCGTCGGGAAGCTCCGAGTACCATTCAAAAGCTGTGTCTGCTAAACTACCGACGAATTGAAGAAGCAAAAGTTTATCATCTCCCCCGGTGTTGCCGTAAAGAGCCCTGAACTGGGCGACGTGCTGGTGAGGATTACCCGTCCCTTTGTATACGTAGAATTTAGGGATCGTGTATCCTGGCGGATAATTTATTGTTAGTGTATATGCCCTAGAGGCCATTACTGTATCACACTAGTATGTATATTACTTGATGGAAGCTTAGGATATTCACAGTTGTACAGACAATCTTGCTCAATATAGTAGTATGCTACTTGGTTTGTCTCTACTTTAATGTGTACATGTGTGTTTATTTATTATATCACCTATACGCATTAGTAGAGCCCTTAGGATCTTTGCTTGATTACCAGCGTTGTGATGGCGATCACACTCGTGGGGGCTGGGTAATCTACAAGCACATCCTTATACACGTCCCTAGTCGTGGGAGTATCGAGATAGGGCATCGATACTCCGGAGTAGACTAGCGTATGCGCTTCTTATCCCAGCACGGGAAACGGTCTGTCCCACAGCCGTCGGTACGTCGTACTTGAGATAGTATGCGGGTGCTCGTTGGGTTACGAGTACACTGGACAGGACTCGTCGGGAACTGATGGTTGGTATTATACCTATCGTCAGTTATCAGTTCCCAGGTGACATGAGTACAGCTTAGTCCGCTGACTTGACACTGTCACTTCGCCTCGAGTGTGTTCCCACTGTTCTTTGATTGCTACCCTACCACGGCTCTACTGAGTCGTGCAAACAGGTAGTAGTTGGGAGCAGTCCCGAAGCATTTGGAGGCAGTGACGGTTAGACAGGATTCGTCTCTCCCGGTATTGGGGGTTGACATCGCGCTGTGTCTAGGAGAGCCATTACACAAGTAGTCCCTGGCCAGGGCAAGTGAGATGTACTGGTAGGTTCCAGTGTTATCTCAGGGTGTATTGGGCTTCACTCCGACACGACTTGTACCGCTATTAGGGGACTGACGTTTACCGCCCCCCTAGGCCCGCCATGCGATGTATCAGACGAACAGACCGGACTGTGCGGAGAATGTCACATTCAAACTCAGTAGGAGTTCAGATGGGGTTTCACCTCGTCAGCCTTCTTGTCGACATCTACCTGGGTTACGCACAGCTAGTGCCGCTTGCGGTCTGTGGTTAAACCCACTGCCAGCGTAGTGTCGAGTCTTTAGAGTCCCACACAGAGGGTATTCGCCTCTGGGCAAAAAAGAGTAGAGGTCGCATGGTTTTGCGACAGGGTTCGTTCTCATCCGCGCACTTGTGCACGTTTGGAGTCCGGACGGATATTGCCAGCGGGCTCTGGTTTGAGCCGGATACTGGTATATGTTTTGGGGTTGCTTTTATATCTTGGTATTCTTGTTCCTCGGAACGAGAATGCAGGTGTGTATGCACAGTTGCTTGAGGCGGAGGATGAGGTTTTTCATTAGGGTTTCGGAACGGGTGCGTATGCACAGTTGACAGTTATCATTTTCCAAACCCTAATGGATTTATGGATTATCTATTAATAATAGTAATTAAATGAGAATTATGTTATGGTTGATTTTTGTTGACTTGTTGACCATGGTTGACTTGTTGACCATGGTTGAATATTGACCACCATCATGCTTTGTAAAGATACTCCTTGATTTATGCTTACACTCATTTATTGAAAGTATGATAGTGGTCATTCCATATTAACCATCAACTATTCTCATTTTCAATTATTATTATTAATTAGATATTTCCTTTTTCTTTTAGTTATGGTTGCTAAAAGAAAATAGCTCATTCTTTCATATCCATTCTCTCTCCTCTCTTCATCTTCTTCTTCCTCAAGCTCAAGGTGATTCCTTCTCATGTGTTGAGAATCCTTCACCTTGAAAAGAAAATAACCCCTAAACACTCTCTACTCTCTCTAGGGTTCAAGGTTTAGCAAGCCGGAAACCCTAGTTCACTCAAAGATCGAGGAAGTGCCCAAAGGTCAAACCTTCGAGGTGGATCCATCTTCGACGGAAGAAGGCGACGAGAAGAGAACCATTCAAGCTACTACAAAGCACAAGAAAGAAGAACAACAACAAGAAGAGAAGGAGGTTTAGGTATAACCATCTTCATAGTAGCTAACTCTCTTTAGCAAGTATGCTAGTTTAGTTTAGCAAAGATCCGGCTTTTACGGTCCATGTTACAAAGTTTAGAAAAAAAATTTGATTTACCGTTTCCGCAACCCCGAAAGTACCGGGAGAGGTAACGTGGACCTAACAGTGGTATCAGAGCCAGGTTAAACTTAAACTAGCTTGGTAGCGAAGTGTATGGAAGTTCGAAACCGAAAAATCGCAAAACCGGAAAAACCAAAACCCTAAGTTTCTGTTGAATTTTTTTCTGCTCTAAATGAAAAACTTTATACTCCAAAAATCGTCTCAGGGTTTTCTAAAAACACACACCAAAAACGATAGCATGATTCCTCCAAAGCGCCGCCCATCCGCGGCCCCACCTGTTCATTAGGCCGCGGATCCGCCGCTTATTGGTGTCCTCTCTGCATCGTTTTTCGTGCAGTGTTCTTCTGTGTTGGTTTTAGGATTTTTCAGATGTATTATATGTGCCCAGATTTTCCAGAACTGAAATTCACTTTTGGGGTCCTATAATTCCGTATTTTTTCCGAACTTCACTGCACTTTGGCTATGTTGGTTATATCTGTGATGTTTGCATGTATTGAACGTCGGCTAATCGCTATAAGACGATTGGTCGGGGTTATACATGATCTGTGTTTGATATTGGAATGTGTATATGAATCTGTTGGACTGTCGCGGGTGAATAGCCGGGGTGGATGTAAGATGAGCTTTTGTTTTTCTTTCATTCATTGTAAATGTAAATTGATGTAATAATATTATTTTTTTGGCCGCACAACCGGGTTGGGGTTGTAGCCGTCATTGTATAATTCTTTTTACTGTTTTTGCTCCTAGGATAGACCCATGGAGGGGTGCACAAACTGCCGAGTACTTGGTGGGTAGTTTGCCGCACCCGTAGGGGTCTTGGGTGGGGTATTTGGCTATTCACCGCGACCGTGTAATCCGCTTTTCGTTGCAGGCTCGAAAGGATTGCGGATTGCTAGTATATCCAATGTATTCATCTGTGATCTGTAATGTCCATCATTGCTTTACTATTTAGGCGTTGCTTATGTTTTACAGCCGCGCTAGCCCAGCCCCCGCTCTGTCGTTAGTTAAGTAACCTAACGAGTGATGACGGGACCCCGTGGCGAATGCGAATGGCATAAGCGTACGTCATATTTTGGTTGTTTTCTGCAATGGTAGGATTAAATGATGGGACGCATTAAAAGAACTAATGCAAGAATATCACGCATTAAAAGAACTAATGCAAGAAAATAAACCTAAAAGACGTTGTTGGAACAATTTTTTCAAAAAGCTGTTATTGCAAGGACGTTCATTTTTGTTTTGCATCGCGGTATTCGGTTATGAATACCCAGCACCTCAGTCGACGAGGCAAGGGCCGAGATCCCTTCACCGGGAGTGACCCCTTGGACAAAAGTTTGCGTCAGGGTAATAACTTCACTATAGTCGATTATTCTTGCTTTGCATCGAGGTATTCATTTTGTAATATCCTGCACCTCATTCGACGAGGAAAGAGCCGAGATCCCTTCACAGGGAGTGACCTCTTTAGCAAAAAGTTTTTCGCCACTATATTTTCAAAAAGGTGTATCACGTTCCTTCAACGACATCAAGTTCATTACGTTAACGGGTTTTTCGCCAAAACCCAGTCGTAGCCCTCTGTCGTTTCGGATTAATATTGCTTAGTATTCGTGCTACGTATTTCGTGCTCAGCCGAGGCGTAGTGAACGGTAGCTATGTAATATTTTTCCGTAGGATACAAAGTGATTGGTTAGGACAGTCGTGCGGTCATTTTGGCTCAGTCAAGGACTCGTACGGGTGGGTCTAATGCAGTCAAGATAATGACGGGTTGAACTTGACTAGGATCTTTTTGATATGTTGGCTCAGTCAAGGTCACTTGGATCCTAGGGGCAAAAACCACATCGGGAGTTTCAAAAGAACTGAAACTTGCAGATTTAGCATACCTTCTGGAGTGTGGTGACTAGAGTGGATTCCATCTAGGTTATCACACAATGACAGTTGGATCCCGATCCCACTGATGAGTTAGTTTACTCTCGGGAGATTATTTCACTTAAACGATCAATGCTATAAACCTAGTAGGTGTCTAGAAAGGTGTTAGCGGGGCTACGCCCCAGGGAAAAGAGGTTCTTTTGTAAGGTTAGTATAGCACCCTATAAAGGTTTTTGAAGTGAGATCCAAAGCCATAACAACATTCTACACAAGCTTAGCCGTTTCGTTTAGAGTGTTATCTTCGGTTTGACGAAGTAGCGAGCTTGGACGGATATCTCCGCGGTGGATCATCGTGGACACAAGGGGAGTTCAAGAGGACCTCGTTTCAACACCAAAGAGCCTAAGGAGCGAAGCAAAAACGGGAGCTACAAAGGTTGTAGCCTTCAAACCCTAACTTTTGTTAGCTTTAAGTTTAGTAAACCCTAATTTTCTAGGATATATCCTTTGCATGTTAGTTTAGCACCTTAAAAATTAAAACTTTGGGTCATGTGATGCTTCAAAACTCTTCATAGGGTGCTATACTAACCTTACATTGGTATCAGAGCCGACCTAGAACATTAGGCGACCTTTTTGCGAAGTAAAAAGTCCGATCGAAACAAAAATACGGATTTATGGGATGCTCTCTGGAAATTTTTTAAAAACTAATCTTTTTCAGAATTAAAAATTCTCAAAAAATATAGCAGGTAAAAATTAGACGATCTGGAAAATCCGTACCAATTAACAGTTAGTTTGACCGCGGAAGGGCGGCATAAGCAAGCTTAGGCCGCGCTTCCGCGGCCAAATGAGGGGCTCTCTGACAAATTTTTGCACAGTAATTTTCTTTACCTGCTACAGTACATTTTGAGAGTATTTAATCTGAATCTTCTGTTGAAAATTCTGGAGATGGTTTTGAACTAGTTGTTTCGATCGGAATTTTCATTTCGTATTTCTTTTCCGGGTAAACTAGAAAGTATTGAAGTGTTTGAACGAATATCATTTACTCAATATTCACGGGGTTTAAATAGTTTGGAAATACGTGCAAGTCTTTTTGCGGTGGTCCCTCTAGAAGACAACAAACCTTAACTCGATTATGTGACCGTCTCGAACTACCCTTTGAACCCTCGGGTTTGGGGCAGTACGGCGTGCCACATGTGAGGCGTTGGCTTGACCCTTCTACGGCTGGACCGCCGCTACTATGCCACACTCCGGATCTTTTGAACCCTGCTCAAGTGTTGAGCTTTAGTGAATCTTGGGTGCTTGATAGTTCGTTCGAAAACTTTAATACTGTCTGTTTATCTGGAATGTGATACAATATGTGGAATTCATATGGTTTAGATATGAAATACGGAATATGTGATATTTCGCATTTATGATGTCTAAAGAGAATCTGGATTCCAAATATTGTAGTTTTACACTTTCTTTTCTGTGACCGTAAGTGTAGTATGTTAGATATCGCCGGTTTCGTTGCTATATATCAACGACAATCGGGATACGCATACTTACTTACGTTGATGATATGTGATATTTTGTGTTGCTGAGATATGTTGTGCAGGATTGTCGCGATCAAATAGCCGGGGGGTTTTTGTGAGATGAGAGTTTTATATTTTTCATTCATGTAAATTCAAATGTAATGTAATATTCTTTTATTTGGGGCACTTCCAGGTTGCAGTTGTGTCACCAGTGTTGTATATTATTTACTTTTCCGCATTAGGATGGACCCAAGGAGGGGAGCACAGGTGACCGGGTTCTGGGGTTCAGTGGGAGGCCATCTCGAGGAGTCGAGACCAGGTCTCCTAAACTCCAGGATTGGTAGGGTCACTTGCCGCTCTCGTAGGGGTCCAGGGTGTGGGCTTGGCTATTCATCGCGACTGTGGAATCCGTATTTTCTATTCTGGCTAAATACTAAATACGGACGTCCTAGTATATCCCACGTTATATCTATATTTCTGCTGCCTGTGTTCTGAGATATCTGAGACGAATGACTTATTATATATATGATATATAGCAGACGTTGCTTATATTTTACACCCGCGCTAGTCCCGTCCCGGTATGCCGTTAGTTAAGTAACCTAACGGTGCATAACGGAACATTGCGGCGAATGCGGATGGCATAAGCGTACGTGTTATTTTCGTTTCTTTTCTGTGATTGGCTTTAGGACTTAAATGATGGGATTACATTAATGTGATTAATGTAAAAAAAATAAACCTAAAAAATGTTGTAGAATCGGATTTAAAAACTACTCGGCTATTTATGAAAAAACTATATTTCAAAACTGCGGAGCTTAAGCCACTCCTTTTGAAAAACTGTTTGATTCTACAACGATATCAAGCTCAAAGCGTTAAAGATTTTCTTAAAAATCATTCGCAACCCTCCGTCATTTTAGGAAGTAGAGTACATAGTATTCGTGCTACGTTTGTTGACCTTAGCCAAGGCGTAGTGTACAGTAGCTAAGTGATGTCTTCCTACAAACGCATATGATGCAGATTAATTAGGACGGGCATATGACTTTGTTGACCTTAGCCAAGGGTCATGTGAACGGGTCTAATTAATCAAGAAATGACGGGTTGAGCTTGACTAGTGCTCGTGATTTGTTGACCTTAGCCAAGGTCACGAGTATTAGGGGTAAAAACCATATCGGGAATTTCAAGTGTTGAAATTTGCAATGAGATTGCATACCTTCCATATGATGGTTGGATCCCGATCCCACTGTGGGCAATAGTTGCTCCTAGGAGAGTTTTACAGTTTACAATTAGCTAACTCATTAGGTGTCTAGAAAGGTGTTAACGGGGCTCCGCCTCTGGGAAAACGAGGTTTACTCTAATTAGGTCCGTGCGAAAGCACGGGGAACCTCCCTCAAAGTACCGACACTGGCCTGGCTGAACGGTTAGCGAAGTTGTAGACTGTAATTAATCCTGGCTAGTTTTTCTTTTTAAGGTTTGAAAGAAAAACTTGATAAAAAGCAGTGGGAAACATCGATTAGACAAGATAATAAACCAATCTAATCTATGCAAGAGCTTTCGCTGAGTGTATTCTTTTCTCTCTCTTAATGGCAGATACCAATGACTGGACTTAAGCTTCTACTAGATAAAAACAAACTGAACGGGACCTCGGATGGACTATGGACAATGAACAATATATAGATATTATTCTGCAGTCCCTCCCCTCCACCTTTGCTCAGTTCATAGTGAACTTCAACATGCATGGCATGGAGAAGGATCTTCCTGAACTCCTTAATATGTTAAGGAGTGCAGAGAGCACTATGAAGTCAGCAAAGACTCCCGTTATGACGATTGGACAGTCTTCTTCTTCTCGCCCGAAAGCTAAGGCCAAGGGAAAGAAAAAGAAGAAACCCACTAATCCTAAGGGCGGAGTCAAAAAGGTGAAGGGAAAGGGAAAGTCCACGGCTGGAGACCCAGGGAAGGGCGAGTGTTTTCATTGCCACAAGACAGGACACTGAAAGCGCAACTGCACGGAGTACCTAAGTCTTAAGAAGAAGCATGGTGATGCTTCTGCTTCAGGTGCGTTTGTGACTGAAAACTGTTTTTCTATAAACTCTGCTTCCTGGGTATTGGATACCGGTTCAGGTTCTCACATTTGCAATTCTATGCAGGGGCTGAGAAATAGCAAGGTTTTGAAGACAGGTGACCATACTCTCCGCGTTGGAAATGGTTCCAATGTACATACAGTCGCAGTGGGAGAGTATCACTTGGGGTTGCCGTCTGGATGTATTTTGATTTTGAATCCATGTTATTTTGTACCTGATATGCTATGTAATATAATATCCGTATCTTTGTTGGACAATGAAGGATATAATTTTGTGTTGCAGAATAATGTTATGAACATTCACCTAAATCAAATGTTGGTTGGGTATGGTACACTTAATAACGGAATATATATCCTAAATCAACACACAGTTTTCAGTATACAACACACTAATAAAAGAAAATTTTCAGAATTAAATGAAGCTTTTCTTTGGCACTGTAGACTTGGTCATATTAACGAAACAAGACTAAACAAGTTACATAAAGATGGATATTTAAACTCTTTTGAATATAAATCTTATGCGACTTGCCAGTCTTGTATCAAGGGTAAAATGACCAAAACTCCGTTTACCGGACACGGAGAAAGAGTTACTCAGCTCCTGGGCCTCATACATAGTGATGTATGTGGGCCTATGTCTACACAAGCTAGAGGCGGTTTTTCATACTTCATTACATTCACCGACGATTTCTCAAGATTCGGTCATGTATTTTTATTAAAGCACAAGTCCGAACCTTTCGAGAAATTCATTGAATATAAACAAGAAGTAGAAAAACAAACCAGCTTGAGTATTAAGATGCTTCGATCAGATCGAGGTGGAGAGTATCTCAGTACAGAATTTGCAAACTTCCTAAAAGAGAATGGGATTCTCTCTCAGCTCACTCCTCCTTACACACCACAGTACAACGGTGTGTCAGAACGACGGAATAGGACCCTATTAGATATGGTCCGGTCCATGATGAGTGACACTGAGTTACCAGTCTCGTTTTGGGGGCATGCATTGGAGACTGCAGCGTTTCTACTAAACAGGGTTCCAACCAAAGCCGTGTCTACCACGCCGTATGAGATATGGCATGGGAAGAGACCATCTCTTAAGAGAATTAAGATTTGGGGTTGCCCGGCCTATGTTAAAAAGCAGAATCCGGACAAACTCGAGACACGGTCAGTCATGTGTAACTTTGTAGGATATCCAAAGAATTCTTATGGATATCTGTTCTACCACAAAGAAGAACAAAAAGTGTTTGTTTCTCAACATGCCACATTCTTGGAAAAAGAGTTTTTCACAGATAAAGATGATGGCAAAGTGGTGGATCTAGAAGAGGTTCTAGAGACACAAACTACAAATGACGATTTGGTTGAACCGACTGTTGCAGCAGAAACTGAAGAACCTCGGCCACTCCGAAGGTCTGGTAGGACTTCTCGCCCACCGGAGAGGTACTACGGTTTCCTCATTGATGGTGACAGAGAAGACTGTATCATGGAAGATGATGATCCTACCAGTTTTCAGCAAGCTATCACGAGTGGTGACTCTGTGAAGTGGCTGGATGCCATGAGATCCGAAATGGAGTCTATGTACACCAACAAAGTATGGACTTTGGACGTTGTACCCCCTGGGGTAAAACCTGTAGGGTGCAAATGGATCTTTAAAAGAAAGATTGGTGTGGATGGGCAGGTAGAGACCTATAAGGCAAGACTTGTGGCGAAAGGTTTTCGTCAAAGACCAGGTTTGGACTATGACGAAACTTTTTCGCCAGTAGCCATGCTTAAATCTATTCGGATCCTACTTGCTATTGCTGCTCACTACGACTATGAAATCTGGCAGATGGACGTTAAAACAGCATTTCTAAATGGAGATTTAGAAGAATGTGTTTATATGGATCAGCCAGAGGGCTTCATTGACAGTGGGAGCAGCGAGAAAGCATGTAGATTGCTTAAATCCATATATGGGTTAAAGCAGGCATCTCGGAGTTGGAACATCTGTTTCGATGATGTTATCAAAGAGTTTGATTTCATCAAAAATCCAGATGAACCTTGTGTTTATAGGAAGGCTGTAGGAAGAGCTGTCACATTCCTCGTATTATACGTGGATGACATTCTTCTGATAGGAAATGATATTCCTATGCTACAGTCGGTCAAATCATTCTTATCACTAAGGTTCTCCATGAAGGACCTGGGTGATGCCACATACATCCTGGGCATAAGGATCTATAGGGATAGATCCAAAAAGTTATTGGGACTGTCCCAAACCAGGTACATTAACACCATCCTAAAGAGGTTTAGTATGGAAGACTCCAAGCGGGGTGCCTTACCCGCTTGCCATGGAGTCACTCTCTCCAAGGATTCTTGTCCAAAGACCGATGAAGAGAGAGCTCGCATGAGCATTATACCTTATGCTTCGGCAGTAGGATCTATAATGTATGCGATGTTATGTACACGCCCAGATGTAGCTTATGCACTTAGTGTTGTAAGCAGGTATCAATCCAACCCAGGGGAGAACCACTGGACAGCTGTGAAGAACATTCTTAAGTACTTACGAAGGACTAAAGAATTATTCTTGGTGTATGGTAATAAAGATCTCCAAATGGAGGCCTTTACCGATTCGAGCTTCCAGAGCGATAAGGATGACAGCAAATCTATCTCAGGGTTTGTATTTACCCTCAATGGAGGGGCGGTAAGTTGGCTCGCTACTTCGTCAAACCGAAGATAACACTCTAAACGAAACGGCTAAGCTTGTGTAGAATGTTGTTATGGCTTTGGATCTCACTTCAAAAACCTTTCTTTTGTTGTGTTTTTCTCACTAGAAAAAACTAGAGAGGAGAAGATGAAGAAGGATGAAAATGGTGGCTATTTTCTTCAAGAGATAAAAAGATAACCATTAGGTTAAGTAGCAAAAGAAAATAAATATCACTATATATATTTTATCCTTCTTGAATCTAACCATGATTAAATGATGGATGATTAATTTAACTTGGGTTTAGAATGATAAAGGAAAAGATAACCATGGTTTAGTGGTGGGTGAGAATGGTTAGGTTAAAAGAAGCATGTAGAAACTAGCATAATTATCCTTTCCTTTTCATTTTCTTTTAAAACCAAAATTAAATAATTATCCATAGTTTAATCTATGGTGTGAGGCTTATATTGCCACCATTTCCATATATAAACAACCATGATGGTTTGATGTATGTATGTGTACATGTATGCACATCTTCATGTGCATGAAACTAGAAAAGAAAAATAGAAACACATGCATGCATGCATACATCCATCAAACCCTAGAAAGGTTTTGAGTGAGAAAACTAATGGTTAAATGATAAATCAACACTTGATTTATCAATCCGGTCATATCTCATATGACCCCACCAAAAGCAGTTCACCCGATCAATGTTCGGTATCATATACGCACATTTCAATCGGGTGCATGCGCATATCGCATATGCGCACCACAACGTTTCGCCTGGACTGGGTAACTCCTCTGTGGGACTCTAAGACTCGTCAATACGCCGGCAGAGGGTAATGATCATATCAAGTGCCCTCAAGCCGCAAGAGGTCAGCTAAACGTAACGGCCACCCGGGTATTGAGCGATCAGAAGACAACAAGCGAACCTGCTACAACTCCCGTCGAGCCATCCGGCAACACTACCGTACAGTCCGGTCTCTTCGTCAGATATGCTGCATATCGAGCCTAGGGATGGTCACGTCGACCCCAATAACTCAATAAGTCGCGTCGGTGAATGGTCTATAACAGATCGAGAAACTACTGATAACACTTATCAGCAAATCTCAGCAGCCCTGGCCAGGGACTTGCTGTTATAACCAGTCGAGCACAGCACAGCATCAACTCCCAATACCGGGAGAGACGAAACCCCTCCTATCGCTCATCGTCTTCGTGTGTCTCGGGACTGTACCCAACGGCCACCTGTTTGCACGACTCAGTAGAGCCGTGGTAGGGTGGCAATCAAAGTACAATGGGAGAACACACAAGACTCCATGACGACCTCGGGTCTACAGACTAACCTGTACCAGTGTCACCTGAGAACTGCTATCCGACGATAGATATAATTCCATATAGGAGTTCTCGGCGAGTCCGTCCAGTGTACCCAGTCACCACTGAGCACCCGTACATGATCTTGATGTCAAACATCGATGAATGTGGGAACATCCATCACCCATCACATGGGTCTAGTATCATATACGCTAGTCTACTCTGGTATATCGATGCCCCGTCTCGATACACCTGCGACTAGGGACATTTCAGGATATGCTTATAGACTACAGATGTCCCACTAGTATGATCTCCATCATAATCAGAGTAGTCAAGCCGATATCCTTAGGGCTTTATCAGCATGTATGAATGAATAGAAGCATGATCAAATAAACATGTCAGATAAAGAAGAACCAGATAGCATACTATCATGTCGAGCAAGAATGCAAACTGAATATATATATACATGTATAGATACATCCACTATCACATAATGGCCTCTAGGGCATACATATATCCAACATCTTTAATTAAGGAACTTCGCGAAAGCGTTGGAAAACCTCCCTCGAAGTACCGACACTAGCCTGGCTGAAAGGTTAAGCAAGTATTGTGACGTGAATTAAAACCCGGCTAGTTCTTCTTTTAAAAAGATTTTAAGAAGAATTTGAGGAAACAGTGGGAGACATCCTGGTTAGATAAATTAATAAACCAATCTAATCTTGCAAGAGCATACGCTGAGTGTTTCTTTTCTCTCTCTCCAGGCAGCAACCTTTTCACGCCCTAATCAAGATAATAAAATGTATCGCTTGACCGATCCGAATTCTTATTCGGGACTGGGGAAAGTTGGTTCAGCTCTAACTTGTGACAACAGTCATGAGTATGAGAATGGGAAAGAGGAAAGTATGGATTTCCAGGATACCCAGTTGAAGGAGAAGCATGGTTTTGCATCTACTTCAGGTGTTCTTGTAATTGAGAACTGTTTTACGGTCAGCCCTACCTCCTGGGTACTTGATACCGGATCAGGATCTCACATCTGTAATTTATTACAAGGACTGAGAAAAAGTAGGATAGTTGCACCGGGTGATATGTCGCTCAGAGTAGCGAACGGAGCACAAGTTAATGCGGCAGCCGTCGGTGAATATCACCTAGTATTGCCAAATGGCAAGACTATGATTTTGAACGATTGCTACTATGTACCCTCCATGGTTTGCAACATCATATCAGTTTCTTTACTCGATAAAGATGGATATAACTTTGTTCTTGAAAAGAATATCATGAACATTTACCTTCATAAGGTACTGGTTGCTGAGGGTACACTGTGTAATGGTATCTACGTTCTAAATCAGAATACAGTTCTCAATATACAAAACACACGCAAGAGGAAGAATTCAGATACGAATGAATCCTACTTATGGCATTGTAGACTTGGTCATATCGGAGAGAAAAGACTGAGCAAGTTGCATAAGGATGGACTCTTGAATACGTTCGAGTTTTCATCTTATGAAACTTGTCAGTCTTGTCTAAAAGGAAAGATGACCAAATCTCCGTTCACCGGACATGGAGAAAGAGCAAGAGAGCTCTTGGGACTCATACACAGTGATGTGTGTGGTCCTATGTCTATACATGCAAAGGGTGGGTTCTCATACTTCATCACATTCACTGACGATCTCTCTAGGTTCGGATATGTGTATCTGATGAAACACAAATCTGAAGCTTTTGAGAAATTCAAGGAATTTAGAAAGGAAGTAGAGAACCAGATTGGCAAAAGTATCAAGATCCTCCGGTCTGACAGGGGAGGGGAGTACTTAAGCACGGAATTCCTAGATTACTTAAAAGAGAATGGTATTCTCTCTCAGCTTACTCCTCCTTATACACCACAGCACAACGGTGTTTCGGAGCGGAGGAATCGTACCCTATTGGATATGGTTCGCTCCATGATGAGTAGTGCTGAGTTGCCTCTTTCATTTTGGGGACATGCGCTTCAGACAGCGGCGTACTTATTGAACGATGTTCCGTCTAAATCTGTGCCTAAGACACCGTTCGAGATATGGAATGGTAAGAAGCCGTATCTTAAAGGCATTAAGATATGGGGTTGTCCAGCCTATGTAAAAGTACAAAATCCGGACAAACTTAAGGCACGTTCAGTTCTATGTAAATTTGTGGGATATCCTAAGAACTCCGCAGGATATCTGTTCTACCACACCGAGGAACAGAAGGTGTTTGTATCTCGCCACGCCACCTTTTTAGAGTGGCAATTTCTTGCAAAAGAAACAAGTGGGAGTTCGGTAGAACTGGAAGAAATTCAGCGACCACAAAATGAAACTGAAAATTTGACAGAACCTCAGGATTCAATAACCCCAGACGAACCTCAGCCACTCCGCAGATCTGGTAGGATTTCTCATCCGCCCGAGAGATACTACGGTTTTCTCATTGACGGGGATCGAGAGGATTGCATCTTGGAAGAAGATGACCCTACCAGTTTCAGGCAGGCCATTATCAGTAGGGACTCTGATAAGTGGCAGGAAGCAATGCAATCTGAAATGGAGTCCATGTACGCCAATAAAGTGTGGACCATGGATATTGCTCCACCTGGGGTAAAACCCGTTGGATGCAAATGGATCTACAAAAGGAAACTTGGTGTAGATGGGCAGGTGGAAACCTATAAAGCTAGACTCGTTGCAAAAGGTTTTCGTCAAAGACCTGGTTTGGACTATGATGAGACTTTTTCTCCGGTGGCTATGCTCAAATCCATTCGGATCCTACTTGCCATTGCTGCCTTCCATGACTATGAAATCTGGCAGATGGATGTTAAGACGGCTTTCCTGAACGGTTGTTTGGAAGAGTGCGTTTACATGGATCAACCAGAAGGTTTCGTAGACAGTGGGAGCAGCGGAAGGGTATGCAAGTTGCTTAAATCCATTTATGGATTAAAGCAGGCATCGCGGAGCTGGAACATCTGTTTTGATGAGGCAATCAAGGAATTTGATTTCATCAAGAACGAAGATGAACCCTGTGTATATAAGAAGATTGTAGGACGAACTGTCGTGTTCCTAGTCTTGTACGTGGATGACATTCTTTTGATAGGAAATGATATTCCTATGCTACAATCGGTCAAGCTATTTTTGTCACAAAGGTTCTCCATGAAGGACCTGGGTGATGCCTCGTACATTCTGGGGATCAAGATCTATAGAGATAGATCCAAGAGACTATTGGGACTTTCGCAGTCCAGGTACATAGAGACCGTACTAAAGAGATTTAGTATGGAGGATTCCAAGCGCGGTAACATACCCGCATTGCACGGAATTACCCTCTCCAAGAAGATGTCTCCTAAGACTGACGAGGAGAGGGTTCGCATGAGCACTATACCCTACGCTTCGGCGGTAGGATCTATAATGTATGCGATGCTATGTACAAGACCAGATGTAGCTTACGCGTTGAGCACGGTAAGCCGGTATCAGTCAAACCCAGGGGAGGACCACTGGATAGCAGTGAAGAACATTCTCAAGTACCTGAGGAGGACTAAGGAGATGTTCCTGGTTTACGGTAATGGAGACCTCAGGGTCGAGTCCTTTACCGATTCAAGCTTCCAGAGTGACGAAGATGACAGCAAGTCTGTCTCGGGTTTTGTGTTTACCCTCAACGGAGGGGCGGTATGTTGGAGGAGTTCCAAGCAGGATACCGTCGCAGACTCGACGATGGAGGCTGAATACATTGCTGCAAGCGATGCCGCAAAAGAGGCGGTCTGGATTAAGAAGTTCATTAGTGAACTTCAGGTGGTTCCGTCCATTGTTGACCCAATACCTTTGTATTGCGATAACAATGGGGCTATATCTTTAGCGAAGGAACCAAGGTCCCATCAGAAATCCAGGCACATCTTAAGGCGGTATCACCTGATCAGGGAGATCATTGATCGACAGGAGATCGAGGTGCGGAGAGTGGACACAAAGGACAACACTGCGGACCCATTCACGAAGGCTTTACCCCAGACTCAGTTCGAGCGGCTGATCGAGATGATAGGTCTTCGATACGCCAGTACATGGCCTTAGTGCAAGTGGGAGATTGTTAGTGTATATGCCCTAGAGGCCATTACTGTATCACACTAGTATGTATATTACTTGATGGAAGCTTGGGATATTCACAGTTGTACAGACAATCTTGCTCAATATAGTAGTATGCTACTTGGTTTGTCTCTACTTTAATGTGTACATGTGTGTTTATTTATTATATCACCTATACGCATTAGTAGAGCCCTTAGGATCTTTGCTTGATTACCAGCGTTGTGATGGCGATCACACTCGTGGGGGCTGGGTAATCTACAAGCACATCCTTATACACGTCCCTAGTCGTGGGAGTATCGAGATAGGGCATCGATACTCCGGAGTAGACTAGCGTATGCGCTTCTCATCCCAGCACGGGAGACGGTCTGTCCCACAGCCGTCGGTACGTCGTACTTGAGATAGTGTGCGGGTGCTCGTTGGGTTACGAGTACACTGGACAGGACTCGTCGGGAACTGATGGTTGGTATTATACCTATCGTCAGTTATCAGTTCCCAGGTGACATGAGTACAGCTTAGTCCGCTGACTTGACACTGTCACTTCGCCTCGAGTGTGTTCCCACTGTTCTTTGATTGCTACCCTACCACGGCTCTACTGAGTCGTGCAAACAGGTAGTAGTTGGGAGCAGTCCCGAAGCACTTGGAGGCAGTGACGGTTAGACAGGATTCGTCTCTCCCGGTATTGGGGGTTGACATCGCGCTGTGTCTAGGAGAGCCATTACACAAGTAGTCCCTGGCCAGGGCAAGTGAGATGTACTGGTAGGTTCCAGTGTTATCTCAGGGTGTATTGGGCTTCACTCCGACACGACTTGTACCGCTATTAGGGGACTGACGTTTACTGCCCCCCTAGGCCCGCCATGCGATGTATCAGACGAACAGACCGGACTGTGCGGAGAATGTCACATTCAAACTCAGTAGGAGTTCAGATGGGGTTTCACCTCGTCAGCCTTCTTGTCGACATCTACCTGGGGACTTTTACGCACAGCTAGTGCCGCTTGCGGTCTGTGGTTAAACCCACTGCCAGCGTAGTGTCGAGTCTTTAGAGTCCCACACAGAGGGTATTCGCCTCTGGGCAAAAAAGAGTAGAGGTCGCATGGTTTTGCGACAGGGTTCGTTCTCATCCGCGCACTTGTGCACGTTTGGAGTCCGGACGGATATTGCCAGCGGGCTCTGGTTTGAGCCGGATACTGGTATATGTTTTGGGGTTGCTTTTATATCTTGGTATTCTTGTTCCTCGGAACGAGAATGCAGGTGTGTATGCACAGTTGCTTGAGGCGGAGGATGAGGTTTTTCATTAGGGTTTCGGAACGGGTGCGTATGCACAGTTGACAGTTATCATTTTCCAAACCCTAATGGATTTATGGATTATCTATTAATAATAGTAATTAAATGAGAATTATGTTATGGTTGATTTTTGTTGACTTGTTGACCATGGTTGACTTGTTGACCATGGTTGAATATTGACCACCATCATGCTTTGTAAAGATACTCCTTGATTTATGCTTACACTCATTTATTGAAAGTATGATAGTGGTCATTCCATATTAACCATCAACTATTCTCATTTTCAATTATTATTATTAATTAGATATTTCCTTTTTCTTTTAGTTATGGTTGCTAAAAGAAAATAGCTCATTCTTTCATATCCATTCTCTCTCCTCTCTTCATCTTCTTCTTCCTCAAGCTCAAGGTGATTCCTTCTCATGTGTTGAGAATCCTTCACCTTGAAAAGAAAATAACCCCTAAACACTCTCTACTCTCTCTAGGGTTCAAGGTTTAGCAAGCCGGAAACCCTAGTTCACTCAAAGATCGAGGAAGAGCCCAAAGGTCGAACCTTCGAGGTGGATCCATCTTCGACGGAAGAAGGCGACGAGAAGAGAACCATTCAAGCTACTACAAAGCACAAGAAAGAAGAACAACAACAAGAAGAGAAGGAGTTCAAGTTTAGGTATAACCATCTTCATAGTAGCTAACTCTCTTTAGCAAGTATGCTAGTTTAGTTTAGCAAAGATCCGGCTTTTACGGTCCATGTTACAAAGTTTAGAAAAAAAATTTGATTTACCGTTTCCGCAACCCCGAAAGTACCGGGAGAGGTAACGTGGACCTAACAGTGGTATCAGAGCCAGGTTAAACTTAAACTAGCTTGGTAGCGAAGTGTATGGAAGTTCGAAACCGAAAAATCGCAAAACCGGAAAAACCAAAACCCTAAGTTTCTGTTGAATTTTTTTCTGCTCTAAATGAAAAACTTTATACTCCAAAAATCGTCTCAGGGTTTTCTAAGAACACACACCAAAAAGCTGAGTCTCGAACCTGCCGCCAGACTTATAGATTTTGGAGGACAGCCGCTGAGGGGACTTTTTTGGCTTTGCTTCCACGACATTCTCCACTGATGGAGGAGATCTTTTCAGTACGGCGGTAGGAGAATTCCTGTGCACCTTGTTCAGCAATTCAAAGATGTTCCCAGTTGGAACAGCAGCATTGACTTTCACCGTTGGGGCTGGTGGAGTTAGCCCAGAGGGAGAGTTGCCCCCAGCCTTCCTTACTCGGCACCAGTGGCGACGTCGAGCGTGTCGAGCCGTTGGGATTGTTTCAGCTTTAGGGGCGACTTCGTTATGCCCCCTGTTTTGAAGAAGGGCTGTTGCTGGCGTCAGCCTCTTGAAGAATGATGTCCGTTGAGTAGCGTCCAGTCTGTCAAAGACAGACCTTTGAGTAGGAACAGGAGCCGGGGTGGCCAACATAATAAAGACTGATCCCTTGACGGGAAAAGCTTCTTTAGTGACCTCGAGAGCAGGAATGGCTACCCGCTTTGGGATGGCCGCTTCAGTTATCGTGGGCTTCTTGGCGGGCCCATTGGAGTTCAGGCTCAGCCTATCGAAGACTGATACTGTTGGCTTGACATCGGCCGAACCGTTGAGAGGGGCTGCAGTAGTAGCAAGCCGACCAAAGACCGACTTCTTGGAAGCTTCTGGTGTTGGTATAGGAGCGCTGAAGTTCGTTGGCGGGAGTATAGTCCTGAAAAACAATCCAGTGTTGGCCTGAGTGACCTGTTCCACCAGCATAGCGAAGATGAAGGCCGCTTGGGGCCCGTAAGTCACTCCTCCGGACGGGATGGAGCGAGAGTTGCAGTTGCAGTTAGTGCAGTTTGAAGCCATTGATCTTCTGTCTTCTGCACGGAGCAAGGCACCAAATCTAAGTATCTCAAATCCACATGCAACCATATCAAACCGTGATTCGTTCGCGAACACGACACACGAAGTGTGGAGTGGAAAGAGGAAAAGGTCCCACCGGGCGTGCCAGAATCTGTTCCCCGCCGAAAACCGGGAAAGACGGACGTCTTGCCCGAATCTGGGGGCAGATGCTAATTGGTGCTATACGTCCACCTCTCCGAAGATGCTAAGTTGATTTATGACACCATGTATCGAAGGTTTAGACGGATGCGGCCGTTGTAGTAGACTTCGTCAGATTCCACCTCGTTGAGGGGTTTTTGATTGTAGGGACGCTTTTCCCTGCAGGCGCAAGCCCCTGCAGTTAATTACGCTACCGCATCGCGGTAAAACCTTTTTCCTTCTCCAGATGGTCACTTCGTGTCGTAGGTGTTTGTTTTGTGTTTGGTTGCCCGTCGATTGTATACGAAGACTAATTTATGTTGTTGCCCGTAGGACGTAGATTAGTCCAAATTCTTATTTTCTTAGATTTGGGTTTGGGGTTTGGGTTTAAGGATACGTTGTTGAAGTCAAAATTTGCACCCCGGTTGACCAAGTCAAAGTCAAGGTCAACCCCAAGCCAGGTGGGCCCAAGCCCAAACAAGTGGGCCAATGCCCAGGTCGAGCCCGAACACGAAGCGTCCGGCCTTCCGCCATGCCAACAAAAAAATCATGTAATAAATAATTTTTATGTAATTTTCTTTTTACGTGAATGTATGCAAAATGGGCATAAAGGCAATATTTTGTAAGCCCATGGCTTATGTGCAAAAATGAAATGGCACATGAGCCATGGGATAGGCAAAATGCCATTTTGTAAAGCCCAAGGGGTTATATGCAAATATGTAAGCCTATAAAAGGCAACATGATGATGAATAAAGCATATGCTTTTCATTCCCCCAAAAACTAGGGTTCTTTGTGCCTCCTGCTCCTTCTCCAAGGTTCTAAATCTTCTCATTTCTTTTGAATTAAATCAAGAGTTTTACTCTTTCTTTTCCAAAACTAAGTAGTTTTCAACCACAAAACCCGCAAAGGGGAACTCAGATCTCAAAAAGGAGAGATTTTGAGATCTCACGTCTCTTAATCTTCAAGATCCGGCCAAACAACAGGAGGAAGAAGAAGAACCCCCCTCATCATCTTCCAAACATCCTATGAGTTTAACTCTATACATATATACATAATAAATATTTCCTTTCTGAAGCATAGCTTCTGTTTCTTAGGCTAAAAGCCTCCTTTTCTCGCCGGCGCTCAAGCGCAGAGCGCCCGCGTGCCGACACGTGGCGCGCTTGCACTCAAGCGCTCGAGCGCAAAGCGCCCACGTGCCGACACGTGGCGCGCTTTCGTTCAAGCGCAAGCGCTCGAGCGCAAGTCGCTCGAGCGCAAGTCGCCCCGGTGTCGGCACATGGCGCGCTTGCGCTTGAGCGCAAGCGCTCGAGCGCAAGTAGCCCCCATGCCGACACGTGGCACGCTTGCGCTCCAGCACAAGCGCTCGAGCGAAAGTCGCCCTGGTGCCGACACGTGGCGCACTTGCGCTCTAGCGTAAGCGCTCCAGCGCAAGTCGCCCCGTGCTGACACGTGGCGCGCTTGCGCTCAAGCGCAAGCACTCGAGCGCAAGTCGCCCCTGTGCCGACACGTGGCGCGCTTGCGCTCAAGGGCCCAGCGCTTAAGCGCAGAGCGCCCACGTGCCGACACGTGGCACTCTAGCGCCTGAGCACACAGCACCTAGGCGCACAGCGTCCAAGGTGCTGCCCCACGCATCCTTTGGATGTCTTTTCCCCTTTTTATATATATACATGTATATCTATACATATGTATACATATGTACATACACACATACTCCACGGCACTGTCCCTGTTAGAAAAAAATTTCTAATGGGACGCTGCCCCGCACCCCGCAAGGGGGCTGCTAGCCCCCTTGACCCCCAGCCCGCTATCCGGGTAGCGGGACCCCCGTAAAAACTCTGCGTGGCTCCCGATATATCCAAAACCCCTCTTTCAAAACACAACACACGCACACTGCACATTGAGTTCGCATGACCAGTTTAACCCTTTAATCGGAGGTTCTCTCGCCCCAAAGGCGAGGGGTAATTAACGGCAGCTTAGTCCGCGGCTGCCGGAGATTCGGATCCCCACAATCATTAAACCCCGGCCTACCCTAGGCAGGGGGAATCTGTAGTACGCCTGACAAGCGTGCGCATATTCCCATCTCAATGGGGTGACGAAAAACACCCTACAGATTCTGGCACGCCCGGTGGGACCAATCTCTCCTCCCATATTTCGGGTTAATCGTTCATGTGAACTCAATCAACATACATACCTGTATTTATACTAAAAATAATGCTTTTTCATGCAGATTTTCAAGCAATCACCTTCCGACGATGTCTTCGATGATGAACTCAGCTCCCGTCTCCTACACGATGATGATAGACTCTAGGACGGTCCTTCCGGCCAGTCTCGGGCGACAATGGGAGGAGCCGCTGCTACCATTCGGCTCTATTATGTTCATACCAGTTGGCGCCGTCCCAGCTCCTCAAGCCCCGGTGGCAGACAAACCGGCCTCAAAAGGCAAGAGGCCAAATGTGGTGGTCTCGAAGGCGTCCCAGCCCAGATGCAAATCGGTTTCTGGACGGCTTTCCATGACCCCAACTGGGGGCAAAGCCATCCGAACAAAAGAAGTTGCCAGACGTCGTGGGCAAGCCCAGGCGATACCTTCGACGGACACGCGGACAGACGTCTTCTCAACCATCCCCATCACTCGGCTTATGGCGGCTTCCCGAAGAGCAGAAGCCTGCCAAGCGTTTAAGGCAGAGAAGCTGAGGCAGAAGCGACTCAGATATAGAGCCAACAAAAGGGCTAGGGCTCTGGCCATGTTAAAGTTTATGAATTTCTAAAGCCCGGACCGCTCCGCAAAATCAGCCGCCAAATACAAAGAGATGGCTGGGTATGTGTTCCGCACTGTCTATATGTCGGACATGAAGAAACGAACCCGCCTACGCTTCACAGCCATGGTGATGATATGGTTGACGCTACCCAGCATCGGCTCGATCTAAATGTTGAAGAGCCCGCTCAGACCGATAAGCCAAAGGAGCCCGTGGTTCCTACGGAATTGAGCTCAGGCAATAAAGATTACCCGGTTGTCATAGCCGGAACTACAGAACAAGCATTATTCCAATGGCTTCAAAGGAAATTTCAGGATAGGGATGAGAAGATGGCCGGGGTCTATTCCAAAGTCGACGAGCTGGCAAACGTCGTGGCAGATCTCGCGACCTAAGTCGCCCGATTGCAATTACAGCAGAATCAAATTTTGGCTCATGAGCCAGGGATTGATACCCGGGGGCAGCCAACTGATATCCCTTTCAACCTAAAAGCGGAGCGTCTTCACGAAAAACGGCCGCAATCAGCCTCCAGTCCCTCCGATACATACGCCGGGGGGGAATCGCCTCTGAAAGAGAAACTGGAGAAAGTCTATTCCTTCAAAAGGGAAAAAGTCCACAAGATATTCAGGGACGCCCTAAGAAACGGTCTACAACTGCCGGAATCAAAGAGACCGCAAGAAGCGAATATGACCGACGACCCAGAATATTGCCCCTATCACAGGGTGATAGGTCATTCCATTGAGGACTGCTTCGTCTTCAAAGATTGGGTCGAAAGGCAATACAAGACGGGAGAGATAGAACTGTCTAAAGGTGCGTTAGCAAACAGTCAAGCTACAACCGCCGATTCCATACAAATGGAGACCGAAGCTTTTCGGGAACCCAATCCTCCCAGACATGTGCCACTATCTGAAAAGGGCGAACCAAAGATTGATCGGCCTCAAGAACCAGCATCAGTAAGGGCACCTACTCTAATGGAGAGAAAGAAGAAGGTGTACTTCTTCAGGAGGGATGAGGTCCGCAATATATTCGAGGAAGCCTTGAACAATGGTCTGTAATTGCCTATTCCGAAAAGGCCACATGAAATGAATATGACCGGCAATCCCGTATACTGCCCATACCATAGAGTGCTGAGTCATACCATTGAAGACTGCTGTGTTTTCAAAGATTGGGCAGAGGACCAATAGAAGCTTGGAAAAACCTCACAATTCTCGGATGTATCAGCAAGCCACAGAGCTAGGTCATCAACACAGCTCCACCAAGATCAAAATTCAAGGAGCTGGGATAAGAAAAGAGGACCACCACGTCGTTAAACTGGGAACAACCGACCTCTAAGTCGTTAAACTGGGAATGTAAATATATATATGTAAATAAACAAAAAAATGTGTAAACAAAAGAGAAATAAAGAAAAGCCGAAATGATGGGGCAACTCGCAATAAAAATCAGGGAGTAAAATAAAGATGAAAAATAAAGCCGAAATGATAGGGCAACAGCGAATAAATAGCCGAAACGATAGGGCAATCGCGACTTTCGCGATAGGAAAAGCTGAAATAACAGAGCAATCGCGGTAAAACAAAAAAAAACAAAAAAAAACAAAAAAAGAACTGGCGAATGATGAGTTGCTCCTGGCATTATTCCAGTGCAGCAATGCAGACGCTAACAAAAATCCGATTTTCCAAAATCCCCCCCGGCCCTATGGCTAGTCCCCAAATTGACTGCCGTATACAATCCACGGGCTCAAATAATTCTCTTCATACCCATGCCCCACCGCAATCACCAGTTACGCGGCTGGTCTCTGCCTGTGGAATTATGCTCCATTGAGAAGACTCACTCATGTGTCCTCACGATACATGAGGAGAACAAACCTTTGTGGGTCCTTACGACTCACGAAGGAAAAACACACTTAGGAGTCCTCACAACTCCTAAGGAGAAAATACACCTACGGGATCCTTACGACCCGTAGGGAGAAAATGCTTTTATGGGACCCTCACGGCCCATAAAATTGAAAAGCCTTAGACGATAGGGATCTAAACCTATCTCCTACGCCATCGCTCCCCAATCCCCAAGCGGCGAATGATGAGTCGCTCCTGGTACCATATTCCATTGTAGCGATGCAGAAGCCAACCAAATTCCAAATCCCATACCCCAACGGCGAATGATAAGTCGCTCCTGGTACCATATTCCAGTGCAGCGATGCAGACGCCAACAAAGTCCCGAAATTTTGCCGGCCCTACGTTCTGGATCATACATCCTGCAAAACCGTATACAATCCATGGGCGTAAAACGATCCTAATCTCTCACAAGTCCTACTGGTGAGACCGCATTCAAAGTCCAAAAAAACAAAATAATAATAATAATAATAATATAAATAAAATGGTATGTCCACAAGCAAAATGGGCACGGATGAAAACCCGAAAGGGCTCCGTGAGTAAAAAAAAAAAGCAGGACTGCCGGTGAGTTTGTGAAAACCCGAAAGGGCGCAAACTCGTGAAAAAGAGATGAAATGCACTCGCAAAGTCCTCTCGACTTTGTGAGGAGAAAATTCCCGTGTGAGATCCTTACGACTCACAAAGGAGCAACACACTTAGGAGTCCCCATGACTCCTAAGGAGAAAATACACCTACGGGATCCTTACGACCCGTAGGGAGAAAATGCTTTGTGAGACCCTTACGGCTCACAAAATGGAAAAGCCTTAGGTGACAGGGATTTAACCTGTCTCCTAAGCCACCAATTCTTAAATCCTCCCAGGACAAATGATGAGTTGCTCCTGGCATTATTCCAGTGCAGCAATGCAGATGCCGACAAAAATAAAATCCCCAAATCCTCAAAGGGCAAATGATGAGTTGCTCCTGGTATTATTCCAGTGCAGCAATGCAGATGCCAAACAAAAACCAGTTCCCAAATCCTCTCGGGGCAAATGATGAGTTGCTCCTGGCATTATTCCAGTGCAGCAATACAGATGCCAAACAAAAACCAATTCCCAAATCCTCTCGGGGCAAATGATGAGTTGCTCCTGGCATTATTCCAGTGCAGCAATGCAGATGCCAAACAAACCAATTCCCAAATCCTCCCGGGGCAAATGATGAGTTGCTCCTGGCATTATTTCAGTGCAGCAATGCAGATGCTAAACAAAAATCAATTCCCAAATCCTCTCAAGACAGATGATGATTTGCTCCTGGTACCATATTCCAGTGTAGTGATGCTGATGTCAACCCAAATCAAATCAAACCAACAACCTCTGTGGCGGAATCATGCTCCATCCCAAAATTTACCCAGTGTTGAAATCATGCTTCGCCTCGGGATATCTACCTTCCCTGCCGGAATTATGCTCCGCCTCGGAATTAAGTCAACCAGCAAGCTCTGCGTCAGAATTATGCTTCGTCTCAGAATGCACCCCGTGTCTAAATGATGCTTCGCCTCGGTGTACCTGCCTTCCCTGTCAAAATTATGCTTCGTCTCGGAATCAAGTCAACCCACGACACTCCGCGACGGGGAAAAGTCGATCAGCGACACTCCATGCTGGGGAAAAGTCCACCCGACACTCCGCGTCCGGGAAAAGTCGATCAGCGACACTCTGTGCGGGGGAAAAGTCAACCAGCGACACTCCGCGCCGAGGAAAAGTCAACCAGCGACACTCCGTGCCGGGGAAAAGTCGATCAGCGACACTCCGTGCCGGGGAAAAGTCGATCAGCGACACTCCGTGCTGGGGAAAAGTCAACCTGACACTCCGTGCCGGGGAAAAGTCGATCAGCGACACTCCGCGCCGGGGAAAAGTCAACCCGCGACACTCCGCGCCGGGGAAAAGTCAATCAGCGACACTCCGTGCCAGGGAAAAGTCAACCTGACACTCCGCGCCGGGGAAAAGTCGATCAGCGACACTCCGTGCCGGGGAAAAGTCCACCAGCGACACTCCGTGCCGGGGAAAAGTCCATCAACGACACTCCGTGCCGGGAAAAAGTCAACCCGACACTCCGCGCCGAGGAAAAGTCGATCAGCGACACTCCGTGCTGGGGAAAAGTCAACCCGACACTCCGCGCCGGGGAAAAGTCGATCAGCGACACTCCGTGCCGGGGAAAAGTCAACCCGACACTCCGCGCCGGGGAAAAGTCGATCAGCGACACTCCGCGCCGGGGAAAAGTCAACCCGCGACACTCCGCGCCGGTGAAAAGTCGATCAGCGACACTCCGTGCCGGGGAAAAGTCAACCTGACACTCCATGCCGGGGAAAAGTCGATCAGCGACACTCCGCGCCCGGGAAAAGTCAACCCGGACACTCCGCGCCGGGGAAAAGTCGATCAGCGACACTCCGTGCAGGGGAAAAGTCAACCTGACACTCCGCGCCGGGGAAAAGTCGATCAGCGACACTCCGTGCCGGGGAAAAGTCAACCAGCGACACTCCGCGCCGGGGAAAAGTCCATCAGCGACACTCCGTGCCGGGGAAAAGTCAACCCGACACTCCGCGCCGGGGAAAAGTCGATCAGCGACACTCCGTACCGGGGAAAAGTCAACTCGACACTCCGCGCCGGGGAAAAGTCGATCAGCGACACTCCGCGCCTGGGAAAAGTCAACCCGACACTCCGTGCCGTGGAAAAGTCGATCAGCGACACTCCGTGCCGGGGAAAAGTCAACCTGACTCTCCGTGCCGGGGAAAAGTCGATCAGCGACACTCCGCGTCGGGGAAAAGTCAACCCGCGACACTCCGCACCGGGGAAAAGTCGATCAGCGACACTCCGCACCGGGGAAAAGTCGATCAGCGACACTCCGTGCCAGGGAAAAGTCAACCAGCGACACTCCGCGCCGGGGAAAAGTCGATCAGCGACACTCCGTGTCGGGGAAAAGTCAACCCGACACTCCGTGCTGGGGAAAAGTCGATCAGCGACACTCCGTGCCAGGAAAAAGTCAACCTGACACTCCGCGCCGGGGAAAAGTCGATCAGCGACACTCCGTGCCGGGAAAAAGTCAACCCGACACTCCGTGCCGGGAAAAAGTCGATCAGCGACACTCCGTGCCGGGGAAAAGTCAACCACCGACACTCCGCGCCGGGGAAAAGTCGATCAGCGACACTCCGTGCAGGGGACACGTCAACCAGCGACACTCTGCATTGGGGAAACGTCCAACACACACACTCCGCATCAGAGAAACGTCCGACAGCGACACTCCGTGCCGAGGAAACGTCAAGCAGACACTTCGTGCCGGGGACACGTCAACCAGCGACACTCTGCATCGGGGAAACGTCCAACACATACACTCCGCCTCGGGGAAACGTCGACCAGCGACACTCCGTGCCGGGACACATCTACTAAATCGCTTCGGATCGGAGCGTCGACCGTCCACGTCGTAAAAAGGGCAGTGCATCCCAAAAAGTGGGAACCAAGGCACGTCGCCTCCACGTGAAAGAAGATCCATCAATTTCATGCACACGACTCATATATGCATTTATTGATGGGGGGCACTTTGTTGAAGTCAAAATTTGCACCCCGGTTGACCAAGTCAAAGTCAAGGTCAACCCCATGCCAGGTGGGCCCAAGCCCAAACAAGTGGGCCAATGCCCAGGTCGAGCCCGAACACGAAGCATCCATCCTTCCACCATGCCAACAAAAAAATCATGTAATAAATAATTTTTATGTAATTTTTTTTTACATGAATGTATGCAAAATAGGCATAAAGCCAATATTTTGTAAACCCATGGCTTATGTGCAAAAATGAAATGGCACATGAGCCATGGGATAGGCAAAATGCCATTTTGTAAAGCCCAAGGGGCTATATGCAAATATGTAAGCCTATAAAAGGCAACATGATGATGAATAAAGCATATGCTTTTCATTCCCCCAAAAACTAGGGTTCTTTGTGCCTCCTGCTCCTTCTCCAAGGTTCTAAATCTTCTCATTTCTTTTGAATTAAATCAAGAGTTTTACTCTTTCTTTTCCAAAACTAAGCAGTTTTCCACCACAAAACCCGCAAAGGGGAACTCAGATCTCCCATCAGATCTCAAAAAGGAGAGATTTTGAGATCTCACATCTCTTGATCTTCAAGATCCGGCCAAACAACAGGAGGAAGAAGAAGAACCCCCCCTTCATCATCTTCCAAACATCCTAGGAGTTTAACTCCATACATATATACATAATAAATATTTCCTTTCTGAAGCATAGCTTCTGTTTCTTAGGCTAAAAGCCCTCCTTTTCTCGCCGGCGCTCAAGCGCAGAGCGCCCGCGTGCCGACACGTGGCACGCTTGCGCTCGAGCGCTCAACGCTCGAACGCAAAGCGCCCACGTGCCGACACGTGGCGCGCTTGCGTTCAAGCGCAAGCGCTTGAGCGCAAGTCGCCCCGGTGTCGGCACGTGGCGCGCTTGCGCTCCAGCGCAAGCGCTCGAGCGCAAGTCGCCCCTGTACCGACACGTGGCGCGCTCGCGCTCAAGGGCCCAGCGCTCAAGCGCAGAGCGCCCACGTGCCGACATGTGGCACTCTAGCATCTGAGCGCATAGCACCTACACGCACAGCACCCAAGGTGCTGCCCCACGCATCCTTTGGATGTCTTTTCCCCTTTTTATATATATACATGTATATCTATACATATGTATACATATGTACATACACACATACTCCACGGCACTGTCCCTGTTAGAAAAAACTCTGCGTGGCTCCCGATATATCCAAAACCCCTCTTTCAAAACATAACACACGCACACTGCACATTGAGTTCGCATGACCAGTTTAACCCGTTAATCGGAGGTTCCCTCGCCCCAAAGGCGAGGGGTAATTAACGGCAGCTTAGTCCGCGGCTGCCGGAGATTCGGATCCCCACAATCATTAAACCCCGGCTTACCCTAGGCAGGGGGAATCTGTAGTACGCCTGACAAGCGTGCGTGTATTCCCATCTCAATGGGGTGACGAAAAACACCCTACATACGTTAGTCTCATTTGAGACTAAGATCAACTTAAACGTTCGTTAAGGATACTTTAATCTAATTTTAGACTAAGATCAACTCAACGTTTGTTAAGACACGTTAGTCTAATTTTAGACTAAGATCAACTTAACAAGATCATTTAGATCCATAAAAAGAGCATTTGAGCTCTATTGTTTAGTTTAGGGACATTGCGGTCGATTACCAGTTTAAAGGCCATAGTGGTCCAATACCAGTTTAAGGACATAGTGGTCCAATACCAGTTTAAGGACATAGTGGTCCAGGTTAAGGACATCATAGTCCGTGAATTTAAAGACCTCACGGTCAAAGTTAACGACATCATAGTCCGTGAGTTTAAAGACCTCACGGTCAAGGTTAAGGACATCATAGTCCGTGAAATGTGCGGTTGTCGGGACCCGTCACCTCTTTGAAGACGTTGAAGGATTACAACGACAAATATCAAAGGGGTGAAGAGATGTACCCTCGAACCAAAGTGGATTTGGGGATCTGTAGTCCAATTTGGAACTACGGTCAATTTATTAGATTATGAGCACATTAGCTCAATTAAGTCTGAATTGAGGATTCATGGCCAATTTGGGCTAAGTCCAATTAAGTTTGAAATGTTGGCCCTTTGTTGGACCATTAGACATTTGTCTGGATTCAGCCCCTCATCATTTAGCAGTGCTTAAACAAAAGTTTGAGGGCTTTGGTATCATTTTTGTCTTTAACTGAGCATTAAACAATATAGCTCTGAGTTTTACTCAATTTTGAGATTCAGTTGAAGGGAAGGCTTTTGCCTCTGGAAAATTAGCCAATTTGGCTAAAAGTAGTGTTAAACAGTAAAGAACAGCAGTGTTAGACAGTGGAAATAAAGCTCTCAAATTAGTGTTAAACACTAGAAGAAAAAGGGGTCACGTGAGGACACGTGAGGGTGCCCAAAGGTGGGGCCAGATCCCTTTTCTTCGTTCTGCAATTAAGTGTTAAACACTTTTTGACTTTCTTGGCCATCACGTGTTGGCACGTGATGGATATTTGTGCATTGGTTATCAAAGCATTTATTAGAGGTCACGTGGTCACACGTGAGAGCGCCCAAAGCCAACATTTCCTTTACTTTTATTCTCTTTATTTTGGAGGTCACGTGGGAACACGTGAGGCATTACCTCAAAGTTAATTCCTTCTTATTTCTGGGGATCTCTTCAGGGGTCACGTGGGGACACGTGACCTTAGTCTTTTGCATGCATGGAGATCTTTTGAGTTCTCTGTTATTTTTAAGAATTAAATTCTCTGTAGGGTTAAACCCTAATTATGACTTTGGAGGAACTAAATTCTTATAATGAAAGAATTAAATTCTTATGTAGAGTTAAACCCTAATTTCTTTTAGAGAAATTAAATTCCCATGTATGTGAAAGAATTAAATTCTTATATAGGGTTAAACCCTAGTTTTGTCCATCCTGAAGAAATTAAATTCCTATAATTTTAGGAGAATTAAATTCTCAGATAGGGTTCAAACCTTAATTTCATATTTTGGAGGAATTAAATTCCTGTGAGTTTTAGAGAATTAAATTCTTTAGAGAATTTAATTCTCCCAAAACAAAATTAGGGTTAAACCCTAAACCCTAATTTTGTTTTGGGAGAATTAAATTCTCTAAACTCAATTCCCCCTCTAACTTTTGGATCTGCATGGCAGGATCTCAACCCGATGAGAATTAAATTCTCAACTTATAAGGAGATGTGCTCTTCGCAGATCTTCAATCAGAGCAAGAACTAAGTTCTTTTTGCTGAAGTGTTAAACTCTTAGATTGAGAATTAAATTCTATTTTTTGAAGTTTTGATACTTTTTCCCTTTCTCACCTAGGGTTTTCTTTGTTGAGAATTAAATTCTTCTCTCTTTTTTTCCTCTGTTGTTGTTATCTCCAAAAAAGTAGACCCTTCTCTTCTCTTCCTGGCTCCTATTTATAGGAGAAAGAAAAGAATTAATTTGTTTAGTCAATCTTTCATTGAAAGATTTTTTTTCGTAACCAATATGATCTTTTAGATCACTCAGTGAATTTTATTCACAATTGGATTTTTAATCCAAAAGATCTTTTATCTGTTATTCAAATTTTAGGGAAATCTTTCCTTGTATAAAATCTTTCCATAAATTGGTGATTTTTAATCACCATTGGATTTTTAATCCAACGGTGCTCCATTTTACAGAGCACCATCTTTTTTGTTTGGAAAGATCCAAAGAAATATTTTTCCAGTTAGGGTTTTTGATTTTTCCCTTAATTAGAATTTAATTATATTATTTTAGAGATTTTAGGATGAAAGGTTCCTAGGCACTCTCAAGAGGTCTCACAAGGCATCAACCATGCCAATTTCAAATTTTACGGTGCCGAGAAACCCTAGACTAGATCGTTAACTAGATATTTTAGGCGACAAAAGCGAATAGTTTACAACTTAACTACAAGAACGGAAATACAACCATTGTAGATTCGGTCCTCCACCTCCATAACTCCGCAATGAAGTCTCCTCGCTGTCCAAATGCAATCCCGGGCTCTAGCGTCGGCTTCATCGGAGAAGAAGCGGGCTAGGTCATCGACGACGATGCCGAAGATGATCTACGTCGAGGCATCGCTAGATCAAGCTCCAACTTCACCAAGTCAAGAAAACTTGTGAAGGAAACACACTCTACTACTTGGCAAGAGGTAGAGGATGAAGAAATAGGAAGTGGGTTCACTTTAGAATTGGATTTCTCACTCATTTTCACATTCCACCATTGTTGGTAGAAAGCTTTCTTCAATGTTGAAGATGAAGAAGAAGAAGATAATGATATGATAAGTTAATTAGAATAGAAAAGAAAAAGAATACTTATCATAACATTAACTATAGTTAGGTGTAGAGAATTGACTAAGGTTAAAAGAATGGTTAGGGTTAAGCTTGAAGACAAAATGGTCATATGGTCAAAGCTTCATGAAGCTTCATCAAGCTTCATGAAAGAAGGAAAGAAAAAATGAAACCATTTTGTTTTCTTTTGTCATTTCATTTTAATCCAAAATAAAAAGATAAATGAATGGACAAATAAATAGAAACCTTAACCATTTACTTAACCTAGGTTTAATTCTTTACACAAACCAATTTTGCATGCATCATCAAACATGATACAATCGAGTGCACAAAAGTATATCACATATACAATGTGTACATCCGAGTGAGAATATCCATTTAAAAATGAACCAATACTAGTTAATGCAAAGTGATATATCAAATATATATAATTATACATTAAATCATTAAATCAACACTTGATTCAATGATCCGGTCATATCGCATATAACCGACTAGTATCCAATGTATCGGCTTATCGAATCAACCCTCGATTCGATAACTAGGTTATATCGCATATAACCATTCGATACATACATCCTGAGAATGGAATACGGTATCACATACACGCATTATTCTCGGTCCCGCACATATCTCATATGCGCTCCTATTTCGTTTCGCTTGAGCCAGGAAACCTCTGTGTAGGACTCTAAAGACTCGTCAATACGCCGGCAGCAGGTGATGATCATATCAAACACCCATAAGCCGCAAGCGGTCTGCTAAACGTAACGGCCACCCGGGTATTGAGCGATCAGAAGATCGACGAGCAAGCCCGCTCACACTCCAGTGAATCCAACCAGTAACACTACCGTACAGTCCGGTCTGATCGTCTGATCTGTCGCATATCTCGCCTAGGGGTGGTAAACGTCAGACCCCAATAGCTCGATAAGTCGTGTCAATATGAGGTCTATAACAATTCAAGAAACTACTGATAACACTTACCAGTAAATCTCAGCAACCCTGGCCATGGATTTCCGGTTATAGCCAATCGAACACAGCGCAACATCAACTCCCTATACCGGGAGAGACGAATCCCCTCCTATCGCTCATTGCCTCCATATGACTCGGGACTGTACCCAAAAACCACCGTTTTGCACGCCCTCTTGGACGTGGTAAGGTGGAAATCAAAGCACAATGGGAACCACACAAGACTCTATGACGATTTCGGGTCAACAGACTACTCTGTACCAGTGTCACCAGAGAACTGCCATCTGACGTAAAGTATAATACCATCTGGGAGTTCTCGGCGAGTCCGTCCAGTGTACCCAGTCTCTACTGAGCACCCGTATATCATCTCTGATGTCAAATACCAATGGATATGGGATCATCCATCGCCCATCTTTATGGGTCGAGAAGGTACACGCTAGTCTACTCTGGTATATCGATGCCCCATCTCGATACACCCACGACTAGGGACTTTCAAGGATGTACTTATGGACTACCATGTCCCCACTAGTATGATCCGCATCATAGTCCAGGTAGTCAAGTACACATCCTAAGGGCTTTACCAACATGTAATAGAGAGACAATCTGTGTACACGTTAAGGTAAAGAGCAACCAGATAGCATACTATCATGTCGAGCAAGAAAGTCCTCCCTATATATGTCCCAGCATCCACTACAATATACATCCAATGTACAGTAATGGCCTCTAGGGCATACATATAACTAACAATCTCCCACTTGCACTAGGGCCATCTGTAGCAGTGGTTGTAGTATCTCATACTCAACCATCCCATAAAAGTCTCTCTCTGGGAATAGGCCTTCGTGAGTGGATCCGCCGTGTTGTCCTCTGAGTCTACTCTCCTAACCTCGATCCCTTAGAGATCAACCATCTCCATGATCAAGTGATACTGCCTTAGAATATGTTTGGATCACTGATGGAACCTGCGTTTCTTGGCATAAGCCACAACTCCATTGTCACACAATGGGAGGAACATAGTTCATCTCATGAACCATTATATACCCAAACAGCCTCTTTGGTAGCATCTTAAGTAGCGATGTATCCTGCCTTTATCGTCTAGTATGTCACGGTATCTAGCTTGGAACTCTTCCAACATACCGTCCCTTTACTGAGGGTAAAGACAATGCCTGCGACTGACATTCAGTCGTCTTTATCACCCTGGAACCTTTCCAGCGATTTTCCCCAGAATCGTTTGATATCATCTCACTACAACTAGTGAGAATCCTAACATCCAATTAAATCTATCTCATAGATCCAAAACTCAGGATTTAGGAGGTATCATTTTGATCCTACACGGAGAATCTTTGTGATAAACGGAGATTGATCGAGCGTAGCATAAGAAACTCCTTTCTTATCAAGAGTATGTCATCCACGTACTCTACGAGGATCACCACCATACTCCCTACTACCTTTTTGTTTATACAAGGTTCATCTACCATTTTGATGATGTCAAACTCTTTGACTATCTCATCAAAACAGATGTTCCAACTCCGCCATGCCTGCTTTATCCTATAAAGCATCTTGAACACGTTTCCGCTGCTCCCACTGTTTACGAAGCCCTCTGGCTATGTACTTATAGACGCACTCTTCTAAAACATCATTTAGAACAGCAGTCATGACACCCAACCACCAGATGTCGTAGTCATGGTATGTAGCCGTGACAAGTAGGATCTGGATGGACTTAAGCATAGCCACTAGAAAAGGTTTCATCATTATCCACGCCTGGTCGATGACGAAAACCTTTAACAAGTCTAGCTTTGAAAGTCTCAACTTTTCCATCCACACCAAGTAATCTTCTCAAGATATACTTGCTCCTGATGGGGATTTAACCCTTCAGATATAGCAACCAAAGTCCATACTTTGTTGGTGTATAAGGATTCCATCTCAGATCGATAAACATCCAGCCATTCTTACAGAGTCCCACTCCTGATGGCCAGCTCGAAACTAGTTGGGTCATCATCTTATGATGCAATCCTCGCTCCCACTGTCATAGAGAAACAGAAGTATCTCTCAGATGGGTGAGGAACCCTACTAGATCGACGGAGAGGCTGAGGTTCGTTGGAATCTACTGAATCCTTTGGTTCTATCAAATCATCAGCTGCATTTTGTATGGCTGGAACATTTCCAGTTCTACATAACAGACCTTGCCTCGAGCTTGTCCGGATTTTGCTTTTTAGACATAGACCGGACAACCCCAAATCTTAAGGAACTTAAGATATGGGCTCTTCCCTTTCCATATCACATATGAAGTGGTAGGCAACTGATTTGATTGGAACCCTATTCAATAGGTATGCAGCTTCTCAAGTGCATAACTCCCAAAAGGAAATAGGTAACTCAGCAGTACTCATCATAGAGCATACCATATCAAATAGGGTGTATCTGCTCCGCCCCGATATACCATCATGCTATGGTGTATACAAAGGAGTAATGCTGAGAGAGAATCTCATTCTCCTTTAGAATAGTTCAGGAATTCCATGCATAAGTATTCTCCTCCTTGATCTCATCATAGGACATAATACTTATACCCGTATTGGTTCTCTACTTCTAACTTATATTCTGTGAATATCTCAAAAGGTTCAGACTTGTGTTTCAACAGGAACATATGTCTGAATCTTGAGAGATTATCAGAGAATATAATAAAGTATAAAGAACCAGTCCTGGTATGTATAGACAGGGGACCTACATACATCAACATGTATCATCGCAAGAGTTCACTAACTCTTTCCCTGTTTCCAGTAAACGGAGGTTTGGTCATCTTATCTTTGTGACATGACTGGCAAGTTTCAGAAGATGTAAATTCAAACTGATTTAAATATACATCTAAATATAACTTCAACCAGTCGGGTCGCATTGATCTGACCTAGTCTACAATACCTCAAGAAGGATTCGTTCATTTCTGAACTCTTCCTCTTGTGTGTGTTCTGTATACTAAGAACTGTAGTTTGATTTAGAACGTCAATGCTTTTAGACAACGTGCCTGAACCGATCAACTTTTGAAATAGGAAATGTTCAAAACATTATCCAATAATACAAAATTTTATCATTTCTTTACTAATAAAGAGAGTGATATGATTTTGTATATCAGGTTCGGTATATAATAACATTCATTCAGAATCAATGTATTTGTAATATAGGGTGACAGTGACCAACAGACTTGGCTGCAACACTTGCCCCGTTTTCTGTCTCATGAAACTTATCACCCGTTCTCAGTTTTTCTACCCTTTTGTAGCCCTATGTAACAGATTACATATCTGGGATCCTGATCCGGTATCGTATACCAAGGATGCGGAGGATACTGAGAAAAAGTTCTGTATAATGAACACACCCGAAGATGATGCATCTCATGCACTTTCTTCGTTTGGGCGGCACGGGAATTCTGGTATTCCCCAATTTCCTGCTCTGTCTTATAACAATTATAAGTTGGAGCGGGACCAACGTTCCCCAGCTCAGTATAACAAGCGGGTTCGGTCAATAATCCGTATTATTATCTTGATTAAGGCGTGATATGGTCGCTACCATGAGAGAGAGAGAAGAAAACACTCAGCGTGCGCTCTTGCAAGAATAGATTGGTTATTATTTTATCTAATCAGGAAGGCTCCCACTGCTTTTTATCAAATCTTCCTTCAAACCCTAAAAGGAAAGACTAGCCGGGATTAATCACACACTACAAGTTCACCAATCTTTCAGCCAGGCCAGTGTCGGTACTTTGAGGGAGGTCCCCCGTGCTTTCGCACGAACCTAATTAATGTAAACCTCGTTTTCCCAGAGGCGTAACCCCGTTGACACCTTTCTAGACACCTACTTGATCGGCTAATTGTAATGTATAAAACTCTTCCAGGAGTAACTCTTACTCGCAGCGGGTATCGGGATCCAACTATCTCATAGAAGGTATGCAATCTCATTGCAAATTTCAACATTTGAAATTCCCCATAATATTTTGCCCCTAGCGTCCTATGACCTTGACGCAGGCCAACAAACCATAGTGCGCTAGTCAAGTTCAACCCGTCATTTCCTGATTGAATTAAACCCACCCGCACGACCCTTGACGCAGGCCAACAAAGTCGCACGATTACCCTAATCCAATCTGCATCATATGCATAAGCAGATAAATACTAGTTAGCTACCGCACACTACGCCTTGACGCAGGCCAACAAACGTAGCACGAATACTAACTACTACTTATCTGAAATGACGGAGGGCTACGACAGGTTTTTCTGAAAACCTATTGCGTAATGAACTTGATATCGTTGTAGGATCGAATGAATTTTGAAATGGAGTGTTTTTGAAGCTTTTCTAGTTTTGCTAAAGGAGTCACTCCCGGTGAAGGGATCGTCGGTCCTTTCCTCGTCGAATGAGGTGCGGGATATATCATATATATCACTGTGCAAAGCAAAAACTCTTAAAAGCAATCAAAAGACAAACCAAGTGTGCAGCATCTGCCAGTTATTGCTAAAGGAGTCACCCCCGGTGAAGGGATCTCGGTCCTTTCCTTATCGAATAAGGTGCAGGATATATCATATATACCGCTGTGCAAAGCAAGAACTGTAGCTACCTGTTTTATTTTGAAATTCGATTCTACAACATCTTAGGTTTCTTTTATTTCATTAATCACATTAATGAAGTCCCGCCATTTAATTACCTAAACATCACAGATAAATACGACGTACACTTATGCCATCCGCATTCGCCTCGATGTCCCCTCGTGTACCGTTAGGTTAGGTAACTAACGGCAGAGCGGGGCAGGGCTAGCACGGGTGTAAAACATAAGTAACGTCTATATAATATATCATATATACTACATACTGTATCTATCACAGAACATCACATGATCACATCACAGATATCGCAGCAGAAGAATCATATGAAATATTGGATATACTAGGACGTCCGTGTTTTCAATACGAGCCAGTATAAAACACGGATTCCACGGTCGCGATGAATAGCCAAACCCACACCCCTAGACCCCTACGAGAGCGGCAAGCAACCCTACCAATTCTAGAGTTAGGAGACCCGGACTCGACTCCTCGAGTCGGTCTCCCACTGGACTCCAGAACCCGGTTACTTGTGCTCCCCTCCTTGGATCTATCCTAGTGCGGAAAAGTAAATAATATACATCAACGGTGACAACTTCCGCTACCTGGAAGTTCCCCAATAAAAGAATATTACATACAAGTTTTTACATGAACGAAAATGAAAAAACACTCATCTCACATAAAAACCCCCGGCTTCAAACACGACGATCCAATATAACATATCCAGCAACACATAACATCACATGTCATCAACGTAAGTAAATATGCGCATCCCAATTGTCGTTGACATATAGCAACGAAACCGGCGATATCACATATTACACTTACGGTCACAGAAAAGAAAGTGTAAAACTACAACAGTTGGAATCCGCAACCACCTCAGATATCGCATGCCTGACCAAATGAATTTCTCAGACATCGCATGCCTAACAATTATAAACCCCGCATTTTAGTCTCAAAATCGAAAACACTTTTCAATATCTAGTCGGGCAATTCAACAAGATTCCCAACATCCTGATCGCATGCTCGTCGCAAACTTCAGTAGGCGGCCGCACCCCCGACGCCGTCGACGAAGTGCACCAAGGCGGAACACCGCTACCGCGAGCACCCGAACGGATGCTTTCGGCGACAGGGTTCTCCTACAGTCACTTGGTCGGGGCTATGGAGTGAGGCTGTCTATTAAGTTTACCCGGCGAGTATCCGCGTACACTACGTGATTGCGACGGACTTTTGATCACATCAAAATTCCGTGGCAACCGATCAATTGAGACTAAACTGCTATGTTTATAACATTCATTCAGTTATCTCATAACTACTTGTGAATTCCAATTATTGTATCGCATTCCAGATAATTCGAAAATGTTAAACTTTCCGATTGAACATTCAAACACCCAAGTTTTCCCGATACTGATCAACACATGAAACAAGTCTAAAAACATTCAGTTCGTGCCTCAGTACCAACGGTCCAGCCGTAGAAGGGTCAAGCCAACGCCTCACATGTGGCACGCCGTACTGCCCCAAACCCGAAGGTTCAAAGGGCAGTTCAAGACGGTCACATAATCAAGTTAAGGTTTGTTGTCTTCTAGAGGGACCATCGCGTTACTTGCACTACTTAGAACGTCGTTAAACTACGGAAAAATCCAACACTTGGAAATTTTCCGACAGGGGAAAAATTGGGTATTTATATCCGGTCGAACTTTTTAACATATTCAAAAATTATCCGGAAAGCCACACAGACAAAATTTGATAATCCGATCGAACATTCGAATCCCCAAAACAACCCAGAAAATTCAACTCTTGAAAAAATATTAAAAATTCCCAGGAAAACCAGCACTGCATATTATGAATTACTGTGCAAAATTCGATGCCACATAAGACAAAACGGCCGCGGATCCGCCGCACGAGCCATGCTCGTGCCGCGGAACCACGGCGCATTGATGGAATTAGGCACACAAATTTTACAGTAACCCTTAGAATTTCCTGCTGATTTTTCTGCATATTTTTAATATCGAAAAACTCCAGATTTTGGAAAAAGTCCAGAGAGCATGTTTGTATTAGGATTTCGGGTTCGTTCGGGTTTCAAACTTCGTCTACGCATCGCCTAAGGCTCTAGCTAGGCTCTGATACCAATGAAAGGTTCCTAGGCACTCTCAAGAGGTCTCACAAGGTATCAACCATACCAATTTCAAATTTTACGGTGCCGAGAAACCCTAGACTAGATCGTTAACTAGATATTTTAGGCGACAAAAGCGAATAGTTAACAACTTAACTACAAGAACGGAAATACAACCTTTGTAGATCCGGTCCTCCACCTCCATAACTCCGCAATGAAGTCTCCTCGCTGTCCAAATGCAATCCCGGGCTCTAGCGTCGGCTTCATCGGAGAAGAAGCGGGCTAGGTCATCGACGACGATGCCGAAGATGATCTACGTCGAGGCATCGCTAGATCAAGCTCCAACTTCACCAAGTCAAGAAAACTTGTGAAGGAAACACACTCTACTACTTGGCAAGAGGTAGAGGATGAAGAAATAGGAAGTGGGTTCACTTTAGAATTGGATTTCTCACTCATTTTCACATTCCACCATTGTTGGTAGAAAGCTTTCTTCAATGTTGAAGATGAAGAAGAAGAAGATAATGATATGATAAGTTAATTAGAATAGAAAAGAAAAAGAATACTTATCATAACATTAACTATAGTTAGGTGTAGAGAATTGACTAAGGTTAAAAGAATGGTTAGGGTTAAGCTTGAAGACAAAATGGTCATATGGTCAAAGCTTCATGAAGCTTCATCAAGTTTCATGAAAGAAAGAAAGAAAAAATGAAACCATTTTGTTTTCTTTTGTCATTTCATTTTAATCCAAAATAAAAAGATAAATGAATGGACAAATAAATAGAAACCTTAACCATTTACTTAACCTAGGTTTAATTCTTTACACAAACCAATTTTGCATGCATCATCAAACATGATACAATCGAGTGCATAAAAGTATATCACATATACAATGTGTACATCCGAGTGAGAATATCCATTTAAAAATGAACCAATACTAGTTAATGCAAAGTGATATATCAAATATATATAATTATACATTAAATCATTAAATCAACACTTGATTCAATGATCCGGTCATATCGCATATAACCGACTAGTATCCAATGTATCGGCTTATCGAATCAACCCTCGATTCGATAACTAGGTTATATCGCATAAAACCATTCGATACATACATCGCGAGAATGGAATACGGTATCACATACACGCATTATTCTCGGTCCCGCACATATCTCATATGCGCTCCTATTTCGTTTCGCTTGAGCCAGGAAACCTCTGTGTAGGACTCTAAAGACTCGTCAATACACCGGCAGCCGGTGATGATCATATCAAACACCCACAAGCCGCAAGCGGTCTGCTAAACGTAACGGCCACCCGGGTATTGAGCGATCAGAAGATCGACGAGCAAGCCCGCTCACACTCTAGTGAATCCAACCAGTAAACTACCGTACAGTCCGGTCTGATCGTCTGATATGTCGCATATCTCGCCTAGGGGTGGTAAACGTCAAACCCCAATAGCTCGATAAGTCGTGTCGATATGAGGTCTATAACAATTCAAGAAACCACTGATAACACTTACCAGCAAATCTCAGCAACCCTGGCCAGGGATTTCCGGTTATAGACAATCGAACACAGCGCAACATCAACTCCCTATACCGGGAGAGACGAATCCCCTCCTATCGCTCATTGCCTCCATATGATTCGGGACTGTACCCAAAAACCACCGTTTTGCACGCCCTCTTGGACGTGGTAAGGTGGAAATCAAAGCACAATGGGAACCACACAAGACTCTATGACGATCTCGGGTCAACAGACTACTCTGTACCAGTGTCACCAGAGAACTGCCATCTGACGTAAGGTATAATACCATCTGGAAGTTCTCGGCGAGTCCGTCCAGTGTACCCAGTCTCTACTGAGCACCCCGTATATCATCTCTGATGTCAAACACCGATGGATATGGGATCATCCATCGCCCATCTTTATGGGTCGAGAAGGTACACGCTAGTCTACTCTGGTATATCGATGCCCCATCTCGATACACCCACGACAAGGGCCTTTCAAGGATGTACTTATGGACTACCATGTCCCCACTAGTATGATCCGCATCATAGTCCAGGTAGTCAAGTACACATCCTAAGGGCTTTACCAACATGTAATAGAGAGACAATCTGTGTACACGTTAAGGTAAAGAGCAACCAGATAGCATACTATCATGTCGAGCAAGAAAGTCCTCCCTATATATGTCCCAGCATCCACTACAATATACATCCAATGTACAGTAATGGCCTCTAGGGCATACATATAACTAACATAGGATCCCATCACGTGTTGACACGTGACCCCCTCGATAAAACATTTAACCAGAATTTAATTTTGTTGTTTCAAAGAACTCAAGAATTATCACGTGTCTGCACGTGACCTTTGGTCACGTGTGGGCACGTGATGCCCCATTGGGGTATTCCTTGCTGTTTTATAATATTTTTTAATTCCATTTAATGAGTTTAGAGGCCTATCACGTGTTGGCACGTGACCCCATTGTTTAGAATTTAATTCTTATCATTTCAGAGGGTTTAAAAGCCCATCACGTGTTGGTACGTGACCCCATTTAATTATTTATTTTATTCAATGCCTACAGGCTTTGCCTGTAAATGGTCACGTGTTGGCACGTTATGCCCGGTTACATGTGGGCACGTGATGCCTCATAAATTTTGATCCCGGATGAATTATGAGGCCCATAATATATCAAATCGAAGAATTTTTCGAGACGCTTTCGATACCATCAGAATTTAGCTGTTTCTCATTCAGGAGTTTGTCAAAATACAGCCCGGAAAATACCGGTTCGCATTTTCTTAAGCGTATCACTGCCATTTGATACCTTAGGCTCTTTGCGCAGAAATTTTTGGCGGGAACATCCACGAAATCATAAACACGTGCTACAAAGGTAAAAAATCGATCTCAAGTGCAATAAATATGCACAAAAATGTAAATACCCAGTAGGTGCAGCCATGGTGCACGAAAACAATATCGTGAAACTCAATCATCAAAACTCAAATCCAAGCAATATAAGCGTGATACTCGGATCACAAACGCAAATCACAACAAATGACATTGAGGTATACCTCCTACAATGTCGAAAAATGTTCGTGCGCCAAAAACTGACAGAGCAAGAACATCCGCTTGCCTCCTGCTCACGGTCTGGCGTCCTCTGTCTCCGGGTCCTCATTTGTCTGTTGATTACCAATCTCGCAATCCATCGGCTCGTCGGCCCGGTCTGGTGTACTGACGGAAACGATCCGCTCTAGTACTCCTCTGGTCAACTCTCGGCCAATTAGTATGACCACTCGTAAAGCAGTACGTCACTGGCATCGGCCTCTGGCCCTATGAATACACGTGAGACCACTAATCCTCGGTGCAAATCTTATCGCAGCATCGTCCTGGAAGGAAACTGCTCAAGGTCTCTTCCAATCTCGCCTATGCCGAACTATACGGAGGCTGGTACTTTTGCAAAATCTTTTCTCGTTTTCTAGACATCTGCGTTCTCAGCACAGCATTTCCTCGGGAACTGGCCGTATCCCAATGCCCCTGTATACATATCAGACCTCTAATTTCAACGGGGAGTAACAACAGCTCATTAACATCTCGCACGAACCTCTTGTTCCATTCGTCTTTATTATCGTCCGCTTTGACGTCACGTCATGCTATCTGCATACTGAAATTGTTCTCAGCCACGGTCAATCCGGAATCCTTCACACGGAGTCGAAATCATGAACTCGGTATCTTCATCACTCTGTAGAAGATATCTAGCCGAACACGTCCTCGGGAACTCGTCCCAACCATCGGAGGAATACTCAATACTCGTCCGTTCTCAATCAACTCACAACGCATCTGGGTAAGGTCCTCTATCTGAAACTGGACCACTTACCGATGTCCTATCGGATCACTCCAACGATCAACGTCATCTCTGGATCGATCTACTCTATATCTGAATAAGATTCTCTACACTGGAAATCTTCAACTAAACTGAGCCTGCGTCGGCACATCAAATCTGACGAATCACCTGCGTCTCTCAACTCAAGATAGACTAGCTATCATCTGTCTCATCTCTGCCTGAAATCTCCAGCGATCTCAGCTCGTAAAGTCTGGAAGCGACATCCATCATCTCAGCAACAGCTGGGTCATCTGTCTGTACGGTAGACGGCATCACAAACTCTGAGGTAGGCTGTACATCAACAGTCCTCTCACAATAGGCAGCCTCTAATAATGGCCCCGATCATCCGGTGCAAAACCGAACACTCGCCTCAAACAAGAGGTCACAACACAAATACAAAATCGAGATGTTCCCGTGTCACCAGAAAACACGATGGCCAGTCCTCGCCCATAACGAGCTCGCCCTGACCGCATCACTAGCAGCAGCTCAATCTGCGCTCAAGCCATGGTGACAGGAATCTCAAGCATGTATCGATAAAGGTAGATCAAAGGAATGAAAGGAATCAACAGATCCCAAAATGGATACATGATCATAAGGAGGAACGAATCAATGAGAGTATGTTCATGAAAACTAATAAAATCAAGGATCTCAAATGGATGTATAATCATGGGGACGAAGAGAATCACAGATCTCAAAATATGTACATCCTAAGGTTTCTTAAGTAGAGTATCATATCGTAAATATGTCGCGGAACATACGTACGGTACGTCACTCTACTCAAGCTACCTACTCCATTAATCAGGGTCAGCCTATGTAACGAAAGTTCGGGTCTAAAACCCCCATGTTCAAGTCTAAGTTCCGTAAGGTCAAGCCTAGGTTCTGAAATACTTACGCCCCAGACTCCACATAGTCAAACCTAAATTCGAACCAAGGTTAAACCTAGCGCTCTGATATCAACTTTTTCATGACCCGAAAATATTTTTCGTGACCGGCACTTAATTCACGCAACGCCTAAAGGCGCAACGTAAATCAAGTAAGCTGAAGCCCAGAAATCTAAACCTTTTTAAGAAAATAAAAGAGGTGAAGTTTTAAAATAAAGGTATGATGAAATCAAAAGTTTTCTTAAATGCATAGATAAAGGAACATGAAAAATGCAAGTGGATTTACTAGTTGAAAAACATGTTTCGTCTTTTATAAATTTGGGCAGCACCTCCTTTGTATATTTTGATCCAAAACCACAAATGCATGATAATATAAAAGGGCATCCCCAAGCGGGAGCTAGCTCTTCACAAAACGGCGGAATCACAACTATGCAAGTCATAAAACATATATACGACGCCCAACGGCGAAGATCAACACAAAAGATAATGAATAAAGCAAGACATCAACCCAATAAGCGAACATAAACCATCGCTCTAAGTCTCGCAACCGCAAATCTCACTAAGTCTTACTACTTATACAAATACTAGTTTCTGATTGATGGAGTTAACTAGATACAACAGGAATAATAAATACAATAGTGGTACGATCCAACATGTACCACCTACCAAAGCAAGTCACTCGAATGCAAGCTGTGTGCCAACGATGCCGCTACCGATCCATGTGGTCAACCTGCAAGAACTGTGGCACAACGGGGGTGAGTTGCCAACTCGTGAGTAGAAAACATCATCAGCTAGAAATCGAATAAAATAACGATTTCCTAGGTCAACTATATCATAAAGGTAATACTATGATATCTAGGGTGACCGTGTCTATATATATGCCAACAATAATCAAAGCCTGCATGCATGTAGATATCATCCAACAGTATAATCAATGCCTGTATGCATGTGGATCCCGTCCACTCAAAACATCATAAAAGCATATGCATGTAAATATATGAGGATATCGAAGAATGTGTGTCCATCAATGACACATCAAATCATGGAACCTGAGTGTCCAGCACCGACACTCGAAACATCATGAAACCCGTGTCCAGCATCGATACGTAAATCCTCATATCTCGGGCGCCGCATCCTCAGATCGGCCCTCAGGCGCCGCATTCTCTGGTCGGACCTCATATCCATCTTATGACTCCGGTCGGTATCCTCCAGATAACCGCCAGGTCTAAATACTATCACCGGTAGGTAGTGTTCCCTCTGCCAGGCTCATCGGCTAATCCATCGACATACTTTTCTTGCTCCGGGGTACCATACCGGGTCCACCATGAATCCGCAAACGGATCATCCAACTCCTCGAATCGGGTTTCACATATCACATGTCTTAGAACCGAGGAAACACATGGTGGACGCACTGAAATATCATATCAAGAGAAACCGGGTTTTTAAAACAATAGATACTTTCTTTTGAAACATAACCACGGTTCTCAAATCCAAAATCTCATGAAAACAACATCTCAATGCGTATAATCGTAAAGCATGATGTATGCGACATTTAACAGAAATGTAAGCATATCCGTATATCATGCAACATGAAATAATGATGTGAACATAGCAAGTAAATCATGCAAGGAGTCATATCATGATGCAGCAATTCTACTGTGTAGTGATATAGCAATTATCGATGATGAAAGTGTGTGAGCCGGCCAATCTGTGTAAGTGTAACATACGCATCATCGATAATGGTGAAGGTGTACTAGCACAGGTATATGTAATGCAATGAGAATGACATGAACGCAGCATTAAGTACATCGTCAGCTAAATGCTATAAGATATACGTATCTAACATGACCGAGTCGGTGAATCTATCAATCGGCATCCAGTCTCACAACATCACGTACGGTATAATCCATAGTACGACATCCTCTAGTCAAGGGTATGGATCAATCATCATAAAACTCATCATGCACGGTAAATTATCGTACAGCGGCATTAAACCATTAGGGATCCTATCAACCTATATGACACTGAGGGTACGGACCTAACGTCTCGTACGACATATCACTCATGATTCACAACATTATATATATCTATATACCTATATCCCAGGTCGCATCCATAACAATCTTATACCAGAGGACCGACAAAGGTATCAATCCTCTCATATCGACTCGCATCCGTATACCGACATATCAATCAAGTCATCATATCACATCGTACATTCTTTACATCACATTAAGTCATCTTATATTTATTTATCTTATTTGATCGATCCCATAACACATCTATCTCAATCTCGTCATATTCATCGATCTCATGTCACATCCTTATACATCTCGTTTCATATCCTATATCAATCATATCCGCTCGTATTATCTTATCTCATTACATGCCACTAAAATCTCATACTTAATCTAGTGCAACTACATATCTATATATCGTGATTCACGTTCACTTTTCATATCCTTATATATATATCAATCCGAGACATCATTTCTTTCTTATCATGCCACACTAAGCTTTTAATCACATCCATAGGTTCCTAGAATTGGTTTCTCTAACCATATCCTATATATCGGTTTCCATCAAAATTTGCGGGGGTGCTATACGCCATCCGCCTGACTTCCCCCGTAGATATAAATCTACTCACCTTGATCCTTGCTTGCCGAAGTCGATAACGCCATGCTCCGTCGCCTCGGAATCCACGCGAAGGTACCTACAATAAAAACATAGTCTCAATGCTATTAAAATCAAGTCCGGAAAACCAATACGGCACACGGTGCGCTCATAGGTTAGAACCTATAGCCTATGCATGCGAAACAATCAAACAACCCTTGTTGTTGACGTACAAACGCCCAACAACCAAATACAAATCCAAACATCAAAACCAAGAATTCCAAAATACGGAAAACATAACCAAAAACACCCCAATGTGCTCCCAGATTTTGGTTTAGGTCAATTGGAACAAAACTAGCAAGTACAGGGAGTTGTATAGGGGGTAAGTGAGCTACAGACCAAACCTAGACACCATTGCCCACAATTTGGCCGGCCACATTGCCTGAAAAACCGGCCTGCTCGGCCCAAACTGCTCCGTTCTGGTTCGTCTTCTCAGAGTGGTCTCCTATGGGTCTAACTAGGTCTCTGAAGTTGCTAGTTTTTCTCGTACAGGTCTCAGGTCATCCCAGATTCCCTGTAGGCACACAATACCTCACAAAACCGACATAGAACAAATCTTAAGTTTGTATTCTCTGTTCTAGGTCCACAAATCGATCTCTAGGGTCTTGTACACACTCACTACAGATCAAAAGTCCACAAGTCACCCAAACCCTCTCTAGGAATTTCCAAACATCGCATAACCAAACCAAATCAACTTCTAACTAAACTAGGATATAAAGAACTAAAAACTAAACTAAATGAAAGAAGATATACCTCATTTGGGCAACTCAAGAAAAACCCTAGTTTCCCAAAGTCTTCAAAATCCAACTTTGATTGGTCCAAAGTGTTGAGGATGAGGTGGAGATCATTTTTAATGAAGAGGGTGTAGGTTTTTGGTGAAGAAAGGGAGATGATTATTGGAGATGGAGGTAGAGGGAGATGAGGAGGAAGAAGATGAAGGAAAATAATGGGGAGGAAATGAATGCCTGCCCCCCCCCCCCGCTCTCTCTTTCTTATTCTCACCCTCTCTCAACTCATTTCTCACTTTCTCTCTCCAATAATTGTCTTTTAAACCCTTTTCTCTTTTTCTCACAATAAAACACATAATACCAATAAAAAAACACAAATGAAACAATATGCAACCAAATGCAATATGCCATGGTGCACTAACCATGGAAAAATATAGAAACACGGATTTGGCTTAATTGCGATTAGTAGTGCACCAATCAATTTTTATTCAAACTGCATATAATTAATTATAAAAATGTAAAATCCAATAAATATATTTTTAAATGAATAAATCATTTTAATCTCCAATTATTTCACAATTATTGGTATATATTTATACCATTTTTCGAAAACCCCAATTTCGCAAATCGGGTAGTTTTCACGAAATATAATATTTTAATATTATATTCCAAAAATAATATTTTATATTTTCTGAAATGTTACACCGAGCTCGGTCTCGAGGCCTACCCCACTGAGCAAGCCTTCAATTGCGTCACCCTGAGTCCCGAAAGTGTGCCACGGGAGGGGGCGGCCAGAAGCACGCGTTGGATCCGGCGCCCTGGGCGAGGGAGGAGGAGGAGGCCGAGCCCACCAACGCCCCACTAAAGAGGCACAAAAGGACGATTTCTCGGGCGCCTCCTTCTACCGGGATCCCAGTGCAGTAGGGGGACTTTTGCTTTGAGGTGCCCTCGGGGCTCTCCATCGCCGACAACTTGCTCTTCGACATAAAGCAAGCAGCTGGGGGCAAGATTCCCTGGGGGACCCTGAAGGCCCAGGTGGCCTCCATCGCTAAGGAGGCAGTTCATGTCGGTATCCGTTTTCCTTTAAGAATCTTCTTAGGCAAAATTTTAACTCAGTTTGTACGTTTCTAATTCCTTTTGCTGCTTTTCCTCAGGTCCTCCACCACTGCGCCCTCATTGTAAATATGGAATCCAAGGAGATTGCCCTGGCCATAAGGAAGGCAGGAAAATCATCCTCGTAGGAGGATGATCTGCGCCTGGAGCTACATCAAGCGAAGGAGAAGATATCCATCCTCGAAACCCAGGTGGCCGCCAAGGAGTTGAAGAATTCCAAGTGTAAGGAATCTCACCGACTTCTAAGTGAATCCAACAAATCCATCCGGGCTAAGTTAGAGGAGGTCAGCAAGCTCTACGCCGCGATGAAGAAGTCAAGGGATGCCAGCAGGAGGGACACCCAGGCGGCGCTCGACACGGTGAGGCTTGCTGAGCTCCGAGCTTCGAAGTCCGTGGAGAGGTACAAGGTGTTGGACCAAATCTACGCCGACCTCGCCGACGCCTCGGCCGTTTTTTGGCACCAGGCTCTTGAATCCATCAAGGCATTGATGCCGGGGTTCACCAATAGCGAGCTTCGGGTCCAGTTCTTTCTCTCTGAGGATGCGCTGTAGGTGGACGCTGCCGGGGATGCCGCCGGGGGTAAGGCTGCTGGTGGAAGCACCGGGGGTGAGTCTGCCGGTGGAAGCGCCGACCCAGAGGTCGCCATTTCGGTTCCCGCCGCTGGCGTCTAGCAGGGCGAGATTCTCTCCGGGCCTACGGCCTGAGCTTTCCTACCTTTTCCTTTCTTTTCTTTTTTAAAGTTTTGTAAGCCTCCGGGTGTTTTGTAGAGCTGAGGAGCCCAGAATACCTTGTAAAAATTTCTGGAATATAAATAAAGCTTAGCTTATTATCCTCTGCATAACTGTGTGCTTTCTGTGTGAGTACTTCTGTTCGTCAGTCTTTTCCTCGACTAGAGTGGTAGGCCGTAGGTCGATGCCCGGCTTTTTTGATGACGATTGTGTGTCGAGTGTAAGTCGATTAATCGCCAAGTGTAGGAAGGTCGGTGCCTTCCCGCTTCCTGGAGTCGAGATGTCGATCGTTCATTTAGGATGAACCGAAAGATATCCAAGTGTAGGAAGGTCGGTATCAGTCCATTCCTCAGAGTCGGGTTGACAACCATGTCTTTAGCATGAGTTGAAAAACGAAGAATAGGTCGGCATTAACTGATTTCTCCATGATGTGGTTCCTAGACTCGTGTCTTCGTAGGGTAGGAACCTACCCCTCGGAGACTAGCCAAGCAGGAATCTGCACGGTGGCCTCGTTAGGAGGGCTTTAGCTCCTGAGAGTTGATGGCTAGGAAGATACTCGCTCGGGATGGACCGGGCAGGGAAGCTGCTCGGTGGCCTCATGAGGAGGGATTTCATCCTTAGCGTAGATGGGTAGGAATCTACCCGATAGGGATGGACCGGGTAGGGAAGCTGCACGGTGGCCTTATGAGGAGGGTTTTGATCCTTAGCGTGGATGGGTAGGAATCTACCTGCTAGGGATGAGCTGGGCAGGGAAGCTGCTCGGTGGTCTCGTATGGAGGGTTTTGATCCTTAGCGTGGATGGGTAGGATGCTACCTACTGGGGATGGACCGGGCCGGGAAGCTGCTCGGTGGCCTCGTGAGGAGGGCTTTGATCCTTAGCATAGATGGGTAGGAATCTATCCACTAGGGATGGACCAGGTAGGGAAGATGCGCGGTGGCCTCATGAGGAAGGCTTTGATCCTTAGCATGGATGGGTAGGAATCTACCCGCTAGGGATAGGTCGGGCAGGGAAGCTGCTCGGTGGCCTCGTAAGGAGGGCTTTGATCTTTAGCGTGGATGGGTAGGAATCTCCCCGCTAGGGATGGACCGGGCAGGGAAACTGCTCGGTGGCCTCATTGGGAGGGCTTTAATCCTTAGCGTGGATGGGTAGGAAGCTACCCGCTAGGGATGGACCGGGTAGGGAAGCTGCTCGGCGGCCTCATGAGGAGGGCTTTGATGCTTAGCGTAGATGGGTAGGAATCTACCCGCTAGAGATGGACCGGGCAGGGAAGCTTCTCGGTAGCCTCGTAATGAGGGCTTCAGATCCATAACGTAGATGGATAAGAATCTACCCGCTTGGGATGGATCGGGCAGGGAAGATGCTCGGTGGCCTCATGATGAGGGCTTCAGATCAATAACGTAGATGGATAAGAATCTACCCGCTAGGAATAGACCGGGCAGGGAAGCTGTTCGGTGGCCTCGTTGGGAGGGCTTTAGAGACTCACCTGTGCATTCGTAGGGGCATCATTCAAACTTCCGCGGGCCACATTGGGGGGAGTGAGGGTATCGCTCAAACTTCCGGGGGCCGCATTGCCGCCCCTGAAGATAGGCATGGCCGACACGTGGCCATTCCATATCGCGAAATTGAGATGTCCCGTGATTCGCGTCGCTGTGCGAGTAAACTTTCGGCCGTTAGGAAGATTTTGTTGAGGCTATAAATAGCGAAGGTATGTTGACTTCTTTCTAGCCTTGTGTTTCTGAAAATGGCCGGGCGTCCATGTGTGCTCATCAGGGAGATAATTTCTCGTGATGATGTGTATCTTTATAGCCTTAACCGCTCCAAACAAACGTACGAGGTGGTGATAGATCGCGTGGAGGGCCACTTTGGACGCCTTCTTCCCCGGCGATCTCCCCTGCTTCAACTGCTTATTTACGCGATCTGGAGGATGTCCTTGGGTTGCACAATGCCCTGTCTCCACAGTTGAGGGACGGGGAGATCGAAAAGTTTCACTCGATCTACCACCTCGGCCTGATATCAAAGAGCAGGCGGGACCGATTGGCGGACCTTCTTCTGGAGTGTTTCCAGAGGAGGCTGATCGCTGATTTTGGTCCAACGGATGGCGCTTCCATGGCCGCTGAAAAGGCTAGGGCTCGGTTGGCGGAGATTTCCTCAAAGTACCATAAAAAATGCTTCCTTAATCCCCGCCCCCCTTGCTGTAATTATTTTTTGTAAGGTTGAGGAGCCTATAATACCCTTTAATCAATAAAGTATGTTTTTGGCGGTAGTGTGTTGTTTCTTCCCCCTCTTTTTTCCGCAAAATTTTTAAACTTTAACTAAATGCCAACAGAAACAACTTTATTTATTTTAGAAAGAGGATACAGATACATTTTTTCATTTGTATAACTTGAGCTTTTCAGCGTTGTAAGGCCGGGGAGAATTATAGCCCCGGGCGTCCTGCAAGCGGTATGTCCCGCCGGGCAACGCCTCTTTCATGAGGAAAGGTCCATCCCACTTCGGGAAGAACTTATATAGCCCGCTTGAGTCTGCAAACTCGTTTCTTCGTAAGATCGGATCTCCTGTCTTGAAGGCCCGATGTTTGACCCGGGCATTGTAGTAGCGAGCGGTTTGCTGTTGATAGGCGGCCTCTCTGACGTGTGCTCGGTCTCGCTTCTCCAATAAGACGTCCAAGTTGTTTTGGAGTGCCGAGGTGTTGGCTTCGTCGTCGAAATGTTTGACCCTTTAACTGGGCAGTCCGATCTCTGTCGGGACCATTGCCTCGGTGCCATAGCAGAGACTGAACGTGGTTTCTCCCGTTGCCTTGACGTTCGCAGTCCCCACAGGACCCGAGGTAGTTCCTCGACTCAGCCGCCTTGTCTTCCTTCTAGACGGTCTCGGAGACTGCGTATGACGCCTCGGTTCGCTCCCTCTGCCTGCCCGTTGCATTGAGGATGGGCAACCGCGACAAACTTCATCAATATGTGGTACTCGCTACAAAACTCTCTGACTTTGTCGTTTTTGAAGTTGGTCCCGTGGTCGGTGATGATGCATCTCGGGATCTCGAATCAGGTGATTACGTTGTTCTGCAGGAACTTTATAGTAGAGGCGGCGTCTGGTTTTCTGATGGGGACGGTGTTCAGACCATAATATTGCATTTTTCATCCCTCTATTCTTATCCGTTTTATAAGTAAACAGGTACTCTTGACGCACGTTTTTTGCATGTTACAGGATACAGGGCTTGGATGCGAATACAGTGAAAAAGACGAAAGTTGATACAGAAAAAGGACTTTTGACCAACAAGTAGAACGGATCCTAATCAAGTCTAGTCGAAGAACAGTGCAAGGTCCAAAATGTGAAGTGAACGGTCAAAAGATACGAACAAGTTTTCACTGAAGATCTGGAGAAGACCCAGAAGCCCAACAGAGAAAATACATATGGAAATAGGAAGCCCAAAAAAACACAACCCATGTGCAGAAAGTTGGTGACCCAAGCCCACCAAAGGGCCGCGGATCCGCGGCCCAAGCCAACATTTGCCGCGGATCCATGGCCATTCTGTGCCCGTGTCGGTGCATTTTTCCTGTGCCGGTGCGTCAGTGCGGGTGTTGGGATTTTCAGTGGGCAAATCTGTAATTGCACATATGCGAGAGCCTGTAGCCCTAGTTTCCTTGTTTGCTTATAAATTGTAATCTCAAAATTGTAAAACCCTATGCCTCTTTTCAATAAATAAAATTCAGAATTTCTGGGAATTATATTCAGATCTATTCTGTCTTTTACTTGGAGGGAGCCATCAAATCAGTAGGTAATTTTATTTCCTTACTTTTATTTTCTAGTATATTTTACCATCCCCTAATGAGCGAGTAGTCTCCTCGCTTGTTAGGGTTAGCCTTAGGGAAAGGGTTGAGAGATGAGATCTCTCACCCCTTTCAATGCCACTTTCACCTAATGAATTAGAACTCCACGCATACGCGCACAACCGCTCCCTGCGGCATCCTACCCTTTGAGGTAACGATGAACCGTAGTATAAAGGGCCGGTTGCACGCGTTTTCCGTGGGAGTTAGGGTAATTATCAACAAAGGAAGGATACAAATCTAGAGGAAGAAATATCTTCCCAAAAGATTTGGATCCACTTTATTAATAATTACCTTAACATCTAATAGATCTAAAAAAAGAAGGCATTGAAAGCGGTGAAGAAAAACGTTAATCTCCAAAACATCCCCTAAGTCTAACCCTAGCAAGACTTTTAATTAGATTAATTAGATCCAGTTTTCATAGATTTTTATAAAGCAACCAAACGACACTTTGAATCAACTCGTTAAAGCACATAAAAGGAATTTACCCGTCTCTGTGGATCGACCCGTACTCACCGGCTAGCTGCGAAGCGACGCCGTTTCTGATTGCGGTAAACTCATGTTTTTGACAATAATCAAATGGCGCCGTTGCCGGGGACGGCGTAATATTTCTTTTTGTGAATTTTCGGGTTGATATAAATTTTAAAAATTATAAAAATCTGAAAATATAAAAAAATACAAAAATTATCAACTTTGATCTGTTTGAAGGGTTTGCTATTTGAATCTTGCAGGAACAGCAAAAACTTTTGGATCTGGAGTTTTACAGAAGGTCAAAACAGAAAAGGGAATATAAGAACAGAGAGGAATCACAAGTACAGAGCAGCACAAAATTTTCCAGAGGCTGAATCTACCAAGGTGCCGCGCTTCCGCCGCAAAAGAGGCCCCACGCCGCGGTTCCGCCGCTCCCTGGCCACGTCAGCACCTGAAAATTTGCTGGTTTGCTTTCTTTTCCTCCCCTCTGCAACCTCCATATCTCTGTCTGTGAAAATTTTCTGCAGGAATTCTTTGCGTAAAAAGTCTGTCTCCCCCTTCTAAATAACAGATTTTCTGCAGGTTTCTTTGTGCCGCGCTAAAAAATAAATAAATTTTGATTGCAAGTGAAATTTTATTTGTTTTGCATAATTTAACCGGACTCTAAGGGGCTAATTGACCAAACTCAGATTGGGTGGGGATTTCATCACCCTTTCCAGGACCCCAGAAAACACCTAAAGCATGTGCATTGACCACAATTAATTAAAAAAAGACTAGATTCAGACCTAAGAACATCGAGCTCAATAGGAAAAGGACTAGTATAGGCATCGGCCGTTTATCCTAACCGACATTGCGGTGTCTAGGCTAGTGGTTATTAATTAGGCCCACTGTAGTGGTGGTTCCTTTCCACTTACCTGGCCGTATTTGTCCGTGAAGAGACGGTTTGAGGTCCTTTTTCTAGCCCTAGTTAGGAGCTGTCTAGCAGACCTAGGCAACCCTAGATCTAGGCCTGATTGTGCATGTGTGGTTGATACATTTGTGTCACGAGTCCCATTTTCTAAAACCTTCTCGCAAAACTCTCCAATAAAAAAAATATAAAAGGAAATTTTTATAAAAACTTGCAAAAATTTTGTCGCTAAGAAATCCTTGCACCCCACTTGCACCATCCACCTTCTTTCTTTTCTCATTCTTTTATCATGGGTACCCCACATCATAAATCTCTTGCCGAATTTTGGTATCCCGAACCTAACTTTGCGTCGTTCGTCAATTGTTTCGGTCAATTTAAAAACGATCCCTCCTTGCCAAAAATTTCGTTGAAAGATCAAATAGAGGCGTCTAGGAGAAATAGTTTGACTTTTCAACCCACTTTGTGTCAACCGAGTCAACCTTTACAACCTACATATGTTGATAGCACTTCTTCAAGTCCTTCTGTCACTCCTAGGCCGATGTCCATTGCTGAGCATATTGTCAATCTCCCAGTCGATCTTTCACCCCTCTCCACTCATCTAGTTTTAGGGATCCGCACGATTATTCACCTTCTTATCCATATGTTGACCCTACTCCTGTCTTACCACCCACTTCCTACCAGTCATACCCGACCTTCCCACCCTCACTAGACACTATTTCTACACAGCCATTAGGGAGTTTTGCATATCCACACGAGTCCGAATCTTTTACTGAAACCCCCTCACCACCTAAGTCTAGTTTGGAAGAGTCGTTGGAGGCATATATTGCTGCAACAAATAAAATGATGAGGAATGTGGAAGCGTCCATGGCCGTCCTTATGCAACCTAGTGAACCGGTAGCTAGTGTCCCGCTAGCTCAAAATTTTTTAATGTATAAGGAGGCGGTTGGACAGAGTGAGAATGAGAGAGGATTTACAAATCAAACCTACCCTTACCCAATTGAAGCCCACAACTCCTGTTTTCCATCGATTGCCCTAAATAGTTCACCTGTTGAAAATAAAAATGAGTTGTGTGATTTTGTAGTGCTTGATTTGCCAAACTGTGAAGAACCCCTTTCGAGTGAAACCGCACCTAATCCGTTTAACCTTTACACATCCACTCTAGAACCTACATTGATAAACATCCATGCTTTTGAGGAGGTGTCTAAAGAAATTGATTTTCACTTGATTGGGGATATAGACGCCGGGAATATTTCGGATGATGAACCTGTCGATTTGCTTGAAATTTTATGTTCAAATCATCATCCCGAGTTATTAAATATTTCCCCCGAATCTCATATGCGTCTAGATTTTGATGATAATGGCATGGATGAATTAAATATTGAGGATAGTACTGAGGAGGGTCTTGAGGATAATATCGAAGTTGAACCATTTTTATTTGATGTGTCGGATTTTCCAATTCAGCCTCCTGAACCTTTGACTGTTATATCACCCTCCCTCCTTCCTATTGTTCCGACCGAACAAATGACCGTTACGCTTTCATCTCCTATACCAAGTTCGGCGTACCCATGTTTTCTTGTGAATCTTGAGGGATTTGACCCCATTGCACGACGAGTTGGTAGGTTAGCGCAATCGCTTTTAACACATTGGTCATCACAAATTGCGCTAATTTATTCACTCAATTTACACCCTCAAGATCGCACTCCACTTCTTTCTTCTTTCCGTCTTTCTTCTCCCCCACCGAGACCATATTCTACCATTCTTCTTTCCACACGGTCTCGCGTGCTTTTCATCTCTTTTCTTTCCATCCCATTCTTGCACCAACTCTACCATTACCATGATAAGATTTTTGAATGGTTGGTGCTAACATTTGGCTTGTGTAAGGCCAAGCTTAACTTTGGGGGGAATCTTGTTGTATATATGTATATATCCTTTTGTTTTATTTTTCTATAAAAAAATAAAAAAAAATTCAAAACATTAAAAAATTATAAATAAATAAACAGGGGTGTATCGGTATTTGGACCCTCTTGGTTTAGCATGACAGTGAGGACACTGTCAAGTTCAAGTTTGGGGGTATGCTCGGTACGTCTTCTTTCCTTCGCATTCATTTGTACATATTTTTGCATTGCATACTTATTTGAAAACCCATAAAAATTGGAAAATTTTGAAAATCATAAAAATTATTGTATTCAATTTTGGCTTATTTGACTAGAGTTTGACAAATAAGTTAACTGGCTAGGAACAACTAGATCTTAGACTTAGTGAATTAAAAACCCTAAAAATAACATTCCTTAAAGTTTAACGGTAGAAAGTATATGCCTTGTAGTTTATTTAGAAATAGGCAAATTTTGGGTTCACTTCTTGGGCTAAGTCGAAACAAAGGAAGAGTATTGATGTTCTTATTAGAGTATAAGTTTGAAAAATAGTTCCTAACTTAAGTCTAGATTCTGAAAACGTATACCCTACAATTTGCACAATCACGCACCTTGAAACTTGGAATAGTAGAAGAGACCTTGAAATGCTCTTGTCTAAAGTCCTTAGTACGAAGAAAATAAAAAAAAGTGTGAATAAAGAAAAGAAAAAATGGACACTGGTTTTTGTGATTACCTAAGGCTGTAAAAATAGAAAAATATTTAGCGAGGGTGCCTTATCACCTAGTGCCTTAGACCAACTGGTTTGGGAGTCACTGCCAAAGCCTTGGGTGTTGCAAAACTAGGAAGTACGCTTTAAAGTGCTAACGCATCTTGTAGTCGGTTGTTGGTACCTCAAGAAGTATTAACGGTCGCATGAAGGATGTGTAAGCAAATTTCATTTAAAAATTCACTAATTAATAAGTGCTTTGGACAATGGACGAGAGTACGATTGCTTGATTTGAATTTCCAAGTGTAGGGGTGATATTTACACACACGTAGGGATATGTGATTAGAGTTTAGATAAGAGAAAGGAATGAAGAATAAAACTTGTATCTTTAGTAGGGTTGATAGAAATTCCTGAGTGGAGATGTAACCCTAGAAGGAAAACTTAAGAGATGCCGAAAGCTAAGTAAGTCTACATAACATATATAATCTTAAGTTAAATAATGAGGAAGTGTGAAGAATGTGGATGGATAATTTACAGGTCGACGATAATAGAATTCCTTGTTAGAAGACCTAATTGGAAAACAAAAGTCAATGGGCCGAGTTGATAGGATTTTGTGGGTGTAATCCGCTGAAAACCCTCAGGAGACAACACTCCTCCTACTAGGGACACCTAGAGGTTTAACGGCTTGTTGCACATGCTCAGTGCAATCGCGTTTCCCTGCGAAAGTGTGGATAGGATTTTTAGTGAATAAAAAAATAAGTTTGCTCGAGGACGAGCAAAAGATAAGTTTGGGGGCATTTGTTCAGACCATAATATTGCATTTTTCATCCCTCTATTCTTATCCGTTTTATAAGTAAACAGGTACTCTTGACGCACGTTTTTTGCATGTTACAGGATACAGGGCTTGGATGCGAATACAGTGAAAAAGACGAAAGTTGATACAGAAAAAGGACTTTTGACCAACAAGTAGAACGGATCCTAATCAAGTCTAGTCGAAGAACAGTGCAAGGTCCAAAATGTGAAGTGAACGGTCAAAAGATACGAACAAGTTTTCACTGAAGATCTGGAGAAGACCCAGAAGCCCAACAGAGAAAATACATATGGAAATAGGAAGCCCAAGAAAACACAACCCATGTGCAGAAAGTTGGTGACCCAAGCCCACCAAAGGGCCGCGGATCCGCGGCCCAAGCCAACATTTGCCGCGGATCCGCGGCCATTCTGTGCCCGTGTCGGTGCATTTTTCCTGTGCCGGTGCGTCGGTGCGGGTGTTGGGATTTTCAGTGGGCAAATCTGTAATTGCACATATGCGAGAGCCTGTAGCCCTAGTTTCCTTGTTTGCTTATAAATTGTAATCTCAAAATTGTAAAACCCTATGCCTCTTTTCAATAAATAAAATTCAGAATTTCTGGAATTATATTCAGATCTATTCTGTCTTCTACTTGGAGGGAGCCATCAAATCAGTAGGTAATTTTATTTCCTTGCTTTTATTTTCTAGTATATTTTATCATCCCTTAATGAGCGAGTAGTCTCCTCGCTTGTTAGGGTTAGCCTTAGGGAAAGGGTTGAGAGATGAGATCTCTCACCCCTTTCAATGCCACTTTCACCTAATGAATTAGAACTCCACGCATACGCGCACAACCGCTCCCTGCGGCATCCTACCCTTCGAGGTAACGATGAACCGTAGTATAAAGGGCCGGTTGCGCGCGTTTTCCGTGGGGGTTAGGGTAATTATCAACAAAGGAAGGATACAAATCTAGAGGAAAAAACATCTTCCCAAAAGATTTGGATCCACTTTATTAATAATTACCTTAACATCTAATAGATCTAAAAAAAGAAGGCATTGAAAGCGGTGAAGAAAAACGTTAATCTCCAAAACTTCCCCTAAGCCTAACCCTAGCAAGACTTTTAATTAGATTAATTAGATCCAGTTTTCATAGATTTTTATAAAGCAACCAAAGAACACTTTGAATCAACTCGTTAAAGCATATAAAAGGAATTTACCCGTCTCTGTGGATCGACCCGTACTCACTGGCTAGCTGCGAAGCGACGCCGTTTCTGATTGCGGTAAACTCATGTTTTTGACAATAATCAGACGGCCTCTATCCACTTTGTGCAGTAGTCTACCGTGACGAGGATATACTTGTGTCCGCCCGTGCCGGTGGAGAGTTGGCCCATCATGTCCATCCCCTATTATGCGAACGGCCAAGGGGAACTGAGGGTCATTAGCTTGGTAGCGGGGTGACGGGGTATGCTGCCGTGGAGTTGGCAGCTTTTGCATCTTCGGACATGTTTCTCAGCATCCTGGTGTATCCTCGGCCAATAATATCCTTGGAGCAGCGTCTTCTGGACCAGGGTGCGGGCCCCTTAGTGTGCCCCCTGACCCCTTCATGTATCTCTCATAGGATATAGTCGGCTTCATGGGGGTCAACGCATCGGAGCAGGGGCTGTGTGTATGACTTCTTGTAAAGGTTTTAATTGCTTCAGATAAAATGACAAGCTTTTTCCTGAAGGCGGAGTGCCACTTCTCGGTCCTCCGGAAGCGTGCCATATTTTAGGAATTTTACGAGGGGCTTCCTCCAATCTTGGACTTCCTCCTGAGTCGTGTATACTTGGAGAGTTACCTCTCCGTCTTCCATGCTAGGCCGTGGCAAGACTTCGAAGAGGATATTCCACTTATGGTTAGCTGTATAGGAAGATGCGAGCTTGCTCAAAGTGTCAGCCTGGGTATTCAGGTTCCAGGGAATCTGCTCCACCTGGACTTCGTCGAAATTTTTGCGAAGTCTTTTTACCTCGGCCAGGTACTTTGCCATGAGCGGTTCCCGGCCTCAAATCGTCCGATCACTTGGCTGACGACCAGGGCGGAGTCGCTGCGAATCCGGATCGTCTTTAGCTTTACCTCGGAGGCGATTCACAATCCTGCTAACAAAGTCTTGTATTCCGCGGCGTTGTTTGACGCTCTGAACCCGAGCTTCAAAGAGTATTCCATCTCTGCTTCGTCCGGGCCTCAGATGATCAGGCCAACCCCGCTTTCTTCCTCGGTAGAGGATCCATCCATGTAGAGAACCCAATCGGTGATGGAGTCGGGTACTTCTTCGATCGAGGGTTGGGGTCCGGGGTTCCGTGCTCCCGATCCTTCTTTTATGGGAATGGTACATTCGACGACGAAGTCTGCTGGGACCTACGCTTTGATGGCTTGCCAGGGACGGTATTTTATGTCGAATTGGGATAATTCCCACCTCCATTTCTCCAGACGACCTGATGATTCGGGGGAGGCAAGAATAGCCCCTATAGGTCGCTCAGTGAGGACATGGATGGTGTGCGCCTGGAAGTAGTGCCGTAGTTTCCTCGAGGAGACGACAAGCACCAAGACTATCTTTTTTATGGCTGGGTACCTTGTTTCCGCGTCTTTGAAGACATGGCTTACGTAGTAAATCGGCTTTTGTACACCTTCGACTTCTCTGACGAGCATCGATCCTGCAGCCTGGTCGGATACCGCGAGGTACAATAATAGCTCATCTCCTTCGACTGGTCGGGAGAGCAGTGGGGGAGTTGTTAAATGCATCCTGAGTTGCTCAAAAGCGTTTTGACATTCCTCCGACTATTCGAACTTAGGAATCTTTCTTAAGGTTTTGAAGAAGGGGAGGAATGCTCTCCAGATCATGACATAAAGCGATTCAGAGCGGCCACTCTCCTTATGAGCCGCATGATCTCAACGTTGCTTCTTGGTGTGGCCATGTTGAGAATGGCGCTGATCTTTTCTGGGTTAGCCTCGATACCTCGGTGGGTAACCATGAACCCGAGGAATTTCCCGCTAGTGATTCTGAATACGCACTTAGCTGGGTTCAGCTTCATTTTGTACTTGCGCGGGACGTCGAATGTCTCGCCAAGATCTTTGGTGTGCTCATCCGATGAGGTTGATTTTACAGGCATGTCGTCGACGTAGACCTCCATGTTCCTCCCGATCTGCAGTTTGAACAGTTTGTTAACTAGGCGCTGATATGTAGCCCCAGCATTCTTAAGACCGAAGGGCATCACTTTGTAGAAATATACCCCCCGATCCATGGTGAACACGGTGAGTTCTTCATCTACCGAGTTCATCCGGATATGATTGCAGCCAGAGAAAGCGTCCATGAAGCTTAGCGATTCTCGGCCGGCCGAGCTGTCCACTAGCTGGTCTATACGAGGGAGGGGATAGTTATCTTTCGGGCAGGCCTTGTTCAGATCCGTGAAGTCGACGCACATGCGCCACTTCCTGTTCGCCGTTTTGACCATTACCACATTCGTTAGCCAATCCGAGTAGTCAATATTTCTAATAAAGTTGGCTGCGAGCAATCTATCGACCTCGTCCTCAATCGCCTTTTGTTTGATCGGCACAAAGCTTCTCTTCTTTTGTCGGACGTTCTGACCTTAGGGTCGACCCCGAGCTTGTGGGAGATAACTTTGGGGTCGATCCCGGGCATGTCCGCCGGTGTCCAGGAGAATACGTCTGAATTTCCTCGAAGGAAGCAGATCATGTCTTTGCGACAGTCTCCCGTCAAAAGAGATCCGATCTGAACGGTTCATCCTTCGACCCCCTCGATGAGGGGGACTTCTGTCAGCGCCTCCACCGGAGCTCCTCAGATTTCTTTCTGGTCATTGCGCGTATCCAAAAATCCATGGAAATCATTTTTGTCCTCAAAGTCGTCGCTCTGCTCTCAGGCGGGAGACGTTGAGGCGAAGCAAATCTTGGCGATCTGTTGGTTCCCATAGGCCCGACCTATCCCCCTTTGTCTAATGGAAATTTGACCGCAAGGTGGTAGGTCGAGATTTGAGCCCGGAAGGCGTTTAATATCGGGCGTCCCAGGAGGATGTTGTAGGATGAAAGGATTTTAGCGACGATGAAATCCACCGGTACGGTCCTCGTATGGCCTGCTTCACCAAAGTTGAGGAAGATGGTGAACACTCCCTCGGCCGGGATGAAATGGTTGGTAAACCCCGTGAGGACGTGGGAGGTGGGCCGTAAGTCGGACGGTCCCAGCCCCATACGCTTGAAACAGTCGTAGAAGAGGATGTCTGCCGAACTCCCGGAATCGACCAATATCCTCTGTACCTCGTAACAGTGTACCCGGGTTATTAGAACGAGGGGCTCGTTGTGAGGCAAGGATATACCGTGGAGGTCTTCATCGGTGAAGATGATGGGCTCGGTCGTCCTGCCCTTCTTCTGGGGTGGATCGCTTGTACCCTCGACTAGTAGGAGGCGGCAGTTTTTGCCGGCTGCATGAGCAGATTCCGAGGTGACGACCATGATTTGTCCGATCTGTTGGGGTAAAAATTTACACCCCGGTTGACCAAGTCAAAATCCAAGTCAACCCCAAGCCAAGTGGGCCCAAGCCCAGACCTAGTGGGGCCCATGCCCGGGTCGAGTCCGAACATGAAGCGGCCGGCCTCCCCCACGCCAAGATAAAATTTTTGTAATAAATAATCTTGTTGTATTTCTTTTATTTTATTTTTGGACAAATATAAGGAAAAATAGGCATAAAGCCAAATTTTTGTAAAGCCCATGGCTTATGTGCAAAAAGAAATGGCACATGAGCCATGGGATAGGCAAAATGCCATTTTGTGAAGCCCAAGGGGCTGTGTGTAAAATGTATGGCCTATAAAGGCAAGGATAATGAAATATCCCAACAACTTTTTTTCTCTCTCCAAAAAAGTCTCAAAGCTGAGCTCTTTCTTCCATCTTCAAGGTTCCAAAACCTTCTTCTTTCTCTTGAATTAAATCAAGAGTTTTACTCTTCTTTTTTCAAAACAAATTAGTTTTTCACCACAAAACCCACAAAGGGGAACTTGGATCTATCATTAGATCTGAAAAAGAAGAGATTTTGAGATTTCACATCTCTTGATCTTCAAGATCCAGCAAGCAACAGGAGGAAGAAGAACATCGTTCACTAAATCCACAAAAAAAAAAAAAAACTCACTCAGGAGTCCAACTCCTCTCTGATTTCTCTTCTGAGAAATTTGTTAGCGCAAGTGCGCAAAGCGCCCGCGTGCCGACACGTGGCGCGCGCGCGCGCTTGCGCACCTGCGCGCTTACGCAAGTGCGCAAACCGCCCGCGTGCCGACACGTGGCCCGCGCGCTTGCGCACCTGCGCGCTTGCGCAAGTGCGCAAAGCGCCCGCGTGCCGACACGTGGCGCGCTTGCGCACCTGCGCACAGTGCTCATGCGCAAAGCGCCCGCGTGCCGACACGTGGCGCGCTTGCGCCTGAGCGCACAGCACCTAAGCGCACAGCGCCCAAGGTGCTGCCCCACGCATTCTTTGGATGCCATTTTCCCCTTTATTTATATATACATGTATATATATACATTTGTATACAAATGCACACATACACATACCAACATTCTCCCCCTCCAAAAAATTTTCGGGCCGGGGCGCTGCCCCGAACCCCGCAAGGGGGCTGCTAGCCCCCTTGACCCCCAGCCCGCTATCCGGGTAGCGGGACCCCCGTAAAAACTCTGCGTGGCTCCCGATATATCCAAAACCCCCCTTTCAAAACAGAACACACGTACACTGCACATTGAGTTCGCATGCCCTGTTTAACCCGTTAATCGGAGGTTCTCTCGCCCCAAAGGCGATGGGTAATTAACGGCAGCTTAGTCCGCGGCTGCCGGAGATTCGGATCCCCACAATCATTAAACCTCGGCCTACCCTAGGCAGGGGGAATCTGTAGTACGCCTGACAAGCATGCGCGTATTCCCATCTCAATGGGGTGACGAAAAACACCCTACAGATTCTGGCACGCCCGGTGGGACCAATCTCTCCTCCCATATTTCGGGTTAAACGTTCATGCGAACTCAATCAATACATATATCGATTGCCTATGCTGCAATGATGTTCTTTTTTCCATGCAGCAATCAACCTTCGACGACAATGTATTCCCAGACGAATTCAGCTTCCAACATGACCCCGATTCCGTACGTGGTCAAGATCAACGCTCGTGTGGTTCTCCCCGCAAGCCTCAGTCGACAGTGGGAGGAACCGCCCCGCCAGTTTGGCTCTGTCATCATCTACCCTGCCGGAAGCGCTCATCTGGCAGAGATCCCGGCGGAACAGGTGGCCAAGCCGGTCTCAAAGGATAAGAGGCCGAATGTCGTGATCGCCAAGGCACCACAACCGAAGCTCAAGACGGTATCTGAACGATTCTCTGGCGCTCCAGCGGGGTGCAAGAACTTCGGTACAAAGGGCAAAATCAAATGTTGCGGACGAGCTCAGGCGATGACTCCAACGTATGCACAATCGAGCGTATCTCCAAGGCCCTCCATCGCCCGGTCTGCGGCGTCTTCCCAAAGAGCTGAAGTCTGCCAGGTGCTTAGAACAGAAAAGTTAAGGCAGAAGCGGCTCAGGTATCGAGCCAACAAGAGGGCCAAGGCTTCGGCCAAATGGAATCGTGTGAAGTTCCAAGTGCAGGTTTGCCCCGCGACGACGGCTGAGTCGGACGTAAGAATCAGCAATTCCTTCGAGCCTCTGAAGTGGGTTCAGAAAAATGCCATGACCGCCAGAATCAAGAAGACAGCGGTCCGAATAGTGCCACAAAGAGACATGTCCCAGCCCCAACAGAAAAAGTATGACACGGTCTCTTCAAGAGTCTATCAAGCACTCTGTGCCGCACGAAAGCAGCGGGGCAAACCCAGAAAAGAAGCGCCAGCACCATTCAAGAACTTGGTTAGGCCAGCCGACTTCGATCGACTACCAGCTACCGAAGCAAGGGGGTCAAGACAACGATCCGTGAAATCAGCCGCCAATGATAGAAAGACGGCCGGATATATCATCCATACGGTCTATATGGCGGGCGGGCGCCCCAGCGAGAACCTTCGCAGCAAAAGCAAGGATGGGGCTACCACATCCCAAGCCCAATCTAGCCTGAATGTGGTTGCCGCCGCCCAAGAACAGCCGCCCCCGCTAGATGAAGAAAACCCTCTCGATGAAGATGATAGGCAGAAAGACCCCTCGGTCCATGCAGAGTCAAGCTCGGACGGCGAGGAAGAGCCGACTTTCCGCCCCAGGACTGCGGAGCAAGAGCTGCTTCAAGAGCTTCGAAAACAGCTCAGGAGCAAAGATAAAGAGATGGCCAAGCTCTACTCGAAGATTGACGACTTAACGAACGTGGTGATGCAGCTTACGGCTCAAATTGCTCGAGCACCTCCCAACCAAGCACAAGCCGCTACTAATCAGCCGGGTGATGACAATCCGAGGCAGCCAATGCCTGTTCCTTTAGGACCAAGACTGGTCGAGCCGCATGAAAGCCGGCCGCACTCCGCTTCTGGGGACGCCTTGGCCCCTGATAGCACTATCCCGCTAACACAGGATCGGATAATGGATTTGGTCACCAGCAAGGTTAAAACATTGGTGGCCGAAGCTGAAGCTCAGAAAGAAATCGGCAGTAGTGGGCGGCTATATCCCGCGCAGTACGATCTGATTGAGTTCCCAAGCGGCTACGTCATTCCTAAGTTCGGAAGATTTGATGGAACAGGGAATGCAAATCAGCACGTCGCCCACTTCAAAGCATCGTGCGGAAATACAGGGGGCAATGACGCGCTCCTTCTTCGTCAGTTTGTCAACAGCCTGACCGGTGTTGCTTTCGATTGGTACGCGAGCATACCAGATGGGTCCGTCATAACCTTTGCCCAAATGGAGTCTCTGTTCCGGCAAAGGTTCATGAGCGTCAGTGACAAAATCTCCATTGCCGACCTTGTGAGGACCAAGCCGGGGAAGAATGAAAGTAACACTGACTTTATCGCCCGATGGCGTAATCTCACAGTCAAGTGCGAACCGCCGCTGGAGCAGGACCAGTCCGTTAGCCTTCTCATTGGGAACCTCAGCAATTGGATGGTCCCATTCTTGTGTACAGCAGGCCTCAAAACATTCCAGGAGCTAACCAAGAAAGTCCAAATGCTGGAACGCTCGAAGCAAGAGTTCCCGCCAGACTCTCAGAGAGACAAAACTTGGAAAAGCAAGCGGGACGACAACCGTAGAAGCGGGAGTTCCAGCAGTACCAATGTCTTCAATGCCTCCGATAATGAAGAAAAGCGAAGGGCGACCGAATCCAAAACTAACCGGTCTCGAAAGCCAATGCTGGGAGGAGATGGGCCTTCTCTAGAGGAGAAAAAGAACAAGGTTTACTCTTTCAGAAGGGACAAGGTCCGCAAGATATTTAAAGATGCCTTGAACAACGGCCTACAATTGCCAGAGTCGAAAAGACCCCAGGAAGCAAAAATGACCGACAATCCTTTGTATTGCCCGTACCACCGAGTAGTGAGCCATGCGATCGAGGATTGCTATATCTTCAAAGATTGGGTCGAGAAGCAGTACAAGGCTGGAGAGATCGAGCTGTCCAAAAGTGTGTTGGTGAACAATCAAGTTGCAACCACCAACTTTATACAGACAGAAGTTGAAGCCTTCTGGGAGAAGACAGCCGGACCCGCTGCCCTGAGAGATGAAACTGACTCATCGCGGCCTCTGTGGAGTACGCACATATCTAATAAGACGAAGAAGATGATAAAGCTACTTCAGAAAGAACCCAGGACGGAACGGGAAGGGCAGAAGAAACCTACCAGTCCAGCTGCCAATGCGGCTCCATCAGGCTCAAAATCCAAGAAGCTCAAGAAGAAGAAAAGTGCAGCTCGGCGCGAAAAAGAGTCTGCAGGGAGATCGACCATTCAAAAATATATCGATTCCCTTGAAGAATATGAACAAAGGGAAAGAACATTGATTCAATTGAAGGAGTTCTTCCCTGTACAAGCGGCTGAAATTCTGGGGGAGTTAGAAGAAGACTCCAATGTAGAGATCCCAGTAGTGACCTGCTATGCCATCCATCTCGGCAGCGACTCCGAGGATGAGCTCTGTTTTCCCGAAGAGGACGAGGAGCTCACCACAATGGCCAATCAAATCCAGCTCAGAAGCGGCAGGGCTCTACCGCCAAATCAGGGCAACGCCCCAAAAGGGAAGGAAAAACAAGTCGCTAATGAAGAAGATGGCAGAGAACCAGCCGATGAAAACACAAGTCCTTCCTCGGTGGACTATAATGTCTTGGCGCATCTCCGGAAGCTTCCGTCTCTCCTGAGCATCTATGACGCCTTGGTCCTATCTAAGGAGCTTAGAGATGTCCTCATTCACGCTCTCCAAAACCCCGAGCGGTATCAGGCTCACTTTGCGGAAATTAATATGAAAGAAGCCCAGCACGCTTTGCATGCCGCCGCAGTCACATTTAAGGATGAAGACTTGCTACTGGGAACGGCTGAGCATAATCGGCCGCTTTACATGACCGGGTACAGCGACGGAGATCGAATTAATCGTATATTGATTGATCCGGGGTCCTCAGTGAACATCATGAACTTGCGGACGCTGAAGAGTTTGTCGATGGACGTCCGACACCTGTCAAGGGAAAGGATTGTCATTCAAGGCTTCAACCAAAATTGCCAGCAAGTTCTGGGGTCCATAGCTCTGCCAATCAAATTCGGGGATCTGCAAACTGAAGCTAAGATATACGTGATCGACGCCGACACGTCTTATAAGATTCTCTTGGGGCGGCCATGGCTCCACGATTATGGCGTCATTCCGTCAACTCTCCATCAATGCATGAAGTATACTAAAAATGGCGAAGAAAGACGCATTGACGGAGACATCCAGCCGTTCGGTGTGCATGAAGTCCGATATGAAGATTCTCGGTACTTTACGAACCACCAAAATGCTAAGCCACAACTGACTGAGGATAGAACGGCCCCAAGACTCAAAAGCAAATCTGCGCCGGCTATCACTTTCAAACGCAAAAATACCCAAGTGCGCCCGCATTTCGGCAGCGACACTGATGAGTCCGATGCTGGAAGCCCGTCCTTCCGCCAAACTCGCCCTCATTTCGGCAGCGATAGGGACGAATCTGTTACTGAAGGCCCATCTAGCAGCAAAGTCCGCCCTCATCTTGGCAGTGACACTGAAGAGTCAGATGAAGAGGACCTGCCGTGCAACAGCTGTGCAGATCGGCCCCCCATGCAGCAAGCGAAACTACGAGAGACCTTCGAAGTCACTGAAGGGTCCCTGGCCATCACAAGGGTGCCGGAACGGATGTGCAAAGAGCTCGACGCATTGTCAGTCTCTACCGTGGACCAGCTGAAAACTTTCTACGTGCCCGGGAGGAAAAGTGGACAGAAGGGAATCCTGTTTTATGGGTCAAACCCTGTTGTGCACCCGGACGATCTTTCTGTCGCATGCCTTCCCTATGAGAGAGGCATAAGAGCCGTCCTCAATCCCAGATACTATGCGCCCGAGATGCGGGAATACTTTAAGAAGTGCGGATGCCGGTTATATCTAACGGAGTCCGAAGCGAAGTTTTACGAAGGGCTATGGCATCCGCCCCAGGTCCGAGCACTCATCGATGGACGAATTCCAGATAGACGGGGCATAGGCTACATTCAACCTGATTCCAAAGCGTGCTACATGATCCATGTTGGTGAGGCCAGCGAAAGATCAAATGATGATGACGAGATAGCCGAGCCAGAAGAAGCTCCTCAAGAGCTCGAAGATGGCGAACAAGCAACCTTTGATGAGCTAACCGAGATTGACTTAGGAACACCCGATAATCCAAGGCCAACCTACATCAGCTCACTCTTGTCGGAGGAAATGAAAGAGCAGATAATTGCCCTGCTGCGCGAGTTCGTCGACTGCTTCGCGTGGACGTATAAAGAAATGCCTGGCCTTTCCCCTGAGATAGCCGTGCATAAGCTTGCTATATCTCCTGATGCTAAGCCAGTCAAACAAGCTCCTCGAAGAATGAGAAGGGAGTTGGAAGAAAAGGTCATCGAGGAAACCAAGAAACTCATCGATGCCGGCTTCATCAGGGAAGAGAAATATGCAGACTGGATCGCATGCATAGTCCCAGTGAAGAAGAAAAATTGGCAGATCCGAGTTTGTGTCGATTTCAGGGACCTCAACAAGGCATGTCCTAAAGACGACTTCCCGCTACCGGTCATGGAAATGATGGTCGATGACACCTCAAATTATGAACTGTTCACTTTTATGGACAGCTCGTCTGGATATAATCAGATCAAGATGTCGCCTGAGGATGAGAAGCACACAGCATTTCGAACCCCGATCGGAATATATTGCTACAAGGTAATGCCATTCGGACTGAAGAACGCAGGTGCTACATATCAAAGGGCAATGACTAATATCTTTGATGACCTAATCCATAAAGTCGTCGAATGATATGTTGATGATCTGGTCATCAAGACTAAAGCCAAGGCCGATCATATCCAAGATCTCAGGACCGTTCTCACCAGACTGAGGGAATACGATCTGAAGATGAATCCTCTGAAGTGCGCTTTTGGCGTGTCATCGGGAAAATTCCTGGGCTTCATAGTCCGACATCGAGGGATCGAAGTTGACCCATCAAAGATAAAGGCCATCATGGAGATGCCCCCTCCGAAGAGTCTGACGCAGCTAAGATCTTTTCAAGGCAAGCTTGCTTATGTACGGAGGTTTATCTCAAATTTATCGGGAAGATGTAGGCCCTTCTCGAAGCTCATGAAGAAAGGAGCTCCTTTTATCTGGGATGCTGAATGTCAAGCAGCGTTCGAAAGCATCAAACAGTACTTGTTGCACCCTCCAGTGCTGGCCGCTCCCATTCCAAATAAACCGCTGATTCTCTACACTGCCGCGCTGGATGAGTCACTCGGTGCGCTCCTTGCCCAGAATAACGAGGAGGGAAAAGAAAATGCCCTCTACTACCTCAGTCGAACTCTAGTCGGGGCGGAACACAACTATTCCCCAATCGAGAAGCAATACCTGGCTCTGATATTTGCTGTGAAGAAGCTGAGGCACTATCTGCTGGCTCATCGGGTTATGCTGATCTCCAAGGCCGACCCGCTCAAACACTTGATGACCAAAGCAAGCCTAGCCGGCAGGATGGCAAGATGGGCTGTCATGCTACTTGAGTTTGATATAGTTTATACTCCTTAGAAAGCAGTAAAAGGGCAAGCCCTTGCAGACTTTCTCGCTGCTCATCCCATACCAGAAGGGTCGCCGCTAAATTGTGAGTTACCCGACGAACAAGTGCTACACCTCGAGGAAGATGGGCCATGTTGGGAGCTCTACTTCGATGGAGCCTCATCAATAAGAACCTCCAGTAAATCAAGCATCCCAGGGATAAGAGCAGGGATAGGATTGGTGTTCATCACACCATCAATGGGAACCCTACGGCGTTCTTTCGCTCTCACCGAGCCTCGGACAAACAATGAAGCTGAGTATGAAGCTCTGATAGCTGGTTTGGAGCTCGCCATAGAAATGGAAATCCGTCGGCTACGAGTTTACGGTGACTCCCAGCTCGTCGTCAACCAAGTAAGCGGCGACTATAAGATATACAAACCCGAGTTAGCTCGGTACAGAGGTCGAGTGGTGGAACTCATGAAACGGTTCACTCATATTGAACTAACGAGAGTCCCTAGAGCGTTGAACGGAAAGGCTGATGTACTCGCTCGCTTGGCCAAGGAGCTGGCTGATCCTGACATGGACGAAATTCTGATCACAGTCAGGAGCCGGCAAATTCTACCCCCAGTCTCTCTACGAGAAGAGGAAAGCGCGGAACAGAAGAGCAGTCCTGCGGAAGAAGCTTCGATCATCCAAGACGAGCCCGATTGGAGAGAACCCTTTATAGAGTACCTCCGATACGACAAGCTGCCCGAAGAAAAATCTGCGAGGATTCAGCTGAAGAAAAGAGCTCTCCGATACGTGTTTGTAAATGACACGTTATACCGCAGGTCATATGACCAACTCTGGCTCAGGTGTCTGTCATTGGCCGAAGCCCAAAAGGTCATGAAAGATGTCCACTCGGGCGTTTGCGGTGCTCACCAATCTGGCCCCAAGATGCGACTTCAAATCAAACGGCTTGGGTATTACTGGCCCACCATGATACGAGATTGCGGAGAGCATGCAAAGAAATGTTATATCTGCCAAATTCACGGTGATTTTATTCACAAGCATCCCAATCCATTGCATCCTACGGTGGCATCGTGGCCTTTCGAAGTTGGGGCACCGACATTGTTGGCCCAATTGATCCTCCGTCATCTAAAGGCCACCGGTTTATACTGGCCGCAACAGACTACTTCTCCAGATGGGCTGAAGCTAGTCCCGCTAAAAGAAGTTAAGACAAAGGATATTCTGACATTCTTCCAGCATAATATTCTATACCACTTCGGTACACCAAGAAGAATCATTTCTGACAACGGGCCTTCTTTCAAGAGCTTCAATGTCTCAAGGTTCGCTACTCAGCACAAGATAGACTGGAGATATTCCTCCATCTATAATCCAAGAGCCAATGGGCTAGCCGAAGCCTTCAATAAGACTCTATGCAAGCTCTTGAGGAAAATGCTTCAGCCAACAAGAGAGACTGGAATCTCAAACTTCACGAGGCATTGTGGGCATATCGTACCACGCACCGTACTCCAACTCAGTCCACTCCATACTCATTGCTCTTCGGAGTGGAGGCGGTCCTCCCCCTCGAAGTCGAAGTTCCAAGCTTAAGAATGGCCGTTCAGCATGAGTTGACAGAAGAGGAAAACGTGCTCCTTCGACTTGAAGAACTCGATGCCCTCGAAGAAAAGAGGCTCGCGGCGCAGCAAAATCTGGAGCTATTACCGAGCCCAAATGTCACGGGCCTATGACAAGATAACCCGTCTCCGCGCTTTCAAGAAAGGTGAATTGGTGTTGGTCCTCGAAAGACCGATCATCCCCAATCGACATGCCAAGGGAAAATTCGAGCCGAACTGGGAAGGACCATACGTCATCGAGAAAGTGTTCGACGGAGGATCCTACCAACTAATAAGTGCCGAGGGAGAAAGGCCCATGCCACCCATCAATGGCCGATATCTCAAGAAATACTACACATGAATGCTCCAAGTCGCAGGCGAATTGAGCACATCAGCCCTACGGTCTGGATCAGACATCCTGCAAAACCGTATACAATCCACGGGCGTAAATGACCCCTATTTCTCCCAAATCCTGTCGGTGAGACTACTTTTAAGTCCCACCAACGGCAAAAAAAAGAAAGAAAAAAAAAGAAGAAGAAATAAACGGTATGTCCACAAGCAAAACGGGCACGGATGAAAACCCGAAAGGGCTCCGTGAGTAAAAACAGCAGGACTACCGGCGAGTCTGTGAAAACCCGAAAGGGCGCAAACTCGTGAAAAAGAGACGAAATACACTCGCAAAGTCCTCTCGACCTTGTGAGGAGAAAACCCCTGCGTGAGATCCTTACGACTCACAATGGAGCAACACACTTAGGAATCCTCACTATTCCTAAGGAGAAAATACACCTGCGGGATCCTTACGACTCGTAGGGAGAAAATGCTTTATGGGACCCTCACGGCCCATAAAATTGAAAAGCCTTAGGTGATAGGGACCCAAACCTGTCTCCTAAGCCATCGTTCCCCAACGGGCAACGGCAAATGATGAGTCACTCCTGGCATTTCGCTTCAGTGTTAGCGGTGCTGATGCCGACCAAAAACCCAAATCCCAAGTCCTCCCAAGGCAAATGATGAGTTGTTCCTGGCATTATTCCAGTGCCGCAAATACTGATGCCAAACAAGATCCAAATTCCAAATCCCCAAACGGAGAATGATGAGTCGCTCCTGGTATCATATTCCAGTGTAGCGATGCAGACGCCAACCAAATTCCAAATCCCATACCCCAACGGCGAATGATGAGTCGCTCCTGGTACCACATTCCAGTGCAGCGATGCAGACGCCAACAAATCCCTGAAATCTTTCTGGCCCTACGGTCTGGATCATACCTCCTGCAAAACCCGTATACAATCCACGGGCGTAAAACAATCCTAATCTCTCCTAAGTCCTACCGGTGAGACCACATTCAAAGTCCCACTAAAAAAAAAAAAAAAAGGTATGTCCACAAGCAAAATGGGCACGGAGGAAAACCCGAAAGGGCTCCGTGAGTAAAAACAGCAGGACTGCCGACGAGTTTGTGAAAACCTGAAAGGGCGCAAACTCGTGAAAAGGAGATGAAATGCACTCTCAAAGTCCTCTCGACATTGAGAGGAGAAAATTCCGCGTGAGATCCTTACGACTCACAAAGGAGCAACACACTTAGGAGTCCCCACGACTCCTATGGAGAAAATACACCTACGAGATCCTTTCGACTCGTTGGGAGAAAATGCTTCTATGGGACCCTCACGGCCCATAAAATTGAAAAGTCTTAGGTGATAGGGATCTAAACCTGCCTCCTAAGCCATCAATTCTCAAATTCTCTCGGGGCAAATGATGAGTTGCTCCTGGCATTATTCCAGTGCAGCAATGCAGATGCCAAACAAAAACCAAAATCCCAGAATCCTCTCAATGACAGATGATGATTCGCTCCTGGTACCATATTCCAGTATAGCGATGCTGATGTCAACCCAAATCAAAATCAACAAGTCAACTTCCACTCCGACACCGCAGAAGGCGGAGCGAGTCAGAATCCAATCTTGACACCGCAAGAAGCAGAGCAAGTCAAGTCTACCCCTGACACTGCAAGAAGCAGAGCAAGTCAAATTAAGCACCGACCGTCCAAGTCGCAAAAAGGGCAGCACCGACCGTCCACGTCGCTAAAAGGGCAGCACCGACCGTCCACGTCGCTAAAAGGGCAGCACCGACCGTCCAAGTCGCAAAAAGGGCAGTATCGACCGTCCACGTCGCTAAAAAGGGCAGCACCGACCGTCTACGTCGCTAAAAGGGCAGCACCGACCGTCCACGTCGCTAAAAGGGCAGTATCGACCGTCCAAGTCGCAAAAAGGGCAGAACCGACCGTCCACGTCGCTAAAAGGGCAGCACCGACCGTCCACGTCGCTAAAAGGCAGCACCGACCGTCCACGTCGCTAAAATGGCAGAACCGACCGTCCACGTCGCTAAAAGGGCATCACCGACCGTCCACGTCGCTAAAAAGGGCATCACCGACCGTCCACGTCGCTAAAATGGCAGAACCGACCGTCCACGTCGCAAAAATGGCAGCATCGACCGTCCACGTCACAAAAATGGCAGTATCACCGTCCAAGTCGCAAAAAGGGCAGTATCGACCGTCCAAGTCGCAAAAATGGTAGCATCGACCGTCCACGTCGCTAAAAGGGCAGCAACGGCCGTCCAAGTCGCAAAAAGGGTAGCACCGACCGTCCACGTCGTAAAAAGAGCAGCACAGGATTCCTACAAAGCGGAAACCAGATCACTCCGGGCAGGGAAACGTCTATCACGGATACTCCATCTCAGAGACATGTCAAGCAACGACCGTCCATGTCGTAAAAGGGCAGTGCCAGCTTCCCAAAAGGTGGGAACCAAATCAAGCCGCCTCCACGTGAAAGAAGATCCATCAATTTCATGCACACGACCCACATATGTGGTGTGTATTTATTGATGGGGGGCAATTTGTTGGGGTAAAAATTTACACCCCGGTTGACCAAGTCAAAATCCAAGTCAACCCCAAGCCAAGTGGGCCGAAGCCCAGACCCAGTGGGGCCCATGCCCGGGTCGAGCCCGAACATGAAGCGGCCGGCCTCCCCCACGCCAAGATAAAATTTGTTGTATTTCTTTTATTTTATTTTTGGACAAATATAAGGAAAAATAGGCATAAAGCCAAATTTTTGTAAAGCCCATGGCTTATGTGCAAAAAGAAATGGCACATGAGCCATGGGATAGGCAAAATGCCATTTTGTGAAGCCCAAGGGGCTGTGTGTAAAATGTATGGCCTATAAAGGCAAGGATAATGAAATATCCCAACAACTTTTTTTCTCTCTCCAAAAAAGTCTCAAAGCTGAGCTCTTTCTTCTATCTTCAAGGTTCCAAAACCTTTTTCTTTCTCTTGAATTAAATCAAGAGTTTTACTCTTCTTTTTTCAAAACAAATTAGTTTTTCACCACAAAACCCACAAAGGGGAACTTGGATCTATCATTAGATCTGAAAAAGAAGAGATTTTGAGATTTCACATCTCTTGATCTTCAAGATCCAGCAAGCAACAGGAGGAAGAAGAACATCGTTCACTAAATCCCAAAAAAAAAAAAAAATCAGGAGTCCAACTCCTCTCTGATTTCTCTTCTGAGAAATTTGTTAGCGCAAGTGCGCAAAGCGCCCGCGTGCCGACACGTGGCGCGCGCGCGCGCTTGCTCACCTGCGCGCTTGCGCAAGGTGCGCAAAGAGCCCGCGTGCCGACACGTGGCGCGCGCAGCGCTTAAGCACCTGCGCGCTTGCGCAAGTGCGCAAACCGCCCGCGTGCCGACACGTGGCCCGCTCGCTTGCGCACCTGCGCGTTTGCGCAAGTGCGCAAACCGCCCGCGTGCCGACACGTGGCGCGCGCGCTTGCGCAAGTGCGCAAAGCGCCAGCGTGCCGACACGTGGCGCGCTTGCGCACCTGCGCGCAGCGCTCATGCGCAAAGCGCCCGCGTGCCGACACGTAGCGCGCTTGCGCCTGAGCGCACAGCACCTAAGCGCACAGCGCCCAAGGTGCTGCCCCACGCATTCTTTGGATGCCCTTTTCCCCTTTATTTATATATACATGTATATATATACATTTGTATACAAATGTACACATACACATACTCCGCAACATTCTCCCCCTCCAAAAAATTTTCGGGCCGGGGCGCTGCCCGAACCCCGCAAGGGGGCTGCTAGCCCCCTTGACCCCCAGCCCGCTATCCGGGTAGCGGGACCCCCGTAAAAACTCTGCGTGGCTCCCGATATATCCAAAACCCCCCTTTCAAAACAGAACACACGTACACTGCACATTGAGTTCGCATGCCCTGTTTAACCCGTTAATCGGAGGTTCTCTCGCCCCAAAGGCGATGGGTAATTAACGGCAGCTTAGTCCGCGGCTGCCGGAGATTCGGATCCCCACAATCATTAAACCTCGGCCTACCCTAGGCAGGGGGAATCTATAGTACGCCTGACAAGCATGCGCGTATTCCCATCTCAATGGGGTGACGAAAAACACCCTACACGATCGTTAACTCCCCGGGAGGGGGCTGGTTCTCTTGCTCTCTGTCTGCCTACCGCTTGTCCCGCAGGTACTTCGCCAGGTGGCCAGAGCGGATCAAGTTCTCGATATAGTCACGGAGTTGTTTGTTGTTTTCGGTCGGGTAACCCTACGACCTATGGAAGGCGTAGTATGGTCCCCGGATACGCTTAGCCGCTTTTTGGGTGACTGGCGGGAGCTTGAAGAATCTCTCGCCTTTCACTTCCTCCACCAGCTCGGTCTGGGAGATGTTAAGAGGAGTGTACTCCTGGAATTTCGGGGAGTATGGTTTTGGCCGGTCGACCCTCTTCTTCTCTTCTCTGTCCTTCTTCTTTTGGTTGGCTTGGTCGCCTCGGGGCAGGTTGGCGTTCACCTCCGACTCGAGTTGGATCTCCCACTCGGTCCAAGCTTTTACCTCGGCCATGGTCTTAGGTTGCGCTAATGCAAAAGAGCGTAGCCGCTCTTTGTGCCTAAGACCCGACCTTAGTGCGGTGATGACAGTTCCATCCCAGTGCTCAGGGACCTCGAGGAGAGCGTTGTAGAAACGAGTGATGTATCCCTTAAAGGATTCCTTGTCCCCTCTCTTTATAGTGAACAGGTAGTCGACTGTTCTCTTTTGTCATCGATTCCCGACGAAGTGGTTGAGGAATTGGGTGGCCAGCTCACCGAAGGTCGAGATGGAGCGTGGTGTGAGTCCTCGGAACCAGTCTCGGCCAGCCCGGATGAGGGTGGCTGGAAAAGCTTGGTATTGGGCCGCGTCGGAGTTATCCTGAAAGCTCATGCCCCTCCGTAAAGGTGTCTAGATGGTCCCTCGGGTCGGATTTCGCGTCGAAGAGGGCCACCTTGGACGGTTTGTTCCTGGACGAGACGTGCTCGGCCAGCAGTTCTTCCATAAAAGGTTTTGTCAGCGAATCGGCGGAGTATCGGGCCCCTTCGCCGGATGGTTGGCTATCCCGGTGTATGCCTTCGATTTTCTTCTCGAGGGCCTTGAGTCGGTGGTGGTAACCCAAGGATTCTGCATAGTCGGAGTGGTGACTGTCCTCGCTCCGGGTCTGCACCAGTGTGTGGCTTCGATTCCGCTCTATCAGATTTCGCAAATCCTCGGCCGAGGTCCTTCTCGAGTGGCCCTGGCGTTCGTCGTTCGCGCGACCCGGGCGGGAAGGAAGGTGCCGGTCATGCCTGGAAACAGGAGAGCTGACCGATACCTCCTCAGGGGGCGAGAACGCGCGGTGGGCATTAGAACGACGGCCCAGTCTTCCCTGGGACCATGGCGTGGAGCTGTCCGGCGCCCACCAGGTCATGGAATCAGTCGCCGCATATGGGTTAAGGTGGCCAGAGTCGGCCCGCCGGCGCTCAGTGGCGCTGTGACGAGGATGAGGTAGATCGAGGGCTTGAGCGTGCCCGTCCGTCCTTCGGCGGACACCATTATCCCCGGGGAGGGGGAATTGCGGCCTGGTGGGTGTGGCCCACTGCTTGGACACGAACAAGGGCATCCACCAGCGATGTGAGCCTGTCTATCCGAGCGGATAAGGCGTTGATGGCGTTAGGAGGGGGAGGCGAGCCGCTTCCGCCTCCGTTGTGGCGGCTCGTATTTGGATCATTGCGGTCTTCGCTCTCCATTGGATCGAGGGCGGAGAATCAACTTTTGTTGTTGGAACAAGATAAGTCATTCTTCTCACAGACGGCGCCAGCTGATGGAGGCCTTGATCTCCTTCAGATGCTGTCCTCCGTCGATCTGTCACGAGCATTGCTGGACGGTTGAGATTGGATTCGGAGGTTGCCTCCTTGAGTGTGTGGATCTCAATGGGTTGGGTTTGAGGTGGAATCCGAGCTATCTGCAAAAAAGTATCGTGGTGGGTGACCACCGTAGGACCCTCCGACGTTCAAGTTAGCCGAGGAATTTGAGAAGAGTAGTGGCTTATTGGATTCAAGTTGATTTACCTGAGTCATTTGAGAGAGGGGTTTTATAATGGTCGCATGGAGCGAGCAGACGCAAGATCTTCGCCTTCGGTTACGCCCCTGACGTTACGCGTGCGTGAACGACGGGATCCCTTCATTAATGACGGGATACGCTCATTAATGGGGGGACGCACCATCATGGGATGCGGGACGTGGAGCGGCGGTTATCTCACTTTAGCGAGATACGCAGAGCCGTTGTAAAGGAGCTAGGGATCTGCAATCTCGGTTGATCGGGGGAAGCCGGGAAAGCTCGGCACATCAGGGGCTCGAAGACGAGCGGGAGGCCGAGGAAGCTCGATACGAGAGATGACTCGGAGGCGAGCGAGGAGACCGAGGAAGCTCGGAGACGAGCTGTTGACAGTCTCCTAGATGAAGGTGGAATGTCTTTAGGGCGGTCTCTCGAAAGGTCGGGTACGTCCACCGAGAAAGAGCCCTGAGGAATGTCCCCGATACAGCTCATTTATTCCACCCCCGTAGAGTCCGGGACACGCCATCCGTCACGTGTCGTAATATGAGGAGACACCACTTGTGAGCATCATCAAAAGCGGACGAGACCACAAGGGCGCGGCGAAGCCGAACCGCCGGAGGAGGAGGATGGGTCCGTGCCGGGTGGAGAGGCGGGCTATGGGCTGGTGGAGAGAGATTTCTTGAACAGATTGAGGTGGTCGATGATGGGGAGAGCTAAAAGACTTGACGGGTATTTCGTTTTCTTGTTCTTGTTATTGAGGAGAAGAAACTTTGTTGCGACTAGGAGGAACGTCAAAGAAGAGGAAGATGGCGATGATGGATATGCTAGGGAGTTCCATTGTTAGAGACTTTGTGTAGATGATTGCTCATATGTGAGTTATTGTTGCATATATGCAATGGAGAAATTATTCCATTTGTCTGATGTAAAAGTGATGGGCTTGATAGAGAAAAGGCTGGACTATAATTTCAAGCTCCATTTTAGAAAGCTTACCAGAGTCCGTGTTCATATTTTTTCTGTTTAATGACCGGCGGATATTCCTGGTTTTTCTATACAATATTAATTACCAAAATAAAATAATATGAGTATTGGCCAATTGGTATCATATAAAAAAAAGGCTTAATTCTCAAAATAAAATCCTAAATATTTTTGCTAAAATGCGAGAAATCCTAAAATAGTTTCAAAATTACGAGAAACCACAATGGTATGCAATTTTGTGTTATTTATTGCTAACGTGGTATCTGATTTTTTTGGATTCTCGTAGTTTTTGAAAGTTTTTGTGGTAATTTCTTATGTATTTTAAAAATTTTATAGTAGTTTATTATGTATTTTAAAAGATTCAGGGTTCTCGTATTTTAGCTCATGGTTTGAGTGTTATTTTATTTTTTATTTAAATTAAGCCTACAAAAAATTGAGGAGATCAGGATTAGTTATCAGACATTTTCCATGCATTTCAAGGTACTTTTTCACATATTATACTATTATACATATTAAGTACCCTTATAACTGGTCTGATTTCGGTAGAGGATATTAAACTATTAAGGTATGCAATTTGCCATTTTTATAGAACAATATTCACATATGCATATATATGTTAGATAATAATTATTTTGTACTCTAATAAAAAAAAAATCAAATGTTTTGTTTATTTCCTACATTCCCTTCTTTTTTTTAACCCTTTATGGTTGACCATAGTAATAGCTCATATGAAATCTATCAAATAGAATATTAGAAATGCTGGAGTCAATAGCATAGAAGAGGATTCTTTTTCTAGTCGGTCGATGGGATGCTATTTCTCTTGAGGATGGATCACAGCCGTTGTGTGATTTTTAGGTTTTATGACTTCAGAGTTTTATTGTGTGTATGATACTGCATGTGAATTTATTTGTACTTACGAAGAAAAATATAATCAAAAGCATAAAAATTCTTAGAATACTTTAGCTGAGATTAAGTTTTAATTGTTTGCTTAGAAATTGAAATTCCATTCATGGGAAGTGTTCTTTTGGAAATTTATTCTCTGTTTTTACAACTATTTTATTAGGAATGGTCTTCCACATATTGTTCTTTTACTCACAATCGTAAGCAAATGTTCTTTTTATGGAAAATAAACATGCCATATAAATACATCAAAGATCGGACATAACATGAACCATGGTTTCTCTCGGACGATACATCGCCTCAAGAGGAACGGCTTTAGGAAGAGTGAGCCCCGAATCTTCCGTCATGTCTATGGGGACCTTCCCAACCCTTTCCCAATCGAAGCATTGAATCATCGTCCCTAACACCAACCCCACCACTCGATTCGCAAGTCCCTCACCGGGGCATCTCCTCCTTCCCATCCCAAATGGGAACATGCTGTTGCCTTCCTCTTTTGCATCTTGAAACCTCTCGGGCTCAAACTTCGTGGCCTCTGTCCATATTTTAGAATCTCTCTGGATAGAGTACGCATTGACCAAAAGCATTGTTCCCTTAGGTATGTCGTAGCCTCCCACTTCACATTCTTTCGATGATTCGTGAGGAACCAACAACGGACCTGCAGGATATAGTCGAAGAGTCTCAGTAATGATACATTGGAGATACGGGAGATTTGCGAGGTCAGATTCCTGTAGCAAGCGCTTGTTCTCAATAAGTCCATCGATCTCGGCCTGAGCTTTCTTTAGCTTGCCCGGATTGTTGAGCAGGAGCGCCATGGCCCATTCCATAGTATTCGATGAAGTGTCTGTGCCTGCTGATAACATACTCTGCAAAAATGCATTGTCTCATCGCATGAGGAATTGATTTGTCAGCATATTTTAACCTAACTGATTCATGGACACTGGCCACCAATTCTAACCGTAACTTTGTAAACCTTTAATTTGGTGTGTGTGTGTGAGAGTAAACTTATTTCAACCATTAAATCTTTATAGCTTTAATATATATCAGTTGTTGTGTATGTAAAACGCTTTCTAACAACATGATATTTTAAACATCCACCATCTCTGCGTGTAATTGTGTATACATATACTTGTTTGTATGTATGTGTGTATATCATGGAAACCTAAGTATAGACAAGGCATTTAGGTATAAACATGGTGATGATGAGGCCCCAATTATAGAGTTTTTCAGAAGCACTGAAGAATTACCCAGTAGCAAATAAATGATCGTATGATAATAAATTGAAATCCATAGAAACTAGGATTTTGTAGTGAGATTAGGAAATCTAGAAATTGGAGTCCACACACACTCAAAAAAGTTGGTGCCACACTAACAAAAGAGTAATACTTTTCTTGTCCATATGGTAAAGTTTACATAAACTACCGGCCTCTTATTGTATACAAAATAGGATAGAGCATGCAATTACTAAAATCCTGGATATCAAGTCCCACCCTTTACCATAGAGACCGGATAGCTCACATGGATTCTACCGGGGCATAAGAAAAAGAAATTTTCCCTGCTTAAAAATATTGTTTTGGTAAACCACAACATTGAAATAGACGTGGGTCTTATCTACTTAAACCCAATGGGTCCTGTCGGCAATTTATGTTGTTGTCAGCTGCAGCTACATTAACCTTTCTTTCATCACATGTGGAGGCAATACATGTGGCTACAGCAGTTGCTCTAAGCTGCATGTGTATGAAATTGAGTGAGTCATCTCCCCTGAGATGGTATGTTTAAGGACGGTTGAGCGGTGTGAATCCACGGTTTTGAAATCATGGCTGTGGAACCATATTTTATAACCAAATCATATTTTGAGGTGTGTTCGGAAGAACGGCGTGAAACCATGGTTTGGAAAATATGGCCCACCATTGTAATTTAAAAAAAGAAATAAAAAAAAGGGACTAACCATTCATTCCCTTTTTAAATTTTTTTTTAAAAAAGAAAAAAGCAGAACCAGCCTAATTTATTTTTTAAAACAATTAATGGGGGGCCTTCTTTCCCACAGTTGAATGAACCGCTCAAAGCTAGTGGGAGCGGCGAGCACCGCTCGCCGTACAGGCTTTTAGTGATAAAAGAGATGACCCTTGAATTATAAATCTAAGAAGTTTCCTTTTTCTACTTTTAATAATAACAAGCAGTTTATTCCCAAAACAAATGTCTTGTGATTTCTATAAGATATGACTGATTAACAATTACTATTTTACGTCTGCTCGTTCACTCTTATAAACACAATGTACCGATACCTTCAATAGAATTTAGATGTTCCTTTCGGGTTTCTAGTCGATGAAACTGGGGGTTGTTGGAAAAATAACGTGTGTTGTGTGTGCCTCTCATTCGATTCCTATTGATTTTTCATTGATCCGGCGTTATCACGAAGTCACGAAAATTCGAAATTATCTGCAGGGCAAGGGGCCAGACGTCTGCGAGTTATAACTTTAGACGTCTGACAGCATTCTATATACACGGTATATTTTGGGCAGTCGTCTGACTCGAAAGAGGTCAGACGTCTGCGAATGCTTTGTTGTTTGAAACCTGAAGAACAGACGTCTAAGATCCTTCTTCATCCGACGTCTGCTTATGCTCTATTGTAATGACGTCTGCCCTCTTTCGATATCTGGTCTTCAGACTTCAAACTTCAAACAACAGAGCATTTGCAGACGTCTGACCTCTTTCGAGTCAGACGTCGACCCAAAATATACCGTGTATACAGAGTGCTACCAGACGTCTGAAGTCATGACTTGCAGACATCCGGCCCTTAAAAACAGAACAAAGCAAAATCAGCCTATTTTTTTTATAAAAAAAAACAATTAATGGGTGGCCTTCTTCCCCACCGCTCAATTAGCCATGGGAAACCATCGCCGCACCCCCCGAGCATTACTCTCTTGGGCAGACGTATAAGAATTTCTTCTTCGGATGTCTGTCGTGTTTTTGGACCGGATATTTTCTAAGTTAGGAAATTAGTTATTTGGACAAATCTTTTGTATGCTATATATATTGAAGTATGCAGCAATCCTAAATCTGATAGCTTTTGCGATATTTGAGAGAACCCTTTTGTTATTTTGAGAGAGCTAGGCTTTTGTGGGATTTTGTATTCCTCCAATGATTTTCTAGTCCTCTACTTTTAGATTTTAATAAAACTTCGCCTTCGTCTATTGGTTAGTACTCGTATTTTTTATTTACCTGTGGTTTGATTACTTCTCTATATCGTCTGTGGTATTGCTTCGATCGTCTTGTCGCAACAAATTGGTATCAGAGCCTTATTGGGTTTAGGAATATTTTGGGTTGAACCGTTAGGTTTTTAATTTTACGATCTAGGTTAACGGTCGGTAACGACGCTTGTGTTTTCTTTGTTACCATTCTCATATAAGCACTTTTATGACACCATGGTCTATGGACGAGTTACCATTTCGATTAAGGATGTAAAAAAGAATTTGATGAACGAAGAGAAGATCGATAAGGAGTTGATTTTTAGCGAAACTGATGGTTCATCTTCCAACTTATTTGTTCGAGGGTGAACATAGAAGATAGATCCGGAAGCTAATAGGAAGAAATCTAGGTCGAAGTCCAAGAATAAAAACTTGACCTGCAATTATTGTAAGAAGAAAAGATACTTTAAGATCGATTGCTTTAAATTGCAGAACAAACTGAAGTTAGAAGATAAATCGAAGCAGTCTTCGGTTGAAGCTAGTAAAGCGGAAGGAGAATGAAATCTTCTTATGGTTCTTGACAATATACATCGATCTAAGAACGAATAGATCATGGATTCGGGCTGTTCCTACCACATGTGTCCCAATAAGGATTTTTTCACCACCTTCTGAGTCCGTTGATGGTTAAATGGTTTTGATGGGCAACAATAGTTCGTGTCGAGCTATTGATAAGGAGACGATTCAAATCAAGATATTTGACGGTGTTGTGAAGACATTGGCGGATTAGGCACGTACCTGACTTGAAGAAGAATCTTATCTCTCAGGGTGTACTCGACGACAAGGGTTACAAGTTTTCCACTGAAGGTGGAGTTTTGTAGGTAACCAATGGTGCTCTCGTTGTTGTGAAGAGCTCAAAGAAGGAGTCCCTATATGCGTTGCAGGGTTCGACGACTTCCGGTTCAGCAGCTATTTCATCATCTAAATCTCTGACAGATTCGGACACTACCAAATTATGGCACATGAGGTTCGGGCATATGAGTGAGGGAGGTATGGCCGAGTTGTCGATGCAGGGTCTACTTGGTAGGAAGAGTACAATGAAGCCGGAGTTTTGTGAACATTGCGTTTTTAGGAAGAAAAAACGTGTTAGTTTCAGTTCGGTGGTGCACAATACAAAAGGTACTATTGATTATATCCTTTCGAATCTTTGGGGACCCTCTCCAGTTGCTTCTAAAGGAAGCGGTGCCAAGTATCTACTTATTTTCATCGATAATTTTCGAGAAAAATTTGGGTCTACTTCTTGAAGCACAAAAGTGGTGTGTTTACTACGTTCAAGCAATGGAAGACGTTAGTTCAGAAGCAGACATGGAAGCCAATCAAGAGACCGAGTACAGACAACGGGTTAGAGTTTTGCGGTGTAGATTTTAATGATTTCTGTAAAAATGAAGGTATTGTTCGGCATCATACTATTGTCTACACACCACAGCAGAATGGAGTCACGGAGCGTATGAATCGGACTCTTATAGAGTAAGCTCGGTGCATGTTGTCTAATACAGGGCTCGGTAAGGAATTTTGGGTAGAGGCGATGGATACGACATGCTTCATTGTAAGTCGGTCACCTTATATATTGTTAAGTAGTAAGGCACCGGAGCAGGTATGGTCTGGAAAACACGCCGATTATTCTACACTTAAGGTGTTTGGTTGTCCTGCTTATGCATATTGTCGTGAAGGCAAGTAAAATTCTCGAGCGAAGAAATGCATATTTTTTTTGTTATGCTACCGGCATTAAAGGTTATAGATTGTGGTGTTCGGATCCTAAGTTGTCTAAATTTATGATTAGCAGAGATGTGACTTTTGATGAATCTACTATATTTGAAACCGAAAATTGTGGAATCTCTAGTTGAAGATGATTCGAAAAAGGATAAGCCGAGTGTTGATATTAGTGTTGGGTTATGCAAGTGCACTGGCCATCAAACCGTGGCCGATTGCGGAACAAAAATTTATAAAACCGGCGCTAACACAACCCGCTACCCGGATCTACTATTAACCCTAAACTAGCAATATAAAGAGATAGGAATGGTTATACTGAATTGATCCGTGTCCTTCGGTCTTCAACCACCTTCCAAACTCGTAAAGGCCACCATGATCTAGCTTGATCTCCAGTCTCCCTCCATCGAAGATGATCTACCCGAGGATTTGTAATCCGAGCTCATACCTCAATAGCCGAGATTACTAGGGTACCTAGATCGCTAAATTAGATAGCGTAGAGGATGTAGAGTGTGGTAATGGATTAATTTGTCTCATAACACTCTAGATTTCTCAACACATGAGACTTGAAGGGTGGAGGTAGAAGAAAATGCTTGAGGATGAGAGTGAAAGGCAACTCAAGAAAAATGGCTAAGTCTTTTGTTGTGAGATGTGTTGTGAGCAATAATTGAAGCCATCCAATAAATATCCTAAGTCTCCAAAATATCTCACAACAAAAAAAAAAACCAAGCATGCTTGAATAGTGGCCACAAGTCACTACAAAGTCATGCCACAATTAATGCAATAAACACTGCATCCTCTCCACCTCATTAACCATTTAATCCTAAATGGTTAAAACTAAATGAGGTGGTATCTTCTAGAAGCACCTTGTAATAAATTACAAGAATACCCCTCATCCGTATATACATACCCGTATCCGTATTCCGAAAAATACAAATACTAAGAGACGAAAATAATCCAACAATATAATACTAGAATTCGGCTTAAACCAAAGCCACTAGTATTATCCGTCCGAATCCTGATACGTGCACAAGTACACGTATATGATCGAACCCTGCAGTAAAAATATACAGCGTCTACATCGTTTCGCCCAAAGAAGGGAAACCTTCTGTGTGGGACTCTAAAGACTCGTTAATACGCTGGCAGTGGGTTTAACCATAAGCACGTCAGCTATACTAGTTGTACGTAACGGCCACCCAGGTATTGAGCGAAAGGGAGGCCGACGAGCAAACTCATCCAAACCCCTACCAAGTCTGCCCGTCACAATATCTGTACAGTCCGGTCTGTTCGTCTAAGAGTATTGCATATCGAGTCTGCGGGGGTGGATAAAGTCAGACCCCTTATAACATGACATTTCGTGTCGGTATGAAGCCCAACACCAACCAAGAAACTATTGATCCAAATCAGTAATTCTCAACTACCTTGGCCAAGAATTTCTGGTGATGGCCACCCGTGCATTGCGCGACATCAACCCCCAATACTGGGAGAGACGAATCCCCGATGATCCGCTTACCGCCTCTATGTGGCTCGGGGCTGTACCCAATTAAAACCTGTTTGCACGACTCCTTTGACGTGGTAGGGTAGTAATCAAAGCACAGTGGGAACTCATACGAAACAAATGACGATCTCAGGTCGACAGACTAACCTGCACAAATGTCACCTGAGAACTGCTATCTGACAATATGTATACTACCAACTAGCAGATTCTCGGCGAGTCCGTCCAATGTACTCATAACCCAATGAGCACCTGTATACTATCTTAGATGAACAAACTAACACTAATGGCTTGTGAGACTTGATCACCGCACCTCATCGGGGTCTCGATTAGTATACACTAGTCTGCTCTGGAGTATCGATGCCCAGTCTCGAAACTCCCACGACTAGGGACATTTAAGGATGTGCTTATAGACCACCCAGCTCTCACGTATATGATCGCCGTCATAATGCCGGTAGTAAAGCAAGAATCCTATGGGCTCTATCAACATGTAATAGTGATCTGTAATACCATATAAAGTATGTACATGATGATAAAGACAAACCAGATAGTATACTATCATTTTGAGTAAAACTGTTCTATCCGTATAGGTCCTCCCTCAATCATCGCAATCACGTGCCTGCGATTCAATAATTGACTTGAAGACAGTATAGCCAACAATTGGGGTTGGTGAAATCTCGGGTTCGCAGGAGATCTCTCCTTCACCATCGTCTGAAAAAACTCATGATAAGTAGTCCCATGATGAGGAGTATTTACTTGCTCGTGATCGACAAAGAAGGGATAATAGACTGCCACAAAGATATGGCTACGATGATCTAGTGGCTTATGTGATGTCTGTTGCAGTGGCAGTTGATAGTAGAGAGCTAACGGGCTATCAAGAAGACATCTCATCCAATGAGTCAGCTCGTTGGTTAGTCACCATGAATGAAGAGATTGAGTTTTTTTTTCATAAGAACCAGACTTGGAAGCTCATGAATCCCGAAGGAGGAAAGAAAGTAATTGACTGCAAGTAGGTTTTCAAGAAGAAAGAATGTGACCAAGAGGCGTTTGATATGAGATATAGCATGATTGGTAGCTAAAGGTTATTTGTAGGTTCGGGAAGTTGACTTCAATGATGTATTTTCTCTGGTTGTTAGACACACCTCTTTATGTGTCTTGCTCGGTTTGATAGCTATGCAAGATTTGGAGTTCGAGTAGCTCGATATGAAGACACCATTCTTGCATGGTGATTTGGTAGAGAAGATTTACATGCAACGGCATCAAGGTTTTGAAGTTAAAGGCAAAGAAGACTATGTTTATTTGCTAGAGAAGTCTCTTTATGGTTTGAACCAGTCACCTAGACGTTGATAAGAAGTTTGACTATTCATGAAAGAAATAGAGTTTACGAGAAGTATGGGCAACAGTTGTGTCTATTCAAAAAAGCTCGCCGATAGTTCTTTCATATACTTGTTATTTTATGTTGATGATATGTTGATAGTAACAAGGTATATGGTTGATATTCAGAATTTGAAAGAACAGTTGAAAGACAAGTTCGAGATCAAGAATTTGGTAGCGGCCAAGAAAATACTTGGTATGGAAATAAGACGGGATCGAAAAGGAGGAAAGTTTTACTTGTCTCAACAGCGATACGTTGAGAAAGTTTTGGGGTATTTCGGTATGGCAGACACTAGATCTGTAAGTATTCCGTTGGCAGCTCATTTTAAACTTTCTGCTCGTTCATCACCATAAACAGAGAATGAGATTAAGTATATATCGAATGTTCCATATGAAAGTGTGGTGGGTAGTATTATGTATACCATGCTATGTACCCGACCCGATATTTCACATGCTATTAGTGTTATTAGTTGCTATATGGCATCTCCTGGTAAAGACCATTGGTAGGCAGTGAAATGGATTTTACGATATCTGCGAGATACGTCTGATGTGGGGTTGGTGTTTAGGAGGAATAACCACAGTTTGATTGGATTAAGAGATTTCAATTATGCAGGTGATCTCGACAGGTGAAGGTCGATCACCGGTTATGTATTTTCCTTGGGAGGATGTGCCATTAGTTGGCGTGCTTCATTACAGTCTACAATAGCATTGTCTACGACGGAGGCAGAGTATATGGTCGTTGTTGCGGCTTTTAAGGAAGCGATCTGGTTGAAAAGATTATTTTCGGAACTTGGCATTCAAAAGGATACCATAATAGTCTACTATGATTGCCAAACCATGATTCACTTGAAGAAAAATCGGATGCATCATGATAGGACAAAGCAAATTGATATACGGTACTGGTTTGTTTAGGAAGTCGTTGAAGAAGAAGAAATAGTTATAAAGAAGATTAGCACAACGGATAATCCGGCCGATATATTGACGAAATCTCTTTCGGTTGTTAAGTTTGGGTATTACTTGAATTTAATTGGAGTGCGTCACACTCATTTGGTCCTTAGGGGTTTTGTGGTGAAGGTGGAGCTATTATTAATTTTGTGGAGTGGTGTTGTTGGGAATACGAGGTAAGGTAGAGATTTATTGTGTATTCGATCCCTATTGATTTCTCATTGATTCGGCGTTGTCACGAAGTCACGAAGATTCGAAGTTATCTGCAAGGTAAGGGGTTAGACATCTGCGAGTTATAATTTCAGACGTCATTTTGTATACACGGTATAATTTGGGCACACATCTGATTCAAAAGAGGTCAGACGTCAGCGAATGCTCTGTTGTTCTGAAACCTGAAAACTAGACATTTGAAGATTCTTCTTCAGACGTATGAGAACATTCTGTTATTTCGGAGACTCTTGGGCAGACGTCTGGGAATTTCTTCTTCAGACGTCTGCCGTGTTTTAGGGTCGGATATTTCCTAAGTTAGGAAATTAGTTACTTCTCTATATCGTCTATAGTATTGCTTCGTGATTGTCTTATTGCAACAAAGTGCTACTTCGCATGGGGCAAGAATAAAGAAAAGATTTTGACTTACAATGACAATGCCTTTGACAATCTGATCGGTGTAGTACTCTGGATCTGTCTCCTGCAATGCGAGCAATTCTCCGATCATTGTCTTCTCTACGACTCCTTCCTTCATCTTCACTTTATGCTCGTCGATCAACCCTTGCAAAAAGTGATCCCTGTATTCCCCTAGCCTTCTCACCTTCTTCTTCAACCCCTGCAAATCCATCCACCCTAAAAGCGGCAAAAAGTCCCCAATGTTTGACGCCCCGCTTAGCTTGAACACCTCCTCCACCGACTCCTTGAACCTTATCGAGTCCTCTCCATACAAACCCCAGCTGTCACCAGCAATCATCCTCATCATGTTGTTCACCCCAAACTCAAATAGCCTTGACTTTAGCTCTACCCTTGTGAAGCTGTATCCATCTCGAGACGGCGATGACTCTCGAAAGAGTCGGAGAATCATTGAGTGAACCTGATAGAAAGATATAAGACAGTGGTTAGAAGACATTATATGTATATGATACGCCTTGAAACCCTGTAGCACAAATATATGTACTTTAAAAGTCATGATAATAAGAATTGAGTGGTTTTTATTTCTATATTTTAGCACCACTTTAAAATGCGTTTTAATTTTCCGGACAAGACTACAGGTATTAATTTGAGCACCGGCATTTTTTTTCCTTCCTTAACTCGAACCGGCATCATTTTCGGATTTGAATCTGAGTTGTTCTGACCCAGCTTTTTAGTCTTCGCATCAAAACTTTGAAGTTTTGGAGACATGTCATATTATATGTAACAAACCTCGGAAGCACGGAGGTGGGAGAAGGAAGCGAGGCGGTGAGAGGAGAGGAGCTCAATGGTGGCTATCCGGCGGAGATTGCGCCAGTGGGGACCGTAGTTCGCGGTCCCGATAGTGGAGAAGTTGTAGGACAAGTGCTTGAAGGAGGGGAACTGGGGCCGGTTAGCGAAGACCACGTCATTGGCGTCGGTCAAGCATTCTCTGGCAGCCGAGGAGGAGGAGACGACGAGGACGGGCCGGGACCCGAACTGGAGGAGGATGATAGGCCCGTGACGGTCCGAGAGGCCGGCGAGGGCATGGTGGAGGGGTTTCTTGAAGAGGTGGAGGTGGCCGATGACCGGAAGGGCGCGGGGACTTGGCGGGTGTTTCTTCTTACCATCCTTGTTGTTGAAGAGAAGCTTGGTGATTAGTAGGAGGAGGAGGAAGAAGAAAAGGGTGGAGAACAAGGAGTAATCCATTTGTTGATGGATAGAGCTGTTAGAATGTCTCCGTCTCTGTAAGTATACACATGTAGTCATGTGTTGGTGAATTATTTGCATGTGTTGGTGAATTATTTGTGGGACAGTTGATATTAGACAAATTTGCTTAGGTCACTGCTTACGTCTTTTCTTCCTTTTTCATGAATTAAGGGGCTTTTAGGCAGCTTGCAATGGAAATTTATATGCAGCATTTGTTTGCAAAAAAATCTTTATGCTCTATATTTGGTTATCAACAAATGACTTGAAAATGGAAATGGAAATGAAAAAGCATTAAATCTAGCAAATGTTTCCTTCCACTCATTTTGTTTTGGTTGTAACAAGAGTAGCAATTTTGGGAAGGATGAGTATAATAATTATTATGGGATGCCACGTAAGCTTTGTACATACCACATGTGCAAATTTGCAGCAAATGTTGCATTTTCTTTAGTTTTTTATTTAACCAAACATAAAAAATGGTTTGGATTTGAAAATCCAATTGCTAAACTTGAAGATAACCAAACGATAGATTTGAACCATAAATGCTGCATGCAATATTTGTTGCATGAAAGCATGGTGCAATCCCACTAACCAACCATGTATATGTAGCAATGTAGGTGTTCGGATGCTTTGAAAAGTATTCCATTTTGTGAAAAGTAAACTATTTTGTCGTGACATATGTCATAATAATATATATAAACAAAAAACGTGTTGGACATGAGAAGTAAATATGCTTTTATCTATTAGCAGCGATGTGTCAATTAGAATTTTTTTTGTAGGCATATGAAAACCGATTCGCATATATTGGATGACTTTTTTGGTGGGATAAAACCGGGCCGGGTAGGACGGATTTTTGATAATTTTTTTTAACTAAACCGAAAATTAAAATCAAAATCCAAAACCCGTCCGAACCCGACGGGTTTACAATGCGCTAAATCCGAATCTGCAACTTCGGGTTTCGGGTTTATACAGGTGGGTCGGTTTTTGCAGGTTTACGGGTTTTGCCCATTATAATTTCTCAAAAAAATTAAATGTATAATACTTGATATATGTTCAACCAAATATATATACAAAATATTTATAATTTGATAAAGTTATATAAATTATATGTGATAAATATATAAAGTACATTTAAAATTTCACTAACTAAATATATACAACAGATCATAATATATATTTTATAATATTTAAGCTTAAATATCTATGTAATATATGGAATCTACATATATGGAATTGGATAAATTACATTTTAAAATCGCACTAGCTATATATTTACAATAGATCATATTAAGTATTTTTTAATATTTGTTAGATATTGTGTCCTGAGGCAATTATTATTATAGTTGGATCTATATGTACAGAACGGTGTTGCTCGATATAATAATATGATATTTGATTTGTTTTTATCATTCATGTGAATATATTTTACTTGTTATTATATATCGCTAATACATATTGATAAAGCTCATAAGATCTTTACTTGATTTCCAGGATTATGATAGAGATCATACTAGTGGGGCCTGAGTAATACATAAGCACATCCTTAAATGTTCCTAGTCGTTGGAGTATCGAGACTGGGTAACGATACTCTAGACTAGACTAGACTAGTGTATATGTTTCTTAACCCCGACAGAGGCGATGGACAACCATTGGTATTTGACACCAAAATTATATATATGTGCTCATTGGAGAATGCGTAGACTGAACGGACTTGCCGAGAACTCCTAAATGGTATTATACCTAGTGTTAGATAATAGTTCTCTAGTGACAAGAGTACAGGATAGTCTTTTGACCTAAGATCGGCATAATGTCTTATATGTGTTCCCACTGTACTTTGATTACTACTCAACCATGGCTATAAAGAGCCGTGCATACAGGTTTTACTTGGGTACAGTCCCGAAGCACATAGAGGCAGTGAGTGATTGAATGGATTCGTCTCTCCAAGTATGGGGAGTTGATTATGCTGTGCATGATTGACTATAACCATAAGTCCCAGGCCAGGACGGTAGAGATAAACTGATAAGTGTTATCAGTTGTATTTTTGATGGTTATGAGTTTGACATTGGCATGATTTATTGGATTATTGGGGGTCTGTCAGTATCCACCGTCCGGACTCGGTATGTGACACTCTTTGAGGAAGAGACCGGACCGTACGGTGATTGTCACTGATAGAATCTAATTGGGTTCGGATGAGTTTGCTTATCGACCTTTCTTTTGACATATACTTGGTTAGCCGTTACGTACAACAAGTGTCGCTGACGTGCTTGTGGGTACACATACATTAATCGAATGTTTGTTAATACTATCCGGTTTATGATAAAGTCGGATTATTAAATTAAGTGTTAATTTAATAATTTATATATATATATATCTATATATATATATATATATATATATATATAAAGAGAGAGAGAGAGACAATAGTATTATGCGCTCTCATTTTCTCTCTTATTTATTATTTGTATATGATACAAATAAATATATATGTATGTGATACATATACAAATACATGTATATGATACATGTGAGCATCTAGAAGGGACACCTCATTTTCTTTTATTGATAAAGAAAATGAGGCACAGTAAAGAGGTATAGGTTGCAAGGTACGGGATTTATTTTAATGAAAATAATTTCCTATTCTAGCATGATTTTCTCTCTTGTTCCTAGCTCACTTCTTCATGCAATTTCTGTCTCTTCATTTTTCTTAGTACAGAGAAGAGAAAAGAGAGTGTGCCACTACATCTTCTAGTTCTCATTTTCTAGCAAAAAGTGAGAGCAAGTTGCTTCACTCGATAGTGTTCTTGAGTGTAGTTGAAGCTTGTGTGGGGTTTCCTTCGAAGTGAATCATTTTCGGTGACGAGATCGACTTTCAAACTCGTTCCGGCGCTCGAGAAGTCTTGCTAGTGTCTTCCAATAGAAGAGTGGACAAGCTATAAAGGTTGTAGCCTCTAAACTTGTAATTTAGCTCTCTTGTTTGTTTGCAACTTATAGTATTTGGATGATTATAGGTTATGTGTTTGGTGAAATGCTCTTGTAAATTTTTGTTTGCTATTCTACCATGGTCTGCAAGTGCTGCGACCCTAACTCCAAACACTAATATGGTATCAGAGCCGATCCATATACTATTAGTTGTTTTGATTGCTAAATGAATTTAGAAACCCAAAATTTTCAAAACTGTATTTTTAAAAACAACACAAAAAATTAATCTTTTTTGCATGAACTCAATGCCGGGGTTCTCATTTGGGAACGAGAACTCCGCCAGATATCGAGGGCGATCCCGAGCATCTCGGAGGGGGCATGAGATGGCCTCCCAACCCGAGAGAACCAATTGGTGCTCTCGGGTTGAGAGTGTGATCCGAGAGCACCAATTGGTGTTCATAGGTCAACCCCCCAACTTGAGATCACCAATTGGTGGTCTTAGGTTGGGGGTCCTTCTAGCTTCCTCGGTAGCTTTAGGGTCGAGTCCGAGTGTCCCGTCAGGCTCTTAGGCTTTTTTCAGGCCCTCCAGAACTCGAATTTTACAAAATGAGAGGTTTTTGGTTGCCGGGATGGGTATCGTATTGCGATTCTTTGAAATTCGATTCGTTCGACCTCGTGGGTTAAATTATTGGCTATTGGTTCCAAACTAACTCGATGAAGTGTTCAATCGAGTTGGTTTGAATGCATATGAGGATATGTGTTGATAAACGTAAGCTAATTGATGTGTGATCAATTAGACAAGGTTGCACATTGTGAATGTGTTGATTGGTGTGTATGGTTTGGTTCAGATTGTCGCATTTGAGTAGCCCCTCGTGTGAATGTGATATGTACACGTGTTGTACGTAATTCATGTATTCTATGGAATGTAAATGTATTATTCTTTTATGCGATCGCGGTCAGGGGTCAGGTTGAGACCGATGAGTCGTATTGTATGTATATGATACAGGTTGCCGCGCGGAGGAGTGCTCGAACCGCTGGGTCCTAGAATGTGCTAGGTGTCCCCCTCAAGGAGTTGAGGCCGGCCTCGTTCTAAGATTGGCGAGTTGCTCGCTGCATTCATAGGGGTTCTTGGTTTGGGATATTCATGCGACCGTGGAATATCGCGTTTCGTTTGCGGTTCAAATGAAACACAGGATTCCTAGTATATCCTGTTAGTGATATATGCCATATAGGCTATTATTGTATTATACTGTATTGTATATTATATATTGGAAGCTTAGGATATTCACAGTTATAATAACAGTCTTGCTCAAAATAGTAGTACGCTACTTGGTTTGATTCTACCTCAATATGTGCATATGTTTCTTTTAGCATATCACTTATATATATTGATAGAGCCCTTAGGATCTTTACTTGACTACCAGCGTTGTGATGGAAGTCACACTAGTGGGGGTTGGGTAGTCTATAAGCACATCCTTATACTGGTCCCTACTCGTACGATTATCGAGACGGGGTATCGATACTTCAGAGTAGACTGGTGTATACGCTTCTCATTCCAGCAGGGGAGATGGTCTGTCCCATAGCTATTTGTAGCGTCTTGAAAAGTCGTTTTGGTGTTTTCCTGAAATTCGGTGAAAATTCGGTATTTTTCCGAAAACCGTCTTTCTCGATATTTTGCAGTTTAGGGCTAATTATACCTTAAATGGATAGGTAATTACTTGTTTTTAGTGACTAATGAGTTAATTATGAAATTTTGGTCATTTAAAAATTTTTCCCTATTTTTCATTTTTTTAATATTATTTTAAGCCGGTAAGAAAATACATTAAATAAGCGATAAATACAAATTTTTCCGGGCTAATTTTAATCTCTAAAATTATGATAATTATATTCTAGTGATAACATGAATTTTTAGTAATTTATTTTGATTTGTTTCAAATTTTTATGATTTGAAACGAAATTATTGAATATTTGGGCTAAAACTTGCAATTTTTGAGTTGTAGGGGGCCTTTTTGCATAAAATTTCTTTTGTAACACCCCTCTATCTTTTCCCTCAGCCCAAGAACAGCCCAAACCTTGGCCAAGACCAGAAATTTCTGGCCTCTCTCTTCTTGGGTTCTTTCTTGAGTTAAATTGTTGGTTTATGGATTAATTTAAATATATTGGATAAAAGTATGATATATTGACTTTGGAACTTGACCCTTGACCTTCCCACTCACCCCACACCCTCCCCCATACCTCATTCTGGCCGAAATTCCTGCACACCCTCTTCTTCCTCTCTTTTCTTTTCATTTTTCTTCAATTTCTTCAAGAAATACATCAAAATCCATGATTTAATTCAAAAATCCAAACAAAAATCCTTATGCTATCATTATCCTTAGCCATTCTTGCTTGAATCTTGGAGCTAGGAAGCCATTCTTTTGAGCAAACTTCTTGCTTGATCCATAGATCAAGAGGTATAATTCCATCAAAGTTACTTTCTTTTGTTGCTAATTCCTTTAATTGTATGGTTAGTGTTAAAAGTTAGCTTATTTCTAATCTAGTTTAAATGAGTAGTTTGTTTAAACTAGGGTTTTGAACCATGATAATTAATTAAGTTGTTTATTAGTTAATCTAGTTGTTAGTGAATTAATCTATATGGTTACCTTGTTATGTAGTCTTTAATTATGCTAATTTAGGTAATTTTAGAAGTTGATTTTAGTTGTAAATTGTTGTTTTAAGGTTTTTTTTCAAGAGAGGGTTATGTATGGAAAATGATATTTGAATCTTGATTAGTGAGTGGATTAAGTTTTAGAAAGCATTATTTAAGTGATTAAACCTAATTTGCTATCTAGTGTTTTGCTAACCTTAATCTAAGTGGTTAATTTGCTTATTAGGCTAAAATATAGTGTTAAATTAAGGTTTTTCATATATAGTTTAGTTTATGTTTGCTAATTACAAAAATCAAGAGAAGGTTTTGTTATGTAAATTAGGTTTTTAAGCTTAGTTAATGGTTTAGAATTTGTGTATTGGCTAGCTATTTGGTTAGTTTGGATGTTGGTGTTGGGTGGTGTTGACTTTGTCGCTAAATTGTCGATGTTTACATCAAATTGCAATTTCTGCTTACTAGATTTTTATAAAAGCTATGTGATGAATTAATTGTGGCATCTTGATGATTGTGATGGCTTGTCCTACGACTTTTAGGATGCGTGAGTGCGGTTCTTTGGGTAGTCGGGTTTTAGTTTTGCCGGGCGACCCAAATCGGCGTTTTTCGGCAGTTTTTGCGATTTTCGCGTGTGTCCGCGCACTTTGTGCACGTTGTACCTAGCTAGCGAACCTTAGTAGTTTCGTTGGGGTTTTGCGTCGTTCTTGATATGTAACCTTATATTTGGTATTGATGTAAATTCCAGGTTCGGTCGCGGAAACGTCAGACGCGGCGCGAAAGGGAAAGGCGGTGATTGGACACAGCTAGCCAGGGATTCCGGTGAGTAGATTTAACATCTACGGGGGACGATCGTTTGGATGGCGCAAGTCGCCCGATAGATTTAGTAAACTGGAAAATAGTAAATTGGATAATCACTTGTGACATTAGAATAATAATACCGGCATGATAATTGCTGCAATTAGATCAATAGGTTATACCCATATACGCAAACTCAATTATAGGACACATGCACCATTACCAGGTCTTTATATGCAGCACGAGCACTATTCATGTTTACACACACATCCTGGTAATTGCCATGCCACCACACTAGATAACTTTTAAATTGAAACCTTTTACTAATTGATGCTTAAACTGGTACTATTGCCTTTAATTCCTTAAAAATGAAACCGTAGTATTGCTATTCATGTGCATGTACTTCATCATATTAATTGTTCATGCTTAATACATTAATCACACATCGCAACTTGTTTATTGATATCATACGCATTCATTATCATTGATATATGCACTTATGAGGATTTCTTGAGATTTTATGATATTGCTGGATTTCGGGGGAAAACCGCAAATTTCTAAACTTATTATATTTTAAAATATGTAAAAATTGCGGTTTTCTAGTGATGTAAGTGTCGTCCACCATGAATTTTCTGTGGATTTGGAAATCCGTGTCGAGGAGTGGAGGAACCGGCACGGGTACATGGTGGGCCCGGTAAGGTACCCCGGGGCAAGAGGAATGTGGTGATGACGTTGAGCCTGGCAGGGGACGGATTACCTACCGGTGACTGTTTGGGACGGCGGATATCCAGAGGATACCGACCGTGGCCGCTTGAGGATGAGATATTGATATTTGAGATGGGTCAGCCGGACGGCTGAGGCCAGAGATACATTTATGAGATTTGAGACAGCTTTTGGGTGTCGTTGCTGGACACCGATTTTCGTCGATTCATTGACATTATGTTAGCATTCTAAAAGAATTTCAAAAACAAAAGAGAATAAATATTTCTTATGTATACATATTGAGACCTCAGATATTCATGTTGCATACATATTAGTACACTGATGTTATATACACACCTGCTAGTGCATCCAGTCTTACCTGTATTATAGATGCTAGGATGCTTGTGTGCATGCATACGATAGCCTTTGTAGATGTTATTTATTACTCACGAGTTGGCAACTCACCCCCGTTGTGCCACAGTCTTTTGCAGGTCCGTTCCGTCAGTTCAGTAGCGGCGGGCGCACTTGTCTTTTGCCTCTTTTGCCTGAGCTCGAGATTTGCTCATAGGTGGGTTATGTTATTTTTTGTACCACCTTGTATATTCTTGTATATTCTTGTATCTAGTGTACTCCATCTACTGTTCTACCAGATTATTGTATATTGACCTAGAGATGAGACTGTGAGGTTTGTGGATTTTATACTGTATTTGGGGTCGAGCTCACTTGAGCCGACATGCTACTTTTTCATGCTTCCTTATGCTTTATTATGCTTGTTGTCATTTACATTGCGTGGGATTTGTGACCGTCGTATGGCGAAGAGCTAGCTCCCGCTTGGGGATGCCCTATTTTGTGGATTCATGTATATATTTTGTTGTACCCATTTTTGGGGTCAGTATTTACAAAGGAGACTCTGCCGAAATTTTCGGGAAAAATTGGTATTGTTTTTGAAAAGGGTTTTACATGACTTATTTGATAACTTGCTTTCAAATGATTGGGTTTTCTTCACTCTTTTGCTTAATTGGTTTTGTTTTCTGGGCTTTGGCTTACTTATTTTACGGACGTCTTTAGACGTTTCGTAAACTTAAGTGCCAGTCACGTTCCGTACCCTGCGGGTCGTGACAAAGTTGGTATCAGAGCGATAGGTTTTACCTTTGTGAGTGTAGGATGACCCTTGGTAGATGGAGTAAGTGACTTAAGCAGGGTAACGTAGCGTGCGTATGTCCGCGGCATACTTACGATACGGTACTCCGCCTAAGTGACTTTAGGATATACTTGCTTGAAAAATTCCTTCTTCAATTCCGTGTATCCTATGATCCTATTGCACTGTTCTTATTATCCATTTTCCTGTAACAGCCACTATGCCGCCGAAGGCTACGAGGGCACAGAGGGCTGCCGCCAGAGACGAGATTCGAGCTGGCTCGTCCGAGACTAGGACTGAGCAGGGTGGTATGCCTACGCCGCAGGGACAGACCGATCCCCCTTCCCCAGGCCGTATGGATAGGCTCGAGACCGGTATGGAGGAGTTGCGACAGATGATGGGAGGCATGCAGGAGCTGCGTCAGATGGTAGGATCCCTAGTTGCAGCCAGTCGTACACCGAGGCCGGATGACGTACCTACTACATCACAGACGACCATGATACCTGCTCCTACTACTACCACCGTGGCCATTCCGGTTTCACTACAGGACTTCATGAGGCTGAGACCTCCAGTATTCACCGGCACCGAGGCAGCGGAGGACCCACAGACGTTCCTTGACAGTTTAGCCAGGATCTGCCGTTCGCTGAGATGTTCGGATGATCGATGGGTAGAGCTTGCGAGTTTCCGACTAGAGGGTCTCGCGCAGACATGGTGGGAGTCAGTCTTGAGAGGTCGAGCTGCAGATCTACCGCCTATGACTTGGGCCGAGTTTACAGCGGTCTTTCTAGCCCGTTTCCTTCCAGAGAGCGTTCGTGACGCCAGAGCTCGCAGCTTCGAGGCCTTAGTCAAGACACCTGGGATGACGGTGTCTGAGTATGACATCCAGTTTACACAGTTGTCCCGATATGCTCAGTATTTGGTGGATACCGAGGAGAAGATGGTGAAGAGGTTCGTACAGGGACTTGATGCCCAGCTATATCTTGCCATTGGCGCCCAGCGCTACGACACTTATTCAGCTGCTAGGGATACGGCATTGCGGATGGAGGCACGCATATCACAGACTTCGGCCGTTTCTGGGCCGAAGAGGATTCGCACCGATGTACCGTCTCAGAGGCAGCGCGCCAGATTCTTTCCGAGAGATAGGCCTGGCAGAGGATTTGGACGGGGACAGTTATATGGTTCTTATCCCCAGGGGCAGCAGCCGTCGCCAGGATGTTTTGGGTGCGGGAGTTTGCACCATCTTGTCAGAGACTGCCCGGTGAGACGACAGGGAGCAGCGACAGTTCCGCACGTGACCCTACCACCATCACCACCCCCTCCTCAGAGAGCCCTACTTCCTACCCCAGGCGATGCTCCACGCCAGTTAGGTGCACCGAGAGGCCGTGGACGTGGCGGTCCTGTTCAGAGAGGACGAGGAGGCAGAGGCCGAGGTCGAGGTCAGCCCGCTATCGGTGGAGGACAGGCCCGAGTTTTTGCTTTGACACCGCAGGATACGCAGGCATCCAATGCCGTTGTGACAGGTACCTTGCCAGTTTGTTCTTTCGACGCACGGGTATTATTCGACCCAGGTTCCACACATTCGTACGTCTCTACACACTTTGCACCGATGTTGGGCCGTGAGTCGTCATCGTTAGATCAGCCGCTTGTTGTTAGTACTCCGGTAGGCGAGTTGTTTGTCGCTCGGTTTGTATTTCGTTTGTGTTCCGTTCGTATCGGGGAGAGGGATTCATCCGTTGATTTGATACTCCTCGATATGTTGGACTTTGATGTGCTTCTGGGCATGGATTGGCTAGCCACTTGTTATGCTTCGGTGGACTGCCGTGAGAAGGCAGTCAGATTTAGCTTTCCAGGAGAGCCAGTCCTTGTTATTCAGGGAGACCGCAGTGTCGCCCTTCCCAGCTTAATTTCTTCTCTTCGCGCTGGTCAGCTCTTGCGGAAGGGATGTCAGGGATTCTTAGCGTTTGTTTGTGATACTCGAGCTGCAGAGGTTCCTTTGGACCGGGTCCCGGTAGTTTGTGAGTTCCCTGATGTTTTCCCTGATGAGCTACCCGGGCTACCGCCTGAGCGCGATGTTGAGTTCTGCATTGATTTGATTCCCGGTTCGGGGCCTATTTCTATACCGCCTTATCGGATGGCCCCGGCAGAACTTCGAGAGCTGAAGGATCAGTTGCAGGATTTGTTGGACAAGGGGCTTATTCGACCGAGTGTTTCTCCGTGGGGTGCTCCGGTCCTGTTTGTCAAGAAGAAGGATGGAAGTTTGCGCTTATGTATCGACTACCGCCAGCTGAACAAAGTTACCGTTCGGAACAGATATCCGTTGCCGCGCATTGATGATTTGTTCGACCAGCTTCAGGGTGCGGGGTATTTTTCGAGGATCGACTTGCGATCAGGATACCATCAGCTGCGAGTTCGACAGGAGGATATACCGAGGACAGCTTTCCGTACACGCTATGGCCACTACGAGTTTTTGGTGATGTCGTTCGGACTCACCAACGCCCCAGCAGCATTTATGGATTTGATGAACCGTACTTTCAGGCCGTATCTTGACTTGTTCATCATTGTGTTTATCGACGATATCTTGGTGTACTCCCGGAGCAGAGAGGAGCACGAGCAGCACTTGCGGATTACGTTACAGACTCTGAGGGAGCATCAGCTGTTCGCGAAGTTCTCCAAGTGTGCTTTCTGGCTGGACAGCGTCGGATTCTTGGGTCACGTGGTTACGAGAGACGGCATTTGTGTGGACCCGAAGAAGATTGAGGCTGTTCAGCAGTGGCCCCGACCTACATCGGTTACAGAGATCCGTAGTTTTCTAGGCCTGGCGGGCTACTACAGGCGTTTTGTTCAGGACTTTTCCCGTATAGCTGCACCGTTGACCAGTTTGACCCGGAAGGGAGTTCCTTTCGTTTGGACAGAGGAGTGCGAGCGCAGTTTTCAGCAGCTGCGGACATGTTTGACTACGGCGCCGGTATTATCTTTACCTTCGGGATCAGGCGGATTTGTTGTCTACTGTGATGCTTCGCGAGTGGGATTAGGATGCGTTTTGATGCAGCATGGCCGGGTGATCGCTTATGCTTCTCGGCAGTTGAAGAAGCATGAACAGAACTACCCCACTCATGATTTGGAGATGGCTGCAGTGGTCTTTGCACTGAAGATTTGGCGACATTACCTTTACGGCGAGTCATGTCAGATATTCACCGATCACAAGAGCTTAAAGTACATATTTCAGCAGCGAGACCTGAACCTCAGACAGCGTCGTTGGATGGAGTTGGTGAAAGACTACGACTGCGAGATCTTATATCACCCCGGCAAGGCGAATGTGGTGGCAGATGCGTTGAGTAGGAGGCCCGGGGGTAGTCTATCCTTTTTGCGCGCAGTGCAGAGGCAGTCGTCAGCAGATTGGCAGATGTTATGCGACAGCCGAGTTGAGTTCGAGTTCACTCAGACAGGGGGACAGCTCGCGCATGTTCGTGCACGCCCACAGTTGCTTGACCGTATATATGAGGCACAGCGCAGTGACGACCGTTGCTCAGAGATCATGGCACAGATGGGACAGGGCAGATTTTCCGAGTTCATGGTTGACGATCAGGGGATTTTACGATATGGATCTAGACTGTGCGTACCAGATGCTGATGGATTACGGCGCGACATTCTCGAGGAGGCACACCGATCAGTGTATAGTGTCCACCCCGGTTCCACCAAGATGTACCATGATATGAGAGAGACCTACTGGTGGGACGGGATGAAGAGGGACATTGCGGAGTTCGTTTCGAGATGCCTGACTTGTCAGCAAGTCAAGGCCGAGCACCAGAGGCCCGCAGGAGAGCTACAGCCGTTACCCATTCCAGAGTGGAAATGGGAGCAGATTTCGATGGATTTCGTTGTGGGTCTACCCAGGACCAGTCGAGGGTACGACTCCATCTGGGTGATCGTGGATAGATTGACGAAAGCGGCTCACTTCCTTCCAGTGAAGACGACTTTCAGCTTCGCTCAGTATGCTCAGCTCTATATTGACGAGATCGTGCGACTACATGGCGTACCGACTTGTATCGTGTCAGATCGAGGCACTCAGTTCACCAGCCGACTTTGGCAGAGACTTCAGGAGGCTTTGGGCACTCGTTTGAGCTTCAGCACAGCGTTTCATCCGCAGACAGATGGACAGTCAGAGCGGACCATTCAGACTCTCGAGGACATGCTCAGAGCGTGCGTTTTAGACTTTGGTGGTAGCTGGGATCGTCATTTACCTCTAGTGGAGTTCTCCTACAACAACAGCTTCCAGGATACTATTCAGATGGCACCTTTCGAGGCATTGTATGGGAGGAGATGCAGATCGCCCGTTTGTTGGACAGAGCTTAGCGAGAGCAGTATTTTGGGGCCGCAGCTTGTTGAGGAGACGACAGCGAAGATACAGTTGATCCGAGACCGGATGAGAGCGGCTCAGAGCAGGCAGAAATCCTATGCAGACAGACGCCGTCGCAGATTAGAGTTCGCAGTTGGCGACCATGTTTTTCTGAAAGTCTCTCCGATGAAGGGCGTGATGCGTTTTGGGCGAAAGGGGAAGCTTAGCCCCAGATTCGTAGGTCCCTTCGAGATCCTCGAGCGTGTTGGCGCTGTTGCTTATCGTTTGGCTCTTCCACCCAGCTTTCCCGATGTTCACCCCGTCTTCCATGTTTCGATGCTCCGCAAGTACCTTCACGACCCTTCGCATGCGATTCAGCACCCGATAGTCCAGCTAGAGCGCGACCTTTCTTTTGCAGAGCAGCCGGTGGCCATCTTGGATCGGCAGGTGAATAAGTTGAGGTCGAAGATTATACCAACCGTCAAGGTCCTTTGGCGTAGCCCGAGCAGCGAGGAGGTTACCTGGGAGACCGAGGGCGAGATGAGGAAGAAATATCCCTATCTCTTCGAAGGTACGTGTAGCTATATTTTTAAATTCGGGGACCGAATTTCTTTAAGGGGGGAAGATTGTAGCGTCTTGAAAAGTCGTTTTGGTGTTTTCCTGAAATTCGGTGAAAATTCGGTATTTTTCCGAAAACCGTCTTTCTCGATATTTTGCAGTTTAGGGCTAATTATACCTTAAATGGATAGGTAATTACTTGTTTTTAGTGACTAATGAGTTAATTATGAAATTTTGGTCATTTAAAAATTTTTCCCTATTTTTCATTTTTTTAATATTATTTTAAGCCGGTAAGAAAATACATTAAATAAGCGATAAATACAAATTTTTCCGGGCTAATTTTAATCTCTAAAATTATGATAATTATATTCTAGTGATAACATGAATTTTTAATAATTTATTTTGATTTTTTTCAAATTTTTATGATTTGAAACGAAATTATTGAATATTTGGGCTAAAACTTGCAATTTTTGAGTTGTAGGGGGCCTTTTTGCATAAAATTTCTTTTGTAACACCCCTCTATCTTTTTCCTCAGCCCAAGAACAGCCCAAACCTTGGCCAAGACCAGAAATTTCTGGCCTCTCTCTTCTTGGGTTCTTTCTTGAGTTAAATTGTTGGTTTATGGATTAATTTAAATATATTGGATAAAAGTATGATATATTGACTTTGGAACTTGACCCTTGACCTTCCCACTCACCCCACACCCTCCCCCATACCTCATTCTGGCCGAAATTCCTGCACACCCTCTTCTTCCTCTCTTTTCTTTTCATTTTTCTTCAATTTCTTCAAGAAATACATCAAAATCCATGATTTAATTCAAAAATCCAAACAAAAATCCTTATGCTATCATTATCCTTAGCCATTCTTGCTTGAATCTTGGAGCTAGGAAGCCATTCTTTTGAGCAAACTTCTTGCTTGATCCATAGATCAAGAGGTATAATTCCATCAAAGTTACTTTCTTTTGTTGCTAATTCCTTTAATTGTATGGTTAGTGTTAAAAGTTAGCTTATTTCTAATCTAGTTTAAAATGAGTAGTTTGTTTAAACTAGGGTTTTGAACCATGATAATTAATTAAGTTGTTTATTAGTTAATCTAGTTGTTAGTGAATTAATCTATATGGTTACCTTGTTATGTAGTCTTTAATTATGCTAATTTAGGTAATTTTAGAAGTTGATTTTAGTTGTAAATTGTTGTTTTAAGGTTTTTCAAGAGAGGGTTATGTATGGAAAATGATATTTGAATCTTGATTAGTGAGTGGATTAAGTTTTAGAAAGCATTATTTAAGTGATTAAACCTAATTTGCTATCTAGTATTTTGCTAACCTTAATCTAAGTGGTTAATTTGCTTATTAGGCTAAAATATAGTGTTAAATTAAGGTTTTTCATATATAGTTTGGTTTATGTTTGCTAATTACAAAAATCAAGAGAAGGTTTTGTTATGTAAATTAGGTTTTTAAGCTTAGTTAATGGTTTAGAATTTGTGTATTGGCTAGCTATTTGGTTAGTTTGGATGTTGGTGTTGGGTGGTGTTGACTTTGTCGCTAAATTGTCGATGTTTACATCAAATTGCAATTTCTGCTTACTAGATTTTTATAAAAGCTATGTGATGAATTAATTGTGGCATCTTGATGATTGTGATGGCTTGTCCTACGACTTTTAGGATGCGTGAGTGCGGTTCTTTGGGTAGTCGGGTTTTAGTTTTGCCGGGCGACCCAAATCGGCGTTTTTCGGCAGTTTTTGCGATTTTCGCGTGTGTCCGCGCACTTTGTGCACGTTGTACCTAGCTAGCGAACCTTAGTAGTTTCGTTGGGGTTTTGCGTCGTTCTTGATATGTAACCTTATATTTGGTATTGATGTAAATTCCAGGTTCGGTCGCGGAAACGTCAGACGCGGCGCGAAAGGGAAAGGCGGTGATTGGACACAGCTAGCCAGGGATTCCGGTGAGTAGATTTAACATCTACGGGGGACGATCGTTTGGATGGCGCAAGTCGCCCGATAGATTTAGTAAACTGGAAAATAGTAAATTGGATAATCACTTGTGACATTAGAATAATAATACCGGCATGATAATTGCTGCAATTAGATCAATAGGTTATACCCATATACGCAAACTCAATTGTAGGACACATGCACCATTACCAGGTCTTTATATGCAGCACGAGCACTATTCATGTTTACACACACATCCTGGTAATTGCCATGCCACCACACTAGATAACTTTTAAATTGAAACCTTTTACTAATTGATGCTTAAACTGGTACTATTGCCTTTAATTCCTTAAAAATGAAACCGTAGTATTGCTATTCATGTGCATGTACTTCATCATATTAATTGTTCATGCTTAATACATTAATCACACATCGCAACTTGTTTATTGATATCATACGCATTCATTATCATTGATATATGCACTTATGAGGATTTCTTGAGATTTTATGATATTGCTGGATTTCGGGGGAAAACCGCAAATTTCTAAACTTATTATATTTTAAAATATGTAAAAATTGCGGTTTTCTAGTGATGTAAGTGTCGTCCACCATGAGTTTTCTGTGGATTTGGAAATCCGTGTCGAGGAGTGGAGGAACCGGCACGGGTACATGGTGGGCCCGGTAAGGTACCCCGGGGCAAGAGGAATGTGGTGATGACGTTGAGCCTGGCAGAGGACGGATTACCTACCGGTGACTGTTTGGGACGGCGGATATCCAGAGGATACCGATCGTGGCCGCTTGAGGATGAGATATTGATATTTGAGATGGGTCAGCCGGACGGCTGAGGCCAGAATACATTTATGAGATTTGAGACAGCTTTTGGGTGTCGTTGCTGGACACCGATTTTCGTCGATTCATTGACATTATGCTAGCATTCTAAAAGAATTTCAAAAACAAAAGAGAATAAATATTTCTTATGTATACATATTGAGACCTCAGATATTCATGTTGCATACATATTAGTACACTGATGTTATATACACACCTGCTAGTGCATCCAGTCTTACCTGTATTATAGATGCTAGGATGCTTGTGTGCATGCATACGATAGCCTTTGTAGATGTTATTTATTACTCACGAGTTGGCAACTCACCCCCGTTGTGCCACAGTCTTTTGCAGGTCCGCTCCGTCAGTTCAGTAGCGGCGGGCGCACTTGTCTTTTGCCTCTTTTGCCTGAGCTCGAGATTTGCTCATAGGTGGGTTATGTTATTTTTTGTACCACCTTGTATATTCTTGTATATTCTTGTATCTAGTGTACTCCATCTACTGTTCTACCAGATTATTGTATATTGACCTAGAGATGAGACTGTGAGGTTTGTGGATTTTATACTGTATTTGGGGTCGAGCTCACTTGAGCCGACATGCTACTTTTTCATGCTTCCTTATGCTTTATTATGCTTGTTGTCATTTACATTGCGTGGGATTTGTGACCGTCGTATGGCGAAGAGCTAGCTCCCGCTTGGGGATGCCCTATTTTGTGGATTCATGTATATATTTTGTTGTACCCATTTTTGGGGTCAGTATTTACAAAGGAGACTCTGCCGAAATTTTCGGGAAAAATTGGTATTGTTTTTGAAAAGGGTTTTACATGACTTATTTGATAACTTGCTTTCAAATGATTGGGTTTTCTTCACTCTTTTGCTTAATTGGTTTTGTTTTCTGGGCTTTGGCTTACTTATTTTACGGACGTCTTTAGACGTTTCGTAAACTTAAGTGCCAGTCACGTTCCGTACCCTGCGGGTCGTGACACTATTGGTACGTCGTACCAGAGATAGTATACATGTGCTCATTTGGTTATGAGTTACGCTGGACGGACTTGTTGGGAACTGCTAGTTGGTATTATATCTATCGTCAGTTAGTAGTTCCCAGGTGACATGAGTACAACTTAGTTCTTTGACTTGACATCGCTACTTCGTCTCGAGTGTATTCCCATTGTTCTTAGATTACTACCCTACCACGGCTCAAACGAATCGTGCAAACATGTAGTAGTTGGGTGCAGTCCCGAAGCACTTGGAGGTAGTAGTGGTTAGATAGGATTCGTCTCTTCCGGTATTAGGGGTTGATATCGCGCTGTATTCGGAAAGCCATTACATAAAGTCCCTGGCCAGGGCAAGCGAGATTTACTGGTAGGTACTCCAGCAGTTTCTCAGGTTGTTTTGGGCTCTACTCCGGCATGACTTATTGCGTTGTTAGGGGTCTGACGTTTACCATCCCCCTAAGCCCGATATGCGAGTATCTTAGACGAACAGACCGGACTGTACGGAGATTGTCATAGATAGGCTCAGTAGGGGTTCGGATGAGTTTGCTTATCGGCCTTCTTATCTACATATACCTGGGTAGTCGTTACGTACAGCTAGTACCGCTGATGTGCTTATGGTTAAACCCACTGCCAGTGTACTGTCGAGTCTTTAGAGTCCCACACAGAGGGTTTCCCTGCTTCGGGCGAAACTTTGTAGAGTCCGTATGGTTTTACGGCCGGGTTTCGATCATATACGTGTACTTATGCACGGATGATATTCGGACGGATAATACTAGTGGGTTTTGGTTTAAGCCAGATTCTAGTATTATATTGTTGGATCATTTTCGTTTCTTGGTATTCGTATTTTTCGGAATACGAATACGGGTATGTATATACGGTGAGGGGTATTCTTGTAATTTCACAAGAGTGCTTCTAGAAGAAAACATCTCATTTTTGATTTAATCCATTTGCTTAAAAAGATAATGAGGTGGAGGGATGAGGTGTTACTTGATCATAAATGAAGCATGGCTACTTAGGTGACTTATAGCTACTTGATGACTATTGAGGCAAAGTGGCATTATGATATTTTTGTGGCATACTTGATTCAATTATTGAATTATTTTTGTTTCATTATCATCAACCCTTCGCCATATTCATTTATCATTATCTCTTCAACACTCTCTCTGCTCTAAGCTTCTCTTTTTCTTCCTCAACCCTAAAATCTCTCATGTGTTGAGAAATCTTGAGACAAATTAATCTATAATAATTCTCTATATCTTCTAGGTTATCTAGTTTAGCAAACTAGGTATCCTAGTTAGCTCGGTTTAGAGGTTGGAGCTTGAAGTACATACTCTCGGGTGGATCATCTTTGACGCGAGAAGGCCGCCGTTGCAAGCGCGATCCGTACACTCCAAGAAACTAAAGAAAAGGATAAGAAGACTCGAAGGACTTGTACACGGAGGTATAATTACCGAGTAGTTAAACCTCCATGTAGTTATAATTAGTTAAGGTTTCGTATTGATCCTGGAGTTCAAGTCGGTATTGCGAAGTTCGTAAAAATCGATTTTTGTAAATTCTGTCTCCCCGCGGACCTGCGGGGTGCGCGACATTGACTCGCAGTGGTATCAGAGCCTACTAAACCTTAACTAGTTGTTTATACGATGTATAGAATTACGAAACCGAAATAACTCCGAAACCGAAATCCAAGTTTCTGTCAATTTTTTCAGAGGCTCTAAAAATTATTTAAATAGCTGTAGAGTGCCCTTCATGTTGCCACTAGAACACAATAGAAAGAAGAGCCCAGAATTCCACTTTTTGGCCAGCCAAAACATCAAAATTCCCGGCCTGGCCGGCCTTATCTAGGAATTTGGTCTCGTGTTTTGAATGATGTTCTGGAATCTTGGATTTAGGGTTTCAGGTGATGTTTGATTTTGCCCAGATTTCATATTCTGTTATCTTTGTGTTGGGGCAATACAGAGTATTTCGAAGTCGCAGTTTTAACATTGGTTACTTGTTTCAGTTTGTATATATATTGCTAAACGTCCGCTAATTGCTATACATCGATTAGTGGGGATTGCACATATCAGTGTATCTTATGATGGTTTGTGTATATGGAATATTGGATCATCGTGGATGAATAGCCGGGGAATGTGAGAAGAGTGTTCTTTTTGTTCATTCATGTAATTTGTAAAGTGATGTAATATTCTTTTGCGAGACACATCCGGGTTGAGATTGTAGCCACCGTTGTATTATTTCTTTTACTGTTTCTTGCACCTAGGATAGACCCAAGATGGGGTGCAAAAACTACCGGGTTCTTGAAGTGCCGAGCGGCCTACTCATTTCATTGAGGGAGGTTGCTTCATTTCGGGAAGTTGGCGGGTAGTTTGCTGCACCCATAGGGTCTAGGGTGGGGTTTGGTTATTCATCACGACCGTGGAATCCGTCTTTCATTCTGGGCTAAAACGAAATACGGAATTCCTACTATATCCAATGTATTCATTTGTGATCTGTGATCTGAAATGCCTATTATTGCGTGAGATGAATGGATATATATATGATATATAATAAACGCTGCTTATGTTTTGCACCTGCGCTAGTCTAGCCCCCGCTCTGCCATTAGTTAAGTAACCTAACGGTGCATGACGGGCCCCGTAGCTAATGCGGATGGCATAAGCGTACGTCGTATTTTCGTTTCTTTTCTGCAATGATAGGGTTATATGATGGGACCACATTAACATTGATTAATGCAAGAAAAACAAGCCAAAGCTAAATCGTTGGAACGGTCTCAAAACCACTCGGTTTTCTTCAAAAAGAAATTTTTAAATACAAAGCCTAAACCAATCCTTTTAAAAGCTATCACGGTTCATTCGATTATATCAAGTTCACTACGTTCACGGTTTCGCCAAAACCATTCGTAGCCCTCCATCATTTCAGATGGGTATTCAGTAGTATTCAAGCTATGTATTTTGACCTTCGCCAAGGCATAGTTATTGGTAGCTGCTGGGTATTCATCTGTAGCACAAATAGATGGGTTGGTTTGGGACAGTCGTACTACTAATTTGGCCTTCGTCAAGGGTATGTACGTGTGGGTTCAAATTAACCTGGACAATGACGGGTAGAACTTGACTTGCGACTTATGATATTTTGGCCTTCATCAAGGTCATAAGAGTTTGGGGAAAAAATCCACATCGGGAGTTTCTAAGGAAAATTAAAACTTTCTAGTGTTGCATACCATTTTGAGTGTGATGATTTTGGTAGAATTCCTTCAAGGTTGTCATACGATGATATTTGGATCCCAATCCTACTGTGAGTATCCGCTGCTCTTCGGGGTATTTTTCACTAAACGATCAATGCTATAAACCAAGTAGGTATCTAGAATGGTGTTAGCGGGGCTACGCCTCCAAGTAAAAGAGGTTATTTAATTAAGGAATTTCGCGAAAGCGTCATAAAACCTCCCTCGAAGTACCGACACTAGCCTGATCGAAAGGTTAAACAAGAATTGTAAATGTGAGATTAATCCTGACTAATTCTTCTTTTATGGTTTGAGAAAGGATTCGAGGAACAGTGGGAGCCATCCTGTTTAGATAAACTAATAATCAATCTAAACTTGCAAGAGCATTATACTGAGTGTTTCTTCTTTCTCTCCTAATTGCTGAGACCATAATGACCGGGCTTAGGTTACTGCTAGATAAAAACTTATTGACTGGGCCAAACTATTATGATTGGTTAAGGAATATCCAGATGGCCATTACTTATGACAATATGGGCTACCTCCTTACTACCAAAGCCCCACCGTCCCAGGTCCAGATTCTACCATCGCGGATGTTGAAATCTGTAAGGCATGGGAAAAGGACAGTGCGAAAGCCAAGTGCCTCGTGTTAGCCTCAATGGATTCTGAACACCAGAGGCAGCATGAGAAGATGGACTTAGCTTCCATCTTCCTCCATACCAAAGATTTATATGGAGAGCAATCTCGTATCGCAAGATATGAGATCTCAAAGATATTGTTGCAGACGAGGTTGGCTGTCGGGTTATTTGTAGGGGACCACGTCCTTACGATGATTAGCTATATTGAAAAGCTCACGGACCTTGGGACTACATTGGAGAACGAGTTATATACTGACTTGATTCTATAGTCCTTCCCTTCTACCTACACCCAGTTTATCTTGAATTTCAACATTTAAGGGAAGGAAGTTTCACTTCCAGAACTCCTCAACATGTTGAGGAGCGCAGAGGGCACCGTGAAGGAATCCAGGAAGACACCCATTCTGCTTATTGGGAAATCTTCCTCTTCTAGATCTAAGGCAAAAGCCAAGGGAGAGAAGAAGAAGGCCTCCGTCAAGCCGATAGGCGGTGTTAGTAAGGTAAAGGGAAATGGTAGGGCAAATGTTTCTGGGCTAACAGTAGGGAAGGAGAAATGTTTCTATTGTCAAGGGAAATGGCATTGGTAGAAGGACTGCAGGGCTTGGAAAGCCAGAAACCAGGATTCGAAGCATATTGTGACTTCGGTTTCAGGTGTGTTTATGATTTAAAATTGTCTGTCAATTAACTCTACTTCCGGGGTATTAGATACCGGATCAGGATCTCATATCTGTAATTCATTACAGGTTTTGAGAAACCGTAGAGTTATCAAGGCAGGTGATTTGACTCTCAGGGCTGCTAACGGAATGAGTGCGGATGCTGTATCCATAGGGGAATATCACCCAGGATTGACAAGTAGTCATATTTTGATTTTGCGTAACTATTTGTGTGTACCTAGTTTGGCTTATAATATCATTTCTGTATCCTTACTTTCTTAAGGAGGTTATGATTTTATATTTGTAAGCGATGTGGTCCGCATCCACCTTAATCAAAATTTGATTGGGTCAGGTACACTAGATAACGGTATACACGCATTAAATCAAGCTTAGATTTTCAACGTCCAGAACATACTTAAAAAATCTCCAGAATTAAATCGGGCTTTCTTATGGCATTGTAGACTGGGTCACATCAATGAAACACGGTTGAAGAAATTACATAAAGAGGGATATTTGGATCCGTTCAAATATCAGTCCTATGCAATTTGTCAATCATGTCTCAAAAGAAAGATGACAAAGACTCCGTTCACTGGACACGGGTTAAGAGCGAGCGAGCTCTTGGGACTCATACATAGAGACGTGTGTGGTCCAATGTCTACTCGTGCAATAAGTGGTTATTCCTATTTCATTACTTTTACGGATGATTTCTCAAGGTATGGACATGTATTCTTGATGAAACAAAAATCCGAGGCCTTTGAGAAATTCTGGGAATATAAGAATGAAGTGGGGGAAAAAACCAGCAAAAATATTAAGACACTTAGATCTGATTGAGGTGGTGAATACTTAAGTGCCGAGTTCCTGGATTACTTAAAAGAGAATGGAATTCTTTCTTAGCTTACTCCTCCATACACACCTCAACACAACAGTGTATCTGAAAGGTGGAACCGAACCATATTGGATATGGTACGTTCCATGATGAGTAACACTGAGTTGCCGCGATCCTTCTGGGGTTATGCACCAGAATCAACTGCATATCTTTTGAAAAAGGTTCCTACTAAGTCAGTGCCTACCATACTATATCAGATGTGGAGTGGGAAGAAACCCTATTTTAAGTAACTAAAGATATGGGGATGTCCAGCTTTTGTAAAAATGCAGCATGCGGACAAGCTCGAGGCACGCTCAGTGTAAGTTTGTGGGATACCCAAAGAACTATAGGGGGTATCTTTTCTATTACGTAGAGGAACAAAAGGTCTTTGTTTCTTGGCATGCCCACTTTTTGGAAAATCAATTTCTTGAAAAAGAAATAAGTGGAAGCGCAATAGAACTGGAAGAAATTCCAGAACCACAAGCTATTACTGAAAGTATGGTGGAACTAGAAGTTTCGAAAGAACCGGATATCCCCGCGCCACTCTGTAGGACTAGTAGGTAGTCTTATCCGTCCGAGAGATACTACGGTTTTCTCATAGACGGGGATAGAGAGGATTGCATCATCGACGATGATGAGCCAACTAGCTTCCAGCAAGCCATTCAGAGCAAAGATTCAGTAAAATAGTTGGATGCAATGCGGACCGAAATGGAGTCTATATACACCAACAAAGTATGAACTTTGGACATTGCTCCAGAAGGGGTAAAACCCGTAGGCTGCAAATGGATTTTCAGAAAGAAGATTGGTGTAGATGGACAGGTTGAAACTTATAAGACTATACTTGTTGCAAAAGGTTTTCATCAAAGACCTGGTTTGGACTATTGAAACCTTTTCTCCAGTGGCTATGCTCAAATCCATTCGGATCCTTCTTGCTATTGCTACCTTCCACGATTATAAAATTTGGCAGATGGGCGTAAAGACTGCTTTTCTGAATGGAAATTTAGAAGAGTGTGTTTATATGAATCAGCCGGAGGGTTTCATAGAGAGTGAGAGCAGCGGAAGAGTGTGCAAGTTATTTAAATCCATTTATGAATTAAAGCAGGCATCGCGAAGTTGGAACATCTGTTTTGATGAGATGGTCAAGGAATTCGACTTTATCAAAAATCCAGATGAACAATATATTTATAGTAAGATTGTAGCGAGAATTGCGTTATTCCTCGTCTTGTACGTGGATGACATTCTCCTGATTGAAAATGACATTCCTATGCTACAATCAGTCAAAGAATTCTTGTCACAAAGGTTCTCCATGAAAGACCTGGGTGATGCCTCCTATATTTTAGGGATCTAGATCTATTATGATAGATCTAAACGGATGTTGGGACTTTCACAGTTTAGGCACATCAACACCATACTGAAAAGATTGAGTATGGATGATTCAAAGCACGGTAATCTACCGGCTTTTCACGGAATTACCCTCTCTAAAGAGTTTTCTCCCAAGACTGATTTGGAAAGAGATCGCATGAGTATTATACCCTACGCTTCTGCGGTAGGATCTATAATGTATGCGATGTTGTGTACTAGACCATATGTTGCTTACACACTGAGCGTTGTAAGCAGGTATCAGTCAAACCCAGGGAAGAAGCACCTGACAGCAGTGAAGAACAATTCTCAAGTATCTAAGAAGGACTAAGGAAATGTTCTTGGTGTACGGCGGAAAAGACCTCCAGATCGAGGCCTTTGCTGACTCCAGTTTCCAGAGTGACAAGGATGACTTCAAGTCCATGTCGGGTTATGTCTTTACCCTCAATGGAGGTGTTAGGAATATGTATGCCCTAGAGGCCATTATTGTACATTGATGTATATTATAGTGGATGCTTGGACATATATAGAGAGAACTTTCTTGTTCGAAATGATAGTATGCTATCTGGTTACCCTTTATCTTAACATGTACAATAATATTATTATATTATCTCTCTGATACGTCTTGATAAAGCTCTTAGGATGTGGACTTGACTTCTAGGATTATGATGCAGATCATACTAGTGGGGCCTGGATAGTCCACAAGCACATCCTTTAATTGTTCCTAGTCGAGGGGATATTGAGACAGGGCATCGATATTACAGAGTAGACTAGTGTGTACATTTCTTGACCCTGTATGGGGCGATAGTTGATCCCACAACCATTGGTATGTGACATCAAAGATTGTACACAGGTGCTCATTAGAGAATGAGTGCACCGAACAGGACTCGCCGAGAACTCTTAGTTGGTACTATAACTATCGTCAGATAGCAGTTCTTTGGTGACACCGGTACAGGTTAGTTTGTAGACCCGAGATCGTCATAGAGTCTTGCATGGCTCCCACCGTGCTTTGATCTCCTCCTTACCTCAGCTCAAAGGAGTCATGCAAACAGGTGGATTTTGGGTACAGTCCTGAGTCACATGGAGGCAATGAGCAATAGGAGGGGTTTCGTCTCTCCCGGTATAGGGAGTTGATGTTGCGCTATGCTCGATTGGCTATAACAGGAAGTCTCTGGCCAGGGCTGTTAATGAGATTTACTGGTAAGATTTATCATTAGTTTCTCGAACCGTTATGAGCCATACATCGACATGACTTATCAAGTTACTGGGGTCTGACGATTCCACCCCTAGACTTGATATGCGACATATCAGACAAAGAGACTAGACTGTACGGTAAGTATTACTTATAGGCTTCATGAGATTTTGGACAAGCTTGCTTGTTGATCTTCTAATCGCTCAATATCGGGATTGCCGTTAATCCAGCTAGTACCGCTGACGGCTTGTGGGTGACTGATGTGATCATCACCTACTGCTGCCATATTGACGAGTTTTTAGAGTCCTACATAGAGCTTTCCTAGCTCAAGCGAAACGAAGTAGGACACATATGCTGATATGTGCGGGGGCCAAATTAAATATGAGTATGTGATACCGTATTCTAATCTGGCGGTTATTTGGTATCAGTTAGGTTACATGTGATATAACCGGATTATTGAATTAAGTGTTGATTTGATAATGTGATATACAGATAAATGATATTAGTTGGTTATATGTGATATAACCGGATTATTAAATTAACTATTGATTTAATAATATGATATATATTTATATTTGATATAATTATATATTAACTAATATTAGCTCACTAATTATTATCTTCATAATATATATATATATATATATATATATATACATGAAGTATGACATGGATTTTCTATTTTTGGAAAATAGAAAAATGAGGTAGAAAAATAGAGAGATATTTGTGGTATGGAGCAAAGCATGGCTTATTCTTTTTTATATTCATTTGCTTGCACTATTGAAGCATGGCTACAATTTTCAATTGTTGAAAACTGCATGCTTCAATAATGTGTAAGCTTTGAAGATCCATTCTAGACTTCATTCTACACTTGGTTTTTACTTGGCCATTTCCCTTAAGCTCTTGCTCTCTAGCTCTTTCCATTTTCCTCACCTCCACCTCCAAGCTCAATCCCTTACATGAGTTATGAACCCTTGAGCTTGTGAGAACCCTAGTGAGCAAACGACACCCCTACTTCACCATCCTACACTTGATTAGCAATCAAGTGTAGTGTGTTTCCTTCACTAAAGAGTTTAGTGAAGAGGTAGCTTGGATTAGCGGACTTCAGGTGGATCATCTTCGACACGAAGGTCATCAAAGGAAGCTCGTTCATTCTCTCTTGTGGACCCTTATGGAGTCGTAGGGACTACAACCTGGAGGTTTAGAAGAGAAGGACACGGTCTACAAAGGTTATAGCATTCTTCTCTTAGTATAGTTTTCTTTTATATCATAGTTAAATCCTAATCATCTTGTTAAAGATCTAGATTAGTGTTCATTAGTATCCCAATTTTTTTAAAAATGGCACGCCTGATGCTAGTAAAATCCAATGGCGGTGCTAACAAACACTTTCAGGAGGGGCGGTCTGTTAGATGAGCTCTAAGCAGGACACCATTGCTGACTCGAAGATGGAAGCGGAGTATATCGTTGCATGTGACGCCGTGAAAGAAGCAGTCTGGATCAGGAAGTTCATGACAGAGCTTCAGTTGGTTCTGGCTATTGTTGATCTAATACCATTGTATTGTGACAACAATGGTGCTATAGCTTTAGCAAAGGAGCCAAGGTCCCATTAGAAGTCCAGACACATCTTAAGGCGGTTCCACCTGATCAAGGAGATTGTTGATTGCCGGGAGATCAAGACGTGAAGAGTAGAGACAGAGAACAACACTGCACATCCACTCATAAAGGCCATCCCTCAGACACAGTTCGAGAGGCTAATCGAGATGATAGGTCTGCGATATGCCAATACATGGCTTTAGTGGAAGTGGGAATTGTTAGTGATATATGCCCTAAAGGCCATTATTGTATTATACTGGATTGTATATTATATATTGGAAGCTTGGGATATTCACAGTTACAATAACAGTCTTTCTCAAAATGGTAGTATGGTACTTGGTTTGATTCTATCTCAATATGTGCATATGTTTGTTTTAGCATATCGCTTATACATATTGGTAGAGCCCTTAGGATCTTTGCTTGACTACCAGCGTTGTGATAGCAGTCACACTAGTGGGGGCTGGGCAGTCTATAAGCACATCCTTATACAGGTCCTTAGTCGTAGGATTATCGAGATGGGGCATCGATACTCCATAGTAGACTAGTGTATACGCTTCTCATCCCAGCAGGCGAGATGGTCTGTCCCACAACCATTGGTATGTCGTACCAGAGATAGTATATAGGTGCTCATTGGGTTATGAGTTACACTGGACAGACTCGTTGGGAACTGCTGGTTGGTATTATACCTATCGTCAGTTAGCAGTTCCCAGGTGACATGAGTATAGCTTAGTCCTTTGACTTGACATCGCTACTTCGTCTCGAGTGTATTCCTACTGTTCTTAGATTACTACCCTACCACGGCTCAAAGGAGTCGTGCAAACAGGTAGTAGTTGGGTGTAGTCCCGAAGCACTTGGAGGTAGTAGTGGTTAGATAGGATTCGTCTCTCCCGATATTGGGGGTTGATATCATGCTGTGTTCGGAAAGCCATTACACACAGTCCCTGGTCAGGGCAAGCGAGATTTACTGGTAGGTACTCCAGTAGTTTCTCAGGGTATTTTAGGCTCTACTCCGGTTAGGGGTCTGACGTTTACCATCTCCCTAGGCCCGATATGCGAGTATCTTAGATGAACAGACCGGACTGTACGGAGATTGTCACAGATAAGCTCAGTAGGAGTTCGGATGAGTTTGCTCATCGGCCTTCTTATCGACAGATACCTGGGTAGCCGTTACGTGCAGCTAGTACCGCTGACGTGCTTGTGGTTAACCCACTGCCAGCGTACTGTCAAGTCTTTAGAGTGCCACACAGAGGGTTTCCCTGCTTCAGGCGAAACGATATAGAGGCCGTATTATTTTACAGTAGGGTTTCGATCATATACGTGTACTTATGCACGGATGATGTTCATATGGATAATACTAGTGGGCTTTGATTTAAGCCGGATCCTAGTATTATATTGTTAGATTATTTTCGTCTCTTGGTATTCGTATTTTTCGGAATACGAATACGGGTATGTATATACGGTGAGGGGTATTCTTGTAATTTCACAAGAGTGCTTCTAGAAGAAGAAACCTCATTTTTGATTTAATCCATTTGCTTAAATGGATAATGAGGTGGAGGTATGAGGTGTTACTTGATCGTAAATGAAGTATGGCTACTTGGGTGACTCATGGTTTTGATGACTATTGAAGCATGCTTGATTCAATTATTGAATTATTTTTGCTTCATTATCATCAACCCTTAGCCATATTCATTTATCATTATCTCTTCAACACTCTCTCTCTTCCAAGCTTCTCTTCTTCTTCCTCAACCCTAAAAGCTCTCATGTGTTGAGAAACCTAGAGTTATTGAGACAAATTAATCCATAATCATTCTCTACATCTTTTAGGTTATCTAGTTTAGCGAACTAGGTACCCTAATTATCTCTATTTAAAGGTTAGAGCTTGAAGTATATACTCTCGGGTGGATCATCTTTGACTTGAGAAGGCCGATGTTGCAAGCGCGATCCGTACACTCCGAGGAGCCAAAGAAGAGGATAAGAAGACCCGATGGACTTGTACACGGATGTATAAAATTCTTACTGCGTAGTTAAACCTCCATGTAGTTATAGCTATTTAAGGTTCCGTATTGATCCTGGAGTTCAAGTCGGTGTTGCGAAGTTCGTAAAAATCGTTTTTTGTAAATTCCTCCTTCACGCGGACCCGCGGGGTGCGTGACATCGACTCGCATATCCGACTATTCTATTTTCTGTGATGTTTACTGCATGCCTGTGATGTGTATGTGTAAGTGTTTCTATATGTTTTACATTCATGCTAGCACTGCGTCCGCCCTGCAGTAAGTAACCTTATGGTGAAGACCCGTGCCCTATGGCGAATGCGAATGACATATAAAAATATTCTATTTTCTTTTTCCTGTATTGTTTTCTGGTGTGATAGAAACTTAAATGATGGGACTATATCAATAAGATTAATGTAAAGAAATAAATCTAAACCGATGTTGTAGGAAACAATCAGTTTTTCAAAACCACTTGTTTTCAAAACTACTCGGTTCCTTCAACGATTCAAGTTTATTACGTTAAAGGTTTTCTTCAAAATCAGCTGTAGTCCTCCGTCATTTCAGATGCACTACAGGAACCAATCAGTTTTTTTGACGCTAACTACCGTCGAATTAGCCTTTATTTCGTCGAGCAAATCGCGTCGAAGTAGACCTAATTTTATAAGTATAGAATATTATTAAATAAAATAATAATAATTTTTAAAATATAATTCGACGAGTATTGCCCGTCAAATTAGAATGTATTTCGACGTGAAAAACCCATCGAATTAGGTCAAAACTACAGATTTTTTTTCAAAACAGAGAATCTAGAATTTCAATTCCAAATTTCAATCCAATCCAACATTTCAATATTAATTCAATTCCATTTTAAATTCCAATCCAAATCCAAACACATTATAATATCAATTCCAATTCAAATCCAAATACGTTCCAATATCAATTCCAATAAAATCCAATCTAATCCTAAAATCAATTGACAATTGAATCAAACAACCAATACAAACACATAGATTACTATTTATCGATAAATATGTACATGAAAGTTAGAACTGAAATCATAATTAATAACTCAGATATATATGTACATGAAAGTTAGAATTTTAGACAATACTAAACTATGAGGAGGTCGATCACGGGGAGGGAGAAAGTTGATCATGGGGAGGGAGGCGCACCATTTTCATATGGGGGTAAAACCCCTGCGATTAAAAGTTTAAAATACATAATTTAGTACATATAATATTTATATATTATTAAGTTAGGGTTATCGAATTTACCGGAGGTACTGGGTCCCCTCGTTGTGCATACATACGGATAAGACGAAGCCTCTGGCTTGTACTAAAGCCACTAAATGGATCACCAGTGGGAGCAGGGACCGATCAGTATGAAGAACCACTGATATCCAGCGTCCGATCAGATTGAGATCCATTATACATCGGGGTCCAGGTCCTATACGACGTCTCCGATTCTACGTCGTGTGCCCGACGGTATGTAGGGGATGGATGTGCAATCGATCTATAAGGAGCGTTATATTGGGTAGGAAAGATTTTGGTGGACACACATTGGACTCTACCATGAGTATCCGGTCGATACGTAGTGAAAGCTCTATCTGCAGCGAACAGTCTCTGTTGGTCATCAACCAGATATCTCTGCTCCATATCTATCTCCTCGATCAACCGGTCTCTCTCAGCCACCGTCAGCTTTTGGTTAGAGAAGAAACTTATTACTGTTGGTCTAACAGCTACATGTTTACCGCCAAAGACCGGTCGGGCAAGTGGGTTAGAACGTCTAGCCTGAATTTAGAGGCAGATGTATAGGTTTGATCCATCTACCTCTTTGAAGATACTAAGTGATTATAGCGCTGTATATCGGAGGTTTGGAAGAACACGACTGATGTAACCGACTTCAAATTCTTTCTCATGAATGAGAGGTTTATTGATTGTGGGGACGAATTTTTCCTTCAGACCTAAGCCCCTATAGTTAATTACATTGTCGCGTACGACAACAACTTTCTGCACTCCAGGTTCATTGGTTTGTGTGTCGTGTTTTTGTTTGTTTATTTTGGGTTGCCTTTGGATTGTATACGTAGACTAATTTTGTCGTCGCCCGTAAGGTGCGGATTAGTCCAAATTCGTACTTATTTTATATTTTGATATTTAGGTCAAGCATTGCTTAACAGGGTCCACTTTGGTAGCTTGGTTTGCCAACGGGAGTGAACTTAGATTTCAGCTCTCACATTTGTGCGGTCCATCGGTTCACATAAGAGAAGAAGCTCTATTTAAGGACACATTAGTCGTATTTGAAAACTAAGGTCTATTTAGAAGGTTTTAGGAAGCATATGCTCTGACTATGAACAAAAAGTCTCATTTGAAAACTAAGTCAACCTAGATGACTTAGTCATATATTGAGAACTTTGCTCTTTATAGATCATTGGATCATCTATGAAGCCTAGGCTTACTTTGCCAATTTGCTAAGTCTTCAAGTTTTGGCTTGGTATTATGCGCACTTATTCTTAGGAAACATGTGTACATGACACTTGTTTTCGTGCGTTGCACATGATGCACATGCCTTGCACTGCGCTTGGTGGGTCATAGCACTTGCGCCCGTGCATTGCACATGGTGTGCATGCACACATTCTTGGGTTTTTGGCAATGGCGGTACTATGTGTGTTGCACGAGGTGCGCATGCGCAATTCTTGCAGAGATGCTTTTGGTATTTGCGCATCTGTTAGGGTGCGCCCTTATAAGTCGATGTCACACACCCCATATGGTTTGTGGGGAGGCGAAATTTTAAAAAATCGATTTTAAGGCAAGTAACATCGACTATACTTCCAAGATCGTTCAGAAACCCTAACTAGTTAAACACATAGAGGTTCTAAACTACTATAATAGTGTTTTATACCTCCAAGATACAAGTCCTTCGAGTCTTCTTCTGCTCTTCTTAAGCTCCTAGAAGGTGCAGATCAAGCTCGGTCGTCGGCCTCCTCGTATCGAAGGTGATCCACCCGAGAGTCGATGGTTCAAGCTCCAACCTCAAGAATGAGGTAACTAAAGTACCTAGTTTACTAATTTAGATAGCTTAGAAGATGTAAAGAGTTAATTGGACTAATTTCTCTCAAAGAATCTTAGGATTCACAACACATGTGAGAGTTAGGGTTTGAGGAAGAAGGAGGAGAGCAATGGAGAGAGAGAGAGAGAGTAAGAAGAATAGAATGATCAAGTGAATGAGCAAGTGAAGAATGGCTAAGTCTTTTTCTAAATCAAGCATGCATTATTTTCCATAGAAAAATGTAGCCATGCTTGAGTAGTAAGTGCAAATGAATAAACTAAAGAATTAGCCATGCTTAAAACCATGTCACAAATATCTCCATTTTCCACCTCATTATCTATTTTCCAAAAGTAGATATGTGCAAAATGAGGTGTCTCCTTTTAGAAGCACTTTTTGTAAAATTACAAGAATGCCCTCACCGTATATACATACCCGTATTTGTACTGCAAAAATTATAAATACAAAGAGATAAAGATAATCCAATAATATAATACTAGAATTCGGCTTAATCCTAAGCCCATTAGTATTATCCGTCTGAACAACATCCGTGCATCTAGTACACGTATGTGATCAGAACCCTGCACGTAAAACTGTAAGTCTAAGTCACCTACCCCACGGATATGCGGGGAGGCGGAACGGGTAAAAAACGATTTTTACAAACAAGATAACATCGACTTGAACTCCAAGATTTTAGCTAAACCATATCTAACAAACTAACTAGAGGTTTTATCTACTATGTAAGAAGATTATACCTAAAATTCCAAGTTCTTCTTGGCTTCCTATTGTCCTCCATCACCTTACGAGCTCCTTGAAGTGGAAATGGATAGCACCTTCTCGTTGGCTTCTCGATGTAGTAGAAGATCCACCCGAGAGTTCCAACCTTGAGCTAAACCTCCGAGTTGAGGCAACTAGATCAATTGGTGTGCTAAACTAAGTAACCTAGAGTGTGTAGAGTGTGATTTTGAGTAGCTTAGTCTCACTAACCCTTGATTCTCAACACATGAGACCCTAGGGTTTGAGAGGAAGAAGGAGAGAGTAAACTCTTGAGGAAAGAGAAATTTTTTTGGATAATGATAATTGATAAATGGAATGGCTAGCTTAACATGACAATAAGCATGGCACAATAAAAATATCTCATCAAAAATATCTAGGTCTCAAAATATCTCATCAAAATATCTAGAGTCAAAAAGTCAATCCAAGTCAAAAGGTCAACCCAAGTAGCCATGCCACTAAATTATCATTTACCAAAAATTATAAAACCTTTTCTCCGCCTCATTTTTTTTGAACAAGTCAATGGTCAAAACCCTAATGAGGTGTCTCCTTCTATAGCCCATCTCATCCGTATATACATACCCGCATCCGTGTTCCAAAAAACACGAATACAATGAGACAAAGCTAATCCAATAATCAAATACTAGGATCCGGCTTAAACCAAAGCCCACTAGTATTGTCCGCTCGAACACCACACACGTACAAGTACACGTATGTGATCGAACCCTGTCGTAAAACTATACGACCTCTACATCATTTCGCCCGAAGTTGGGAAACCCTCTGTGTGGGACTCTAAAGACTCGACAGTACTATGGCAGTGGGTTTAACCACAAGCACGTCAGCGGCACTAGCTGTACATAACGGCTACCCAGATATCTGTCGATAAGAAGGACGACGAGAAAGCTCATACAAACTCCTACTGAGCCTGTCTGGCAATCTCCATACAGTCCGGTCTGTTCGTCTAAGAGTGTCGCATATCGGTCCTAGGGGGAGGAAAGCGTCAGACCCCTAATAGTGCAATAAGTCGTGTCAGGGTACAGTCCAAAACACCCTGAGAAACTACTGGAGTACTTACCAGTAAATCTCACTTGCCCTGGCCAGGGACTTTGTGTAATGGCGTTCCGAACACAGCGTGACATCAATCCCCAATACCGGGAGAGACAAATCCTATCTAACCGCCACTGCCTCCAAGTGCTTGGGGACTGTACCCAACTACTACCTGTTTGCACGACTTAATAGGGCCGTGGTAGGGTAGCAATCTAAGAACAGTAGGAACACACTTGAGATGAAGTAGCAGCGTCAAGTCAACGGATTAAGCTGTACTCATGTCACGCGGGAACTGCTACCCGACGATAGGTATAGTACCAACTAGTAGTACCCCACGAGTCTGTCCAGTGTAACTTATAATCCAATGAGCACCTGCATACTATCTCCAGTACGACGTATTGATGGCTGTGGGATAGACCATCTCCCCTGCTGGGATAAGAAGCGTATATACTAGTCTACTCTGGAGTATAGATGCCCTGTCTCAATAATCTTACGACTAGAGACCTGTATAAGGATGTGCTTATAGACTACCCAGCCCTCACTAGTGTGACTGCCATCACAATGCTGGTAGTCAAGCAAAGATCCTGAGAGCTCTATCAATATGTATTAGCGATACGTTAAAAGAAACATATACACATATTAAGATAGATACAAAGCAAGTAGCATACTACCATATTGAGCAAGACTGTTATAAATCCGTGTATATATCCCAAGCTTCCAAAATATAATATACAAACTAGTATTATACAATAATGGCCTCTAGGGCATATTACACTATCAATCTCCTACTTGTACTAAGGCCATGCGTTGGCATATCGTAGATCTATCATCTCGAATAGCCTCTCGAACTGCATCCGAGGGATGGCTTTTGTGAATGGATCTGCAGTGTTGTCCTCCGTAGCAACTCTCCTCACCTCGATATCCCTGTGATCCACGATCTCTCTGATCAGGTGATACCGCCTCAAGATGTGTCTGGACTTCTGATGGGACCTGGGTTCCTTTGCTAAATCTATAGCCCCGTTGTTGTCACAATACAGAGGTATTGGATCAACTATGGACGGAACCACCTGAAGTTCTGTTAAGAACTTCCTCATCCAGACTGCTTCTTTTGCGGCATCAGAAGCTGCGATATACTCCGCTTCCATCGTTGAGTCAGCAACGCTATCCTGCTTAGAACTCTTCCAACAGAGCGCCCCTTTATTGAGAGTAAAGATATAACCTGACATGGAATTGGAGTCATCCTTGTCACTCTGAAAGCCGGAGTCAGCAAAGGCCTCGATCTGGAGGTCTTTTCCACCGTAAACCAAGAACATTTCCTTAGTCCTTCTCAGGTACTTGAGAATGTTCTTTACTGCTATCCAGTACTTCTCCTCAGGGTTTGACTGATACCGGCTTACCACGCTCAGTGCGTAAGCAACATTTGGTCTGGTACACAACATCGCATACATTATTGAGCCTGCCACAGAAGCGTAGGGTACAATAGACATGCGATCCCTTTCCAAATCAGTCTTAGGAGACATCTCTTTGGAGAGGGTGATTCTGTGATAAGCCGGTAAATTACCGCGCTTAGAATCTTCCATACTGAATCTTTTCAGTATGGTGTCGATGTACCTAGACTGTGAAAGTCCCAACATCCTCTTAGATCTATCATAATAGATCTGGATCCCCAGAATGTAAGAGGCATCACCCAGGTTTTTCATGGAGAACCTGTGTGACAAGAACCCTTTGACAGATTGTAGCATAGGAATGTTATTTCCCATCAAGAGAGTGTCATCTACGTACAAGATGAGGAATACAACTGTTCGTGATACAATCTTACTATAAATGCATGGCTCATCTGGATTTTTGATAAAGTCAAATTCTTTGACCGTTTCATCAAAACAGATGTTCCAACTCCGCGATACCTGCTTTAGTCCATAGATGGAGTTAAGCAATTTGCACACTTTCTCGCTGCTCCCACTCTGAATGAAACCCTCTGGCTGGTCCTTATAAACACACTCTTCCAAATTTCCATTTAGAAAAGCGGTTTTTACGTCCATCTGCCAAATCTCATAATCGTGGTAAGCAGCAATGGCAAGAAGGATCCGAATGGATTTGAGCATAGCCACTGGAGAAAAGGTTTCGTCATAGTCCAAACCAGGTCTTTGACGAAATCCTTTTGCAACAAGTCTATCCTTATAGGTTTCAACCTGTCCATCTACACCAATCCTCTTTCTGAAGATCCATTTACAGCCTACGGGTTTTACCCCTTCTGGAGAAATGTCCAAATTCCATACTTTGTTGGTGTACACGGACTCCATCTCGGTCCGCATTGCATCTAGTCATTTTACCGAGTCAGTGCTCTGAATGGCTTGCTGGAAGTTAGTCGACTCATCATTATCAATGATGCAATCCTCTCTATCCCCTTCTACGAGAAAACCGTAGTATCTCTCAAGCGGATGAGACAGCCTACAACTCCTGTGGAGTGGTGCGGAAATTTCCTGTTCTTTTGGAACTTCTGGTTCCACCAAGCTTTCGGTAATAGCTTGTGGTTCTGGAATTTCTTCCAATTCTATTGCACTCCCACTGGTTTCTTTTTCTAAAAATTGATGTTCCAAAAAGTGGGCATGACGAGAAACAAAAACCTTTTATTCCTCTGAGTAATAGAAAAGATACCCCCTGGAGTTCTTTGAGTATCCCACAAACTTACACAGTACTGAGCGTGTCTCGAGTTTGTCTGCATACTGCTTTTTAACAAAAGCTGGACATCCCCATATCTTCAGATACTGAAGATAGGGTTTCTTCCCACTCCACATCTGATATGGTGTGGTAGGCACGGTCTTGGTAGGAACCTTGTTCAAAAGATATGCAGCTGATTCTAGTGCATAGCCCCAGAATGATCACGGTAACTCAGCGTTCCTCATCATGGAACGTACCATATCCAATAGGGTTCGGTTCCGTCTCTCCGATACACCGTTGTGTTGTGGTGTGTATAGAGAAGTAAGCTGAGAGAGAATTCCTGTAACACCTTAGAATGTGTTTTGTGGCTAATTATATTTTAATGTATGGTTTTTAATAAAAAATTTACCAAATTGATTTCCAATTATTTTATCCTATTTAATGAATATTTTATTAGATTTTTCCTAGGCTTGCACACACTTGTGCATGTTAACTAGGGTGTTAATTTGGGGCTTAGTCATGATTAGCAATCATGGTGAGCTAACCATTTTTCCTAATTTAGTTTAATAATTGTATTAGGTGATTTTGGGTTTTAATTGTGTATGGTTGCTTTTTAAAAATAAAATGAAAAAGGATTTTAAATTTGTTTGAATTGTTGACCAAGGAGAGAGAGAGAGAGATGGGCATGGTGCTACATGGCTTAAGCCATGCCCATTTAATGAAGAAAGAGAAAGAGAAGGGGGGAGTTGTGTTGGTTGCTCTCACTCTCACTTATTTCTCTCATTTCTCTCACACCCACACCTTCAGCAGCAGCAGCAGCAGCAGAAGGCATCAGCAGCAGCAACAAAAGAAGAAGCAGCAGCATCAGCAGCAGCAGCAGCATCTGCAACAGCAGCAGCAACAACTTCTGCAACAGCAGCAGCAGAGGCCCCAGCAACTTGCAGCAGCTCTTCTTCCTCCATACACTCTTTCTCCTGCTTCTTAGGGTTCCATAGGGTATATTTTCTGAACGCAATTCCCCTTATTGCTTAACTTGTGTGTTGTTTAGCGTTGGTTTATGTTTAAAGTTTGTTTTGTGCTATATATGGTGATTTATGTAGACTGTTGATTAAGTGATGATTGTGTAGGTAAACCCTACCAATTTAAGTGTTATTAGGGTCACTTTAACTGAGTTTAACCCCAGGTTTCACTAAAATACCATAGAGTTTCATTTGTATGCAAATTGGTGTTTTTAAACGATATTGGGGATTTCTGTGATCTGCTTTTGACCCGGATCCTTCAGGATAAAATTGAGAAGACTGGAGCATGCTTACTAGGTCTAGAATACACCACCAGAACATGAACCCCTCATTCAAAACCCAGGCCGCAAATTTAATCAATCTGGCCGCAAATTGCGGCTAGGAAAGAGAGTTGGGTCTTGGGGTCTTGGCTAGGGTAGTCTGCAGTGTTATCTAGTGTTTTGGCATGTGTAGTTTTATGATATTTTACCTGTAGGAAAATCTGGGATCAAATATTGTATTTCTAGTTCGTTTTGTTTGCGCGATACGCGCGATATGTGAGTGGGTTCTGTGATCCAGCGTGTCGCGGCGTATCGGGTAGTTTTAGACGCGTATAAACACGTTTTAGCATATCGTGCACATGCACGTCTAGTTCGCGACGCGAGTTTCTCGTTTGAGTTCGATATCGCGTTTTGCGAGATAATTTGCTTATATATGATTTCCTTGTCTCATTTTCAGGTTTGCAGGCGAGTACATCGGACGCAGCCACAAAAGGGAAGCAGGTGGTCGGCTATGTGTAGCACGCGACCAGGTGAGTAGATTTAACATCTACAGGGGAATCGCCCGCATGGCGTTATGCGTCTGGGCTAGGATTCTAATACTTGTCGCATATTCTACGTTACAGTTAGAATTGTGCATTTACCCTATTACCTAGATATTGTGCTTGGACTAGTAGCCGTAGGACACTGCACATATTATTGACGATTCATATTGCACGAGCACTGATTATATGCTACACACACCGTCAATAATTGCCATGTCACACACAAACCACTTTTAGATATTATATTGATTGGTTATGGACATTGTGACATTGATCCATACTTCTCATTACATTTGACATTTTGTATACCTGTACACCTATAGAGTATTGTACCATTAGTGATATGTACATACACACTCCATGGCATAGCTACAGGTATACCGTATACATACTGCTCTTATACCAGGGGGTATACTACATCATTTCATATAGGTAGATACCTATACCTTGTTACTCTTGTATGTTACTCATATATCAGTTACAGTTACATACTTACCTTTACTGATGTTACTTAGCGGTTTTCCTTTATATGCTTGCGTTTCAGATATGTCGCACATATTTTATTCATGGATTTGCGCATTGTTATTTGGATTTTACATGATGTTTTCTGGATTTGGGAACCGCGGGAGTTCATGAAATTATGCATTATTTGAAAAACCCGGTTTTCTTGATATGATATTTGCGCAGCCACCATGAGATTTATCCGTTCTGATTATATACTCCATACGAGGAGTGGGTGCCGTATGAAGGTACTGGTGGGGCCCGGTATGGTTCCCCTCGGCAAAATGATCGATGGACATTGCCGATTGAGCCTGGAGGTGGGCGAGTACCTACCGGTGACAGTACCAATGACTCGGCGGTTATCATGGGGATACCGATGGGAGTCATGTACGTATGGATACATCGAAAGGCGAGGGTCAGAGCTAGGCACTCGAGCTTTCGGTATAGCATATAATACGTACCTATCAGGGTGCCAGTCTTGGTGACAGCACCTGATAGATCAGTATTTCTGTGTCGATACTTGGCACATTGGTTTTCATGATATTTCTAATTACTTTGTATATATAATAGGGGATTCAGCCGTTGTTATATATACCCTTACACCAATATTAGTGGAGTGGGACGCTAATATATGTGTATTGACCCCATCATATTTATTTCTGCAAATATATATTTAGGATGCTAGAATTTTACTTGGGATTTGATTTGGGATATTAGGTGATTCATTGAGATTGGATACATATGAGATTACTGATTTGTACATTCGGGATATAGGAGATTACTCGATATTGTACATTGGGAAGATGTGAGACTTATATGATATGGGAGCTTAATTTGGGGGCTGATTTGAGGAATTGGGATTTGAGTGTCTTGATGGATTGTGATCCTACCACGATGTCAGGTTTCCGTGGGAATGCCATATTTCACTCCACACCTCATACCTATTTGCTTATGCACTATTTCGTGTATTAGTAGTACCTGTTAGTTAACCCTTCATGATTGTTGCATATTTACATTCTCATATCCTTATTGCATGATTATTGCATATTGATTGTCATATCATTATTGCTCCATATATTTGTTGTACCTGCTGGTGTACTTTCCATTATTATGCATTCATATGACCTGTTATTACTGTTAATTGCATGTCTTAGATTCATGCTGTACGTACATACCTGCGATTACCTGCATATGTTATCTACTATTCACGAGTTGGCAACTCGCCCCCGTTGTGCCACAGTTGTTTTGCAGGATGTTTCCCCAGAGTAGTCGAGGCAGGCTATTCATCTATCCTCTTTTGCTACAGATACCGCATCGGCTCACAGTGTGCTATTTTGCTTAGGTGGGTTTTTGTGGTTATCTGTATTTTGTATTGTACATTCGTTGTATCTTGTACTCTCCATCTACTTTTATGTTGTTGACTTAGAGACTTGGTGAGGACGATATTGTATATTATTTATGGATTTGTTGTCTTTTTACAGATTCCTTTCTATTGTCTTTTATTTCTTCGCTACGGCGTCGTACATTTGTGATGGTGATTGTTTTCCGCCTTTGGGCGTGTATTTGCTCCCGTTTGGGGATGCTTTATTTATATTTATGTTGTACTCATCTTTGGGCTAGTTTTTACAAAAAGGGGTGTTGCCAAAATTTTAATGAAAGAAAGTTGGATTTTTTAAAGAATTTGGGTTATGATTTTCAAATGTTTCAAAACTGCTATTATCTTTTCTTGTCTTTTTGATGGTTTAGATTTCTGGGTTTTGGCTTTCTTTTACCGCGTTACATCTTTAGGCGTTGCGTAGTATTAGGGCCGTAACGTGCCAATTTCGGGTCGTGACAAAGTTGGTATCAGAGCGCTCGGTTTTACCTTTTGGAGTGTAGGATGATCTTGGTATGATGGAGTAGGTAGCTTAAGAAAAGTAACGTAGTGTGCGTATGTCTACAGCATACTCACGATGCGGTACTTCGCTTAAAGTGACCTAAGTACAAATTGCTTGAATTCCCTTCCTTGATGATTCATATTCTTGTGATTCGATTTCCGTGTTCTTATCGAATCTTATCTCTATTTATAGCCTTGCCGCCAATGACTATGGGGTCTAAGAGTGATGTAGCGAGGGCCGAGGTCAGAGTCAGCTCGGGTAAGACGAGCACTGACCAGGATGGCACGCTAGTTGCACAGGTGCAGACGGATCAGCCTTCGACTGATAGTATCGATAGGCTTGTGGCAGAGATGCAGGAATTCCGCCAGACGATGAGTTCATTGGTTGATGTCGTTCGAGCGCTACGACAGGAGGTTGTCACCCCTGTTACTCAGTTGTCCTTTGCGATCAGCATGCAGCAGTCCGTCACCTATATAGCACCAGTGGTTGCAGCTCCAGTTGACGAGGCACATATTCCAGAGACTCTGAGAGTTCTAGACAGAGGAGGACTCGTACCAGTGTACCAGCCCAGAGACAGCGGTTTAGTCATCGAGACAGATTTCGTGGCCGTCATGGCAGTAGCAGAAGCTTAGGACGAGGACAGTCGTTCAGCTCTCATCCCCAGGAGGGTCAGCAGTCACCACTTGGATGTTTTCGATGCGGAAGCCTTCAGCACTTCGTCAGACATTGTTCCTCAGCACCTCGTCAGGGACATATGCAGAGAGGTCGTGGACGGGGAAGGTTCACTCAGAGGGGTCAGTCTACCAGAGGAGTTCAGCCAGTTGCGGGTAGGGGGCAGACACAGGAGTTTGCTTCTACTCATCGGGACGCGCAGGCATCCATTTCAGAGTTTTCAGGTATCCTTAATTCGTATGTTCTTTTGGTATATCTGTTTGTTTTCCACACTTGTGCTGTGGTTGGGACGAGAGTCGTGTTGGGTAGATTAGCCGTTTATTTGTTTTAACTTCTGTCGGCGATTCTTTTATTGCGCGATACGTTTTTCAGTCGTGTGCCAATCGGATAGGAGATAGAGATTCGTCCGTCGTTTTGATCCTTCTAGAGATGTTGGATTTGACATTCTCCTGGGCATGGACTGGTTAGCTACGTGCTAGGCGTATGTGGACTACCGTGAGGAAACAGTCAGGTTTGTTTTCCCCGGCGAGTCAGTTCTTGTTGTGCAGGTGGATAGTTGTGCCGCCTCTTACAGCTTGAATTCAGCCTTTTCGCTAGTCGGCTTTTGAGGAGATGTCGTGGATTCTTGACATTCATTCATGATGCCGTAGCCACAGTTGGGATTGTTGGACCAGGTTCTTTTCGTGCGAGATTTTTCCGACGTGGTTCCAGATGAGCCGGCGAAGCTTAGGGAGCTTAAGGATCAGCTGCAGAGTTATTGTTTGGGGGAGTTTTGCGCGTCTGAGTGTTTCTCTTTTGGAAGCTCCTATTTCTGTTCGTCAAGAGAAAGACGACAATTTGAGGTTGTGTATTGACGGATCGTTAATTGAACCGGCTTACGGTGCAGATAGGTGTCCTTTACCTCGCATTGACGATTTCTTCGATCGGTTCCAGAGTGCGAGACATTTTCTAAGTTTGTTTGGGATCAGGTCATCATTATTGCGGGTTCGGAGTGATGACATTCCGAAGACTGCCTTGTGCGTGCTACGGGCTTTGTGTGTTTTGGTGAGTCATTGGATTCACTGATGCCCTGGCAGCATTCATAGATGTGATGAACCGGATTTCTTCAGGCCGTTCCTCGACCAGTTATTGTTGTGTGATTTACGACATTCTGGCCTAATTAATGTGTCTTGAGGAACAGGAGCAGCACTTGAGGATTTTTTATGCAGATACTGGGGGAGCCCCAGTGGTCTACTAGATTCTTGGAGTGTTCCTTCAGGCTTGCTTGTGTTGACTCCTATGTCTTGTAGTCACGGGAGACGGTTTTGTATGGTTCCGTGGGAGATCGTGGCCGTACAGCTTAGGTCCAGGCTTGTGTGCAGGACGGAGGTCCGCAGATTTTTAGGCTTAGCAGGTTTTTACCGGCGTTTCGTGCAGGATTGCTAGTGTAGTGCTGCACCGTCGACTGAATTGACCGGAAAGGAGGTTTCTTTTCTTTGGAATGAGGCATGTGTGCGGAGTTTTCGGCAGTTGAAGGTTCGGTTAACAACTGCATCAGTTCTTTCTTTGCCTTTGGTTCGGGCGACCTTGTTGTTTAACTGTAATGTTTCTTGAATGGGGCTCGAGTGTGTACTGAGGTGACACTATAGAGCTATCGCTTTTGCTTCCCTACATTTGGAGGAAGTACGAGAAGGATATTCCACTCATGATCTAGAGATGGCCGTGGTGGTTTTGCATTGGGGATTTGGAGACACTATTTGTTCGAGAGACGTGTCAGATTTTCACGGACCACCAGAGCTTAATGTACATCTTCCTGCAGAAGATTTTGATTGTTGTAATAGTCTTCTGCAGATTTACAGTTCTTGTGCGATCGTTGAGAACAGCTTAAGTTCGTCTCTACGGAGGGGACAACTTGCTCATATCCGCGCCCGACCATTTTTCTTTAATCGCTTTCGCGAGACACTGCCGTCGATGCTCGTTCATCAGAGATACTTGAGCATACTCGGCTGGGTAATGATTCGGAGTTCTTGATTTGTGACACGATGTGCTAAGTTAGGGACGCGTTTGTGTACCTGATGTTATCGGGTAGAGACGTGGAATCCGAAAGCAAGCACATCAGTCAACTCTCTGTATTCATTCAAGTTCCACCAACATTGACGTGACTCGTGAGATAGTTACGGGTGGGCAGTGATGCAAAGAGAAGTTTCAGGTTTCGTTTCAAAATGTCTGTCTTGTTGTGTGCTTGGGTCAAGCATCTGAGGCCGGCTGGAGAGTTGCAACCTTTAATTGTTCCGAAGTAGGAGTGGAAGCAGATCTCCATGAATTTCGTTATGGTATCTACCCATGGTTAGTCAAGGTGTGACTCCATTCGGATTCTTGTCGTCCGATTATACTCAGTTTGCTCGGTTGTTCTTTGTTAAGTTGTGCGTTTGTGTTAATAATTTTCGGCAGTTGGGGATCGTCACTCGCCATTGTTAGGGTTCTCCTTCGATAGCTGTTATCAGAAGACACTCCAATTGGCAACCTTTAGGTTTAGGGGTTAGGTCGTGTCGATCACCAGTCTGTTGTTTTCTGACTCTGCGTAAGTAGGATTTGGGACCCCAGCTAGTCTAGAGATTTCGGAGATGATCCAGTTGTTTTAGGTCAGGATGAGAACTGTTCATTGCGGACAGAGGTCTTATACCGGCCGTGTTTTTCATAGACTTAAGTGCGCAGTGGCAAATCATGTATTCCTGCGGATTTTTCCGATAAATGACGTGTTGTGTTTTGGGAAGCTTATCCTAGGATTTAGGTCCTTCTGAGATCCTTTAAGCGAGTTAGTTTCGTTGCCTTTAATTTGGCACTTCTACCCAGATTATTGAGTATTCACCCCGTTTTCCTTATGTTGATACTTTGCAATTACCTTCATGACCTTTCTCACATGATTTGGCACCAGACCATTTAGCTTGGACGCGATTTTTCGTTCACCAGCATCCAATTGTATTAATGGCTCGGCAGGTAAAGAAACTTCGGTCAAGGGTCTTGCCATCTGTGAAGGGTTTTTTTTTGGATGTAGCCGTATAGTGAGGTAATCACTTGGGAGGCTGCGAGCGAGATTTGAGAGTTTTTAATCTTCTCTTTGAAGGTACGCTTAGTATATTTTCAAATTCTGGGACGAATTTCTTTTGGGGTGGGGTGGGGGGGGGGGGGAGATTGTAAGACCTTAGAATGTGTTTTGTGGCTAATTATATTTTAATGTATGGTTTTTAATAAAAAGTTTACCAAATTGATTTCCAATTATTTTATCCTATTTAATGAATATTTTATTAGATTTTTCCTAGGCTTGCACACACTTGTGCATGTTAACTAGGGTGTTAATTTAGGGCTTAATCATGATTAGCAATCATGGTGAGCTAACCATTTTTCCTAATTTAGTTTAATAATTGTATTAGGTGCTTTTGGGTTTTAATTGTGTATGGTTGCTTTTTAAAAATAAAATGAAAAAGGATTTTAAATTTGTTTGAATTGTTGACCAAGGAGAGAGAGAGATGGGCATGGTGCTACATGGCTTAAGCCATGCCCATTTAATGAAGAAAGACAAAGAGAAGGGGGGGAGTTGTGTTGGTTGCTCTCACTCTCACTTCTCTCTCTCATTTCTCTCATTTCTCTCACACCCACACCTTCAGCAGTAGTAGCAGCAGCAGAAGGCATCAGCAGCAGCAACAAGAGAAGCAGCAGCATCAACATCAGCAGCAGCTTTTGCAACAGCAGCAGCTGAGGCCCCAGCAACTTGCAGTAGCTCTTCTTCCTCCATACACTCTTTCTCCTGCTTCTTAAGGTTCCATAGGGTATATTTTCTGAACACAATTCCCCTTATTGCTTAACTTGTGTGTTGTTTAGCGTCGGTTTGCGTTTAAAGTTTGTTTTGTGCTATATATGGTGATTTATGTAGAATTTTGATTAGGTGATGATTGTGTTGGTAAACCCTACCTATTTAAGTGTTATTAGGGTCACTTTAACTGAGTTTAGCCCCAGGTTTCAATAAAATACCATAGGGTTTCCATTTGTGTGCAAATTGGTGTTTTTAAGCGATATTAGGGATTTCTGTGATCTGCTTTTGACCCGGATACTTCAGGATAAAATTAAGAAGACTGGAGCATGCTTACTAGGTCTAGAATACACCACCAGAACACGAGCCCCTCATTCAAAACCCAGGCCACAAATTTAATCAATCTGGCCACAAATTGCGTCCAGGAAAGAGAGTTGGGTCTTGGGGTCTTGGTTAGGGTAGTCTGCAGTGTTATCTAGTGTTTTGGCTTGTGTAGTTTTATGATATTTTACCTGTAGGAAAATCTGGGATCAAATATCGTATTTCTAGTTCGTTTTGTTTGCGCGATACGCGCGATACGTGAGTGGGTTCTGTGATCCAGCGTGTCGCGGCGTATCGGGTAGTTTTAGACGCGTATACACACGTTTCAGCGTATCGTGCACACGCGCGTCTAGTTCGCGATGCGAGTTTCTCGTTTAAGTTCGATATCGCGTTTTGCGAGATAATTTGCTTATATATGATTTCCTTGTCTCATTTTTAGGTTTGCAGGCGAGTACATCGGACGCAGCCACGAAAGGGAAGCAGGTGGTCGGCTATGTGTAGCACGCGACCAGGTGAGTAGATTTAACATCTACAGGAGAATCGCCCGCATGGCGTTATGCATCTGGGCTAGGATTCTAATACTTGTCGCATATTCTTTGTTACAATTAGAATTGCGCATTTACCCTATTACCTAGATATTGTGCTTGGACTAGTAGCCGTATGACACTGCACACATTATTGACGATTCATGTTGCACGAGCACTGATTGTATGCGACACACACCGTCAATAATTGCCATGTCACATACAAACCACTTTTAGATATTATATTGATTGTTTAGGGACATTGTGACATTGATCCATACTTCTCATTACATTTGACGTTTTGTATAACTGTACACCTCTAGAGTATTGTACCATTAGTGATAGGTACATACACACTCCATGGCATAGCTACAGGTATACCGTACACATACTGCTCTTATACCAGGGGGTATACTACATCATTTCATATAGGTAAATACCTATACCTTGTTACTCTTGTATGTTACTCATATATAAGTTACAGTTACATACTTACCTTTACTGATGTTACTTAGCGGTTTTCCTTTATATGCTTGCATTTCAGATATGTCGTACATATTTTATTCATGGATTTGCGCATTGTTATTTGGATTTTACATGATGTTTTCTGGATTTGGGAACTGCGGGAGTTCATAAAATTATGCATTATTTGAAAAACCCAGTTTTCTTGATATGATATTTGCGCAGCGACCATGAGATTTATCGGTTCTGATTATATACTCCATACGAGGAGTGGGTGCCATATGAGGGTACATGGTGGGGCCCGGTATGGTTCCCCTCGGCAAGATGATCGATGGACATTTCCGATTGAGCCTGGAGGTGGGTGAGTACCTACCGGTGACAGTACCAATGACTCAGCGGTTATCATGGGGATACCGACGGAAGTCATGTACGTATGGATACGTCGAAAGGCGAGGGTCAGAGCTAGGCACTCGAGCTTTCGGTATAGCGTATAATACGTACCTATCATGGTGCCAATCTTGGTGACAGCACCTGATAGATCAGTATTTCTGTGTCGATGCTTGGCACATTGGTTTTCATGATATTTCTAATTACTTTGTATATATAACAGGGGATTCAGCCGTTGTTATGTATACCCTTACACCAATATTAGTGGAGTGGGACGCTAATATATGTGTATTGACCCCATCATATTTATTTCTGCAAATATATATTTAGGATGTTAGAATTTTACTTGGGATTTGATTTGGGATATTAGGTGATTTATTGAGATTGGATACATATGAGATTACTGATTTGTACATTCGGGATATAGGAGATTACTCGATATTGTACATTGGGAAGATGTGAGACTTATATGATATGAGAGCCTAACATGGGGGCTGATTTGAGGAATTGGGATTTGAGTGTCTTGATGGATTATGATCCTACCACGATGTCAGGTTTCCGTTGGAATGACATATTTCACTCCACTCCTCATACCTATTTGCTTATGCACTATTTCATGTATTAGTAGTACCTGTTAGTGTACCCTTCATGATTGTTGCATATTTACATTCTCATATCCTTATTGCATGATTATTGCATATTGATTGTCATATCATTATTGCTCCATATATTTGTTGTACCTGCTGGTGTACTTTCCATTATTCTGCATTCATATGACCTGTTATTACTGTTAATTGCATGTCTTAGATTCATGCTGTACGTACATACCTGCGATTACCTGCATATGTTATCTACTATTCACGAGTTGGCAACTCGCCCCCATTGTGCCACAGTTGTTTTGCAGGATGTTTCCCCAGAGTAGTTGAGGCAGGCTATTCATCTATCATCTTTTACTACAGATACCGCTTCGGCTCACAGTGTGCTATTTTGCTTAGGTGGGTTTTGGTGGTTATCTGTATTTTGTATTGTACATTCGTTGTATCTTGTACTCTCCATCTACTTTTATGTTGTTGACTTAGAGATTTGGTGAGGATGATATTGTATATTATTTATGGATTTGTTGTCTTTTTACAGATTCCTTTCTATTGTTAGATATGTATGCCCTAGAGGCCATTATTGTATAGTACTAGTTTGTATAATACATTTTGGAGGCTTGGGATATTTATATGGTTTTACGACAGTCTTGCTCGATATAGTAGTATGCAACTTGGTTTGTTTCTATCTTAATATGTGTATATGTTTCTTTTAACATATCGCTAAAAACATATTGGTAGAGCCCTTAGGATTTTTGCTTGACTACCGGCGTTATGATGGCGATCACACTACTGGGGGCTGGGTAGTCTATAAGCACATCCTTATTTTGGTCCCTAATCGTAGGATTATCGAGACAGGGCATCGATACTCCAAAGTAGACTGGTGCATACGCTTCTCTTCCCAGCAGGGGAGATGGTCTGTCCCACAGCCATCAGTACGTCGTACTGGAGATAGTATGCAGGTGCTCGTTAGGTTACGAGTACACTGGACAGGACTCGTCGGGAACTGTTGGTTGGTATTATACCTATCGTCAGTTAACAGTTCCCAGGTGACATGAGTACAGCTTAGTCCGCTGACTTGACACTGTCACTTCGTCTCAAGTGTGTTCCCACTGTTCTTAGATTACTACCCTACCACGGCTCTACTGAGTCGTGAAAACAGGTAGTAGTTGGGTACAGTCCCGAAGCACTTGGATGCAGTGACGGTTAGACATGATTCGTCTCTCCCGGTATTAGGGGTTGATATCGCGCTGTGTCTAGGAGAGCCATTACACAAAGTCCCTGGCCAGGACAAGCGAGAATTGCTGGTAGGTTTTCCAGTAGATTCTCAGGATGTTTTGGGCTACACTCCGACACGACTTGTACCGCTATTAGGGGACTGATGTTTACCGCCCCCTAGGCCCGCCATGCGATATTCTCAGACGAACAGACCGGACTGTACGGAGATTGTCACATTCAGGCTCGGTAGGAGTTCGATGGGTTCACCTTATCTGTCTTCTTATCGGCACCTACCTGGGGACCGTTACGTACAGCTAGTACAGCTTGCGGCCTATGGTTAAACCCACTTCCAGCGTAGTGTCGAGCCTTTAGAGTCCCACACAGAGGGTTACTCGCCTTTGGGCAAAACAGAGTAGAGGTTGCATGGTTTTGCGACGGGGTTCGTTCATATCCGCGCACTTGTGTACGTTTGGTGTCCGGACAGTAGTTACTAGCGGGCTTTGGTTTAAGCCAGATCCTAGTAATTGTTTTGGGATTAGTTTTGTCTCAGTGTATTCTTGTTCTTTGGAGCACGGATGCGGGTGTGTATGCACAGTTGACAGAGGGAGAGGCAGAGGATTCTCATTAGGGTTGTTGATCATTTGGCTTTGGTTGACTTGTTGACCGTTGACTTTTCTTTAAACCCTAATGAGAATATGATATATGATTAATAACATTAATTAAGTATTATTGTGCATGGTTGAGTTGAAAGTTTGACTTTGGTTGACTTGTTGACTTTATTGACTGGTTGACCATTTTTGGAATTGTTGACCATCATCATTTCATGGCTATCATTTCATGGGTATGACTTTTGCTTGCTTGTTGTTTGCAAAATGCAATAATAGCATGAAATGATAATGGTCATTGAAACTAACCATCACCATATACTCAATTATTATTATTATTATTATCATTTTCTCACTTTTGTGAGAAGGGTTGGATGATGAGAGATTATTCTATCATTCTCTTTCTCTCTCCTAGAAAGAAAGCTCTCCCTCTTCCTCTTCCTCTCTCAAGGTTCAAGTGTTCCATGAGTTGGAAATTATGAACCTTTGAGACAAAATCACCATCACTCTTCTTTACTCAATCTAAAGTATTAGGTTTAGCAAACCAAACACCTTAGTCATCTCTAGGTTGAGATTGGAGCTCAATTTCGAGACCCTCGGGTAGATCCATCTATGGCAAAGAGGAGACGACAAGGAGGATCCGTTCAAGCAACTACAAGGAGCAAGCAAGAGGAAGAACAACAACAAGAAGAGGAGTTCAAGACCAAGGTATAACCATTCTACATAGTAGTTAGAACTTGTAGAATATTTGTTAGTTCTTGTTTAGCAACGATCCTTCTTGTACGGTCCATGTTACCTAGTTAGGAAAAATTTTCTTTTTACCTATTCCGCCTCCCAGAAAGGACCGGGGTGGGTAACGTGGACCTAACATTGGTATCAGAGACTAGCTAAACACTATCTAACATGTTAGCAAAGTAACTAGAAGTTCGATCGGAGAAAAAATCACAAAACATGCCCGAAATATCAACTTTCTGCCGATTTTGTTTTCTGTTCAAAAAATAATAAATCATGTACTAAAAATCGGCTCAGGGTTTTTAAAGAACAAGCAAGAAAAATGGTCCACTAACTCGGTCAAAGCGCCGCGGAACCGCGGCAGGAGGGTGCTCCCGCCGCGGATCCGCGGCCGAGTTGACTCGGTCGTGGGAAATTTTTCCTGCAGTATATTTAGTGGGGTATTTTGGGATTTTTACAATATGGTTTTTCTGCCCAGATTTTACAGAAAGCAAAACTTGTTTTTGGGGTGGTTTAAAATCCATATTTTGATCGAACTTCTAAAGACTTTAGCTGACGGGTTATATCTGTGATGTGATATATGTATTGAACGTCTGCTAATCGCTATACGTCGATTAGTGGGGGTTATACATATATGTGATCTGTAATGTTGATGGTTTGTGTATATGAATTCGTTGGATTGTCGCGGATGAATAGCCGGGGGGTTGTGAGATTGGAGTTTTCTTTATCTTTCAATTCATGTAATATGTAAATTGATGTAATATTATTTATATGGCCGCACAACCAGGATGGGGTTGTAGCCGTCATTGTATAATTTCTTTTACTGTTTTTACTCCTAGGATAGACCCAAGGTGGGGTGCACAAACTACCTGGTACCTCGAAGTGACGAGTGGCCTACTCACGGTGTTGAGGGAGGTTGCTTCGCTTCGGGTACTTGGCGGGTAGTTTGCCGCACCCGTAGGGGTCTAGGGTGGGGTCTTGGCTATTCATCGCGACCGTGTAATCCGCTCTTCGTTACAGGCTCGTATGGAATGCGGATTCCTAGTATATCCAATGTGTTCATCTGTGATCTGGAATGGCTATCATTGCATCTAACGAATGTGTATATGTCTATATGATATCTATTTAGGCGTTGCTTATGTTTTGCATCCGCGCTAGTCCAGCCCCCGCTCTGTTGTTAGTTAAGTAACCTAACGGGCAATGACGGGGCCCCGTGGCGAATGCGGATGGCATAAGCGTACGTCATATTTTCGTTGTTTTCTGCAATGGTAGGATTAACTGATGGGACGCATTAATTTAATGCAAGAGAACAAACGTAAAAAGAACGTTGTTGGAACAATTTTTCAAAAAGCTGTTATTGCAAGGACGCTCTCTTTTGTTTTGCATAGAGGTATTCGGTTATGAATGCCCAGCACCTTATTCGATGAGGCAAGGGCCGAGATCCCTTTATCGGGAGTGACCCCTTGGACAAAAAGTTTGCATCAGGGTAATAACTTCACTATAGTCGATTGTTCTTGCTTTGCATCGAGGTATTCAGTTTGGAATATCTTGCACCTCATTCGACGAGGAAAGAGCCGAGATCCCTTCACGGGGAGCGACCTCTTTAGCAAAAGTTTTCGCCACTATATTTTCAAAAAGGGCAATCATGTTCCTTCAACTATATCAAGTTCATTACGTTAACGGGTTTTTCCACCAAAAACCCAGCAGTAGCCCTCCGTCATTTCGGATTGGTATTATTTAGTATTCGTGCTGCGTTTGTTGACCCAGTCAAGGCGTAGTGAACGGTAGCTAAGTGATATTTTTCTGTGCATTGCCAAATGTGATTGGTTAGAACAGTCGTGCGGCCTTGTTGACCTAGTCAAGGGCACGTACGGGTGGGTTTAATGCAATCAAGATTATGACGGGTAGAACTTGACTGGCGGTTTATGGATTGTTGACCTAGTCAAGGTCATAAACCGTTAGGGGCAAAAACCACATCGAGAGTTTCTAAGGAAACTAAAACTTGAAGATTTAGCATACCTTCTGGAGTGTGGTGACTAGAGTGGATTCCATCTAGGTCATCGCACAATGATAGTTGGATCTCGATCCCACTGATGAGTTGGATTACTCTCGGGAGAATATTTCACTTAACAATCAATGCTATAAACCAAGTAGGTGTCTAGAAAGGTGTTAGCGGGGCTATGCCTCCAAGGAAAAGAGGTTATTTAATTAAGGAACTTCGCGAAAGCGTTGGAAAACCTCCCTCAAAGTACCAACACCAGCCTGCCTGAAAGGTTAAGCAAGTATTGTGACGTGCGATTAATCCTGACTAGTTCTTCTTTTAGGGTTTGAAGAAGAATTTGAGAAAATAGTGGGAGCCATCCTGGTTAGATAAATCAATAAACCAATCTAATCTTGAAAGTGCGCACGCTGAGCGTTTCTTTTCTCTCTCTCTAGGTAGCAACCATTTCACGCCCTAATCAAGATAATAAAATGTATCGCTTGACCGATCCGAATTCTTATTCGGGGCTGGGGAACGTTGGTTCGGCTCTAACTTACGACAACAGTCATAAGTATGAGCAAGGGAAAGAGGATTGTATGGATTCCAAGGATACCCAGTTGAAGAAGAAGCTGTTGGAGATAGTGCCCTCAGAGTAAATTATTGGATCACAGGCACGTGATTGCAATGATTGAGGGAGGACCTATCCCGGTATGACAGTCTTACTTAAGATGATAGTATGCTATCTGGTTTATCTTTATCATCGTGTACTGCTTTAGGTGACCTAACTTGTCGCTATTACACGTTGATAGAGCCCCTAGGATTCTTGCTTGACCACCAGCAGTATGAGGGCGATCATATTAGTGGAAGCTGGGGTCTATAAGCACATCCTTAAAAGGTCCCTAGTCGTGGGAGTTTCGAGACAGGGCATCGATACTCCAGAGTAGACTAGTGTATACAGTCGAGACCCCGACGAGGGGCGGTGGCCGGTCTCACAAGCCACTGGTGTCAGTTGGTTCACCTAAGATGTATACAGGTGCTCATTGGGTTATGAGTACACCGGACAGGACTCGCCGGGAACATGCTAGTTGGTCTTATACCTGACGTCAGATAGCAGTTCCCTGGTGACATGTGTACAGGTTAGTTCATCGACCTGGGGATCGTCATTTGTCTCGTGTGAGTTCCCACTGTACTTTGATTACTACCTTACCACGCTCAAAGGAGACGTGCAAACAGGTTTTAGTTGGGTACAGTCCCGAGCCACATGGAGGCAGTGAGCAGATCTTCATGGGTTCGTCTCTCCCGGTATTGGGGGTGAGGTCGCGCTGTGTCTAGGAGAGCCATTACACGAAGCCCTCGGCCGAGGCAGGAGATTTACTGGTAGGTATTCCAGTAGTATCTCAGTGTGTTCTGGGCTACACTCCGACACGACTTGTACCGCTTTTGGGGGTTTGACTTTTACCAACCCCCTAGGCCCGCCATACGATGCTCATAGACGAACGGACCGGACTGTACGGATATTGTCACTGAAAGGCTCAGTAGGGTGTCAGGATGAGTTCGCTCATCGACGTCCCTTTTGGTCAATACCTGGTAGCCCGTTACGTATTGGCTTATACCTCTGACGTGGTAGTTGTTAAATCCACAACCAAGGTGTTGACGAGTCTTTAGAGTCCCCCACATTCAGTTGCTCAAGTTTTCGGGCGAAAAGCTGTAGAGGCCGTATGGAGATATGCCAGGGTTCGATCAGATACGTGCGATATTGCACGGATCAGGATCGAACGGATATTACTAGTCGGCTTTGGTTTAAGCCGGATCCTAGTATAGTACAGTGTAGATTTTGTCTCATCGCGTTTGTATTTCGGTTGGAATACAAATGCGGGTGTGTATACACAGTATCGGGGTTTTCCTGTAATTTATTACGGGACCAGTTTTCTGGAGTTGCCAGTTTGCTTTCCTTTTCGGCCATTTTCATTTGTATCTTTCAATGGCCGAAGATTGGTGGAGGAGGGCTTATTTGCATTTGTGCAAATAAGTATTTGTGGAGGGTGTTCTTTGCATATTCTTGAATCATGATTATTCCTCCACCATTTGACTTCTTCTTCTTCTCATCATGGCTTGACTTTTGAGTCATCATGGTTGTTGATGATTAGCTTGTTGGAGTGTTGGTTTTGGTGCAATCATGGTTGTTGATGATGGTTGTTTTGGAGTGTGGGTTTGTTTGTGATCATTTCCCTTCATGATTATCTTTATTCCCTTGCATTATGGTTGTGGTTCTATCATCCATTGATCTCTCCCTCACTCACTCACTCTCTTGCCAAGAAGAGGCCGGCCACTTGAAGGTGGGGGCTGTCCCAAATTTTCATGGGGGATTTTTGGTCTCATTTGCTTGCAAAATCCCCAAGTTCCCTCTCCAAAAGGTTCACTTCATTTCCTCCACCAAAAGGTGACTTCAAGTAACCCCAAAATGAGACATAGCTCACTACACCATTCTACAGCAAATCTTGGACACGTCGACTCGCCAGCTTCGTGCCCGAGTTGCCTCGGTATAGAGGTGGGAGCCCGTAAAAGAAGCCGGCGACGTGGTGCCCTTTCCGGCGAGGAGGTGGAGACCGGACATTCCGCGGGAGATCGGGACGACGACGAGAAGACCGGAGGACTCGTATCGCTCGGTATATCTCTCTTCCCCGTCTAGTAGTTAGCTAGGACTAGTTAATGGTACGATCCGGGTTTTAGTGCGCGGTGGTGCCGGTTTAAGAAAAATTACAGTTAACCTTCGCTTCCGCATTTGGCCTCTGAATGGAGGCCGGGGCGCCACCGTGCACTTACAGTGGTATCAGAGCCTCGCCATTAACCTATTCTAGTTTTGTCTAATGTGTTTTACACTTCCGATCGAACAAATGTTCCAAAACCGTGTTTTTCAAAGCAACAGTTTTCTGTCGAAATCTTTTTGTCTCGAAAATTTTTTCAGGTAGTCTCAGAATACTGTGCATGGAAGTATAAGCCTACTGTAAAAATTTGGTGGCGAGATCTCATTATTCGACCGCGGAACCGCGACCAAACCTATGCTTGGGCCGCGGTTCCGCCGCTGTTTTGAGTGATCAGTGCACCAATTTTTTACAGAGGCCTCCTGTGCCGAAAATAGGGGTTTTGGAATATTAATTTTGGGCCCAGAATTTCTTTAAGTGCTACAGTAAAGCTTGGGGGACCATTTGATAAAATTTAATCGATCGGATATTTTAAACACATTAGTTCACAGTATTTACATTATATCTGCGACCGTGAATGTCACTTGATCGGTAAATCCTGTCTAACTGCTATAGCCCGGTTAGACGGATTTGCGAACGTGACTTTCACGTTGATGTTCTGTGTATTGCTGTGATGTTGCGGATCGGTCGTGGGGGATAGCCTGGATGCAATGCTAGTATAGGTTTTTGTTGTATTATGTACATTTGATATTGCGGGGAGAGCGTCCGACATGTGGACTGCCGTCACTGCCTGTTTGTATTATTATTTTGGGGCACGACCAGGTTGCGGTCGATGTACCCGTTGTATGTATATTTTACTTTCTGTACTAGGATTGCCCCGCGGAGGGGTGCACGGATAGCCGGATTCTAGAGGGCAACAAGCCCGCATCTCATGGCATTGAGACGGAGGGGGCTTCACTCTAGAATTGGCGGGCTATTCGCCGCACTCGTAAGGGGTACAGGTTGACCCAGGAGGGGTGCCCAAGTTACCGGATTCCGTGAAGTGCTGGGTGGTCCATTCACGTTGCTGAAGGGGGCTGCCTCGCTTCAGGTTTTGGCGGGTAACTTGCCGCGCCCGTAGGGGTCTAGGATTTTCATTGCACAGGCTATCCACACGACCAGGGGAACGTCGGGTTTCAGCGGCTCTGTGAAACCCGGGGATCCCAGATATCTGTATTGTTCTGTGATGCTGTACATTTCTGCGATGTTGTATTTTATCACGCCTTGAGCGAATATTATATATTGGTATATATATTAGTAGATGTTGTATACGTTTTGCATCCGCGCTAGTTTAGTCCCCGCTCTGTCGTTAGTTAGCTAACCTAACGGGTAATGACGGGACCCAGTGGCGAATGCGGATGGCATATACGTACATCAGTATATTTTCGTTCTTTGTGGTGTGATCAATTGATGGACTGTGTTGATTCGGATCAATGCAAGTTAAACAAACCTAATCTGATGTTGTTGGAACATTTTTCAAAAAGCTGTTATTTGCAAGGACGTTCACTTTTGTTTTGCATCGTGGTATTCAGTTGGAATATCCTGCTCCTCAGTCGACGAGGCAAGGGCCGAGATCCCTTCACCGGGAGTGACCCCTTGGACAGAAGTTTGCGTCAGGGCAATAACTTCACTATAGCCGATTACTTTTGCTTTGCATCGTGGTATTCATTTGGAATATCCTGCACCTCATTCTACGGGAAAAGAGCCGAGATCCCTTCACCGGGAGTGACCTCTTTAGCAAAGGTTTTCGTTACTATAATTTTTCTAAAAAGCTATCCGTTCCTTCAACGATATCAAGTTCATTACGTTAAAGGTTTTCGCCAGAAACCATTCGTAGCCCTCCGTCGTTTCATATGGGTAGTCAATAGTATTCAAGCTGTGTTTGTTGGCCAAAGTCAAGGCACAGTGTTTGGTAGCTGTTGGTTATTCATATGCAGCATAGATAGATGCGTTGGTTTGGAACAGTCGTACTGCCTTGTTGGCCAAAGTCGAGGGTAGGTACTGGTGGATTCAAATCAACCTGGAGAATGACGGGTAGAACTTGACATGTAACTTATGATTTGTTGGCCAAAGTCAAGGTCATAAGAGCATGGGGCAAAAATCACATCGGGAGTTTCAAAAGAACTGAAACTTGCCAGATATGCGCATACCTTCTGGAGTGTGATACCGTGAGCGGATTCCGTCACGTTGTCATGCGATGATAGTTGGATCCCGATTCCCACTGATGAGTTAGTTTACTCCTCGGGTGATCCCGACTAATTCTTCTTTTAGGTTTGGAGGAGAATTTGACGGTACAGTGGGAGGTTTACAGATTAGATAAATTGGTAACCATTCTGATCTAGGTTAGAGTGCACGCTGAGTGTTTCTTTTCTCTCTCTCTTCGGCAGCGACCATTGACCCGACCCTAAGACTATGACTCAGAGACCAAAATTAACCGAACCTTCTTAAACACTGGCTTTTGGATTGTCAGAGTTGCAAACCTCATTGCCACTCCTACTTTTACCCTTTTCTCCAGGACACCCCGTATTACTACGAACGTCCACTTCCATTGGACAAAACCATCGTATGGTTAGATACGAACTCGAAAGAATTTATTCGAGGATGGTTTCAGGTTCTGGAGGAAACGGATAGGACTATTCAGTTGTCTTTTCCTTTTACCTTCTCTCAGGTTGCGAGTACTCCTTGGTTTAGGAGTAGTACACCTATTACGCAAATTGGATAGTCTTCTTCCAAACCTTAGGCTGGTGCCGAACGGTGGGGAATGAAGAAAACCAATTAGCATAACGATGGTGTGCAGAAGGTATTAAGTAAAGACATAACAAGGGATTAGTAAGAGGGCAAAGTAAATTGCAACTGATATTCACGACAAAACTAGGTATTTCATTACCACTCCCACTTCACCTTTGTATTTCTCCAGGACACTCCGTATCACTACGAAGATCCACAGTTTATTGGATACTCCATCGTATGGTTATATACGAACTCGAAAGGAACTTATTCCAGTTCGGGGATGGATTCTGGTACAGGAGAAATAGGAATAAGGTTTATTCGGTTGTCTTTTATCTTTACCTTCTCTCATTGCGAGTGCTCCTAGGATTAGGACAGTATACCCATTATGCTTATTGGATAGTCTTCTTCCAAACCATAGGCTGGTGCCGAACGGTAGGGAAGGAAGAAAACCATTTGGCCTAAATGGGTGTGCAGAAGGTAATGACTAAAGACATAAAAAGGGATTTGGAGAGGTGGCAAAGAATTATACGGTTACAGTCGTGAATCTGGAAGAGGCATTACTAGGAATACCGGGATACCCCATCGAAACATTTCAATGTTTCAGTTTCACTGTGTACTGTTAAAAGAAAACTGATTTCCCGATTAGATACTTACTCCAGGGTATGTATTTACCAGGTATGATTCTCACATCTGTATGGTTTTACAGATGATGAGTGGGAGCAAGTTATTGGGAATTAGGTGATCATCCTCATTATATCGGGATTCGTTGTAATCGGTGATATTTGAGGAAATCACCTGGGCTGTTTGCCGGTCGGCAAATATTTGGTTTTGAATATCCGCTGTTATGCACCAATTTCAAATCGATATATCTGTACGTATATTTTTATAGAGTGAGATATACCTTTTTGAAATTATGTCCGTGACATTTACCTATATCAGTGGATGGTAAGGTAAGGAGCATTAAACAACGGTGTAATTCTGCATAACCACAGTACAGTTTTCAACTTACGACACACAGTTAATGAGTTATCAGACTCAAGGGACTTATACAGAGTATTGTATGTTGTCCAGTGTCCATTAGGACAGAGGGGTTGGTCCTCATACTATATTCGGTTTACTTATGACTTCTCTGGTTTTTAGACAAGTGTTTCGTGGAAACACAGGGTCCGAATTTTGAGAAGTTATAGGTATTTGAATAGAGTAGAGAACCAGGTGTAGCAAGTATCGGGATTCTTCAAAGTGATCGAAGATGTAGATACTTGTGTATGGTATTCAGTTGATAGTAATGATAAAGAGAACTTACTTCTCTTTCAGGTTACTCATAATTGGAAGCATTCCTAAGTTGAGTAACACTGATCGGCCTCCTTCCATTTAGTTGACATGCACTGGAGACAGCTTCATGATTTGAATCTGGTTCAATTAAATCAGTGCCTCTGGTTCTATATTAGATATAGAACAGTTCATATCTTAACGATGTTAAGGTACGGGGAGTTGTCTGGTTTATGATTAAAACCAGACACTGGACAACTCAAGGCACATTTCTGTAATGGCTGTTTGTGGGTTGACCCAGGCTATGATGAGGGTTGACTTTCTACCATCTGAAAGATCAATAGTGATATTGTTCTAAACTCGCCACAGTTTTAATAAAAATGGATTTTTCAGAAAACAGTAGTGGGAGTATGGTAGAACTGGAAGTGATTCCAGAACCACAAACGATTACTGAAGATTTGATAGGAACCTAAATATTCAATCTGGATTGACATTCCATTGGCCACTTCGCAGACTAGGTGGGTAACTTCAGGCACCCGAGAGGTACTCCGGTAGCTTCAAGGACGGTGATAGGGAAGTTCTTGTTTACCCACACTTGCCATTGCTGTTGTTCTAGACTGTGAGACCCGGCAGGAGGATGAGTATAGCGTCGTTCTAAACTTGCTTTAGAAGTGGACGTGTATATGACTCTGCCAGAGGGTTGTCGTAGTCAGTGGGAGCAGCGGAAGCAATGGTGGACAGGCAGCTTATGTCTATTTATAGACTAAAGCAGATATAGAGGAGATAGATCATCAATTTCTGATGTGACAGTCATAGGTTTGACTTCATCAGAATAGGGGATGGATCTGTTGAGAAGGTAGTAGGGTGTGATGTCCTGATATTTGGATGACATACACAGAGTAGGAAGTGATATTCCTATACTACGATCGGTTATACTTTGGTCGTCACACAGTAGTTTCTCCACACGGGACTTGGACATTATATCAGACATACTGGTTACTGGATCTATGGTTTTAGATATAGATTTGGGTGGTTTCCCAATCAGGGTACTTAGACAGTATTCTAAGAGTATTTAGAATGAACGACTCCTGGCACGGTAGTGTACCTGCAGGTGATGGAGTCACCCTCTCTAAAGGTGTCTTGCAGACTAAAGGGGAGAGGGATGTGCATGGTTGGCAGATCACTTGCTCAGGCAATTGAGCCAATCATGAGATGTCAAGTACCACACCAGATGTTGTTCTTGCACCAGATGCAATAAGTTGATGTTGATCCAATCCTGGAGAAATAGTCGGAAGAAGTTTTAGAACATAAGTGGATGTTCTAGGGATATGATAACGACAGCCTCAATCGAGAGACAGTTATCATTCTAGGCTTCCAAGGGGACATGGACGACAAGGAGGTTGTCAGAGTTATAGTTTTTCCTTCTGACGAGGGGCAGTATTTTGGACAGGTGGTCCAAGGCAATACTGAGGGAGGTATGGCGCATCATACTGATTAAGTTCAGTTGATAATACAGTCTAAGAAGTTTGGATTTGGAGTTCATTTATGAGCTGGCTCCCATCAGACATCCAGACACATTCTAAGACATGTATTGCTCATTTTGGGAGATGGCTTTCTCCGCGAACATGAGATATAGAGAGACATAGAAAGAAACATCCAGGCGGATCCACTCACTGAGGCTATTCCTCGAACGCAATAGTTTCGCAAACGAGCTTTGTGAGACTGACTAGTAGAGGAGTTGGGTGTTCGGTATCACACGGGCTGTGAGTATGCGACATCGCAATAATTAGCCTTGAGTGCAAGTGGGAGATTGTTGGAGATAGTGCCCTCAGAGTCAATTATTGGATCACAGGCACGTGATTGCATTGATTGAGGGAGGACCTATCTCGGTAGGACAGTCTTACTCGAGATGATAGTCTGCTATCTGGTTTATCTTTATCATCGTGTACTGCTTTAGGCGACCTGACATGTCGCTATTACACGTTGATAGAGCCCCTAGGATTCTTGCTTGACCACCAGCAGTATGAGGGCAATTATATTAGTGGGAGCTGGGGTCTATAAGCACATCCTTAAAAGGTCCCTAGTCGTGGGAGTTTCGAGACAGGGCATCGATACTCCAGAGTAGACTAGTGTATACAGTCGAGACCCCGACGAGGGGCGGTGGCCGGTCTCACAAGCCACTGGTGTCAGTTGGTTCACCTAATATGTATACAGGTGCTCATTGGGTTATGAGTACACCGGACAGGACTCGCCGGGAACATGCTAGTTGGTCTTATACCTGACGTCAGATAGCAGTTCCCTGGTGACATGTGTACAGGTTAGTTCATCGACCTGGGGATCGTCATTTGTCTCGTGTGAGTTCCCACTGTACTTTGATTACTACCCTACCACGCTCAAAGGAGACGTGCAAACAGGTTTTAGTTGGGTACAGTCCCGAGCCACATGGAGGCAGTGAGCAGATCTTCAGGGGTTCGTCTCTCCCGGTATTGGGGGTGAGGTCGCGCTGTGTCTAGGAGAGCCATTACACGAAGCCCTCGACCGAGGCAGGAGATTTACTGGTAGGTATTCTAGTAGTATCTCAGGGTGTTCTGGGCTACACTCCGACACGACTTGTACCGCTTTTGGGGGTCTGACTTTTACCAACCCCCTAGGCCCGCCATGCGATGCTCATAGATGAACGGACCGGACTGTACGGATATTGTCACTGAAAGGCTCAGTAGGGTGTCAGGATGAGTTCGCTCATCGACGTCCCTTTTGGTCAATACCTGGTAGCCCGTTACGTATTGGCTTATACCTCTGACGTGCTAGTGGTTAAATCCAAAACCAAGGTGTTGACGAGTCTTTAGAGTCCCCCACATTCAGTTGCTCAAGTTTTCGGGCGAAAAGCTGTAGAGGCCGTATGGAGATATGCCAGGGTTCGATCAGATACGTGCGGTATTGCACGGATCAGGATCGAACGGATATTACTAGCCGGCTTTGGTTTAAGCCGGATCCTAGTATAGTACAGTGTAGATTTTGTCTCATTGCGTTTGTATTTCGATTGGAATACAAATGCGGGTGTGTATACACAGTATCGGGGTTTTCCTGTAATTTATTACGGGACCAGTTTTCTGGAGTTGCCAGCTTGCTTTCCGTTTCGGCCATTTTCATTTGTATCTTTCAATGGCCGAAGATTGGTGGAGGAGGGCTTATTTGCATTTATGCAAATAAGTATTTGTGGAGGGTGTTCTTTGCATATTCTTGAATCATGATTATTCCTCCACCATTTGACTTCTTCTTCTTCTCATCATGGCTTGACTTTTGAGTCATCATGGTTGTTGATGATTAGCTTGTTGGAGTGTTGGTTTTGGTGCAATCATGGTTGTTGATAATGGTTGTTTTGGAGTGTGGGTTTGTTTGTGATCATTTCCCTTCATGATTATCTTTATTCCCTTGCATTATGGTTGTGGTTCTATCATCCATTGATCTCTCCCTCACTCACTCACTCTCTTGCCAAGAAGAGGCCAGCCACTTGAAGGTGGGGGCTGTCCCAAATTTTCATAGGGGATTTTTGGTCTCATTTGCTTGCAAAATCCCCAAGTTCCCTCTCCAAAAGGTTCACTTCATTTCCTCCACCAAAAGGCGACTTCAAGTAACCCCAAAATAAGACATAGCTCACTACACCATTCTACAGCAAATCTTGGGCACGTTGACTCACCAGCTTCGTGCCCGAGTTGCCTCGGTATAGAGGTGGGAGCCCGTAAAAGAAGCCGGCGACGTGGTGCCCTTTCCGGCAAGGAGGTGGAGACCGGACATTCCGCGGGAGATCGGGACGACGACGAGAAGACCGGAGGACTCGGATCGCTCGGTATATCTCTCTTCCCCGTCTAGTAGTTAGCTAGGACTAGTTAATGGTACGATCCGGGTTTTAGTGCGCGGTGGTGCCGGTTCAAGAAAAATTAAAGTTAACCTTCGCTTCCGCATTTGGCCTCGGAATGGAGGCCGGGGCGCCGCCGTGCACTTACAGAAGCATGGTTTTGCATCTACTTCAGGTGTTCTTGTAATTGAGAACTGCTTTACGGTCAGCCCTACCTTCTGGGTACTTGATACCGGATCAGGATTTACTGCAGGGACTGAGAAAAAGTAGGAGAGTTGTACCTGGTGATATGTCGCTCAGAGTAGCGAACGGAGCACAAGTTAATGCTGCAGCCGTCGGTGAATATCACCTAGTGTTGCCAAATGGCAATACTATGATTTTGAACGATTTCTACTATGTACCTTCCATGGTTTACAACATTATATCAGTTTCTTTACTCGATAAAGATGGATATAACTTTGTTCTTGATAGAAATATCATGAACATCTACCTTCATAAGGTACTGGTTGCAGAAGGTACACTGTGTAATGGTATCTACGTTCTAAATCAGAATACAGTTCTCAATGTACAAAACACACGCAAGAGGAAGAATTCAGATACGAATGAATCCGACTTGTGGCATTGTAGACTTGGTCATATCGGAGAGAAAAGACTAAGTAAGTTGCATAAAGATGGACTCTTGAATACGTTCGAGTTTTCATCTTATGAAACTTGTCAGTCTTGTCTCAAAGGAAAGATGACCAAATCTCCGTTCACCGGACATGGAGAAAGGGCGGCAGAGCTCTTGGGACTCATACACGGTGATGTATGTGGTCCGATGTCTATACATGCAAGGGGTGGGTTCTCGTACTTCATCACATTTACTGACGATCTCTCTAGGTTCGGATATGTGTATCTGATGAAACACAAATCTGAAGCTTTTGAGAAATTCAAGGAATTCAGAAACGAAGTAGAGAACTAAACTGGAAAAAGTATCAAGATCCTCCGATCGGATAGAGGAGGGGAGTACTTAAGCACGGAATTCCTAGATTACTTAAAAGAGAATGGTATTCTTTCTCAGCTTACTCCTCCTTATACACCACAGCACAACGGTGTATCGGAACGGAGGAATCATACCCTATTGGATATAGTTCTCTCCATGATGAGTAGTGCCGAGTTGCCTCTTTTATTTTGGGGACATGCGCTTTTAACAGCAGCATACCTATTGAATGATGTTCCCTCTAAATCAGTGCCTAAGACTCTATTCGAGATATGGAATGGAAAAAGGCCATATCTTAAAAGATTTAAGATATGGGGTTGTCCGGCTTATGTTAAAAAGCATAAACCAGATAAACTGGAGGCACGGTCAGTTTTATGTAAGTTTGTGGGATATCCAAAGAATGGTTATGGATATCTGTTCTACCACACCGAGGAACAGAAGGTGTTTGTTGCTCAGCATGCCGTTTTCTTAGAAACAGAGTTTCTTGCAAAAGAAATTAGTGGGAGCACGGTAGAATTGGAAGAAATTCAACGACCACAAAATGAAACTGAAAAATTGACAGAACCTCAGGATTCAATAAACCCAGAAGATCTTCAGCCACTCCGCAGATCTGGTAGGATTTCTCATCCGTCCGAGAGATACTATGGTTTTCTCTTAGACGGGGATCAAGAGAATTGCATCTTGGAAGAAGATGACCCTACCAGTTTCAGGCAGGCCATTATCAGTAGGGACTCTGATAAGTGGCTGGATGCAATGCAATCCGAAATGGAGTCCATGTACACCAATAAAGTGTGGACCTTGGATATTGCTCCACCTGGGGTAAAACTCGTTGGATGCAAATGGATCTATAAAAAGAAACTTGGTGTAGATGGGCAGGTGGAAACCTATAAGGCTAGACTCGTTGCAAAAGGTTTTCGTCAAAAACCTGGAGTGGACTATGACGAAACCTTTTCTCCAGTGGCTATGCTCAAATCCATTCGGATCCTACTTGCCATTGCTGCCTTCCATGACTATGAAATCTGGCAGATGGACGTTAAAACGGCTTTTCTAAACGGCTGTTTGGAAGAGTGCGTTTACATGGATCAGCCAGAAGGTTTCGTAGACAGTGGGAGCAGCGGGAAGGTGTGCAAGTTACTTAAATCCATTTATGGATTGAAGCAGGCATCGCGGAGCTGGAACATCTGTTTTGATGAGGCAATCAAGGAATTTGATTTCATCAAGAACGAAGATGAACCTTGTGTCTATAAGAAGATTGTAGGACAAACTGTCGTGTTCCTAGTCTTGTACGTGGACGGCATTCTTTTGATAGGAAATGACATTCCTATGCTATAATCGGTCAAGCTATTCTTGTCACAACGGTTCTTCATGAAGGACCTGGGTGATGCCTCGTACATTCTGGGGATCAAGATCTACAGAGATAAATCCAAGAGACTACTGGGACTTTCGCAGTCCAGGTACATAGAGACCGTACAAAAGAGATTTAGTATGGAGGATTCCAAGCGCGGTAACATACCCGCATTGCACGGAATTACCCTCTCCAAGAAGATGTCTCCTAAGACTGACGAGGAAAGGGTTCGTATGAGCACTATACCCTATGCTTCGGCGGTAGGATCTATAATGTATGCGATGCTATATACAAGACCAGATGTAGCTTACGCACTGAGCGTGGTGAGCCAGTATCAGTCAGACCCAGGTGAGGACTACTGGACGGCAGTGAAGAACATTCTCAAGTACCTAAGAAGGACTAAGGAGATGTTCCTGGTTTACGGTAATGGAGACCTCAGGGTCGAGTCCTTTACCGATTCAAGCTTCCAGAGTGACAAAGATGACAGCAAGTCTGTCTCGGGTTTTGTCTTTACCCTCAACGGAGGGGCGGTATGTTGGAGGAGTTCCAAACAGGATATCGTCGCAGACTCGACGATGGAGGCTGAATACATTGCTGCAAGCGATGCCGCAAAAGAGGCGGTCTGGATGAAGAAGTTCATTAGTGAACTTCAGGTGGTTCCGTCCGTTGTTGACCCAAAACCTTTGTATTACGACAACAATGGGGCTATAGCTTTAGCGAAGGAACCAAGGACCCATCAGAAATCCAGACACATCTTAAGGCGGTATCACCTGATCAGGGAGATCATTGATCGCTAGGAGATCGAGGTACGGAGAGTGGACACAAAAGACAACACAGCGGATCCATTCACGAAGGCCCTCCCTCAAACACAGTTCGAGCAACTTTTTTAGCTATTGGGTATGCGGTACGCCGGCAGCTGGCCTTAGTGTAGACGTTGGGTATGCGGTACACCAATTGCTGGCCTTTAGTGCAAGTGGGAGATTGTTAGATATGTATGCCTTAGAGGCCATTATTGTATAGTACTAGTTTGTATAATATATTTTGGAGGCTTAGGATATATATATGGTTTTACGACAGTCTTTCTCGATATAGTAGTATGCTACTTGGTTTGTTTCTATCTTAATATGTGTATATGTTTCTTTTAACATATCGCTAAAAACATATTGGTAGAGCCCTTAGGATTTTTGCTTGACTACCGGCGTTGTGATGGCGATCACACTAGTGGGGGCTGGGTAGTCTATAAGCACATCCTTATTTTGGTCCCTAGTCGTAGAATTATCGAGACAGGGCATCGATACTCCAGAGTAGACTGGTGCATACGCTTCTCTTCCCAGCAGGGGAGATGGTCTGTCCCACAGCCATCAGTACGTCGTACTAGAGATAGTATGCAGGTGCTTGTTAGGTTACGAGTACACTGGACAGGACTCGTCGGGAACTGTTGGTTGGTATTATACCTATTGTCAGTTAACAGTTCCCAGGTGACATGAGTACAGCTTAGTCCGCTGACTTGACACTGTCACTTCGCCTCGAGTGTGTTCCCACTGTTCTTAGATTACTACCCTACCACGTCTCTACCGAGTCGTGCAAACATGTAGTAGTTGGGTGCAGTCCCGAAGCCCTTGGAGGCAGTGACGGTTAGACAGGATTCGTCTCTCCCGGTATTGGGGGTTGATATCGCGCTGTGTCTATGAGAGCCATTACACAAAGTCCCTGGCCAGAGCAAGCGAGAATTGCTGGTAGGTTTTCCAGTAGATTCTCAGGGTGTTTTGGGCTACACTCCGACACGACTTGTACCGCTATTAGGGGACTGACGTTTACCTCCCCTAGGCCCGCCATGCGATATTCTCAGACGAACAGACCGGACTGTACGGAGATTGTCACATTCAGGCTCAGTAGGAGTTCGATGGGTTCACCTCATCTGTCTTCTTATCGGCATCTACCTGGGGACCGTTACGTACAGCTAGTACCGCTTGCGTCCTGTGGTTAAACCTACTGCCAGCGTAGTTTCAAGCCTTTAGAGTCCCACACAGAGGGTTACTCGCCTTTGGGCAAAACAGAGTAGAGGTTGCATGGTTTTGCGACGGGGTTCGTTCACATCCGCGCACTTGTGCACATTTGGTGTCCGGACAGTAGTTGCTAGCGGGCTTTGGTTTAAGCCAGATCCTAGTAATTGTTTTGGGATTAGTTTTGTCTCAGTGTATTCGTGTTCCTTGGAGCACGGATGCGGGTGTGTATGCACAGTTGACAGAGGCAGAGGCAGAGGATTCTCATTAGGGTTGTTGACCATTTGGCTTTGGTTGACTTGTTGACCGTTGAATTTCTTTAAACCCTAATGAGAATATAATATATGATTAATAATATTAATTGAGTATTATTGTGCCATGGTTGAGTTGAAAGTTTAACTTTTATTGACTTGTTGACTTTGTTGACCGGTTGACCATTTTTGGACTTGTTGACCATCATCATTTCATGGCTATCATTTCATGGGTATGACTTTTGCTTGCTTGTTGTTTGCAAAATGCAATAATAGCATGAAATGATAATGGTCATTGAAACTAACCATCACCATATACTCAATTATTATTATTATTATCATTTTCTCACTTTTGTGAGAAGGGTTGGATTATGAGAGATTATTCTATCATTCTCTTTCTCTCTCCTAGAAAGAAAGCTCTCCCTCTTCCTCTTCCTCTCTCAAGGTTCAAGTGTTCCATGAGTTGGAAATCATGAACCTTTAAGACAAAACCACCATCACTCTTCTCTACTCAATCTAAGGTATTAGGTTTAGCAAACCAAATACCTTAGTCATCTCTAGGTTGAGATTAGAGCTCAATTTCGAGATCCTCGGGTGGATTCATCTATGGCAAAGAGGAGACGACAAGGAGAATCCGTTCAAGCAACTACAAGGAGCAAGCAAGAGGAAGAACAACAACAAGAAGAGAAGGAGTTCAAGACTAAGGTATAACCATTCTACATAGTAGTTAGAACTTGTAGAATATTTGTTAGTTCTTTTTTAGCAACGATCCTTCTTGTACGGTCCATGTTACCTAGTTAGGAAAAAATTTCGTTTTACCTATTCCGCCTCCCCCAAAGGACCGGGGTGGGTAACGTGGACCTAACATCTATTGTCTTTTATTTCTTCGCTACGACGTCGTATATTTATGATGGTGATTGTTTTCCGCCTTTGGGCGTGTATTTGCTCCCGTTTGGGGATGCTTTATTTATATTTATGTTGTACTCATCTTTGGGCTAGTTTTTACAAAAAAGGGGTGTTGCCAAAATTTACTGAAAGAACGTTGGATTTTTTAAAGAATTTGGGTTGTGATTTTCAAATGTTTCAAAACTGCTATTATCTTTTCTTGTCTTTTTAATGGTTTAGATTTCTGGGTTTTGAATTTCTTTTACTGCGTTACGTCTTTAGGCGTTGCGTAGTATTATGGCCGTCACGTGCCAATTTCGGGTCGTGACAATTCCATTCTCTTTTAGGTAATCCAGGAACTCGGCACTCAAGTATTCACCACCTCGATCAGATCTCATTGTCTTGATACTTTTGCTGGTTTGTTTTTCCACTTCATTCTTATATTCCCGGAATTTCTCAAAGGCCTCGGATTAATGTTTCATCAAGAAAAAATGTCCATACCTAGAGAAATCATCCGTAAAAGTAATGAAATAGGAATAACCACTTCTTACATGTGTAGACATTGGACCACACACGTCGCTGTGTATGAGTCCCAAGAGCTCACTCGCTCGTACTCCGTGTCCAGTGAACGGAGTCTTTGTCATCTTTCCTTTGAGATATGATTGACAAGTTGCATAAGATTGATATTCGAAAGGATCCAAATATCCTTTTTTATGTAACTTGGTTAACCTTGTCTCATTGATGTGACCTAGTCTATAATGCCATAAGAAAGCTTGATTTAATTTTGGAGTCTTTCTTTTATGTATGTTCTGGACATTGAAAACTTGTAGTTGGTTTAATACGTATATACCGTTGTTTAGAGTACCTGACCCAATCAGACCATGATTAAGATGGATGTTTACGACATCGCTTACAAATGTAAAATCATAATCTTCTTTAGATAACAAAGATACAAAAATGATATTACAAGTCAAACTAGGTACACAAAAACAGTTGCGCAAAACCAAAATATGTCCACTCGTCAATCCAAGATGATATTCCCCTATGGACACAGCATCCACGCTCGCTCCGTTAGCAACCCTGAGAGTCATATCACCGGTATTCAGAACCCTACGACTTCTCAGTGCCTGCAAAGAATTACAGATATGAGATCCTGATTCAGTATCCAATACCCAGGAAGTAGAGTTGATTGACAGACAGTTTTCAATTACAAACACCCCTGAAGCCGAAGCCACAACTTGCTTCGGGTCCTGGTTCTTGGCCATCTAAGCCCTGCAATCTTTCTTCCAACAGCCCTTTTTATGACAATAGAAGCATTCTTCCTTTCCTACTGTCAGCCCTGCCACTTTTTCTTTTCCCTTTGCTTCCACTTTACTTACACTGCCTCTCGGCTTGGTGGGGGCCTTCTTTTTCTTTCCTTTGGCTTTCGCCTTGGACTTAGAAGAGGAAGCTCCACCAATAAGCAGAGCGGGCGTTTCCCTGGATTTCTTCAGGGTGCCTTCAGCACTCCTCAACATGTTGAGGAGTTCCGGTAGTTCAACTTCTTTAACTTGAATATTAAAATTCGAGATAAACTGGGCGTACGTGGAAGGAAGGGACTGGAGAATCAAGTCTGTATACATATCGTTCTCTAACGTGGTCCCGAGGTCCGCGAGCTCTTCAATATAGCTAATCATCTTAAGAACATGTTCCCCTACAGATGATCCGACAGCCAACCTCGTCTGAAATAGCTTCTTCGAGATCTCGTATCTTGCGATACGAGATTGCTCTCCATATAATTCCTTTGTATCGAGGAATATGGATTCTAGATCCATATTCTCGTGCCTACTCTGATGTTCATTGTCCATAGAGGCAATCACGAGGCACTTGGCCTTCGTGTAGTCAATCTCCTAGGTCTTACGGATTTCCCTATCCGCGACGCTGGACTTTGGACCTGAGACGGTGGGGGATTTAGTAGTAAGTACATACCCCAATTTTTCATAAGTGATTGCCATCTTGATATTCCTGAACCAATCTTTATAATTTGGCCCTGTCAATATATTTTTATCTAATAGTAACTTAAGGCCCGTCATGTTTGGTCGCTGCAATTAGGAGAGAGAGAAGAAACACTTTAGCATGATTCTCTTGCAAATTTAAATTGGTTTTTAGTTTATCTAAATAGGATGGCTCCCACTGTTTCTCGAATCCTTCCTCAAACCATAAAAGGAGAATTAGTCAGGATTAATCTCACCATACAATACTTGCTTAACCGTTCAGCCAGACCAGTGTCGGTACTTCGAGGGAGGTTTTACGACGCTTTCGCAAAGTTCCTTAATTAAATAACCGCTTTTCCCTGGGGGGTATAGCCCCACTGACACCTTTCTAGACACCTACTTGGTTTATAACATTGATCGTTAAGTGAAAAAATCTCCCGAGAAGTAGCATATACTCACAGTAGGATCGGGGTCCAAATATCATCGTGTGATAAAGTCGAAGGAATCCTGCCAAAATTATCACACTCCAAATTGTATGCACCACCAGCAGGTTTTAGTTTCCTTAGAAACTCCCGATGTGGATTTTTGCCCCATGCTCTTATGACCTTGACGAAGGCCAACATATCATAAGTCACATGTCAAGTTCTACCCGTCATTATCCAGGTTAATTTGAACCCACCTGCATATACCCTTGACACAGGCCAAAATAGCAGTACGACTGTCCCAAACCAACGCATCTATCTATGCTATAGATGAATATTCAACAGCTACCAATCACCGTGCCTTTGCGAAGGTCAAAATACATAGCTTGAATACTACTGAATATCCAACTGAAATGACGGACGGCTACGAATGGTTTTGGCGAAACCGTGAACGTAGTGAACTTGATATAATCGAAGGAACCTGATAGCTTTTAAAAGGAGTGGTTTAAGCTCCGCATTTTAAAAGTTTTGCTGTTTTGAAAAACCGAGTGGTTTTGAAATTGTTCCAAGATTCAACTTTGGTTTGTTTGCTTAGCATTAATGTAATGCAGTCCCATCAATTAATCCTACCATTGCAGAAAAAAACGAAAATATAACGTACGCTTATGCCATCCGCATTAGCCACGGGGCCTCGTCATCACTCGTTAGGTTACTTAACTAATGACAGAGCAGGGGCTGGACTAGCGTGGATGCAAAACATAAGCAACGTCTACTAGATATCATATATAGATATATACATTCGTCAGACGCAATGATAAGCACTCCAAATCATAGATGAACACATTGGATATACTAGGAATTCCACGTTTCATTTGATCATGTAACGAAAAACGGATTCCACGGTCGTGATGAATAGCCAAACCCCATCCTAGACCCCTACGGGTGTGGAAAACTACTCGCCAAATACCCTAAGTGAAGCAACCTCCCTCAACAAAGTGAGTAGGTCACTCGGCACTTCAAAGTACCCGGTAGTTTGTGCACCCCACCTTGGGTTTATCCTAGGAGCAAAAACAATAAAGAAATAATACAACGGTGGCTACAACCTCAACCCAGATGTGACCCGCAAAAATAATATTACATCATTTTACAAATTTTACATCGAATGAAAGAATGAAAATCCTCATCTCACATCCCCGGCTATTCATCACGACTATTCAACAAGTTCATATACACAAACCAATATAATCATCACAGAAATGTGCAACCCCTAACTAACCGACGTATAGCAATTAGCGGAAGTTTACAAACACATTTATCACAACTTGAAACATTAAACGACGTTAAAATGCGACTTCGAAACACCCGGTATTGCCACAGTAAAGAATTTACAGAATTTTCAAAATTGGCAAAAACAAACAACTCCTGAAGCCCTAGATCCAAGTCACAAAGCCACACACCAAAGCACAAAGCAATCCCCTCAAATCGACCCGGCGAGCTCGGAATTTTCATGTATGTGGTCGTCCAGTTTTTGAGGGAATTGTCTCGTTTTTGGTGAGTGGTCATATTACAGTACAAAAAGTACTCTGCAGTTGCTAAAATAATTTTTAGAGTCTCGTGAAAAATCGACAGAAACTTAGATCTACGCTTCGATGTTTTCGGGTTATTTCGGTTTCGTAGTTTTACTTGTCATTTATTCTGTTAGCTATGGTTTAGTCGGCTCTGATACCACTGTAAGTCGACGTCACCAACCGCACGGGTTTGCGGGGAGGCGGAACGGGTAAAAAGCGATTTTTACAAACAAGGTAACATCGACTTGAACTCCAAGATCTTAGCTAAACCGTATCTAACAAACTAACTAGAGGTTTTATGTAATATGTAAGAAGATTATACCTAAAATTCTAAGTCCTTCATGGCTTCCCACTGTCCTCCCTCACCTTACGAGCTCCTTGAAGTGGAAATGAACAACACCTCCTCGTCGGATTCTCGAAATAGTAGAAGATCCACCCGAGAGTTCCAACCTTGAGATAAACCTCCAAGTTGAGGCAACTAGATCACTTGGTGTGCTAAACTAAGTAACCTAGAGTGTGTAGAGTGGATTTTGAGTAGCTTAGTCTCACCAACCCTTGATTCTCAACACATGAGACACTAGGGTTTGAGAGGAAGAAGGAGAGAGTAAACTCTTGAGGAAAGATAAATGTTTTTGGATAATGATAATTGATAAATGGAATGGCTAGCTTGAAATGACAATAAGCATGGAACAATAAAAATATCTCATCAAAGAATATCTAGGTCTCAAAATATCTCATCAAAATATCTAGAGTCAAAAAGTCAATCCAAGTCAAAAGGTCAACCCAAATAGCCATGCCACTAAATTATCATTTACCAAAAATAATAAAACCTTTTATTCAACTCATATTTGTTTTGACCAAGTCAATTGTCAAAACCCTAATGAGATGTCTCCTTCTATACCTCCTCTCATCCGTATATACATACCCGCATCCGTGTTCCGAAAAACACGAATACAATGAGACGAAGCTAATCCAATAATCAAATACTAGAATCCGACTTAAACCAAAGCCTACTAGTATTGTCGGCTCGAACACCACACGCGTACAAGTACACGTATGTGACGAACCCTGTCGTAAAACCATACGACCTCTACATCATTTCGCCCGAAGTTGGGAAACCCTAAAGACTCGACAGTACTATGGCAGTGGGTTTAACCACAAGCACGTCAGCGGCACTAGCTGTACGTAACGGCTACGCAGGTATCTGTCGATAAGAAATCCTACGAGCAAGCTCATCCAAACTCCTACTGAGTCTGTCTGTGGCAATCTCCATAAAGCCTGGTCTGTTCATCTAAGAGTGTCTCATATCGGTCCTAGGGGGGCGACAAGCGTCAGACCCCTAATAGTGTAATAAGTCGTGTCGGGGTACAATCTAAAACACCCTGAGAAACTACTGGAGTACCTACCAGTAAATCTCACTTGCCCTGGCCAGGGACTTTGTGTAATGGCGTTCCGAACACAGCACGACATCAATCCTCAATACCGGGAGAGACGAATCCTATCTAACCGCCACTGCCTCCAAGTTCTTAGGGACTGCACCCAACTACTACCTGTTTGCATGACTCAATAGAGCCGTGGTAGGGTAGCAATCTAAGAACAGGGGGAACGCACTTGAGGCGAAGTAGCAGCGTCAAGTTAACGGACTAAGCTATACTCATGTCACGTGGGAACTACAACCCGACGATAGGTATAGTATCAACTAGTAGTACCCCATGAGTCTATCCAGTGTAACGCATAACCCAATGAGCACCTGCGTACTATCTCCAGTACGACGTACCGATGGCTCTAGGATAGACCATATCCCCTGCTGGGATGAGAAGCGTATACACTAGTCTACTCTGGAGTATCGATGCCCTGTCTCGATAATCCTACGACTAGGGACCTGTATAAGGATGTGCTTATAGATTACCCAGCCCCTACTAGTGTGACTGCCATCACAACGTTGGTAGTCAAGCAAAGATCCTAAGGGCTCTATCAATATGTATTAGCAATACGTTAAAAGAAATATATACACATATTAAAATAGATACAAACAAATTAGCATACTATCATATTGAGCAAGACTGTTATAAATCCGTGTATATATCCCAAGCTTCCAAAATGTAATATACAAACTAGTACTATACAGTAATGTCCTCTGTTCGTCGCCGAAAGACGCGGCCAGGACGTCGGGGACGTCTGACCTGAATTTTGGGGGCAGATGCTATTTGGTTTTATTTGTCTACCTCTCCGAAGATGCCAAGTTAATTTATGGCACCATGTATTGAAGGTTTAAACAGATGCGGCCATTGTAGCAGACTTCGTCAGATTCCCCTTCGTTTGCGAAGGGTTTTTTTTTATTGTGGGGACGCTCTTCCCTGCAGGTGCAACCTCCTGCAGTTAATTACGTTACCGTGAAGCTATAAGCATTTTCTCCTGCTCCAGATGTTCACTTCATGTCATGTGTGTTTGTTTTGTTTTAGGTTGCCCGTGGATTATATACGGAGACTAATTTATGTTGTCGCCCGTAGGGCGGGGATTAGTCCAAATCCGTATTTTCTTAGATTTGGGTTTGATGAATTTAAGGCTCGTTAACCTCGTTTGAGATTTAGATCAACTTAAATGTTTGTTAAGGATATGTTAGTCTAATTTTAGACTAAGATCTACTTAATAAGGTTTTAGGATCATTTAGACCTAATGAAAGAGCATTTGGGCCCTATCATTTTAGTTTAAGGACGTCACGGTCCATTGGGTTTAAGGACATCATAATCCATGGTGTTTAAGGACATCATAGTCCATAGAGTTTAGTTTGGGGATGTTGCGGTCCATTGGGTTAAGGACATCATAGTCCGTGGAGTTTAAGGACATCATAGTCCATAGAGTTTAGTTTATGGACGTTGCGGTCCATTGGGTTTAAGGATATCATAGTCTGTGGAGTTTAAGAACATCATAGTCCATGGAGTTTAGTTTAGGGACGTTGCGGTTCATTGGGTTTAAGGACATCATAGTCCGTGGAGTTTAAGGACATCATAGTCCATAGAGTTTAGTTTAGGAAAGTTTCGGTCCATTGGGTTTAAGGACATCATAGTCCATGGAGTTTCTGGTTGTTGGGACTGTATGGTTACTAGGCACTCTCATAAGGGTCTACGAGGCATCAACCATGCCCAATTTAGAATTTAGACGTGCCGAACAACCCTAACCAAGATATTTAAACTAGAGATTAGGCGAAACAAATCATGTTAAACACTTTATCATCTAAGATTTTGGGATTACAACCTTTGTAGTCCGGTCCTTCGCTTCATAAGCTCCGTGTTGAGGTCTCTTCACTGCGATCATCGAGTATCCGGACTCTAGAGAGGCTCCACGAAGAGAAAGATGCATGCTTGCTTCCGATCTTCGATAACAAAGATGATCTACCTTGAAATTTCATTAACAAAAGCTCTCACTTACTAATCAAGTGAACACCCTAATCTAAATGGCTAGGATAGATTAGGATGATGAAGTAGAAATTTAGCACTCATTTGCTTTTTTAATCTCACTCAAAATCACCACTAATGAAAAAACTAGTAAGCTTTTCCATGAAAGAAGAAGGAAGAAGAAGAAGAACCATTCTCTTTGTGATGAATAATGAATTGGGTCATGAGGTTAGAAATACAACCATGGATTAAGTATGATAACTTAACCCATGTAGAGACTTAACCATGGTCATGGGTTGGGTTGGGTTAACAAATATTATAACAAATATCTTAACAAAATATATTTGCAAAAACAAAAAGCAAAGTTTCTAGAAACTTCTAGAAAAGCTTAACCCAAATCAAACCCTAACCATGTTTAATCTCCACTAAACATGTTGCATTAATAACCCTAACATGTTACAATATTATATATCACATATACAATATTTATTGTAACAAAATAAAATAATACAATTAACATATATCACATATATATCAATGTATTACCCGAGCGAGAAAAAGAATCTTTTAGTGAGCTTATATTAGTTAATATAATTTAATATATCAAATATATAATTATACATTAAATTATCGAATCAACTCTTGATCCGATAATCCGACTATTTCACAAATAACCGACTAATATAATCTGTATCAGTTCATCGAATCAACACTTGATCCGATGATCCGGCTATATCACATATACCTGGCCGATATCTCATATCGTGAGAATATAATACGGTATCATATACATGTATTGTTATCGGTCTCGCACATATCATATATGTGCTCCTACTCCGTTTTGCCTGAGTCAAGAAACCTCTGTGTAGGACTCTAAAGAATCGTCAATACGCCGGCAGTAGGTGATGATCATATCAAACACCCACAAGCTGCAAGCGGTCATCTAAACGTAACAGCCACCCAGGTATTGAGCGATCAGAAGATCAGCAAGCAAGCCTGTACATTCTCCTGCAAGTCCAATCAGTAACAATCCCGTACAGTCCGGTCTCTTCGTCTGAAATGTCGCATATCTCGCTTAGGGGTGGTAAACATCAGACCCCAGTAGCTCGATAAGTCGTGTCGATATGAGGTCTATAACAGTTCGAGAAACTACTGATAACACTTACCAGTAAATCTCAGCAACCCTGGCCAGGAATTTCCAGTTATAGCCAATCGAACGCGGCACAACATCAACTCCCTATACCGGGAAAGAAGAATCCCCTCCTATCACTCATTGCCTCCATGTGATTCGGGACTGTACCCAAAAGCCACCTTTTTGCACGCCCTCTTGGACGTGGTATGATGGAAATCAAAGCACAGTGGGAATCACACAAGACTCTATGACGATCTTGGGTCAACAGACTACTCTGTACCAGTGTCACCAGAGAACTGCCATTTGACGTGAGGTATAATACCATCTGGGAGTTCTCGGCGAGTCCGTCCAGTGTATCCAGTCTCTACTGAGCACCCGTACACCATCCTTGATGTCAAACACCGATGGATATGGGATCATCCATCGCCCATCATATGGGTCAAGATGCGTATACACTAGTCTACGCTGGTGTATCGATGCCCTATCTCGATACACCATCGACTAAGAACAGTTATAGGATGTACTCGTTGACTACCGTAGCCCCACTAGTATGATCTCATCATAGTCCCAGTAGTCGAGTACATATCCTAAGGGCTTTATCAACATGTAACATAGAGACAATCAGAGTACATGTTAAGATAAAGTACAACCAGATAGCATACTATCATGTCGAGCAAGAAAGTCCTCCCTATATATGTCCAAGCATCCACTACAATATACATCGTATGTACAGTAATGGCCTCTAGGGCATACATATAACTAACAATCTCCCACTTGAACTAGGGCCATCTGTTGTGATATCACATACCCAACAATTAGCTATGGTTGAAGTATCTCATACTCAACCATTCCATAAAAGTCTCTACTGGGAAAAAGGCCTTTGTGAGTGGATCCGCACTGTTGTCCTCTGTGTCTACTCTCCTAACCCCGATCTCCCTGGAGATCAACTATCTCCATGATCAGGCGACACTGCCTAAGAATTATATCTGGATTTCTGATGGGACAGGTGCTACTTGGCTAAAGCCACAACTCCATTGTTACACAATGGTAGGAACTAAGTTCTTCTCATGAACTATTCTCTATATCCAGACTGCCTCGTTGGTAGCATCCTCAGTAACGATGTATCTAGCCTTTAATCGTCTAGTATGTCACGGTATCTAGCAGGGAACTCTTCCAACATACCGTTCCTCCACTGAGGATAAAAACAATGCCTGCGACTGACATTCAGTCGTCCTTATCACCCTGGAACATTTCCAGTGATTCTCCCCAGGATCGATTGATACCATTTCACTACACCTAGTGAGAATCCTAACATCCATTTAGATCTATCTCATAGATATAAAACCTAGGATTTAGGAGGTATCACCTTGATCCTATATGGAGAATTTTTGTGATAAGCGGAGATTGACCGAGCGTAGCATAGGAAACTCCTTCCCTATCAAGAATATGTCATCCACGTACTCTACGAGGATCACTACCATACTTTCTACTATCTTTTTGTATATACAAGGTTCATCTACCATTTTGATGAAGTCAAACTCTATGACTACCACATCAAAATAGACGTTCCAACTCCGCGATACCTGCTTTATCACATAAAACATCTTGCACACGTTTCCGCTGCTTCCACTATCTACGAAGCCCTCTGGCTGTGTACTTATAGACGCTTTCTTCCAAAACATCATTTAGAAAAGCTGTCATGACACCCAACCGCCAGAAATTATGTAGCAATGGCAAGTAGGATCTAGATGGACTTAAGCATAGCTTTGAAAGTCTCACCTTTTCCATGTAGACCAAGTAATCTTCTCAAGATATACTTGCTCCTGATGGAGATTTAACCCTTCAGATAAAGCAACCAAAGTCCATACTTTGTTGGTGTATAAGGATTCCATCTCAGATCGCCAAGCATCCAGCCATTCTTACAGAGTCCTACTCCTGATGGCCTGTTCGAAACTAGTTGGGTCATCATCTCATGATACAATCCTCGCTCCTACTGTCATAGAGTAACCGAATTATCTCTCAGATGGGCGAGGAACCCTACTAGATCGGCGGAGAGGCTGAGGTTCATTGGAAACTTTTGAATCCTTTGGTTCTACCAAATCATCAGCTACAGTTTGTATAGATGGAACTCTTTCCAGTTCTATCTCATGACCACTAATTTCTTCACATAAGAAATTCTCTTTCACAAAGGTGGCATGTTGAGAAACAAAACATATTTTGTTCCTCGGTTAGGTAGAAGATATTCCCTTGCGTATGCTTGGGATGTCCAAAAAACTTCTACAGACTTGACTTTGCCTCGAGCATGTCTGTATTATGCTTTTAGACATAGGCTGGGCAATCCCAAATCTTAACATACTTAAGATATGGGCTCTTCCCATTCCATATCACATATGAAGTGGTAGGCAACTGATTTGATTTGAACCCTATTCAATAGGTATGCAGCTTCTCAAGTGCATAACTCCCAAAAGGAAATAGGAAACTCAATAGTACTCATCATAGAGCGCACCATATCAAATATAGGGTGTGTTTGCTCCGCCCCGATAAACCGACATGCTGTGGTGTATACGGAGGAGTAATGCTGAGAGAGAATCTCATTCTCCTTTAGAATAGTCCAGGAATTCCGTGCTCAAGTATTCTCCTCCCTGATCTCATCAAAGGACATAATACTTATACCCGTTTTTGGTCCTCTATTCCTAACTTATATTCTGTGAATATCTCAAAAGCTTCGGATTTGTGTTTCAACAGGAACATATGTCTGAATCTTGAGAGATCATCAGTGAATATAATGAAGTACAAAGAACCAGTCTTGGCATGTGTAGACAGGGGACCTTACATACATCATCAATCCCAAGAGTTCACTAACTCTTTCTCTGTTTCAAATAAACAGAGCTGTGGTCATCTTATCTTTGTGACATGATCGGCAAGTTTCACAAGATATAAATTCAAACTAATTTAAATATGCATCTAAATGTAACTTAACTAGTCGAGTCGCATTGATATGACCTAGTCTACAATGCCTCAAAAAGGATTCGTTCATTTCTGAACTCTTCTTCTTGTGTGTGTTCTGTATACTAAGAACTGTAGTTTTGATTTAGAACGTATATGCTTTTAGATAACGTACCTGAACCGATCAACTCTTGATATAGGAAATGTTCAAAACATTATCCAACAATACAAAATTATATCCTTCTTTACTAATAAAGAGACTGATATGATGTTGTATATCAGGTTCGGTATCTAATAACATTCGTTCAGAATCAATGTATTTGTTAATACAGGGTGATAACTACCAACAGACTTGGCTGCAACAATTGCACCATTTCTATCTCATGAAATTTATCACCCGTTCTCAGTTCTCTACCTTTCTGTAGCCCATGTAACAAATTACATATGTGGGATCCTGATCCGGTATCTCATACTCAGGACGTAAAGGATAATGAGAAACAGTTCTCGGTAATGAACATACCCGAAGAAGATGCATCAGCATGCACTTTCTTCGTTTGGGCGGCACGGGAATTCTGGTAATCCCTAATTTCTTGCTCTGTCTTATAACATTTATAAGTTAGAGCGGGACCAACGTTCCCCAGCACAGTATAACAAGCGGGTTCGGTCAATACATCCGTATTATTATCTTGATTAAGGCGTGATATGGTCGCTACCTGGAGAGAGAGAGAAGAAAACACTCAGCGTATGCTCTTGCAAGATTAGATTGGTTATTAATATACCTAATCAGGATGTCTCCCACTGTTTTAGTCAAATCTTCCTTCAAACCCTAAAAGGAAAGACTAGCCGGGATTAATTGCACGCTACAAGTTCGCCAATCTTTCAGCCAGGCCAGTGTCGGTAATTTGAGTGAGGTTCCCCGTGCTTTCGCACGGACCTAATTAAAGTAAACCTCATTTTCCCAGGGGCATAACCCCATTGACACCTTTCTAGACACCTACTTGATCGGCTAATTATAATGTGTAAAACTCTCCCAGGAGTAACTCTTATTCGCAACGGGTATCGGGATCCAACTATCTCATAGAAGGTATGCAATCTCATTGCAAATTTCAACACATGAAATTCCCAATAATATTTTACCCCAAGCAGCTATATGACCTTAACATAGTCAAAAAATTATAAGTGCTAGTCAAGTTCAACCCGTCATTTCCCGATTGAATTAAACCCACCCGCATGACCCTTAACATAGTCAACAAAGTCACATGACTACCCTAATCTAATCGCATCATATGCTTATACAGATAAGCTCTAATCAGCTACCACACACTACGCCTTAACATAGTCAACAAACGTAGCACAAATACTAACTAGTACTTATCTGAAATGATGGAGGGCTACGACAGGTTTTTAAGAAAACCTTTTGCGTAATGAACTTGATATCGTTGTAGAATCGAGTGATTTTAAATGGGGTGTTTTTTAGGCTTTTCTAGTTTTGTTAAAGAGGTCATTCCCTGTGAAGGGATCGTCGGCTCTTTCCTTATCGAATAAGGTATAGGATATTTCACGAATACCACTATGCAAAGCAAAAACTATAGAAGCAATCAAAAGACAAACCGAGTATGCAACATCTGCTAGTTTCGCTAAAGAGGTTACTCCCGGTGAAGAGATCTCGGCTCTTTCCTTATCGAATAAGATGCTGGATGTTCTATAAGGAACACCGCTATGCAAAGCAAGAACTAGAGCTACCAGTTTTTAAACAAGTTTCTACAACATCTTGAGGTTTCTTTTATTTCATTAATCTCATTAATGAAGTCCCATTTTATTACGCTTCACAAGCATCACATTTGAAACGAAATCAACAATATATAATATATATCTCATATATATAATATAAACATTCATCTCAGGCAGTAATATGATCTCATCACAGAACATTGCAGCAGAAGAATATATATGAAATATTGGATATACTAGGACGTCCGTGTTTTAATACGAGCCTGTATAAAACACGGATTTCACGGTCGCGATGAATAGCCAAACCACATCCTTAGACCCCTATGAGAGCGGCAAGCAACACTGCCAATTCTAGGGTTAGGAGACCCGGTCTTGACTCCTCGAGATGGTCTCCCACTGGACCCTAGAACCCGGTTACTTGTGTCCTCTCCTTGGGTCTATCTAATGTGGAAAAGTAAACAATATACAATGGTGACATCATCCTCAGCCTGGAAGTGCCCCAATAAAAGAATATTACATACAAATGAATTTTACATGAATGAAAATAAAAACCCTCATCTCACATAAAATCCCCGGCTATTCAGAATACGATGATCCAATATAACATATCACAGCAACACATAATATCTCATATCATCAACGTAAGTAAGTATGAATACACCGATTGTCGTTGATGTATAACAACGAAAACCGGAGATACAAAGTATCCGGTCCATTAGGTTTAAGGACATCATAGTCCATGGAGTTTCTGGTTGTTGGGACTGTAGGGTTACTGGGCACTCTCATAAGGATCTACGAGGCATCAACCATGCCCGATTTAGAATTTAGACGTGCCGAACAACCCTAACCAAGATCTTTAAACTAGAGATTAAGCGAAACAAAGCATGTTAAACACTTTAACATCTAAGAGTTTGGGATTACAACCTTTGTAGTCCAGTCCTTCGCTTCATAAGCTCCGTGTTGAGTTCCTTTCGCTGCGATCATCGAGTATCCGGACTCTAGAGAGGCTCCACGAAGATAAATATGCATGCTTACTTCCGACCTTCGATAACAAAGATGATCTACCTTGAAGTTTCATTAACACAAGCTCTCACTTACTAATCAAGTGAACGCCTTAATCTAAATGGCTAGGATAGATTAGGATGATGAAGTAGGAATTTTGCTCTCATTTGTTTTCTTAATCTCACTCAAAATTATCATTAATGAAAAAGCTAGTAAGCTTTTCCATGAAAGAAGAAGGAAGAAGAAGAAGAACCATTCTCTTTGTGATGAATATGAATTGTATCATGAGGTTAGAAATGCAACCATGGGTTAAGTATGATAACTTATCCCATGTAGAGACTTAACCATGGTCATGAGTTGGGTTGGGTTAACAAATATCATAACAAATTTCTTTACAAAATATCTTTGCAAAAACAAAAAGCAAAGCTTCTAGAAACTTCTAGAAAAGCTTAACCCAAATCAAACCCTAACCATGTTTAATCTCCACTAAACATGTTGCATTAATAACCCTAACATGTTACAATATTATATATCACAAATACAATATTTATTGTAACAAAATAAAATAATACAATTAACATATATCGCATATATATCAATGTATTACCCGAGCGAGAAAAAGAATCTTTTAGTGAGCTTATATTAGTTAATGTAATTTAATATATCAAATATATAATTATACATTAAATTATCGAATCAACTCTTGATCCGATAATCCGACTATTTCACAAATAACCGACTAATATAATCTGTATCAGTTCATCGAATCAACACTTGATCCGATGACCCGGCTATATCACATATACCCGGACGATATCTCATATCATGATAATCTAATACGGTATCAAATACACGTATTGTTCTCGGTCCCGCATATATTATATATGTGCTCCTACTCCGTTTTGCCTGAGTCAAGAAAGCTCTGTGTAGGACTCTAAAGAATCGTCAATACGCCGGCAGTAGGTGTGATCATATCAAACACCCACAAGCTGCAAGCGGTCAGCTAAACGTAGCAGCCACCCAGGTATTGAGCGATCAGAAGATCAACAAGCAAGCCTGTATATTCTCCTGCGAATCTAATCAGTAACACTCCCGTACAGTCCGGTCTCTTCGTCTGATATGTCGCATATCTCCCCTAGGGGTGGTAAACATCAGACCCCAGTAGCTCGATAAGTCATGTCGATATGAGGTCTATAACAGTTCGAAAAACTACTGATAACACTTACCGGTAAATCTCAGCAATCCTGGCCAGGGATTTCCAGTTATAGCCAATCGAACACAGCACAATATCAACTCCCTATACCGGGAAGGACGAATCCCTTCCTATCGCTCATTTCCTCCATGTGATTTGGGACTGTACCCAAAAGCCACCTTTTTGCACGCCCTCTTGGACGTGGTATGATAGAAATCAAAGCATAGTGGGAATCACACAAGACTCTATGACGATCTCGGCTCAACAGACTACTCTGTACTAGTGTCACCAGAGAACTGCCATCTGACGTGAGGTATAATACCATCTGGGAGTTCTCGGCGAGTCCGTCCAGTGTACCCAGTCTCTACTGAGCACCCGTACACCATCCTTGATGTCAAACACCGATGGATATAGGATCATCCATCGCCTATCATATGGGTCAAGATGCGTATACGCTAGTCTACTCTGGTGTATCGATGCCCTATCTCGATACACCCTCGACTAGGAACAATTATAGGATGTACTCGTCGACTACCGTGGCCCCACTAGTATGATCTCATCATAGTCCCAGTAGTCGAGTATATATCCTAAGGGCCTTATCAACATGTAACATAGAGACAATCAGAGTACATGTTAAGATAAAGTACAATCAGATAACATACTATCATGTCGAGCAAGAAAGTCCTCCCTATATATGTCTAAGCATCCACTACAATATATATCGTATATATAGTAATGCTAGGGCATACATATAACTAACAGGGACCCACCACCTCTTCGAAGACGTTGAAGAATTTCAACGACGCATATCAGAGGTGTGAAGAGATGCACCCTTGAACCAATGTTGGTTGGGAGATCTGTAGTCAGGTTTGGGACTAAGACCAATTAAAGAGATTATGAGCACATGGGCTTGGATGATCTGAATTAGGGACTTGTGGCCAACTTGGGCTCAGTCCACTCAGTTTTGAATAAAGTGTTGAACACTTGTTTAGGCTCGGTCCCTTTTTGTTCAACAATGCTGAGCATTGATTTGGGTTCTGACACCCCTCTTTCTTTTTGTTTTCTATTCAGCGTTGAACACTCTTTATGGCGCCAGGGCTTTATTTACAGTGCGCTTTTTGTTTCCTCAGCGCTCACTTAAGGAGCACATGGAGCGCTTGGTGCTGAGCGCCAACCACTAAGTGCTAAGCACTCTTATAAAATAGCGCCCACGTGAGGAGCATGTGGAGCACTCGGCGCTGAGCGCCAGACTTGGAGTGCTAAGCACTTCTTTGAAAATAGCTCCCACGTGAGGAGCACGCGGAGCGCTCGGCGCTGAGCGCCAAACTTTGAGTGCTAAGCGTTTTTTATAAAATAGCGCCCACGTGAGGAGCATGTGGAGCGCTTGGCGCTGAGCGCCAGACTTGGAGTGCTAAGCACTGAGTTTTTTGTTCTTCCCAATTCAATTCTCTAAGAATTAGATTCTCACCTATGAAAGACTTTGTCTTATAGATCTGAGATCTGTAAAAAGGACTAAGTTCTTCTGATGTGAGAGTTAAACACTTAAATATGGAGGAGATGCTATGATCTCTCTTAACTTGTGAAAGACTTTGTTTTATAGATCTGAGATCTGGAAGAAGAACTAAGTTCTTCTGATGTGAGAGTTAAACTCTTAAATATGGAGGAGATGCTATGATCTCTCTTATTGTTATTTACCTTGAGAAGAAATTGCTTTCGTCTTTGAAGTTTGAAGTTTATGGGGGGTTCCCTTGTATAAGACTTGAAGTCTTGGGGTCTTTATATAGGGGAGGCTGATTTGTTGATTCAGTTAAGGAAATCTCTCATTAAGAGATTTCTTAATTGATTTGGGGAATTTATCCACCGTTGGATCTTTGATCTAAGGACTTCTGTTTTACAGAAGACATTCTTCTTGTTTTTAACAAGATTGGGAAAATACTTTCCCATACAGAGCTTATTCTGTACCTTGGTGATTTTTAATCACCATTGGATTTTGATCCAACTATGGTTGAACTTGACTAGCGCACTATGGTTTGTTGGCCTGCGTCAAGGTCATAGGACGCTAGGGGCAAAATTATCGGGAATTTCAAGTGTTGAAATTTGCAATGAGATTGCATACCTTCTATGAGATAGTTGGATCCCGATACCCACTGCGAGTAAGAGTTACTCCTGGGAGAGTTTTACACATTACAATTAGCCAATCAAGTAGGTGTCTAGAAAGGTGTTAACGAGGTTACGCCTCTGGGAAAACGAGGTTTACATTAATTAGGTTCGTGCGAAAGCACGGGGGACCTCCCTCAAAGTACCGACACTGGCCTGGCTGAAAGATTGGCGAACTTGTAGTTTGTAATTAATCCCGGCTAGTCTTTCCTTTTAGGGTTTGAAAGAAGATTTGATAAAAAGCAGTGGGAGCAATCCTGATTAGATAAAATAATAACCAATCTATTCTTGCAAGAGCGCACGCTGAGTGTTTTCTTCTCTCTCTCTCTAGGTAGCGACCATATCACGCCTTAATCAAGATAATAATACGGATTATTGACCGAACCCGCTTGTTATACTGAGCTGGGGAACGTTGGTCCCGCTCCAACTTATAAATGTTATAAGACAGAGCAGGAAATTGGGGAATACCAGAATTCCCGTGCCGCCCAAACGAAGAGAGTGCATGCTGATGCATCATCTTCGGGTGTGTTCATTACAAAGAACTGTTTTTCTGTATCCTCTACGTCCTGGGTATGTGATACCAGATCAGGATCCCAGATATGTAATCTGTTACATAGGGCTACAGAAAGGTAGAGAACTGAGAACGGGTGATAAGTTTCATGAGGCAGAAAACGGGGCAAGTGTTGCAGCCAAGTCTGTTGGTCACTGTCACCCTGTATTACCAATACATTGATTCTGAACGAATGTTATTAGATACCGAACCTGATATACAAAATCATATCACTCTCTTTATTAGTAAAGAAATGATAAAATTTTGTATTGTTGGATAATGTTTTGAACATTTCCTATATCAAAAGTTGATCGGTTCAGGCACGTTATCTAAAAGCGTTGATGTTCTAAATCAAACTACAGTTCTTAGTATACAGAACACACACAAGAGGAAGAGTTCAGAAATGAACGAATCCTTCTTGAGGTGTTGTAGACTAGGTCATATCAATGCGACCCGACTAGCTGAAGTTACATAAAGATGCATATTTAAATCAGTTTGAATTTACATCTTGTGAAACTTGCCAGTCATGTCACAAAGATAAGATGACCATAGCTCCGTTTACAGGAAACAGAGAAAGAGTTAGTGAACTCTTGGGATGATACATGTTGATGTATGTAGATCCCCTGTCTACACATACCAGGACTGGTTCTTTATACTTCATTATATTCTCTGATAATCTCTCAAGATTCGGACATATGTTCCTGTTGAAACACAAGTCCGAACCTTTTGAGATATTCACAGAATATAAGTTAGAAGTAGAGAACCAAAATACGGGTATAAGTATTATGTCCTATGATGAGATCAAGGAGGAGAATACTTGAGCACAGAATTCCTGGACTATTCTAAAGGAGAATGAGATTCTCTCTCAGCATTACTCCTCTGTATACACCATAGCACGATGGTATATCGGGGTGGACAATCACACCCTATATGATAAGGTGTGCTCTATGATGAGTACTACTGAGTTTCCTATTTCCTTTTGGGAGTTATGCACTTAAGAAGTTGCATACCTATTGAATAGGGTTCAAATCAAATCAGTGCCTACCACTTCATATGTGATATGGAAAGGGAAGAGCCCATGTCTTAAGCTAGTTAGGATTTGGGGTTGTCCGGCCTATGTCTAAAAAGCAAAATCCGGACAAGCTCGAGGCAAGGTCTGTAATGTAGAACTGGAAAGGTTCCAGCTATACAAACTACAACAGATGATTTGGTGCAACCAAAGGATTCAGTAGATACCAACGAACCTCAGCCTCTCCGCCGATCTAGTAGGGTTCCTCACCCACCCGAGAGATACTTCGGTTTCTCTATGACAGTGGGAGCGAGGATTGCATCATGAGATGATGACCCAACTAGTTTCGAGCTGGCCATCAGGAGTAAGACTTTGTAAGAATGGCTGGATGCTTAGTGATCTGAGATGGAATCCTTATACACCAACAAAGTATGGACTTTGGTTGCTATATCTGAAGGGTTAAATCCACATCAAGAGCAAGTATATCTTGAGAAGATTACTTGGTGTACATGGAAGAGTTGAGACTTTCAAAGCTAGACTTGTTAAAGGTCTACATCATTGACCAGGTATGGATGATGATGAAACCTTTTCAAGTAGCTATGCTTAAGTCCATCCAGATCCTACTTGCCACGGCTACGTAACATGACTACGATATCTGGCGGTTGGGTGCCATGACTGCTTTTCTAAATAATGTTTTAGAAGAGAATGTCTATAAGTACACAGCCAGAGGGCCTCGTAGACAGTGGGAGCAGCGGAAACGTGTGCAAGATGCTTTATAGGATAAAGCAGGCATCGCGGAGTTGGATCATCTGTTTTGATGTAGTAGTCAAAGAGTTTGACATCATCAAAATGGTAGATGAACCTTGTATAAACAAAAAGGTAGTAGGGAGTATGGTGATGATCCTCATAGAGTACGTGGATGACATACTCTTGATAGGGAAGGAGTTTCCTATGCTACGCTCGGTCAATCTCCACTTATCACAATGATTCTCCATATAGGATCAAAATGATACCTCCTAAATCCTGGGTTTTGGATCTATGAGATAGATCTAATTGGATGTTAGGATTCTCACTAGTTGTTGTGAGATGGTATCAATCGATCCTGGGGAGAATCACTGGAAGGGTTCCAGGGTGATAAAGACGACTGAAAGTCAGTCACAGGCATTGTCTTTACCCTCAGTAAAGGGACGGTATGTTGGAAGAGTTCCAAGCTAGATACCGTGGCATACTAGACGATAAAGGCTGGATACATCGCTACTTAAGATGCTACCAAAGAGGCTGTTTGGGTGTATATTGGTTCATGAGATGAACTACGTTCCTACCATTGTGAGACAATGGAGTTGTGGCTTATGCCAAGGAACGCAGGTCCCATTAGTGATTGTTGAGACCATAATATTGCATTTATCATTCCCCTATTCTTATCCTTTTTATAAATAAACAGGTACTCTTGACGCACATTTGTTGCATATTACAGGTTATAGGTTTCTGGAGCAAATACAGTGAAAAAGACACAAAACAACAGAAAAATGGACTTTTGACCAACAAGTAGACGGATCCTAGTCAAGCCTAGTCGAAGAACAGTGCAAGGTCCAAAAAGTCAAGTGAAACGGTTAAAAAGCCCAATAGAAGTCTTCACTAAAAATCTGGAGAAGATCCAGAAGTCCAACAGAGAAAAGAAGAGTAAAAACAGAAGCCCAAAGAGCCAAGGAAGCATCCCACAAAACACAGTCCACTGATCTCATTAATGGGCCGCGGATCCGCAGCCCAAGCCACCAATGGGCCGTGGATCCGCGGCCATTCAGAGCCCATGTCGGTGGATCTTTCTTCTGTTGCTGCGACTGTTAGATTGTTGGGATTTTTCGTGGTCAAATCTGTAAATTCACGTGTGCGAGAGTCTGTAGCCCTAGGTTTCTTATTTTCCTATAAATTGTAATTTTAGATCTGTAAAATGCTATGCCTCTTTTCAATAAATAAAATTCAGAAATTCTGGAAGTGACATTCAGATCTGTTCTTTATCGCTTGGAGGGAGCCATCACCATTAGTAAGTATTTTATTCTTTTAATTATAATGTCTTCTCATCCCCTAATGAGCGAGTAGTCTCCTCGCTTGTAAGGGTTAGCCTTAGGGAAAGGGTTGAGAGATGAGATCTCTCACCCCTTTCAATGCCTAACCCATTAAGAACTCCATGCATGCGCGCACAACCGCTCCCTGCGGCACCCTACCCCTCGAGGTAACGGTGAACCGCAGTATAAAGGGCCGGTTGCGCGTGTTTTCCATGGGGGTTAGGGTAATTAACGATAAAGGAAGGATACGAATCTAGAGGAAGAAAACATCTTCCCAAAAGAGTCGTATCCACTTTATCGATAATTACTATAACACCTAATGGATCTAAAATACGGCATTGAAAGCGGTGAGGAAACATCAATCTCCAAAACTTCCTCTAAGCCTAACCCTAGCAAGAATTTAAATTAGGTTAATTAAGTTTTAGATCTAGATTTTTATAAAACCAAAACGACAAATAGAATCAACTCGTTAAAACACACTAAAGGAATTTACCCGTCTCTGTGGATCGACCCGTACTCACCGGCTAGCTGCAAAGCGACGCCGTTTCTTGATTGCGGTAAACTTACAATTTTTGACACACCAATCAAATGGCGCCGTTGCCGGGGACGGCGTAATTTTTCTTTTTGTGAATTTTCGGGTTGATATAAATTTTAAAAATTATAAAAATCTGAAAATTTAAAAAAATAAAAAAAAATTATCAAATTTGATCTGTTTGAAGGGTGTATCTTTTGAATCTTGCAGGAACAACGAAGAATTGAGGATCTGGAAATTTACAGAGGGCAAAACAAAAATTGGTAAATAAGAACAGAGAGGGATTGAATGTACAGAACCACAGAATTATTTACAAAAGCTGATCCCCTTACTTAGCCGCCTTTCCGCCGCAAACTAGGGTTAAACGCCGCGGATCCGCGCCTACTGTGCCACATCAGCACCTGAAAATTTGCTGGTTTGTTTTCTTTTCCTCCCCTCTGTAACCTACAATATATCCACTGTAAAAACTTTCTGCAGGGTTCTTTGCGCTAAAAAAAAAAAATCTTTCTCCCCCTTCTAAATAACAGATTTGCTGCAGGTTTCTTTGCTCCGCGCTAAAAAAATTCTGATTGCAAGTGAAATTTTATTGTTTTGCATAATTTAACCAGACTCTAAGGGGCTATTTGACCAATCTCAGATTGGGTGGGGATTTCATCACCCTTCCCAGGACCCCAGAAAACACCTAAAGCATTTTGCATCGACCACCTTTTAATTAAAAAAAAAAGATTAGACTCAGACCTAAGGACAGCGCGAGCTCAATAGGAAAAGGACTAGGGTAGGCATCGGCCGTTTATCCTAACCGACATTGCGGTGTCTAGGCTAGTGGTTTTTAATTAGGCCCACTGTAGTGGTGGTTCCTTCCCACTTACCTGGCCGTATTTGTCCGTGAAGAGGCGGTTTGAGGTCTATTTCTAGCCCTAGTTAGGAGATGTCTAGTAGACCTAGGCAACCCTAGATCTAGGTCTGATTGTGCATGTGTGGTTGATTCAGTTGTGTCACGAGTCCATTTTCTAAAACCTTATTGCAAAACTCTCCAATAAAAAATTTAACGAAAAATCTTTTAAAACTTGCAAAAATTTTGTCGCTAAGAAATCCTTGCATTCTTCTATCATGGGTACCCCACATCATAAATCTCTTGCCGAATCTTGGTATCCCGAACCTAACTTTGCGTCGTTCGTCAATTGTTTCGGTCAATTTAAAAATGATCCCTCCTTGCCAAAAAAATCTTTGAAAGATCACATAGAGGAGTCTAGGAGAAACAGTTTGACTTTTCAACCCACTTTGTGTCAACCGAGTCAACCTTTGCAACCTACATATGCTGATACCACTTCTTCAAGTCCTTCTATCATTCCTAGGCCGATGTCCATTGCTGAGCATATTGCTCAATCTCGCAGTCGATCTTTCACCCCTCTCCACTCATTTAGTTTTAGGGATCCACACGATTATTCACCTTCTTATCCATATGTTGACCCTACTCCTGTCTTACCACCCACTTCCTACCAGTCATACCCGACCTTCCCACCTTCACTAGACCCTGTTTCGACACAGCCATTAGGGAGTTTCACATACCCAACTAATTTTGAATCTTTTACTGAAACCCCCTCACCACCTAAGTCTAGTTTGGAAGAGTCGTTGGAAGCATATATTGCTGTAACAAATAGAATAATGAGGAATGTGGAAGCATCCATGGCCGCCCTTAAGCAACCTAGTGAACCAGTAGCTAGTGTCCCGCTAGTTCCGAATTTTTCAATGTATAAGGCGGCAGTTGGACAGAGTGAGAATGAGAGAGGATTTTCAAATCAAACCTACCCTTACCCAATTGAAGCCCACAACTCCGGTTTTCCATCGATTGTTCCAAATGATTCACCAGTTGAAAATAAAAATGAGTTATGCGATTTTGTAGTGTTTGATTTGCCAAATTGTGAGGAACCACTTTCGAGTGAAACCGCACCTAATCCTTTCGATCTTTACACCTCCACTCTAGAACCTACATTGATAAATATACATTCTGTGGATGAAGTGTCTAAAGAAATTGATCTTCACTTGATTGAGGATATAGACGCCGGGAATATTTCGGATGATGAACCTGTCGATTTAATAGAAATTTTATGTTCAAATCATCATCCTGAGTTATTAAATGTTTCCCCCGAATCTCATATGCGTCTAGATTTTGATGATAATGGCATGGATGAATTAAATGTTGAAGATAATACTGAGGAGAGTCTTGAGGATAATATCGAGGTTGAACCATTTTTATTTGATGTGTCAGATTTTCCAATTCAGCCTCCTGAACCTTTGACTGTTATATCACCCTCCCTCCTTCCTATTGTTCCGACCGAACAAATAACCATTACGCTTTCATCTCCTATACCAAGTTCGGCGTACCCATGTTTTCTTACGAATCTTGAGGGATTTGACCCCATTTCCCGACGGGTTGGTAGGTTAGCGCAATCGCTTTTAACACATCGTTCATCACATATTGCGCTAATTTATTCACTCGATTTACACCCTCAAGATCGTACTCCACTTCTTTCTCCTTTCCGCCATTCTTCTCCTCCACCGAGACCGTATTCTACCCCTCTTCCCACACGGTCTCGCGTGTTTCTCATTTCTTTCCTCCACACCCTATTCTTGTACCAACTGTACCATTACCACGATAAGATCTTTGAATGGTTGGTGCTAACCTTTGGCTTGTGTAAGGCCAAGCTTAAGTTTGGGGGGAATCTTGTATATATGTAAATATTTTTTGTTTTCTTTTTCTATAAAAAAATAAAAAAAAATTCAAAACATTAAAAAAAATTATAAATAAATAAACAGGGGAGTATCGGTATTTTGACCCTCTTGGTTTAGCATGACAGTGAGGACACTGTCAAGTTCAAGTTTGGGGGTATGCTCGGTACGTCTTCTTCCTTCGCATTCATTTGTACATATTTTTGCATTTGCATACTTATTTGAAAATCTATAAAAATTTGAAAAATTTCAAAAATTATAAAAATAAATGTATTCAATTTTGGCTAATTGACTTTAGTTTGACAGATAGGTTAACTAGCTAGGAACAACTAGATCTTAGACTTAGTGAATTAAAAACCCTAAAAATAACATTTCTTAAAGTTTAACGGTAGAAAGTATATGCCTTGTAGTTTATTTAGAAATAGGCAAATTTTGGGTTCACTTCTTGGGCTAAGTCGAAACAAGGGAAGAATATTGATGTTCTTATTAGAGTATAAATTTGAAAGATAGTTCCTAGCTTAAGTCTAAATTCTGAAAATGTATACCCTACAATTTGCACATTCACGCACCTTGAAACTTGGAATAGTAGAAGAGACCTTGAAATGCTCTTGTCTAAAGTCCTTAGTACAATGAAAATAAAAAGAAAAAAAAGTGAATAAAGAAAAAAAATGGACACTGGTTTTTGTGATTACTTAAGGCTGTAAAAATAGAAAAATATTTAGCGAGGGTGCTTCATCACCTAGTGCCTTAGACCAACTGGTTTGGGAGTCACTGCTAATGCCTTGGGTGTTGCAAGGACTAGGAAGTACGCTTTAAAGTGCAAACGCATTTTGTAATCGGTCGTTGGTACCTCAAGAAGTATTAACGGTCGCATGAAGGATGTGTAAGCAAATTTCATTCACCAACTAATTAGTACTTTGGACAATGGACAAGGGCATGATTGCTTGAATTGAATTTCCAAGTGTAGGGGTGATCTATACACACACGTAGGGGTACGTGATTGGAATTTAGATAAGAGAGAGGAATGAAAGATAAAATTTGTATCTTTAATAGAGTTGATAGAAAATTCCTAAGTAGAGATGAAACCCTAGAAGGAAAACTTAGGAAATGCCGAAAGCTAAGTAAGTCTATAAGATATATATAATCTTAAGTTAAATAATGAGAAAGTGTAAAGAATATGGGTGGATAATTTACAAGTAGAAGATAATAGAATTCCTTGTTAGAAAACCTAATTGGAGAACAAAAGTCAATGGGCCGAGTTGATAGGATTTTGTGGGTGTAATCCGCTGAAAACCCTCAGGAGACAACACTCCTCCTACTAGGGACACCTAAAGGTTTAACGGCTTGTTGCACGTGCTCAGTGCAATCGCGTTTCCCTGCGAAAGTGCGGTTAGGTTTTTTGTAGTGAATAAAAAATAAGTTTGCTCGAGGACGAGCAAAAGGTAAGTTTGGGGGTATTTGTTCAGACCATAATATTGCATTTATCATTCCCCTATTCTTATCCTTTTTATAAATAAACAGGTACTCTTGACGCACATTTGTTGCATATTACAGGTTATAGGTTTCTGGAGCAAATACAGTGAAAAAGACACAAAACAACAGAAAAAGGGACTTTTGACCAACAAGTAGACGGATCCTAGTCAAGCCTAGTCGAAGAACAGTGCAAGGTCCAAAAAGTCAAGTGAAACGGTTAAAAAGCCCAATACAAGTCTTCACTAAAAATCTGGAGAAGATCCAGAAGTCCAACAGAGAAAAGAAGAGTAAAAACAGAAGCCCAAAGAGCCAAGGAAGCATCCCACAAAACACAGTCCACTGATCTCATTAATGGGCCGCGGATCCGCGGCCTAAGCCACCAATGGGCCGCGGATCCGCGGCCATTCAGAGCCCATGTCGGTGGATCTTTCTTCTGTTGCTGCGACTGTTAGATTGTTGGGATTTTTCGTGGTCAAATCTGTAAATTCACGTGTGCGAGAGTCTGTAGCCCTAGGTTTCTTATTTTTCTATAAATTGTAATTTTAGATCTGTAAAATGCTATGCCTATTTTCAATAAATAAAATTCAGAAATTCTGGAAGTGCCATTCAGATCTGTTCTTTATCGCTTGGAGGGAGCCATCACCATTAGTAAGTATTTTATTCTTTTAATTATAATGTCTTCTCATCCCCTAATGAGCGAGTAGTCTCCTCGCTTGTTAGGATTAGCCTTAGGGAAAGGGTTGAGAGATGAGATCTCTCACCCCTTTCAATGCCTAACCCATTAAGAACTCCATGCATGCGCGCACAACCGCTCCCTGCGGCACCCTACCCCTCGAGGTAACGGTGAACCGCAGTATAAAGGGCTGGTTGCGTGCGTTTTCCATGGGGGTTAGGGTAATTAACGATAAAGGAAGGATACGAATCTAGAGGAAGAAAACATCTTCCCAAAAGATTCGTATCCACTTTATCGATAATTACTATAACACCTAATGGATCTAAAATACGGCATTGAAAGCGGTGAGGAAACATCAATCTCCAAAACTTCCTCTAAGCCTAACCCTAGCAAGAATTTAAATTAGGTTAATTAAGTTTTAGATCTAGATTTTTATAAAACCAAAACGAAAAATAGAATCAACTCGTTAAAACACACTAAAGGAATTTACCCGTCTCTGTGGATCGACCCGCACTCACCGGCTAGCTGCAAAGCGACGCCGTTTCTTGATTGCGGTAAACTTACAATTTTTGACACACCAATCAGTGATCCAGACATATTCTAAGGCAGTATCACTTGATCATGGAGATGGTTGATCTCCAAGGAGATCGAGGTTAGGAGAGTAGACTCAGAGGACAACACGGCGGATCCACTCACGAAGGCCTATTCCCAGAGAGAGACTTTTATGGGATGGTTGTGTATGAGATACTAAAACCACTGCTATCAGATGGCCCTAGTGCAAGTGGGAGATTGTTAGTTATATGTATGCCCTAGAGGCCATTACTGTACATAGGATGTATATTGTAGTGGATGCTGGGACATATATAAGGAGGACTTTCTTGCTCGACATGATAGTATACTATCTGGTTACTCTTTACCTTAACGTGTACATTGATTGTCTCTCTGTTACTTGTTGGTAAAGTCCTTAGGATGTGTACTTGACTATCTGGACTATGATGCAGATCATACTAGTGGGGACATGGTAGTCCATAAGTACATCCTTCAAAGTCCCTAGTCGTGGATGTATCGAGACGGGGCATCGATATACCAGAGTAGACTAGCGTATACCTTTTCGACCCATACAGATGGGCGATGGATGATCCCATATCCATTGGTGTTTGACATCAAAGATGATATACGGGTGCTCAGTGGAGACTGGGTACACTGGACGGACTCGCCGAGAACCCCCAGATGGTATTATACCTTACGTCAGATGGCAGTTCTCTGGTGACACTGGTACAGAGTAGTCTGTTGACCCGACATCGTCATAGAGTCTTGTGTGGTTCCCACTGTGCTTTGATTTCCACCTTACCACGTCCAAGAGGGCGTGCAAAACGGTGGTTTTTGGGTACAGTCCCGAATCACATGGAGGCAATGAGCGATAGGAGGGGATTCGTCTCTCCCGGTATAGGGAGTTGATGTTGCGCTGTGTTCGATTGGCTATAACCGGAAATCCCTGGCCAGGGTTGCTGAGATTTACTGGTAAGTGTTACCAGTAGTTTCTCGAATTGTTATAGACATCATATCGACACGACTTATCAAGCTATTGGGGTCTGACATTTACCACCCCTAGGCGAGATATGCGACATATCATACGATCAGAACGGACTGTACGGTAAGTGTTACTGGTTGGATTCACAGGAGTGTGAGCGAGCTTGCTCGTCGATCTTCTAATCGCTCAATACCCGGGTGGCCGTTACGTTTAGCAGACCGCTTGCGGCTTGTGGGTGTTTGATATGATCATCACCTGCTGCCGGCGTATTGACGAGTCTTTAGAGTCCTACACAGAGATTTCCTGGCTCAAGCGAAACGAAATAGGAGCGCATATGAGATATGTGCGGGACCGAGAATAATGCATATATGTGATACCGTATTCTATTCTCGCGATGAATGTGTCGAATGGTTGTATGCGATATAACCTAGTTATCGAATCAAGGATTGATTCGATAAATCGATACATTGGATATTAGTCGGTTATATGCGATATGACCGGATCATTAAATCAAGTGTTGATTTAATGATTTAATGCATAATTATATATTTGATATATTACTTTGCATTAACTAGTATCGGTTCACTTAAGATGGATTTTCTCACTCGGATGTGCACATTGTATATGTGATATATTTTGTGCACTTGATTGTATCATGTTTGATGATACATGTTAACTTGGTCAAGTGTAAAGATTAAACCATGGTTAGTTAATGGTTAGGGTTTTCATTTATTCTTTCATTTATCTTTTAATTTGGATTAAAAGAAATGAAAAGAGGAAAGAAAAACAAAAGGGTTTCTTTCATGAAGCTTGTTGAAGCTTCATGAAGCTTTGACCAAAGAAACCCTTTTGTCTTCATCTCATTAACCCTATCCATTCATTTAACTATAGTTTGCTCTCTACACTTTACCATGGTTACAATTATGATAAGAATTTATTTTCCTTTCTATTTTTTAATTAACTTATCATAGTATTCTTTCTTCTTCTTCTTCATCTTCTTCAATGAAGAAAACCTTTCTTCATCAATGGTGATTGATGAAAAAGAGTGAGAAATCCAATTCTAAAGTGAACCCACTTCCTATTTCTTCATCCTCTACCTCTTGCCAAGTAGCATAGTGTGTTTCCTTCACAAGTTTTCTAGACTTGGTGAAGTTGGAGCTTGATCTAGCGATGCCTCGACGTAGATCATCTTCGGCACGTCGTCGATGACCTAGCCCGCTCTTTCTCCAATGAAGCCGATGCTAGAGCCCGGGATTTGATTTGGACAGCGGAGAGGACTTCATCAAGGAGCCGTGGAGGTGGAGGACCGGATCTACAAAGGTTGTATTTCCGTATTCTTGTAGTTAAGTGTTAACTAGTTTGCTTTGTCGCCTAGAATTCTAGCCAACGATCCGTATTAAGGTTTCTCGGCACCCGTAAAATTTCAAATTGGCATGGTTGATGCCTTGTGAGACCTCCTTGGGGTGCCTAGGAACCCTACAATCACACCTACTGCCGGCGTATTGACGAGTCTTTAGAGTCCTACACGGAGGTTTACTGGTTCAGGCAAAACGAAGTAGGAGCACATATGTGATATGTGCGGGACCGAAATTAATACGAGTATGTAATACCGTATTCTATTCTCACGATTTATTCGTATTGGTCGGTCATATGTGATATAGCCGGGTTATCGAATCAAGTGTTGATTCGATAAGTTGATACAAATTATATTAGTCGGTTGTATGTAATATAACCGGATTATTAAATCAAGTGTTGATTTAATGATTTACTGTATAATTATATATTTGATATATTAATTTACATTAACTAATATTTGCTCACTTAAGAATTTCTTTTTTTCACATGTGCACACTTAATATATATGTGATATATATTAATTTGTGTTTTCTTTTTTGTGTCATGCTTGATGATACACACTACATGGGTGTATGAGACTTACACCATACTTATGATAATGTGAGGATTATTTATTTTAAGTAACTCCAAAATTAGATGGAAATCAGTCGCATGCATGAAGCTTGTGGAAGCTTGTAGATGCATTGACTTAGTCCACTAATTTTGTTTTACTTAAGATATTTATTAACCTAACCATTATCACTTAGCCATGGTTATGTTTCTACTGTTAGTGTATATGCCCTGGGGGCCATTATTGTATCATACTAGTTTGTATATTACTTAATGGAAGCTTGGGATATTCATATGTATATAACAGTCTTGCTAAACATGGTAGTATGCTACTTGGTTTTTTCTATCTTAATATGTGAGTATACGTATTGATAGAGCTCTTAGGATCTTGCTTGACTACCAGCGTTGTGATGGCAGTCACACTAGTGGGGGCTGGGTAGTCTACAAGCACATCCTTATTCAGGTCCCTAGTCGTAAGATTATCGAGACAGGGCATCGATACTCCGGAGTAGACTAGTGTGTACACTTCTCATCCCAGTTGGGGAGATGGTCTGTCCCACAGCCGTCAGTACGTCGTACTGGAGATAGTATGCAGGTGCTCGTTAGGTTACGGGTACACCGGACAGGACTCACAGGGAACTGTTGGTTGGTTTTATACCAGTCATCAGTTAACAGTTCCCAGGTGACATGAGTACAGCATAGTCCGCAGACTTGACACTGCTATTTCGCCTCGAGTGTGTCCCACTGTTCTTAGATTTCTACCCTACCACGGCTCAAAGGAGTCGTGCAAACAGGTAACAGTTGGGTGCAGTCCCGAGCACTTAGAGGCAGTGGCGGTTAGACAGGATTCGTCTCTCCCGGTATTGGGAGTTGATATCGCGCTGTGTCAGAGAGCCATTACGCAAAGTCCTTGGCCAGGGCAAGCGAGATTTACTGGTAGATTCTAGTAGTTTCTCAGGGTGTAATGGGCTTCACTCCGACACGCCTTATACCGCTATTAGGGGACTGAGGCTTGCCGCCCCCTAGGCCCGATATGCAATAGTCTTAGACGAACAGACCGGACTGTACGAAGATTGTCACATCAGACTCAGTAGGAGTTCGGATGGGTTTCCTCATCGGCCTTCTTATCGACATCTACCTGGGGACCGTTACGTACAGCTAGTGCCGCTTGCAGTCTGTGGTTAAACCCACTGCCAGCGTAGTAGTCGAGTCTCTAGAGTCCCACACAGAGAGTTTCCCTACTCCAGGCGAAACGATATAGAGGTCGTATAGTTTTACGACAAAGGTTCGGACGCATACGTGTGTTTACGCACGTATGACAAACGGACAGTTTTTACTAGCCGGCTTTGGTTTAAGCCAGTTTCTAGTATCCGGTTATTGGATTTATACAGTCTAAAGTTTTTTCGTGTTTTCACGGATAGGAGGGGCGTTCTCGTAATTACGCCAGAAGCTTCTAGAAGATGGTGACTTGGGGGTTAAGGTGGCATATGCATTAAATGAGATTAGTGAGTCATTTGAGTGATTCATCCATGTCATTAATGCATTATAAATGCTTAATGACTCATGGAGATGAATAACCCTCTTGTATTTATGAAGCATGATTATTAATCCTTTATTTTGTTTTATTGGATAAATGATAATACTTGATATATATTATGATAGATCATTATCTCATCTCATTCTCTTGCTCACTTTCTCTCTCCTCAAGCTCTCTCTCTTCAAACCCTAATCTTACCCTCTCATGTGTTGAGACCAAGGATTAGAATTGACTAGTTAATCCTTAACCTTTCTCTATATCACCTAGGTTACTTAGATTAGCTATTTAAGAAATCTAGTTACCTCAAGTTAGAGGTGAAGCTTGTAGTAAAGCTCTCGGGTGGATCATCTACTACATAGAGAAGGCCGGAGAGGACGTGGAGAACGGAAAGACGAAGGACACGGTTCTTTAGGTATAATCACTTATCATAGTATTTAACCCTTTTATGGTTTCTTGTTAGTTATTGTTTTAGCAAAGATTCTCGGTTAGTCGATGTTTACGCTTTAAACAAGATCGTTTTTCATTATTCCGCCTCCCCGCAAGTCGTGGGGTGTTGTACATCGACTTACAGTGGTATCAGAGCCTCGCTAAACAATAATTTACTCATTAGCAAAGTCGTAAGAATTTCGAACGAAAAACGAACCAGAAAACGACATCGATATCATAAGTTTCTGTCGAATTTAAAACAGACTCTAAAATTTTTTTAGGTTGCTGCAGTATAACCTACAGAGAATTGTAAGAACACTGGTGAAAAATGGGTTCCTGAATTGGCCATACAGCCGCGGAACCGCGGCCGATCCCACCGATCCGCCGCGGATCCGCGGCCGAGTTAGGGCCGATTCAACCCAGTTTCCACCAGTAACTCTTCTGTGATATTTTTGTATTTTTTGGAATTTTTAGTTTCTGCTCAAGTCTCAGGTGCACAGAGAAGTTTTGGGAGTAGAATCTGATATGTTTGCACGATTGAAATCTTGCGATATTTTCTAATATGATTATATCTGTGATTGTATAATGTGTTCGTAAACCTCCCCTAACTGCTAGTATGTCGGTTGGCAGGGGGTTGCACATTTCTGTAATGGTTTTTACTGTTTGTGGTTGTGAACTGTATTGGACTGTTGTGATGTTTAGCCGGGGTTTGAGATGGGTTATTATATTCATTCATTCAATATAATTGTAATATGTTGTAATATTATTTTGTGGGGCGCATCCAGGTTGCGGTTGTAGCCACCGTTGTATTATTTTATTTTACTGTTTTTTGCTTCTAGGATAGACCTAAGGTGGGGTGCACAAACTACCGGGTACTTTGAAGTGTTTAGTGGCCTACTCACTTTGTTGAGGGAAACTGATTCACTTCGGGTATTTGGCGGGTAGTTTGCCGTACCCGTAGGGGTCTAGGGTGGGGTAATGGCTATTCATCACAACTGTGTAATCCGTCTTTTGTTGAAGGCTCTAAACAAACGCGGATTTCTTGCAAATCCAATAAAGTTCATATGAGATCTGGAATGCCTATTATTGCGTCAGAAGAATGTACAATATCTATATATGATAGCTATTTAGACGTCACTTATGTTTTACACCCGTGCTAGCCCAGCCCCCGCTCTGCCGTTAGTTAAGTAACCTAACGGGTGATGACGGGACCCAGTGGCGAATGCGGATGGCATAAGAGGACGTTGTATTTTCGTTGTTTTCTGCAATGACAGGTTAATGATGGGACGCATTATTTATAATGCAAAGAAAATAAACCAAAAAAAGGTTGAATCGTTGGAACAATTTAAAAGAAACCACTCGGTTATTTTAAAATAGATGATATTTTTAATTGCGGAGCTTTAACCACTTCTTTTAAAAGCTATTAGGTTCCTTCGGTCATATCAAGTTCACTAAGTTCACGGTTTCGCCAAAACCATTCGTAGCCCTCCGTCATTTTATTTGGATATTCAGTAGTATTCAAGCTATGCGTTTTGGCCAAAGTCAAGCATAGTGTTTGGTAGCTGCTGGGTTTTCATTTGTTGCATAAGATAGATGAGTTAGTTTGGGACAGTCGTATTATCATTTGACCAAAGTCAGGGGTATGTACGGATGGGTTCAAATTAACAAGATAATGACGGGTAGAACTTGACATGTGACTTAGACATTTTGACCAAAGCCAAGGTCATAAGAGCATGGGGCAAAAACCTATATCGCGAATTTCTAAAGATACTGAAATTTGCAAAGAGATGCATACCATTTGGAGTTTGATGAATGTTGGCAGGATTCCTTCAACATTATCATACGATGATATTTGGATCCCGATCCTACTGTGAGTATATGCTACTCATCAGGATATTCGTCACTTAACGATCAATGCTATAAACCAAGTAGGTGTCAAGAAAGGTGTCAGCGGGGTTACGCCCCCAGAGAAAAGAGGTTATTTAATTAAGAAACTTCACGAAAGCGTTCGAAAACCTCCCTCGAAGTACCGACACCAGCCTGGCTGAACGGTTAAGCAAGTATTGTACAGTGAGAATAGTCCTGGCTAATTCTTCTTTTATGCTTTGAGGAAGGATTCGAGAAACAGTGGGAGCCATCCAGTTTAGATAAATTAAAAACCACTCTAAACTTGCAAGAGCATCATGCTAAAGAGTTTTCTTTTCTCTCTCCAAATTGCAGCGACCCTGAAAATGACTGGACTTAAGTTACTTTTAGAGAAAAATATACTGACAGGGCCAAACTATAAAGATTGGCTGCGGAATGTCAAAATGGCTTTGACCTATGACAAATTGGGGTACGTCCTCACCGCTAAGGCACCTGCTATCCCTGGTCCCAAATCCAGTAATGCGGATAAGGAAATCTGCAAAACCTGGGAGTGTGATTGCGCGAAAGCCAAGTGCATCGTGCTTGCCTCGATGAACAACGAACATCAGAGGAGGCACGAGGATATGGAACTAGATGCCATATTTCTCCATACAAAGGAACTTTATGGAGAGCAATCTCGTATAGCAAAATACGAGACCTCTAAGAACTTGTTTCGAGCGAGGTTGGCTGTCGGATCATCAGTAGGAGAACATGTCCTAAAGATGATTGGCTACATAGAAGAGCTCGCAGAACTTGGGACGAATTTGGATAATGAGCTCTATACAGACCTTATTCTCCAGTCCCTTCCTTCCACCTACGCCCAGTTTATTCTGAACTTCAACATTCAAAGAAAAGAAGTTGAACTTCCAGAACTCCTGAACATGTTAAGGAGTGCAGAGGGCACTTTGCAGAAGGCAAGAGAAACACCCGCTATGTTTGTTAGCGGTGCTTCTTCTTCCGGGTCCAAGGCTAGGGCCAAAGGAAGGAAAAAGAAGGCCGCCCCCAAACCTAGAGGAGGTGTAAGTAAGGTGGGAGGGAAGAGAAAGAAAAAGTTTGCGGTACCGGTAGTGGCCCAGGATGAGTGCTTCTATTATCACAGGAAAAGGCACTGGAAAAAGGATTGCAAGGCGTGGAACGCCAAGAACCAGGAACCGAAGCAAGCTGTGGCTTCGACTTCAGGCGTGTTTGTAATTGAGAATTGTCTGTCAATCAACTCTACTTCCTGGGTATTGGATACCGGATCAGGATCTCATATTTACAATTCATTGCAGGCACTGAGAAACCGTAGAGTGCTGAAAGAAGGTGATATGACCCTGATGGTTGCTAACGGAGCTAGCGTGGGAGCTGTGTCCGTAGGGGATTATCACATGGGATTGACGAATGGACACATTTTGGTTTTACATAACTGTTTTTGTGTACCCAGCTTAACGTGTAATATCATATCTGTTTTCTTGTTATCAAATAAAGGTTATGATTTCACGTTTGTAAGTGATGTTTTTAACATCCACCTTAATCATAGTTTGATTGGGTCCGGTACACTGGATAACGGTATATATGTGTTAAACCAACTCCAAATTTTCAATGTCCAGAACACACTAAAAAGAAAGTCTCCAGATTTAAATAAAGCTTTCTTATGGCATTGTAGACTGGGTCACATCAATGAGAGAAGGTTGACTAAGTTACATAGAGAAGGATATTTGGACTCGTTCGAATATCAAACTTATGCCACTTGTCAATCTTGTCTTAAAGGAAAGATGACAAAGACTCCATTTACTGGACATGGAGTAAGACCGAGCGAGCGAGCTCTTAGGACTCATACATAGCGATGTATGTGGTCCAATGTCTACATATGTAAGACGTGGTTTTTCCTATTTCATTACTTTCACGGATGATTACTCAAGGTACGGATTCATTTATCTGATGAAACATAAATCCAAGGCTTTTGAGAAATTCCAAGAGTATAAGAATGAAGTAGAAAACCAAACCGGCAAAAGTATCAAGACACTAAGATCTGATCGAGGTGGTGAATACTTGAGTGCCGAGTTCCTAGGTTACTTAAAAGAGAAAGGAATTCTCTCTCAGCTTACTCCTCCATACACTCCACAGCATAACGGTGTATCGGAGCGACGGAATCGAACCCTATTGGATATGGTACGTTCCATGATGAGTAATGCTGAGTTACCGCGATCTTTTTGGGGTTATGCGCTAGATTCAGCGGCATATCTTCTGAACAGGGCTCCTACCAAGACTGTGCCTACCACCCCATATCAGATGTGGAGTGGGAAGAAACCCCATCTTCAGCATATGAAGATTTGGGGATGTCCAGCTTTTGTTAAAAAGCAGCATGTGGACAAGCTCGAGGCACGATCAGTAAAGTATAAGTTTGTAGGATATCCAAAGAACTCCAAGGGATATTATTTCTATTACGCAGAGGAACAAAAGGTTTTTGTTTCTCGTAATGCCCATTTTCTAGAACAGCAGTTTTTAGAAAAGGAAATAAGTGGGAGCGAAATAGAACTGGAAGAAATTCCAGAACCACAAACTAATACTGAAAGTTTGGTAGAACCAGTAGTTCAAGAAGAACAGGACATTCCCGCACCCCTCCGCAGGAGTAGAGATACTTCGGTTTTCTCATAGATGGGGATAAAGAGGATTGCATCATAGATGATGATGAACGTACTAGCTTCCAGCAGGCCATCCAGAGCGGTGACTCGGTACGATAGCTAGATGCAATGCGGACCGAAATGGAGTCCATGTACCCCAACAAAGTATGGACTTTGGACTTTGCTCCAGATGGGGTAAAACCCATAGGATGCAAATGGATCTTCAAGAAAAAGATTGGTGTAGATGGACAGGTGGAAACCTATAAGGCTAGACTTGTTGCAAAGGGTTTTCGTCAAAGACCTAGTTTGGACTATGACGAAACTTTTTCTCCAGTGGCTATGCTCAAATCCATTCGGGTCCTTCTTGCTATTGCTGCCTTCCATGATTATGAAATCTGGTAGATGGACGTAAAGACGGCTTTTCTGAATGGAAATTTAGAAGAATGCGTCTATATGAATCAGCCAGAGGGTTTCAATCAGAGTGGGAGCAGCGGGAAAGTATGCAAGTTGCTTAAATCCATTTATGGACTAAAGCAGGCATCGCGGAGTTGGAACATCTGTTTTGATGAAACAGTCAAAAAATATGACTTTATCAAAAATTCAGATGAACCGTGCATATATAGTAAAGTTGTAGCAAGAACTGTCATATTCCTCGTCTTGTACGTGGATGACATTCTATTGATAGGAAATGAAATTCCTATGCTACAATCTGTCATAGGATTCTTGTCACACAGGTTCTCCATGAAATACCTGGGTGATGCCTCTTACATTCTGGGGATCCGGATCTATCGTGATAGATCCAAGAGGATGTTAGGACTTTTGCAGTCCAGGTATATCGACACTGTACTGAAAAGATTCAGTATGGAAGATTCTAAGCACGGTAATCTACCGGCTTGTCACGTAATCACCCTATCCAAAGAGATGTCTCCCAAGACTGATTTGGAAAGGGAACACATGTCTATTATACCCTACGCTTCTGCGGTAGGCTCTATAATGTATGCGATGTTGTGCACCAAACCAGATGTAGCTTACGCACTGAGCGTGGTAAGACGGTATCAGTCAGACCCAGGGGAGAAGCACGGGATAGCAGTAAAGAACATTCTCAAGTACCTGAGGAGGACTAAGGAGATGTTCTTGGTTTACGGCGGAAAAGACCTCAGGATGGAGGCCTATGCTGATTCCGGCTTCCAGAGTGATAAGGACAATTCCAAGTCCATGTCAGGTTATGTCTTTACCCTCAATGGAGGGGCGGTGTGCTGGAAGAGCTCCAAACAGGACACCGTTGCTGACTCGACGATGGAAATGGAGTATATAGCTGCTTGCGATGCCGCAAAAGAAGCAGTCTGGATGAAGAAGTTCCTAACAGAACTTCAGGTGGTTCCTACCATTGTTGATCCAATACCTCTGTATTGCGACAACAACGGAGCTATAGCTTTGGCGAAGGAACCAAGGTCCCATCAGAAGTCCAGACACATCTTAAGGCGGTATTACCTGATCTGGGAGATCATTGATCGTCGGGAGATCGAGGTTCGGAGAGTTGCTACTGAAGAGAACATTGCTGATCCATTCATAAAGGCCCTACCTCAGATTCAGTTCGAGAGGCTACTCGAGATCATCGGTCTTCGATATGCCAGTACATGGCCCTAGTGCAAGTGGGAGATTGTTAATGTATATGCCCCAGGGGCCATTATTGTATCATACTAGTTTGTATATTACTTAATGGAAGCTTGGGATATTCACATGTATATAACAGTCTTGCTAAACATGGTAGTATGCTACTTGGTTTTTTCTATCTTAATATGTGAGTATACGTATTGATAGAGCTCTTAGGATCTTGCTTGACTACCAGCGTTGTGATGGCAGTCACACTAGTGGGGGCTGGGTAGTCTACAAGCACATCCTTATTCAGGTCCCTAGTCGTAGGATTATCGAGACAGGGTATCGATACTCCGGAGTAGACTAGTGTGTATGCTTCTCATCCCAGTTGGGGAGATGGTCTGTCCCACAGCCATCAGTACGTCGTACTGGAGATAGTATGCAGGTGCTCGTTAGGTTATGGGTACACCGGACAGGACTCACAGGGAACTGTTGGTTGGTTTTATACCATTCGTCAGTTAACAGTTCCCAGGTGACATGAGTACAGCATAGTCCGTAGACTTGACACTGCTACTTCGCCTCGAGTGTGTCCCACTGTTCTTAAATTGCTACCCTATCACGGCTCAAAAGAATCGTGTAAATAGGTAGCAGTTGGGTGCAGTCCCGAGCACTTGGAGGCAGTGGCGGTTAGACAGGATTCGTCTCTCCCGGTATTGGGAGTTGATATCGCGCTGTGTCAGAGAGCCATTACGCAAAGTCCCTGGCCAGGGCAAGCGAGATTTGCTGGTAGGTTCTAGTAGTTTCTCAGGGTGTAATGGGCATCACTCCGACACGACTTATACCGCTATTAGGGAACTGACGCTTGCCGCTCCCCTAGGCCCGATATGCGATAGTCTTCGACGAACAGACCGGACTGTACGGAGATTGTCACATCAGACTCAGTAGGAGTTCGGATGGGTTTCCTCATCGGCCTTCTTATCGACATCTACCTGGGGACCGTTACGTACAGCTAGTGCCGCTTGCGGTCTGTGGTTAAACCCACTGCCAGCGTAGTAGTCGAGTCTCTAGAGTCCCACTCAGAGAGTTTCCCTACTCCAGGAGAAACGATATAGAGGTCGTATGGTTTTACGACAAGGGTTCGGACGCATAGGTGTGTTTACGCACGTACGACAAACGGACAGTTTTTACTAGCCGGCTTTGGTTTAAGCCAGTTTCTAGTATCCGGTTATTGGATTTATACAGTTTAAAGTTTTTCCGTGTTTTCACGATAGGAGGGGCGTTCTCGTAATTACGCGAGAAGCTTCTAGAAGATGGTGTCTTGGGGGTTAAGGTGGCATATGCATTAAATGAGATTAGTGAGTCATTTGAGTGATTCATCCATGTCATTAATGCATCATAAATGCTTAATGACTCATGGAGATGAATAACCCTCTTGTATTTATGAAGCATGATTATTAATCTTTTATTTTCTTTTATTGGATAAATGATAATGCTTGATATATATTATGATAGATCATTATCTCATCTCATTCTCTTGCTCACTTTCTCTCTCATCAAGCTCTCTCTCTCTTCAAATCCTAATCCTCCCCTCTCTTGTGTTGAGACCAAGGATTAGAATTGACTACTTAATCCTTAACCTTTCTCTATATCACCTAGGTTACTTAGATTAGCGATTTAAGAAACCTAGTTACCTCAAGTTAGAGGTGAAGCTTGTAGTAAAGCTCTCGGGTGGATCATCTACTATATAGAGAAGGCCGGAGAGGACGTGGAGAACGGAAAGACGAAGGACACGATTCTTTAGGTATAATCACTTATCATAGTAGTTAACCCTTCTATGGTTTCTTGTTAGTTATTGTTTTAGCAAAGATTCTCGGTTAGTCGATGTTTACGCTTTAAACAAGATCGTTTTTCATTATTCCGCCTTCCCGCAAGTCGTGGGGTGTTGTACATCGACTTACATCTACATGAGTTAGTATATGATACAAACTCACCAATGGTTGCCATTCACTCTCTCATCCATTATCTCTTCATCTTCTTGTAGGGTTGTATAGCACGGCAGTAAGGTTTCGGGAGGCATCGTACATGCTAATTTCAATTTTTTTGCTGTTTTATCTAACCCTAACCCTAGATCGCTAACTAAAGAATCATGCGGAATTGATAAAGCAAACAACTTTACTTCTAAGTGATAGGGATTACAACTTTTGTAGTCCGATCCTTCGCTTCATAAGCTTCAAGTTGTAGTCCCTTCACTGCGATCATCAAGCTTCCGGACTCTAGAGAGGCTCCATGAGATGAATGATCCATGCTGGCTTGAAGTCTTCACAATCTAAGATGATCTACCTTGAGGAGTCATAAACCCAAACTATCTCTTCACTAATTAGGGATTGGTGAAGCTAACACACCAATCAATATGGCTAATATAGAAGAGGATGATGACATCGGAATTTTTCTCTCTTTTGTTTTCTTTTTCTTACAATCTTTCATCACCAAGGAAAAAATCTAGCAAGCTTTTTGAGAGCAAGAAGAAGATGAAGTAAGTGATGAATGAATTATTGTTGAGGTTAGAAATGCAACCAAGGGTTAAGCATGTCATGCTTAACCCTTGTAGAGACTTAACTATGTTCTAGGGTTAAAGGTTAGGTCAAAAATATCTTAAGCCAGACAAAAAGAGTGGACAAAGTCAAAGAAGCCTACAAGCTTCTACAAGCTTTCACCAAATATCAACCATGACAAAATCCATAATATTTGAATTACTTAATGATAAATATAAACCCTAATCTTAACCCTAGCATGGTTTAATTATCATAAACCCTAGTTGCATTTATAACCTAGCATGTTACAATTATACATATCACATATATATAATTTTGTAACAAAAGAAAAGAATACATTTAACATATATTACATATATATCAATGCATCCTAAGTGAGAAAAAAGAATCATTTAAGTGAGCTTATATTAGTTAATATAATGTAATATATCACATATATAATTATACATTAAATTGTTAAATCAATACTTGATTTAATAATCCGGCTATATTACATATAACCGACCAATATAATATGTATCATTTTATCGAATCAACACTTGATCCGATAACCCGGCTATATCACATATACCCGGACAATATCACATATCGCGAGAATAGAATACGGTATCTCATATCGTATTAATCTCGGTCCCGCACATATCATATATGTGCTCCTACTCTGTTTCGCCTGAGCCAGGAAACCTCTGTGTAGGACTCTAAAGACTCGTCGATACGCCGGCAGTAGGTGATGATCATATCAAACACCCACAAGCTGCAAGCGGTCAGCTAAACGTAACAGCCACCCAGGTATTGATCGATCAAAAGATCAACAAGCAAGCCTACACACACTCCTGTGAATCCAATCAGTAACACTACCGTACAGTCCGGTCTCTTCGTCTGATATGTCGCATATCCAGTCTAGGGGTGGTAAACGTCAGACCCCAGTAACCGATAAGTCGTGTCGATATGAGGCTCATAACGGGTCGAGAAACTACTGATAACACTTACCAGTAGATCTCCATATCAGTCCTGGCCAGGGACTTCCAGTTATAGCCAATCGAGCACAGCGCAACATCAACCCCCAACACCGGGAGAGATGAAACCCCTCCTATCGCTCATTGCCTCCATGTGATTCGGGACTGTACCCAAAAGCCACCGTTTTGCACGTTCTTATGAACGTGGTAAGGTAGAAATCAAAGCACAATGGGAATCACACAAGACTCTATGACGATCTCGGGTCTACAGACTAACCTGTACCAGTGTCACCAGAGAACTGCTATCTGACGATAGGTATAATACCATCTAGGAGTTCTCGGCGAGTCCGTTCAGTGTACCCAGTCTCCACTGAGCACTCTTACACCATCTTTGATGTCAAACACCAATGGATGTAGGATCATCCATCGCCCATCATATGTGTCAAGATGCGTATACGCTAGTCTACTCTGGAGTATCGATGTCCTGTCTCGATACACCCTCGACTAGGAACAATTATAGGATGTACTCATGGACTACCCTGGCCCCACTAGTATGATCTGCATCATAGTCCTAGTAGACAAGTACATAAACTAAGGGCTTTATCAACATGTGAGAGCAAGACAGTAACCCAATACAAGTCAACATGTTCAGACAAAGTGAAACCAGATAGCATACTATCATGTCGAGCAAGAAAGTCCTCTCTATATATATCCAAGCATCCACTACAATATACATCATATGTACAATAATGGCCTCTATGGCATATACATAACTAACAATCTCCCACTTGCACTGAGGCCAGCTGTTGTAGTATCTCATACCCAACATCCCGAAGAGTCTCTCAAATTGTATCTGGGGTATGTCCTTCGTGAGTGGATCCATAGTTTTGTCCTTCGTGTCAACTCTCCTGACCTCGATCTCTCGGCGATCAACTATCTCCCGGATCAGGCGATACCGCCTCAGAATATGCCTGGATCTCTGATGGGACCTGGGTTCCTTGGCCAAAACCCCAGCTCCATTGTTATCACAATACAAAGGTATTGGATGCTCGATGGACGGAACCACACGAAGTTCAGTTATGAACTTCTTTATCCAGAAAGCCTCTTTGGCAGGATCGTTGGCAGTGATGTATTCAGCGTCCATCATCGAGTCTGCCACGGTTTCCTGTTTAGAACTCTTCCAACAAACCACCCCTCCATTGAGGGTAAAGACAAATCCTGAGTATGACTTAGAGTCGTCCTTATCACTTTGGAAGCTCAAATCGGTAAAGGACTCCACCTCGAGTTCTCCGTTACCATACACCAAAAACATCTCTTTAGTCCTTCTCAAGTACTTGACAATGTTCTTCACAGCTATCCAGTGACTCTCTCCAGGATCTGCTTGATACCTACTCATTACACTTAATGAATATGCTATATCAGGTCTGGTACATAGCATCGCGTACATGATAGAGCCTACTGCCGAAGCATAGGATATCCTTGCATGCGAGCTCTCTCCAAATCAGTCTTGGGAGACATCTCTTTGGAAAGAGTGAGTCCAGAGATCGTGGGTAAATCCCATGCTTAGATTCTTCCATACTAAACCTCTTTAGTATGGTGTCAATGTACCTGGATTGGGACAATCCCAGTATCCGTTTAGATCTATCTTTATAGATCTTAATCCCTAAAATGCAGGAGGCATCACCTAGATCTTTCATTGAGAATCTTTGTGATAAGAAGAGCTTGACCGAGTGCAGCATAGGAACATCATTTCCTATCAAGAGTATGTCATCCACGTACAATATGAGGAAGACAACCTTACTCTCTGCCACCTTCTTGTATATACAAGGTTCATCGACATTTTTGATGAAGTCAAACTCTTTGACTACCATATCAAAACAGACGTTCCAACTCCGCGATGCCTGCTTTAACCAGTAGATGGATTTAAGCAGCTTGCACACCTTCCCGCTGCTTCCAGTGTCCACGAAGCCCTCTGGCTGAGTCATGTACCCGCACTCTTCTAAATCACCATTTAGGAAGGTGGTCTTAACATCCATTTGCTAGATTTCGTAGTCATAGTATGCAGCAATGGTAAGTAGGATCCGGATGGACTTAAGCATAGCCACTGGAGAAAAGGTTTCGTCATAATCCAGACCTGTTCGTTGACGAAAAGCCTTTGCATCAAGTCTAGCTTTGAAAGTCTCAACTTTTCCATCTACACCAAGTTTCTTCTTAAAGATCCATTTTCTCCCAATGATTTTTACCCCTTTGGGAGCAATTTCCAAAGTCCATACTTTTTGGTGTACATGGATTCCATCTCAGATTGCATTGCATCCAACCATTTCACAGAGTCACCGCTCGTGATGGCCTACTCGAAACTAGTCGGGTCATCATCTTCCATGATGCAATCCTTGCTCCCACCAACGATGAGAAAACCGCAGTATCTCTCAGTGGATGAGGAACCCTACTAGATCGGCGGAGAGGCTGAGGATCGTTGGGGACTATCGAATCCTCTGGTTCGACTAAATCTTCAGTTGTAGTTTGTGCTACTAGAATTTCTTCCAGTTCTACCTCTTCGCCACTAATTTCTTTTGCAAGAAACTCCTTTTATAAAAAGGTGGCATGTCGAGAAACAAACACCTTTTATTCCTCGCCGTGGTAGAAAAGATATCCATGTGAATGTTTAGGATATCCCACAAACTTACAAAGAACTGACCGTGCCTCAGGTTTGTCCGGATTTTGTCTTTTGATATAGGTCGGATAACCCCATATCTTAACACGTTTAAGACATGGTCTCTTCCCACTCCATATCTCATATGGCGTGGTAGGTATAGATTTAGATGGGACTTGATTCAATAGGTATGCAGCTGTCTCAAGTGCATAACCCCAAAAGAAAATAGGTAACTTAGCGGTGCTCATGATAGAGCACACCATATCTAATAGGGTGCGATTCCTCCGTTCCGATACACCATTGTGTTGTGGGGTATATGGATGAGTAAGCTGAGAGAGAATCCCATTCTTTTTTAGATAGTCCAGGAACTCATTGCTCAAGTATTCTCCTCCTCGATCAGATCGAATGATCTTAATACTTTTACCCGTTTGGTTCTCTACTTCGTGCTTATATTCTTTGAATTTCTCAAAAACTTCAGACTTGTGTTTCAACAGGAACACATGTCCGTATCTTGAGAGATCGTCAGTGAATGTAATGAAGTATGAAGAACCATTCTTGGCATGTGTAGACATGGGACTGCATACATCACTATGTATCAGTCCCAAGAGTTCCGTAACTCTTTCTCCATGTCCACTGAACGGAGTTTTGGTCATAAGATGACTGGAAAATGTCATAAGATGAAAATTCGAATGGATTCAAATATCCATTCTTATGTAACTTAGCTAGTCGTGTCGCATTGATATGACCTAGTCTACAATACCACAAGAAGGATTCGTTCATTTCTGAACTCTTCCTCTTGTGTGTGTTCTGTACATTAAGAACTGTGGTTTGATTCAGAACATATATGCCATTATTTAACGAGCCTGATCCAATCAACTTTTGATTGAGGTAGATGTTCATAACATTATCATGTACTACAAAATTATATCCTTCTTTACTCAATGAAGAAACTGATATAAGATTGCATATCAGGGTCGGAATGTAATAGTATTCATTCAGAATCAATTTATTACCATTTGGCAATACAATGTGATATTCGCCAACTGCTTTGGCTGCAACATTTGCACTATTCCCTACTCTTACGGAATGATCGCCCATTCCCAGTTCTCTACCTTTCCTTAGCCCATATAACATATTACATATGTGGGATCCCGGTCCGGTATCTATTACCAAGGACGTAGAGTGAACTGAGAAACAGTTCTCGATAACTAATACACCTGAAGAAGATGCATCATCATGCTTATTCTTCGTTTGGGCGGCATGGGAATCCGGATATGTCTGTATTCCCTTTTCAGTCTTACAACAATTATAAGAAAAGACGGAACCAACGTTCCCCTGCTCAATATAACAAGTGGGTTCAGTCAATACATCCACATTATTATCTTGATTAAGGCCTGACATGGTCGCTACCTGGAAAGAGAGAAGAAAACACTTTAGCATATGCTCTTGCAAGATTATATTGGTTATTATCTTATCTAATCAGGATGGCTCCCACTGCTTTTATCAAATCTTCCTTCAAACCCTAAAAGGTAAGACTAGCCGGGATTAATTACACCTTTACAAGTTCGTCAATCCTTTAGCCAGGCCAGTCTTGGTACTTTGAGGGAGCTTTCCCTTGCTTTCGCATAGACCTAATTAAAATAAACCTTGTTTTCCCAGAGGCATAACCCCGTTAACACCTTTCTAGACACCTACTTGATCGGCTAATTGTGATGTGTAAAATTCTCCCAGGAGTAACTCTTACTCGCAGTGGGTATCGGGATCCAACTATCTCATAGAAGGTATGCAATCTCATTGCAAATTTCAACACTTGAAATTCCCGATAATGCTTTTGCCCCTAATCCCCTATGACATTGACAAAGGCCAACAAACCATAAGACGCTAGTCAAGTTCAACCCGTCATTTCCCGATTGAATTAAACCCACCCGTACGACCCTTGACAAAAGCCAACAAGGTCGTACGACTACCCTAATCCAATCGTATCTCATGCTTTAGCAGATAAGCATTAATCAGCTACCGTACACTACGCCTTGACAAGGTCAACAAACGTAGTACGAGTACTGAATAGTACTTATCTGAAATGTCGGAGGGCTACGACAGGTTTTTAAGAAAACCTTTGCGTAATGAACTTGATATCGTTGTAGAAACAAGTAATTTTGAAAATGAGTGTTTTTTAGGCTTTTACTAGTTTCGCTAAAGAGGTCACTCCCGGTGAAGAGATCTCTGTTAGTTATATGTATGCCCTATAGGCCATTATTGTACATAAGATGTATATTGTAGTGGATGCTTGGACATATATAGGAAGGACTTTCTTGCTCGACATGATAGTACTCTATTTGGTTGCACTTTATCTTAACATGTACTCTGATTGTCTCTATGTTACATGTTGATAAAGCCCTTAGGATATGTACTCGACTACCGGGACTATGATGAGATCATACTAGTGGGGCCACGGTAGTCAACGAGTACATCCTTCAAATGTTCTTAGTCGTGGGAGTACCGTGACAGGGCATCGATACTCCAGAGTAGACCAGCGTATGCACTTCTTGACCCATATAATGGACGATGGATGATCCCATATCCATTGGTGTTTGACATCAGAGAAGGTATACAGGTGCTCAGTGGAGACTGGGTATACTGGACGGACTCGCCGAGAGCTCCCAGATGGTATTGTACCTCACGTCAGATGGCAGTTCTCTGGTGACACTAGTACATGTTAGTCTGTAGACCCGAGATCGTCATAGAGTCTTGTGTGATTCCCGCTGTGCTTTGATTTCCATCATACCACGTCTAAGAGGGCGTGCAAAAAGGTGGCTTTTGGGTACAGTCCCGAATCACATGGAGGCAATGAGCGATAGGAGAGGATTCGTCTCTCCCGGTATAGGGAGTTGATGTTGCGCTGTGTTCGATTGGCTATAACTGGAAATCCCTGGCCAGGGTTCCTGAGATTTACTGGTAAGTGTTATCAGTAGTTTCTCGAACAGTTATAGACCTCATATCGACACGACTTATCAAGCAACTGGGGTCTGACGTTTTCCACCCGTAGGCGAGATATGCGACATATCAGACGAAGAGACCGGACTGTACGGGAGTGTTACTGACTGGATTCGTAGGAGAAAGTACATGCTTGCTTGTTGATATTCTGATCGCTCAATACCTGGGTGGCTGTTACGTTTAGCTGACCGCTTGCAGCTTGTGGGTGTTTGATATGATCATCACCTGCTGCTGGCGTATTGACGATTCTTTAGAGTCCTACACAGAGGTTTCTTGGCTCAGGAAAAACGGAGTAGGAGCACATATATGATATGTGCGGGACCGAGAACAATACGTGTATGTGATACCGTATTAGATTCTCACGATATGAGATATCGGCCGGTATATGTGATATAGCCGGGTCATCGGATTAAGTGTTGATTCGATGAACTGATACATATTATATTAGTCGGTTATTTGTGAAATAGCCGGATTTTCGGATCAAATGTTGATTCGATAATTTAATGTATAATTATATATTTGATATATTAAATTACATTAACTGATATAAGCTCACTAAAAGATTCTTTTTCTCACTCGGGTAATACATTGATATATATGCGATATATGTTAATTGTATTATTTTATTTTGTTACAATAAATATTATATGTAGGGTTCCTAGGCACTCTCAAGAGGTCTCACAAGGCATCAACCATGCCAATTTCAAATTTTACGGGTGCTGAGAAACCCTAATACGGATCGTTAACGCGAAAAACGAAAACAGTTAACAACTTAACTAAAGGAGAGAGGCTACAACCTTTGTAGATCCGTTTCTCCACTTCCTTAGCTCCACGTAGGTGTCCTCTCGCTGTCCATCTCGAATCCCGGACTCAATCGTCGGCTTCATCGGAGAAATGGGCGGGCTAGGTCGTCGGCTTCGTGCCGAAGATGATCTACGTCGAGGCATCACAAGTTCAAGCTCCAACTCCATCAAGTTGTGAAACTTATGAAGAAAACACCCTATACTACTTGGCAAGAGGTAGAGGGTGAAGAAATAGGAGGTGGGTTCACTTTAGAATTGGATTTCTCACACTTTAGCTCAAGTTGCCATTAATGGACTTAAGCTTTTTGTTTGAAGATGAAGAAGAAGATGAAGCTAGAATATGATAAGTCTTCAAGAAAATAGAAAAGAAAATAGATACTTATCATATACTAACTATGGTAGAGTGTAGAGAATAGACCATGGTTACTTGGAATGGTTAGGGTTAAGCAAGAAGACAAGAATGGTTACAAAGTCAAAGCTTCATGAAGCTTCAACTAGAAACAAAGAAAGCCACCATTCTCTCCAAAATCTTTTCCAAATAAATGAATAAATAAATAAATGAATAAGCAAAACCCTAATCATCTACTTAACCATGGTTTGATTCTTTACACTTAACCAATTAAACATGCATCATCAAACATGACACAAACATGTGCACAAAAGTATATCACATATACAACTTGCACATCAAGTGAGAAAATCCATTTAAAGTGAACCAATACTAGTTAATGCAAAGTAATATATCAAATATATAATTATACATTAAAGCATTAAATCAACACTTGATTTAACGATCCGGTCATATCACATATAACCGACTAGTATCCTATGTATCGGCTTATCGAATCAATCCTTGATTCGATATCTAGGTTATATCGAATATAACCAATCGATACATTCATCGTGAGAATGGAATACGGTATCACATACACGCATTATTCTCGGTCCTGCACATAACTCATATGTGCTCCTATTTCGTTTCGCTTGAGCCAGGAAACCTCTGTGTAGGACTCTAAAGACTCGTCAATACGCCGGTAGCAGATGATGATCATATCAAGCACCTACAAGCCGTAAGCGGTCTGCTAAACGTAACAGCCATCCGGGTATTGAGCGATCAGAAGATCGACGAGCTAGCCCGCTCACACTCCTGTGAATCCAACCAGCAACACTTACCGTACAGTCCGGTCTGTTCGTCTGATATGTCGCATATCAAGTCTAGGGGTGGTAAACGTCAGACCCCAATAACCGATAAGTCATGCCGATGTGAGTCTCATAACGGGTCGAGAAACTACTGGTAACACTTACCAGCAAATCTCTGATCAGCCCTGGCCAGGGACTTCCCTGTTACGGCCAATCGAGCACAGCGCAACATCAACCCCCAATACCGGGAGAGACGAAACCCCTCCTATCGCTCATTGTCTCCATGTGACTCGGGACTGTACCCAAAGACCACCGTTTTGCACGCCCTCATGGACGTGGTAAGGTGGAGATCAAAGCACAGTGGGAATCACACAAGACTCTATGACGATCTCGGGTCTACAGACTAACCTGTACAAGTGTCACCTGAGAACTGCCATCTGACGTGAGGTATAATACCATCTGGGAGTTCTCGGCGAGTCCTTCCAGTGTACCCAGTCTCCACTGAGCACCCGTATACCATCTCTGATGTCAAACACCAATGGATGTGGAATCATCCATCGCCCATCTCATGGGTCGAGAAGCGTATACGCTAGTCTACTCTGGTATATCGATGCTCCGTCTCGATACACCCACGACTAGGGACCTTGAAGGATGTACTTATGGACTACCATGTCCCCACTAGTATGATCTGTATCATAGTCCAGGTAGTCAAGTACACATCCTAAGGGCTTTACCAACATGTAACTATAAGACAGTTTAAAGAGACAAGTGTACATGTTAAGATAAAGAGTAACCAGATAGCATACTATCATATCGAGCAAGAAAGTCATCTCTATATATGTCCAAGCATCCAATTTAATATACATCATCTGTACAATACTGGCCTCTAGGGCATACATACAACTAACAATCTCCCACTTGCACTAGGGCCAGCTGCTGTAGTATCGCATACCGAGCATCCCAAAGAGTCTCTCAAACTGTATCTGGGGAATGGCCTTCGTGAGTGGTTCCGCCGTGTTGTTCTTCGTGCCAACTCTCCTGACCTCGATCTCCCGGCGATCAACTATCTCCCGGATCAGGTGATACCGCCTCAGAATATGCCTGGATCGCTGATGGGACCTGGGTTCCTTGGCCAAAGCCACCGCTCCATTGTTATCGCAATACAAAGGTATTGGATGCTCAATGGATGGAACCACTCCAAGTTCAGTAATGAACTTCTTGATCCAGACAGCCTCTTTAGCAGCGTCATTGGCAGCGATGTATTCAGCCTCCATCGTCGAGTCTGCCACGGTTTCCTGCTTGGAACTCTTCCAGCTAACTGCCCCTCCGTAAAGGGTAAAGACAAAGCCCGACTGCGACTTAGAGTCGTCCTTATCACTCTGGAAGCTCGAATCGGTAAAGGACTCCACTTGGAGTTCTTCGTTACCATACACCAAGAGCATCTCTTTAGTCCTTCGCAAGTACTTGAGAATGCTCTTCACAGCTGTCCAGTGATTCTCTCCAGGATCAGCTTGATACCTGCTCACTACACTTAGTGAGTATGCAACATCGGGTCTGGTACATAGCATCGCGTACATGATAGAGCCTACAGCTGAAGCATAGGGTATCCCTTGCATGCGAGCTCTCTCCAAATCAGTCTTGGGAGACATCTCTTTGGAGAGAGTGACTCCAGAGATCGTGGGCAAGTTCCCACGCTTGGATTCTTCCATACTAAACCTCTTTAGTATGGTGTCAATGTACCTGGATTGGGACAATCCCAATATCCGTTTGGATCTATCTCTATAGATCCTAATTCCCAATATGCAGGAGGCATCACCAAGATCTTTCATTGAGAAACTTTGTGATAAGAAGAGCTTGACCGATTGCAGCATAGGAATATCATTTCCTATCAAGAGTATGTCGTCCACGTACAATACGAGGAAGACCACCTTACTCTCTGCTACCTTCTTGTAGATACAAGGTTCATCTGGGTTTTTGACGAAATCAAACTCTTTGATAACGACGTCAAAGCAGATGTTCCAACACCGCGATGCTTGCTTTAATCCATAAATGGATTTAAGCAGCTTGCACACCTTCCCGCTGCTCCCACTGTCTACGAAGCCCTCTGGCTGAGTCATGTACACGCACTCTTCTAAATCACCATTTAGAAAGGCGGTCTTAACATCCATTTGCCAGATTTCGTAATCATGATATACAGCGATGGCAAGCATGATCCGGATGGATTTAAGTATAGCCACTGGAGAAAAGGTTTCGTCATAGTCCACACCTGGTCTTTGACGAAAACCCTTTGCTACAAGTCTAGCTTTGAAAGTCTCCACTTTCCCATCTACACCAAGTTTTTTCTTGAAGATCCACTTGCTCCCGATGGGTTTTACCCCTTCAGGAGCAACATCCAAAGTCCATACTTTGTTGGTGTACATGGATTCCATATCGGACCGCATAGCATCCAGCCATTTCACTGAGTCCCTACTCGTGATGGCCTGCTCGAAGCTAGTTGGGTCATCATCCTCCATGATGCAATCCTCGCTCCCACAATCCATGAGAAAACCGTAGTATCTCTCAGGTTGGCGAGGAACCCTACTAGATCGGTAAAGTGGCTGGGGTTCATTGGGAACTATTGAATCCTCTGGTTCCACCAGATCTTCTGTTGTAGCTTCTGTAGCTGGAATCTCTTCCAGTTCTACCTCATGACCACTAATCTCTTTTTCAAGAAATTCCTTTTCTAAAAAGGTGGCATGCCGAGAAACAAACACTCTTTGTTCCTCAGGGTGGTAGAAGATATACCCTTGTGAATTTTTGGGATATCCTATAAATTTGCATAAAACAGACCGTGCCTCGAGTTTGTCCGGATTTTGTTGTTTGACATAGGCTGGACAACCCCATATCTTAACATAGTTAAGAAATGGTCTCTTCCCTTTCCATATCTCATATGGAGTGGTAGGCACTGATTTGGTGGGGACCATATTCAATATATGTATGGCTGTCTCAAGCGCATACCCCCAGAAAGAAATAGGTAACTCAGCTGTGCTCATCATAGAGCGCACCATATCTAATAGGGTGCGGTTCCTCCGTTCTGATACACCGTTGTGCTGTGGTGTATATGGAGGAGTCAGCTGAGAGAGAATCCCGTTCTCTTTTAGGAAGTCCAGGAATTCATTGCTTAAGTATTCACCTCCTCGATCAGATCGAAGGATTTTAATACTTTTTCCGGTTTGGTTCTCGACTTCTTGTTTATATTCTCTAAATTTCTCAAAAGCTTCAGACTTGTGTCTTATCAAGTATACATGTCCGTATCTTGAGAAATCGTCAGTGAATGTAATGAAGTACGAAGAACCATCCCTGGCATGTGTAGACATGGGACCGCATACATCACTATGTATCAGTCCCAAGAGTTCGGTAACTCTTTCTCCGTGTCCCGTAAACGGAGTTTTGGTCATCTTGCCTTTGAGACATGACTGGCAAGTGTCATAAGATGAAAATTTAAAAGGTTTCAAATATCCATCCTTATGCAACTTAGCTAGTCGTGTCGCATTGATGTGACCCAGTCTACAATGCAACAAGAAGGATTCGTTCAGTTCTGAACTCTTCCTCTTGTGTGTGTTTGTTATGCTCAGAACTGTTGATTGATTTAGAACATAAATGCCATTGCACAACGTGCCTGATCCAACCAACTTTTGGTTACGAAAAATGTTCATAACATTATCCTGCAATACAAAATTATATCCCTCTTTACTCAATAAAGAAACCGATATAATGTTGCATATCAGGTTCGGCATGTAATAGCATTCGTTCAGAACCAATGTATTACCAGTTGGTAATACAAGGTGATATTCACCGACAGTCTTAGCTGCAACAATTGCACCATTTCCAACTCTAATGTCTTTATCACCTTCTCCAAGTTCTCTACCTTTCCTAAGCCCATGTAATTGATTACATATATGGGATCCTGACCCGGTATCTAATACCCAGGACGTAGAGCAAATGGAGAAATAGTTCTCTGTAACGAACACACCCGAAGAAAATGCATCATCATGTACTTTCTTCATTCGGGCGGTCTAGGAATCCTGGTATTCCCCTATATCCTGTTCAGTCCTATAAGTCTTATAGGAAAGAACGGAACCAACGTTCCCCAGCACAGTATAACATGCGGGTTCGGTCAATACATCCATATTATTATCTTTATTAGGGCATGACGTGGTCGCTACCTGGAGAGAGAGAGAAGAAAACACTTAAGCGTATGCTCTTGCAAGATCAGATTGGTTATTATCTTATCTAATCAGGATGGCTCCCACTGGTTTTTATCAAATCTTCCTTCAAACCCTAAAAGGAAAGACTAGCCGGGATTAATTACACCCTACAACTTCGTCGATCTTTCAGCCAGGCCAGTGTCGGTACTTTGAGGGAGGTCCCCCGTGCTTTCGCACGAACCTAATTAATGTAAATCTCGTTTTCCCAGGGGCGTAACCCCGTTGACACCTTTCTAGACACCTACTTGATCGGCTAATTGTAATGTGTAAAACTCTCTCAGGAGTAACTCTTACTCGCAGTGGGTATCGGGATCCAACTATCTCATAGAAGGTATGCAATCTCATTGCAAATTTCAACACTTGAAATTCCCGATAATATTTTGCCCCTAGCGTGCTATGACCTTGACGAAAGCCAACAAACCACAGCTCGCTAGTCAAGTTCAACCCGTACATTTCTTGACTGAATTAAACCCACCCGCATGACCCTTGACGAAAGCCAACAAAGCCGTACGACTACCCTAATCCAGTCGCATCATATGCAGCAGATAAGCAGCATATAGCTACCGCACACTACACCTTGACGAAAGCCAACAAATGTAGCACGAATACTATATGCAACTTATCTGAAATGACGGAGGGCTACGACAGGTTTTTCTGAAAACCTATTGCGTAATGAACTTGATATCGTTGTAGAATCAAATGAAGTTTTGAAATGGAGTGATTTTGAGGATTTTCTAGTTTTGCTAAAGGGGTCACTCCCGGTGAAGGGATCGTCGGCCCTTTCCTCGTCGAATGAGGTGCGGGATATATCATATATATCACTGCGCAAAGCAGAAACTATAAAAGCAATCAAAAAACAAACCGAGTGTGTAGCATCTGCCAGTTTTGCTAAAGGAGTCACTCCCGGTGAAGGGATCTCGGTCCTTTCCTCATCGAATAAGGTGCAGGGTATATCATATATACCGCTATGCAAAACAAGAACTGTAGCTACCTGTTTTATTTAAAATTTGATTCTACAACATCTTAGGTTTATTTTCTTTCATTAATCACATTAATGAAGTCCCATCATTTATGTCACCTAAACATCACAGATAAATACGACGTACACTTATGCCATCCGCATTCGCCTCGATGTCCCCTCGTGCACCGTTAGGTTAGGTAACTAACGACAGAGCAGGGCAAGGCTAGTGCGGGTGCAAAACATAAGTAACGTCTATATAATATATCATATATACTATATACTGTATCTATCACAGAACATCATATGATCACATCACAGATATCGCAACAGAAGAAACATATGAAACATTGGATATACTAGGACGTCCGTGTTTTCAATACGAGCCAGTATAAAACACGGATTCCACGGTCGTGATGAATAGCCAATCCCACACCCCTAGACCCCTACGAGAGCGGCAAGCAACCCTACTAATTCTAGGGTTAGGAGACCCGGACTCGACTCCTCGAGTTGATCTCCCACTGGACCCCAGAACCCGGTTACTTATGCTCCCCTCCTTGGGTCTATCCTAGTGCAGAAAAGTAAATAATATACAAAGGGTGACAACTTCCGCAACCTGGAAGTGCCCTAAATAAAAGAATATTACATACAAGTTTTTACATGAATGAAAATGAAAAACACTCATCTCACATAAAAACCCCCGGCTATTCAAACACGACGATCCAATATAACATATCCAGCAACACATAACATCACATGTCATCAACGTAAGTAAGTATGCATACCTCAATTGTCGTTGACGTATAGCAACGAAACCGGCGATATCAACATACTGCACTTACGGTCACAGAAAAGAAAGTGTAAAACTACAACAGTTGGAATCCGCAACCTCTTTAGACATCACATGCCTAATCAAATGAAATACTTAGACATCACATGCCTAACAGTTATAAACCCCGCATTTTAGTCTCATTATCGAAAACTCTTTTCAATATCAAATGAAACTAAACCGCTAGATTTATAACATTCATTTAGTTATCTCATAACTGTTTGTGAATTCCAATTATTGTATCCCATTCCGGATAAATAAAAAATATTAAACTTTCCGATCGAACATTCGAACACCCAAGTTTTCCCGAAACCGTTCAACACATGAAATAGGTTCAAAAACATTCACTTCATGCCTCAGTACCAACGGTCCAGTCGTAGAAGGGTCAAGCCAACGCCTCACATGTGGCATGCCGTACTGCCCCAAACCCGAAGGTTCAAAGGGCAGTTCAAGACGGTCACATAATCGAGTTAAGGTTTGTTGTCTTCTAGAGGGACCATCGCGTTACTTGCACTACTTAGAACGTCATTAAACTACGGAAAAGTCCAACAATTGGAAATTTCCGGGCAGGGGAAAGATTGGGTATTTACATCCGGTCGAACTTTTTAACATATTCTAAAATTATCCAGAAAAAATACATAGACAAAGTTTGATAATCCGATCGAATCTGCGATTCCCAAAGCAACCCCAGAATACTCAACTCTTGAGTCAAATTAAAAATTCCCAGAAAACTCAGCATCCAGAAATAGGAATTACTGTGCAAAAAGGGGAGGATGACGTCATCATATGGCCGCGGAACCGCCGCAGAAGCAAGGCATCTGCCGCGGTTCCGCCGCCGTTTGTACTGTTCATGAGTTAAATTTTGCACCGTAATTCTTATAATTCCCTGCTGAATTTTTTAAGCATTTTTAATATGGAAAAGTCCCAGATTTTAGAAAAAGTCCAGAGAGCATATCGGGAATTAGGGTTTCGGTTCGATCGGGTTTCAAACGTCGTCTAGACTTCGCCTAAGGCTCTAGCTAGGCTCTGATACCACTGTAGGGTTCCTAGTCACTCTCAAGAGGTCTCACAAGACATCAACCATGCCAATTTCAAATTTTACGGGTGCCGAGAAACCCTAATACGGATCGTTAACTAGAATTTTAGGCGAAAAACGAAAACAGTTAACAACTTAACTAAAGGAGAGAGGCTACAACCTTTGTAGATCCGTTTCTCCACTTCCTTAGCTCCACGTAGGTGTCCTCTCGCTGTCCATCTCGAATCCCGGACTCAATCGTCGGCTTCATCGGAGAAATGGGCGGGCTAGGTCGTCGGCTTCGTGCCGAAGATGATCTACGTCGAGGCATCACAAGTTCAAGCTCCAACTCCATCAAGTTGTGAAACTTGTGAAGAAAACACCCTATACTACTTGACAAGAAGTAGAGGGTGAAGAAGTTGGAGGTGGGTTCACTTTAGAATTGGATTTCTCACACTTTAGCTCAAGTTGCCATTAATGGACTTAAGCTTTTTGTTTGAAGATGAAGAAGAAGATGAAGCTAGAATATGATAAGTCTTCAAGAAAATAGAAAAGAAAATAGATACTTATCATATACTAACTATGGTAGAGTGTAGAGAATAGACCATGGTTACTTGGAATGGTTAGGGTTAAGCAAGAAGACAAGAATGGTTACAAAGTCAAAGTTTCATGAAGCTTCAACTAGAAACAAAGAAAGCCACCATTCTCTCCAAAATCTTTTCCAAATAAATAAATGAATAAGCAAAACCCTAATCATCTACTTAACCATGGTTTGATTCTTTACACTTAACCAATTAAACATGCATCATCAAACATGACACAAACATGTGCACAAAAGTATATCACATATACAACTTGCACATCAAGTGAGAAAATCCATTTAAAGTGAACCAATACTAGTTAATGCAAAGTAATATATCAAATATATAATTATACATTAAATCATTAAATCAACACTTGATTTAACAATCCGGTCATATCGCATATAACCGACTAGTATCCTATGTATCGGCTTATCGAATCAATCCTTGATTCGATATCTAGGTTATATCGAATATAACCAATCGATACATTCATCGCGAGAATGGAATACGGTATCACATACACGCATTATTCTCGGTCCTGCATATAAATCATATCCGCTCCTATTTCGTTTCGCTTGAGCCAGGAAACCTTTGTGTAGGACTCTAAAGACTCGTCAATACGCCGGTAGCAGATGATGATCATATCAAGCACCTACAAGCCGCAAGCGGTCTGCTAAACGTAATGGCCATTCGGGTATTGAGCGATCAGAAGATCGACGAGCTAGCCCGCTCACACTCCTGTGAATCCAACCAGCAACACTTACCGTAATGTCCGGTCTGTTCGTCTGATATGTCGCATATCAAGTCTAGGGGTGGTAAACGTCAGACCCCAATAACCGATAAGTAGTGCCGATGTGAGGCTCATAACGGGTTGAGAAACTACTGGTAACACTTACCAGCAAATCTCTGATCAGCCCTGGCCAGGGACTTCCCTGTTACGGCCAATCGAGCACAGCGCAACATCAACCCCCAATACCGGGAGAGACGAAACCCCTCCTATCGCTCATTGTCTCCATGTGAATCGGGACTGTACCTAAAGACCACCGTTTTGCACGCCCTCATGGACGTGGTAAGGTGGAGATCAAAGCACAGTGGGAATCACACAAGACTCTATGACGATCTCGGGTCTACAGACTAACCTGTACAAGTGTCACCTGAGAACTGCCATCTGACGTGAGGTATAATACCATCTGGGAGTTCTCGGCGAGTCCGTCCAGTGTACCCAGTCTCCACTGAGCACCCGTATACCATCTCTGATGTCAAACACCAATGGATGTGGGATCATCCATCGCCCATCTCATAGGTCGAGAAGCGTATACGCTAGTCTACTCTGGTATATCGATGCCCCGTCTCGATACACCCACGACTAGGGACCTTGAAGGATGTACTTATGGACTACCATGTCCCCACTAGTATGATCTGTATCATAGTCTAGGTAGTCAAGTACACATCCTAAGGGCTTTACCAACATGTAACTATAAGACAGTTTAAAGAGACAAGTGTACATGTTAAGATAAAGAGTAACCAGATAGCATACTATCATATCGAGCAAGAAAGTCATCTCTATATATGTCCAAGCATCCAATATAATATACATCATCTGTATAATACTGGCCTCTAGGGCATACATACAACTAACATTATATATGTGATATATAATATTGTAACAAGTTAAGGTTACAAATGCAACATGTTTTGTGGAGTTTAAACATGGTTAGGGTTTGGATTAGGGTTAAGCCTTCTAGTAGCTTCTAGAAGCTTTGCTTTTGTTTTCTTGTAAAGATATTTTGTGTAGATATTTCCTTAACCAAACCCAAACCCTTAAATATGATTCATTCTCTACAATGGTTAAGTCTTCTCTTTCTTAACTATGGTTGTATTTCTAACCTCACATATGAGTTTTCATTATTCATCACAAAAGGATTACTATTCTTCTTCTTCCTTGAGCTTTTGAAAAGCTTTCTAGGTTTTTCTTATGTGATGAAAATGAGTGAGAAAAAGAAAACAAGTGAGAGCTAAAATCCTACTTCATCATCCTAATCTATCATAGCCATTTAGATTAGGGTGTTCACTTCTTTTAGTGAGTGAGAGCTTGTGTTATAGAAACTTCAAGGTAGATCATCTTAGTTATCGAAGATCGGAAGCAAGCTTGTATCTTTCTCTTCATGGAGCCTCTCTAGAGTCCGGATATTCGATGATCGCAGTGAAGGGAACTCGACACGGAGCTTTAGAAGTGAAGGACCGGACTACAAAGGTTGTAATCCCAAACTCTTAGTGTTAAAGTGTTAACATGTTTTGTTTCGCCTAATCTCTAGTTTAAAGATCTTGGTTAGGGTTGTTCGGCACGTCTAAATTTTAAATCGGGCATGGTTGATGCCTTATAGACCCTTATGAGAGTGCCTAATAACCCTACAGTGGTATCAGAGCCAAGCTAGAGCTTTAGGCGAAGTCTAGGCGAAATTTAAAGTCCGATCTAACCCCGAAACCCCGGTTTATACCCTTTTCTGGAAATTTTTCAAATAGTTGACATTTTTCATATTAAAAATGCTCAAAAAATCAGCAGGGAATTATATGGAATACTGTAAAAAACGACATAGTAATTCGCATAAAGCGCCGCGGAACCGCGGCAGGACCATGCGTCGCGCGGCGGTTTCTTGGCCGTACAGGCGAATTATTGTTAGCTTTTCCTACAGTAACATCCGTAGGTGTTCTTGCTTGCTTATGAGAATTTTTAATTCTACTCAAGTGTTGAGTTTTCTGGGTTGTATTGGGAACTCGTTGATTCGATCGGAAAGTTTAACTTCGTTTAAGTTTTTCCGGGTAATTTTAGAACGTGTTAAAAAGTTCGAACGGATATCAACAACTCACTTTATCCCCTGCCGGAAAATTACCAGGCGTTGGATTTTTCCGTAGTTTAAGAACGTTCTAAGTCGTGCAAGTAACGCGGTGGACCCTCTAGAAGAACACAAACCTTAACTCGATTATGTGACCGTCTGAACCGCCTCTGAACCTTAGGGTTTGGGACAGTACGGCGTTGCCACATGTGAGGCGTTGGCTTGACCCTTCTACGGCTGGGCCATTGGTACTGTGGCATGTGATGGATATTTTTAAACTAATTTCAAGTGTTGACAACTATTTGGGAAAACTTGGGTGTTTCATTATTCGATCGGGAAGTTTAACATTGTCTATTTATCTGGAATGTGATACAATATTTGGAATCTATAAGTAGTTATGAGATAACTAATTTGAATGTTATAAATCCAGCAGTTCAGTCTCAGATGATCGGTTGCCACGGAATTTTGATGTGATCAAAAGTCTTTCTCAATCACGCAGCGTACGCGGATACTCGCCGGGTAAACTTAATAGACAGCCACGCCCCATAGCCCCGACCAAGTGACTGTAGGAGAACCCCGTCGCCAAAAGCATCCGTACGGGTGCTCGCGGCAGCGGTGTTCCGCCTTAGTGCACTTCATCGACGGGATCCAGGGGTGCGGCTGTCTACTAAAGTTTGCGACGAGCATTCGATCAGGATGTTGGGAATCTTGTTGAATTGCCCGACTTGATATTGAAAAGAGTTTTCGATAATGAGAATAAAATGCGGGGTTTATAATAGTTAGGCATGCGATGTCTAAGGAATTCATTTGGTTAGGCATGCGATGTCTAAGGAGGTTGCGGATTCCAACTGTTGTAGTTTTACACTTTCTTTTATGTGATCGTAAGTGTAGTATGTAGTTGTATCGCCGGTTTTCGTTGCTATACATCAACGACAATCGGTGTATGCATACTTACTTACGTTGATGATATGAGATATTATGTGTTGCTGCGATATGTTATATTGGATCGTCGTGTTTGAATAGCCGGGGGTTTTATGTGAGATGAGAGTTTTTCTTTTTCATTCATGTAAAATTCATTTGTATGTAATATTCTTTTATTGGGGCACTTCCGGGCTGAGGATGATGTCAGCGTTTTATATTATTTACTTTTCCGCATTAGGTAGACCCAAGGCGGGGAGCACAAGTAACCGGGTTCTAGGGTCCAGTGGGAGACCATCTCGAGGAGTCGAGACTGGGTCTCCTAACTCTAGAATTGGTAGTGTTGCTTGCCGCTCTCGTAGGGGTCTAGGGATATGGGTTTGGCTATTCATCGCGAACGCGCAATCCGTGTTTTATACAGGCTCATATTGAAAACACAGACATCCTAGTATATCCAATATTTCATATATGTTCTTCTGCTGCAATGTTCTGTGATGAGATCATATTACTATCTGAGACGAATGTTTATATTATATATATGAGATATATATTATATATTGTGTTGATTTCGTTTCAAATGTAATGCTTGTGAAGCTTATTAAAATGGGACTTCATTAATGAGATTAATGAAATAAAAGAAACCTAAAGATGTTGTAGAAACTTGTTTAAAAACTGGTAGCTCTAGTTCTTGCTTTGCATAGCGGTGTTCCTTGTAGAACATCCAGCACCTTATTCGATAAGGAAAGTGTCGAGATCTCTTCACCGGGAGTGACCTCTTTAGCGAAATTAGCAGATGCTGCATACTCGGTTTGTCTTTTGATTGCTTCTATAGTTATTGCTTTGCGTGGTGATATTTGTGAAATATCTTGCACCTTATTCGATAAGGAAAGAGCCGACGATCCCTTCACCGGGAGTGACCTCTTTAGCGAAACTAGAAAAGCCTTAAAAACACTTCATTTAATATCACTCGATTCTACAACGATATAAAGTTCATTACGCAAAGGGTTTTCTTAAAAACCTGTCATAGACCTCCGTCATTTCAGATAAGTAGTATTTAGTATTCGTGCTGCGTTTGTTGACTTAGTCAAGGCATAGTGTGCGGTAGCTGATTAGTGATTATCTGCAAAGCATATGATGCAATTGGATTAGGGTAGTCGTGCGGCCTTGTTGACTTAGTCAAGGGTCGTGCAGGTGGGTTTAATTCAATCGGGAAATGACGGGTTGAACTTTACTTGCGGTCTATGGTTTGTTGACTTAGTCAAGGTCATAGATAGCTTGGGGCAAAATATTATTGGGAATTTCAAGTGTTGAAATTTGCAATGAGATTGCATGTCTTCTATGAGATAGTTGGATCCCGATACCCGCTGCGAGTAAGAGTTACTCCTGGGAGAGTTTTGCACATTACAATTAGCCGATCAAGTAGGTGTCTAGAAAGGTGTTAACGGGGTTACGCCCATGGGAAAACGAGGTTTACTTTAATTAGGTCCGTGCGAAAGCATGGGGAACCTCCCTCAAAGTACCGGCACTGGCCTGGCTGAAAGATTGGCGAACTTGAAGAGTGTAACTAATCCGGGCTAGTCTTTCCTTTTAGGGTTTGAAAGAAGATTTGAGTAAAATAGTGGGAGACATCCTGATTAGATAAATTGATAACCAATCTAATCTTGTAAAAGCGCACGCTGAGTGTTTTCTTCTCTCTCTCTCTCCAGATAGCGACCATATCATGCCTTAATCAAGAAAATAATACGGATATATTGACCGAACCCGCTTGTTATACTGAGCTAAGGAATGTTGGTCCCGCTCCAACTTGTAATTGTTATCAGATAGAGCAGGAAATTGGGGATTACCAGAATTCCCGTGCCGCCCAAATGAAGAAAGTGCATGCTGATGCATCTTCTTCGGGTATGTTCATTACCGAGAACTGTTTCTCAATATCCTTTACGTCCTGGGTATGAGATACCGGATCAGGATCCCACATATGTAATTTGTTACATGGGCTACAGATAGGTAGAGAACTGAGAAGCGGGTGATAAATTTCATGAGATAGAAACGGTGCAGGTGTTGCAGCCAAGTCAGTTGGTAGTTATCACCCTGTATTATCAAAATACATTGATTCTGAACGAATGTTATTAGATACCGAACCTGATATACAACATCATATCAGTCTCTTAATTAGGAAAGAAGGATATAATTTTGTATTGTTGGATACTATTTTGAACATTTCCTATATCAAGAGTTGATCGGTTCAGGCACGTTATCTAAAAGCATTGATGTTCTAAATCAAACTACAGTTCTTAGTATACAGAACACACACAAGAAGAAGAGTTCAGAAATGAACAAATCCTTCTTGAGGCATTGTAGACTAGGTCATATCAATGCAACCCGACTAGCTGAAGTTACATTTAGATGCATATTTAAATTAGTTTGAATTTACATCTTATGAAACTTGCCGGTCATGTCACAAAGATAAGATGACCACAGCTCCGTTTATTTAAAACAGAGAAAGAGTTAGTAAACTCTTGGGATTGATATATGCTGATGTATGAAGGTCCCATGTCTACACATGCCAAGACCAGTTCTTTGTACTTCATTACATTTACTGATTATCTCTCAAGATCCGGACATATGTTCCTGTTGAAACACAAGTCTGGAACTTTTGAGAAATTCAATGAATATAAGTTAGAAGTAGAGAACCAAAACGGGTATAAGTATTATGTTCTTTGATGGGATCAAGGAGGAGAATACTTGAGCACGGGATTCCTGAACTATTCTAAAGGAGAATGAGATTCTCTCTCAGCATTACTCCTCCGTATACACCACAGCACCTCGGTGTATCGGGGCGGAGCAATCACACCCTTGTAAGTCCACGTTACCTGTCCCGGTTCTTTCGGGGTTGTGGAAACGGTGAAAAACAATTTTTTAGGGCTAGGGTAACATGGACTAGACACCGTATCTTTGATAAACAACACACTAGCAACTAACTACAACCTTAACCTACTCGGTTAGAGGGTTATACCTAGTCTTGAACTCCTTCTCTTCTTCTCCTTGGAGTGGGTTGAAAGGTTCTCCTCGTCGCCTTCTATTGCCGAAGAAAGATCCCCCCGAAGGCCTCTACCTTGAGCTCCTTCCTCAAACTTGAGGTAACTAAAGTGTTGGGTTTGCTAAACCTTCAATCTTAAGATGAGTAGAGAGTGGTTTTGGTGTTTTATCTCAAAAGAAAATGGTTCTCAACTCATGAGAGGGATTTTTCCTTGAGTTAGAGGAAGAGGGAGAGCAATGGATGAGAGAGAAGATGCAAGTGAGAAATGAGAGAATTTTGCAACCATATCACATATATGTGAATTATTGATTAACAATATTAATTAAAAAGGATAAAGATGATGGTTGATATGATAAGACCATTATCATTTCACATTTAATGAGTTTTGCTAAGATCAAAGAGCATCTTTGTGTGAAATGATTATGGTCAATGTTTCAACTTTGGTCAACAAGTCAACCAAGTTCAAAAAGTCCACAATCCTAACCATGACACAATTTCCTTTTAATTAACATTATTAATTATATTTCACATATTCATTAGGGTTTGGAAAAAGACAACCGTCATCAACCCTAATGAGAATCCTCTTCCTCTGCCTCAGTCAACTGTGCATACACACCCGCATCCATGTTCCGAGAAACATGAATACAATGAGATAAAACCAATCCCAAAACATATACTAGGATCTGGCTTAAAACAAAGCCCGCTAGTAATAACTATCCGGACACCAAACGTGCACAAGTGCGCGGATGTGAACGAACCCCGTCGCAAAACCATGCGACCTCTACTCTGTTTCGCCCAAAGGCGAATAGCCCTCTGTGTGGGACTCTAAAGACTCAACACTACGCTGGCAGTGGGTTTAACCACAGACCGCAAGCGGCACTAGCTATACGTAACAGTCCCCAGGTAGATGCCGATAAGAAGACTGATGAGGTGAACCCATCTGAACTCCTACTGAGCCTGTATATGACAATCTCCGTACAGTCCGGTCTGTTCGTCTGAGAATATCGCATGGCGGGCCTAAGGGGTGGTAAACGTCAGTTCTCTAATAGCGGTACAAGTCGTATCGGAGTGTAGCCCAGAACACCCTGAGATAACACTGGAAACCTACCAGTGTATCTCGCTTGCCCTGGCCAGGGACGACTATGTGTAATGGCTCTCCTAGACACAGCGCGATATTAACCCCCAATACCAGGAGAGACAAATCCTATCTAACCGTCACTGCCTCCAAGTGCTTCGGGACTGCACCCAACTACTACCTATTTGCACAACTTCTTTGAGCCGCGGTAGGGTAGTAATCAAAGTACAGTGGGAACACACTCGAGGCGAAGTGACAGTGTCAAGTCAGCGGACTAAGCTGTACTCATGTCACCTGGGAACTGATAACTAACGATAGGTATAGTACCAACCAACAGTTCTCGACGAGTCATGTCCAGTGTACTCGTAACCTAACGAGCACCCGCGTACTATCTTAAGTACGACGTACTGACGGCTGTGGGACAGACCGTCTCCCCTGCTGGGATGAGAAGCGCATACGTTAGTCTACTCCGGAGTATCGATGCCCCGCCTCGATAATCCTACGACTAGGGACATGTATAAGGATGTTCTTGTAGATTACCCAGCCCCCACTAGTGTGACTGCCATCACAACGCTGGTAATCAAGCAAAGATCCTAGGGGCTCCACTAATGTGTATAGGCGATATGCTAAAAGAAACACATGCACACATTAAAGTAGAAACAAACAAAGTAGCATACTACTATTTCGAGCAAGATTGTCTATACAACTGTGAATATCCCAAGCTTCCATCAAGTAATATACAAACTAGTATGATACAGTAATGGCCTCTAGGGCATATACACTAACAATCTCCCACTTGCACTAAGGCCATGTACTGGCGTATCGAAGACCTATCATCTCGATCAGCCGCTCGAACTGAGCCTAGGGTAAGGCCTTCGTGAATGGATCTGCAGTGTTATCTTCTGAAGCAACCCTCCGAACCTCGATCTCCTGGCAATCCACGATCTCCCTGATCAGGTGATACTGCCTTAAGAAGTGTCTGGATTTCTGATGGGACCTGGGTTCCTTCGCTAAAGCTATAGCCCCGTTGTTATCGCAATACAGAGGTATTGGATCAACAATGGACGGAACCACCTGAAGTTCTTTCAAGAACTTCCTCATCCAGACGGCTTCTTTTGCGGCATCAGATGCAGCGATATATTCCGCTTCCATCGTCGAGTCAGCAACGATTTCCTGTTTGGAACTCTTCCAATACACCGCCCCTCCATTGAGGGTAAAGACATAACCCGACATGGACTTGGAATCATCCTTGTTACTCTGGAAGCTGGAGTCAGCAAAGGCCTCAACCTGGAGGTCTTTTCCGCCATACACCAAGAACATCTCCTTAGTCCTTCTCAGGTACTTGAGAATGTTCTTTACCGCTATCCAGCGCTTCTCCCCAGGGTTTGACTGATACCGGCTTATCACACTCAGTGCATAAGCTACATCTGGTCTGGTACACAACATCGCATACATTATAGAGCCTACCGCAGAAGCTTAGGGTATAATAGACATGCGATCCCTTTCCAAATCAGTCTTGGGAGACATCTCTTTGGAGAGGGTGATCCTGTGACAAGCCGGTAGATTACCGCGCTTGGAATCCTCCATACTGAATCTTTTTAGTATAGTGTCGATATACCTGGACTGTGAAAGTCCTAGTATCCTCTTGGATCTATCACGATAGATCCGGATCCCCAAAATGTAGGAGGCATCACCTAGGTCTTTCATGGAGAACCTGTGTGACAAGAACCCTTTGACAGATTGTAGCTTAGGAATGTCATTTCCTATCAAGAGAATTTCATCCACGTATAAAACGAGGAATACGAAAATTCGTGCTACAATTTTACTATAGATGCATGGTTCATCTGGATTTTTGATAAAGCCAAAATCCTTGACCGTCTCATCAAAACAGATGTTCCAACTCCGCGATGCCTGCTTTAGTCCATAAATGGACTTAAGCAACTTGCACACCTTTCCGCTGCTCCCACTCTGAATGAAACCCTCTGGCTGGTCCATATAGACACACTCCTCTAAATTTCCATTTAGAAAAGCGGTCTTTACGTCCATCTGCCAAATCTTATAATCGTGGAAGGCAGCAATGGCATGAAGGATCCGAATGGATTTAAGCATAGCCACTGGAGAAAAGGTTTCGTCATAGTCCAAACCAGGTCTTTGACGAAAACCCTTTGCAACAAGTCAGCCTTATAGGTCTCAACCTGCCCATCTACACCAATCTTCCTCTTGAAGATCCATTTGCATCCCACGGGTTTTACCCCTTCTGGAGCAACGTCCAAAGTCCATACTTTGTTGATATACATGGACTCCATTTCGTTCCGCATTGCATCCAGCCATTTTACCGAGTCAACGCTCTGAATGGCCTGCTGGAAGCTAGTCGGCTCATTATTATCAATGATGCAATCCTCTCTATCCCCGTCTATGAGAAAACCGTAGTATCTCTCGGGCGGATGAGACTGCCTACTACTCCTGCGGAATGGCGCCGGAATTTCCTGTTCTTTCGAACCCTCTGGTTCTACTAAGCTTTCAGTAATAGCTCGTGGTTCTAGAATTTCTTCCAGCTCTATTCCGCTCCCACTTATCTGATTTTCCAGAAATTCAGTTTCCAAGAAGTGGGCATGACGAGAAACAAAAACCTTTTGTTCATCTTCGCAATAGAAGAAATATCCCTTGGAGTTCTTTAGATATCCCACAAACTTGCACTGTACTGAGCGTGCCTCGAGTTTGTCCGCATGCTGCTTTTTGACAAAAGCTGGACATCCCCATGTCTTAATGTGCTTAAGATAGGGTTTCTTCCCACACCACATCTGATACGGTGTGGTAGGCACAGTCTTAGTTGGAACTCGGTTCAAAAGGTATGCAGCTGATTCTAGCGCATATCCCCAGAATGATCGCGGCAACTCAGCGTTACTCATCATGGAACGTACCATATCCAATAGGGTTCGGTTCCGTCTCTCCGATACACTGTTATGTTGCGGAGTGTATGGAGGAGTAAGCTGAGAGAGAATTCCATTCTCTTTTAAGTAATCCAGGAACTCGGCACTCAAGTATTCACCACCTCGATCAGATCTCAGTGTCTTGATATTTTTGCCTGTTTGTTTTTCTACTTCATTCTTGTATTCCTCGAACTTTTCAAAGGCTTCAGATTTATGTTTCATTAAGAAGACATATCCGTACCTTGAAAAGTCATCCGTAAAAGTAATGAAGTAAGAATAACCGCTTCGTGCATGTGTATACATTGGACCGCATACATCGCTGTGTACGATCCCCAAGAGCTCGCTCGCTCTTACTCCGTGTCCAGTGAACGGAGTCTTTGTTATCATTCCTTTGAGACAGGATTGACAAGTTGCATATGAATGATATTCGAACGGATCCAAATATCCTTCTGTGTGTAACTTAGTCAACCTTCTCTCATTGATGTGACCCAGTCTATAATGCCATAAGAAAGCATGATTTATTTCTGGAGACTTTCTTTTGTGTGTATTCTGGACATTGAAAATCTGTGGTTGGTTTAATACGTATATACCACTGCTTAATGTACCCGACCCAATCAGAACTTGATTAAAGTGAATGTTTACAACATTGCTTACGAATGCAAATTCATAACCTTCTTTAGACATCAAAGATACAGATATGATATTACAAGTTGCATTGGGTACAAAATAACAATCACGCAAAACCAAAACATGCCAATCTGACAATCCCAAGTGATAGTCCCCCACGGACTGAGCATCCATGCCAGCTCCGTTTGCAACTCTGAGGGTCATATCACCTGCCTTCAAAACCCTACGCCTTCTCAGTGCCTGCAAAGAATTACGGATATGAGATCCTGATCCGGTATCCAATACCCAGGATGTAGAGTTTATTGATAGACATTTTTCAATAACATACACACCTGAAGCCGAAGCCGCAACTTGCTTCGGATCCTGGTTTCTGGCCTTCCAAGCCCTGCAATCCCTTTTCCAGTGTCCACCCTTGTGACAGTTAAAGCACTCTTCCTTTCCCATAAGCTTTCCCACTACCTTTGTTGCCTTTGCCTTTCCCTTCATTTCCACTTTACTAACACCGCCCCTTGGTTTGGTGGGGGCTTTCTTCTTCTTTCCCTTGGCTTTCGGCTTGTACTTAGAAGAGGAAGATCCTCCCACAAACAAAGTGGATGTTTCCCTACCTTTCTGTAGGGTGCCCTCTGCACTCCTCAACATGTTGAGGAGCTCCGGAAGCTCAACTTCTTTTCCTTGCAAGTTGAAGTTCAGGATAAACTGGGCATAAGTAGAAGGAATGGACTGGAGAATCAAGTCCGTATAGAGCTCGTTCTCTAACGTGGTCCCAAGGTCCGCGAGCTCTTCAATGAAGCCAATCATCTTAAGCACGTATTCCGCTACCGATGATCCGACGGCCAATCTCGCCGAAAACAACTTTTTCGAGACTTCGTATCTGGCGATACGGGATTGCTCTCCATACAGTTCTTTTGTATGAAAAAATATGGATTCTAGGTCCATATTCTCGTGCCTCCTCTGATGTTCATTGTCCATAGAGGCAAGCACGAGGCTCTTGGACTTCGTGCAGTCGATCTCCCATGTCTTACGGATTTCTATATCCGCGACGCTGGAGGTGGGACCTGGGAAAGGGGGAGCTTTGGTGGTAAGGAGATACCCCAACTTATCGTAAGTGATTGCCATTTTGACATTCCTGAGCCAATCTTTGTAGTTTGGCCCTATCAGTACATTTTTATCTAGTAATAACTTAAGTCCGGTCATGACGATTGGTCGCTGCAATTAGGGGAGAGAGAAGAAACACTTTAGCATGATGCTCTTGCAAGTTTAGAGTGGTTTTTTTTCGTTTTTCTAAACAGGATGGCTCCCACTGTCTTTCGAATCTCTCCTCAAACCAAAAAGGAAGAATTAGTCGGGATCATTCTCACCGTGTAACCATTCAGCCAGGCCAGTGTCGGTACTTCGAGTGAGGTTTTCCAACGCTTTTGCGAAGTTCCTTAATTTAAGAACCTCTTTTCCGTGGGGGCGTAGCCCCGCTAACACCTTTCTAGACACCTACTTGGTTTATAGCACTGATCGTTAAGTGAGAAATTTCCCGAGGAGTAGCATATACTCACAGTAGGATCGGGACCCAAATATCATCGTGTGACAAAACTGAAGGAATCCTACCAGAATCATCACACTCCAAATGGTATGCAGCACTAGCAAGTTTCAGTTTCTTTAGAAACCCCCGATGTGGATTTTTGCCCCATGCTCTTATGACCTTGACTTTGGCCAACAAATCATAAGTCACATGTCAAGTTCTACCCGTCATTCTCCAGGCTAATTTGAACCCACCCGTACCTACCTTTGACTTTGGCCAACAAGGCAGTACGACTGTCCCAAACCAACGCATCTATCTATGCTGCATATGAATATCCAATAGCTACCAAACACTGTGCCTTGATTTTAGCTAACAAACACAGCTTGAATACTATTGACTATCCATATGAAAAGACGGAGGGCTACGAATGGTTTTGGCGAAACCGTGAACGTAGTGAACTTGATATAATCGATGGAACGAGATGAATTTTAAAAGGAGTGGTTCAAGCTCCGCGTTTAAAAGTTGGTTTTTGAAAAGAACCGAGTGGTTTTGAAAGTGTTCCAACGACTTTACTTGGTTTATTTTCTTGCATTAATTTTAATGCGTCCCATTATTTAATCCTACCATTGCAAAAACAACGAAAATATGACGTACGCTTATGCCATCCGAATTCGCCACGGGGCCCTGTCATCACCCGTTAGGTTAGTTAACTAACGACAGAGCGGGGGCTGGACTAGCGCGGATGCAAAACATAAGCAACGCCTAAATAGATATAATATATAGATATATACATTCTTCAGATGCAATGATAGCCATTCCAGATCACAGATGAACACATTGGATATACTAGGAATCCGTGTTTCGTTCGAGCCTGTAACGAAAAGCGGATTACACGGTCGCGATGAATTGCCAATACCCCATCCTAGACCCCTACGGGTGCGGCAAACTACCCCCTAAATACCCGAAGCGAAGCAACCTTCCTCAACAACATGAGTAGGCCACTCGGCACATCGAGATACCCGGTAGTTTTTGTACCCCACTTTGGGTCCATCCTAGGAACAAAAACAGTAAAAAGAAATTATACAATGGCGGCTATAACCTCATCCCGGATGTGCGGCCATACAAATAATATTACATCAAATTACATATTTATATGAATTGAAAGATAAATAAAACTCTCATCTCACAACCCCCCGGCTATTCATCCGCGACAATCCAACGAATTCATATACACAAACCATCAACATTACATATCACAGATATGTATAACCCCCACTAATCGACGTATAGCGATTAGCAGACGTTTAATACATATATCACATCACAGATACAACCCATTAGCCAAAGTCTAGAGAAGTTCGATCAAAATACGGAATTGTAACCCCAAAAACAAATTTGTTATCTGGAAATTCTGGGCAGAAACAAACCATCCTAAAAATCCCAAAACACCATACTAAGAACACTGCAGGAAAAACGACCCACGGCCGAGTCAACTCGGCCGTGGATCCGCGGCAAGAAGCATGTTCTTGCTGTGGTTCCCCGGTGAGTTGGTCGACTCGTTGACTCGTTTTTCTTGGGTGTTCTTTAAAAACCCTAAGCCGATTTTTAGTGTATGAGTAATTATTTTTTGAACAGAAATAAAAATCGGCAGAAAGTTGATATTTTTGACGTGTTTTGCGGTTTTTTGTCCGATCGAAATTATAGATACTTTGCTAACATGCTAGTGTGTGTTTAACTAGGCTTTGATACCACTGTAAGTCCACATTACCTGTCCCGGTTCTTTCGGGGTTGCGGAAACGGTGAAAAACAATTTTTTAGGGCTAGGGAAACATGGACTAGACACCGTATCTTTGATAAACAACACACTAGCAACTAACTACAAGCTTTACCTATTCGGTTAGAGGGTTATACCTAGTCTTGAACTCCTTCTCTTCTTCTCCTTGGAGTGGGTTGAATGGTTCTCCTCGTCGCCTTCTCTTGTCGAAGAAAGATCCACCCGAGGACCTCTACCTTGAGCTCCTTCCTCGAACTTGAGGTAACTAAAGTGTTAGGTTTGCTAAACCTTCAACCTTAGGATGAGTAGAGAGTGGTTTTGGTGTTTTATCTCAAAGGAAAATGGTTCTCAACTCATGAGAGGGATTTTTCCTTGAGCTAGAGGAAGAAGGAGAGCAATGGATGAGAGAGAAGATGCAAGTGAGAAATGAGAGAATTTTGCAACCATATCACATATATGTGAATTATTGATTAACAATATTAATTAAAAAGGAAAAAGGTGATGATTGATATGATAAGACCATTATCATTTCACATCTAATGAGTTTTTCTAAGATCAAAGAGCATCTTTGTGTGAAATGATTATGGTGAATGTTTCAACTTTGGTCAACAAGTCAACAAAGGTCAAAAAGTCCACAATCCTAACCATGACACAATTTCCTTTTAATTAACATTATTAATTATATTTCACATATTCATTAGGGTTTGGAAAAAGACAACCGTCATCAACCCTAATGAGAATCCTCTTCCTCTGCCTCAGTCAACTGTGCATACACACCCGCATCCATGTTCCGAGGAACACGAATACAATGAGATAAAACCAATCCCAAAATATATACGAGGATCTGGCTTAAAACAAAACCCGCTAGTAATAACTGTCCGGACACCAAACTTGCACAAGTGCGCGGATGTGAACGAACCCCGTCGCAAAACCATGCGACCTCTAATCTGTTTTGCCCAAAGGCGAATATGCCTCTGTGTGGGACTCTAAAGACTCGACACTACGCTGGCAGTGGGTTTAACCACAGACCGCAAGCGGCATTAGCTGTACGTAACGGCCCCCAGGTAGATGCCGATAAGAAGACTGATGAGGTGAACCCATCCGAACTCCTACTGAGCCTGTATGTGACAATCTTCGTACAGTCTGGTCTGTTCGTTTAAGAATATCACATGGTGGGCCTAGGGGGGTGGTAAACGTCAGTCCCCTAATAGTGGTACAAGTCGTGTCGGAGTGTATCCCAGAACACCCTGAGATAACACTGGAAACCTACCAGTGTATCTCGCTTGCCCTGGCCAGGGACGACTATGTATAATGGCTCTCCTAGACACATCGCGATATTAACCCCCAATACTGGGAGAGACGAATCCTATCTAACCGTCACTGCCTCCAAGTGCTTCGGGACTGCATCCAACTACTACCTATTTGCACGACTCCTTTGAGCCGTGGTAGGGTAGTAATCAAAGTACAGTAGGAACACACTCGAGGCGAAGTGACAGTGTCAAGTCAGCGGACTAAGCTGTACTCATGTCACCTGGGAACTGATAACTGACGATAGGTATAGTACCAACCAACAGTTCCCGACGAGTCATGTCCAGTGTACTCGTAACCTAACGAGCACCCACATACTATCTCAAGTACGACGTACTGACGGCTGTGGGACAGACCGTCTCCCCTGCTGGGATGAGAAGCGCATACGCTAGTCTACTCCGGAGTATCGATGCCCCGTCTCAATAATCCTACGACTAGGGACCTGTATAAGGATGTGCTTGTAGATTACCCAGCCCCCACTAGTGTGACTACCATCACAACGCTGGTAATCAAGCAAAGATCCTAAGAGCTCCACTAATGTGTATAGGCAATATGCTAAAAGAAACACATGCACACATTAAAATAGAAACAAACCAAGTAGCATACTACCATTTCGAGCAAGATTGTCTATACAACTGTGAATATCCCAAGTTTCCATCAAGTAATATACAAACTAGTATGATACAGTAATGGCCTCTAGGGCATATACACTAACAACACTATTAGATATGGTGCACTCTATGATGAGTACTACTGAGTTTCCTATTTCCTTTTAGGAGTTATGCACTTGAGAAGCTACATACCTATTGAATAGGGTTCCAATCAAATCAGTTGCCTACCACTCCATATGTGATATGGTATGGGAAGAGCCCATCTCTTAAAGATGTTAAGATTTTGGGTTGTCCGGCCTATGTCTAAAAGCATAATCCGAACAAGCTCGAGGCAAAAACAGATCTGTGGAAGTTTGTTGGATATCGCAAGCATTCGCAAGGGAATATCTTCTACCTAACCGAGGAACAAAATATGTTTTGTTTCTCAGCATGCCACCTTTGAGAAAGGGAATTTCTTGTGAAGAAATTAGTGGTCATGAGGTAGAACTGGAAGGAGTTCCAGCTTTACAAACTACAGTAGATGATTTGGTAGAACCAAAGGATTCAATAGTTTCCAACGAACCTCAGCATCTCCGCCGATCTAGTAGGGTTCCTCACCGACCTGAGAGATACTTTAGTTTCTCTATGACAGTGGGAGCGATGATTGCATCATGAGATGATGACCCAACTTGTTTCGAGCTGGCCATCAGGAGTGGGACTCTGTAAGAATGGCTGGATGCTAAGCGATCTGAGATGGAATCCTTATACACCAACAAAGTATGGACTTTGGTTGCTTTATCTGAAGGGTTAAATCCCCATCAGAAGCAAGTATATCTTGAGAAGATTACTTGGTGTACATGGAAAAGTTGAGACTTTCAAAGCTATACTTTAAGTCCATCCAGATCCTACTTGCCACTGCTACATACCATGACTACGATATCTGGTAATTAGGTGTCATGACTGCTTTTCTAAATGATGATTTGGAAGAGAGCGTCTATAAGTACACAGCCAGAGGGCTTCGTAGACGGTGGGAGCAGTGGAAACGTATGCAAGACGTTTTATGTGATAAATCAGGCATTGCGGAGTTGGAACATCTGTTTTGATGTGGTAGTCAAAGAGTTTGACTTCATCAAAATGGTAAATGAACCTTGTATATGCAAAAAGGTAGTATAGAGTATGGTGGTGATCCTCGTGGAGTACGTGGATGACATACTCTTGATAGGGAAGGAGTTTCCTATGCTACGCTCGGTCAATCTCCGCTTATCACAAGCATTCTCCATATAGGATCAAAGCGATACCTCCTAACTCCTAGGTTTTGGATCTATGAGATAGATCTAATTGGATGTTAGGATTCTCACTAGTTGTAGTAAGATGGTATCAATCGATCCTGGGGAGAATCACTGGAAAGGTTCCAGGTGATAAGGATGACTGAATGTCAGTTGCAGGCATTGTCTTTACCTTCAGTGGAGGGACGGTATGTTGGAAGAATTCCAAGCTAGATACCGTGACTTACTAGACGATTAAAGGCAAGATACATCGTTACCAAGGATGCTACCAAAGAGGCAGTCTGGATATATATAAGTTCATGATATGAACTTCGTTCCAACCATTGTATGACAATGGAGTTGTGGCTTATGCCAAGGAACCCCCGTCCCATCAAAAATCCAGATATAATTCTTAGGCAGTATCACCTGATCATGGAGATAGTTGATCTCCAGGGAGATCGAGGTTAGGAGAGTAGACACAGAGGACAACATCGCCGATCTACTCACAAAGGCCTTTTTCCCAGTAGAGACTTTTATGGGATGGTTGAGTATGAGATACTTCTACCACAGCTAATTGTTGGGTATGTGATACCACAACAGATGGCCCTAGTGCAAGTGGGAGATTGTTAGTTATATGTATGCCCTAGAGGCCATTACTGTACATATGATGTATATTGTAGTGGATGCTTGGACATATATAGGGAGGACTTTCTTGCTCGACATGATAGTACGCTATCTGGTTGCACTTTATCTTAACATGTACTCTGATTGTCTCTATGTTACATGTTGATAAAAACCCTTAGGATATGTACTCGACTACTAGGACTATGATGAGATCATACTAGTGGGGCCACGGTAGTCGACGAGTACATCCTTCAAATGTTCCTAGTCGTGGGAGTACCGAGACAGGGCATCGATACTCCAGAGTGGACTAGCGTATGCGCTTCTTGACCCATATGATGGGCGATGGATGATCCCATATCCATTGGTGTTTGACATCAGAGAAGGTATACGGGTGCTCAGTGGAGACTGGGTACACTGGACGGACTCGCCGAGAACTCCCAGATGGTATTATACCTCACGGTAGATGGCAGTTCTCTGGTGACACTAGTACAGGTTAGTCTGTAGACACGAGATCATCATAGAGTCTTATGTGATTCCCACTGTGCTTTGATTTCCATCATACCACGTCCAAAAGGGCATGCAAAAGGTGGCTTTTGGGTACAGTCCCGAATCACATGGAGGCAATGAGCGATAGGAAGGGACTCGTCTCTCCCGGTATAGGGAGTTGATGTTGCGCTGTGATCGATTGGATATAACTGGAAATCCCTGGCCAGGGTTGCTGAGATTTACTGGTAAGTGTTATCAGTAGTTTCTCGAATTGTTATAGACCTCATATCGACACGACTTATCAAGCTACTGGGGTTTGACGTTTTCCACCCCTAGGCAAGATATGCGACATATCAGACGAAGAGACCGGACTGTACGGGAGTGTTACTGACTGGATTCGCAGGAGAAAGTACAGGCTTGCTTGTTGATCTTCTGTTCGCTCAATACCTGGGTGGCTGTTATGTTTAGCTGACCGCTTGCAGCTTGTGCTTGTTTGTTATGATCATCACCTGCTGCCGGCGTATTGACGATTCTTTAGAGTCCTACACAGAGGTTTTTTGGCTCAGGCAAAATGGAGTAGGAGCACATATATGATATGTGCGGGACCGAGAACAATATGTGTATGTGATACCGTATTAGATTCTCGCGATATGAGATATCGGCCGGGTATATGTGATATAGCCGGGTCATCGGATCAAGTGTTGATTCGATAAACTGATACAGATTATATTAGTCGGTTATTTGTGAAATAGCCGGAATATCGGATCAAGTGTTGATTCGATAATTTAATGTATAATTATATATTTGATATATTAAAACACATTAACTGATATAAGCTCACTAAAAGATTCTTTTTCTCACTTGGGTAATACATTGATATATATGTGATATATGTTAATTGTATTATTTTATTTTGTTACAATAAATATTATATATGTGATATATAATATTGTAACAAGTTAAGGTTACAAATGCAACATGTTTTGTGGAGTTTAAACATGGTTAGGGTTTGGATAAGGGTTAATCCTTCTAGTAGCTTCTAGAAGCTTTGCTTTTGTTTTCTTGTAAAGATATTTTGTGTAGATATTTCCTTAACCAAACCCAAACCCTTAATTATGATTCATTCTCTACAACGGTTAAGTCTTCTCTTTCTTAACTATGGTTGCATTTCTAACCTCACATATGAGTTTTCATTATTCATCACAAAAGGATTACTATTCTTCTTCTTCCTTGAGTTTTTGAAAAGCTTTCTAGGTTTTTCTTATGTGATGAAAATGAGTGAGAAAAAGAAAACAAGTGTGAGCTAAAATCCTACTTCATCATCCTAATCTAACCTAGCCATTTAGATTAGGGTGTTCACTTCATTTAGTGAGTGAGAGCTTGTGTTATAGAAACTTCAAGGTAGATCATCTTAGTTATCGAAGATCGGAAGCAAGCTTGCATTTTTCTCTTCATGGATCCTCTCTAGAGTCCGGATATTCGATGATCGCAGCGAAGGGACCTCAACACGGAGCTTTAGAAGTGAAGGACCGGACTACAAAGGTTGTAATCCCAAACTCTTAGTGTTAAAGTGTTTAATATGCTTTGTTTCTTCTAATCTATAGTTTAAAGATCTTGGTTAGGGTTGTTCGGCACGTCTAAATTTTAAATCGGGCATGGTTGATGCCTTATAGACCCTTGTGAGAGTGCCTAGTAACCCTACAATCTCGGCTCTTTCCTTATCGAATAAGATGTAGGATATTTCATAAATACCACGATGCAAAGCAAGAACTATAGAAGCAATCAAAAACTAAACCGAGTGTTATAGCATTTGCTAGTTTCGCTAAAGAGGTCACTCCCGGTGAAAGGATCTCGGCTCTTTCCTTATCGAATAAGGTGCTGGATATTCTACAAGGAATACCGCTATGCAAAGCAAAAACTAGAGCTACCCTTTTTGAAAATTTGATTCTACAACATCTTTTAGGTTTCTTTTCTTTCATTAATCTCATTAACGATGTCCCATCATTTATTCTTCCTAAGCATCAGAGAAGAAACGAAAATACAACGTACGCTTATGCCATCCGCATTCGCCACAGTGTCCCGTTATGCACCGTTAGGTTACTTAACTAACGACATACTGGGGTGGGACTAGTGCGGGTGCAAAACATAAGCAACATTTATTATATATCATATATACAATAATAAAGTATTCGTCTCATGCATATAAAATGATCACATCATAGAATATCAACAGCAGAAGAACATATGAAAATATAGGATATTCTAGGAGGTCCGTATTTTGTATTAAGCCAACAATAGAAAATACAGATTCCGCGGTCGCGATGAATAGACAAGCCCATACCCCTAGACCCCTACGAGAGCACAAGTGACTGGGTTCTAGGGTTCAGTGGGAGGCCATCTCGAGGAGTCGAGACCGGCTCTCCTAAACTCTAGAATTTAGACTGGATATGCAACATATCATACGAAGAGACCGGACTGTACGGTAGTGTTACTGATTGGATTCACAGGCGTGTGTGTAGGCTTGCTTGTTGATCTTCTGATCGCTCAATACCCGGGTGGCTGTTACATTTAGCTGATCGCTTTCAGCTTGTGGGTGTTTGATATGATCATCACCTACTGCCAGCGTATTGATGAGTCTTTAGAGTCCTACACAGAGGTTTCCTGGCTCAGGCGAAACGGAGTAGGGCACATATGTGATATGTGCGGGACCGATATTAATACGATATAAGATACGGTATTCTATTCTTTCGATATGTGATATCGGCCGGGTATATGTGATATAGCCGGGTTATCGGATCAAGTGTTGATTCGATAAAATGATACATATTATATTGGTCGGTTATATGTAATATAGCCGGATTATTAAATCAAGTATTGATTTAATAATTTAATGTATAATTATATATGTGATATATTATATTATATTAACTAATATAAGCTCACTTAAATGATTCTTTTTTCTCACTTAGGATGCATTGATATATATGTGATATATGTTAAATGTATTCTTTTCTTTTGTTACAAAATTATATATACATGTGATATGTATAATTGTAACATGCTAGGTTATAAATGCAACTAGGGTTTATGAGAATTAAACCATGCTAGGGTTAAGATTAGGGTTTATATTTATCATTAAGTAATTCAAATATTGTGGATTTTGTCGTAGTTGATATTTGGTGAAAGCTTGTAGAAGCTTGTAGGCTTCTTTGAAATTGTCCACTCTTTTTGTCCAGCTTAAGATATTTTTGACCTAACCTTTAAACCTAGCTCATGGTTAAGTCTCTACAAGGGTTAAGCATGACATGCTTAACCCTTGGTTGCATTTCTAAGCTCAACAATAATTCATTCATCACTTGCTTCATCTTCTTCTTGCTCTCAAAAAGCTTGCTAGATTTTTTCCTTGGTGATGAAAGATTGTGAGAAAAAGAAAATAAAAAAGAGCAAAATTTCTACTTCATCATCCTCTTCTATACTAGCCATATAGATTAGTGTGTTAGCTTCACTAATCCCTAATTAGTGAAGAGATAGCTTGAGTTTGTGACTCCTCAAGGTAGATCATCTTGGATTGTGAAGACTTCAAGCTAGTATGGATCATACACCTCATGGAGCTTCTCTAGAGTCCGGGAGCTTGATGATCGCAGCGAAGGGACCACAACTTGGAGCTTATGAAGCGAAGGAATGGACTACAAAGATTGTAATCCCTATCACTTAGAAGTAAAGTTGTTTGCTTTATCGATTCCGCATGATTCTTTAGTTAACGATCTAGGGTTAGGGTTAGATAGAACGGCAAAAATTTGAAATTGGCATGGACGATGCCTCCCGAAACCTTGCTTCCGTGCTATACAACCCTACAGTGGTATCAGAGCACTGCTATCTGACGATAGGTATAATACTATCTAAGAGTTCTCGGCGAGTCCATTCAGTGTACCCAGTCTCCACTGAACACCCGTACACCATCTTTGAGGTCAAACACCAATGGATGTAGGATCATCCATCGCCCATCATATGGGTCAAGATGCGTATACGCTAGTCTACTCTGGAGTATCGATGCCCTGTCTCGATACACCCTCGACTAGGAACAATTATAGGATGTACTCGTGGTCTACCCTGGCCGCACTAGTATGATCTGCATCATAGTCCTAGTAGTCAAGTACATATCCTAAAGGTTTTATCAACATGTGAGAGCAAGACAGTAACCCAATACAAGTCAACATGTTAAGACAAAGTGAAACCAGATAGCATACTATCATGTCGAGCAAGAAAGTCCTCTCTATATATATCCAAGCATCCACTACAATATACATCATATGTACAATAACGGCCTCTAGGACATATACATAACTAACACTTCTCCCTCAAGAGCTTAGCTCTCTAGCTTTTAAGCAAGTGAAGAAAAATAGTGAGAAAAAGAATTCTAAAGTGAACAAAATTCCTACTTCGTCATTCTCTACTAGATGAGCCATTTAGTTTAGGGTGTTAGCTTCACTAATCCCTCATTAGTGAAGAAATAGCTTGGGTTAGTGTCTTCTCGACGTAGATCATCTTCAGCCTCGAAGACTTCATGCAAGTTCGTTCCTTTCACCTTGTGGAGCCATTATAGAGTCCGCAAGATCACTACTTGGAGCGAAGGGACTACTACACGGAGCTATTGAAGTGAAGGACCAGTCTACAAAGGTTGTATTCCTAGTTCACTTAGTTGTAAAGTAGTTTACACTTTGTATTGTCTAAATATTTAGTTAAGATTCTATGGTTAGGATTGTTTAGCATGGCAAAATTTTGAAAATGGTATGGACGATGCCTCTCGAAACCTTGCTATCGTGCGAAGAAATCCTACAGTGGTATCAAAGCCAAGCTAGAGAATTAGACGATATTTTTTAGATCACGAAACCGAAACTACTCCGTAACTTGAAACATCGAAATCATGTTTCTGTCGAATTTTAAATCGGCTCTAAAAATTGTTTTAGCAACTGCAGAATATTGTATGTGATATAACATGAACACCATCGAAATTTGAAGCAATTCCACATGTTTTTGGCCGGCCACATCAGTATAAAATCCGTCCAGGTCGGTTTGATTAGGGCAAAATGGCTTCAAAATTCGATGGTGTTCCAGTCTTTGGGTTTTGGTGTTTCAGGTGTTGCTAGTTTTTTTCCAAAATTGCATGAGATGTTAATTTTCTATAAAGGTAATTCAGAGTGTTTCATAGTCGTAATTCTAACATGTTTTTGGGTTATTTAGACGGTGTTAAAAAGTTCGAACGGATATCAAATACCCACTTTAACTCTCACTGGAAAATTTTCCAAGAGTTGGACTTTTTTCTCATAGTTAAAGAACATTCAAATATAATGCAAGTGATTCGATGGACCCTCTAGAAGAACGAAACCCTAACTCGATTCTATGACCATAAGAACCGCCGCCAAACCCTAGGGTTTGTGATAGTTCCGCGGCGCTATAGGTGAGGCAAGGGTTGACCTTTCTACGGTTGGTCCATTGGTACTATGGCATATTCTGAGTATTTTTAAATTGCGCTAAGTGTTGAGCTTTTTGGGAAATTTTGGGTGTTTGTTGATTCGATCGGAATGTTTAACATCGTCTAGCTATTTGTAGAATGTGATACAATATATGGAATTCATATAGTTAAGCATGAAATCCGAAGTATGTGATATCTCGTGTTTATGATATCTAAGGTGATCGTAGATTCCAAATGTTGTAGTCTGACATTTTCTTTTCTGGGACCGTAAATGTAATATATGGTGTATCACCGTTTTCGTTGTTATATGTCAACGACAATTGTGATACGTTGATGACATGTGATGTTATGTGTTGCTGTGATATGTTATATTGGATCGTCGTGTTTTGAATAGCCGGGGGTTTTATGTAAGATGAGAGTTTTATTTTCATTCATATAAAATTCATTGTATGTAATATTTTTTTATTGGGGCACTTCCGGGTTGAGGATGATGTCACCATTGTTGTATATTATTTTTTTTTCCGCATTAGGATAGACCCAAGGAGGGGAGCACAAGTAACCGGGTTCTAGGGTCCAGTGGGAGACCATCTCGAGGAGTCGAGTCCGGGTCTCCTAACTCTAGAATTGGTAGGGTTGCTTGCCGCTCTCTTAGGGGTCTAGGGATGTGGGTTTGTCTATTCATCGCGACCGTGGAATCCGTGTTTTATACAGGCTTAAAATAAAACACGGACCTCCTAATATATCCAATATTTCATATGTTATCTTCTGCTACAGATATTCTGTGATGTGATCACTTTATATGCATGAGACAAATGCTTTATTATTGTGTATATGATATATAATAAACGTTACTTATGTTTTACACCCGCGCTAGTCCTGCCCCGCTATGCCGTTAGTTAAGTAGCATAACGGTGCATAACGGGACACTGTGGCGAATGCGGATGGCATAAGCGTACGTTGTATTTTCTTTTCTTCTGTGACACTAGGAAGCATAAATGATGGGAATTCATTAATGAGATTAATGAAAGAAAAGAAACCTAAAAGATATTGTAGAATCAAATTTTCAAAAAGGGTAGCTCTAGTTTTTGCTTTGCATGGTGATATTTATGACATATTCTGCACCTTATTCAATAAGGAAAGAGCCGAGATCCCTTCACCGGGAGTGACCTCTTTAGCAAAAGCTAGAAGATGCTACAACTCACTTGGTTTTTTTTTTGATTGCTTCTATAGTTCTTGCTTTGCATAGTGGTATTTATGAAGTATCCTGCACCTTATTCGATAAGGAAAGAGCCGAGATCCCTTCACCGGGAGTGAGCTCTTTAGCGAAACTAGTAAAAGCCTAAAAAACACTCCTTTTTCAAAAATCACTTGTTTATACAATGATATAAAGTTCATTACGGAAAAGGTTTTCATAAAAACCTGTCGTAGCCCTCCGTTATTTCAGATAAGTACTACTTAGTATTCGTGCTACGTTTGTTAACCATGTTAAGGCGTAGTGTGAGGTAGCTAATTAGTATTTATCTGCTAAAGCATGAGATGTGATTGGATTAGGGTAGTCATACGACTTTGTTGACCATGTTAAGGGTCGTGTGGGTGGATTTAATTCAATCAGGAAATGACGGGTTGAACTTGGCCAACGCTTATGATTTATTGACCATGTTAAGATCATAAGTAGCTAGAGGCAAAAGATAATCGGGAATTTCAAGTGTTGAAATTTGCAATGATATTGCATACCTTCTATGAGATAGTTGGATCCCGATACCCACTGCAAGTAAGAATTACTCCTGGGAGAGCTTTACACATGACAATTGTAAGTCTACGGTAGCGTCCCGGCCGTCTGTCCGAGGCCAAAATGCCGAAACGAAAACTTTTTTCAAACTAGAAACCGGCGCTATCATATACTTTAAATTCGGATCGAACCATTAACCTATAAACTAGCTATCTAGAGAGGGGATAGAAAGCCATACCGAGCGATCCGTGTCCTTCGATCTTCGGCCACCATCCCAAGCTCCTCGCGGTGACTCCGGTCTCGATCGCCTCATCGGAAAGGGCACCACATCTACGAGTCTTTTTATGGGCTCCCGCTTCATCCGAAGCAACTCGAGCACGAAGTGTACTAGCCGACGTGTCTAAGGTGATGTAGAGAATGTTTGTGATCACTTTGTCTCTTGCATCCATAGCATGGATGGAGGTTAGAGATGAAGCCATTAATGGAGGTTATGAGCTAGAGGAAAAAGGAGGAGGAGAAGCTCTTTTCTTTTGTTGTTCTTGTATGATGAAAATGAGAGAGTGAGAATCAAAAATACAAAACCAAACTATATGTTATGGCAGCCCCTCTCTCTCTCTTCTTCAAATCAAGACACAAATCAAACATCAAATGTGACATATGCATATAAAAAGAGACCATGAGTCACTATCCTTGCATGTGTCACAATTAATGCACAAAATGATGATTTCTAGCTCATAATTTCCATTAGCAAACATTAATCCAAATGTTTGCAACAATAAAAAGATACGGCAACATCTAAAGTAAACTCGTGACGGATCACAAGGATACCCCTCATCTGTATATACATACCTGCATCCGCATTCCGACTGAATGCGAATGCGATAAGACTAAAGTAATCCAACAAATCTAATACTAGGATCCGGCTTAAACCAAAGCCCACTAGTATGATCCGCCCAATCATGATCCGTGCAATACCGCACGTATATGATCGAACCCTGCCATATATCATACGGCCTCTACATCGTTTCACATGAAACTTGAGAAACTGTCTGTGGGGGACTCTAAAGACTCGTCAATACACTGGCTGTGGATTTAACCACTAGCACATCAGAGGTATTAGTCGTACGTAACGGGCTACCAGGTATTGACCAAAAGGCAGGTCGATGAGCGAACTCATCCTGACACCCTACTGAGCCTGTCAGTGACAATATCCGTACAGTCCGGTCCGTTCGTCTATGAGCATCGCATGTCGGGCCTAGGGGGTTGGTAAAAGTCAGACCCCCAAAAGCGGTACAAGTCGTGTCGGAGTGTAGCCCAGAACACCCTGAGATACTACTGGAATACCTACCAGTAAATCTCCTGCCTTGGTCAAGGACTTTGTGTAATGGCTCTCCCAAACACAGCGCGATCTCACCCCCAATACCGGGAGAGATGAACCCCTACCGATCCGCTCACTGCCTCCATGTGGATCGGGACTGTACCCAACTAAAACCTGTTTGCATGACTCCTTTGAGCCGTGGTAAGGTAGTAATCAAAGTACAGTGGGAACTCACACGAGACAAATGACGATCTCAGGTCGATGAACTAACCTGTACACATGTCACCAGGGAACTGCTTTCTGACGCTAGGTATAATACCAACTAGCATGTTTCCGGCGAGTCCTGTCCGGTGTACTCATAACCCAATGAGCACCTGTATACATCTTAGGTGAACCAACTGACACCAATGGCTTGTGAGATCGGCCATCGCCCCTCGTCGGGGTCTCGACTGTATACACTAGTCTACTAATGGAGTATCAATGCCCAGTCTCGAAACTCCCACGACTAGGGACCACTTTAAGGATGTGCTTATAGACTACCCAACTTTCACGTATATGATCGCCATCATACTGCTGGTAGTCAAGCAAGAATCCTATGGGCTCTATCAACGTGCAATAGTGACCTGTAAGGTCACCTAAAACAGTACACGATGATAAAGATAAACCATGGTAGCATACTATTCTCTATCAACGTGTAATAGTGAACTACAATGTCACCTCAAGCATGTACACGATGATAAAGACAAACCAGATAGTATATAAACCTCTCGAGTAAGGCTGCCCTACTGGTATAGGTCCTCCCTCAATCATTGCAATCACGTGCCTGCGATCCAATAATTGCCTCTGAGGGCACTATATCCTCCCACTTGTACTCAAGGCTAATTATTGCGATGTCGCATACTTACAGCCCGTGTGATACCAAACACCCAACTCCTTTACTAATCAGTCTCACAAAGCCCGTTTGCGAAACTATCGCGTTCGAGGAATAGCCTCGGTGAGTGGATCCGCTCTGATGTTTCTTTCTATGTCTCTCTTTATCTCAAGTTCGCGGAGAAATCCATCTTCCGAAATGAGCAATACCTGTCTTAGAATATATCTGGATATCTGATGGGACCTAGTTCATAAATGAACTCCAAATCCAAATTTCTTAGACTGTATCGTCAACCGAAACCAATCAGTATCTTGCGCCATGCCTCCTTTAGTATCCGCTTGGACCACCTGTCCAAAATACCACCCCTCGTCAGATGGAAAACTATAACTCTGACAGCCACTCTGTCATCCATGTCACCTTGGAAGCCTGGAATGATAACTGTCTCCCGAAAGAGGCTGTCGTTATCATATCCCTAGACCATCCACTTATGTTCTAAAACTGCTTCCGAATGTCTCTCCAGGATAAGATTAATATCCACTTATTGCTTCTAGTGCAAAAACAATGTCTTGTGTGGTACTTGACATCCCACGATCAACTCAATTGCCTAAGTAAGTGATCTGCCAATCATGCACATCCCACTCCCCTTTAGTCTGTAAGACACCTTTAGAGAGGGTGACTCCATCACCTGCAGGTACACTATCGTGCCGGGAGTCGTCCATTCTAAAACACTTTTAGAATGCTGTCTAAGTACCCAGATTGGGAAACTACCCAAATCTAGATCTAAAACCATAGATCTAGTAACCAGAATGTCTGATATTAATATCTATATCCTATGTGGAGAAACCACTGTGTGACAACCGAAGTATAACCGATCGTAGTATAGGAATTTCACTTCCTACTCTGTGTATGTCATCCAAATACCAGGACATCACACCCTACTACCTTCTTAACAGATCCATCCCCTATTCTGATGAAGTCAAACCTATGACTGTCACATCAGAAATAGATGATCTATCTCCACTATATCTGCTTTAGTCTATAAATAGACATAAGCTACTTGTCCACTATACTTCCACTGCTCCCACTGACTACGACAACCCTCTGGCAAAATAATATACACGAACACTTCTAAAGCTAGTTTAGAAAGACGCTATACTCATCCTCCTGCCGGGTCTCATAGCCTGGAACAACAGTAGTGTCAAGTACCCACTTAGCTTCCGCTGCTCCCACTGACCACGACAACCCTCTGGCAGAGTCATATAGACGTACACTTCTAAAGCTAGTTTAGAACGACGCTATACTCATCCTCCTACCGGGTCTCACAGTCTGGAACAACAGCAATGACAAGTCTGGGTAAACAAGAACCTCCCTGCCACCGTTTTTGAGGCTACCGGAGTACCTCTCGGGTGCCTGAGGTTACCCACCTTATCTGCGGAGTGGCCAATGGAATGTTAAACCAGATTGAATCTTTAGGTTCTTATGAAATTTTCAGTAATCGTTTGCGGTTCTGGAATCACTTCCAGTTCTACCATACTCCCACTATTGTTTTCTGAAAAAATCCATTTTTATTAAAACTGTGGCGAGTCTAGAATAATATCACTATTGATCTTCCAGATGGTAGAAAGTCAACCCTCGTCATATCCCGGGTCAACCCACAAACTGCCATTACAGAAACGTGTCTTGAGTTATCCAGAGTCTGGTTTTAAGCATAAGCCGGACAACTCCCCGTACCTTAACATTGTTAAGATACGAACTAATCTATATCCAATATAGAAACAGAGGCACTGATTTAATGGGAACCAGATTCAAATCATGCAACTGTCTCCAGTGCATGTCAACTAAATGGAAAAATGCCGATCAGCATTACTCAACTTAGGAGTGCTTCCAATTATGAGTAACCTGAAAGAGAAGCAAGTTCTCTTAAAACCATTACTATCAACTGAATACTATACACAATTATCTACATCTTCGATCACCTTGAAGAATCCCGATACTTGCAACATCTGGTTCTCTACTTTATTCATATACCTATAACTTCTCAAAACTTGGACCTTGTATTTCTACGAAACACATGTCTAAGAACTAGAGAAGTCACAAGTAAACAGAATATAGTACGAGTACCTACCCCTCTGTCCTCATGGACACTGGACAACATACAATACTCTGTATAAGTCCCCTGAGTTGAATAATTCAAACCCTGTGCGTCTTAGGTTAAAAACTGTACTATGATTATGAAGAATTACATCGATATTTAATGCTCCTTACCTAACCATTAACTGATATAGGTAAATTTCATGGACATAATTTCAAAAAGTTATATCTCACTTTATAAAAATAAACGTACAGATATATCAATTTGCAATTTGTGCATAACAATGGATATTCAAAACCAAATATCTGCCGTCCAGTAAACAGCTCAGGCGATTTCCTCAAATATCACCAATTACAACGAATTCCGATATAATGAGGATGATCACCTAATTCCCAATAACTTACTCCCACTCATCATCTGCAAAACCATACAGATGTGAGAATCATACCTGGTAAATACATACTCTGGAGTAAGTGTCTAATTGAGAAATCAGTTTTCTATTAACAATACACAGTGAAACTGAAACATGTAAATGTTTCGAAAGGGTATCCGTGTATTCTTAGTAATGCCTCTTCCATTATCAGATTCACAACTGTAACTGTATATTTCTTTTCCATCTCTCTAAATTCCTTCATATGTCTTTAGTCATTACCTTCTGTACACCTTCGTTAGGCTAAATGGTTTTCTTCCTTCCCTACCGTTCGGCACCAGCCTATGGTTTGGAAGAAGACTATCCAATAAGCGTAATAGGTGTACTATCCTAATCCTAGGAGCACTCGCAACCCGAGAGAAGGCAAAGATAAAAGACAACTGAATAAACCTTATTCATATTTCTCCTGAACCAGAATCCATCCCCGAACTGAAACAAGTTCCTTTCGAGTTCGTATATAACCATACGATGGAATATCCAAAATAACTGTAGATCTGTAGGGTTCCTAGGCACTCTCAAGAGGTCTCACAAGGCATCAACCATGCCAATTTCAAAAATTCTAGGTGCCGAGAAACCCGACTACGGATCGTTTGCTAGAAATCTAGGCGAAAAGTAAACTAGTTAACACTTAACTAAGAGATACGGAAATACAACCTTTGTAGATCCGGTTCTCTACCTCCATAGCTCCGCAATGAAGTCTCCTCGCTGTCCATAACAAGTCCCGGGCTCTAGCGTCGGCTTCATCGGAGAATGGACGGGCTAGGTCATCGATGTCCAAGCCGAAGATGATCTACGTCGAAGCATCGCTAGATCAAGCTCCACCTTCACCAAGCCATGAAAACTCGTGAAGGAAACACACTCTACTACTTGGCAAGAGGTAGAGGATGAAGAAATAGGAAGTGGGTAGACTTTAGATTGGATTTCTCACTCATTTCATCAATCCACCATTGATGAAGTGCAAGGTTTTCTTCTTGAGTTCAAGGAAGAAGAAGAAGAAAGTGTTATGATGAGTTATTTTGAAAATAGAAAAATAAAAGAATACTTATCATAATCAACCATGGTCAAGTGTAGAGAATTAACTAAGGTTAGATTAATGGTTAGGGTTAAAGATAAAGACAAAGTGGTCACTTTGGTCAAAGCTTCATGAAGCTTCAAAAAGCTTCATGAAAGAAAATAAAATAAAGAAACCATTTTGCTTTTCTTTTATGCTTTTATAAATATCCAAAATGAATAAACAAATAATTAAATGAAAAAGCAAAACCCTAATCATTAAGTTAACCATGGTTTAATTCTATACACTTAACCAAAAGGAATGTATCATCAAACATGATACAAGCAAGTGCACAAAATCATATCGCATATGCAATGCGCACAACCGAGTGAGAAAATCCATTTAAAGTGAACCGATACTAGTTAATGCAAAGTAATATATCAAATATATAATTATGCATTAAATCATTAAATCAACACTTGATTTAACGATCCGGTCATATCACATATAACCGACTAATATCCAATGTATCGATTTATCGAATCAATCCTTGATTCGATAACTAGGTTATATCACATACAACCATTCGACACATTCATCGCGAGAATAGAATACGGTATCACATACACGCATTATTCTCGGTCCCGCACATATCTCATATGCGCTCCTATTTCGTTTCGCTTGAACCAGGAAACCTCTGTGTAGGACTCTAAAGACTCGTCAATACGCCGGCAGCAGATGATGATCATATCAAACACCCACAAGCCGCAAGCGGTCTACTAAACGTAACGGCCACCCGGGTATTGAGCGATCTGAAGATCGACGAGCAAGCCCGCTCACACTCCAGTGAATCCGACCAGTAACACTACCGTACAGTCCGGTCTGATCGTCTGATACGTCGCATATCTCGCCTAGGGGTGGTAAACGTCAGACCCCAATAGCTCGATAAGTCGTGTCGATATGAGGTCTATAACATTCGAGAAACTACTGGTAACACTTACCAGTAAATCTCAGCAACCCTGGCCAGGGATTTCCGGTTATAGCCAATCGAACACAGCGCAACATCAACTCCCTATACCGGGAGAGACGAATCCCCTCCTATCGCTCATTGCCTCCATGTGAATCGGGACTGTACCTGTAAGTGCACGGCGGCGCCCCGGCCGTCAATCCGACGCCGGAATGCGGAAGCGTTGATAAACTTAAATTTTTGCGGACTTTGCAAACCGGCACCACCGCGCACTAAACTCCGGATCGTAACCATTAACAAGTCTAAGCTAACTAGAAGATGGGTTAGAGATATACCAACTGATCCGAGTCCTCCGGTCTTCATCTCCACACCGATCTCCTCGCGGGATCTCCGTCCGTCTCCTCCTCGTCGGAAAGGGCACCACATCGCCTGTAGCTTTTACGGGCTCCCACCTCAATACCGAGGCAACTCGGGCGCGAAGCTGGCGAATCGACGCGTCCAAGATTTGCTGTAGCAAGTGTAGTGTAGAATACGCTTTGTCTCAATGGGGTATTGGAGTTGCCCTTGATGGAGGAATGAAGATTGAACTTTGGAGGGAAATGAAGCTACCAATTTTGCAAGCCAAATGAGATGAAAAAAATGCAACACACAAAATCAACCTCTCTCATTTTCCTCTCCTCAAGAAGTGGCCGGCCAAATCAACTAGGAAAAATGGTGGAGAAAAGAATGGATATGTAGTATGAAGGGAGGTAAGTGTAGGAGTGAAGAAGGGGTGACCACATCCAAACATGAACCATGCTTCACACCTTAACCTTTCATATCTCATTTAATGCAAGAATGGTGCAAAAGATAATGAAAGCTATCATAATCAATAGATTTGCAAGAAACCCCCTCCACAAAGATTATTTGCACAATTGCAAATAACCCCCTCCATCGAAAAAGTCCGGCCGGGAAAGAACAAACGAAAACCGGCCGGAACGGAATGCAAACTGGCAACTCCAGAAAACTGGTCCCGTAATAAATTACAGGAAAACCCCGATACTGTGCATACACACCCGCATCTGTATTCCGTCCGGATACAAATGCAAAAAGACAAAATCTACACTGTACTAAACTAGTACCGGCTTAAACCAAAGCCGGCTAGTAAAAACCGTTCGATCCTGATCCGTGCAATACCGCACGTATCTGATCGAACCCTGCCATATAACTATACGGCCATTAGTACAAAACTATCCGATCCTGATCCGTGCAATACCGCACGTATCTGATCGGACCCTGCCATATCTCCATACGGCCTCTACAGCGTTTCGCCCGAAAGCTGAGTAACTGAAAGTGTGGTGGACTCTAAAGACTCGTCAATACTATGGCTGTGGATTTAACCACTAGCCCGTCAGAGGTATAAGCCAATACGTAACGGGCCACCAGCTATTGACCAAAAGGGACGTCTGTGAGCGAACTCAGCCTGACACCCTACTGAGCCTGTCAGTGACAATATCCGTGCAGTCCGTGTGGCTCGGGACTGTACCCAACTAAAACCTGTTTGCACGACTCCTTTGAGCCGTGGTAGGGTAGTAATCAAAGTACAGTGGGAACTCACACGAGACAAATGACGATCCCCAGGTCGATGAACTAACCTGCACACATGTCACCAGGGAACTGCCATCTGACGTCTGGTATATGACCAACTAGCATGTTCCCGGCGAGTCCTGTCCGGTGTACTCATAACCCAATGAGCACCTGTATACATCTTAGGTGATCCAACTGACACCAGTGGCTTGTGAGACCGGCCACCGCCCCTCGTCGGGGTCTCGACTGTATACACTAGTCTACTAATGGAGTATCGATGCCCGGTCTCGAAACTCCCACGACTAGGGACCTTTTAAGGATATGCTTGTAGACCCCCAGCTCCCACTTATATGATCGCCCTCATACTGCTGGTGGTCAAGCAAGAATCCTAGGGGCTCTATCAACGTGTAATAGCGACGTGTCATGTCACCTAAAGCAGTACACGATGATAAAGGTAAACCAGATAGCATACTATCATCTCGAGTAAGACTGTCCTACCGGGATAGGTCCTCCCTCAATCATTACAGTCGCGTACCTGTGACCTAATAATTGACTCTGAGGGCACTATCTCCAACAATCTCCCACTTGCACTCAAGGCTAATTATTGCGATGTCGCATACTCACAGCCCGTGTGATACCGAACATCCAACTCCTCTACTAGTCAGTCTCACAAAACTCGTTTGCGGAACTATTGCGTTCGAGGAATAGCTTCAGTGAGTGGATCCGCTTAGTTGTTTCTTTCCATGTCTCTCTATATCTCAAGTTCGCGGAGAAAGCCATCTCCCGAAAAGAGCAATACCTGTCTTAGAATGTGTCTGGATGTCTGATGGGACATAGCTCATAAATGAACTCCAAATCCAAACTTCTTAGACTGTATCGTCAACTGAACTTAATCAGTATCCTGCGCCATGCCTCCCTCAGTACTGCCTTGGATCACCTGTCCAAAATACTGCCCCTCGTCAGAGGGAAAACTATAACTCTGACAACCTCCTTGTCGTCCATGTCACCTTGGAAGCCTGGAATGATAACTGTCTCCTGAATGAGGCTGTCGTTATCATATCTCTAGAACATCCACTTATGTTCTAAAACTGCTTCCGACTGTTTCTCCAGGATTGGATTAATGTCAACTTATTGCATCTAGTGCAAGAACAACATCTGGTGTGGTACTTGACATCTCATGATTGACTCAATTGCCTAAGCAAGTGATCTGCCAATCATGCACGTCCCTCTCCCCTTTAGTCTGTAAGACACCTTTAGAGAGGGTGACTCCATTACCTGCAGGTACACTACCGTGCCAGGAGTCGTCCATCCTAAATACTCTTAGAATGCTGTCAAGTACCCTGATTGGGAAACCACCCAAATCTAGATCTAAAACCATAGATCCAGTAACCAGTATGTCAGATATAAAATCCATTTCCTTTGTGGAGAAACCACTGTGTGACGACCAAAGTATAACCGATTGTAGTATAGGAGTTTCTTTTCCTATTCTGTGTATGTCATCCAGATACCAGGACATCACATCCTACTACCTTCTCAACAGATCCATCCCCTATTCTGATGAAGTCAAACCCATGACTGTCACGTCAGAAATAGATGATCTATCTCCGCTACATCTGCTTTAGTCTATAAATAGACATAAGCTACCTGTCCACCAATGCTTCCGCTGCTCCCACTGACTACGACAACCCTCTGGCAGAGTCATATACACGTACACTTCTAAAACTAGTTTTAGAACGACGCTATACTCATCCTCCCGCCAGGTCTCGTAACCTGGAACAACAGCAATGGCAATTGTGGGTAAACAAGAACTTCCCTGTCACCGTCCTTGAGGCCACCGTAGTGCCTCTCGGGTGCCTGAAGTTACCCACCTTATCTGCGGAGTGGCCAATGGAATGTCAATCCAGATTGAATCTTTAGGTTCCTTATCAAATCTTCAGTAATCGTTTGTGGTTCTGGAATTACTTCCAGTTCTACCATACTCCCACTACTGTTTTCCTGAAAAAATCCATTTTTAATTTAAAACTGTGGCGAGTCAAGAACAATATTGCTATTGATCTTCCAGATGGTAGAAAATTAACCCGCGTCATAGCCTGGGTCAACCCACAAACAGCCATTACAGAAACGTGCCTTGAGTTGTCCAGTGTCTGGTTTTAAGCATAAACCGAACAACTCCCCGTACCTTAACTATGTTAAGATATGAACTGTTCTATATCCAATATAGAAAACAGAGGCACTGATTTAATTGAACCAGATCCAAATCATGCAACTGTCTCCAGCGCATGTCAACTAAATGGAAGGAGGCCGATCAGCGTTACTCAACTTAGGAATACTTCCAATTATGAGTGACCTGAAAAAGAAGCAATTTCTCTTTATCATTACTATCAACTGAATACCATACACAAGTATCTACATCTTCGATCACCTTGAAGAATCCCGATACTTGCTACACCTGGTTCTCTACTCTATTCAAATACCTATAACTCCTCAAAACTTAGACCCTGTGTTTCTACGAAACACATGTCTAAGAACTAGAGAAGTTAAAAGTAAACAGAATATAGTATGAGGACCAACCCCTCTGTCCTAATGGACACTAGACAACATACAATACTCTGTATAAGTCCGCCGAGTCTAACAACTCTTTCACTGTGTGTTGTAGGTTGAAAACTGTACTTATGGTTAAGAAGAATTACACCGTTGTTTAATGCTCCTTACCTAACCATCCACTGATATAGGTAAATGTCATCGACATAATATCAAAAGGTATATCTCACTCTATGAAAATAGACATACAGATATATCAATTTGAAATTGGTGCACCATAGCGGATATTCAAAACCAAACATTTGCCGACCGGCAAACAGCCCAGATGATCTCCTCAAATATCACCGATTACAACGAATCCCGATATAATGAGGATGATCACCCAATTCCCAATAACTTACTCCCACTCATCATCTGCAAAACCATACAGATGTGAGAATCGTACCTGGTAAATACATACCCTGGAGTAAGTATCTAATCGGGAAATCAGTTTTCCTTTAACATTACACAGTGAAACTGAAACATTGAAATGTTCCGATGGGGTATTCTGGTATTCCTAGTAATGCCTCTTCCAGATTTACGACTGTAACCGTATAGTTCTTTGCCACCTCTCCAAATCCCTTCATATGTCTTTAGTCTTTACCTTCTGCACACCCTTTTAGGCCAAATGGTTTTCTTCCTTCCCTACCGTTCGGCACCAGCCTATGGTTTGGAAGAGGACTATCCAATAAGCATAAAGGGTGTACTGTCCTAATCCTAGGAGCACTCGCAACGCGAGAGAAGGTGAAGATAAAAGACACCTGAATGTACTTTATTCCTATTTCTCCTGGACCAGAATCCATCCCCGAACTGGAACAAGTTCCATTCGAGTTCGTATATAACCATACGATGGAGTATCCAAATAAACTGTGGATCTTCGTAGTGATACGGAGTGTCCTGGAGTAATACAAAGGTGATGTGGGAGTGGTAACGAAATATTTGGTTTGGTCGTGAATATCTGTTGCAATTTACTTTGCCCTCTTACTAATCCCTTGCTTTGTCTGAACTTAATACCTTCTGCACACCATCGTTATGCTAATTGGTTTTCTTCATTCCCTACCGGTCGGCACCAGCCTAAGGTTTGGAAGAAGACAATCCAATTTGCGTAATAGGTGTACTACCCCTAAACCAAGGAGTACTCGTAACCTGAGAGAGAGGGTAAAAGGAAAAGACAACTGAATAATCATATCCGTTTTCTCCAGAACCGGAAACCATCCTCGAATAAATTCCTTCGAGTTCGTATATAACCATACGATGGTTTTGTCCAATGGAAGTGGACGTTCGTAGTAATACGGGGTGTCCTGGAGAAAAGGGTAAAAGTAGGAGTGGCAATGAGGTCTGCAACTCTGACAATCCAAAAGCCAGTGTTAAAGAAGGTTCGGTCAACTTGGTCACTGAGTCATAGTCTAGGGTCGGGTCAATGGTCGCTGCCAAAGAGAGAGAGAGAAAAGAAACACTCAGCGTGCACTCTAACCTAGATCAGAATGGTTACCAATTTATCTAATCTGGAATCCTCCCACTGTACCTCAAATTCTCCTCCAAACCTAAAAGAAGAATTAGTCGGGGTCACCCGAGGAGTAAACTAACTCATCAGTGGGAATCGGGATCCAACTCTCATCGCATGATAACGTGACGGAATCCGCTCACGGTATCACACTCCAGAAGGTATGCGCATATCTGGCAAGTTTCAGTTCTTTTGAAACTCCCGATGTGATTTCTGCCCCATGCTCTTATGACCTTGACGAAGGCCAACAAATCATAAGTCACATGTCAAGTTCTACCCGTCATTCTCCAGGTTGATTTGAACCCACCCGCACAAGCCCTTGACGAAGGCCAACAAGGCTATACGACTGTCCCAAACCAACGCATCTATCTATGCTGCAGAAAGGCAACAAGCAGCTACCATACACTATGCCTTGACGAAGGCCAACAAACATAGCATGAATACTACGTGCTACCCGTCTGAAACGACGGAGGGCTACGAATGGTTTCTGGCGAAAACCTTTAACGTAAAGAACTTGATATCGTTGAAGGAACTGATAGCTTTTAAAAATATAGTGACGAAAAACCGCTGCTAAAGAGGTCACTCCCGGTGAAGGGATCTCGGCTCTTTCCCCGTAGAATGGGGTGCAGGATATTCCAACTGAATACCACGGTGCAAAGCAAAAGTAATCGGCTATAGTGAAGTTAATGCCCTGACGCAAACTTTTTGTCCAAGGGGTCACTCCCGGTGAAGGGATCTCGGCCCTTGCCTCGTCGACTGAGGAGCTGGATATTCTAAATGAATACCACGATGCAAAACAAAAGTGAACGTCCTTGCAATAACAGCTTTTTGAAAAAGTGTTCCAACAACATCAGATTAGGTTTGTTTTTAACTTGCATTGATCCGAATCAATGCAGTCCCATCAATTGATCACACCAATAAGAACGAAAATATACTGATGTACGTATATGCCATCCGCATTCGCCACTGGGTCCCGTCATTACCCGTTAGGTTAGCTAACTAACGACAGAGCGGGGACTGGACTAGCGCGGATGTAAAATATATACAACATCTACTAATATATATACCAATATATTATATTCGCTCAAGGCGTGAATAAAATGCAACATCACAGAGAATGAACAGCATCACAGAAACAATACAGATATCTGGGAACCCCGGGTTTCACAGAGCCACTACTGAAACCCGACGTTCCCCTGGTCGTGTGGATAGCCTGTGCAATGAGAATCCTAGACCCCTACGGGCGCGGCAAGTCACCCGCCAAAACCTGAAGCGAGGCAGCCCCCTTCAGCACCGTGAATGGACCACCCAGCACTTCACGGAATCCGGTAACTTGGGCACCCCTCCTGGGTCAAAACTGTACCCCCTACGAGTGCGGCGAATAGCCCGCCAATCCTAGAGCGAAGCCCCCTCCGTCTCAATGCCATGAGATGCGGGCTTGTTGCCCTCCAGAACCCGGCTATCCGTGCACCCCTCCGCGGGGTAATCCTAGTACAGAAAGTAAAATATACATACACCGGGTACATCGACCGCAACCAGGTCGTGCCCCAAAATAATAATACAAACAGGCAGTGACGGCAGTCCACATGTCGGACGCTCGCCCCGCAATATCAAATGTACATAATACAACAGCACTGTACTAGCATTGCATCCAGGCTATCCCCCACGACCGATCCGCAACATCACAGCAAAAACAGAACATCAACGTGAAAGTCACGTTCGCAAATCCGTCTAACCGGGCTATAGCAGTTAGACCGGATTTACCGATCGAGTGACATTCACGGTCGCAGATATAATGTAAATACTGTGAAAAATGTGTTTAAAATTTTCCGATTGATCAAACAATTAACAAGTGGGCCCCAAAGAAAACTGTAGCACTCACAGAAATAATTGGCCCAAATTTAATATCCCAAAAACCATATTTTCAACTCAGGAACATACTGCAAAAAGTTGGGAGCGTGAACAGTTGCAACCGCGGCGGAAGCGCGGCCAAACCAGGGTTTTGGCCGCCCTTCCGCGGCGGAATAGTAAGTTCATGGTACCATATTTTTTCAGTATTCTTATAATTCCCTGCATATCACTCTGAGACAACCTGAAAAATTTTTGGACTCAAAAAAAATTCGACAGAAACTGATGTGGTTGAAATACGTGTTTTCGGGATTTTGTTCGATCGGAAACGCAAACACATCAAACGAAAGCTAGACGAAGTTAATGGCGAGGCTCTGATACCACTGTAAGTGCACGGCGGCGCCCCGGCCGTCAATCCGACGCCGGAATGCGGAAGCGGTGATAAACTTAAATTTTTGCGGACTTTGCAAACCGGCACCACCGCGCACTAAACTCCGGATCGTAACCATTAACAAGTCTAAGCTAACTAGAAGATGGGTTAGAGATATACCAACTGATCCGAGTCCTCCGGTCTTCATCTCCACTCCGATCTCCTCGCGGGATCTCCGTCCGTCTCCTCCTCGTCGGAAAGGGCACCACATCGCCTGTAGCTTTTACGGGCTCCCACCTCAATACCGAGGCAACTCGGGCGCGAAGCTGGCGAATCGACGCGTCCAAGATTTGCTGTAGCAAGTGTAGTGTAGAATACGCTTTGTCTCAATGGGGTATTGGAGTTGCCCTTGATGGAGGAATGAAGATTGAACTTTGGAGGGAAATGAAGCTACCAATTTTGCAAGCCAAATGAGATGAAAAAAATGCAACACACAAAATCAGCCTCTCTCATTTTCCTCTCCTCAACAAGTGGCCGGCCAAATCAACTAGGAAAAATGGTGGAGAAAAGAATGGATATGTAGTATGAAGGGAGGTAAGTGTAGGAGTGAAGAAGGGGTGACCACATCCAAACATGAACCATGCTTCACACCTTAACCTTTCATATCTCATTTAATGCAAGAATGGTGCAAAAGATAATGAAAGCTATCATAATCAATAGATTTGCAAGAAACCCCCTCCACAAAGATTATTTGCACAATTGCAAATAACCCCCTCCATCGAAAAAGTCCGGCCGGGAAAGAACAAACGAAAACCGGCCGGAACGGAATGCAAACTGGCAACTCCAGAAAACTGGTCCCGTAATAAATTACAGGAAAACCCCGATACTGTGCATACACACCCGCATCTGTATTCCGTCCGGATACAAATGCAAAAAGACAAAATCTACACTGTACTAAACTAGTACCGGCTTAAACCAAAGCCGGCTAGTAAAAACCGTTCGATCCTGATCCGTGCAATACCGCACGTATCTGATCGAACCCTGCCATATAACTATACGGCCATTAGTACAAAACTATCCGATCCTGATCCGTGCAATACCGCACGTATCTGATCGGACCCTGCCATATCTCCATACGGCCTCTACAGCGTTTCGCCCGAAAGCTGAGTAACTGAAAGTGTGGTGGACTCTAAAGACTCGTCAATACTATGGCTGTGGATTTAACCACTAGCCCGTCAGAGGTATAAGCCAATACGTAACGGGCCACCAGCTATTGACCAAAAGGGACGTCTGTGAGCGAACTCAGCCTGACACCCTACTGAGCCTGTCAGTGACAATATCCGTGCAGTCCGGTCCGTTCGTCTATGAGTATCGCATGGCGGGCCTAGGGGGTTGGTAAAAGTCAGACCCCCAAAAGCGGTACAAGTCGTGTCGGAGTGTGGCCCAGAACACCCTGAGATACTACTGGAATACCTACCAGTAAATCTCCTTGCCTTGGCCAAGGACTTTGTGTAATGGCTCTCCTAGACACAGCACGACCTCACCCCCAATACCGGGAGAGACGAACCCCTGAAGATACGCTCACTGCCTCCATGTGGCTCGGGACTGTACCCAACTAAAACCTGTTTGCACGACTCCTTTGAGCCGTGGTAGGGTAGTAATCAAAGTACAGTGGGAACTCACACGAGACAAATGACGATCCCCAGGTCGATGAACTAACCTGCACACATGTCACCAGGGAACTGCCATCTGACGTCTGGTATATGACCAACTAGCATGTTCCCGGCGAGTCCTGTCCGGTGTACTCATAACCCAATGAGCACCTGTATACATCTTAGGTGATCCAACTGACACCAGTGGCTTGTGAGACCGGCCACCGCCCCTCGTCGGGGTCTCGACTGTATACACTAGTCTACTAATGGAGTATCGATGCCCGGTCTCGAAACTCCCACGACTAGGGACCTTTTAAGGATATGCTTGTAGACCCCCAGCTCCCACTTATATGATCGCCCTCATACTGCTGGTGGTCAAGCAAGAATCCTAGGGGCTCTATCAACGTGTAATAGCGACGTGTCATGTCACCTAAAGCAGTACACGATGATAAAGGTAAACCAGATAGCATACTATCATCTCGAGTAAGACTGTCCTACCGGGATAGGTCCTCCCTCAATCATTACAATCACGTACCTGTGACCTAATAATTGACTCTGAGGGCACTATCTCCAACAGTACCTAAAAACCACCGTTTTGCACGCCTTCTTGGACGTGGTAAGATGGAAATCAAAGCACAGTGGGAACCACACAAGACTCTATGACGATCTCGGGTCAACAGACTACTCTGTACCAGTGTCACCAGAGAACTGCCATCTGACGTGAGGTATAATACCATCTGGGAGTTCTCGGCGAGTCCGTCCAGTGTACCCAGTCTCTACTGAGCACCCGTATATCATCTCTGATGTCAAACACCAATGGATATGGGATCATCCATCGCCCATCTGTATGGGTCGAGAAGGTATACTCTAGTCTACTCTGGTATATCGATGCCCCGTCTCGATACACCCTCGACTAGGGACTTTGAAGGTTGTACTTAGGGACTACCTGTCCCCATTAGTATGATCTTCATTATAGTCCAGGTAGTCAAGTACTCATCCTAAGGGCTTTACCAACATGTAACAGAGAGACTATCAGTGTACACGTTAAGGTAAGGATCAACCAGATAGCATACTATCATGTCGAGCAAGAAAGTCCTCCCTATATATGTCCCAGCATCCACTACAATATACATCCTATGTATAGTAATGGCCTCTAGGGCATACATATAACTAACAATCTCCCACTTGCACTAGGGCCATCTGTAGCAGTGGTTGCAGTATCTCATACTCAACCATCCCATAAAAGTCTCTCTCTGGGAACAGGCCTTTGTGAGTGGATCCGCTGTGTTTGTCCTCTGAGTCTACTCTCCAAACCTCGATCACCCTGGAGATCAACCATCTCCATGATCAGGTGACACTGCCTTAGAATATGTCTGGATCACTGATGGAACGGACGTTCCTTGGCATAAGCCACAACTCTATTGTCTCACAATGGTAGGAACGTAGTTCATCTCATGAACCAATATACACCCAAACAGCTTCTTTGGTAGCATCTTTAGTAGCGATGTATCGTGCCTTTATCGTCTAGTATGTCACGGTATCTAGCTTGGAACTCTTCCAACATACCGTCCCTTTACTGAGGGTAAAGACAATGCCTGTGACTGACACTCAGTCGTCTTTATCACCCTGGAACACTTCCAGTGATTCTCCCCAGGATCGAATGATACCATCTCACTACAGCTAGTGAGTAGCCTAACATCCATTTAGATCTATCTCATAGATCCAAAATCCAGGATTTAGTAGGTATCACTTTGATCCTATGTGGAGAATCATTGTGATAAGCGGAGATTGATCGAGCGTAGCATAGGAAACTCATTCCCTATCAAGAGTATGTCATCCACGTACTCTACGAGGATCATCACCATACTCCCTACTACCTTTTTGTATATACAAGGTTCATCTACCATTTTGATGATGTCAACTTCTTTGACTAATCCATCAAAATAGATGTTCCAACTCTGCGATGCCTGCTTTATCCTATAAAGCATCTTGCACACGTTTCCGCTGCTCCCACTGTCTACGAGGCCCTCTGGCTGTGTACTTATAGACTCTCTCTTCTAAAACATCATTTAGAAAAGCAGTCATGGCACCCAACCGTCAGATATCGTAGTCATGGTATGAAGCCGTGGCAAGCAGGATCTGGATGGACTTAAGCTTAGATACTGGAAAAAAGTTTCATCATTATCCACGCCTGGTCGATGACGAAAACCTTTAACTAGTCTAGCTTTGAAAGTCTCAACTTTTCCAAGTACACCAAGTAATCTTCTCAAGATATACTTGCTCCTGATGGGGATTTAACCCTTCAGATATAGCAACCAAAGTCCATACTTTGTTGGTGTATAAAGATTCCATCTCAGATCGATAAACATCCAGCCATTCTTACAGAGACTTACTCTCGATGGCCAGCTCGAAACTAGTTGGGTCATCATCTCATGATGCAATCCTCGCTCCCACTGTCATAGAGAAATCGAAGTATCTCTCAGGTGGGTGAGGAACCCTACTAGATCGGCGGAGAGGCCGAGGTTCGTTGGTAACTATTGAACTCTTTGGTTCTTTCAAATTATCAGCTGTAGTTTGTATAGCTGGAACCTTTCCAGTTCTACATAACAGACCTTGCCTTGAGCTTATCCGGATTTTGCTTTTAGACAAAGGCTGGACAACCCCAAATCTTAACTAGCTTAAGATATGGGCTCTTCCCTTTCCATATCACATATGAAATGGTAGGCAACTGATTTGAGTGGAACCTAATTCAATTGGTATGCAGCTTCTCAAGTGCATAACTCCCAAAAAGGAAATAGGTAACTCAGTAGTACTCATCATAGAGCACACCTTATCATATAGGGTGAGATTGCTCCGCCCCGATATACCATCATGCTATGGTGTATTCGGAGGAGTAATGCTGAGAGAGAAACTCATTCTCCTTTAGAATAGTCCAGGAATTCCATGCACAAGTATTCTCCTCCCTGATCTCATCATAGGACATAATACTTATACCCGTATTTTGGTTCTCTACTTCTCGCTTATATTCTGTGAATATCTCAAAAGGTTCGGACTCATGTTTCAACAGGAACATATGTCTGAATCTTGAGAGATTATCAGAGAATGTAACGAAGTACAAAGAACCGGTCTTGGCATGTGTAGACAGGGACCTACATACATCAACATGTATCATCCCAAGAGTTACCAACTCTTTCTCTGTTTCCAGTAAACGGAGCTATGGTCATCTTATCTTTGTGACATGACTGGCGAGTTTCACAAGATGTAAATTCAAACTAATTTAAATATGCATCTTTATGTAACTCTAACCAGTCGGGTCATATTGATCTGACCTAGTCTACAGTACCTCAAGAAGAATTCGTTCATTTCTGAACTTTTCCTCTTGTGTGTGTTCTGTATACAAAGAACTGTAGTTTGATTTAGAACATTAATGCTTTTAGATAACGTGCCTGAACCGATCAACTTTTGATATAGGAAATGTTCAAAACATTATCCAACAATACAAAATTTTATCGTTTCTTTACTAATAAAGAGACAGATATGATTTTGTATATCAGGTTCGGTATCTAATAACATTCGTTCAGAATCAATGTATTACAATACAGGTGACAGTGACCAACAGACATGGCTGCAACACTTGCCCCGTTTTCTGTCTCATGAAACTTATCACCCGTTCTCAGTTTTTCTACCCTTTTGTAGCCCTATGTAACAAATTACATATCTGGGATCCTGATCCGGTATCATATACCAGGGATGCGGAGGATACTGAGAAACAGTTCTGTATAATGAACACACCCGAAGATGATGCATCAGCATGCGCTCTCTTCGTTTGGGCGGCACGAAAAATCTGGTATTCCCCAATTTCCTGCTCTGTCTTATAACAATTATAAGTTAGAGCGGGACCAACGTTCCCCAGCTCAGTATAATAAGCGGGTTCGGTCAATAATCCGTATTATTATCTTGATTAAGGCGTGATATGGTCGCTACCTGGAGAGAGAGAGAAGAAAACACTCAGCGTGCGCTCTTTCAAGAATAGATTGGTTATTTTTTTATCTAATCAGGATGGCTCCCACTGCTTTTTATCAAATCTTCCTTCAAACCCTAAAAGGAAAGATTAGCCGAGATTAATTACACACTACAAGTTCGCCAATCTTTCAGCCAGGCCAGTGTCGGTACTTTGAGGGAGGTCCCCCGTGCTTTCGCACGAACCTAATTAATGTAAACCTCGTTTTCCCAGAGGCGTAACCCCGTTGACACCTTTCTAGACACCTACTTGATCGGCTAATTGTAATGTATAAAACTCTCCCAGGAGTAACTCTTACTCGCAGCGGGTATCGGGATCCAACTATCTCATAGAAGGTATGCAATCTCATTGCAATTTTCAACACTTGAAATTCCCGATAATATTTTGCCCCTAACCTCCTATGACCTTGACAAAGGCCAACAAACCATAGGATGCTAGTCAAGTTCAACCCGTCATTTCTTGATCGAAATAAACCCACCCGCACGGCCCTTGACAAAGGCCAACAAGGTTGCATGACTACCCTAATCCAATCTGCATCATATGCATAAGCAGATAAGCACCAGTTAGCTACCGCACACTGCGCCTTGACAAAGGCCAACAAACGCAGCACGAATACTAACTACTACTTATCTGAAATGACGGAGGGCTACGACAGGTTTTTCTGAAAACCCATTGCGTAATGAACTTGATATCGTTGTAGGATCGAATGATTTTTTAAAATGGAGTGTTTTTGAGGCTTTTCTAGTTTTGCTAAAGGAGTCACTCCCGGTGAAGGGATCGTCGGTCCTTTCCTCGTCGAATGAGGTGCGGGATATATCACATATATCGCTGTGCAAAGCAAAAACTCTTAAAATCAATCAAAAGACAAACCGAGTGTGTAGCATCTGCCAGTTATCGCTAAAGGAGTCACTCCCGGTGAAGGGATCTCGGTCCTTTCCTCATCGAATAAGGTGCAGGATATATCATATATACCGCTGTGCAAAGCAAAAACTGTAGCTACCTGTTTTATTTTGAAATTCGATTCTACAACATCTTAGGTTTCTTTTATTTCATTAATCATATTAATGAAGTCCCATCATTTAAGTACCTAAACATCACAGATAAATACGACGTACACTTATGCCATCCGCATTCGCCTCGATGTCCCCTCGTGCACCGTTAGGTTAGGTAACTAACGGCAGAGCGGGGCAGGGCTAGCGCGGGTGTAAAACATAAGTAACGCCTATATAATATGTCATATATACTATATACTGGTATCTATCACAGAACATCACATGATCACATCACAGATATCGCAGCAGAAGAAACATATGAAATATTGGATATACTAAGACGTCCGTGTTTTCAATACGAGCCAGTATAAAACACGGATTCCACGGTCGCGATGAATAGCCAAACCCACACCCCTAGACCCCTACGAGAGCGGCAAGCAACCCTACCAATTCTAGAGTTAGGAGACCCGGACTCGACTCCTCGAGTTGGTCTCCCACTGGACTCCAGAACCCGGTTACTTGTGCCCTCCCCCTTGGGTCTATCCTAGTGCGGAAAAGTAAATAATATACAAACAGTGACAACTTCCGCAACCTGGAAGCGCCCCAATAAAAGAATATTACATACAAGTTTTTACATGAATGAAAATGAAAAATACTCATCTCACATAAAAACCCCCGGCTATTCAAAGACGACGATCCAATATAACATATTCAGCAACACATAACATCACATGTCATCAACGTAAGTAAATATGTCCATCCCAATTGTCGTTGACATATAGCAACGAAACCGGCGATATCACATATTACACTTACGGTCACAGAAAAGAAAGTGTAAAACTACAACAGTTGGAATCCGCAACCTCCTCAGACATCGCATGCCTGACCAAATGAATTCCTTAGACATCACATGCCTAACAATTATAAACCCCGCATTTCAGTCTCCAAATCGAAAACACTTTTCAATATAAAGTCGGGCAATTCAACAAGATTCCCGACATCCTGATCGAATGCTCGTCGCAAACTTTAGTAGACGGCTGCACCCCCGATACCGTCGACGAAGTGCACCAAGGTGGAACACCGCTTCCGCGAGCACCCGAACGGATGCTTTCGGCGACGGGGTTCTCCTACAGCCACTTGGTCGGGGCTATGGAGTGAGGCTGTCTATTAAGTTTACCCGGCGAGTATCCGCGTACGCTACGTGATTGCGACGGACTTTTGATCGCATCAAAATTCCGTGGCAACCGATCAAGTGAGACTAAAGTGCTATGTTTATAACATTCATTCAGTTATCTCATAACTGCTTGTGAATTCCAATTATTGTATCCCATTCCAGATAAACAGAAAATGTTAAACTTTTCGATCGAACAGTCAAACACCCAAGTTTTCCCGATACAGCTCAACACATGAAATAAGTCTAACAACATTCAGTTCGTGCCTCAGTACCAACGGTCCAGCCGTAGAAGGGTCAAGCCAACGCCTCACATGTGGCACGCCGTACTGCCCCAAACCCTAAGGTTCAAAGGGCAGTTCAAGACGGTCACATAATCGAGTTAAGGTTTGTTGTCTTCTAGAGGGACCATCGCGTTACTTGCACTACTTAGAACGTCGTTAAACTACGGAAAAATCCAACACTTGGAAATTTCCCGACAGGGGAAAAATTGGGTATTTATATCCGTTCGAACTTTTTAACATATTCTAAAAATTATCCGGAAAGCCACACAGACAAAAATTTGATACTCCGATCGAAACTACGAATCCCCAAAACAACTCAGAAAATTCAGCTCTGGAAAAAATATTAAAAATTCCCAGGAAAACCAGCACATAAAACTAAGAATTACTGTGTAAAACTCTTTAAATATTGAGGCCGTACGGCCGCGGATCCGCCGTATGAGCCATGCTCATGCCGCGGATCCGCGCCGGCTTAGTGGACTTAGGTTCACGAATTTCACAGTATATCTTAGAATTTCCTGCTGATTTTTCTGCATATTTTTAATTTGGAAAAATCCCAGTTTTTGAAAAAAGGACAAAGAGCAATTTTGAAATGGGATTTCGGGTTCGTTCGGACTTCAAACTCCGTCTAGACTTCGCCTAAGGCTCTAGCTTGGATCTGATACCACTGTAAGGTTCCTAAGCACTCTCAAGAGGTCTCACAAGGCATCAACCATGCCAATTTCAAAAATTCTAGGTGCCGAGAAACCCGACTACGGATCGTTTGCTAGAAATCTAGGCGAAAAGTAAACTAGTTAACACTTAACTAAGAGATACGGAAATACAACCTTTGTAGATCCGGTTCTCCACCTCCATAGCTCCGCAATGAAGTCTCCTCGCTGTCCATAACAAGTCCCGGGCTCTAGCGTCGGCTTCATCGGAGAATGGACGGGCTAGGTCATCGATGTCCAAGCCGAAGATGATCTACGTCGAAGCATCGCTAGATCAAGCTCCACCTTCACCAAGCCATGAAAACTCGTGAAGGAAACACACTCTGCTACTTGGCAAGAGGTAGAGGATGAATAAATAGGAAGTGGGTAGACTTTAGAATTGGATTTCTCACTCATTTCATCAATCCACCATTGATGAAGTGCAAGGTTTTCTTCTTGAGTTCAAGGAAGAAGAAGAAGAAAGTGTTATGATGAGTTATTTTGAAAATAGAAAAATAAAAGAATACTTATCATAATCAACCATGGTCAAGTGTAGAGAATTAACTAAGGTTAGATTAATGGTTAGGGTTAAAGATAAAGACAAAGTGGTCACTTTGGTCAAAGCTTCATGAAGCTTCAAAAAGCTTCATGAAAGAAAATAAAATAAAGAAACCATTTTGCTTTTCTTTTATGCTTTTATAAATATCCAAAATGAATAAACAAATAATTAAATGAAAAAGCAAAACCCTAATCATTAAGTTAACCATGGTTTAATTCTATACACTTAACCAAAAGGCATGTATCATCAAACATGATACAAGCAAGTGCACAAAATCATATCGCATATGCAATGCGCACAACCGAATGAGAAAATCCATTTAAAGTGAACCGATACTAGTTAATACAAAGTAATATATCAAATATATAATTATGCATTAAATCATTAAATCAACACTTGATTTAACGATCCGGTCATATCATATATAACCGACTAATATCCAATGTATCGATTTATCGAATCAATCCTTGATTCGATAACTAGGTTATATCGCATACAACCATTCGACACATTCATCGCGAGAATAGAATACGGTATCACATACACGCATTATTCTCGGTCCCGCACATATCTCATATGCGCTCTTATTTCGTTTTGCTTGAGCCAGGAAACCTCTGTGTAGGACTCTAAAGACTCGTCAATACTCCGGCAGCAGATGATGATCATATCAAACACCCACAAGCCGCAAGCGGTCTGCTAAATGTAACGGCCACCCGGGTATTGAGCGATCTGAAGATCGACGAGCAACCCCGCTCACACTCCAGTGAATCCGACCAGTAACACTACCGTACAGTCCGGTCTGATCGTCTGATATGTCGCATATCTCGCCTAGGGGTGGTAAACGTCAGACCCCAATAGCTCGATAAGTCGTGTCGATATGAGGTCTATAACATTCGAGAAACTACTGGTAACACTTACCAGTAAATCTCAGCAACCCTGGCCAGGGATTTCCTGTTATAGCCAATCGAACACAGCGCAACATCAACTCCCTATACCGGGAGAGACGAATCCCCTCCTATCGCTCATTGCCTCCATGTGACTCGGGACTGTACCCAAAAACCACCGTTTTGCACGCCCTCTTGGACGTGGTAAGATAGAAATCAAAGCACAGTGGGAACCACACAAGACTCTATGACGATCTCGGGTCAACAGACTACTCTGTACCAGTGTCACCAGAGAACTGCCATCTGACGTGAGGTATAATACCATCTGGGAGTTCTCGGCGAGTCCGTCCAGTGTACCCAGTCTCTTCTGAGCACCCGTATATCATCTCTGATGTCAAACACCAATGGATATGGGATCATCCATCGCCCATCTGTATGGGTCGAGAAGGTATACGCTAGTCTACTCTGGTATATCGATGCCCCGTCTCGATACACCCTCGACTAGGGACTTTGAAGGATGTACTTATGGACTACCTGTCCCCACTAGTATGATCTTCATCATAGTCCAGGTAGTCAAGTACTCATCCTAAGGGCTTTACCAACATGTAACAGAGAGACTATCAGTGTACACGTTAAGGTAAAGATCAACCAGATTGCATACTATCATGTCGAGCAAGAAAGTCCTCCCTATATATGTCCCAGCATCCACTACAATATACATCCTATGTATAGTAATGGCCTCTAGGGCATACATATAACTAACAAGATCTTCGTAGTGATACGGAGTGTTCTGGAGAAATACAAAGGTGAAGTAGGAGTGGCGATGAAATACTTGGTTTGGTCGTGAATAGCAGTCGCAATTTACTTTTCCCTCTTTCTAATCCCTTTATTTGTCTTTACTTAATATCTTCTGCACATCACACTTAGGCTAATCGGCTTTCTTCATTCCCTACCGTTCGGCACCAGCCTAAGATTTGGAAGAAGACTATCCAATAAGCGTAATGGGTGTACTATCCCCTAATCCAAGGAGCACTCGCAACCTGAGAGAAGGTAAAAAGAAAAGACAACTGAATAGTCCTATTCGTTTTCTCCAGAACCGGAAACCATCCTTGAATCTGGAACAAGTTCCTTCGAGTTCGTATATAACCATACGATAGTTTTATCCAATGCAAGTGGATGTTCGTAGTAATACGCGGTGTTCTGGAGAAAAGGGTAAAAATAGGAGTGGCAATGAGGTATGCAACTCAGACAATCCAAAAGCCAGTGTTTAAGAAGGTTCGGTCAACTTGGTCACCGAGTCATAGTCAAGGGTCGGGTCATGGTCGCTGCCAAAGAGAGAGAGAAAAGAAACACTCAACGTGCACTCTAACCTAGATCAGAATGGTTATCACTTTATCTAATCAGGAAACCTCCCACTGTAACCTCAAATTCTCCTCCAAACCTGAAAGAAGAATTAGTCGGGATCACCCGAAAAGTAAACCAACTCAGCAGTAGGAATCGGGATCCAACTATCATCGTATGATAACGTGATGGAATCCACTCACGTTATCACACTCCAGAAGGTATGCGCATATCTGGCAAGTTTCAGTTTCTTTAGAAACTCCCGATGTGATTTTTACCCCATGCTCTTATGACCTTGACGAAGGTCAACAAATCATAAGTCACATGTCAAGTTCTACCCGTCATTGTCCAGGTTAATTTGAACCCACCCGTACAAGCCCTTGACGAAGACCAACAAGGCTATACGACTATCCTGTAGGGTTCTTAGGCACTCCCAAGAGGTCTCACAAGGAATCAACCATGCCAATTTCAAATTTTATGGGTGCCGAGAAACCCTAATACGGATCGTTGGCTAGAATTCTAGGCGAATAAGCAACTAGTTAACACTTAACTACAAGAATACGGAAATACAACCTTTGTAGATCCGGTCCTCTACCTCCATGGCTCCGTGATGAAGTCCTCTCCGCTGTCCAAATCAAATCCCGGGCTCTAGCGTCGTCTTCATCGGAGAAAGAGCGAGCTAGGTCATCGACGACGTGCCGAAGATGATCTACGTCGAGGCATCGCTAGATCAAGCTCCAACTTCACCAAGTCTAGAAAACTTGTGAAGGAAATACACTCTACTACTTGGCAAGAGGTAGAGGATGAAGAAATAGGAAGTGGGTTCACTTTAGAATTGGATTTCTCACTCATTTTCATCAATCACCATTGATGAAGTGAAGCTTTCTTCATTGAAGAAGATGAAGAAGAAGATGATTATCTTATGATAAGTTATTCAAAAAGAATAATAAAAAGAATACTTATCATCATAATAACCATGGTCAAGTGTAGAGACTAAACTAAGGTTAAATGAAGTGGTTAGGGTTAAGCATGAGACAAAATGGTCACATTAGTCAAAGCTTCATGAAGCTTCAAAGATAAAACAAAACTAGCAACCATTTTCCCTTTTTCTTTCCAAAATAAATAAATAAATAAATAAAAAGAAAAAGCAAAACCCTAATCATTAACTTAACAATGGTTTAATCTTTACACTTAACCAAGTTAACATGTATCATCAAACATGATATAATCAAGTGCACAAAAGTATATCACATATACAACTTGTGAACTTCAAGCGAGAAAATCCAATTAAGTGAACCTATATTAGTTAATGTAAAGTGATATATCAAATATATAATTATACATTAAATCATTAAATCAACACTTGATTCAACGACCCGGTCATATCGCATATAACCGACTAATATCAATAGTAACAACTTATCGAATCAACACTTGATCCGATAACCCGGCTATAACGCATATAACCGATTAATGTTACAAATCGCGAGAATCGAATATAGTATCACATACTGGTATCATTCTCGGTCCCGCACATATCTCATATGCGCTCCTATTTCGTTTCGCTTGAGCCAGGAAACCTCTGTGTAGGACTCTAAAGACTCGTCAATACGCCGGCAGCAGATGATGATCATATCAAACACCCACAAGCCGCAAGCGGTCTGCTAAACGTAACGACCACACGGGTATTGAGCGATCAGAAGATCGACGAGCAAGCCCGCTTACACTCCAGTGAATCCAACCAGTAACACTACCGTACAGTCCGGTCTGATCGTCTGATATGTCGCATATCTCGCCTAGGGGTGGTAAACGTCAGACCCCAATAGCTCGATAAGTCGTGTCGATATGAGGTCTATAACAGTTCGAGAAACTACTGGTAACACTTACCAGTAAATCTCAGCAACCCTGGCCAGGGATTTCCGGTTATAGCCAATCGAACACAGCGCAACATCAACTCCCTATACCGGGAGAGACGAATCCCCTCCTATCACTCATTGCCTCCATGTGACTCGGGACTGTACCCAAAAACCACCGTTTTGCACGCCCTCTTGGACGTGGTAAGATGGAAATCAAAGCACAGTGGGAACCACACAAGACTCTATGACGATCTCGGGTCAACAGACTACTTTGTACCAGTGTCACCGGAGAACTGCCATCTGACGTAAGGTATAATACCATCTGGGAGTTCTCGGCGAGTCCGTCCAGTGTACCCAGTCTCCACTGAGCACCCATATATCATCTCTGATGTCAAACACCAATGGATATGGGATCATCCATCGCCCATCTGTATGGGTCGAGAAGGTATATGCTAGTCTACACTGGTATATCGATGCCCCGTCTCGATACACCCACGACTAGGGACTTTGAAGGATGTACTTATGGACTACCATGTCCCCACTAGTATGATCCGCATCATAGTCCAGGTAGTCAAGTACACATCCTAAGGGCTTTACCAACATGTAATAGAGAGACAATCTGTGTACACGTTAAGGTAAAGAGCAACCAGATAGCATACTATCATGTCGAGCAAGAAAGTCCTTCCTATATATGTCCCAGCATCCACTACAATATACATCCAATGTACAGTAATGGCCTCTAGGGCATACATATAACTAACAATCTCCCACTTGCACTAGGGCCATCTGTAGCAGTGGTTGTAGTATCTCATACTCAACCATCCCATAAAAATATCTCTCTGGGAACAGGCCTTTGTGAGTGGATCCGCTGTGTTGTCCTATGAGTCTCGTCTCCTTACCTCGATCACCCTGGAGATCAACCATCTCCATGATCAGGTGACACTGCCTTAGAATATGTATGGATCACTGATGGGACCGTCGTTCCTTGGCTTAAGCCATAACTCCATTGTCTCACAATGGTTGGAACGTAGTTCATCTCATGAACCAATATACACCCAAACAGCCTCTTTGGCAGCATCTTAAGTTGCGATGTATCCTGCCTTTATCGTCTAGTGTGCCACGGTATCTAGCTTGGAACTCTTCCAACATACCGTCCCTTTACTGAGGGTAAAGACAATGCCTGTGACTGACATTCAGTCGTCTTTATCACTCTGGAACCTTTCCAGTGATTTTCCCCAGAATCGTTTGATATCATCTCACTACAACTAGTGAGAATCCTAACATCCAATTAAATCTATCTCATAGATCCAAAACTCAGGATTTAGGAGGTATCATTTTGATCCTACACGGAGAATCTTTGTGATAAACGGAGATTGATCGAGCGTAGCATAAGAAACTCCTTTCTTATCAAGAGCATGACATCCACGTACTCTACGAGGATGATCACCATACTCCCTACTACCTTTTTGTATATACAAGGTTCATCTACCATTTTGATGATGTCAAACTCTTTGACTATTTCATCAAAACAGATGTTCCAACTCCGCGATGCCTGCTTTATACTATAAAGCATCTGCACACGTTTCCGCTGCTCCCACTGTCTACGAGGCCCTCTGGCTGTGTACTTATAGACGCTCTCTTCTAAAACATCATTTAGAAAAGCTGTCATGACACCCAACCACCAGATATCGTAGTCATGGTATGTAGCCGTGGCAAGTAGGATCCAGATGGACTTAAGCATAGCCACTGGAAATGGTTTCATCATTATCCACGCCTGGTCGATGACGAAAACCTTTAACAAGTCTAGCTTTGAAAGTCTTAACTTTTCCATGTACACCAAGTAATCTTCTCAAGATTTATTTGCTTCTGATGGGGATTTAACCCTTCAGATATAGCAACTAAAGTCCATACTTTGTCGGTGTATAAGGATTCCATCTCAGATCACTAAGCATCCAGCCATTCTTATAGAGTCTTACTCCTGATGGTCAGCTCGAAACTAGTTGGGTCATCATCTCATGATGCAATCCTCGCTCCCACTGTTATAGAGAAACCGAAGTATCTCTCAGGTGGGTGAGGAACCCTACTAGATCGGCGGAGAGGCTGAGGTTCGTTGGTAATTATTGAATCCTTTAGTTCTGTCAAATCTTCAGCTGCAGTTTTGTATAACTGGAACATTTCCAGTTCTACATAACTGACCTTGCCTCGAGCTTGTCCGGATTTTGCTTTTCAGACATAGGCCGGACAACCCCAAATCTTAACTAACTTAAGAAATGGGCTCTTCCCTTTCCATATCACATATGAAGTGGTAGGCAACTGATTTGATTTGAACCCTATTCAATAGGTATGTAGCTTCTCAAGCGCATAACACCCAAAAGGAAATAGGTAACTCAGTATTACTCATCATAGAGCACACCTTATCACATAGGGTGTAATTGCTCCACCCCGATATACCATCGTGCTATGGTGTATACAGAGGAGTAATGCTGAGAGAGAATCTCATTCTCCTTTAGAATAGTCCAGGAATTCCATGCACAAGTATTCTCCTCCCTGATCTCATCATAGGACATAATACTTATACCCGTATTTTGGTTCTCTACTTCTCGCTTATATTCTGTGAATATCTCAAAAGGCTCGGACTCATGTTTCAACAGGAACATATGTCTGAATCTTGAGAGATTATCAGAGAATGTAATGAAGTACAAAGAACCAGTCCTGGCATGTGTAGACAGGGGACCTTACATACATCAACATGTATCATCCCAAGAGTTTACTAACTCTTTCTCTGTTTCCAATAAACAGAGCTGTGGTCATCTTATCTTTGTGACATGACTGGCGAGTTTCACAAGATGTAAATTCAAACTGATTTAAATATGCATCTAAATGTAACTTCAGCTAGTCGGGTCACATTGATATGACCTAGTCTACAATGCCTCAAGAAGGATTCGTTCATTTCTGAACTCTTCCTCTTGTGTGTGTTCCGTATACTAAGAACTGTAGTTTGATTTAGAACATTAATGCTTTTAGATAACGTGCCTGAACCGATCAACTTTTGATATAGGAAATGTTCAAAACATTATCCAACAATACAAAATTTTATCATTTCTTTACTAATAAAGAGACTGATATGATTTTGTATATCAGGTTCGGTATCTAATAACATTCGTTCAGAATCAATGTATTGTAATACAGGGTGACAGTGACCAACAGACTTGGTTGCAACTCTTGCCCCGTTTTCTGCCTCATGAAACTTATCACCCGTTCTCAGTTCTCTACCTATCTGTAGCCCTATGTAACAGATTACATATCTGGGATCCTGATCTGGTATCACATACCCAGGACGTAGAGGATACAGAGAAACAGTTCTCTGTAATGAACACACCCGAAGATGATGCATTAGCATGCACTCTCTTCGTTTGGGCGGCAAGGGAATTCTGGTAATCCCCAATTTCCTGCTCTGTCTTACAACAATTATAAGTTGGAGCGGGACCAACGTTCCCCAGCTCAGTATAACAAGCGGGTTCGGTCAATTTTCCGTATTATTATCTTATTTAAGGCGTGATATGGTCGCTGCCTGGAGAGAGAGAGAAGAAAACACTCAGCGTGCGCTCTGGCAAGAATAGATTGGTTATTATTTTATCTAATCAGGATGGCTCCCACTGCTTTTCATCAAATCTTCCTTCAAACCCTAAAAGGAAAGACTAGCCGGGATTAATTACACACTACAAGTTCGCCAATCTTTCAGCCAGGCCAGTGTCGGTACTTTGAGGGAGGTCCCCCGTGCTTTCGCACGAACCTAATTAATGTAAACCTCGTTTTCCCAGAGGCGTAACCTCGTTAACACCTTTCTAGACACCTACTTGATCGGCTAATTGTAATGTATAAAACTCTCCCAGGAGTAACTCTTACTCGCAGCGGGTATCGGGATCCAACTATCTCATAGAAGGTATGCAATCTCATTGCAAATTTCAACACTTGAAATTCCCGATAATTTTGCCCCTAGCGTCCTATGACCTTGACGCAGGCCAACAAACCATAGTGCGCTAGTCAAGTTCAACCCGTCATTTCCTGATTGAATTAAACCCACCCACACGACCCTTGACGCAGGCTAACAAAGTCGCACGACTACCCTAATCCAATCTGCATCATATGCATAAGCAGATAAATACTAGTTAGCTACCGCACACTACGCCTTGACACAGGCCAACAAACGTAGCACGAATACTAACTACCACTTATCTGAAATGACGGAGGGCTACGACAGGTTTTTCTGAAAACCTACTGCGTAATGAACTTGATATCGTTGTAGGATCGAATGAATTTTGAAATGGAGTGTTTTTGAGGCTTTTCTAGTTTTGCTAAAGGAGTCACTCCTGGTGAAGGGATCGTCGGTCCTTTCTTCGTCGAATGAGGTGCGGGATATATCACATATATCACTGTGCAAAGCAAAAACTCTTAAAAGCAATCAAAAGACAAACCAAGTGTGTAGCATCTGCCAGTTATTGCTAAAGGAGTCACTCCCGGTGAAGGGATCTCGGTCCTTTCCTTATCGAATAAGGTGCAGGATATATCACATATACCTCTGTGCAAAGCAAGAACTGAAGCTACCTATTTTATTTTGAAATTCGATTCTACAACATCTTAGGTTTCTTTTTATTTCATTAATCACATTAATGAAGTCCCATCATTTAAGTACATAAACATCACAGATAAATACGACGTACACTTATGCCATCCGCATTCGCCTCGATGTCCCCTCGTGCAACGTTAGGTTAGGTAACTAACGGCAGAGCGGGGCAGGGCTAGCGCGGGTGTAAAACATAAGTAACGCCTATATAATATATCATATATACTATATACTGTATCTATCACAGAACATCACATGATCACATCACAGATATCGCAGCAGAAGAATCATATGAAATATTGGATATACTAGGACGTCCGTGTTTTCAATACGAGCCAGTATAAAACACAGATTCCACGGTCGTGATGAATAGCCAAACCCACACCCCTAGACCCCTACGAGAGCGGCAAGCAACCCTACCAATTCTAGAGTTAGGAGACCCGGACTCGACTCCTCGAGTTGGTCTCCCACTAGACTCCAGAACCCGGTTACTTGTGACCTCCTCCTTGGGTCTATCCTAGTGCAGAAAAGTAAATATTATACAAACGGTGACATCTTCCGCAACCTGGAAGTGTCCCAATAAAAGAATATTACATATAAGTTTTTACATGAATGAAAAATGAAAAACACTCATCTCACAAAAAACCCTCGGCTATTCAAACACGACGATCCAAAATAACATATCCCGCAACACATAACATCACATGTCATCAACGTAAGTAAATATGTCTATCCCAATTGTCGTTGACATATAGCAACGAAACCGACGATATCACATATTACACCTACGGTCACAGAAAAGAAAGTGTAAAACTACAACAGTTGGAATCCGCAACCTGCATAGACATCGCATGCCTAATCAAATGAATTCTTTAGACATCGCATGCCTAACAATTATAAACCCCGCATTTTAGTCTCAAAATCGAAAACACTTTTCAATACCAAGTCGGGTAATTCAACAAGATTCCCGACATCCTGATCGAATGCTCGTCGCAAACTTCAGTAGACGGCAGCACCCCCGATACCGGCGACGAAGTGCACCAAGGCGGAACACCGCTACCGCGAGCACCCGGACGGATGCTTTCGGCGACGGGGTTCTCCTACAGTCACTTGGTCGGGGTTATGGAGTGAGGCTGTCTATTAAGTTTACCGAGTATCCGCGTACGCTACGTGATTGCGACGGACTTTTGATCACATCAAAACTCCATGGCAACCGATCAAGTGAGACTAAATTGCTAGATTTATAACATTCATTCAATTATCTCATAACTTTTGTGAATTCCAATTATTGTATCCCATTCCAGATAAATAGAAAATGTTAAACTTTTCGATCGAACAGTCAAACACCCAAGTTTTCCCGATACAGATCAACACATGAAATAAGTCTAAAAACATTCAGTTCGTGCCTCAGTACCAACGGTCCAGCCGTAGAAGGGTCAAGCCAACGCCTCACATGTGGCACGCCGTACTGCCCCAAACCCGAAGGTTCAAAGGGCAGTTCAAGACGGTCACATAATCGAGTTAAGGTTTGTTGTCTTCTAGAGGGACCATCGCGTTACTTGCACTACTTAGAACGTCTTTAAACCACGGAAAAATCCAACACTTGGAAATTTCCCGGCAGGGGAAAAATTGGGTATTTATATCCGGTCGAACTTTTTAACATATTCTAAAATTTATCCGGAAAGCCACATAGACAAAATCTGATATTCCGATCGAAACACCGAATCCCCAAAACAACCCCAGAAAATTCAACTCTTGAGTAAATATTAAAAAATCCTAGAAAATCCAGCACCAGAAATCATGAATTACTGTACAAAAATTATAGGACAATCTAATGAAGTGGCCGCGGAACCGCCGCATAAGCAGGGCTTATGCCGCGGTTCCGCCGCACTCTGGAAGCTTCACTTGAAAATTTTTGCATCGTAATTCGTAGAATTCTATGCTGAATTTTTTAGCAATTTTTAATTTGGAAAAATCCACGTTTTCAGAAAAAGTCCAGAGAGCGTGGAAAAATGGGGTTTCGGGTTCGATCGGACTTCAAACTCTGTCTAGACTTCGCCTAAGGCTCTAGCTAGGCTCTGATACCACTGTAGGGTTCCTAGGCACTCCCAAGAGGTCTCACAAGGCATCAACCATGCTAATTTCAAATTTTATGGGTGTCGAGAAACCCTAATACGGATCGTTGGCTAGAATTCTAGGCGAATAAGCAACTAGTTAACACTTAACTACAAGAATACGGAAATACAACCTTTTTAGATCCGGTCCTCTACCTCCACGGCTCCGTGATGAAGTCCTCTCCGCTGTCCAAATTAAATCCCGGGCTCTAGCGTCGGCTTCATCGGAGAAAGAGCGAGCTAGGTCATCGACGACGTGCCGAAGATGATCTACGTCGAGGCATCGCTAGATCAAGCTCCAACTTCACCAAGTCTAGAAAACTTGTGAAGGAAACACACTCTACTACTTGGCAAGAGGTAGAGGATGAAGAAATAGGAAGTGGGTTCACTTTAGAATTGGATTTCTCACTCATTTTCATCAATCACCATTGATGAAGTGAAGCTTTCTTCATTGAAGAAGATGAAGAAGAAGATGATTATCTTATGATAAGTTATTCAAAAAGAATAATAAAAAGAATACTTATCATCATAATAACCATGGTCAAGTGTAGAGACTAAATTAAGGTTAAATGAAGTGGTTAGGGTTAAGCATGAGACAAAATGGTCACATTAGTCAAAGCTTCATGAAGCTTCAAAGATAAAACAAAACTAGCAACCATTTTCCATTTTTCTTTCCAAAATAAATAAATAAATAAATAAAAAGAAAAAGCAAAACCCTAATCATTAACTTAACAATGGTTTAATCTTTACACTTAACCAAGTTAACATGTATCATCAAACATGATACAATCAAGTGCACAAAAGTATATCACATATACAACTTGTGAACTTCAAGTGAGAAAATCCAATTAAGTGAACCTATATTAGTTAATGTAAAGTGATATATCAAATATATAATTATACATTAAATCATTAAATCAACACTTGATTCAACGACCCGGTCATATCGTATATAACCGACTAATATCAATAGTAACAACTTATCGAATCAACACTTGATCCGATAACCCGGCTATAACGCATATAACCGATCAATGTTACAAATCGCGAGAATCAAATATAGTATCACATACTGGTATCATTCTCGGTCCCGCACATATCTCATATGCGCTCCTATTTCGTTTCGCTTGAGCCAGGAAACCTCTGTGTAGGACTCTAAAGACTCGTCAATACGCCGGCAGCAGATGATGATCATATCAAACACCCACAAGCCGCAAGTGGTCTGCTAAACGTAACGGCCACCCGGGTATTGAGCGATCAGAAGATCGATGAGTAAGCCCGCTTACACTCCAGTGAATCCAACCAGTAACACTACCGTACAGTCCGGTCTGATCGTCTGATATGTCGCATATCTCGCCTAGGGGTGGTAAACGTCAGACCCCAATAGCTCGATAAGTCGTGTCGATATGAGGTCTATAACAGTTCGAGAAACTACTGGTAACACTTACCAGTAAATCTCAGCAACCCTGGCCAGGGATTTCCGGTTATAGCCAATCGAACACAGCGCAACATCAACTCCCTATACCGGGAGAGACGAATCCCCTCCTATCGCTCATTGCCTCCATGTGACTCGGGACTGTACCCAAAAACCACCGTTTTGCACGCCCTCTTGGACGTGGTAAGATGGAAATCAAAGCACAGTGGGAACCACACAAGACTCTATGACGATCTCGGGTCAACAGACTACTTTGTACCAGTGTCACCAGAGAACTGCCATCTGACGTAAGGTATAATACCATCTGGGAGTTCTCGGCGATTCCGTCCAGTGTACCCAGTCTCCTTTGAGCACCCGTATATCATCTCTGATGTCAAACACCAATGGATATGGGATCATCCATCGCCCATCTGTATGGGTCGAGAAGGTATACGCTAGTCTACACTGGTATATCGATGCCCCGTCTCGATACACCCACGACTAGGGACTTTGAAGGATGTACTTATGGACTACCTTGTCCCCACTAGTATGATCCGCATCATAGTCCAGGTAGTCAAGTACACAACCTAAGGGCTTTACCAACATGTAATAGAGAGACAATCTGTGTACACGTTAAGGTAAAGAGCAACCAGATAGCATACTATCATGTCGAGCAAGAAAGTCCTCCCTATATATGTCCCAGCATCCACTACAATATACATCCAATGTACAGTAATGGCCTCTAGGGCATACATATAACTAACATATCCCAAACCAACGCATCTATTTATGCAGCAGAAAGGTAACAAATAGCTACCATACACTATGCCTTGACGAAGGCCCACAAACATAGCATGAATACTAAGTGCTACCCGTCTGAAATGACGGAGGGCTACGAATGGTTTTTGGCAAAAAACCTTTAACGTAATGAACTTGATATCGTTGAAGGAACTGGATAGCTGTTATAAAAATATAGTGGCGAAAACCTTTGCTAAAGAGGTCACTCCCGGTGAAGGGATCTCGGCTCTTTCCCCGTAGAATGAGGTGCGGGATATTCCAACTGAATACCACATTGCAAAGCAAAAGTAATCGACTATAGTGAAGTTATTGCCCTGACGCAAACTTCTGTCCAAGGGGTCACTCCCGGTAAAGGGATCTTGGCCCTTGCCTCGTCGACTGAGGTGCTGGATATTCATAACTGAATACCACTGTGCAAAACAAAAGAGAACGTCCTTACAATAACAGCTTTTTGAAAAATGTTCCAACAACATCAGAATAAGTTTGTTTAGCTTGCATTGATCCGAATCAATGCAGTCCCATCAATTAATCACACCACAAAAGAATGAAAATACGATGTACGTATATGCTATCCGCATTCGCCACTGGGTCCCGTCATCACCCGTTAGGTTACTTAACTAACGACAGAGTGGGGACTGGACTAGCGCGGATGCAAAATATATACAACATCTATTAGTATATATATCAATATATAATAATCGCTCAAGGCGTGATAAAATGCAACATCACAGAAATGTAATAAGCATCACAGAACAATACAGATAATCTGGGATCCCCGGGTTTCATAGAGCCGCTACAGAAACCCGACGTTCCCCTGGTCGTGTGGATAGCCTGTGCAATGAAGTCTTATACCCATACGGGCGCGGCAAGCTACCCGCCAAAACCTGAAGCGAAGCAGCCCCCTTCAATAACGTGAATGGACTATCCAGCTCTTCACGGAATCCGGTAACTTGTGCACCCCTCCTTGGGTCAACCTGTACCCCCTACGAGTGCGGCGAATAGCCCGCCAATTCTAGAGTAAAGCCCCCTCCGTCTCAAAGCCATGAGATGCGGGCCCGTTGCCCTCTAGAACCCGGCTATCCGTGCACCCCACCGCGGGGTAATCCTAGTACAGAAAATAAAATATATATACAACGGGTACATCGACCTCAGCCCGGTCGTGCCCCAAAAGAATAATATACAAACAGGCAAAGACGGCGGTCCACATGTCGGACGCTCGTCTCGTAATATCAAATTTACATATACAACCAAACTGTACTACCATTGCATCCAGGCTATCCACCACGACAAATCCGCAAAATCACAGCACAACACAGAACATCAATGTTAATGTCACGTTCGTAAATCCGTCTAAAAGGGCTATAGCAATTAGACAGGATTTACCGATCAAATGACATTCACGGTCGCAGATATAATGTAAATACTGTGAACTAACATATTTAAAATTTTCGATCGACAAAATTTCCCGAAGTGAGCCTCAAGCACAATACCCAGTACTCAAATAAATCTGGGCTCAAAATAAAATTACCAGAAACCCCTTTTCCAAGTCAGAGACCTACTGAAGAAATTTGGTGCACTGTGGCTATAGTATAGCGGCGGATCCGCGGCCAAAACGTGGTTACGGCCGCGGATCCGCCGTGCTACAGTGAAATCAGCCCATCAAATTTTCTCAGTTCTCTTAAAAAAGCCTGCACATATTTCTGCAATATACCAAATAATTTTTTGACAACAAAAGAAAATCGATAAAAACTGCATGACTTGAAATCGCGGTTTCGGAATTTTCGTTCGATCAAAGTTCTAAACACGTTAGAGCAAGCTAGTAAAGGTTAATGGCGTCTGATACCACGTAAGTCTACGGTAGCACCCCGGTCGTCTGTCCGAGGCCAAAATGCGGAAACGAAAACTTTTTTCAAACTAGAAACCGACGCTATCGTATACTTTAAATCCGGATCAAACCATTAACTTATAAACTAGCTATCTAGAGAAGGGATAGAAAGCTATACCGAGCGATCCGTGTCCTTCGGTCTTCGGCCACCATCCCAAGCTCTTCACGGCGACTCCGGTCTCGATCCCCTCGTCGGAAAGGGGACCACATCTACGAGTCTTTTTACGGGCTCCCGATTCATCCGAAGCAACTCGGGCACGAAGTGTGCCAGCCGACGTGTCCATGGTGATGTAGAGAATGTTTGTGATCACTTTGTATCTTGCATTCATAGTATGGATGGAGGTTAGAGATGAAGCCATTAATGGAGGCTATGAACTAGAGGAAGAAGAATGAGGAGAAGCTCTTTTCTTTTGTTGTTCGTGTATGATGAAAATGAGAGAGTGAGAATCAAAAATACAAAACCAAACTATATGTCATGGCAGCCCCTCTCTCTCTCTCTTCATCAAATCAAGACACAAATCAAACATCAAATGTGACATATGCACATAAAAAGAGACCATGAGTCACTAGCCTTGCATGTGTCACAATTAATGCACAAAATGATGATTTATAGATCATAATTTTCATTAGCAAACATTAATCCAAATGTTTGCAATAATAAAAAGATAGGGTAACATCTAAAGTAAACTCGTGACAGATCACAAGGATACCCCTCACCTGTATATACATACCTGCATCCGCATTCCGACTGAATGCGAATGCGATGAGACTAAAGTAATCCAACAAATCTAATACTAGGATCCGGCTTAAACCAAAGCCCACTAGTATGATCCACCCGATCATGATCCGTGCAATACCGTACGTATATGATCGAACCCTGCCATATATCATACGGCCTCTACATCGTTTCGCCCGAAACTTGAGAAACTGTCTGTGGGGGACTCTAAAGACTCGTCAATACACCGGCTGTGGATTTAACCACTAGCACGTCAGAGGTATTATCCGTACGTAACGGGCTACCAGGTATTGACCAAAAGGGAGGTCGATGAGCGAACTCATCCTGACACCCTACTGAGCCTGCCAGTGATAATATTCGTACAGTCCGGTCCGTTAGTCTATGAGCATCGCATGTCGGGCCTAAGGGGTTGGTAAAAGTCAAACCCCTAAAAGTGGTACAAGTCGTGTCGGAGTGTAGCCCAGAACATCCTGAGATACTACTGGAATACCTACCAGTAAATCTCCTGCCTTGGCCAAGTACTTTGTGTAATGGCTCTCCCAGACACAGCGCGATCTCACCCCCAATACCGGGAGAGACGAACCCCTGCCGATTCGCTCACTTCCTCCATGTGGCTCGGGACTGTACCCAACTAAAACCTGTTTGCACGACTCCTTTGAGCCATGGTAGGGTAGTAATCAAAGTACAGTGGGAACTCACACGAGACAAATGACGATCTCAGGTCGATGAACTAACCTGTACACATGTCACCAGGGAACTGCTATCTGACGCTAGGTATAATACCAACTAGCATGTTTCCGGCGAGTCCTGTCCGGTGTACTCATAACCCAATGAGCACATGTATACATCTTAGGTGAACCAACTTACACCAATGGCTTGTGAGACCGGCCATCGCCCCTCGTCGGGGTCTCGACTGAATACACTAGTCTACTGATGGAGTATCGATGCCCAGTCTCGAAACTCCCACGACTAGAGACTACTTTAAGGATGTGCTTATAGACTACCCAACTCTCACGTATATGATCGCCATCATACTGCTGGTAGTCAAGCAAGAATCCTATGGGCTCTATCAACGTGCAATAGTGATATGTAAGGTCACCTAAAGCAGTACACGATGATAAAGATAATCTATGGTAGCATATTATTCTCTATCAACGTGTAATAGTGAACTACAATGTCACCTCAAGCATGTACTCGATGATAAAGACAAACCAGATAGTATATAAACCTCTCGAGTAAGACTGTCCTATCGGTATAGGTCCTCCCTCAATCATTGGAATCACGTGCCTGCGATCCAATAATTGACTCTGAGGGCACTATATCCAACAACAATTAACCGATCACGTAGGTGTCTAGAAAGGTGTTAATGGGGTTATGCCTCTGGGAAAACAAGGTTTATTTTAATTAGGTCCGTGCGAAAGCACGGGGAACCTCCCTCAAAGTACCAACACTGGCCTGACCGAAAGATTGGCGAACTTGTAAGGTGTAATTAATCTCGGCTAATATTACCTTTTAAGGTTTGAAGGAAGATTTGATAAAAATAGTGGGAGCCATCCTGATTAGATAAGATAATAACCAATCTAATCTTGCAAGAGCATACACTAAAGTGTTTTCTTCTCTTTCTTTCCAGGTAGCGACCATGTCAGGCCTTAATCAAGATAATAATATAGATGTATTGATCGAACCCGCTTGTTATACTGAGCAGGGGAACGTTGGTTCCGTTCTTTCTTATAATTGTTATAAGACTGAGCAGGGAATAGGGAAATATCCGGATTCCCACGTCGTCCAAATGAAGAATAAGCATGTTGATGCATCTTCTTCGGGTGTGTTAGTTATTGAGAACTGTTTCTCGGTTCACTCTACGACTGGGTATTAGATACCGGATCGGGATCCCACATATGTAATATGTTACATTGGCTAAGGAAAGGTAGAGAACTGGGAATAGATGATCATTCTGCAAGAGTAGGGAATGGTGCAAATGTTACAGCCAAAGCAGTTGGCAAATATCACATTGTATTACCAAATGGTAATATATTGATTCTGAAAGAATGCTATTACATACCGACCTTGATATGCAATCTTATATCAGTTTCTTTATTAAGTAAAGAAGGATATAATTTGTAGTACAGGATAATGTTATGAACATCTTCCTGAATCAAAAGTTGATTGGATCAGGCTCATTAAATAATGGTATATACGTTCTAAATCAAACCACGGTTCTTAATGTACAAAACACACACAAGAGGAAGAGTTCAGAAATGAATGAATACTTCTCGTGGCATTGTAGACTAGGTCATATCAATGCGACACGGCTATCTAAGTTACATAAAGACGGATATTTGAAACCTTTCGAATTTTTATCTTATGACACTTGCCAGTCATGTCTCAAAGGTAAAATGACCAAAACTCTGTTTAGTGGACACGGAGAAAGAGTTACGGAACTCTTGGGACTGATACATAGTGATGTATGCGGTCCCATGTCTACACATACCAGGAATGGTTCCACATACTTCATTACATTCACTGACGATATCTCAAGATACGGACATGTGATCCTGGTGAAACATAAGTCTGAAGCTTTTGAGAAATTCAAATAATATAAGCATGAAGTTGAGAACCAAATGGGTAAAAGTATTGCAATCCTTCGATCTGATCGGGGAGGAGAATACTTGAGCACGGAATTCCGTGGCTATCTAAAAGAGAATAGGATTCTCTCTCATCTTACTCCTCCGTATACACCACAGCGCAACGGTGTATTGGAACGAAGTAACCGCACCCTATTGGATATGGTGCGCTGTATGATAAGCACCGCTGAGTTGCCTATTTTCTTTTAGGGTTATGCGTTTGAGACAGCAGCATACCTATTGAATCAAGTTCCATCTAAATCAGTGCCTACAACCCCATATGAGATATGGAGGGGAATGAGACCATATCTTAAACGAGTTAAGATATGGGGTTGTCCGGCCTATGTCAAAAGGCAAAATCCGGACAAGCTCAAGGCACGACCAGTTCTTTGCAAGTTTGTGAGATATCCATAGAATTCACAATGATATATTTCCTACCACGCTGAGGAGCAAAAGGTATTTGTTTCTCAATACGCCACCTTTTTGGAAAAGGAATTTCTTGTGAAAGAAATTAGTGGCAAAGAGGTAGAACTGGAAGAAGTTCCAGCAGCACAAACCGTAACTGAAGATTTAGAAGAACCAGAGGATTCGATAGTTCCCAACAAACCTCAGCCTCTCCGCCGATCTAGTAGGGTTCCTCATCCACCTGAGAGATACTACGGTTTTCTCATTGATGGTGGGAGCGAGGATTGCATCATGGAATATGATGACCCAACTAGTTTCGAGCAGGCCATCACAAGTGGGGACTCTGTGAAATGGCTGGATGCAGTACGATCTGAGATGGAATTCATGTACACCAACAAAGTATGGACTTTGGAAGTAGCTCCCGAAGGGGTAAAACCCATTGGGAGCAAATGGATCTTTAAGAAGAAACTTGGTGTAGATGGAAAAGTTGAGACTTTCAAAGCTAGATTTATTGCAAAAGGTTTTCGTCAATCAGGTGTGGATTATGATGAAACCTTTTCTCCAGTGGCTATGCTTAAGTCCATCCGGATCCTACTTGCCATTGCTGCATACCATGACTATAAAATCTGGCAAATGGATGTTAAGACCGCATTTCTAAATGCTTATTTAGATAAGAGCGTGTACATGACTCAGCTAGAGGGCTTCGTGGACAGTGGGAGCAGCGGGAAGGTGTGCAAGCTGGTTAAATCCATCTATGGGTTGAAGCAGGCATCGCGGAGTTGCAACATCTATTTTGATGTCGTAGTCAAAGAGTTTGACTTCTTCAAAAACATAGATGAACCTTGTATATATAAGAAGGTGGCAGAGAGTAATGTTGTCTTCCTCGTATTTTACGTGGATGACATACTCTTTATAGGAAATGATATTCCTATGCTGCACTCGGTCAAGCTCTTCTTATCATAAAAATTCTCAATGAAAGATCTAGGTGATGCCTCCTACATCTTGGGAATTAAGATTTATAGAGATAGATCTAAACGGATACTAGGATTGTCCCAACCCAGGTACATTGACACCATACTAAAGAGGTTTAGTATGGAAGAATCCAAGCGTGGGAATTTACCCACGATCTTAGGACTCACTCACTCCAAAGAGATGTCTCCCAAGACTGATTTGGAGAGAGCTCGCATGCAAGGGATACCCTATGCTTCGGCAGTAGGCTCTATCATGTATGTTGTTTACCGCCGAAAGACGCGACTGGGACGTTAGGACGTTTGGTCTGAATTTTGGGGGCAGATGCTATTTGGTTTTATCTGTCTATCTCTCCGAAGATGCTAAGTTGATTTATGGCACCATGTATCGAAGGTTTAAACGGATGCGGCCGTTGTAGCAGACTTCGTCAGATTCCCCCTCATTTGCGAGGGGTTTTTGATTGTGGGGACGCTCTTCCCTGCAGGCGCAAGCCCCTACAGTTAATTACGTTACCGCGTAGCGATAACCACTTTCTCCTGCTCCAGAAGTTCGCTTCATGTCGTGTGTGTTTGTTTTTTTTTTGGTTGCCCGTGGATTGTATACGGAGACTAATTTATGTTGTCGCCCGTAGGGCGGGGATTAGTCCAAATCCGTATTTTCTTAGATTTGGGTTTGGTTTGGTTTAAGGATCGTTAACCTCGTTTGAGGTTAAGATCAACTTAAATGTTTGTTAAGGATACGTTAGTCTAATTTTTAAACTAAGATCTACTTAACAAGGTTTTACGATCATTTAGATCCAACGAAAGAGTATTTAGGCTCTATCGTCTTAGTTTAGGGACGTTGCGGTCCATCGGGTTTAAAGACATCATAGTCTATAGGGTTTAAAGACATCATAGTCTGTGGAGTTTAGTTTAGGGACGTTGTGGTCCATTGGGTTTAAGGACATCATAGTCCATGAGTTTCAGGACCTCATAAGCCGTAGAGTTTAGTTTAGGGACGTTGCGGTCCATCGGGTTTAAAGACATCATAGTCTATAGGGTTTAAAGACATCATAGTCTGTGGGGTTTAAAGACATCATAGTCTGTCTTTAAAGACATCATAGTCTGTAGGGTTTAGTTTAGGGACGTTACGGTCCATTGGGTTCAAGGACATCACAATCCATGAGTTTAAGGACCTCATAGTCCATAGAGTTTAGTTTAGGGACGTTGCGATCCATTGGGTTTAAGGACATCATAGTCCATGAGTTTAAGGATCTCATAATCTATAGAGTTTAGTTTAGGGACGTTGCGGTCCAATGGGTTTAAGGACATCATAATCCATGGAGTTTCTGGTTGTCGGGACCCGCCACCTCTCTGAAGACGTTGAATAATTACAACGACACATATCAGAGGTGTGAAGAGATGTACCCTTGAACCAATGTTCGTTGGGAGATCTGTAGTCAGGTTTGGGACTAAGACCAATGAAAGAGATTGTGAGCACATTGACTTGGTTAATCTGAATTAGAGACTTGTGGCCAACTTGGGTTCAGTCCACTCAGTTTTGAATAAAATGTTGAACATTTGTTTGGGCTCAGTCCCTTTTTGTTCAATAATGCTGAGCATTAATTTGGGTTCTGACATCCCTCTTTCTTTTGTTTTTTATTGAGTGTTGAACACTCTTTATAGCGCTGGGGCTTTATTTATAGAGCGCTTTATGTTTCCTCGGTGCCCACGTGAGGAGCACGTGGAGTGCTTGGCGCTGAGCGCAGATTTAGAGCGCTAAAGCGCTTCTTTTAAAATAGTGCCCACGTGAGGAGCATGTGGAGCGCTTGGCGCTGAGCGCCAGACTTGGAACGCTAAAGCGCTTCTTTTAAAATAGCACCCATGTGAGGAGCGCGTGGAGCGCTCAGCGCTGAGCGCCAGACTTGGAGCGCTAAAGCGCTTCTTTTAAAATAGTGCCCACGTGAGGAGCACGTGGAGCGCTTGGCGCTGAGAGCCAGACTTGGAGAGCTAAAGTGATTCTTTGGTAGTTCTGATTAGTTCTGTGCTCTGAGAATTTAAATTCTCGTTTATAAGAGATTTTGTCACATGAATCTAAGAACTAAGTTCTTCTTTTATAAAGAGATGTTATGATCTCTTTTTCTTTTGTGAAAGATTTTGTCTTATAGATCTGTGATCTAGAAAAAGAACTAAGTTCTTCTGATGTGAGAGTTAAACTCTCACATATGGAGGAGATACAATGATCTCTCTTATTGCTATTTACCTTGAGAAGAAATTGCTCCCGTGTTTGAAGTTTGAAGTTTATGGGGGGTTCCTCTGTTTCTTCTTTTAATTTGAAACTTATGGGGAGGTTTCTCTGTTTCTTCTTTTAATTTGAAACTTATAGGGAGGTTTCTCTGTGTTAGACTTGAAGTCTTGGGTCCTTTATATAGGGGAAGCTGATTTGTTGAATCAGTTAAGGAAATCTCTCATTGAGAGATCTCTAATTGATTTGGGGATGTTTCCCACCATTGGATCTTTGATTCAAGGGCTTCTGTTTTACAGAAGACATTTTTCTTGTTATTAACAAGATTGAGAAAATATTTTCCCATACAGATCTTATTCTGTATCTTGATAATTTTTAATCATCATTGGATTTTTGATCCAACGGTGCTCTAATTTACAGAGTGCAATCTTTCTTATTTGGAAAGATTTGAGGAGTATTTCCTCAACAGAATTTAATTCTGAAATTTTGATGATTTATCATCTTCGTTAGATCTTTGATCCAATGGTGGAGAACATTTAGTTCTAGCGCTGGCGCTCTCGTGCTTTGCATGTGAGGCGCTGCCTCAGAGTCTTTGACTCATGGTGCTGGCGCTCTTGGCGCTAGCGCTCTCGTGCTTTGCATATGAGGTGCTACCTCAGAGTCTTTGACTCTTAGCGCTGGCGCTCTTGGCGCGAGCGCTATCATGCTTTGCACATGAGGCACTGCTTCAGAGTCTTTGAATCTTAGCGCTGGCGCTCTTGGCGCGAGCGCCCTCGTGCTTTGCATGTGAGGTGCTACTTCAGAGTCTTTGACTCTTAGCGTCGGCGCTCTTGGCGCCGACGCTCTCGTTCTTTGCACGTGAGGCGCTGCCTCAATTCAAATTTTAAATTTTGAATAGAGCTTTGCTCTCTGATTAGGGGAAACAAATTCCCCCACCATTGTGCTCAGCGGTGGCAGCCTTTCCACCGTTAAATCATCGTAAGGCCTTTGGCCCTTAAGATGACTTCTTTTCATCTTCTTGCTTTCTTGTTCCTGAGAATTTAATTCTCCTTTCAAAGCTAAGCTCTCTGCCTTAAGAAACACTTCTAGAGTCAGAACCTTGTCAAAAATTTTGGTAAAGATTAAATCTTTGAAAGAATCATTTCATGTTCTAGGGTTTTACCCATTAACAGAGCCTCGCTCTTCTCGGATCATAGATCTTCAAGTGGATTTTTAGGATTATTTAACCCATTAATTAGAACATCGTTCATTTTTATGATGAACTCTTACAGTTCATTTTGTAGATCTCAAAGATCTTGGAGTTTTTACTCTGTAAAAAGCTTTGCCTTTTTAGGGTTCTGATGGATTACTCCATCGTTTTCATAGAGCATGGCTCTTAGAAATTTTGGGAATTTTTATTCCCCTCATAATTAAAGTTGACAGATGTCATCTCTGTTTGCAGAGCACTACTCTCGAGGGAGTTTAACTCCTTGGCTCAATGAGCCTCTGATTAAATGAGAATCCTTTTAGGATTTCCTCTTTAATGAGTGACTGTCTCATCAATGATGAGCCGTCATCTTGATTTTGTGGGTCCCCTTTGGTCCCTTTCCACTGTATTGCGGTGTGGTACAAATTTAAAGTACCGAGTGTAAGAATTTGGACTGCAGCATTGACGGCTAATCCTTGTTCTTTTTCGCGCAGATACTATGTCTTTTCACACTTCTTTCCCATTTGTTCACCCGGAGAGCGCATTTGCTGACGCACTCGTGGATAGAGAAGTCTTCGCGCTCATTAAAGATCACGACCCATAGCAGAAATCTCTTCATCTATGGGGGTCGTGGTACAATCAAATCATCTGGGGTCGGCATAGTTTTTCTTGTGCAGTACCTGCGAAGCCTATTTCAGTGATTCACTACGGCGACTCTCCCCCAGTGAACTATGCTGTAGAGAAGGTCAACTGGACTTCGGAAGGTCGCCTCCAGCCCTCTATGGCCTCGATACCCGTACAACCGCCGATGGCTTTGGATATTCTAGGGCAGCGCATATGTCAAAGCAAGTCGCGCCCTTGGGGACAGCCATACATGATAGGCTTGACTCCTCTCCATCCAGCCGGATACTTGCAGTGGGCTCGATACATCTTGTCGGCCAAGAAATCACTGCTGCTGAAGCTCGGGTTGTACCCCGTAGTTTACGCTTCTCTTTTCCAGTATTCCACGCCCCCTGTATGGTGGGTCAAAGCTTTCTTGGAACAATGGAATATTCTGACTCACACCTTCCTTCTATCAGATCGGGAAGTTTCAATCTCTTTGGAGGAGTTTGCGGAGATCTCCAGCTTACGCGTCATGGAAGAACATTACGAGGAGCTACTTCTTCCTAACGAGTACCTCTTTGCCACCAAATCAGTGGTGATGGGCCTTACCCTGGAGAATGCCATTCAACATTAATTCCCAAGTCTGATTAAGGTATTGAAAATTTACGAAAGTCTGTTTCTCGAATCCGGAGGGCACTGGGTCAGCTTCGTGGATTTCATCACTCACTTTCTTCGTCCGGAAGTCTTATCAAAAAAATATGCGAAATTCGCCAAGCTTGACGGCCCGTTTGGTTTTGGCTTGGACAGCCAGCCAACAGCGAAGGTAGATCAAAGAAATTTCTTCCTCCCGGATACTCCGGCCGTCCCCTTTGCAGAGCTCGCAGCTTCAGACATTGACGAAGAGGCATTCTTTTTGGGGTTTCTCGGTCTATGGTTAAGCTGGTTTATGCTCCCTATGCACCCTCACCATATGAGGCCATCCGTCTTCTATCTGGCTCACCGAATGGTTGTTGGGATGCGAGTGGCCGTCGGGGTCGCTGGGCTGGCTCACTTGTATCATGCCTCAGCTTAGCGGCAGACATTACTCACCCAGGGGTACAACCCGTAAATTTCCCGCTGCACTATTTCATGTCGTGGATCGAGCTGCATGTGCTCGGCGCTTTTGGAGTCCATAAACGGCCCCATTTCTACGACAGTTATAACTTTCTTCGGGTTATGCTGCTAGTTGACGCTTCCGCTTTGGAACCGACTCAGCAAGAGGCTCGGGTTCTGGTTCTTCGCCCGCGTATGGTCGGGGATGGAATGACCTTCATCGATAAGGTCTTAACCATCGGCAAGGAATCCACAAAAACGGTGCAGCCGCTGCACGACCCTTTCAAAGACGGGGCTTCTACCTTGAAGGCTCGGGAGATTCTTCATTTATATTCAATCAAGCCGGGCTTTTTGGTGTTCAGGCGGAATGACTCGGTGCTGTTCATGAGGTACAACCCGCGCCGTTTTGCTCAACAATCGAGCTATAATCAGGGTGTCCCGCTAGAAGCCTTCTTAGCTGAGCCGGTTGCTACAGAAGAGGGTATCCGCAGCGCGCTGCACCATTTCATGTGGCTAAACACTGGGTCCAACTTCTTTATCAGTGAGCCGAGCTGCGTTCCGAAAGCCTCGAACGCATATGTGGCATGGTACCAGCATGCGATGAGTGCTGTCATAAGGGAAGAAAAGCGGTTGTTGTTTGATCGCAAGGGTGCAGCCCCTGCTGGTAATCCAGTTGTCCCTTTAAAGTGATGGACTATTGTTCGTCCTTCCTTGAGAGAAGCTGATGCGGTTGCGGTCCCGCGCGCTTTGCCTGAGATGCCCTTACCCAATGTTCCTGTAGAGACAGCGGCCGCGTCGTCCCCGGAGTCTGGAGTGGGTACAGAAATCGGGACTCGTCACCCAAAAATGCCCGTTAAGCGCAAGCTTTTTCCACCGACTATCGGCGCTCACTCGCAAAAGAAGAAGTCGTTGTTTTCTGCCGACGTCGTACTCGGCCAGGAGCCTCATGCTCCCTACAACGAGGGTTTGTGTGAGTATGGCACCAACGATAGCTTGTTCAACATGCTTGTGACCGACACCGATCTACAGGCTGCCCTTCTGGCCTCCGAGCGATTGGCTCGCGAAGAAGCGGCGTTAATTACCATTGTGAAGTCAGATACACTTCAGTTGTATTTTTCCGCGTTCATTCTTTTCTTATTATTATGCTTTACTAATGTCGTTTTCTTCAACAGGAATTTCTACTGAAGAGGCTCTCGCGGCTTCTATCAAGACTTTCGAGGAGGAAGAGAGGCTCCGCGCTTCTTTGGGTCTTGGTATAATTCGGCTCATTGTTCCTCCACTCCCTTTTTCTTTATTCGTAGTCTGACCCTTTCCTTTATTTTATTGCAGGGACTACCTTGACTCAAATTATCCCGAGTGCGGTACCGATCCCAAGTGGTGATGCGGCGACGCTTCCAGAGCCAGCTATTGTGGCCCCAGCTCCTCCAACATTATCGCAGGAGGCTTCGCTAAAGCGGCCGATGAGAGACGCTGTAACGGCTCCAGAGGTAGAGCTTGGTTCGGATGATGACATCCCTTTGACGGATGTTTTGAAGAGATCAGCTCTTATGGCCCAAACTGAAATGAAACGCAGGAAGCACGCAGCGCAGGAACGTGATGCCACTTTGGCTATAGGTGCAGGCTCAAGGACCACTCCATCTGTCGCTATTCTTTCATAGGGTGTTCCAGTTACCCTGTCTACCGCCCATAGACAGGTTGCACGCGCGGCTCGGGAGGCAACCGAGAATCTCTCGCAAGGTAACTTAATGCCCGGTCTCTTTTATTAGAACTTGATCTGCAAATTCTTATACATCATATCCCGCAGGGCCAAGTCTTGGCGATGAGATGGCAGGCGAGACGATGGCGACCACAGAGCCTGAAATGGCTACTCTCTCTCTCAGGAGTCTGGAACTGCCCAAACCGCCGCTCTTTCCCCATGTGGGTCCCTGATATCGGCGAGCATCATGAGTGTCACGACGACCCTTGTCGAATTAGGGGATGAAACCATGGGCGCAAAAACCATTCCTCTGAGAGAGAGCGAAGAAGCCGTTATGCCTGGTGATGCTTCCATCGCGGCTTTGGTTGGTGACCCGTCAGGTAGGCTTGAGTCATTGTTCTTTCTATTTTACAATTCCGTTCAGCTTCTCCTGACGATGTTTTGTTTGCAGGTGCAGCGAACGCTGAGATTGGGCCATCTGAAGCACCTCCGATCGCCGCTATGACGGTCGTTGTTCCCTCGCCTTCTCCTATGTCCTCCGAAATGCTGGAAGGTATAGATTCGTGATTTATTGGTCTCATTGTGGGTATCATCCTTCTTGTACTGACAGTATATTTTCACAACTTTGCAGGAGTCCTTTTTAATCATCTGTATCAGGTGTTGAACTCGTATTTCTCCTTTCAATCGGAAGTCACTCCGCCAACTGGTATGGGTTAGTATATCCTTCATCTATTTTTTTCATTCTTTTACAAATAGCTGTACTGTTACTAAGCCTTCCTTGTATTGGTCCCAGCGTCACGGATTGGAGGAGGGGACGAGAGAATAGTCGCGCCTCCGGCACTCCCAATCTTGCCATCTGCCACATTCGGTATAGAAGACTCTATTACTCGTGTATTTTTCTTTACCTCCAGAGTCGACATTTGACCATAATTTGTTTTGCAGTAATCGCACCGGCTCCAGCTCCCTTCGAGTCTCGGATCCCAATGCCGGCAGGGCCTTTTGCTAGACGCCCATCATCCAGGGGCGCTGTGACTAGCTTGCGAATGTTGAGCGAGTTCATCGAGGATCTTGATGCTGAGGCCCTCGCATTTGCTGCAGACTTTGCTGCTGAGGTTAATCCTATGCTAGCGATGCTCATGAACTTCCATGACGAAGGCGTCTTCGAGTCTTGGGTTAATTATTGCAGAAAGATCGGGGCTTGCCTACATGAGATTGAGCTCAAGTGTCCCACTCCGGAAGTATCGGCTTTGAACTCCCAGCGAGCTGCATGGGTTGAGCAGAGTGTTCCTTTCCCTCGCAATTTTGAACAAGAGGCGGCCCTGAGGTGAAAGGAACGTGAGGCGGCTTCCACCGAGTCTGTCTAATTGCATGCCCAGGTCGAAGTGAACGCTGCACAGCCGAAAGCTATTTTTGAAAACCTCCAACGATGTATTTCTAATGGGCTGGTGCTGAGGAAGAAGCATGACTTCACTGAGCAGGTTACGCGGAGTCATGAAGCCGCTCAGTAGGAAATCGTTGAGAAGCTTTCATCCTGTTTGCAGCAATGGGCTCAAATTGAAGCGGAGTTGGTCACGGCGGCTGATCATGAAAAGGAGTTGAGAGGAGTGCGTGAACGGCTTGCTGATTTATTAAAAACGCCTCCTTCTCAGTAGCCATCTTTGTATCGACCAAAAATTTGTAGTCTATGAATAACATGCTTTCATTCAATTTTTTTTATTCTTTTATATGATGTATCTTTTACTCAATTGAATTCATGAACAAAAGACACATTTTTTTATCTTATACTATCGCTTTCTTTTCTTTGCTGTGTCATTGGCATGTTACTTTAGCAAATGTGGCATGTAGATAATAGATTGCAGTCCATCTTAACCTCCTTATAGGGTAGCGATGGCTTAGGAAACAGATTCAGGTCTGATGCCTAAGACTTTTCAACTTTATGAGCCGTGAAGGTCTCATAATGACTTTTCTCCCTCCGAGTCGAGAGGATCTCGTAAATGTAATTTCTTCTTAGGAATCGTGAGGATTCCTAAGTGTGCATTTTCTCTCGAGAGTCGTAAGGATCTCACAAGAGAATTTTTCCCTCTTACAAATCGAGAGGACTCGTAAGTGGTTGTTTCCTTCCTTGTCGAGATTCGACTTTGGAGAGTGTGGCCAATGAATAGTATACAATGGCCCATCTTGGGCCGACTTGCAAGGTCCCAATGCTTAGGAATCAGGTCCTTATCCCCATCGCCTAAAGCTTTCCCCTACTAGTCGAGACAAATCGAAGGATTATTGGTTGACTTGCTCCGCTTTCTGCGGTGTCGGGGTTGACGTGCTCCGCTTTCTGCGGTGTCGGATTTGACGTGCTCCGCTTTCTGTGGTGTGGGTTGACGTACTCCGCTTTCTGCGGTATCAGGGTTGACGTGCTCCGCTTTCTGCGGTATCAGGATTGACTTACTGCACTTTCTGCGGTGTCAGGGTTAACGTGCTCCGTGTTCTGCGGTGTCGGGTTTGACGTGCTCCGATTTCTGCGGTGTCCGGGTTGACATACTCCGCTTTCTGCGGTGTCAGGGTTGACGTACTCCACTTTCTGCGGTGCCAGGGTTGACGTGCTCCTCTTTCTACGGTGTCAGAGTTGACGTGCTCCGCTTTCTACGGTGTCAGGGTTGACGTCCTCCGCTTTCTGCGGTGTCGGGGTTGACGTGCTCCGCTTTCTGGGGTGTCAGGGTTGACGTACTCCACTTTCTGTGGTGTCAGGGTTGACGTACTCCGCTTTCTGCGGTGTCGGGTTTGACGTGCTCCACTTTCTTTGGTGTCAAGGTTGACGTGCTCCGCTTTCTGCGATGTCAGGGTTGACGTGCTCCACTGCGGTGTCGGGGTTGACGTGCTTCGCTTTCTGCGGTGTCGGGGTTGACGTGCTCCGCTTTCTGCGGTGTCGGGGTTGACGTACTCCGCTTTCTGCGGTATCGGGGTTGACGTGCTCCGCTTTCTGCGGTGTCAGGGTTGACGTGCTCCACTTTCTGCAGTGTCAGGGTTGACTTACTCCGATTTCTGCGGTGTCGGGGTTGACGTGCTCCGCTTTCTGCGGTGTCAGGATTGACGTACTCCACTTTCTGCGGTGTCAGGGTTGACGTATTGACGTCCTCCGCTTTCTGCGGTGTCAGGGTTGACTTACTCCGCTTTCTGCGGTGTCGAGATTGACGTGCTCCGCTTTCTGTGGTGTCAGGGTTGACGTACTCTGCTTTCTGCGGTGTCAGGGTTGACGTATTGACATACTCCGCTTTCTACGGTGTTGGGGTTGACGTCCTCCGCTTTTTGCAGTGTCGGGGTTGACGTGCTCCGCTTTCTGTGGTGTCGGGTTGACGTGCTCCGCTTTCTGCGGTGTCAGGGTTAACATGCTCCGCTTTCTGCGGTGTCAGGGTTGATATGCTCCGCTTTCTGGGATGTCAGGGTTGACGTGCTCCACTTTCTGTGGAGTCAGGGTTGACGTGCTCCGTTTTCTGCGGTGTCAGGGTTGACATGCTCCATTTTTTGCGGTGTCGGGGTTGACGTGCTCCGCTTTCTGCGGTGTCAGGGTTGACTTTAGGTTGTCTCTGAACCGTAAAGTCTTGGAACTGGGGACTTTGCAATGGCTCCGATAGGTGATGTCGTGTCTGTATCCTGCTGGAATGAGGATGAACGCCATTGTGGGTCTCCAGGGATGCAGATGTCATAGTTGAGACCTGACTCTCTCTTTAACAGAGTCTGTCGGGAAATGTGGTTCCCTTTTCGTTTATGCCTATGGATTGTATACAGGGGAGAGCATGGACTCGCCTGTAGGGCAAAAGTTTCTATCTTTCATTATTATATTTTTTATTTCCTTCCGCGATGCTCTATCATTTCAGCTTTTTATTGCGAAAGTTGCGATTGCCCAATCATTTCGGCTATTTTTCGCGGTGCCCAATCATTTCGGCTATTTTTATTTTTACTCGCCGGTTTTATTGCGATTTGCCCAATCATTTCGGCTATTTTTGTATGCATGTATTTTACTTGCTGATTTTGTTGCAAGTGCAGAACTTAGGTTCTGATACCAATCTTAGCATCAGTATCGCTGCGACTGGAATATTGTCAAGAGCGAATCATCATTTGGCGTGAAATGACTTGGAATTTAATATCGATTTAGTCATCAGCATCGCTACCACTGGGAAATTGCCAGGAGCGAATCATCATTTGCCTATGTCGATTTTTACAAAGGTGGCTTAGTAAACAGGGTTAGGATCCTGTCGACTAAGGATTTTGACTTCATGAGCCGTGAGGGTCTCATAAAAGTGTTTCTCCCTACGAGTCGTGAGGATCTCATAGATGTGATTTCTACTTAGGAATCGTGAGGATTCTTAAGTGCATGTTCTCTTATAAGTCATAAGGATCTTGCAAGAGTGTTTTCTCCTTATAAGTCGAGAGGACTTACAAGTGTTATTCACCACATGAGGACATTTCATGCCATCGGTGGAACTTGGTGGAGGAGACGTTTATTTGTGCCTGTGGATTGTATACAAGGGCCAATATTGAACCTCTTGTAGGGCAAACTAGAGGGTGTGATGGCTTAAGAACAGGTTCAAATCCCTATAGCTTAAAACTTTTGAATCTTATAAGCTGTGAGGGTCTCATAAGAGGATTCTCCTTACGAGTCGTGAGGATCTCGTAAGTGTAATTTCTCTTTAGGGATCGTAGGAATCCCTAAGTGTGTTGCTCCCTTGTGAGTCGTAAGGATCTCACACAGGTATTTTCTCCTTACAAGGTCGAGAGGACCTTGAAAGTGTGCACGAATTTTTTTTACATGTTTGCGCCCTTTCGGGTTTTCACAAACTCGCCGGTAGCCCTGCTATTTTTACTCACGGAGCCCTTTCGGATTTTCATCCGTGCCCCTTTCGCTTATGAATGTACCTTTTTTTTATTTTTATATTTTTTTTCTTTTTTTTCTTTTTTTTGCCGCGTTAGCCTAAGGATGTTGTGGTTCATAGTAGTTTAAAGACGTTTCGGCCCGTAGCTAATTTCAGGACATTGCGGTCCATTGTTAGTTTAAGGACGTTTCGGTCCGTGGCATATTTTTGGGGCGAGGTTTCGCCGGATACTACTTATAGAGTTTGGGCTTAGGAAGATAGCGAGCGGACATAGGCGTCGTCATCTATCTTTAACCTAGGCCGTGACTCGTCAGGCGTAGTATTTTTTCAGAAACCGGACATTTATTGGCCTGAAAGGTCTTTCGCCATGCATATCCATGAGTAGATAGGCCCCACCTTAGTAGACCTTATCTATGATGTACGGGCCTTCATAGTTCGGCTCGAATTTCCCCCGTTTGGCGCGATCGGGGATCATAGGTCTTTTTACGATTAGCACGAGTTCACCTTGGAGGAATGTTCTCGGCCTAATCAATCTTTCCTAGGAGCGCGTCATCCTTGCTTTGTAAGCTTCTAGGTTTTGCTGCGCCATGAGATGAGTTTCATCGAGGGCGTCAAGCTCCTCGAGCCGAAGATGAGCATTTTCTTCGTCTGTTAGCTCGTAATGAACCGCCACTCGCAAAGAGGGTAGCTCTATCTCTAAGGGGGGTACTGCTTCTATGCCGAATACCAATGCATACGGCGTTGTATTCATAGCAGTTTTGAACGTGGTCCGGTAATCCCAGAGAGCCTTATGCAGTCTCTCGTGCCAGTCCTATTTATTTTTGGACACCATCTTCTTTATGATCTTCTTCAAGGTCTTGTTGAAAGCCTCAGCTAGACCGTTAGCTCGGGGATTATAGACCGACGAGTATCTCCAGTCTATATTACGCTGCTGTGCGAAGAGACCGATTTTATGGCTTCTGTAGGCCGGCCCGTTATCAGAGATAATCCGTCGTGGAGTGCCGAACCGATAGATGACGTGTGTCTTAAAGAAATGGAGGATGTTCTCCGTCTTCACTTCTCTTAGGGGTATGGCATCTTCCCACTTGGAGAAGTAATCAGTTGTCGCCAATATGAACCGATGTCCTTTGGATGACGCCGGTTCGATGGGCCCAATTATGTTGGTTCCCCACATTTCGAACGGCCAGCTAGCCACTGTTGGGTGTAGCGGGTTTGGATACTGGTAGATGAACTCTCCATGAATTTGGAACGAGTGGCACTGCTTCGCATATGCAAGGCAGTCCTAAATCATCGTGGGCCAATAATAACCCATTCTTTTGATCTTCAGCTTCATCTTTGGCCCGGCTTGATGAGAACTGCAAAGTCCGTCGTGAATTTCTTGAACGACTTTCCTTGCTTCTTCCGGTCCCAGGCATCTCGGCCATAGAGAGTCGAGTGATCTCTTATATAGAGTATCATTGACGAAGGCGAAAGACAGAGCTCGTTTAATGAGCTGATGTCTTGAGGATGTATCTTCAGGTGTTCGACGGAATTTGAAGTAGTATATAAATACTTCTCTCCAATCCTTAGCCTTTTCCTGGTCTTCTATTTGTATGGCTGTTTGCTTGGTCTCTTCTTTTTCTTCAGACAACTCCGGAGATATTTCTGCTGGTGTAAGAACCCGACGGCTATATACAACGATCCTTACGTCATCGAGGTTATCATCAACCAGTTCTTTAGCGAGCTTGGCTAACGCATCTGCTTTGCTATTTTCCGCACGCGGTATGCTTTCCAGAATGTAGGAGGGGATTTGAGTCAGCAGTTGCTGCACCCTCTCACCGTATTTTACCAACTTCGGTTTGCACGTTTGATAGTCGCCGTTTACTTGACTAACGACCAGCTGGGAGTCTCCATATATGAGGAGGTCTTCGATTCCCAATCGACAGCGATCTCAAGACCTGCTATTAAAGCCTCATATTCTGCTTCATTGTTTGTCCTCGGCTCTGTTAAGGAAAAAGCAAAGCGCATTATCCCTCCTTGTGGAGTCACGAAGATGAGGTCTACCCCAGATTTGATTATAGGGGAGTTGTGCTTTCGCTTTTTCATGGAAGATGCCCCGTCGAAGTAAAGTTCCCATCGGGTATCACTCCCTCCTCTCTCCCTGTCGATCTTGTCAAACGTGTGCTCATCTGGCAATTCGCAGTTTAGGGGTGAATCAGTAGGTATCGGATGCTCAGCGAGGAAGTTGGCGATAGCCTGGCCTTTCACTGCCTTGGGAGGCCAATATGTTATCGAGAATTCCATTAAGAGTATGGCACATTTAGCGAGCCGTCCCGTTAGCATGGCTCTTGACATCAAATATTTGAGAGGATCCACTTTCGATATGAGATGGACCTCATGCGCCAAAGCATAATGCCGAAACTTCGTTATCGCGAAGATTAACGCCAGGCAGTGTTTTTCGATAGGGGTAGTTGTTTTCTGCCCCCAGGAGAACTTGACTCAAATAGTAGAGGGCTCTCTCTTTCCCTTGGTCGTTCTCCTGTGCCCATAGCGCGTCTAAAGAACCTTCAAGAGTTGTTGTGTACAGGATGAGGGGATTTCCCTTGACTGGAGTGGCCAGTACCGGCGGATTCTGCAGGTATTGCTTGATTTCGTCCTGTGCACTTTGGAATTTACGATCCCAAACGAATGGGGTTCCCTTCTTCATTAGATGACTGTAGGGTCGGCATTTGCCGGAGAGGTTAGCTATGAACCGCCGGATATACGCGAGCCTTCCTTGGAGAGACCGCAGTTGCTTGAGAGTTCTTGGTGGAGGCATTTCCATAATCGCCTTGATCTTTGACGGGTCTATTTCGATGCCCCAGTGTCGTACGATGAATCCCAGGAATTTGCCCGAGGAATCTCCGAACGCGCATTTGAGAGGATTCATCTTCAGGTTGTATTTCCGAAGACGTTGGAATACTATCTTCAGATGCTCCCAATACTCCTCGTGCGATTTGCTTTTCACCACAAGGTCGTCAATATAACATTCGACAATCTCGTGTATAAGGTCATCAAAGATCTTCGTCATGGCCTTCTGGTAGGTAGCGTCGGCATTCTTTAGACCAAAAGGCATCACTTTGTAGCAGAATATGCCCAGAGGAGTCCGGAAAGCGGTATGCTTCTGGTCTTAGGGATGCATCTTTATTTGATTGTACCCTGATGATCCGTCCATAAAGGAGAAGACTTCGTGAGTGTACGTGTTATCTATCATCAGCTCGGTAACAGGTACTGGGAAGTCATCTTTCGGACAAGCTTTGTTGAGGTCCCGAAAGTCTACGCAGATACGCACCGTCCCATTCTTCTTCATTACTGGGACAATGTTGGCGATCCAGTCAGGGTACTAAACTTCTTAGATGAAGCCGGAGTCGATTAGCTTCTTGACTTCGGCGTTGATGCTCATTTCAAGTTCGAGCCACATTCTCCTCGGTGCTTGTTTGACTGGCTTAACGTCCGGAGATATCGCCAATTTATGCACAGCTATTTCTGGATCTAGCCCTGGCATCTCGGAATAGTTTCATGAGAAGCAGTCTTTATACTGCATGAGCACGTCTTTTAGCGTAGCCACCTGCTCTTTAGACAGCAGCTCATTAACGAACGTTGGCCGTAGGTCGTTTGCCGTCCCCAAGTCGATTCTTTTCAGGTTGTCCGCCGTGGTATGTATCCCATCTTCCAATTCTTTTGGCGCCGGCGGAAATTCTGAAATCACTTCGTCTTCATCCTCATTTTCGAAGCACCGGGAGAGGTCATCCATATTCTCGCGCTCTCCCTCTTCTGACAGCGTTATCACGTGACAGGTACGAGATCGTTTCCAAGACCGATGTTGATCTGGTTCTACTCTCGCCATATACGTTGCTTTTGGCGCATGCCTTTGTGGTGGGGACACCCTCCAACTGTTGGATAGAGCGAACCTGCCGAGTTGATATTGGTCTTCGACCCAGTTTTTGAAGGTGAAGCGGTCTTTAAGAGGATGTCATGTCGCTCGATGATAGGAGCAATAATCCGGGTGATGGACCTCGGTTGCTTGATCGGGGTGCCGATACTCCGGGAGTGTCATCATTTGATGTTTCATGACGAGGTCAAAGATTCTCTTTGTCTTGTCTTGAGGGAAGGAATATTCCCGATCCACCTTCCTCATTAGTGATGGATTCCGGCTGACCTTTCTTCGATCGCGAAGCTTCTTGGACCCGCTTCGCCGTGGCCGAACGTTTTCTCCATTCTTTAACTTGTTTTTGCCTTCGTATCGGGCCTTTTTCTTATCTTGGGAATGCATGGCGGGCTGACGATGAAGGACATCATCATCCTCTGTGGCCTACTAAAGGAGGCGTTGCGTCCTGGCTTTTTCATATATGGCCATTTGCGGCTATGATCATTCCGAACCTTTTGACTCGCTTCCGTCACTGGCTTGTCCATCTGCTCTTCAAACGATGGACTTGGTATTTTTATGACAGGACCTTATTCTAGTTCAGCGTCAGCGTCTTTTAAAAGAGCATCCTCTTCTTCATCAAGGTCCTTGATGACATGGAAGCTATAGAACTGCTCCCGTTTCTTGGACTGAACATATCCAAGCCCGATCGTTTCCATTTTTCCATTGGGCAATTTTCGCTGAGTTCCGGGGACATTCCAAATCCTGTTGTAGAATTGGGCCTGTCGTGCGGTTTGCTTAAAGGGTACGCATTGGCATCTCAATAACCTTTTCAATCCCTCCGCGTAGTATCTGGGTAGACGGATTGGTTGGAGCCTGTCAAGCACAGGTTCGGCACCACGCCAGACTTCTCTCTTGACTTTGGTTTCTCCGGATCGGTAGAATAGGATCGCCTTTGCACCTCTTCTCCTAGGAGGGACGTAGAATGTCTGCAGCTCTTGCACACTATATATCTCAAGCGTATCAAGCTCTCTGTAATGATGCCGCGGAACCATGGCGATTTGCAAACTCTGATCTTCTCCAGTGAGGGCTTGCATTGATGGACGGACCGAGATCATTGCGTTGACTTCGTCTTCAGAGTCACTGCCAAAGACCAGAATAAGAGTAGATGGTCCCGGCCTATTTAATTGGGGCGGCCCCAAATAGGCTATCTCTTCTTTCTCCTCGGTATCGCTGCCGAAAACCGGGATACCGGTGATAGCTTTTTGCTTATTCTCCGATTTATGGCATCTTTCCATGTCTTCAATGTCTGGCAGGAAGTACTTTGCATCTTCGTACTTTCTGACTTCATTTACGGAGAATGGGTTTAGCTCCCCCGTCACGGAATACTCGAGACCATCTTTGAAATACTTCATACACTGATCTTGTGTAGAAGGGATGATGTTCTACTCATGTAACCAAGGCCTGCCGAGCAGAGCGTTGTAGCAGGTCTTGGAGTCAATGACATGAAATTTGATGCCAGTGACGAGCAGCCCAAAGCGTAACGTCAGTATTACAGACCCAAGCGTCCATGATGACTAGGAGTCGAACCCGGAGATGGTGATTTTATCCCGAGCGAGATGCTGAACGCTCATGCAGATTTCTTTTAGTACCCTCACATTTAGGAGGTTGACAAAGAACCCGTTGTCAACTAAGATTTTCCCTATCTTGATGTCATGGAAATACCCGGTGATATACAGGAGACGGTTGTGCTCGCACGTTCTGAGGAGGAGATCTTCATCGCCGAAAGTGATGTCAGCTGTATGCACTTCTTCCAGCTCGTCCTTCATCTTTTCTTCGGTAAGGAAAGCTTGAAATTGGTCGGGCTCTTGTAGTGCCTTGATCAGAGAATCTCGCGCCTCTTTAGACAACAGAAGGGCGTCCAAAATGCTTAGCTGTGAGGGTATCTTCTTCAGGTGCGCTAGGACATTATAATCCACTTTGTTTTTCTTGGACGGGTCCTTGGCTGTCAGCTCTTCGACGACTCGATCATCGAGGGCGATATTCTCAAGGACTTTTTCCTTCCCCTTATCTTTTTTGTTTGATCCCTTATTTGTAGGTCCGAGATTCTTTTCAGGCAACGTACGACTACGCAGCTGAATGTTTTCACAGTTCATTATCTCCTCCTCTTTTCCTGAGGTAGATTCCTTGAAGAGAGGGCCAAGGGCTATTTCTTTATCAGAATCGCTTCCGAAGGTGAGAACTTGTGATCCCCCGGATTCAACCTGTAGGGTTTCTTGGCACTCTAATGAGGTCTCACAAGGCATCAACCATGCCAATTTCAAATTTTACGGGTGCCGATAAACCCTAATACGGATCGTTGGCTAGAATTTTAGGCGACAAAAGCAACTAGTTTACAACTAAACTAAAAGAACGGAAATACAACCTTTGTAGATCCGGTTCTCCACCTCCATGGCTCCGCGATGAAGTCTCCTCGCTGTACAAATCGGATCTTGGGCTCTAGCGTCGGCTTCATCGAAGAAAGGACGGGCTAGGTCATCGACTACGATGCCGAAGATGATCTACGTCGAGGCATCACTAGATCAAGCTCCACCTTCACCAAGCCATGAAAACTTGTGAAGGAAACACCCTATACTACTTGGCAAGAGGTAGAGGATGAAGAAATAGGAGGTGGGTTCACTTTAGATTTGGATTTCTCACTCTTTTTCATCAATCACCATTGATGGAAACTTGCTTTCTTCATTGAAGAAGAAGAAGAAGAAGAAGAAGATAATAATATGATAAGTGTTGTTTTAAAAAGAATAATCAAATGAATACTTATCATATCCTAACCTTAGTTAGGTGTAGAGAATAGACCATGGTTAGGTTTAATGGTTTAGGGTTAAGCATGAGACAAAATGGTCATGTAGTCAAAGCTTCATGAAGCTTCAACTACAAACAAAGAAAGCCACCATTTTCCTCTTTTATCTTTTCCATAAAGAAATAAATAAATAAATGAATAAATAAATAAAAGGAAAACCCTAACCATTACACAACCATGGTTTAAACTTTACACATACTCAAGTATGCATGTATCATCAAATATGATACAAACTTGTGTACAAAAGTATATCACATATGCAATGTGCACAAATCAAGTGAGAAAATCCATTTAAAGTGAACCAATACTAGTTAATGCAAAGTAATATATCAAATATATAATTATGCATTAAATCATTAAATCAACACTTGATTTAACGATCCGGTCATATCGCATACAACCGACTAATATCCATTGTATCGGCTTATCGAATCAATCCTTAATTCGATAACTAGGTTATATCGCATACAACCATTCAATACATTCATCGCGAGAATGGAATACGGTATCACATACACGCATTATTCTCGGTCCCGCACATATCTCATATGCGCTCCTATTTCGTTTCGCTTGAGCCAGGAAACCTCTGTGTAGGACTCTAAAGACTCATCAATACGCCGGCAGCAGGTGATGATCATATCAAACACCCACAAGCCGCAAGCGGTCTGTTAAACGTAACGGCCACCCGGGTATTGAGCGATCAGAAGATCGACGAGCAAGCCCGCTCACACTCCTGTGAATCCAACCAGTAACACTTACCGTACAGTCCGGTCAGATCGTCTGATATGTCGCATATCTCGCCTAGGGGTGGTAAACGTCAGACCCCAATAGCTCGATAAGTCGTGTCGATATGAGGTCTATAACAGTTCGAGAAACTACTGGTAACACTTACCAGTAAATCTCAGCAACCCTGGCCAGGGATTTCCGGTTATAGCCAATCGAACACAGCGCAACATCAACTCCCTATACCGGGAGAGACGAATCCCCTCCTATCGCTCATTGCCTCCATGTGATTCGGGACTGTACCCAAAAACCACCGTTTTGCACGCCCTCTTGGACGTGGTAAGGTGGAAATCAAAGCACAGTGGGAACCACACAAGACTCTATGACGATCTCGGTTCAACAGACTACTCTGTACCAGTATCACCAGAGAACTGCCATCTGACGTAAGGTATAATACCATCTGGGAGTTCTCGGCGAGTCCGTCCATTGTACCCAGTCTCTACTGAGCACCCGTATATCATCTCTGATGTCAAACACCAATGGATATGGGATCATCCATCGCCCATCTGTATGGGTCGAGAAGGTATACGCTAGTCTACACTGGTATATCGATGCCCCGTCTCGATACACCCACGACTAGGTACCTTGAAGGATGTACTTATGGACTACCATGTCCCCACTAGTATGATCTGCATCATAGTCCAGGTAGTCAAGTACACATCCTAAGGGCTTTACCAACATGTAATATAGAGACAATCAGTGTACACGTTAAGGTAAAGAGTAACCAGATAGCATACTATCATGTCGAGCAAGAAAGTCCTCCCTATATATGTCCCAGCATCCACTACAATATACATCCTATGTACAGTAATGGCCTCTAGGGCATACATATAACTAACAATCTCCCACTTGCACTAGGGCCATCTGTAGCAGTGGTTGTAGTATCTCATACTCAACCATCCCATAAAAGTCTCTCTCTGGGAAAAGGCCTTTGTGAGTGGATTCGCCGTGTTGTCCTCTAAGTCTACTCTTCTAACCTTGATCACCCTGGAGATCAACCATCTCCATGATCAGGTGATACTGCCTTAGAATATGTCTGGATCACTGATGGGACAGATGTTCCTTGGCAAAGGCCACAACTCCATTGTCACACAATGGGAGGAACTAAGTTCATCTCATGAACAAATATACACCCAAACATCCTCTTTGGTAGCATCTTAAGTAGCGATGTATCCTGCCTTTATCGTCTAGTTAGCCACGGTATCTAGCTTGGAACTCTTCCAACATACCGTCCCTTTACTGAGGGTAAAGACAATGCCTGTGACTGACTTTCAGTCGTCCTTATCACCCTGGAACCCATCCAGTGATTCTCCCCAGGATCGATTGATACCATCTCACTACAACTAGTGAGAATCCTAACATCCAATTAGATCTATCTCATAGATCCAAAACCCAGGATTTAGGAGGTATCACTTTGATCCTATACGGAGAATCATTGTGATAAGCGGAGATTGACTGAGCGTAGCATAGGAAACTCCTTCCCTATCAAGAGTATGTCATCCACGTACTCTACGAGGATCGTCACCATACTCCCTACTACCTTTTGGTTTATACAAGGTTCATCTACGATTTTGATGATGTCAAACTCTTTGACTACTTCATCAAAACAGATGTTCCAACTCCGCGATGCCTGCTTTATCCTATAAAACATCTTGCACACGTTTCCGCTGCTCCCACTATCTACGAAGCCCTCTGGCTGTGTACTTATAGACGCTCTCTTCTAAAACATCATTTAGAAAAGCAGTCATGACACCCAACCGCCAGATATCGTAGTCATGGTATGTAGCCGTGGCAAGTAGGATCTGGATGGACTTAAGCATAGTCACTTGAAAAGGTTTCATCATTATCCACGCCTGGTTGATGACGAAAAGCTTTAACAAGTCTAGCATTGAAAGTCTCAACTTTTCCATATACACCAAGTAATCTTCTCAAGATATACTTGCTCCTGATGGGGATTTAACCCTTCAGATATAGCAACCAAAGTCCATACTTTGTTGGTGTATGAGGATTCCATCTCAGTTCACTAAGCATCCAGCCATTCTTACAGAGTCCCACCCCTGATGGCCAGCTCGAAACTAGTTGGGTCATCATCACATGATGCAATCCTCGCTCCTACTGTCATAGAGAAACCGAAGTATCTCTCAGGTGGGTGAGGAACCCTACTAGATCGGCGGAGAGGCTGAGGTTCGTTGGTAACCATTGAATCCTTTGGTTCTTTCAAATCATCAGCTGCAGTTTGTATAGCTGGAACCTTTCCAGCTGTACATAATAGACCTTGCCTCGAGCCTGTCCGGATTATGCTTTTAGACATAGCCCGGACAACCCCAAATCTTAACCAACTTAAGATATGGGCTCTTCCCTTTCCATATCACATATGAAGCGGTGGGCTACTGATTTGATTTGAATCCTATTCAATAGGTATGCAGCTTCTCAAGTGCATAACTCCCAAAAGGAAATAGGTAACTCAGTAGTACTCATCATAGAGCACACCATATCACATAGGGTGCTATTTCTCCGCCACGATATACCATCGTTTTATGGTGTATACGGAGGAGTAATGCTGAGAGAGAATCTCATTCTCCTTTAGAATAGTCCAGGATTTCCGTGCTCAAGTATTCTCCTCCTTGATCTCATCATAGGACAAAATACTTTTACCCTCATTTTGGTTCTCTACTTCTAACTTATATTCCGTGAATATCTCAAAAGGTTCGGACTTGTGTTTCAACAGGAACATATGTCTGAATCTTGAGAGATTATCAGAGAATGTAATGAAGTACAAAGAACCGGTCTTGGTATGTGTAGACAGGGGACCTTCACACATCAACATGTATCATCCCAAGAGTTTACTAACTCTTTCTCTGTTTCCAGTAAACGGAGCTATGGTCATTTTATCTCTGTGACACGACTGGCAAGTTTCACAAGATGTAAATTCAAACTGATTTAAATATGCATCTACATGTAACTTCAGCTAGTCGGGTCACATTGATATGACCTAGTCTACAATGCCTCAAGAAGGATTCGTTCATTTCTGAACTCTTCCTCTTGTGTGTGTTCCGTATACTAAGAACTGTAGTTTGATTTAGAACATTAATGCTTTTAGATAACGTGCCTGAACCGATCAACTTTTGATATAGGAAATGTTCAAAACATTATCCAACAATACAAAATTTTATCGTTTCTTTACTAATAAAGAGACAGATATGATTTTGCATAACAGGTTCGGTATCTAATAACATTCGTTCAGAATCAATGTATTGGTAATACAGGGTGACAGTGACCAACAGACTTGGCTGCAACACTTGCCCCGTTTTCTGCCTCATGAAACTTATCACCCGTTCTCAGTTCTCTACCTAGCTGTAGCCCTATGTAACAGATTACATATCTGGGATCCTGATCTGGTATCACATACCCAGGACGTAAAGGATACTGAGAAACAGTTCTCTGTAATGAACACACCCGAAGATGATGCATCATCATGCACTCTCTTCGTTTGGGCGGCACGGGAATTCTGGTAATTCCCAATTTCCTGCTCTGTCTTATAACAATTATAAGTTGGAGCGGGACCAACGTTCCCCAGCTCAGTATAACAAGCGGGTTCGGTCAATAATCCGTATTATTATCTTGATTAAGGCGTGATATGGTCGCTACCTGGAGAGAGAGAGAAGAAAACACTCAGCGTGCGCTCTTTCAAGAATAGATTGGTTATTATTTTATCTATCAGGATGGCTCCCACTGTATTTTATCAAATCTTCCTTCAAACCCTAAAAGGAAAGACTAGCCGGGATTAATTACACACTACAAGTTCGCCAATCTTTCAGCCAGGCCAGTGTCGGTACTTTGAGGGAGGTCCCCCGTGCTTTCGCACGAACCTAATTAATGTAAACCTCGTTTTCCCAGAGGCGTAACCCCGTTGACACCTTTCTAGACACCTACTTGATTAGCTAATTGTAATGTGTAAAACTCTCCCAGGAGTAACAATTACTCGCAACGGGTATCGGGATCCAACTATCTCATAGAAGGTATGCAATCTCATTGCAAATTTCAACACTTGAAATTCCCGATAATATTTTGCCCCTGACGTGCTATGACCTTGACGAAAGCCAACAAACCATAGCCCGCTAGTCAAGTTCAACCCGTACATTTCTTGATTGAATTAAACCCACCCGCACGACCCTTGACGAAAGCCAACAAAGCCGCACGACTACCCTAATCCAATCGCATCGTATGCAGCAGATAAGCAGCATATAGCTACCGCACACTACACCTTGACGAAAGCCAACAAATGTAGCACGAATACTATATACAACTTATCTGAAATGACGGAGGGCTACGACAGGTTTTTTCTAAAAACCTATTGCATAATGAACTTGATATCGTTGTAGAATCAAATGATTTTTAAAATGGAGTGTTTTTGAGGCTTTTCTAGTTTTTCTAAAGGAGTCACTCCCGGTGAAGGGATCGTCGGTCCTTTCCTCGTCGAATGAGGTGCGGGATATATCACATACATCACTGTGCAAAGCAAAAACTCTTAAAAGCAGTCAAAAGACAAACCGAGTGTGTAGCATCTGCCAGTTATTGCTAAAGGAGTCACTCCCGGTGAAGGGATCTCGGTCCTTTCCTCATCGAATAAGGTGCAGGATATATCACATATACCTATGTGCAAAGCAAGAACTGTAGCTACCCTTTTTATTTTGAAATTCGATTCTACAACATCTTTAGGTTTCTTTTCTTTCATTAATCATATTAATGAAGTCCCATCATTTAAGCACCTAAACATCACAGATAAATACGACGTACACTTATGCCATCCGCATTCGCCTCGATGTCCCCTCATGCACCGTTAGGTTAGGTAACTAACGACCGAGCGGGGCAGGGCTAGCGCGGGTGTAAAACATAAGTAACGCCTATATAATATATCATATATACTATATACAGTATCTATCACAGAACATATCACATGATCACATCACAGATATCGCAGCAGAAGAATCATATGAAATATTGGATATACTAGGACGTCCGTGTTTTCAATACGAGCCAGTATAAAACACGGATTCCATGGTCGCGATGAATAGCCAAACCCACACCCCTAGACCCCTACGAGAGCGGCAAGCAACCCTGCCAATTCTAGAGTTAGGAGACCCGGACTCGACTCCTCGAGTTGGTCTCCCACTGGACTCCAGAACCCGGTTACTTGTGCTCCCCTCCTTGGGTCTATCCTAGTGCGGAAAAGTAAATAATATACAGAGGGTGACAACTTCCGCAACCTGGAAGTGCCCCAATAAAAGAATATTACATACAAGTTTTTACATGAATGAAAATGAAAAACACTCATCTCACAAAAAAAAAACCCGGCTATTCAAACACGACGATCCAATATAACATATCCAGCAACACATAACATCGCATGTCATCAACGTAAGTAAATATGCGCATCCCAATTGTCGTTGACATATAGCAACGAAACCGGGGATATCACATATTACACTTACGGTCACAGAAAAGAAAGTGTAAAACTACAACAGCTGGAATCCGCAACCACTTTAGACATCGCATGCCTAATCAAATGAATACCTTAGACATCGCATGCCTAACAATTATAAACCCCGCATTTTAGTTTCATTATCGAAAACACTTTTCAATATCAAGTCGGGCAATTCAACAAGATTCCCGTCATCCTGATCGAATGCTCTTCGCAAACTTCAGTAGACGGCCGCACCCCCGATACCGTCGACGAAGTGCACCAAGGCGGAACACCGCTACCGCGAGCACCCGGACGGATGCTTTCGGCGACGGGGTTCTCCTACAGTCACTTGGTCGGGGCTATGGAGTGAGGCTGTCTATTAAGTTTACCCGGCGAGTATCCGCGTACGCTACGTGATTGCGACGGACTTTTGATCACTTCAAAATTCCGTGGCAACCGATCAAGTGAGACTAAACTGCTATATTTATAACATTCATTCAGTTATCTCATAACTACTTGTGAATTCCAATTATTGTATCACATTCCAGATAAATAGAAAATGTTAAACTTTCCGATCGAACATTCAAACACCCAAGTTTTCCCGATACAAATCAACACATGAAATAAGTTTTAAAAACATTCAGTTCATGCCTCAGTACCAACGATCCAGCCGTAGAAGGGTCAAGCCAACGCCTCACATGTGGCACGTCGTACTGCCCCAAACCCTAAGGTTCAAAGGGCAGTTCAAGACGGTCACATAATCGAGTTAAGGTTTGTTGTCTTCTAGAGGGACCATCGCGTTACTTGCACTACTTAGAACGTCATTAAACTACGGAAAGATCCAACACTTGGAAATTTCCAGACAGGGGAAAAGTTGGGTATTTATATCCGGTCGAACTTTTTAACATATTCTAAAATATCCGGAAAGCCACATAGACAAAATTAGACAATCCGATCGAAACACCGAGTCCCCAATACAACCCAGAAAACTCAACTCTTGAGTTCAGAAAAAAAATATCCCAGGAAAACCAGCACTGCAAATTAGGAATTACTGTGCAAAATTCAATGGGAGAAGAGACAAAATGGCCGCGGAACCGCCGCATTAGCACGCTAATGCTGCGGTTCCGCTGCACTTTAGACAGATCATTAGGTAATTTTTGCACCGTAATTCTTAGAATTTTCTGCTGAATTTTCTGCATATTTTTAATCTGGAAAAAACCCAATTTTTGGAAAAAGTCCAGAGAGCAAATTTGTGTTAGGGTTTCGGTTTAATCGGACTTGAAACTCCGTCTACGCATCGTCTAAGGCTCTAGCTAGGCTCTGATACCACTGTAGGGTTCCTTGGCACTCTAATGAGGTCTCACAAGGCATCAACCATGCCAATTTCAAATTTTACGGGTGCCGAGAAACCCTAATACGGATCGTTGGCTAGAATTTTAGGCGACAAAAGCAACTAGTTTACAACTAAACTAAAAGAACGGAAATACAACCTTTGTAGATCCGGTTCTCTACCTCCATGGCTCCGCGATGAAGTCTCCTCGCTGTACAAATTGGATCTTGGGCTCTAGCGTCGGCTTCATCGGAAAAAGGACGGGCTAGGTCATCGACTACGATGCCGAAGATGATCTACGTCGAGGCATCACTAGATCAAGCTCCACCTTCACCAGGCCATGAAAACTTGTGAAGGAAACACCCTATACTACTTGGCAAGAGGTAGAGGATGAAGAAATAGGAGGTGGGTTCACTTTAGATTTGGATTTCTCACTCTTTTTCATCAATCACCATTGATGGAAACTTGCTTTCTTCATTGAAGAAGATGAAGAAGAAGAAGAAGATAATAATATGATAAGTGTTGTTTTAAAAAGAATAATCAAATGAATACTTATCATATCCTAACCTTAGTTAGGTGTAGAGAATAGACCATGGTTAGGTTTAATGGTTTAGGGTTAAGCATGAGACAAAATGGTCATGTAGTCAAAGCTTCATGAAGCTTCAACTACAAACAAAGAAAGCCACCATTTTCCTCTTTTATCTTTTCCATAAAGAAATAAATAAATAAATGAATAAATAAATAAAAGGAAAACCCTAACCATTACACAACCATGGTTTAAACTTTACACATACTCAAGTATGCATGTATCATCAAACATGATACAAACTTGTGTACAAAAGTATATCACATATACAATGTGCACAAATCAAGTGAGAAAATCCATTTAAAGTGAACCGATACTAGTTAATGCAAAGTAATATATCAAATATATAATTATGCATTAAATCATTAAATCAACACTTGATTTAACGATCCGGTCATATCGCATACAACCGACTAATATCCATTGTATCGGCTTATCGAATCAATCCTTGATTCGATAACTAGGTTATATCGCATACAACCATTCGATACATTCATCGCGAGAATGGAATACGGTATCACATACACGCATTATTCTCGGTCCCGCGCATATCTCATATGCGCTCCTATTTCGTTTCGCTTGATCCAGGAAAACTCTGTGTAGGACTCTAAAGACTCGTCAATACGCCGGCAGCAGGTGATGATCATATCAAACACCCACTAGCCGCAAGCGGTCTGCTAAACGTAACGGCCACCCGGGTATTGAGCGATCAGAAGATCGACGAGCAAGCCCGCTCACACTCCTGTGAATCCAACCAGTAACACTTACCATACAATCCGGTATGATCGTCTGATATGTCGCATATCTCGCCTAGGGGTGGTAAACGTCAGACCCCAATAACTCGATAAGTCGTGTCGATATGAGGTCTATAACAGTTCGAGAAACTACTAGTAACACTTACCAGTAAATCTCAGCAACCCTGGCCAGGGATTTCCGGTTATAGCCAATCGAACACAGCGCAACATCAACTCCCTATACCGGGAGAGACGAATCCCCTCCTATCGCTCATTGCCTCCATGTGATTCGGGACTATACCCAAAAACCACCGTTTTGCACGCCCTCTTGGACGTGGTAAGGTGGAAATCAAAGCACAGTGGGAACCACACAAGACCCTATGACGATCTCGGGTCAACAGACTACTCTGTACCAGTGTCACCAGAGAACTGCCATCTGACGTAAGGTATAATACCATCTGGGAGTTCTCGGCGAGTCCGTCCAGTGTACCCAGTCTCTACTGAGCACCCGTATATCATCTCTGATGTCAAACACCAATGGATATGGGATCATCCATCGCCCATCTGTATGGGTCGAGAAGGTATACGCTAGTCTACACTGGTATATCGATGCCCCGTCTCGATACACCCACGACTAGGGACCTTGAAGGATGTACTTATGGACTACCATGTCCCCACTAGTATGATCCGCATCATAGTCCAGGTAGTCAAGTATACATCCTAAGGGCTTTACCAACATGTAATAGAGAGACAATCAGTGTACACGTTAAGGTAAAGAGTAACCAGATAGCATACTATCATGTCGAGCAAGAAAGTCCTCCCTATATATGTCCCAGCATCCACTACAATATACATCCAATGTACAGTAATGGCCTCTAGGGCATACATATAACTAACACAACCATGTGATAGCTACCGGCAGTTCTTTTGTGCCCATATGTCGTGCTTCTCTGCTCCCGATGAGTCTTGTGCTTCATCCGCTTGAAATGTTGTCGGTGGGCAACATATCCCTGCCACCAGCTTTTAAAGGTATTGCACTCTTCGGTAGGGTGTGTAACCCTTTGATGGTATAAACAGTAGTTAGGATGTACATCCGCTTCATCAAGACATATACCGCCAAGAGTATTTCCTTTGGGTGAAGGCAACTTCATTCCTATTGGCAGGGCTTTAGCGAACCGTTTCCTTGCCTTAAGCTTGCTTTTGTCTGCTGCGGGCGTGCTTCGATCTAGTTGGAGCGCTTTGTGATTCATCCCTACCATGACTTCTTTAGCTTGATGCTGACGCCTGGCTCTTTCGAATATGGCCATTTCACGCTCTTGATCAGCTTTGCTCTTCTGTCGGGCTTCGTTCAGTAGCATGTCGATCATCTCGTCTGACGGTTCCAAGGATTTTGGCACCTTTCCTGCCCCCAGCTCCTCTATATTATCTTCTGATGCTGAGTGAGCTTCTTCGTGATTTAGTGACAAATGAGAGATCATGTGGCAACTTGCCACATAATCTTCGGGTTCCTCTGACGAGTCGTCACCCTCGTCATTGTCATTGTCTCTGTTCTCAAAGACATGGTTGAGAAACTCTTGGATTGTGATCGGGGTTCACGCCTTCTTGTTATATTCCTCTAACGCGTCAATATGCTTTTGCAGATCCATGCATTTGTCGTCAGGCTGTGCGGGCTTCTTGGTCTTCTTCTTCTTCTTCGAAGACTTTGACGGCTGGGCCGGGGAGCTTTGCCCTTCGCTACCAACTCTCAGTGTTGGGCGCGGTTTCAGCATCCCCTCAATGATCTCAGGTTCTATCGGGCTTTTCCACCTGATTTCTGGGCATGTTTGAAGATCTTTCAGCATTCTTTTAGTTTTTTCCGAAAGAACCACTTCCCATAGAGCTTCCTCTATAAATGAGCATGATGCCCCCGGCGTGTCCATCTTTTTCGGAGAATGTAGTTGCGGCGGGTTTACCCTCCAGTTTTCAGACAACGCGAATTTGCCTTGCTGGTACTGGTCCTCAATCCAGCTTTTGAAGATGAAGCAATTTTCGATTGGATGGCCCAACATTCGATGGTAGGGGCAATAGTTGGGATTGTTGACGTCACCGAGCTTCAGTGGGCGCTTCAGATCTGGCAGGGTGATGAGCCTGTTGCGCACCGCTAATTCGAACAGTCTCCTCGTTTTATCCTGGGGAAATGAGTAAGGACGTCTCAAATTCTCATCAAGGAATCGCGGTTTGTTGCCTTGGCGGGCAGCTGGTTTCGGATCACTCGGCTATTGTTCAACGTTGGCGACAAAGGTCGCTTTCCCTTTGCCTTTTTCATTTCGAAGCTCCATTTTCAAGGAGGTCGGTCTATGGCACATCTGGTCCATTTGGGCTAGCTTGTCGATCAAGGCTTGAAAAGTGGTCGGCTTGAAAAATATCATGAATTGGGATATAGTTGCCTGCAGATCAAGAGTCCCCATGAACATGCCCACGGCAAGAGCTTCTTCTATGCGTTGCTTGCATCTCGACCATAGGTTCCGCCACCGAATTGCATACTGAACCCAAGTCTCTCCTGGTTTCACCCTTGCATTGATCAGTGCCATGATCGGGGTGCGTTCGCTGGCGCTTGCGAAACGCTGGGTAAATAGCAACTCCATTTCCGTAAATGTTTTAATGGAATCATTCGGAAGCTCCGAGTACCATTCTAAAGTTGTCTCCGCTAGGCTGCCTACGAATTGACGAAGTAGCAGTTTGTCATCGCCCCTAGTATTGCCACACAGAGCCCTAAACTGAGCGACATGCTAATGGGGATTGCCTGTCCCCTTACACACGTGTAATTTAGGGATCGTATATCCCGGCGGGTACTTGATTTGATCGTACCAGCCTGGATATGGTCGCCCAGTTCTGACAACTTGGCCAGTTGCTTCATTTGCCTGATGAGCTCGTATTTGTTGAGCTATGTAGTCATCAAGCGCCGCTTTCGAGATCTTCTCCTCCCTGGCTGCTGATAAAGCCAGAAGAGGGTTTGATGTCTCCTCTCTGTCGTCTTCAATGATTATTGGGGGATCTTCGGCTGGAGGGTCCGGCTGAATCATCATCCCGACCATATCTTGGAATAGTAGCGCCATCTTCTTTATGTTAGCCACTTGTTCCGTGGCCTCTTTATCTTTCTTTTTGTGCATTCTTCGTAGGAACTCGGCGTCGGTTTCCTGCTCCTGGTGTTGACCCGACGATGCTTCCGGGCTTTCCTTCCGCCCCGTGAGTGCGGCCATCTGTGTCAGCATCTCCTAGAGCTTTTATTGCTGCTCCTGAGTTTTCATCACAGACCGTGTGAGCGGTCGATGACCCATAGAAGCATGGCTTTCCACTTTTCCGGAAGCCATGTAGACGGTGTGCATTACCATGCCCCCAGACTTGGGGCGTTTGGATCCAGGGCCCTCAAAATTTGCCGTAGACACGGGGAACTTCTTCGACCTTCTCCTTTTATGAACGGTCGAGGTTGAGGAGGCTGTTGCAGCAGGCATTCATGATACCTTCTGCGGCATGTCTGCGGGATAGTCCTCCTCTTGCCTAACCTTCATTTTCTTCTGTCGGCGGGAGTAGTCTTTGTCGATCACAGAGACTTGGACTCTTCGCCAGACCCTGTGGATTTTAGAGGACAGCCGCTGAGGAGGCTGCTCTGGCTTCGCCTTCGTAACGTTCTCCAGATGTGGAGGAGAATTTTTCAACACGACAGTTGGAGAGTTCTTGCGCACCCTCCTGAGCGGCTCAAAGCTGTTCTTAGTTGGAACAGCAGCATCAAGTTCCACCATTGGAGCTGGTGGGGTAAGTTCAGAGGGGGAATTGCCCCCAGCCTTCCTTACTCGGCGCCAGTGGCGACGTCGAGCATGTTTTGCAGATGGGACTGGCTCAGCTAAGGGGGTGGCTTCCTCATGCCCCCTGTTCTGGTGAAGGGCTGCTGTTGGTGCCAGCCTATCGAAGACCAGCGTCCGTTGAGAGGGAATGGTCAATTTTTCAAAGACCAACTTTTTGGCAGGGGAAGCATTCTTAACGAACCCGTCTGCAGCAGGAGTTGGAACGGCCAATCTTGCAAAGACCGATCCCTTAGCAGAAGAATCCCCTTTGATAACTTTGTTCACTGGAGTTGGAATGGCTATCCGCTTCGGGATAACTCCTTCAGGTATTGTAGGCCTTTTTACGGGCCTACTAGAGCTTGGGATCAGCCTGTCGAAGACTGATGCAGTAGACTTGGACGACCCGTTGAGAGGGGTCGTGGTAGTTGTAAGCCGATCGAAGACCGACTTCTTTGGAGCCTCTGGTGATAGCATCAAAGTGTTGAAGCTCATTGGCATGAGCATGGTCCCGAAGAACAATCCAGTGGTGGCCTGTGTCACCTGTTCCACTGACATGGCGAAAATGGAGGCCGCTTGGGGCCCGTAAGTTACTCCTCCAGACGGGACGAAGCGGGAGTTGTTGTTGCAGTTGGTGCAGTTGGAAGCCATTGATCTTCTTTTCTATGCATGGGAGCAAGACACCAAATCTTAGTACCTCGAATCCACAGGCAACCATGGAAAACCGCGATTTGTTGGCGAAACACGACACACGAAGTGTGGAGTGAAAAGAGGAAAAGGTCCCACCGGGCGTGCCAGAATCTGTTTACCGCTGAAAGATGCGACCGGGACGTTAGGACGTCTGGTCTGAATTTTGGGGGTAGATGATATTTGGTTTTATCTGTCTATCTCTCCGAAAATGCCAAGTTGATTTATGGCACCATGTATCGAAGGTTTAGACAGATGCGGCCGTTGTAGCAGACTTCGTCAGATTCCCTCTCATTTACGAGAGGTTTTTGATTGTGGGGACGCTCTTCCCTGCAGGCACAAGCCTGTAAGTCCACGTTACCCGTCCCCGGTTCTTTAGGGTTACGGAAATGGTGAAAACGATTTTTTCGGTGGAGGTAACATGGACTCAAAAACCGGATCTTTGCTAAACAAATTATCTAACAACCTAGCTAAGAGTTTAGCTACTATGTTAGGGGTTATACCTAATCTTGAACTCCTTCTCTTCAACTCCTTGTGGTGGTCGGATCGGCCTCACCTCGTCGGCTCCTTGTGCCGAAGATGGATCCACCCGAAAGCTTCTACCTTTGGCTCCAACCTCAATCTAGAGGAAACTAGAATACTTGGCTTGCTAGACCTTGTACATTATGATGAGTAGAGAAGTGTTTTGGGTTTTATCTCTATGGTTCTTGTTTCTCAACTTATGAGACAATAGAACCATGAGCTAGAGAGAGAGCAATAGGAAGAGGGAGAGCTTGAGGATGAGAGAGAAACAATATGATAGAATGAGCAAGACCTTTTCCACCCATTCTCTCATAACACAAAATAATCATAACAATAATAGTAATTGAGTATTATGTGATGGTTCCTGTCAAATGGCAATATCATTTCATGCACTCATTTTGTAAAGAATAACAAGCAAGCAAAAGTCTTTGCCATGAAATGATAGCCATTGTAATGATGATGGTCAAAAAGTCCAATCTACTCAACCGGTCAACAAAGTCAACAAGTCAACAGAGTCAAACTTTCAACCCAACCATGGCACAATAATACTTAATTAATATTATCATTAATCATATTTCTTATTCTCATTAGGGTTTAGCAAAAGTCAACAGTCAACAACCCTAATGAGAATCCTCTGCCTCTGTCTCGGTCAACCGTGCATACACACCCGCATCCGCGTTCCGGGGAATACGAATACAAACGAGATAAAACCAATCCCAAAACATATACTAGGATATGGCTTAACCCAAAGCCCGCTAGTAATAACTGCCCGGACACTAAACATGCACAAGTGCACGAATATGACCGAACCCTGTTGCAAAACCATGCGACCTCTACTCTTTTTGCCTAAAGGCGAATAGCTCTCTGTGTGGGACTCTAAAGACTCGAGACTACGCTGGCAGTGGGTTTAACCACAGACCGCAAGCGGCACTAGCTGTACGTAACGGCCCCCAGGCATATGCCGATAAGAAGACTGACGAGGTGAACTCATCCGAACTCCTACTGAGCCTGAATGTGACAATCTGCGTACAGTCCGGTTTGTTCGTCTGAGAATATCGCATGGCGGACCTAGGGGGCGGTTAATGTCAGTCCCCTAATAACGGTACAAGTCGTGTCGGAGTGTAGCCCAGAACACCCTGAGACAACACTGGAAACCTACCAGTGTATCTCGCTTGCCCTAGCCAGGGATGACTATGTGTAATGGCTCTCCTTGACACAGCGCGATATCAACTCCCAATACCGGGAGAGACGAATCCTATCTAACCGTCACTGCCTTCAAGTGCTTCGGGACTGCACCCAACTACTACCTGTTTGCACGACTCCTTTGAGCCGTGGTAGGGTAGTAATCAAAGTACAGTGGGAACACACTCAAGGCGAAGTGACAGTGTCAAGTCAGCGGACTAAGCTATACTTATGTCACCTGGGAACTGATAACTGACGATAGGTATAGTACCAACCAACAGTTCCTGATGAGTCCTGTCCAGTGAACTCGTAACCTAACGAGCACCCGCATACTATATCAAGTATGACGTACTGACGGCTGTGGGACAGACCGTCTCCCCTGCTAGGATGAGAAGCGCATACGCTAGTCTACTCCGGAGTATTAATGCCCTGTCTCGATAGTCCTACGACTAAGGACCTGCATAAGGATGTGCTTGTGGATTACCCAGCCCCCACGAGTGTGACTGCCATCACAACGCTGGTAATCAAGCAAAGATCCTAAGGGCTCAACTAATGTGTATAGGCGATATGTTAAAAGAAACACATGTACACACATTGAAGTAGAAACAAACCAAGTAGCATACTACTATTTTAAGCAAGATTGTCTATACAATGGTGAATATCCCAAGCTTCCATTAAGTAGCATACAAACTAGTATGATACAGTAATGGCCTCTAGGGCATATACACTAACAATCTCCCACTTGCACTAAGGCCATGTACTGGCATATCGAAGACCTATCATCTCGATCAGCCGCTCGAACTGAGTCGGGGTAAGGCCTTCGTGAGTGGATCAGCAGTGTTATCTTCCGTATTTACTCTCTTCACCTCGATTTCCCGGCGATCTACGATCTCCCTGATCAGGTGGTACCGCCTCAAAATGTTCCTGGACTTCTGATGGGACCTAGGTTCCTTCGCTAAAGCTATAGCGCCGTTGTTGTCACAATACAGCGGTATTGGATCAACACTGGGAGGAACCACGTGAAGCTCCGTGAGGAAGTTCTTCATCCAGATAGCTTCCTTTGCGGCATCGCAAGCAGCTATGTACTCCGCTTCCATAGTTGAGTCAGCAACGGTTTCCTTCTTGGAGCTTTTCCAGCAAACCGCCCCTCCATTGAGGGTAAAGACATAACCTGACATGGACTTGGAGTCATCCTTGTCACTCTGGAAGCTGGAGTCAGCAAAGGCCTCGATCTGGAGGTCTTTTCCGCCATACACCAAGAACATCTCCTTAGTCCTTCTCAGGTACTTGAGAATGTTCTTTACCGCTATCCAGTGTTTCTCCCCTAGGTCCGATTGATACTGGCTTACAAAACTCAAAGCGTATGCTACATCTGGTCTGGTACACAACATCGCATACATAATAGAGCCTACCGCAGATGCGTAGGGTATTGATGACATGCGAGCCCTTTCCAAATCAGTCTTGGGAGACATCTCTTCGGAGAGGGTGATTCCGTGACAAGCCGGTAGATTACCGCGCTTGGAATCTTCCATACTGAATCGTTTCAGTATGGTGTCGATGTACCTGGACTGTGAAAGTCCCAACATCCTTTTAGATCTATCACGATAGATCTGGATCCCCAGAATGTAGTTGGCATCGCCCAGGTCCTTCATGGAGACCTCTGTGACAAGAATCCTTTGACTGACTGTAGCATAGAAATATCATTTCCTATTAGGAGAATGTCATCGACGTACAAGACGAGGAATACCACATTTGTCCCTACAATCTTACTGTAAATCCATGGTTCATCTGGGTTTTTGACAAAGTCGAATTCTTTGACAGTATCATCAAAGCAGATGTTCCAACTCCGCGATGCCTGCTTCAGTCCATAGATGGACTTGAGCAACTTGCACACTTTACCGCTGCTCCCACTCTGAATGAATCCCTCTGGCTGATCCATATAGACGCACTCTTCCAAATTTCCATTTAAGAAAGCCGTCTTTACGTCCATCTGCCAGATCTCATAATCGTGGAAGGCAGCAATGGCAATAAGGATCCGAATGGATTTCAGCATAGCCACTGGAGAAAAGGTTTCTTCATAGTCCAAACCAAGTCTCTGACGAAAACCCTTTGCAACAAGTCTAGCCTTATAGGTCTCAACCTGTCCATCTACACCAATCTTCTTTCTGAAGATCCATTTGCAGCCTACGGGTTTTACCCCTTCTGGAACAAAGTCCAAAGTCCAAACTTTGTTGGTGTACATGGACTCCATCTCGGTCCGCATTGTATCCAGCCATTTTACTGAGTCACCACTCTGAATGGCTTGCTGGAAGCTAGTAGGCTCATCATAATCAATGACGCAATCCTCTCTATCCCCGTCTATAAGAAAACCGTAGTATCTCTCGGGCGGATGAGACTGCCTACTACTCCTGCGGAGCGGCGCAGGAATGTCCGGTTCCCCTGAACCTTCTGGTTCTACTAAGGTTTCAGTAATAGTTTGTGGTTCTGGAATTTCTTCCAGTTCTATTGCGCTCCCGCTTATCTGATTTTCTAAAAACTCAGTTTCCAAGAAGCGGGCATGATGAGAAACAAAGACTTTTTGCTCCTCTGCGTAATAGAAAAGATACCCCTTGGAGTTCTTTGGGTATCCCACTAACTTATACTGTACTGAGCGTGCCTCGAGCTTGTCCGCATGCTGCTTTTTGACAAAAGCTGGACATCCCCATGTCTTAAAGTGTTTAAGACAGGGTTTCTTCCCACTCTACATCTGACATGGTGTGGTAGGCACTGTCTTAGTAGGAACTTGGTTCAAGAGATATGCAGCTGTTTCTAGTGCATAACCCCAGAAAGATCGCGGTAACTCAGCCTTACTCATCATGGAACGAACCATATCCAATAGAGTTCGATTCCGTCTTTCCGATACACCGTTGTGTTGTGGTGTGTATGGAGGAGTAAGCTGCGAGAGAATTCCATTCTCTTTTAAGTAGTCCAGAAACTCGGCACTCAAGTATTCTCCACCTCGATCAGATCTCAGTGTCTTGATACTTTTGCCTGTTTGTTTTTCAACTTCATTCTAGTATTCCCGGAATTTCTCAAAGGCCTCGGATTTATGCTTCATCAAGAAGACATATCCAAACCTAGAGAAATCATCTGTGAAAGTAATGAAGTATGAATAACCACTTCGTGCATGTGTAGACATTGGACCACACACATCATTGTGTATCAGTCCCAAGAGCTCGCTTGCTCTTTCTCCGTGGCCAGTGAACGGAGTCTTTGTCATCTTTCCCATGATACAGGATTGACAAGTTGTATATGACTGATATTCGAACGGATCCAAATATCCTTCTGTATATAACTTCGTCAACCTTCTCTCATTGATGTGACCCAGTATACAATGCCATAAGAAAGCCCGATTTGTTTCCGGAGACTTTCTTTTAAGTGTGTTATGGACACTGAAAATCTGAGCTTGATTCAATACGTATATCCCGTTATTTAATGTACCTGACCAAATCAGAACTTAATTTAGGTGGATGTGGACCACATCGCTTACAAAAGTAAAATCATATCCTTCCTTAGAAAGTAAGGATACAGATATGATATTACAAGTCGCACCTGGTACATACAAACAGTCACGCAGAATCAATATATGCCCAGTTGTCAGTCCAAGATGATATTCCCCTACGGATTCAGCATCCATGCTCATTCCGTTAGCAACCTTGAGAGTCATATCACCTTTCCTGATAACCCTACGGTTTCTCAGAGCCTGTAATGAATTACAGATGTGAGATCCTAATCCGGTATCCAATACCCAGGAAGTAGGGTTAACTGACATACAGTTCTCTATTACAAACACACCCGAAGCCGAAGCCACAACATGCTTCAAATTCTGGCTACTGGCTTTGCTAGCCCTGCAATCCTTTTGCCAATGTTCATTCCCATAACAATAGGAACGTCCCTATTTTACTACATCCAGTCCCGAAACTTTTGCCCTTCCCTTTCCTTCTTCTTCCTTGGTTTCCTTCAGGGTATAAGCAGAGGGCAGGGACTGTAGAATCAAGTCAGTATTTGACCCGTTCTCCAACGTGGTCTTCAGGTTTGTGAGCTCAAAATAGCTGGTCTTTGTAAGGACGTTGCCCCCTACAGATGACCCGACAGCCAACCTCGCTTGAAGCAATTCGTTCGAGGTCTCTTATCTTGCAATACGAGATTGCTTTCCATATAAATCTTTGTTATGGAGGAAGATAGAAACTGAGTCCATCTTCTCGTGCTGCCTCTGGTTTGCACCATCAACTGAGGCTAACACGAGGCACTTGGCTTTCGCACAGTCTTTTTCCGATGTCTTACGGATATCATTATCCATGACAGAGGAAACTGGTCCTGAGACGGCAGGGGTTTGATTAGTTATGAGGTATCCCAGTTTGTCATGGGCAATGGACATCTGGACAGACCTTTGCCAATCATAACAGTCAGATTCAGTCATTTTATTATCTAGATGTAACCTATGTGTGGTCACTGGGTCGCTGCAATTAAGAGAGAGAGAAGAAAACACTCAGCATGATACTCTTGCAAGTTTAGATTGGTTTTTAATTTATCTAAACAGGATGGCTCCCACTGTTTCTCGAATCCCTCCTCAAACCAAAAAGGAAGAATTAGTCGGGATCAATCTCACCGTACAATACTTGCTTAACCGTTCAGCCAGGCCAGTGTCGGTACTTCGAAGGAGGTTTTCCAACGCTTTCGCAAAGTTCCTTAATTTAAGAACCTCTTTTCCCTAGGGCGTAGCCCCACTAACACCTTTCTAGACACCTACTTGGTTTATAGCATTGATCGTTAAGTGAGAAATTTCCCGAGGAGTAGCATATACTCACAGTAGGATCGGGATCCAAATATCCTCGCGTGACAAAACTGAAGGAATCCTACAAGAATTATCACACTCCAAATGGTATGCAGCGCTAGCAAGTTTCAGTTTCTTTTGAAACTCCCGATGTGGATTTTTGCCCCATGCTCTTATGAACTTGACTAAGGCCAACAAATCATAAGTCACATGTCAAGTTCTACCCGTCGTTGTCCAGGTTGATTTGAACCCACCCGTATATACCCTTGACTATGGCAAACAAAGTAATACGACTGTCCCAAACCAACGCATCTATCTATGCAGCATATGAATACCCACCAGCTACCAAACACTGTGCCTTGACTAGGGCCAACAAACACAGCTTGAATACTGTTAGATATTGATAGGAAACGACGGGGGGCTACGAATGGTTTTGGCGAAACCGTGAACGTAGTGAACTTGATATAATCGAAGGAACCTTGATAGCTTTTAAAAGGAGTGTCTTAAGCTCCGCGTTTAAAAGTTGTTTTCGAAAAGAAACCGAGTGGTTTTTGAAATTGTTCCAACGACTTTAACTTTGGTTTATTTTCTTGCATTAATTTTAATGTGTCCCATAATTTAATCCTACCATTACAGAAAACAACGAAAATATGACGTACGCTTATGCCATCCGCATTCGCCATGGGGCCCCGTCATTACCCATTAGGTTACTTAACTAACGACAGAGCGGGGGCTGGACTAGCGCGGATGCAAAACATAAGCAACGCCTAAATAGATATCATATATAGATATATACATTCGTCAGATGCAATGATAGCCATTCCAGATCACAGATGAATACATTGGATATACTAGGAATCCGTATTTCGTACGAGCCTGTAACGAAAAGCGGATTACACGGTCACGGTGAATAGCCAATACCCTACCCTAGACCCCTACGAGTGCGGCAAACTACCCGCCAAATACCCGAAGTGAAGCAACCTCCCTCAACAACGTGAGTAGGCCACTCGGCACTTCGAGGTACCCGGTAGTTTGTGCACCCCCTCCATGGGTCTATCCTAGGAGCAAAAACAGTAAAAGAAATTATACAATGACGACTACAACCTCATCCCGGATGTGCGGCCAAACAAATAATATTACATCAATTACAAATTACATGAATTGAAAGATAAAGAAAAAACTCTCATCTCACAACCTCCCGGCTATTCATCCGCGACAATCCAATGAATTCATATACACATACCATCAACATTACAGATCACAGATATGTATAACCCCTACTAATCGACGTATAGCGATTAGCAGACGTTCAATCAATATATCACATCACAGATATAACCCGTTAGCTAAAGTCTTTAGAAGTTCGATCAAAATACGGATTTTTTAACCACCCCAAAAAAAAAAATTTCTTTCTGGAAAATCTGGGTAGAAAAGACATATTGTAAAAATCCCAAAACACCCCACTGAACACACTGCAGGAAAAATTGCCTACGGCCGAGTCAACTCGGCCGCGGATCCGCAGCGGGAGCATGCTCCTGCCGCGATTCCGCGGCGCTTTGACCGAGTCGCTGGACCATTTTTCTTGGGTGTGCTTTAAAAACCCTGAGCCGATTTTTAGTGTATGATTTATTAATTTTTGAACAGAAAACAAAATCGGCAGAAAGTTGATATTTCGGGCATGTTTTGTGATTTTTTCTCCGATCGAACTTCTAGTCACTTTGCTAACATGTTAGATAGTGTTTAGCTAGGCTCTGATACCACTGTAAGTCCACGTTACCCATCCCCGGTTCTTTGGGGTTGAAAATGGTGAAAAACGATTTTTTTGGTGGAGGTAACATTGACTCAAAAACCGGATCTTTGCTAAACAAACTATCTAACAACCTAGCTAAGAGTTTAGCTACTATGTTAGGGGTTATACCTAATCTTGGACTCCTTCTCTTCAACTCCTTATGGTGGTCGGATCGGCCTCACCTCGTCGTCTCCTTGTGCCGAAGATGGATCCACCCAAAAGCTACTACCTTTGGCTCCAACCTCAATCTAGAAGAAACTAGAAACTTGGCTTGCTAGACCTTGTACACTAGGATGAGTAGAGAAGTGTTTTGGGTTTTATCTCGATGGTTCTTGTTTCTCAACTCATGAGACAATAGAACCATGAGCTAGAGAGAGAGCAATAGGAAGAGGGAGAGCTTGAGGATGAGAGAGAAACAATATGATAGAATGAGCAAGACCTTTTCCACCCATGCTCTCATAACACAAAATAATCATAACAATAATAGTAATTGAGTATTATGTGATGGTTCATGTTAAATGGCAATATCATTTCATGCACTCATTTTGTAAAGAATAACAAGCAAGCAAAAGTCTTTGCCATGAAATGATAGCCATTGTGATGATGATGATCAACAAGTCCAATCTAGTCAACCGGTCAACAAAGTCAACAAGTCAACAGAGTCAAACTTTCAACCCAACCATGGCAAAATAATACTTAATTAATATTATCATTAATCATATTTCTTATTCTCATTAGGGTTTAGCAAAAGTCAACAGTCAACAACCCTAATGAGAATCCTCTGCCTCTGTCTCGGTCAACCGTGCATACACAACCGCATCCGCGTTCCGGGGAATACAAATACAAACGAGATAAAACCAATCCCAAAACGTATACTAGGATATGGCTTAACCCAAAGCCCGCTAGTAATAACTGCCCGGAAACTAAACATGCACAAGTGCACGGATGTGACCGAACCCTGTTGCAAAACCATGCGACCTCTACTCTTTTTGCCTAAAGGCGAATAGCTCTCTGTGTGGGACTCTAAAGACTCGAGACTACACTGGCAGTGGGTTTAACCACAGACCGCAAGCGACACTAGCTATGCGTAACGGCCCCCAGGAAGATGCCGATAAGAAGACTGACGAGGTGAACTCATCCGAACTCCTACTGAGCCTGAATGTGACAATCTGCGTACAGTCCGGTTTGTTCGTCTGAGAATATCGCATGGCGGGCCTAGGGGGGCGGTAAATGTCAGTCTCCTAATAGCAGTACAAGTCGTGTCAGAGTGTAGCCCAGAACACCCTGAGACAACACTGGAAACCTACCAGTGTATCTCGCTTGCCCTAGCCAGGGATGACTATGTGTAATGGCTCTCCTTGACAAAGCGCGATATCAACTCCCAATACCGGGAGAGACGAATCCTATCTAACCGTCACTGCCTCCAAGTGCTTCGGGACTGACCCAACTACTACCTGTTTGCACGACTCCTTTGAGCCGTGGTAGGGTAGTAATCAAAGTACAGTGGGAACACACTCAAGGAAAAGTGACAGTGTCAAGTCAGCGGACTAAGCTGTACTCATGTCACCTGGAAACTGATAACTGACGATAGGTATAGTACCAACCAACAGTTCCTGACGAGTCATGTCCAGTATACTCGTAACCTAACGAGCACCCGCATACTATCTCAAGTCGTGCAAACAGGTGGTTTTTGAGTACAGTCCCGATTCACATGGAGGCAATGAGCGATAGGAGGGGATTCGTCTCTCCCGGTATTGGGGGTTGATGTTGCGCTATGCTCGACTGGCCATAACTGGAAATCCCTAGCCAGGGTTGCAATGATTTACTGGTAAGTGTTATCAGTAGTTTCATGCTTGTTATGGACCTTACATCAGCATGACTTATCAGGCTACTGGGGTCTGACGTTTACCACCCCTAGGCGAGATATGCGACATATCAGACGAACAGACCGGACTGTGCGGTAAGTGTTACTGATTGGATTCACAGGAGAATGTACAGGCTTGCTTGTTGATTTTCTGATCGCTCAATACCCGGGTGGCCGTTACGTTTAGCAGACCGCTTGCGGCTTGTGGGTGATTGATATGATCACCACCTACTGCCGGCGTATTGACGAGTCTTTAGAGTCCTACACAGAGATTTCCTGGCTCAAGCGAAACGAAATAGGAGCGCATATGAGATATGTGTGGGACCGAGAATAATACCAGTATGAGATACTGTATTCTATTCTCGCGCTTTGTATCATCGGACGATTATATGAGATATAGCCAGGTTACCGAATCAAGTGTTGATTCGATATATTGATACACTAGATATTAGTCGGTTATATGCGATATGACCGGATCGTTAAATCAAGTGTTGATTTAATGATTTAATGTATAATTATATATATTTGATATATTACTTTACATTAACTAGTATTGGTTCACTTAAGATTGATTTGCTCACTTGATGTGCAAAGTTGTATATGTGATATATGTTTGTGCACTAGTTTGTATCATGATTGATGATACATGCAAACTTGGGTGTGTGTATGACTTACACCATGTTTAAGATAATGGTTTAGGTTTTTATTTATTTTGGTAAAACAAAATGGTGGCTTTCTTTGTCTTTGCTTGAAGCTTCATGAAGCTTTCAAGCATCTTTGACAAAGTCCACTAATTTTGTTTTGCATAAGATTTTCATTAACCTAACCATTACCTCAAACTATGGTTTAGTCTCTACAAAGGTAAACTCACCCATGGTTGCAATATGATAGACTTCACTTGATTATTCTTTTGTGATAATTCATTATTCATTCTTATTCTTTTCTTCTTCTTCTTCTTCTTCAAGAAGAAGAAAGCTTGCTAAAAAAAATTTCAAGTGAAGAAACAAAGTGAGAAATCCAAATCTAAAGTAAACCCACTTCCTATTTCATCATCCTCTACTACTTGCCATTTAGTTTAGGGTGTTCTCTTCACAAAGTTCTTGACCTAGTGAAGACGGAACTTGAGTTTGAGTCTCCTCAACGTAGATCATTTTCGGCCTCAAAGTCAACGACCTAGCCCGCTCATTTCTCCGAAGAAACCATCGCTAGAGTCCGGGATCCCGATGATCGCAGCGAAGGGACATCAACACGGGGCTTTAGAAGTGAAGGACCGGATCTACAAAGGTTGTAATCCCTTTCACTTGTAGTTAAAATGTTTAACTTGCTTGTTTTCACATAATCTCTACTATACGATCTTGGTTAGGGTTGTTCGGCACGGCTAATTTTTTTTGAATCGGGCATGGTTGATGCCTTGTAGAACCTTGTTAGAGTGCCTAGGAACCCTACAGTGGTATCAGAGTCAGGCTAGAGCTTTAGGCGAAGTCTTGACGAAGTTAGAAGTCCGATCGAACCCGGATAACCCCGATAATACCCTTCTCTGGACATTTTTTGAAATTGTGATATTTTGTGAATTAAAAATACTCAGAAAAATCAGCAGGGTTTTCTAGGAATTACTGTGCAGCACATGCTCCTAAGTCGATCAAAGCGCCGCGGAACCGCGGCATGAGCATGCTCCTGCGGCGGTTCCGCGGCCGTACAGTCACACCATTCTTTGTATTTTGCACAGTAACCTCCGTATGTGTTTCCTGATTCTTCTGGGAATTTTTAATTTATACTCAAGTGTTGAGTTTTCTGGGTTGTATTGGGGATTCATTGATTCGATCGGATAATTTAACTTCGTTTAGGTTTTTCCGGGTAATTTTAGAAAGTGTTAAAAAGTTCGACCGGATATCAATAACTCACTTTTTCCCCTGCCGGAAAATTTTCAAGTGTTGGATTTTTTCGTTGTTTAAGAACGTCTAAATCGTGCAAGTAACGCGATAGACCCTCTAGAAGACAACAAACCTTAACTCGATTGTGTGACCGTCTTGAACTGCCTTTTGAACCTTAGGGTTTGGGGCAGTACGGCGTGCCACATGTGAGGCGTTGGCTTGACCCTTCTACGGCTGGACCGTTGGTACTGTGGCATGAAATGGATGTTTTTAAACTCCCCTCAAGTGTTGAGAACTATTTGGGAAAACTTGGGCGTTTGATTATTCGATCGGAAAGTTTAACATTGTCTATTTATCTGGAATGTGATACAATATTTGGAATCCACATGTAGTTATGAGATAACTAATTTGAATATTATAAACATAGCAGTTTAGTCTCAGATGATCGGTTGCCACGGAATTTTGATGTGATCAAAAGTCCATCGCAATCACGTAGCGTACGCGGATACTCGCCGGCTAAACTTAATAGATAGCCACACCCCATAGCCCCAACCAAGTGACTGTAGGAGAACCCCGTCGCCAAAAGCATCCGTTCGGGTGCTCGTGGCAGCGGCGTTCCGCCTTAGTGCACTTCGTCGACGGCGTCCGGGGGTGCGGCCGTCTACTAAAGTTTGCGACGAGCATTCGATCAGGATGTCAGGAATCTTGTTGAATTGCCCGACTTGATATTGAAAAGAGTTTTCGATAATGAGACTAAAATGCAGGGTTTATAATTTTTAGGCATGCGATATCTAAGGAATTCATTTGGTTAGGCATGCGATGTCTAAAGAGTTTGCGGATTCCAACTGTTGTAGTTTTACACTTTCTTTTCTGTGACCGTAAGTGTAGTATGTAGTTGTATCGCCGGTTTTCGTTGCTATACATCGACGACAATCGGCGTATGCATACTTACTTACGTTGATGACATATGATGTTATGTGTTGCTGGATATGTTATATTGGATCGTCGTGTTTGAATAGCCGGAGGGTTTTATGTGAGATGAGAGTTTTTCATTTTCATTCATGTAAAATTCATTGTTTGTAATATTCTTTTATTGGGGCACTTCCGGGCTGAGGATGATATCACCATTGTATATTATTTACTTTTCCGCATTAGGATAGACCCAAGGAGGGGAGCACAAGTAACCGGGTTCTAGGGTCCAGTGGGAGACCATCTCGAGGAGTCGAGTCTGGGTCTCCTAACTCTAGAATCGGTAGGGTTTCTTGACGCTCTCGTAGGGGTCTACGGGTGTGGGATTGGCTATTCATCACGACCGTGGAATCCGTGTTTTATACAGGCTCAAAATAAAACACGGACGTCCTAGTATATCCAATATTTCATATGATATTTTCTGCTGCATTATCTGTGATGTGATCATATGATATGTTCAGATAGATACTGTATTTAGTATATATGATATATTATATGGAAGTTGCTTATGTTTTACACCCGCGCTAGCCCTGCCCCGCTCTGCCGTTAGTTACCTAACCTAACGGTGCAGACGGGACATTGAAGCGAATGCGGATGGCATAAGTGTACGTTATATTTATCTGTGATGTTTAGGTGGACTTAAATGATGGGACATTAATTAATGAGATTAATGAAAGAAAATAAACCTAAATGATGTTGTGGAATCGAATTTCAAAAATTAGGTAGCTCTAGTTGTCGCTTTGCATAGCGGTATTCCTTGTAGAATATCCAGCACCTTATTCGATAAGGAAAGAGCCGAGATCCCTTCACCGGGAGTGACCTCTTTAGCGATAACTAGCAGATGCTACAACCTTCGGTTTGTCTTTTGACTGCTTTTTTAGTTCTTGCTTTGCATAGTGGTATTGTGAATATCCTGCACCTCATTCGACAAGGAAAGAGCCGAGATCCCCTTCACCGGGAGTGACCTCTTTAGCGAAACTAGCAAAAGCCTCAAAAGCACTCCATTTAAAACCATTTGATTCTGCAACGAGATCAAGTTCAAAGCGTTAAAGGTTTTCTTAAAAACCATTCGCAACCTCCGTCATTTTAGGAAGTAGAGTACTTAGTATTCGTGCTGCGTTTGTCGACCATAGCCGAGGCGTAGTGTACGGTAGCTAAGTGATGTCTTCCTACACAGCATATGATGCGATTAGTTAGGAAAGTCATGTGACTTTGTTGACCTTAGCCAAGGGTCATGTGGGTGGGTCTAATTAATCACGAAATGATGGGTAGAACTTGACTAGTGCTTATGATTTGTTGACCATAACCAAGGTCATAGGTACTAGGGGTAAAAACCATTATCGGGAGTTTCAAGTGTTGAAATTTGCAATGAGATTGCATACCTTCTATATGATAGTTGGATCCTGATACCCACTGCGAGTAATTGTTACTCCTGGGAGAGTTTTGCACTTTATAATTAGCCGATCAAATAGGTGTCTAGAAAGGTGTCAACGGGGTTACGCCCCTGGGAAAACGAAGTTTATTTTAATAAGGTCCGTGCGAAAGCACGGGGAACCTTCCTCAAAGTACCAGCACTGGCCTGGCTGAAAGATTGGCGAACTTGTAGAGTGTAATTAATCCCGGCTAGTCTTTTCTTTTAGGGTTTGAAGGAAGATTTGATAAAAACAGTGGGAGCCATCCTGATTAGATAAAATATATAACCAGTCTAATCTTGCAAGAGCGCACGCAGAGTGTTTTCTTCTCTCTCTCTCTCTCCAGGTAGCGACCATGTCACGCCTTAATCAAGATAATAATATGGATGGATTGACCGAACCCGCTTGTTATACTGAGCTGGGGAACGTTGGTCCCGCTCCAACTTATAATTGTTATAAGACCGAGCAGGAAATTAGGGAATACCAGATTTCCCGTGCCGCCCAAACGAAGAAAGTGCATGATGATTCATCATCTTCGGGTGTGTTCATTACATAGAACTGTTTCTCAGTATCCTCTACGTCCTGGGTATTAGATACCGGATCAGGATCCCGCAAATGTAATCTGTTACATGGGCTATAGGTAGGTAGAGAACTGAGAACGGGTGATAAATTTCATGAGATAGAAACGATGCAAGTGTTGCAACCAAGTCTGTTGATAGTTATCACCCTGTAATACTAGAATACATTGATTCTGAACGATTGTTATTAGATACCGAACCTAATATACAACATCATATCAGTCTCTTTTTAATTAAAGAAGGATATAATTTTGTATTGTTGGATAATGATTTGAACATTTCCTATGTCAAGAGTTGATCGGTTCAGGCACGTTATCTAAAAGCATATACATTCTGAATCAAACCACGGTTCTTAATGTACAAAACACACACAAGAGGAAGATTTCAGAAATGAACGAATCCTTCTTGAGGCATTGTAGACTAGGTCATATCAATGCGACCCGACTAGCTAAGTTACATTTAGATGCATATTTAAATCAGTTTGAATTTACATCTTGTGAAACTTGCCAGTCATGTCACAAAGATAAGATGACCATAGCTCCGTTTACTGGAAACAGAGAAAGAGTTAGTGAACTCTTGGGACTGATACATAGTGATGTATGTAGGTCCCCAGTCTACATATGACAGGACTGGTTCTTTGTACTTCCTTACATTCACTGATGATCTCTCAAGATTCGGACACATGTTCCTGTTGAAACATATGTCTGAAGCTTTTGAGAAATTCAAAGAATATAAGTCAGAAGTAGAGAACCAAAACGGGTATAAGTATTATGTCCTATGATGAGATCAGGGAGGAGAATAGTTGTGCATGGAATTCTTGGACTATTCTAAAGGAGAATGAGATTCTCTCTCAGCATTACTCCTCCGGATACACCACAGCACAACGGTGTATCGGGATGGAGCAATTGCACCCTATGTGATACGGTGCGCTCTATGATGAGTACTACTGAGTTACTTGTTTCCTTTTGGGGGTTATGCACTTGAGAAGCTGCATACCTATTGAATTGGGTTCAAATCAAATCAGTGCCTACCACTCCATATGAGATATGGTATGGGAAGAGCCCATCTCTTAAGCAAGTTAAGATTTGGGGTTTTCCGGCCTATGTCAAAAGAAAAATCCGTAAAAGATCGAGGCAAGGTCAGTTCTGTAGAATTGGAAGGAGTTCCAGCTATACAAACTACAGCTGATGATTTGATAGAACCAAAAGATTCAATAGTCGCCGATGAACCTCAGCCTCTCCGCCAATCTAGCAGGGTTCCTCACCTACCTGAGAGATACTTCGGTTTCTCGATGACAGTGGGAGCGAGGATTACATCATGAGATGATGACCCAACTAGTTTCGAGCAGGCCATCGAGAGTAGGGACTCTGTAAGAATGGCTGGATGCTTAGCGATCTGAGATAGAATCCATGTACACCAACAAAGTATGGACTTTAGTTGCTATATCTGAAGGGTTAAATCTTCATCAGGAGCAAGATATCTTGAGAAGATTACTTGGTGTATATGGAAAGGTTGAGACTTTCGAAGCTAGACTTGTTAAGGGTTTTCGTCATCGACCAGGCGTGGATAATGATGAAACCTTTTCCAGTGGCTATGCTTAAGTCCATCCGGATCCTACTTGCCATTGCTACATACCATGACAACGATATCTGGTGGTTGGGTGTCATGACTGCTTTTCTAAATATTGATTTAGAAGAAAGCGTCTATAAGAACACAGCCAGATGGCTTCGTAAACAGTGGGAGCAGCGGAATCGTGTGCAAGATGTTTTATGGGATAAAGCAGGCATCGCGGAGTTGGAACATCTGTTTTGATGTGGTAGTCAAAGAGTTTGACTTCATCAAAATAGTAGATGAACCTTGTACATACAAAAAGGTAGTAGAGAGTAAGGTGGTCATCCTCGTATTATACGTCGACAACATACTCTTGATAGGAAAGGAGTTTCCTATGCTACGCACGGTCAATCTCCGCTTATCACAAGGATTCTCCGTATAGGATAAAGGTGATACCTCCTAAATCCTGGGTTTTGGATCTATGAGATAGATCTAAATGGATATTAGGATTCTCACTAGGTGTAGTGAGATGGTATCAATCGATCCTAGGGAGAATCATTGGATAGCTTCCAAGGATGATAAGCACGACTGAATGTCAGTCGCAGGCATTGTCTTTACCCTCGGTAAAGGGACGGTATGTTGGAAGAGTTCCAAGCTAGATACCGTGGCAAACTAGAAGATAAAGGCTGGTGACATCGCTATCAACGATACTACCAAAGAGGCAGTTTGGGTGTATATTAGTTCATGTGATGAATTAGGTTCCTACCATTGTATGACAATGGTGTTGAGGCTTTGGCCCAGGAACCCCGGTCCCATCAGTGACCCAGACTTATTCCAAGGCAGTATCACCTGATCATGGAGATAGTTGATCTCCAGGAAGATCAAGGTTAGGAGAGTAGACTCAGAGGACAACACGGCGGATCAACTCACAAAGGTCTTTTCCCAGAGAGAGACTTTCATAGGATGGTTGAGTATGAGATACTACAACCACTGCTACAGATGGCCCTTGTGCAAGTGGGAGATTGTTAGTTATATGTATGCCCTAGAGGCCATTACTGTACATGAGATGTATATGTGTAGTGGATACTGGGACATATATAGGGAGGACTTTCTTGCTCGACATGATAGTACGCTATCTGGTTGCTCTTTATCTTAACATGTATACTTATTGTCTCTTTGTTACATGTTGATAAAGCCCTTAGGATGTGTACTCGACTTCCAGGATTATGATGTAGATCATACTAGTGGGGCCTGGGTAGTCAATGAGTATATCCTTCAATGTTCCTAGTCATGGGAATATCGAGACGGGGCATCGATATTCCAGAGTAGACTAGCGTATATCTTCTCGACCCATGTGATGGGCGATGGATGATCCCGTATCCATGGGTGTTTGACATCAGAGACGGTATGCGGGTGCTCAGTGGAGACTGGGTACACTGAACGGACTCGCCGAGAACTCCCAGATGGTATTATACCTCACGTCAGATGGCAGTTCTCTGGTGACACTGGTACAGCTTAGTCTGTTGACCCGATATCGGCATAGAGTCTTATGTGTCTCCCACTGTGCTTTGATTTCCACCCTACCACGGCTCTACTGAGTCGTGCAAACAGGTGGTTTTTGGGTACAGTCCCGATTCACATGGAGGCAATGAGCGATAGGAGGGGATTCGTCTCTTCCGGTATTGGGGGTTGATGTTGTGCTATGCTCGACTGGCCATAACTGGAAATCCCTGGCCAGGGTTGCAATGATTTACTGGTAAGTGTTATCAGTAGTTTCATGCTTGTTATGGACCTTACATCGGCATGACTTATCAAGCTACTGGGGTCTGACGTTTACCATCCCTAGGCGAGTTATGGGACATATCAGACGAACAGACCGGACTGTGCGGTAAGTGTTACTGATTGGATTCATAGGAGAATGTACATGCTTGCTTGTTGATCTTCTGATCGCTCAATACCCGGGTGGCCGTTACATTTAGCAGACTGCTTGCGGCTTGTGGGTGATTGATATGATCACCACCTACTGTCGGCGTATTGACAAGTATTTAGAGTCCTACACAGAGGTTTCCTGGCTCAAGCAAAACGAAATAGGAGCGCATATGAGATATGTGTGGGACCGAGAATAATACCAGTATGAGATACTGTATTCTATTCTCGCGATTTGTATCATCGGACGGTTATATGAGATATAGCCGGGTTACCGAATCAAGTGTTGATTCGATACATTGATACACTAGATATTAGTTGGTTATATGCGATATGACCGGATCGTTAAATCAAGTGTTGATTTAATAATTTAATGTATAATTATATATATTTGATATATTACTTTACATTAAATAGTATTGGTTCACTTAAGATTGATTTGCTCACTTGATGTGCACAAGTTGTATATGTGATATATGTTTGTGCACTAGTTTGTATCATGATTGATGATACATACAAAGTTGGGTGTGTGTATGACTTACACCATGTTTAAGATAATGGTTTAGGTTTTTATTTATTTTGGTAAAACAAAATGGTGGCTTTCTTTGTCTTTGTTTGAAGCTTCATGAAGCTTTCAAGCATCTTTGACAAAGTCCACTAATTTTGTTTTGCATAAGATTTTCATTAACCTAACCATTACCTCAAACTATTATTTAGTCTCTACAAAGGTAAACTCACTCATGGTTGCAATATGATAGACTTCACTTGATTATTCTTTTGTGATAATTCATTATTCATTCTTATTCTTTTCTTCTTCTTCTTCTTCTTCCTCTTCTTCTTCTTCTTCTTCAAGAAGAAGAAAGCTTGCTAGAAAAATTTTCAAGTGAAGAAACAAAGTGAGAAATCCAAATCTAAAGTAAACCCACTTCCTATTTCATCATCCTCTACTACTTGCCATTTAGTTTAGGGTGTTCTCTTCACAAAGTTCTTGACCTAGTGAAGACGGAGCTTGAGTTTGAGTCTCCTCGACGTAGATCATCTTCGGCCTCGAAGTCAATGACCTAGCCCGCTCATTTCTCCGAAGAAACCATCGCTAGAGTCTGGGATCCCGATGATCGCAGCGAAGGGACGTCAACACGGAGCTTTAGAAGTGAAGGACCAGATCTACAAAGGTTGTAATCCCTTCACTTGTAGTTAAAATGTTTAACTTGCTTGTTTTCGCATAATCTCTAGTAAACGATCTTAGTTAGGGTTGTTCGGCACGGCTAATTTTTTTTGAATCGGGCATGGTTGATGCCTTATAGAACCTTGTTAGAGTGCCTAGGAACCCTACAGTAATACCGTATTCTATTCTCACGATTTATTCGTATCGGTCGGTTATATATGATATAGCCGGGTTATCGAATCAAGTGTTGATTCGATAAGTTGATACAAATTATATTAGTCGGTTGTATGTCATATAGCCGGACTATTAAATCAAGTGTTGATTTAATGATTTAATGTATAATTATATATTTGATATATTAATTTACATTAACTAATATTTGCTCACTTAAGAATTTCTTTTTCTCACATGTGCACACTTAATATATATGTGATATATATTAATTTGTGTTTTCTTTTTTGTGTCATGCTTGATGATACACACTACATGGGTATATGAGACTTACACCATGCTTATGATAATGTGAGGATTATTTATTTTAAGTAAATCCAAAATTAGATGGAAATCAGTCACATGCATGAAGCTTGTGGAAGCTTGTAGATGCGTTGACTTAGTCCACTAATTTTGTTTTATTTAAGATATTTATTAAGCTAACCATTATCACTTAGCCATGGTTATGTCTCTTCATGAGTTAGTATATGATACAAACTCATCCATGGTTGTCATTCACTCTCTCATCCATTATCTCTTCATCTTCTTTCTCAAGAGCTTAGCTCTCTAGCTTTTGAGCAAGTGAAAAAAATAGTAAGAAAAAGAATTCTAAAGTGAACAAAATTCCTACTTCATCATCCTCTACTAAATTAGTCATTTAGTTTAGGGTGTTAGCTTCACTAATCCCTCATTAGTGAAGAAGTAGCTTGGGTTAGTATCTCCTCGACGAAGATCATCTTCGGCCTTGAAGACTTTGTGCAAGCTCGTTCTTTTCACCTTGTGGAGCCGTTCTAGAGTCCGCAAGATCACTACTTAGAGCGAAGGGACTACTACACGGAGCTATTGAAGTGAAGCACCGGTCTACAAAGGTTGTATTCTTAGTTCACTTAGTTGTAAAGTAGTTTACACTTTGTATTGTCTAAATCTTTAGTTAAGATTCTAGGGTTAGGATTGTTTGGCATGGTAAAATTTTGAAAATGGCATGGACAGTGCCTCCCGAAACCTTGCTGTCATGTGATGTTCAGCCTTTACTTGCTGACACACCAAGCATTTAGCGACGCTTCTGGCTACTTCACCCTTCATTCCATGCCACCAGTAATTTTGACGCAGATCCTTGTACATCTTTGTACCTCCAGGGTGTACTGAGTAGGGAGAATTGTGAGCTTCTTTCCTTAACCCTTCCCGAACAGAACCTTTTGGTACACATAATCTGTTGTCGTACCTCAAAGATCCATCTTCAAGGATGATGAAGTCTGTTCTAAGCCAATTCTCCACTTATTCTCTGATCTTTTGCAACTTAGCACCACTTGCTTGAGCTGCTTTAATCTGATTGACAATTGCTGATTAAACTTGTAAATTCATCAAACTTGAAGCGTTACCTGGCATGACCACTTCAATCTCCATCTGATGCAAGTCTTGTTGAAGCTTCCACTGAGTGGTGAGATTCCTTACTAATGGTTGGTGACTAAGGACATCAGGTACCACATTCACTTTTCTTGGGTGATATTGCAGGCTGATGTCGAAATCTGCCATGAGTTCTAACCGTTGTCTCTGCCGCATATTCAACTCCTTCTGAGTAAACACATATTTCAGACTCTTGTGATTTGTATATATGTTCAGTCGTTCACCAAGAAGATAATGGCGCCGAATCTTAAGAGCAAAGATTACGGTCGCCAACTCCAAATCATGCGTCGGGTAACTGCGCTCATGAATTTTCAACTGTCTTGAAGCATAAGCCACAACCTTACCGTGCTGATGTAGAACACATCCTAATCACTTACCGGATGCATCGCAATGCACTTCGAAATCTCCAGATTGGTCCGGTATGACGAGAATAGGCGTTGATGTCAACCTTGACTTGAGTTCTATGAAATCTTGTTCGCATGCTTCTGACCACACAAATTCTTCATCTTTACGCGTGAGCTTGGTCAGGGGTGTTGCTATTTTCGAAAATCCTTCAATGAAACTTCTGTAATTGATCAGTCGAAAATATTGCATTTTTAACACATCGATTTCCATATCATTTGCACTCATCTAAAGGTGTTCGGTATGAAAATAGCACATATTAGCAAAACATCGGTAAAATACCAAATAACTTGTGTTATATATTATAACCGGCATTTTTGAGGGAAATTGAGTGTTTATCATTGCATGCATCATCTTTGAATATTGCAACACTTGTCTCGAGAATCTGTGCAGGAAATTCCAGAAAAAGAGTTGAAACTGATAAAAGTGCTGATAAAAATACGCCAAGTGCAAGACTTGTGATCTGGCAGTGAACAAGAGAGATTTATGAGATTCCACACATCAGAAAAGTGCCACAAAGAAAGCACCATTTCAACCTAAGAAAATCATGCACCAATACCACCAGTGGGCCGCGGATCCGCGGCCGAATGGCACTTCCCACAGCGGATCCACGGCCACATCAGCAGTTTGACTTTTCAGGCTTCTCTTCTCAACTTCAAAACTTCTTCAAGCCACTGAAAATTCCAGAGATCTCCAGGAGCTTCTGTCCGAACAGCAAAACACTTCCAAGCTTCTTAAGCAAGCCGCATAACTACCTAAGCTTAGAAGCTTCTTCCTAACCTCTAAGCTTCTAAAGGAAGCTAGCTAGCTAACTAACTAACTCTATAAGCTTCTACCTAACTACCAAGCTTGCAAGTGAAGCTAACCCTAACCTAGCTACTAAAGGAAGCTAATCCTAATCAAGCTTCTAGGGGAAGCGAATGAAGGCTATAAAAAGGACCCAAAGGCTTCTTCTCAAAGGTTGATCAACAATTCACCCACAGGTTGAGTGACACGACTTGTGCATTCAAACCCTAACCCTAATCCAATTATCAAAAGCCAAATTCAAGATCTCCGAGTACAAATCAAGCAAGAAGCCTTCAACCTTTTAGAAGCGACGCCGATCTTCAACCGAGCAAGTGATCCAAGACGATCCGCGACTCACGGAGACGATGAGAAGCTAATTCGACAATCGAGTTCTTTCCTCAATTCTTGTAGTTCTTGAGCGAATTGTAACGGAATTGATGAATAATAAAAGGTGAAATTTCTTTAATCTTGCTTTCTTTACATTCTTGCATTGTGATGAATTCTCAATTCTTGATTGTGTTCTTTGTCATGATGTTTGAGTAAAAACTCTGCTCGTGGAGGAATCGAGAAAATTGATAGTTGACGATGATTACATTCTTGAACGATTCTTAAGTCCTATGAGTTTTGTAAACTCTAGTAAATTGAATCATTGAAAACCTAGTTTCGAGCGATACTTTCTTGATTGTTTTCGCTCTTAATTAGTGATCCACGATCGATGCTTGAATTTCCTAGAGGCTAGAATGTGAATGAAAATCAACGAAAGGACAAAGGATAGATGATGAAACCCTAGTTTCCGCAAGAAATCCTTAATTCTCGTTGATCATCATTGATCTAGCAACAAATCATCAATGGATAAGAATACGTAATCATAAGTCTTCATCCTCTCTATCGATTCGATCGATTCCTACGAGCCTCACTACAAATCTTGATAACTAACTCAATTGGATGATTCTTGATTCTTGATTCCTTGATCTTTAGTATTTCTTGTTAATTAGATCTGGTTCTTTAAAATTCTTGAAACTAAATTTCAAAATTCTTGAATCATCTTCTTTTCTTTGATCCTTTAATTTTCAATTCATCTGAATCAAATACGATCAAATCACACTTTCCATGTGGACGATCCGCGCTCGCTAATGAACCTATATCGACACCGGTATTGATTGCGGTTTAAAAAAAATTCTTTGGTTGTGATTTCTATACACTTTTCTCATATACACACCGAGAATTCATTCAATCAAATGGCGCCGTTGCCGGGGATACTATGCTAATTTGTTCGTTTTTGAAATTTGAGTTGAAAAATTTATTCCATCAGAATTTTTAAATCAAAATTCGCGCAAACACTAAACGATTCGTTGTGATTTGTTGCAAGGAAATCTGGAATCTGTGGAGCAAGCGAAAAAATTTTCTGAATATTCCAGAGAGTTCAGCAAGTGAACAGAAGCAGTGCCTGAATTTTTTGTGCAGGGAACGAACGAATTGACCGCGTTTCCGCGGCATTAGAAGCTCATTGCGGCGGTTCCACGGCATGACCAAGGGTTCGCTGTACCAAATTTTCTTAGGTCCTCTCTCACTTTCTTATCTCCTTCTTGATCTGCTCCTTTAACCAATTTCTGCAGGTTTCTTTACAAAAATTCGCAGCGCCGCAAAAATAAAAAAATTGTGCGTGTTTGATCTTGGTTGTTTGCATTTTTTAATATGGAAATTAAAAGGCAAACACCAAATTCAGATTAGGTAGGGAGTTCATTACCCTTCCTAAGCCCCGGAAATCACAAAACTGCATCCGCATTACCCTCATTAACTAAAAAATATCTAGACATGACTCTAAGGACCGTCGCGCTCACTTAGGACAGGAGAAGATCGTAAGTAATCTATTGCTTATCCGCGTTTCTTTTGTGGTGTCTAAGGCAAGTGTGTCTAAGGCAAGTGGTTACTTAATTAGGCCCACTACTTACGTAGTGGAGAACCTCCCACTTACCAGGCACTTACCTGGCCACAGGAGGGACAAAGAGGCAGTAGAGGATTGATCTTGCGACTTGTCTTCTGACAGTTAGGAGCGGTCTAGAGACTTGACTTAAGTGACCACTAGATCAAGGGTTGTGCTTGTTCATTATTATGATTTGCATTTTTTCAAAAATCCGTATCTTTTTAAAAACAAACACCACTTCACATTTTCCTTAATTATCTTAACGCTGCCATTTGTACTAAACCCTTTAGTGCATGCTCGGCTGGACACGGGATTCTAGTGCCGGTCTTTTCCGCGTTCCCCCGATCGACTCCGAAGTCGATATTTCTACGTCTACTTCTTTTTTACCCACCACTACACCCACATCGATGGACGGTTCTCCATCGAACTTCTTTACCACTACTCTGCCACCGTCCGCAGGTGCGCAGAATCCACCCCGCACCTCTCTCCAAGAGAGATGCTATCCTATGCGAGGTCCTCTTTCAACCTGTCTTACCATTCCACCAGCCAACGGGGACAATTTTGAGATTAAACCCTAATACATCAACCTTCTACCAAAATTTCACGGTCTCGAGTCTGAAGACGCATACGTCTTTATCACCAAATTTGAAAATGTATGCGTAATGATGGGTACTTCACAGCTTTCTGTAGATACTATGCGTCTACGTCTTCTTCCATTTACTTTGTGCGATATAGTCGAGAAGTGGCTTTATAACACAACCGCACATTCCATTTCGAATTGGGAAGAATTCGTCACAGCATTCCTTAAGAAATTCTACCTGAATCATAAAACAGCTCGAGTCCGTAGCGAAATAAATCAATTCACCCAGCTTCCAAATGAACCATTCTCGAAGTGTTTTGAACGCTTCAAGGATTTGTTAGTTCAATGTCCACATTACGGATTCCCTAGATGGGATCTGTGCAGAATCATTTATGAGGGCATTAATCCTACCACAAAACAGAACCTTGAATCCATGTGTCAAGGCACTTTCATGACCAAAGATGATGGCGAAGCTTGGAAATTCTTAGAAGATTTCGCTAAAAGATCCTTACAGTGGGAGAGTGTAAACCAGTCATCGTCTAGGGGTGGCATACACCAAATTTATGTTTCCATAGGTGTTCGAGCTGAAATGGCAGCAATGCAAAAGAAGCTCGAAGCTATGGAACATAAATTTTTAGCAGCCTCCCTAAATCCGATGTCGCTCCCCAAAACTGTATGTGGATGTTGTTCTGATCCTTCTCACGTCACGGAAGAATGTCCATTAAATTCTCCATTTCAAGGTCATGAGCATACCAATGCTGCTTTTCAACAAAGACCTAGGAAAGATCCGTATTCTTCCATATATAATCAGGGTTGGAGGAATCACCCTAACTTTGCTTGGAACCAACAACAGAATCAAAACACGGTTCCAAATAAAAACAATTTTCAAAGGGCTCCTCCACCACAACAGCAACCACTTCAACTCACTGAGCATCCCTACCAGTCACAAAATTTTCAAAACTAGTTCAACATACCTGCACCGTCTAAACCTTTGCAGTTGACCGGTTCTGATGAATTCTCTTCATTCGCACAGACCATGAATTTGCTCTTGTCAAATTTCATGCATGTCTCGGCTGAAATAAAAACTTCCGTCGATAATATAAAGAAAAACTCCACTTCCCAAGCAGAGAGTATAAAATCGATGGAAGCAGAAATTGCACGATTAAAAGCCGAAATGAGTGCGAGAGAGAAAGGGAAACTTCCGTCTCAACCCTTACCAAATCCTGGGCATTACAATGTAAATGCCATCACAACGTTGAGATCAAGAAGAGTGCTGAACAATCACGTTGGGGAAGAGATTGATGATACTGAAAAATCTATCAATCATACCCCGGCTGAGACCTTTCCTTCTACACACACTTCTACTTCTGATCCTTGTTCTTCTACCCTACCGCCTTCTTGCGAACCTATTCTCCGTTTTCCTTTAGGCTCGACACCTCAGCAACCCTCTTCTAGTCCACCAAATACGATCCCCACTCCTATTCTGGGATCATGTCCACAAACACTACCTTCTCCAATGATGGACCCAGCTCTTATTGCTAAAGCTCCTTATCCGAATCGGTTAAGGGGTAACAAATCGAGTCCACATATGGAGAAGATTATGGAAATGTTCAAACAGGTTAACATCAACATCTATCTCCTAGATGATATTCAACAAGTCCCCGCTTATGTGAAAATTCTTAAAGACTTGTGCACTAGAAAGAGGAAGACTCAAGTGCCGAAGAAGGTTTTCATGACTAATAATGTTAGCACTGCTTTTACCCCACAGCTACCAAAGAAACGTAAGGACCCGGATGTCCTACAATATCGATTTCTATTGGGGGTAAAAACATCAACCGTGCTTTACTTGACCTGGGCGCAAGTGTTAACCTGCTTCCATACTCTGTTTATGAGCAGTTAGGGATTGGAGAGTTGAAACCAGCTCATTGCACTCTCCAAATAGTAGACCGTTCAATCACCAAACCTAGGGGTGAACTAGAGGATGTGTTGATAAAAGTTGGGGAATTTGTATTCCCTATGGACTTCATTGTTCTTGATACATAACCTGTAGCAAACCCACAAAGCCAAATTCCGGTGATTTTAGGTCGACCATTCCTTGCCACTTCCAATGCTGTCATTAACTGTCGAAACGGTTCAATGAACCTATCTTTTGGAAAAATGACAATTGAACTGAACATCTACAAAATTGGAAGTCAGCCATCTGAACCCTCTGCTCATATACTTGATGTGTGCTCTGTCCACGAGATTGCTCCCGAAAGTTGCGAAGTTGATGAACTTTGCTTTGAAGATCTCGACGACACTAGCACATCATTGTTTAATCTTGCACATCCTAGTGAGGACACATTTTCAACGCTTGAGTCCGACACTCTTGACTCATCACCATCTGAGTCTGTATCATTTGCAGGCTACGAGCTTCTCCTTGACTCTGAATATCATTCGATGATCCCACCTTCTATTATTTCTCTGCCAGCATTAGATCTCAAACTTTTACCTTCTCATCTTAAATATGCATATTTAGGTGAGAATGAGTCTTTACCGGTTATCATATCCACTTCTCTAGCATCAGAGCAAGATAACACACTTTTGACGGTATTGAGATCTAATAGGCAGGCGTTTGGTTGGACTATGGCGGACATCAAAGGGATTAGTCCCTTGATTGTTGAACACCATATACATATGATGGATGATGCCAAACCAACCCGAGAACCACAGAGACGGTTAAACCCCGTCATAAAGGATGCGGTGAAGAAAGAAATCGTCAAATGCCTTGACAATGGTATCATTTACCCAATCTCCGATAGCCAATGGGTAAGTCCAATTCATGTCGTCCCTAAGAAATCTGGCATCACAGTCATTACCAATGAGGCTAATGAGTTAATCCAGACACGCGCTCAAACTGGGTGGTGTGTATGTATTGATTACAGAAAACCCAATGCCGCAACGAGGAAAGACCACTACCTTTCATTGACCAGATGCTGGAACGCTTAGCTGGACGTGAGTACTATTGCTTTATGGACGGATACTCTGGTTATAATCAGGTCCCTATTGCCAAAAAGGATCAAGATAAAACCACATTTACTTGTCCTTTTGGTACATTTGCTTATAGACGCATGCCCTTTGGGTTATGCAATGCTCCCGCTACATTTCAGCGGTGTATGATGGGGATATTCTCGGACATGGTGGAGAATTTTTTGGATATTTTCATGGACGATTTCTCGATATTCGGAGATTCTTTTTCTGACTACCTATCTCATCTAGACGTGGTTCTTACTCGTTGTAAAGAGAAGAACTTAACCTTGAATTGGGAAAAATGCCATTTCATGGTCCAAGAAGGAATTGTGCTTGGACATGTTATTTCACGAAAAGGCATTGAGGTTGACAAAGCTAAAATTGATGTCATTCAAAACCTTCCTCATCCCAAATGCGTCAAGGATATCCGATCTTTTCTTGGCCATGCAGGCTTTTGCAGGAGATTCATTAAGGATTTTAGCAAAATTGCTAGACCTTTAACTCTTCTCTTGGCCAAGGACACGACCTTTCACTTTGACTCAGATTGTGAGGCAGAATTCGACTCACTGAAACACTCTCTCACTACAGCCATCGTTCTATCTTCTCCAGATTGGAACCACCCTTTTGAGCTTATGTGTGATGCATCAGATTTTGCAGTTGGTGCAATCTTAGGACAGCACATTAAAAAGATGCCACACGTGATCTATTATGCAAGTAAGACCCTGAACGATACTCAAATTAACTATACAACTACCGAAAAAGAACCCTTGGCAGTTGTATTTGCATTAGAAAAATTCAGGCCTTACTTGATTGGATCACCTATTGTTGTGTACACTGACCACTCCGTCTTGAAACATCTTTTGGCGAAGAAAGATACTAAAGGTAGGTTAATACATTGGATCCTTATATTACAAGAATTTGATCTTGTTATTAAAGATAAGAAAGGATGTGAAAACGTTGTCGCCGACCATCTTTCGCGCATCTGTTCTTCACCCGTGACCCTGCCGATCAATGATTCGTTTCCGGATGAACAACTCTTGAATGTATCCGATGAACCTTGGTTCAGGGATATTGTGAATTATCTTGACACAGGACTTATTCCCCACGAATGGTCAAAATAGGACAAACTTCGATTTCTATCCCAAGTAAAACTCTTTTACTGGGATGAACCCTATCTGTTTAAGTATTGTCCTGACCAGATCATTCGCCGGTGTGTCCCGAATGAGGAATTCAAGAGTGTTCTATCTTTTAGTCATGATCAGGCATGTGGGGGTCACTTTGGTCCTCGAAAGACGGCAGAGAAGGTTTTGCAATGCGGTTTTTATTAGCCGACTTTGTTCAAAGATGCATTTGATCATTGCAAAACCTGTGCACGGTGTCAACACATGGGTAGGATTTCCCGGAGAAATGAGATGCCACAGCAACCCATCTTAGTGGTTGAAATTTTTGATGTTTGGGGCATTAATTTTATGGGTCCCTTTCCCAACTCCTTTGGGAATCTGTACATACTGCTTGCGGTTGATTACGTCTCAAAGTGGGTTGAAGTTATTCCTTGTCGCACTAATGACAAAAAGGTTGTCATTATGTTCTTAAAAGAAAACATCTTTTCGCGATTTGGACACCCACGCGCTAACATTAGCGATAACGGGACACATTTCTGCAATAGATCTTTTGAGACTTTGATGCGGAAATATGCAATCAACAACAAACTTTCCATACCCTGTCATCCCCAAACGAGCGGGGAGGCTGAGATTTCAAACAGACAGATTAAACAAATTCTGGAGAAAACTGTTGCTAAGAATAGAAAAAGATTGGTCGACCAAATTGACAGATGCTCTTTGGGCATTCCGAACTGCATATAAAACCGATCTAGGGATGTCTCCTTATAGACTAGTGTTTGGTAAGGCATGTCACCTGCCAGTCGAGATTGAGCACAAAGCAATGTGGGCCATTAGAGAAATCAACTTTGATTTAAATCAAGCCTGCAACTTTCAGAAGCTGCAATTAAACGAGCTAAGCGAACTTCGCGATGAAGCTTATGATAATACTGTAATTGTAAAGAACCGGACTAAGGTATTTCACGATAAAAACATTTTGAGAAAAGCTTTTACACCTGTTCAACAAGTCTTTCTTTATGATTCACGACTCCACCTTCACGCGGGTAAGCTACGATCTCGGTGGAAGGGACCTTTTATTGTGCGGTCTGTATACCCGCACGGGGCAGTTGAGGTAGAAAATGCTAAAAACGGTACATTTTTCAAAGTAAATGGATATAGATTAAAGCCGTATTTTTCCACTGACCCCACGGAGAAGCTCCTGTTTTTACAGGAGTCAATTTATCATGATTAAAATTCCTCCGTCTCACCTCCATGTCCTGTAAATTACTGCATCATCTTTTGAATGGAGGTGAGTGAAAAGAATAAGTTTGGGGGAGGATTTTCACGATCATATTTATTGCCCCCATTAATAAATTTCCTCCCAAGCTTACAGGTTTTTATGATTTAGCGGATGGCAACAATGAGGACACTGTTGAAAACAAGTTTGGGGGAGGTGTGTGCTTATTTACGCATCATTTGCATCATACTTTGCATAAACACAAAACATTTAAAACCTATAAAAAAAATTTTAAAAAAATCAAAAGATAAAAATATTTAATTTTGTACATAAATAAGATAATAAAATATTAGATAGTGAAAAATTACATCCAAAAGATTAGAAAAATTTAAGAAAACCAAGAAAATTGGAAGTTTTCTTAAACGAACTAGTAATAAGTAGTTATGAGCCGTTGTCCCAAGGGTTAGTAAGATGAAGGAAGTCACTAATCTGAGGATAAAAATAAGTCTGAAAAATAGTTCCTATTCCGAAAGCCAAACATTTGAACGTTGATACCCTACTATACGCACTTACACACGACTTGAAACTCGGGATAGTAGAAGATACCTTGAAATTCTCTTGTCTAAAAGCCAAAGTATGAAGGAAATAAAATATGAATAAAATATAAAATGGTGTTAAGAAAAAAATGAACACTGGTTTTGTTATCGCCAAGGCGGCAATAAAAAAATATAGCGAGGGTGCTTCATCACCTAGTGCCTTAGACCAACTGGTCCGGTAGTCACTGCTAAGCCTTAGGTGGTGCAAGACGAGAAAAAATACTAAAACACCTAATCAGCAAGCACATGAGTAATCGGTCGGTTAGTACCTCAAGAAGTATTAACGGTCGCATGAAAAATGTGTGAGCAAATCTATATAAATATTCATTAAATTAAAAAGTACTGAGGCAGATGGACAAGAGTATGATAACTTGAATTGAATTCTCTGGGTGTAAGGATGTATTTTACACACACGTAGGGTTATATGATCGATGTTTGGAAGAAAGATAGGAATGAAGAATAAAGACGATATTTTATTGAGAGATGATGTGATTTCTAACATCTTTTCATGACTATTAAGATAGGGCTCATGACAACCGAAAAGCTAGTGTAGTTGGAAACTCTAATTTTCAAAGTCTTTCTTTTACAATTCTTATCCTTATATGTAACTTTCACGGTCTTCCTTTTATTATTGGATTTTGTGGGTGCAATCCACTGAAAACCCACAGGAGACAACACTCCTCCTACTAGGGACACCTAGAGGTTTAAAGGCTTGTTGCAAGTGCTCGGTGCAATCGTGTTGCCTACGAAAGTGTGCTAGTTAGTTTTTCTTTATTTTCTCCTTCTCTTTTTAATAAAACAGTTTGCTCGAGACGACCAAAAATAAGTTTGGGGGAATTTGATCGGTCGAAAATATTGCATTTTTAACACATCAATTTCCCTACCATTTGCACTCATCTAAAGGTGTTCGGTATGAATATAGCACATATTAGCAAAATATCGGTAAAATACCAAATAACTTGTGTTATATATTATAACCGGCATTTTTGAGGGAAATTGAGTGTTTATCATTGCATGCATCATCTTTGTATATTGCAACACTTGTCTCGAGAATCTGTGCAGGAAATTCCAAGAAAAGAGCTGAAACTGATAAAAGTGCTGATAAAAATACGCCAAGTGCAAGACTTGTGATCTGGCAGTGAACAAGAGAGATTTATAAGATTCTACACATCAGAAAAGTGCCACAAAGAAAGCACCATTTCAACCTGAGAAAATCATGCACAAATACCACCAGTGGGTCGCGGATCCGCGGCCGAATGGCGCTTCCCGCGGCGGATCCGCGGCCACGTCAGCGTTGCATCAGCAGTTTGACTTTTCAGGCTTCTCTTCTCAGCTTCAAAACCTCTTCAAGCCACTGCAAATTCCAGAGATCTCCAGGAGCTTCTGTCCGAACAGCAAAACACTTCCAAGCTTCTTAAGCAAGCCACATAACTACCTAAGCCTAGAAGCTTCATCCTAACCTCCAAGCTTCTAAAGGAAGCTAGTTAACTAACTAACGCTAGAAGCTTCTACCTAACTACCAAGCTTTCAAGTGAAGCTAACCCTAACCTAGCTTCTAAAGAAAGCTAATCCTAATCAAGCTTCTAAGGGAAGCTAATGAAGGCTATAAAAAGGACCCAAAGGCTTCTTCTCAAAGGTTGTTCAACAATTCACCCACAAGTTGAGTGACACGACTTGTGCATTCAAACCCTAACCCTAATCCAATTATCAAAAGCCAAATTCAAGATCTCCAAGTACAAATCAAGCAAGAAGCCTTCAACAATTTAGAAGCGACGCCGATCTTCAACCGAGCAAGTGATCCAAGACGATCCGCTCACGGAGACGATGCGAAGCTAATTCGACAATCGAGTTCTTTCCTCAATTCTTGTAGTTCTTGAGTAAATTGTAACGGAATTGATGAATAATAAAAGGTGAAATTTCTTTAATCTTGCTTTCTTTACATTCTTGCATTGTGATGAATTCTCAATTCTTGATTGTGTTCTTTGTCATGATGTTCGAGTAAAAACTCCTCTCGTGGAGGAATCGAGAAAATTGATAGTTGACGATGATTACATTCTTGAAAGATTCTTAAGTCCTATAAGTTTTGTAAACTCTAGTAAATTGAATCATCGACAACCTAGTTTCGAGCGATGCTTTCTTGATTGTTTTCGCTCTTAATTAGTGATCCATGATCGATACTTGAATTTCCTAGAGGTTAGAATGTGAATGAAAATCAACGAAAGGACAAGGGATAGATGATGAAACCCTAGTTTCCGCAAGAAATCCCTAATTCTCGTTTATCATCATCGATCTAGCAATAAATAATCAATGGATAAAAATACGTAATCACAAGTCTTCATCCTCTCTATCGATTCGATCGATTCCTACGAGCCTCACTACAAATCTTGATAACTAACTCAATTGGATGATTCTTGATTCTTGATTTCTTGATCTTTAGTATTTCTTGTTAATTAGATCAAGTTCTTTAAAATTCTTGAAACTAAATTTCAAAATTCTTGAATCATTTTCTTTTCTTTGATCCTTTAATTTTCAATTCATCTAAATCAAATACGATCAAATCACACTTTCCCTGTGGACGATCCGCACTCGCTAACGAACCTATATCGACACCGTTATTGATTGCGGTTTAAAAAAAATTCTTTGGTTGTGATTTCTATACACTTTTCTCATATACACACCGAGAATTCATTCAATCAGTAATATCCAGCTAGACCCAAGAAACTTCGAATGTCCTTCACTGACTTTGGTGTCGGCCATTCACTTACTGCTGAAACTTTCACTGGATATACAGAGATTCCTTCGCCTGATACAATATGTCCGAGAAAACCAACTTGATCTAGCTAAAACTCGCATTTGCTGTACTTGGCATATAATTGATGTTGTCGTAAAGTTTTCAAGACAATTCGTAGGTGTCGGCATGCTCTTTCCGACTCTTAGAATACACCAAGATGTCATCGATGAAGATGACAAAAAACCTGTCTAATTACTTCCGGAAAACTTGATTCATTAGGTTCATGAATATCGCTGGTACGTTGGTCACTCCAAATGGCATCACAAAAAATTCGTAATGACCATAGCGAGTTCTGAATGTCGTTTTGTGGATATCAGATTCCTTGAACTTCACCTGATGATAACCTGAACAAAGATCTAACTTGGAGAAAACACAAGATCCACTTAACTGATCGAATAAATCATCGATACGCGGAAGTGGATACTTGTTCTTTATCGTTACTTCGTTCAAGGCTCTATAATCAATGCACATTCTGTATGAACCTTCCTTCTTCTTCACAAGCAGAACTGGAGATCTCCAACTTGAAGTGCTAGGACGAATCCATCCTTTCACCAATAATTTGTCCAACTGAGTTCGGACCTCCTTTATACCTTCCGGACTTAGTCGATACAGTGCTTTGATTACCGGTTGTGCTCCCGGTATTAAATCAATACTGAATTCAAGAGCTCGATCGGGAGGCAAACCTGATATATTGTTAAGAAACACATCGTCGAACTCTCGAACCACTTCTGTCTTTGATCCTTCCTCCGCTTGAATTGCCGCAATCACTGCCTTCTTTGGTTTTGCCCTGTAAGTACTTGGCTCCAGGGATACGGTCTCCACTTTTGAAATAAAAGACCGGATGGTCTGGAATCTCGAATACTACCCTCCTTTGACGATAGTCAATGGTAGCATAAAATGTAACGAGCCAATCCATACCCAATACCACATCGAAGTTCGGTATGTCCAGCACCTTAAAGTCGGTATAGAATTCTTTGCTATAGACGACCACTGGACGCAAGTCGTATCTCATTGTTTCCTTTAGAACGCCATTTCCTGAACTGACGTTCCAGCTGGATACAAACGGTGTGACTGGAATCGCATGAGTTTGGACGAACCGTTGCGACATAAAGCAATGAGATGCTCCAGTATCGAATAGTGCGAGTGCAGGGAGTGAGGCTACTAAAATTGTACCTAAGGTATGTGGGATTTGTTTTAGGTATAAGGGAAAAAATATATAGGTATGTCTATGGATTAAAAGAAAATTTGAAAGGGAAGTGTTACCAGTGATGACTTGGCCAGTGGCTTCAGCCTCTTCCACAGTCATCATGAAAGCCTGTCGCCTCGGCACATTCCTCCTTCCTGGAGGAGCATTCCTCTGTCCGTTCCTTGATCCTTGAGGTGGGTTCCTTTGAGCTTGATGGAACAGATAGGGAGGAGGTGCAGTTGGTCCATGAGTAGGTAGAGTAGGGAGAGCGAGTCTCAGAGCAGGTGCCTAAAGGGCTGGTCTCTACGGGTATGTGATTGCTAGCCTAGGTGCAGCATATGGGTTTCGTCTATGAGGACAAGACCCAATATCATGAGTAGCTGAGCCGCAGACTAAGGAAAGGCGATTTGCACGCCGGTGGTCTTTCATCAGATGTCCATCTCTCCTGCAGTATGTGCAAAATGCTGGGCTGGGCCGGTTGTTTGGTACTCCCGGTCTCCTTGGCACAAAAGGTGGCCTTAAAGAGGCCTCTCCTGCCATCTGGTTGGCAGGGCGCTTAACTCCAACAGATTGAGATCTGCCCCTCATCATTATCACTGCGCGGGAAGCTTTCAGAGCCGATTCATGGGTCAAAAAATCTCTTGTGGCTAAGGCAGCCTGGATCTCCGGATCTAACCCTTGTTGGAATCGTCGGGCTCTGATCTCATCCGTCGGTATTAAGTGTGCTACAAATCTGTTAAGGTATAGTGTTAGCTGTGTAGTATATGATATTTTAAAATCGAAATATTAAGACATATCTTACCGACTGAGCATGGTGAACTCAGCGTCATATTCATCAACTGACTTGGTCCAGATTGAACTTGTTACAGATGGATGCACTACTGTTCCATATCAAAGCGGGCAGTCTCAGGGCGCGTCGAACATATCATGGAAAGTCCTCCATTCGATCGGCTAGGTGAGACGGCTTTCTTACACCTTCCACCAAAACCGTGCATTGTCCGTGAGCTGCAACTTCGCAACACGAACCCAAGCTGTCTCTGGCACTTGTGATGCTGCCAGGTCATCTTCAATGCTTTGAGCCCATTCCTCAGCTTCTAGAGGGCTTTCTTTTCCTGCAAACTGTTTGGGATGCAAAGCCCTGAGTTGCTTCACCCCAGGTGCTTCCGCTTTGAGACGGTTCATCAATATAGCAGTCTGCTGCTGTTGTCCCTCCAGGAAGCTGCGGATCACCTCAAGCAAAACCGTCTGCTCATTGATCGGAGCAGAGACGGCAGGTGTAAGTGGTAGTGTTGGGGGAGTGTTGTTGACATTAGTGCTGGTGTTGTTTGGGGAATCCATAACCTTGAAAGAAAAATTTGGGTTAGGACAGATTCAAAGTATATGAAATTATAAGATTCAAGGAATATGAATTGTAAAGAATGTTTCCAGTTGCTGGTTCTTGCGTTATATTGCTTAGGTTGTCCACGCAGAACTGACCTGCATGTCCATACAAAGCAGACCTGTATGTCCACACAGAGTAGACATGCATGGGGCACCAACAAAACCTGTCACACCCCGCTTCCCAGTATACAAGCAGAGGACGCGATGAGGCCGCTACGTATTTATTCGGAAGTAAACACGCTAAACGTATCCAAGAAATATAAAATGAAATGTACACAAGAGACAAGATGTAAATAAACAACAACTTTATTTATTAACATTCTTTTTACAATACATCTGAAAAGTAAATACATGGAATGGAAAGCAATGCCTAAATAGTGGCATAACAGAAATGAAAAATACAGAATGTAAATATGTACAAGGAATCTAAAGCTCTGGGTCAAAAGCTAGCCGGTCCAAGTCCTCGCTGGTAGGCTCGATCTCCTGAAGGTCCGGTCCACCTGACAACATTCCAAAGAAGAAAGAAAAGGAATGTCGTCAGCGAACAATTGCTCGGTAAGTCCCAAAGATGAGGGAGAAATAGAATAAACAGAAAGAGAGTGCAACTTTTAAAGTTGTATTATATTGTTAACGCTGTTGTTTGTAGCTTGGTACAGAAGAGGCCAGTGTATATGAGAGGAGTCTTACTATACCAGAGACTACGGTATACGGAATACAAGGAACTGTTCAGCCACGGTACAACGGCAATAGAGATTCAGGTTAGGTGTCTTATGGTTGCAGTCTCATGCCACTTCTAACACCTTCCGTACCAATCTTCCCCTTATAAAACCCCGTGATGTCTTGTTTGTATTGTATATTGAATAGATGAATGACTTACCGAAACCATGATATTAGTAATGGAACAGATATAATGGATGATGATGTAATTGGAATATATCCATGGTTTGGTTCAGTCAATATAGATTGATTAGATTGAAAAGACGGATTCATAAATCCATGTTGTATTGTAGTTCGATACTTGAATCATATTCAAGTCAGATTGAGACTCAGTCTGAGTCAAACAATTAGAAAATCCCTGAATTATATTTTGGTGCTATCGGTAACTGTTGCACATGGACGGCAGGATTTGTGTCTTTTTCAAAGACAATTACCGTGTTGATAACACCGTTTGTTAAGTTGTCTACCTTAAATAGGCAAGCAACCATATCTCCGGCTCCCTGAGGCTCAAGAGACCAGTCCCGCTTAAACCTATGTTTACTAGGGTCCTTATTGTAATTTAGTATAACTTGAGGGGGTTTTATGTAAAAATAGTTTTGTATAATTTTCAAAATACACCTCAAGCATTTAATTATCGCCCCTAGGGTTTTCATTAATGTATATTTTATAAATGTGACATTTCTAGTGAATAAAACATAATTTTAAAGTATAAGGTATTTATTTAAAATATTGGAATTGTATGGTATTTTCTTGTAAATGAGATGTTTTTCATGAATTTTGGAAATGTGGAATATTATAAATATTAAAAATAGATATTTTGATATTAATTACATATATATTTATTTATTAAAAATATAAGTTTTATTGATAATAGGAATCACATTTTCTAAAGAAAATATAGTAAAAATCTTTCGAGATCGTATGCTCCTTGCGGAGGTCTGCGTCTCACTCTACTAGGACCGAGAATGTGCGATAATCCACACCATACCGAACGGGTTCCCCAAAATGGATTGTAAAGGCGTAATTGCAAAGATTTGTTAAGTACACTTCTTATAGAAAAATATTTTATAAGTTGAAGGTAGTTATATGTAAAGTCGTCTTTTCCCAAATTTATGTTTCTGAATTCCATCGTACTATATTAGATATGTGTATTGTGAGGATTTAGGTCATTACCTCGTGAGTTTTCTAAAGGTATAAAGGTATTATAGATTTTATGTCGGAAACTAAAGTTTGTGGTATTTAAATGTAAAATTTCGATAAAAGAGGCATATAACAATCTTTTCTAATGAAACTTATTAAAGATATGTTTAATGAACAACATGTGATGATATGAAGGTGTCTTAATTAAGAAAATTGTAGTTTTTTTAAGAAAAAACGTATCGGAAGCCGGATTAACTCCGCTTCCGTTGGGTTTTAGAATTTAAATTTTGTAGATTAGAGAATGAGAGGGAAAGGGGGACTTACTGGATGTTCGGCTAGAGGAGAGAAGGAGGAAGAGGTGGGAGGTGCCGGTGTGTCGTTTCGTCGTCAGAAACTCCTTGGATCGTCGCCGGAAGTTCGTCGGAGCTTCGCCCTTTGTTAACTCCACTTGCACACTATAGGAACTTGGAATTTCTTGAGAATTTTGGCAGGAAATTATGAGTGAGGAGGTGTGAATTGAGGGTGATATTTATAGGGAAAATTAGGGTTTAGGGGTGAAGAAAAATGCATTAAAATGAGGTTAAATGGGCATTTTATTGCTCTCTGGTTAATTCAGAGTAAACAAGCAATAAGGGAGTAGTGGGGTAGCTGAAAGGGTGCAGGGGGTCGAAGTTTGGGGAGCATTGGGTACGGGGGGCCCGGCGGCTCTGGCATTACCTACAGTCTCGCCGGTCGGAATCCGGTGGTAGGGCTTGGGATTCTCGCCATGTGTCCCTGTCGCTTCAATTTCCCTCGTGTTTATATTTGTTTATTTTGTAACTTGCCCTATTACGCGTGTTGCACGTGTAGACTCTTGGGCTTCTAAAAGGTTAAAAGAATTTAAAATAAAAAGAATATGTGGCTAATGGGATTTGAACTCTGGTGCTTTGGTTCAGCAGTATTAGGTCTTATCAGTGAGTTACAAGCACTTTCTTGCTGTTCAAAATTGAATCAAATACTTATAGTACTCACAGAAATTGTAAATACCCCAATTGTACATTAAGTTTAAATGAATTTTATTGACATAGAAATTGGAGTTGTTACAGAGGTTCTATGTGCTTTCGCACGGACCTAATTAAAATAAACATCGTTTTTCCAGAGGCATAACCCCATTGACACCTTTCTAGTCACCTACTTGATCGGCTAATTGTAAAGTGCAAAACTCTCCCAGGAGTAGCTCTTACTCGCAGCGGGTATCGGGATCCAACTATCTCATAGAAGGTATGCAATCTCATCGTAAATTTCAACACTTGAAATTCCCAATAATATTTTGCCCCTAGCAATTTATGACCTTGGCTATGGTCAACAAATCATAAGCGCTAGCCAAGTTTAACCCGTCATTTTCTGATTGAATTAAACCCATCCTACGACCCTTGGTTATGGTCAACAAAGCCGTACGACTACCCTAACTCAATCGCATCATATGGTTGCAGATAAACACTAATTAGCTACCGCATACTACGCCTTGCCTATGATAAAAAAAACATAGCACGAATACTAAATAGCACTTATCTGAAATGACGGAAGGCTACGACAGGTTTTTAAGAACACCTTTTGCGTAATGAAATTGATATCGTTGTAGAATTGAGTGATTTTGAAAAGAAGTGTTTTTGAGGCTTTTACTAGTTTCGCTAAAGAGGTCACTCCCGGTGAAGGAATCTCGGCTCTTTCCTCATCGAATGAGGTGCGGGATATTCATCAAGGAATACCACTATGCAAAGCAAAAACTAGAGAAGCAATCAAAAGACAAAACTGAGTGGGTTGTAACAGCTGCTAGCTTTTGCTAAAGAGGTCACTCCCGGTGAAGGGATCTCGGCTCTTTCCTCATCGAATGAGATGCTGGATATTCATCAAGAAATACCACTATGCAAAGTAGAGCTACCCTTTTTGAAAATTTGAATCTACAATATCTTTAGGTTTCTTTCTTTTTCATTAATCTCATTAATGAAGTCATGTCATTTATGCTTCCTAAGGATCACAGATAAAGAAACAAAAATACTTATATAACGTCCCTTATGCCATCCGCATTCGCCACCGGGTCTCGTTATGCACCGTTAGGTTAGATAACTAACGGCAGAGTAGGGGCGGGACTAGCACGGATGCAAAACATAAGCAACGTTTATTATATATCATATATATAATATAAAGCATTCGTCTCAGGCAGTTTTATGATCTCATCACAGAACATTACAGCAGAAGTCAACATATGAAATATTGAATATATTAGGAGATCCGTGTTTTAAATTAAGCCAGTAAAAAACACAGATTCCACAGTCGTGATGAATAGCCAAACCCACATCCCTAGACCCCTACGAGAGCGGCAAGCAACCCTACCAATTCTAGAGTTAGGAGACCTGGTCTCGACTCCTCGAGATGGTCTCCCACTGAACTCTAAAACCTGATTACTTGTGCTCCCCGCCTTGGGTCTATCCTATGCGGAAAAGTAAATAATATATATCAATGGTGACATCATCCTCAACCGGGAAGTTTCCCAATAAAAGAATATTACATACAAGTTTTTACATGAATGAAAATGAAAAACTCTCATCTCACGCAAAAAAAACCCGGCTATTCAAACACGACGATCCAATATAACATATCACAGCAACGCATAACATCACATGTCATCAACGTAAGTAAATATGCGTATCCTAATTGTCGTTGATATATAGCAACGAAACCGGCAATACACCACATATTACACTTACGGTCGCAGAAAAGAAAATGAAAACTACAATTATTGGTGTAACATCTCCAGTCCTTGTGTACATAAAATTGTTTAAAAGTTAATGTACAATTGGAGTATTTACATTTCCTGTGAAACTATAAGAATTTGTTTTTCTTTATTACAGCAAGAAAGAGCTTGTAGCTCACTGGTAAGACCTTGCACTGCTGAACCATAACACCCGAGTTCAAATCCCATCAGCCACACATTCTTTTTAATTAAATTTCTTTTAAACTTTTTAGAAGTCCAAGAGTCTACACGTGCACAACACATAAAACCAAAAGTCATAAATAAAACAAACATATACACTGAAGAAGCCAAAGCAACAAGGACACATGGCCCAAACCCTAGCCCCGACCGTCGGAAATAAACCGGCGACAAGTTCAAAAAAATCCGGTGCCGCCGGGTCAGACCGTCCCAAATGCTTCCGAACTTCACCCCCTGCACCTCTTCAGCTACCCTACTAACCCCACATTGCTTGTTTACTCTGAATTAATCCAGAGAGCAATAAAATGCCCATTTAACCTCATTTTAATGCATATTTTTAATGCATTTTCATCACCCCTAAACCCTAATTTTCCCTATAAATACCACCCTCATTTCACACCTACTCACTCACAATTTCCTGCCAAAACTCTCAAGAAATTTCCAAGTTCCCATAGTGTACAAGTGGAGTTAACAAGGGGCGAAACTCCGACGAAGTTCCGACGACGATACAAGGAGTTTCCGGCAATGAAACGAAGTACCGAAGAATCCTAGACCTCCTCCTACCTCTCCCCTCTCATCAAAACCAGTAATTCCCTCTTCTCTCTCTCTTTTGCTATTCCCAAACTCTTCATTCTTAAAACGTGTCGGAAGCGGAGTTATCCGGCTTTCAATTCTCTTTTCTTTTAAAAATACAACTTTTTCTTAATAACAAACCTACAACTTTTGATATAATGTTTAGTAATTATTAACAAAGACAATAGAACAAGTTTAACATCAAAATGATAACCATAGCAAGTTGTATTTCAATTTTACATTAAAATACCTTTATGCTTCATATCGACATGTTTATACCTTTTAACTGTGTTATCTTTAGAAAACTCGCGAGGTAATAACCTACCTCCTCACAACACACATATCTAGCATAGCACGATGGAATTTAAGAATATAGATTCGGAAAAATACAGCTTTACATATAACTACCTTCAACTTATAAAACATTTTTCTTTAAAAAGTGTATTAAAACATTTCCATGCAATTGCGCCTCTACAACCCATTTTGGGGACCCCGTTTGGGATGGTGCGGATTATCGCACATCCTTTGGCTTAGTAGAGCGAGATGCAGACCTCCGCAATGAGCATTCGATCTCGATGGATTTTTATACATTTTTCTTTAGAAAAGGAGATTTTTACAAGAAAATAAATAAAATTATTTTCATTAATTATGTATATATAATTATTACCAAAATACTTATTTTAAATATATATATTATTCCATGTTTGCAAAACTCAAGAAAAAAATTCAAATATTACATGAAACTACCACGATAATTCAAAACAATATTCATATTACAAATAAATACCATATATTATGAAATTAGGTTTTATTCACTAGAAATGTCACATTTATAAAAGATACATCAATGAAAACCCTAAAGACGATAATTAAATACTTGAGGTGTATGTTGAAATTATACCAAAACTATTTTTACATAAATCCCCCTCAAATTATACTAAATTACAATAAGGACTCTAGTAAACATAGGTTTAAGCGGAACCAGTCTCTTGAGCCTCAGGGAGCCGGAGATATGGATGCTTGTCTATTTAAGGTATACAACTTAACAAACGGTGTTATCAACACGGTAATTGTCTTGGAAAAAGACACAAATCCTGCTGTTCATGTGCAGTAGTTACCGATAACACCAAAACAATCAGGATTTTAAGTTCTTTTAAAAGTGTCTGACTCAGACCGAGCCTCAACCTAATCAATTTGACTTGAATGTGATTCAAGTACAAACTACAATACAACATGATTCAATATGAATCCATCTATTCAATCTATATCAATCTGTATTGACTGAACCGAACCATGAATATATTACATTTACATGTTCTTCCATTATATCCGTTCCATTACTGATATCATGGTTTCAGCAAGTCATCCATCTATACAATTTATAATACAATACAATACAAACAATACAATCAAGACATCGCGGGATTTATAAGGGGTAGATTGGTACGGAAGGTGTTAGAAGTGGCACGAGACTGTAACCATAACACACCTAACCTGAATATCCATTGTCGTTGTACCGTGGCTGAACGGTTCCTTGTGCTCCGTATACCTTAGTCTCCGGAATAGTGGGACTCCTTTCATATATACTGACATTCTTCTGTACCAAGCTACAAACAACAGCGTTAACACTAAATATAATATTATAACAATATACTCTCTATTCTGTCTATTCCATTCTTATCTATTTACGGGAGTTACTGAGCAATTTGTTCGCTGACGACATTCTCTTTCTTCCTCTTTGGAATATCGTCAGGTGATTCGGACTCACTGGAGATCAAGCCCAGCAGCAAGGACTTGGACCAGTTTACTGAAGATCCAGAGCTCTAGTTCACTTGTACATTACATTTCCTTTACATTTCTGTTATGCCATTGTTTAGGCATTGCTTTCATTCCATGTATTTACCATTCCAGATGTTTTGTAAAAAGAATGTTAATAAATAAAGTTGTTGTTCAATTATATCTATTGTCATTATCTCTTGTGCATTTTACTTATATTGCTTAGATACGCTTAGCGTATTTACTTCAGAGTAAATACGTAGCAGCCTCATCGCATCCTCTGCCCGTATACTGGGAAGCGGGGCGTGACAATTGGAATCCGCAACCACCTTAGACATCATAAACCCGAAATATCACATACTTCGGATTTCATGCCTAACCATATGAATTCCTTAGACATCATAAACCCGGAATATCTCATATTCCGAATTTCATGCCTAACCTTATAAACCCCGCATTTTAGTCTCAATATTGAAAACACTTTTCAATAACCAGTCGGGTAATTCAACAAGGTTCCCGACATATGATCGAATGCACGTCGAAAACATTAGTAGACAGCCGCACCCCCGATGCCGTCGACGAAGTGCACTTAGGCGAAACACCTCGGCCGCGAGCACCCAAACGGATGCTTTTAGCTACGGGGTTTTCCTACAGTCGCTTGGCCGGGGCTATAGGGCGTGGCTATCTAGTAGTGTTACCCGACGAGTATTCACGTACTATACGAGATTGCGACGGAGTTTTGATCCAAATCAAAACCTCGCGGCAACCGATCAAAAGAGACTAACTTGCTAGATTCACAAAGCATAAATTAGTTTTCATAAAACTAATTATTGTGGATTCCAAATATTGTATCACATATATAAACCCGAAACGATGTTAAAATTACGAATACGAAACACTCCATATTGCCGTTACAGAAAGATAACATCACATGCAATCTTGGCAAAAACAAACAATACCTGAAACACCAAACCCCAGAGACTGGAACACCAAAGAAAATCGAAGCACAAAAATCTACACAAAACCGGACAGGCCGGTTTTTAGTTTCGTTTCGCCGGTCAAAATCGGGTGGATTGGGCTCGTTTTTCTCTGGTGTTCTTATTACATCATATGTAACAATATGCACTTGTTTAAATAATTTTCAAAGATCTTTTTAAAAACGATAGAAACTAGGGTTTTGGTTTCGAGGTTTTGGAGTTGTTTCGGTTTCGTAATTGTAACACACCGTACAATTCTCTAGCTTTGGCTCTAATTCCACTGCTGGGTTCCTTAGCACTCTCACTAGGTTTTATAAGGCATCGGGTATGCAATTTTTAAAAATCTAGAGAGCAAAGCAACCCAAACCAAGGATCTAACTAGAGAATTAGGGTATAGATAACATGTAAACAACTTTACACTAAGTGAACAAGAAATACAACCTTTGTAGACCGGTTCTTCACTTCTAAAGCTCCATGTATTAGTCCCTTCGCTCTAAGTAGTGGTCTCCAGGACTCTCGTTAGGCTCCACTAGGTGAAAAGAATAAGCTTGCTTGAAGAACTTCGAGGCCGAAGATGATATACGTCGAAGAATCTCTAACTCAAGCTACCTCTTCACTAATTGATGAACTAGTGAAGAAAACAACCTATACTAAATGGCTAGTTTGGTATAGATTTGTGAAGTAAGAATTTTGCTCACTTTAGAATAATTTTTCTCACTCTTTTTCTTCACCTCAAGAAAACCTAGAGAGCTTAGTTGAGATGAAGAAGATGAAGTGGTGAATGAATCAAGAATAGAATGGAAACCATGGGTGAGAAAATATCATATATAACTCATGTAGAGACTTAACCAAGGCTAAAGATAATGGTTAGATTAATAAATATCTAAGGTCAGAAAAAATTAGTGGACTAAGTCAATAGTTTCCACAAGCTTCTCAAAGCTTCACAAACCATGACAAATTCCACTTAATTTTGAATTTTCCCTAAATAAATAAATCCCTTAATTATCTATGGTATGGTATGAGTCTCATACACCCATGTACAATGTATCATCAAGCATGACACAAAGAAATAAATACAATAATATATATCACATATATATTAAATGTACAAGTGAGAAAAAGAAATTCTTAAGTGAGCTAATATTAGTTAATTTATATTAATATATAATCATACATTAAATTATTAAATCAACACTTGATTTAATAATCCGGTTATATCACATATAACCGACTAATATCATTTATATCAACTTATCGAATCAACACTTGATTCGATAACCCGGCTATATCACATATAACCGACCGATATCACATATCGCGAGATTAGAATACGGTATCACATACACGTATTAATCTCGGTCCCGCACACATCACATATGTGCTCTACTTCTTTTCGCTTGAGCCAGAAAACCTCTATGTAGGACTCTAAAGACTCGTCAATATGCCGGCAGTAGGTAATGATGATATCGGTTACCCACAAGCCGTCAGCGGTACTAGCTGGACGTAACGGCTACCCGGGTATTGAGCGATCAGAAGATCAACAAGCAAGCGTGCTTATACTCCCGTGAATCCAATAAGTAACACTACCGTACAATCCAGTCTCTTCATCTGATATGTCGCATATCTAGTCTGGGGGTGGTAAACGTCAGATCCCAATAACTTGATAAGTCATGCCGATGTGAAGCCCATAACGAGTCGAGAAACTACTGATAACACTTACCAGTAAATCTCGGTATCAGCCCTGGCCAGGGACTTCCTGTTATAGCTAATCGAGTACAGCACAACATCAACCCCCAATACCGGGAGAGACGAAACCTTTCCTATCGCTCATTGCCTCCATGTGACTCGGGACTGTACCCAAAAACCACCGTTTTGCACGCTCTCTTGAACGTGGTAAGGTGGAAATCAAAGCACAGTGGGAATCACACAAGACTTTATGACGATCTCGGGTCTACAGAATAACTTATACCAGTGTCACCAAAGAACTGCTATCTGACGTTAGGTATAATACCATCTAGGAGTTCTCGACAAGTCATGTTCAGTGTACCCAGTCTCCACTGAGCACCCGTATACCATCCACTGAGCACCCGTATACTATCTTTGATGTCAAATACCAATGGATATGGGATCATCCATAGCCCATCAAATGGGTCAAGAAACATATACGCTAGTCTACCCTGGAATATCGATGCGCGGTCTCGATACACCCTCGACTAGGAATTATTAAAGGATTTACTTTTGGACTATCCTAACCCCACTAGTATGATCTGCATCATAATCTTAGTAGTCAAGTATACATCATAAGGGCTTTACCAACATGTGAGAGCAAAACAGTATCACAATACTAGTCTATATGTTAAGATAAAGAGTAACCAGATAGCATACAATCATGTCGAGCAAGAAAGTCCTCCCTATATATATCCAACCATCCATTGTAATATACAATAATATACAACAATGGCCTCTAGGGCATACATACAACTAACACTTTTCATATCGCGAAAGTCGCGATTGCCCAATCATTTCGGCTATTAATCGCGGTGCCCAATTATTTCGGCTATTTTTATATTTTTACTTGCTGCTTTTTATTGCGAGTTGCCCCATCGTTTCGGCTATTTTTATATGCATATTTTTTACTCGCTGATTTTTATTGCGAGTTGCCCCATCATTTCGGCTATTTTTATAGGCATATTTTTTGCTCGCTGATTTTGTATTGCGAGTTGCCCCATCATTTCGGCTATTTTCATATGCATATTTTTAGCTCCCTGATTTTTATTGCAAGTTTGGAACCTGATACCAACCTGGGCATCAGCATCGCTGCGACTGGAATATTTCCAGGAGCGAATCATCATTTGCCATGAAAAGACTTGGAGTTTAACACCTGTTTAGGCATCAGTATCGCTACCACTGGAATATTACCAGGAGCGAATCATCATTTGTCGTAAAAGGACTTGGATTTTGATATCTGTTTAGGCATCAGCATCGCTACCACTGGAATATTACCAGGAGAGAATCATCATGTGCCTTTGTCGATTTGAACAAAGATGGATTAGTAAACAGGGCTAGGATCCTGTCGACTAAAACTTTTCGACTTTATGAGCCGTAAGGGTCTCATAAAGTTATTTCTTCCTACGAGTTGTGAGGATCTCGTAGGTGTATTTTCTCCTTAGGAATTGTGGGGATTCTTATGTGTGTGCTCTCCCTTGCAAGTCGTAAGGATATTACAAGAATGTTTTCTCCTTATAAGTCGAGAGGACTTACAAGTGTCATTCACCATATGGGGACATTTCGTGCCCTTGGGGGAACTAGATGAGGGATATATTTATTTATGCCCGTGGATTGTATACAAGGGCCAATATTGGACAAGCTGTAGGGCAACTTAGGAAATACGATGGCTTAAGAACAGGTTTGGATCCGTGTAACCTAAGACTTTCAAATTCTATAAGCCATGAGGGTCTCATAAGGAGAGTTCTCCTTACGAGTCGAGAGGATCTCATGAGTGAAAATTTTACGAGATTGCGCCCTTCTGGGTTTTCACAAGCTCGCCGATAGTCCTGTTGTTTTTACTCAAGGCACCCATTCGGGTTTTCATCCGTGCCCATTTTTCTTATGGACATACCATTTTTTTAACGAGATTGTGCCCTTCCGGGTTTTCACAAACTCACCAGTAGCCCTGCTGTTTTTATTCACGGCGCCCTTTTAGGTTTTCATCCGTGCCCATTTTGCTTGTGGACATACCGCCTTTTTTTGACCCATCTGTTTGCCAATGGGACTTAGGGATGACTTCACCGCTAAAGTAGTTGTGTAGCCAGTGGGAATCGAGTTGCAGTCTTTACCGTTGGAGCTTTGATTGCAATATAGATCTCAAGAGAGAATATCGCCATATTTAGGGCGATACGCCATATTGAAGGTGGCGCACTAGTTTAGGGACATTTCGGTCCATTATCGCCATGTTTGAGGCGACGTGCTAGTTTAAGGACATTCCGGTCTATTGTTAGTTTAGGGACATCTCGATCCATTATCGCCATGTCTGAGGCGAGATCTTAGTTTAAAGACATCTCGGTCCTCCGTTCCCATCTCGGGGACGAGTATTAGTTTAGGGACGTCTCGGTCCTTTGTCGCCATATTTTAGGCGATGTTTATTAGTTTAAGGACTTTTCGGTCCGTTGTCGCCATGTTTGAAGCGAGATCTTAGTTTAAAGAAATCTCGGTCCTTCGTTCCCATCTCGGGGACGAGTATTAGTTTAGGGACGTCTCGGTCCGTTGTCGCCATATTTGAGGCGGGGTTTATTATTTTAAGGACTTTTCGGTCCGTTGTCGCCATTTTTGAGGCGAAATTCTTTTGGATACTACTTTAAGAGTTTTGACTCAGGAAGATAGTGAGCGGACACAAGCGTCATCATCTATCATTGACCCAAATCGTAACCTGTCAAGCATAGTATTTCTTGAGGAATCGGCCGTTTATCGGTCGGAAGGGTCTCTCGTCATGCATATCCATGAGCAGGTAGGCTCCACCTTGGTAGACCTTGTCTATGATGTACGGGCCTTCATAGTTTGGCTCGAACTTCCCTCGTTTGGCACGATTGGGGATCATTGGTCATTTGACAACTAGCACAAGCTCGCCTTGGCGGAATGTTCTTGGCCTAGTAAGTCTTTCGTATGAGCGCGTCATCCTTTCTTTGTAAGCTTCTAGGTTTTGCTGCGCCATGAGGCGAGTTTCGTCGAGGGAAATTTCCTCAGGGATTTTTTCTTTCCCTTTGTCGTTTTTGCTCGAACCTTTGTTTGTAGGTCCGAGGTTCTTCTCAGGCAGCATGCGGTTACGCAACTAAATGTTCTCGTAGTCTTTCTTCTCCTCTTCTTTTTCCATGGTGGGGTCTTTGAAGAGAGGGCCGAGGGTTATTTCCTCCTCAGAATCTCTCCCGAAGGTAAGAACCTGGGGTTTTCCTTGTCCGTACTGGTATCAACCACATGACAGCTACCCGTCGTTTTTCCGCGCCCATCTATCGCACTTTTTTGCTGTCGACGAGATTCGCGCTTCATCCTCTTGAAGTGTTGGTGGTGGGCAACGTATCCATACCACCACTTCTTGAAAGCACTGCATTCTTCGGTGGGGTGGGTAACCTTCCGATGATATAGGCAGTAGTTCGGATGTGAAACCTCTCCGCTGAGGCATGTGGCCCCGGGAGTGTTTCCCTTAAGAGGTGGTAGCTTCATTCCCATTAACAAGGCTTTGGCGAACTGCTTCTCTATCTTGATCCTACTCTTGTTTGTCGTAGGTGTGCTTCGTTCTGGTCGGTGTACTTTACAACTCCTCCTTGCCGTACCTTCTTCATCTTGACGTTGACGCTTGGCCTTTTCGTATATTGTCGTTTCGCGTTCTTGGTCAGCTTTGCTTTTTCGAAAGGCTTCGTTTAACAGCTCATCGATCGGGTCTTCTGATAGTTCCGGGGATTTCGGCGCCGATCCTTCCCCCAGTTCCTCTGCATTGCTTTCCGACACTATAGGAGCTTCTTCTTCATTTAATGACGAATGGGAGACCATGTGGCAACTTGCTACATAGTCTTCGGTTTCTTCTGATGAGTCTTTTCCCTCGTCATCGTCACCATTTCCGTTCTCAAGGATATGCTTGAGAAATTCCTCGAGAGTGACCGGGGTCCGCGCCTTCTTGCTGTACTCCTCCTGCGCGTCAATGTACTTTTGCAGGTCCATGCACTTGTCGTCATACTCGGCAGGCTGCACAGGCTTCTTGGTCTTCTTCTTTTTCTTCGAAGACTTTGAAGGCTTGACCTGAGGGTTTTTCCCCTCGTCAACAGTTTTCGATGCGGGACGCGGTTTCAGCATCCCTTCAATGATCTCAGGTTCCAGTGGGCTTTTCCACCAGATTGCCGGACATGCTTGTAGATCCTTCATCATTCTCTTGGTTTTAGCGGAAAGGACAACTTCCCATGGAGCTTCTTCCAAGAGCGAGCATGATGCTTTCGGCGTATCCACCTTTTTAGGAGCGTGCTTCTGTGGTGGATTGACCCTCCAGTTCTCAGACAGCATGAATTTTCCCTGTTGATACTGGTCCTCGAACCAGTTCTTGAAGACATAGCAATCCTCAATTGCATGGCTCACCATTCTGTGATAGGAGTAGTAGTTGGGATTGTTGGCATCGTCAGGCTGTGGTGGACGTCTTGGTTCTGGCGGTGTGATGATTTTGTTATGCACTGCCAGTTTGAATAGTCTTCTCGTTTTATCACGGGGAAACAAGTAAGCACGTCCCAGCCTTTCTTCCAGGGATAGACGTGGACGCATGTTGTTTTAACGAGTAACTGGCTTCGGGTCACTCGGCTGTTGTTGAGTGTTGGCAATGAAAACCGCTTTCCCTTTATCCTTAACATTTCGAGGGTCCATTTTTTGAGGAGGAAGGCCCGTGGCCCATCTGGTCCATTTGGGCCAGCTTGTCGATCAACGCCTGGAAGGTGGTCGGTTTGAAGAACGTCATGAACTGGGACATGGTCGCTTGAGGATCGAGGGTCCCAATGAACATACCTACGGCAGGAGATTCTTCGATGCGTTGTTCACATTTTGACCATAGGTTCCGCCACCGGATCGCGTATTGGACCTAGGTCTCTCCTGACTTCACCCTGGCATTGATTAATGTTGTGATCGGGGTGCGTTCTCTTGCGCTTGCGAATAGCTGTGTGAACAGCAATTCCATTTCTGTGAATGTTTTGATGGAGTCATTTGGGAGCTCCGAATACTATTCGAATGTTGTTTCCGACAGGCTACCAACAAACTGGCGAAGCAGCAATTTGTCGTCGCCTCCAGTATTGCCGCACAAAGCTCTAAACTGAGCAACATGCTGATGAGGAATGCATGTCCCCTTGTACATATGGAACTTAGAGATTGTATATCCTGGTGGGTATTTGATTTGATCGTACCAGCCTGGGTACGGTCGTCCAGTTCTGAAGACTTGGCCAACCGCTTCGTTGGCTTGATGAGCTCGCATTTGTTGAGCTATGTAATCGTCAAGGGCGGCTTTGGAGATCGTTTCCTTCCTGGCCACTGATAGAGCCGGAAGAGGGTACGATGTTTCTCCTCTGTCGTCCTCGATGATAATCGGTGGATCTTCGGCTGGGGGTTCTAGCTGGATCATCATTCCAACCATGTATTGGAACAAAAGCATCATTTGCTTTATATTAGCGGCTTGTTCCGCGGCCTCCTTGCCTTTTCTTTCTAGCACCCTTCACAGGAACTCTGTATCGGTCTCCTGCTCCTGGCGTTGTTCAGATACCGAGTACGGGCTTTCTTTCTTCCCGGTGAGTGCTGCCATTTTTGTCAGCATCTCTGGAGATTTGGTTGTTATTCCTGAGCTTTTGTCAACGATCGAGTTTGCGGTCGATGACCCACGGAAGCACGGCTTTTCTCTTTCCCGGAAGCCATGTAGACCGTATGGATGATCATGCCCCCAGACTTGGGGTGTTTGAGTCCAGCGCCTTTGGAATTTGCCGCAGGCAATAGGACTTCCTCCGGCCTCCTCCTTTTGTAGGAGGTCAAGGTTGAAGGAGCCGTTGTAACAGGCGCCTGTGTAGAGGAAGTCTCTCGATGTATGGTGGGGGAATGGTCTTCCTCTTGCCGAATCTTCGATTTCTTCGGTCGACGAGAGTAGTCTTTGTTGATCACAGAGTCCTGGACTTTCCGCCAAACCCTGTGAATTTGGGAGGAGAGCCGTTGATGGGGCTGCTCCGGCTTTTCCTGCGTCGTGTTTTCAGTAGGTAGGGGAGATTTCCTCGGTACCGCAGTTGGAGAGTTCTTTCATACCCTCCTAAGCAAATCAAAATTGTTCCCGGTTAGAACAGCAGCGTCGACTTCCACCAGTGGAGCTGGTGGAGTAAGTCCAGAGGGGGAGTTACCCCCAGCTCTTCTCACCCGGTGCTAAAGGCGACATCGAGTATGTCTTACAGACGGGACCACCTCAGTTGTGGAAGGGCTCTGTCATGCTTCCGACTTTGATGAGGGGCTATTGTTGGTGCCAACCTGTCAAAGACTGACATCAGTTAAGAGGGAACAGCCAAGCTTTCGAAGGCCGATTTTCTAGTAGGGGAAGCACTTTTGACGACTTCACCCGCAGTAGGAGTTGGAATGGCCAATCTGTTGAAGACCGATCTTTTGGTAGGCGAAGCACCTTTGACGACTTCACCTACCGGAGGAGTTGGGAGGACTATCCGTTTTGGGATAGCCCCTTCAGGTATCACGAGCCTCTTTGCAGGCTCACTTGAGCTTCGACTTAGCCTATTGAAAACTGAGGTGGCAAATTTGGACAACCCATTGAGAGGGACCGTGGTGGTTGCAAGTTGATCGAAGACCGACTTCTTAAGAGCTTCCTGTGGTGGCACTGGGGCGCTGAAACTCGCTGGCGGGAGTATGGTCCCGAAAAACAATCCAGTGGTGGCTTGAGTTACCTGCCCCACCGGCATTGAAAAGATGGAGGCCGCATTGGGCCCATATGTCACTCCTCCAGTTGGGGCGGAGCGGGAATTGTTGTTGCAGTTTGTGCAGCTGGAATCCATTGACCTTTTTCCTGCACAGAAGCAAGATACCAAATCTTAGTACCTCGAATCCAAGAGCAACATTAGCAAACCGCAATTTTTTTCGTGAACACAACACACGAAGTGTGGAGTGGAAAGAGGAAAAGGTCCTATCGGGCGTGCCAGAATCTGTTTACCACCGAAAACAAAGACAAACCGAGATAAATCGTCTTGCCTGAATTTGGGGGCAGATGCTATTTGGTTTTATCCGTCCACCTCTCCGAAGATGCCAAGTTGATTTATGGTACCGTATATCGGAGATTTGGACGGATGCAGCCGTTGTAGCAGACTTCGTCAGATTCTCCCTCGTTTATGAGGGGCTTTGATTGTGGGGATGCTCTTCCCTGTAGGCGCAAGCTCCTGCAGTTAATTACGTTACCGCATCGCGATAACCACTTTCTCCTGCTCCAGAAGTTCACTTTATGTCGTGTATGTTTGTTTTATTTTTGGTTGCCCGTGGATTGTATACGAAGACTAATTTATGTCGTCGCCCGAAGGGCGTGGATTAGTCTAAATCCGTATATTTTTAGATTTGGGTTTGGGTTGATTTAAGAACTGTTAATTTATTTTGAGATTAAGATCGACTTAAATGTATGTGAACAGTTAGGACTCGGTTGGTTTTTTGTTAAGGATACGTCGGTCCAATCTGGGACTAAGATCCACTTAACAAGGTTTCAGGATCATTTTTATTTCAGATCCAACAAAAGAGCATTTGGGCTCCATTGTTTTAGTTTAAGAATGTTTCGGTCCATTATCACCATTTTGGAGGCGAATGTTGGTTTAAGAACATTTCGGTCCATTGTCGCCATTTTGGAGGCGAATATTAGTTTAGGGACATCTCAGTCCATTATAATATTAGTTTAGGGACATCTCAGTCCATTATAATATTAGATTAGGGACATTTCAGTTCATTGTCACCATTTTGGAGGTGAATATTAGTTTAGGGACATTTCGGTCCACTGTCGCCATTTTGGAGGCGAATATTAGTTTAGGGACATCTCGGTCCACTGTCGCCATTTTGGAGGCGAATATTAGTTTAAGGATATCTCGGTCCACTATCGCCATTTTGGAGGCGAATATTAGTTCATCTTGCGCATACGTGTATTTGTTTCGTGGCGGAGTGAACAATATTGATATGGAATGTACCCAATTTGGTGCGGTCATGCACATCAATTTGGAAGTGCATCAATGTGGGATGAAAGGAGTTGTTGGTCGTTGGGACCCGCCACCTCTCTGAAAACGTTGAAGAATTACAACGACATGTATCAGAGGTGTGAAAAGATGTACCCTAAAACCAAATCCCATATTTGAGGGGAAAAGGGGTTGTGATGGACCTAAGAATCGTTAGTCATATTTGAGACTAAGATTACTTTAGGAGATATGGGATGAATATCATTTTGGATATCATCAGTTGAAAGATCAATAATCATATGTGAGACTGAGATCAGTTTGGGCAATCATAAGAATATGGGCTCGGTTGATTTAAAACAAGGAGGTTCTATCCTCGGAGGTTCTATCCTTTGATATGCTCAATGGACTTTTTTTTTATTGAGAAAGTGCTAAACAGTTGCTTGGGCTTTGTTTAATCAGTCCCCCTTTTTATGCAAAAAGTGCTGAGCACTTATATAAGTTCTGACGCCCACATATGATCATGTAGAGGTTTCAGTCATGGGGGATTACCCAATAAGTGTAAAACACTTTACTCCTTTTATCTTTATATGGAGTGCTAGGCGCTTTTTATAACGTCCGCGTGCGAAGCACGTGAGGCGCTAGGCGCTGCCCAGTGAATGCTAAGCACTCTTCTTTTCTATGGCACCCATGTAAGGAACACGTGAGGCATTGGGCGCTGCTCAGTGAGTGCTAAGCACTCTTTTCATCTGTAGCGCCCACGTGAGGAACACGTGAGGCGCTGCCCAATGAGTGCTAAGCACTCTTTTCTTCTGTGGCGCCCACGTAAGGAACACGTGAGGCACCACAAATGTGGGTGCTGCCTATATGGCTTTATTTTCCCCCTTTTTATATAAGTGTTAAGCACTTGGCTGGAGTTCTCATGCAAAGCACGTGACTGTCTCTTCTTTTTTATACTAGGGTGCTTTAGCACTCACGTGGAAACACGTGAGGCAGTTTTAGTTGCTCTCTCCTATTGTTTGATGCACTCGCGTAGGGAACACGTGAGGCTTTAAAATAGTGCTAAGCTCTAACGATTCTGGTTTTGAAGACTGTGCTTTTTTCTATGGAAGAACTAAGTTCTTTATATATATGTATAGGGTTAAACCCTAATTTTTGGAGGAATTAAATTCCTATATGTTCCCGTTCTTCTTCTCCCTTTTTTTATGTAACTTAGTTCTTTTCCCCTAGGTTTTGAATCTTGAAGAGCAAAATCTCCCCGATGAGTAAATTCTCAACTTGTGGAGAGATTTGCTTCTGCAAATCTCAACCAGAGGAAAGAACTGAGTTCTTATATAAAGGATTAAACCCTTAGAGAGGAAAAGGAGAGGTGTTTTCCTTTTACCTAGTGTTTCAAGGAAGCAAATCTTTTCTTTGAGAATTAAATTCTCCTTTTTTCTTTTTGAAGCTTTCTGTTTTTTGTTTTTAGAAGCTTATAAGGGGTTTTCTTTCTCTCCTCCTTGTGTGTTCTTCTGTCTTTTTTGTGTGTGTAAGACTTGAAGTCTCGGGTTCTTTATATAGTGGAGAGAAGTTTGTTTAATTCTCAGAAAATCTCTCATTGAGAGATCCCAATTAATTTAATTGGTTTTAGAATTGATTTAGGGAATTTTACCCACCGTTGGATCTTTGATCTAAGGACCACTATTTTTACAGAAAATATTGTTCTTGTTTTTAACAAGATTGGGGATATTCTTTCATATATAGAATAAAATTCTATTGAGCGGTGACATTTTAATCACCATTGGATTTTTAATCCAAGGGTACTCAGTTTAACAGAGTATAATCTTTCTCTGTTTAGAAAAATATAGGAAATATTTTGGATCTTTGATCCACTAACTCTCTGTTTAACAGAAAATATTCTCTTCAATAGAATTTAATTCTATGTTTAATCACCGTTGGATCCTTGATCCAACAGTTTATTAAGTTGTTAAGTAGAATTTAATTCTACCCAAGGAGGTGTCCTCACGTGTTAACACGTAAGGCTTGTTTAACCTAGTTGCAGTATAATTGCAGCACCTATATACTTTGCATATAGGCGCTCACGTGTTGTCACGTGAGGCTTGTTTAGCCTACTTGTAGTTTAATTGCAGCGCCTATATACTTTGCATATAGGCGCTCACGTGTTAGCACGTGAGGCTTATTTAGCCTATTTGTAGTTTAATTGCAGTGCCTATATGCTTTGCATATAAGCGCTCACGTGTTAGTACGTGAGGCTTGCAGTGCTTATATACTTTGCATATAGGCGCTCACATGTATAACACGTGAGGCTTGTTTAGCCTATTTGTAGTTTAATTACAGCGCCTATATGCTTTGCATATAGGCGCTCACGTATTAGCATGTGAGGCTTATTTAGCCTACTTGTAGTTTAATTGCAGCACCTATATGTCTTGCATATAGGTGCTCACGTGTATAACACGTGAGGCTTGTTTAGTGGGGAGTTTTCTCCCTTTTTTTATGAGGGAACAATATATATATCCATTCGTCTCACGCGATAATAGGCATTCCAGATCACAGATGAACATATTAGATATACTAGAAATTCCACGTTTCGTTTAAGCCCATAACGAAGGTCGGATTCCACGGTCGTGATGAATAGCCAAAACCCCCCCTAGACCCCTACGGGTGCGGCAAACTACCCGCCAAATTCCCGAAGTGAAGCAACCTCCCTCAGTAAAATGAGTAGGCCACTCGGCACTTCAAGAACCTGGTAGTTTGTGCACCCCACCTTGGGTCTATCTTAGGAGCAAAAAACAATAAATAAAATAATACAACGGTGGCTACAACCTCAACCCGGATGTGCCCCGCAAAATAATATTACATCAATTTACAAATTTACATCGAATGAAAGAAAGAAAACTCTCTTCTCACATCTCCCCGCTATTCATCTACGACGATCTAATACTTCATATCCACAAATCACAGATCACAGACATGTGCAACCCCCAGTAATCGACGTATAGCGATTAGCAGTCGTTCAGCAACATATATCAACACAGAAAACCCGATAGCCAAGAACTTTAGAATTTCGATCGAAACATATTTTCCGTTTCTACCCCATGTACAAACCAGTACAAAAACAATACTAGGTAGAAACCAAATATACCAGAAAACACAACACCATAAATAAGAAGCACAGAAGAAAACCAAGTCTACTCGGCCGCAAAACACACCGTTTCGCCGCACTTCCGCGGTTGTCTTGGAGAGTTAATGGCTCATTTTTCTTGTGTGTTCTTAGAATTCCCTGCTTGTAATTTTAAGGTCTCTGAAATATTTTTAAGACCAGATTTTAAAAACGACAGAAAGCATGGGTTTTGATGTTATGTTTTCGGGCTTTTCCGACGATCGAAGTTCTAACTACTTGCTAACTAGCTAGTTAAGGTTTAGGGGGCTCTGATACTACTGTGAGTCGATGTCGCGCACCCCACGAGTACGCAGGGAGGCGGAATGTGCAAAAAACGATTTTTTTTATGCTTCGCAACACCGACTAAACTCCAGGATCTTAACTTGAACCTTAACTAGCTAAACTACTATGAGGTTTAACTACTCAGAAGAAAGTTATACCTCCTAGTATGTCACGCCCCGCTTCCCAGTGTATGGGCAGAGGATGCGACGAGGCCGCTACGTATTTACTCAGAAATACACACTCTAAGTGTATCTAAGCAATATAAATAAAATGCACAAGAGACAGGATGTAAATGAAAAGCAACTTTATTTATTAACATTCTGTCTCTTGTGCATTTTATATATATTGCTTAGATACACTTAGCGTGCTTACTTCTGAGTAAATACATAGCGGCCTCGACGCATCCTCTGCCCGTACGCTGGGAAGCGGGGCGTGACAGGTTTTTTTGGCGGCCCATGCAAGTCAAAGCTGTATGGAACCTACCATGCAGTTCAGTTCTGCGTGGACAACCTAAGCAATATAACACAAGAACCGGCAACTAAAACATTCTTTACAATTCAAATTCCTTGAATCCTCCAATTTCATCTGTCCTAACCTAAAATTCCCTCACCTCTTTTACAATCTTACCAAAACCTTCGCATTTTTTCGTTCTTCCAAATATTTTTCATACACTACCAATAGTTCTATCACCAAACTTTCCTTGAATCCATTACACTTTCTTTTTACAAATTTCGAGGACGAAATTTTTTTAAGGAGAGTAGAATGTAACAACCCTAAACTTTATGTACAATTTTTTCAAAAATACAAAAAGGGGTATTTGAGCCTAAGCACAAGTTATAAGTTTGATTTTCTTTTGAACAGCAAGAAGGAGCGTGTAGCTCATTGGTAATACCTTGCACTGCTGAACTAAAGCAACAGAGTTCAAATCCCATCAGCCATACATTATTTTTAATTATTTTTCTTTTAATCTTTTAGAAGCCCAGGAGTCTACATGTGCACAACACGTAAAAACCAAGAATCACAAATAAAACAAACGAGTCCACTGCAGTAGACCAAGCGTCAGGGATACGTGGCGAAGAGATGGACCCCGACTCGGGCCAGCGGGAAGCGTGAATCGACCGGCGCCGCCGGTTCCAGTGAGTCGAAACCCCGATTTTCTTCACCTGTTCTGACCTTTGAACCCCCCCCCATAACCCCTGTATTATTTAAATTCCCTGCACATTTACAGAGCAAATTAAAACCCCATTTAATCCATTTTTTAATACAAATTTTAATACACTCTTTCACTACCCTAAACTCTAGATTTTCCTATAAATACTACAGCTAAAATCACCCCTCCTCACTTCCAAATCCCTGCCCAAACTCTCAAGAAAATTCCCAAGACTTTTTGTGTGCAAGTGGAGATAGCAAAGGGCGAAACTCCGACGAACTTCCGACAGCAATCCGAGGAGTTTCCGGCGATGAAACGACGCACCGGTGCTTCCCCAATCTTCCTCTTCCTCTTCTCTTGACCATAAACTCGTAAGTCCCCCTTCTCTCTCTCTTTTACTAGTCTCAAATTCTTAATTCTTAAAACGTGTCAGAAGCGGAGTTATCCGGCTTCCGATTCTCTTTTCTTTCAAAAATACAACATTTTCTTAATAATAAACCTACAACTTTTGATATATATTTCTTAATACTCATTAACTAAGACAATAGAACAAGTTTGATATTAAAATGATAATCGCAACAAGTTTTATTCCACTTTTAGATTAAAATATCTTCATGTTTCATTTCAACATGTTTATAACTTTTAACCGTATTACCTTAGAAAACTCATGAAGTAATGACCTACCTCCTCACAACACTCATATGTAATATAGCACGATGAAATTTGGGAACATAGATTTGGAAAAAATACGACTTTACACATAACTACCTCCGACTTATAAAAACATTTTTCTACAAGATGTGTATTTTAACAAATCTTTGCAAATGCGCCTCTACAACCCATTTCGGGGAACCCATTCAGGATGGTGCGGATTATCGCACATCCTAAGGCTTAGTAGAATGAGATGCAGACCTCCGCAAGGAGCATACGATCTCGAAAGATTTAAAATATCATTTTCTTTAGAAAATGTGATTTCTATTATAAATAAAACTTATATTTTTAATAAATATACATATATATATATATATATATGTAATTAATATCAAAATATATATTTTTAATATTTATAATATTTCACGTTCCAGAATTCAAGAAAAATATCTCATTTACAAGATAATACCATACAATTCCAATATTACAAATAAATACCATATATTTTGAAATTGGGTTTATTCAGTAGAAATGTCATATTGATCAAATACACATCCATGAAAACTCTAAAGACGATAATAAAATACTTGAGGTGTATTTTAATCATTATACAAAATTATTTTACATAAAACCCCCTCAAATTATACTAAATTACAATAAGGACCCTAGTAAACATAGGTTTAAGCGGGACCAGTCTCTTGAACCTCAGAGAGCCGGAGATATGGGAGCTTGCCTATTTAAGGTAGACAACTTAACAAACGTTGTTATCAACATGGTAATCGTCTTTGAAAAAGGCACAAATCATGTCGTCCATGTGCAGTGGTTACCGATAGCACCAAAACATAATTCAGGATTCAATTTCTTTTCAATTTGTCTGACTCGGACTGAATCTCAATATAATCAATCTGAATTGAATATGATTCAAGTATCAAACTACAATTCAACATGAATTCGTGTATCTATATATTCAATCTGTTCAATCTAATCAATCTATATTGACTGAACCGAACCATGGATATACATCCATCTACATGATCCTCCAGTTACATCCATTTACTGATATTATGGTTTCGGAAATTCTTCCATCTATACAATTCAATTTACAAGACAATACAATACAAACAAGATATCGTGGAGTTTATAAGTATTGTAAAAAGAATGTTAATAAATAAAGTTGTTGTTCAATTATATCGCCACCCCTTATAAACCCCGCGATATCTTGTTTGTATTGTATTGTTTTGTAAATTAAATTTCATAGAAGTAAGACTTGCTGAATCCATGATATCAGTAAATGTATGTAACTGGAGGATCATGTAGATGGATGTATATCCATGGTTCGGTTCGGTCAATAGAGATTGATTAGATTGAACATATTGAATATATAGATATAGATTCATGTTGAATTATAGTCTGATACTTGAATCATATTCAAGTCAGATTGATTATATTGAGACTCAGTCTGAGTCAGACAATTTAAAAAGAAATTGAATCCTGAATTATGTTTTGGTGCTATCAGTAACCGCTGCACATGTACGGCAGGAGTTGTGTCTTTTTCAAAGACGATTACCGTGTTGATAACACCGTTTGTTAAGTTGTCTACCTTAAATAGGCAAGCACCCATATCTCCGGCTCTCTAAGGCTCAAGAGCTTAGTCCCGCTTAAACCTATGTTTACTAGGGTCCTTATTGTAATTTAGTATAACTTGAGGGGGGTTTATGTAAAATAATTTTTTATAATTTTTAAAATACACCTCAAGTATTTTATTATCGTTTTTAAGGTTTTCATCGATGTGTATTTGATCAATATGACATTTCTAGTGAATAAACCTAATTTCATAATATATGGTATTTATTTGTAATATAGGAATTGTATGGTATTTTCTTATAAATGAGATATTTTTCTTGAATTTTGGAATGTGAAATATTATAAATATTAAAAATAGATATTTTGATATTAATTACATATATATTTATTTATTAAAAATATAAGTTTTATTTATAATAGAAATCACATTTTTTAAAGAAAATGATATTTTAATCTTTCAAGATCGTATGCTCCTTGCGGAGGTCTGCATCTCACTCTAGTAAGCCCGAGGATATGCGATAATCCGCACCATCCCGAAAGGGTTCCCCAAAATGGGTTGTAGAGACGCATTTGCAAAGATTTGTTAAAATACACATCATGTAGAAAAAGGTTTTTATAAGTCAGAGGTAGTTATGTGTAAAGTCGTATTTTTCCCAAATCTATGTTCCCAAATTTCATCATACTATGTTACATATGAGTGTTGTGAGAAGGTAGGTCATTACCTCGTGAGTTTTCTAAGGTAATACGGTTAAAAGTTATAAACATGTCGAAATGAAACATGAAGGTATTTTAATGTAAAAGTGGAATTAAACTTGCTACGATTATCATTTTAATGTCAAACTTGTTCTATTGTCTTAGTTAATGAGTATTAAACAATATATATCAAAAGTTGTAGGTTTGTTATTAAGAAAATGTTGTATTTTTGAAAGAAAAGAGAATCGGAAGCCGGATAACTCCGCTTCCGACAAGTTTTAAGAATTAAGAATTTGAGACTAGTAAAAGAGATAAAGAAGGGGACTTACGGGCTTAGGGTCAAGAGAAGAGGAAGAGGAAGATTGGGGAAGCACCGGTGCGTCGTTTCGTCGCCGGAAACTCTTCGGATTGCCGTCGGAAGTTCGTCGGAGCTTCGCCCCTTGCTAACTCCACTCGCACACAAAAAGTCTTGGGAATTTTCTTGAGAGTTTGGGCAGGGATTTGGAAGTGAGGATGGGTGATTTAAGGTGTGGTATTTATAGAAAAATCTAGGGTTTAGGGTAGTGAAAGGGTGTATTAAAAATGGATTAAATAGGGTTTTAATTTGCTCTCTAAATGTGCAGGGAATTTAAATAATACAAGGGTTATGGGGGAAGTTCAAAGGTCAGAACAGGTGAAGAAAATTGGGGTTTCGACCACTGGAACCGGAGACGCCGGACGATTCACGCTTCCCGCCGGCCGGAGTCGGCCGAGTTGGGGTCCTTCCCTTCGCCACGTGTCCCTGACGCTTGGTCTACTACAGTGGACTCATTTGTTTTATGTATGACTCTTGGTTTTTACATGTTGTGCACGTGTAGACTCTTGGGTGTTAGTGTATATGCCCTAGAGGCCATTACTGTATCATACTAGTATGTATATTACTTGATGGAAGCTTAGGATATTCACAGTTGTATATACAATCTTGCTCGAAATGGTAGTATGCTACTTGGTTTGTCTCTACTTCAATATGTGCATGTGTTTCTTTTAGCATATCGCTTATATACATATTAGTAGAGCCCTTAGGATCTTTGCTTGATTACCAGCGTTGTGATGGCGCTCACACTCATGGGGGCTGGGTAATCCATAAGCACATCCTTATACAGGTCCCTGGTAGTTGGACTATCGAGACAGGGCATCGATACTCCGGAGTAGACTAGCGTATGCGCTTCTCATCCCAGCATGGGAGACGGTATGTCCCACAGCCGTCAGTACGTCGTACTTGAGATAGTATGCGGGTGCTCGTTAGGTTACGAGTACACTGGACAGGACTCGTCGGGGACTGTTGGTTGGTATTATACCTATCGTCAGTTATCAGTTCCCAGGTGACATGAGTACAGCTTAGTCCGCTAACTTGGCACTGTCACTTCGCCTCGAGTGTGTTCCCACTGCACTTTGATTACTACCCTACCACGGCACAAAGGAGTCGTGCAAACAGGTAGTTTTTGGGTGCAGTCCCGAAGCACTTGGAGGCAGTGACGGTTAGACAGGATCCGTCTCTCCCGGTATTGGGGGTTGACATTGCGCTGTGTCCAGGAGAGCCATTACACGAGTAGTCCCTGGCCAGGGCAAGCGAGATATACTGGTAGGTTTCCAGTGTTATCTCAGGGTGTTCTGGGCTACACTCCGACACGACTTGTACCGCTATTAGGGGACTGACGTTCACCGCCCCCCTAGGCCCGCCATGCGATGTATCAGACGAACAGACCGGACTGTACGGAGACTGTCACATACAGGCTCAGTAGGAGTTCAGATGGGGTTACCTCGTCAGTCTTCTTCTCGGCATCTACCTGGGGACCGTTACGTACAGCTAGTGCCGCTTGCGGTCTGTGGTTAAACCCACTGCCAGCGTAGTGTCGAGTCTTTAGAGTCCCATACAGAGAGCTATTCGCCTTTAGGCAAAATGAGTAGAGGTCGCATGGTTTTGCGACAGGGTTCGTTCACATCCGCGCACTTGTGCACGTTTGCTGTCCGGACAGCTTATACTAGCGGGCTTTGGTGTAAGCCGGATCCTAGTATATGATTTGGGATTGGTTTTATCTCATTGTATTCGTGTTCCTCGGATCACGAATACGGGTGCGTATGCACAGTTGCTTAAGACAGAGGGAGAGGACTTTGATTAGGGTTAATGACCATTGTCATTTTATTAACCCTATTGCTTATGTGTGTATTATGGTTAATTGATATTAGTTTAATATAATTGTGCATGGTTATGGTTGTTGACCATTTGATCTTCTTGACTTGTTGACCTAGGTTGACACTTTGACCATCATCATTTCATTTGGAAGATGCTCTTTGATCCTTACAATTTGCATTAAAAATGAAATGATAATGGTCATGTCTTGATTAACCATGACAATTATCTAGCTAATTATCAATTTATAATAATTCACACATATATGTGAGAATGGTTTATTTTTCTCTCATTCTATCATTTACTTTCTCTCTCTTGTTCTTCCTCTCCCTCAAGCTCTCCCCTCTCATGTGTTGAGAAACACTTGAGCTTGAGAAAAACCTCTTCTTGATAATCTCTACTCTCATCTAGGGTTGTAGGATTAGCACTTCTTGCACCCTAGTTACTTCTAGCTTGGAGTTGAAGCCAAAGGTTGAGACTTTCGGGTGGATCTTTCTTCGACGTGAGAAGACGGCAAAGGTGACCTCTTTCTACTACTTCAAGGAGCAAGGAGAGAAGGACATAAAGCCCTAGGTATAACCATTCTACCCTTAGCTAGTTTCTAGTTAGCTTTAGCTTGTTTTTGTTTAGCAAAGATCCTTCTTTGTCTAGTCCATGTTGCCTAAAGTGATAAAAATTTGATTTTTATTCCGTTTTCCGCCTCCCCGCAAGCATCGGGGTGGGCAACGTGGACTTACAGTGGTATCAGAGCCTAACTAAACATAAACTAGCTGGGTAGTAAAAGTGTATGGAAGTTTGATCGGAAAAATCGAAAAACCAAAACATCAAAACCCTAAGTTTCTGTTAAATTTTTCCTGTTCAAAATAAAATAAATCATACTCCAAAAATCATCTCAGGGTTTTGTGAAGAAAGCCACCAAAAACGATCCAGTGACTCGCTCGAAGAGCCGCGGTTCCACGGCAATAGCAAGCTATTGCCGCGCAACCGCGGCCGTTTTGGCTCGGGTCTAGGTCGAGTTTGGTGCAGTGTTTTTCTGGCTTGGTTTTGGGATTTTTAAGATGGTTTATATGTGCCCAGGTTTTCCAGAAAAGAAATTTGTTTTTGGGGGCCTATAAATCCGTATGTTTTTGGGGGCCTAGAAATCTGTGATGTTTATATGTATTGAACGTCGGCTAATCGCTATATGTCGATTAGTCGGGGTTATACATATCTGTGATCTGTGTTTGATGATGGTATGTGTATATGAATGCGTTGGATTGTCGCGGGTGAATAGCCGGGGTGGATGTGAGATGAGTGTTTCTTTTTCTTTCATTCATTGTAACATGTAAATTGATGTATTATTATTTGTATGGCCGCGCAACCGGGTCGGGGTTGTAGCCGTCATTGTATAATTCTTTTTACTGTTTTTGCTCCTAGGATAGACCCATGGAGGGGGGTGCACAAACTACCGGGTATCTCGAAGTGCCGAGTGGCCTACTCATGGTGGTGAGGGAGGTTGCTTCGGTTCGGGTACTTGGCGGGTAGTTTGCCGCACCCGTAGGGGTCTTGGGTGGGGTATTGGCTATTCACCGCGACCGTGTAATCCGCTTTTCGTTGCAGGCTCGAACGGATTGCGGATTCTTAGTATATCCAATGTATTCATCTGTGATCTGTAATGTCTATCATTGCTATATATTTATATATTATAACTATTTAGGCGTTGCTTATGTTTTACAGCCGCGCTAGCCCAGCCCCCGCTCTGTCGTTAGTTAAGTAACCTAACGGGTGATGACGGGGCCCCGTGGCGAATGCGAATGGCATAAGCATACGTCATATTTTGGTTGTTTTCTGCAATGGTAGGATTAAATGATGGGACGCATTAAAAGAACTAATGCAAGAAAATAAACCAAGTAAAAGTCGATTGGAACACTTTGAAAACCACTCGGTTCTTTTCAAAACTAAACTTTTAAACGCGGAGCTTGAACCACTCCTTTTAAAAGCTATCTCATTCCATCGATTATATCAAGTTCACTACATTCACGGTTTCGCCAAAACCATTCGTAGCCCTCCGTCATTCCACATGAATGGTCAAAAAGTATTCAAGCTATGTATTTTGGCCAAAGTCAAGGCATAGTGATTGGTAGCTATTGGGTATTCATGTGCAGCATAGATAGATGCGTTGGTTTGGGACAGTCGTGCTGCCATTTTGGCCAAAGTCAAGGGTAGGTACGGGTGGGTCCAAATTAACCAGGAGAATGACGTGTAGAACTTGATATGTGACTTATGATATTTTGGCCAAAGTCAAGGTCATAAGAGCATGGGGCAAAAATCCACATCGGGAGTTTCATAAGTACTGAAACTTGCTAGCGCTGCATACCATTTGGAGTGTGATAATTCTGGTAGGATTCCTTCGGTTTTATCACGCGATGATATTTAGATCCCGATCCTACTGTGAGTATATGCTACTCCTCGGGGAAACTCTCACTTAACGATCAATACTATAAACCTAGTAGGTGTCTAGAAAGGTGTTAGCGGGGCTACGCCCACAGGGAAAAGAGGTTACTTAATTAAGGAATTTCGCGAAAGCGTTGGAAAACCTCCCTTGAAGTACCGACACTGGCCTGGCTGAACGGTTAAGCAAGTATTGTACGGTGAGATTGATCCCGACTAATCCTTTTCTTTACGGTTTGAGAAGGGATTCGAGAGACAGTGGGAGCCATCCTGTTTAGACAAATTAAAAACCACTCTAAACTTGCAAGAGCATCATGCTAAAGTGTTTCTTTTCTCTCTCCTAATTGCAGCGACCATTCATCATGACCGGACTTAAGTTATTACTAGATAAAAACATACTGACAGGGCCAAACTACAAAGATTGGCTCAGGAATGTCAAGATGGCAATCACTTACGACAAGCCGGGGTATCTCCTTACCACCAAAGCTCCCCCTGTCCCAGGTCCTAAAACCAGTGTCGTAGATAGGGAAATCTATAAGACCTGGGAAATAGATTGCGCGAAGGCCAAATGCCTCGTACTTGCCTCGATGGACAACGAACATCAGAGGAGGCACGAGAATATGGACCTAGAGTTCATATTTCTTCATACAAAAGAACTGTATGGAGAGCAGTCTCGTATCGCTAGATACGAAGTGTCGAAGAAGTTGTTTTCGGCAAGGTTGGCCGTCGGATCATCGGTAGCGGAACACGTGCTTAAGATGATTAGCTACATAGAGGAGCTCGCAGAACTTGGGACCACGTTGGAGAATGAGCTCTATACGGACTTGATTCTCCAGTCCCTTCCTTCCACTTACGCCCAGTTCATCCTGAACTTCAACTTGCAGGAAAAAGAAGTTGAACTTTCAGAGCTCCTCAACATGCTGAGGAGTGCAGAGGGCACCCTACAGAAAGGTAGGGAGACATCCACTTTGTTTGTAGGAGGATCTTCCTCTTCTAGATCCAGGGCGAAAGCCAAGGGTAAGAAGAAGAAAGCCCCCGCCAAACCAAGAGGCGGTGTCAGTAAAGTGGATACGAAGGGAAAAGGAAAAGCAACAAAGGTAGCGGGTAAGCTGGTGGGGAAGGAAGAATGCTTCTACTGTCACAAAAGTGGTCACTGGAAACAGGATTGCAGGGCTTGGAAGGCCAGAACACAGGATTTGAAGCGAGTTGCGGCTTCAGCTTCAGGTGTGTATGTTATTGAAAACTGTCTATCAATAAACTCTATATCCTGGGTATTGGATACCGGATCAGGATCTCATATCTGTAATTCTTTGCAGGCGTTGAGAAAGCGTAGAGTTTTGAAGGCAGGTGACATGACCCTCAGAGTTGCAAACGGTGCTAGCATGGATGCTGAGGCCGTGGGGGACTATCACCTGGGACTGTCAGATGGACACTTTTTGGTTTTGCGTAGTTGTTATTATGTACCAAATGCAACTTGTAATATCATTTCTGTATCTTTATTATCTAAAGAAGGTTATGAATTTGCATTTGTAAGTAATGTAGTGAACATTCACCTTAATCAAGTTTTGATTGGGTCAGGTACATTGAACAACGCTATATACGTATTAAACCAACCACAGATTTTCAATATCCAGAATACACACAAAAGAAAGTCTCCAGAAATCAATAAAACTTTCTTATGGCATTGTAGACTGGGTCACATCAATGAGAGAAGGTTGACTAAGTTACATACAGAAGGATATTTGGATCCGTTCGAATATCAATCGTATGCAACTTGTCAATCCTGTCTCAAAGGAAAGTTGACAAAGACTCCGTTCACTGGACACGGAGTAAGAGCGAGCGAGCTCTTGGGACTCGTACACAGCGACGTGTGCGGTCCAATGTCTACACATGCACGAAGCGGTTATTCTTACTTCATTACTTTTACGGATGACTTTTCAAGGTACGGTTATGTCTTCTTAATGAAACATAAATCCGAGGCTTTTGAAAAATTCCAGGAATATAAGAATGAAGTAGAAAAACAAACAGGCAAAAGTATCAAGGCACTGAGATCTGATCGAGGTGGTGAATACTTGAGTGCCGAGTTCCTGGGTTACTTAAAAGAGAATGGAATTCTCTCTCAGCTTACTCCTCCATACACTCCGCAACATAACGGTGTATCGGAGAGACGGAACCGAACCCTATTAGATATGGTACGGTCCATGATGAGTAACGCTGAGTTGCCGCGATCGTTCTGGGGATATGCGCTAGAATCAGCTGCATACCTTTTGAACCGAGTTCCAACTAAGACTGTGCCTACTACACCATATCAGATGTGGTGTGAGAAGAGACCCTATCTTAATCACGTTAAGACATGGGGATGTCCAGCTTTTGTAAAAAAGTAGCATGCGGATAAGCTCGAGGCACGCTCAGTACAGTGCAAGTTTATGGGATATCCAAAGAACTCCAAGGGATATTTCTTCTATTGCGAAGAGGAACAAAAGGTTTTTGTTTCTCGCCATGCCCACTTTCTAGAACACCAGTTCATAAAAAAAGAAATAAGTGGGAGCGCAATAGAACTGGAAGAAATTCCAGAACCACAAGCTATTACTGAAAGCTTAGTAGAACCAGAGGGTTCGAAAGATCAGGACATTCCCACGCCACTCCACAGGAGTAGTAGGCAGTCTCATCCGCCCGAGAGATACTACGGTTTTCTCATTGATGGGGATAGAGAGGATTGCATCATAGATTGTGATGAGCCTACTATCTTCCAGCAAGCCATTCAGAGCGTCGACTCGGTAAAATGGCTGGATGCAATGCGGACCGAAATGGAGTCCATGTACACCAACAAAGTATAGACATTGGACATTGCTCCAGATGGGGTAAAACCCGTAGGATGCAAGTGGATCTTCAAAAGGAAGATTGGTGTAGATGGACAGGTTGAGACCTATAAAGCTAGACTGGTTGCAAAGGGTTTTCGTCAGCGACCTGGTTTGGACTATGACGAAACCTTTTCTCCAGTAGCTATGCTGAAATCCATTCGGATCCTTCTTGCCATTGCTGCTTTCCACGATTATGAAATTTGGCAGATGGACGTAAAGACAGCTTTTCTAAATGGACATTTAGAGGAGTGTGTCTATATGGAACAGCCAGAGGGTTTCATTCAGAGTGGGAGCAGCGGAAAAGTGTGCAAGTTGCTTAAGTCCATTTATGGACTAAAGCAGGCATCGCGGAGTTGGAACATCTGTTTTGATGAGACGGTCAAGGAATTTGGCTTTATCAAAAATCCAGATGAACCATGCATCTATTGTAGATTTGTAGCGAGAACTGTAGTATTCCTCGTTTTATACGTGGATGACATTCTCTTAATAGGAAATGACATTCCTATGCTACAATCTGTCAAGGGGTTCTTGTCACACAGGTTCTCCATAAAAGACCTGGGTGATGCCTCATACATTCTGGGTATCCGGATCTACCGTGACAGATCCAAGAGGATATTAGGACTTTCGCAGTCCAGGTACATCGACACCATACTGAAGAGATTCAGTATGGAAGATTCCAAGCGTGGTAATCTACCGGCTTGTCACGGGATCACCCTCTCCAAAGAGATGTCTTCCAAGACTGATTTGGAGAGGGATCCCATGTCTATTATACCCTACGCTTCTGCGGTAGGCTCTATAATGTATGCGATGTTGTGTACCAGACCGGATGTGGCTTATGCACTGAGTGTGGTAAGCAGGTATCAGTCAAACCCTGGGGAGAAACATTGGATAGCAGTAAAGAACATTCTCAAGTACCTGAGAAGGACTAAGGAGATGTTCTTGGTGTATGGCGGAAAAGACCTCCAGATTGAGGCCTTTGCTGACTCCAGCTTCCAGAGTGACAAGGATGATTCCAAGTCCATGTCGGGTTTTGTCTTTACCCTCAATGGAGGGGCGGTGTGTTGGAAGAGCTCCAAACAGGAAACCGTTGCTGACTCGACTATGGAAGCGAAATACATCGCTGCATCTGATACCGCAAAAAAAGCTGTCTGGATGAGGAAGTTCTTGAAAGAACTTCAGGTGGTTCTGTCCATTGTTGACCCAATACCTCTGTATTGCGACAACAACGGGGCTATAGCTTTAGCGAAGGAACCCAGGTCCCATGAGAAATCCAGACACATCTTGAGGCGGTATCACCTGATCAGGGTGATCGTGGATCGCCAGGAGATCGAGGTTCGGAGGGTTGCTTCAGAAGATAACACAGCAGATCCATTCACCAAGGCCTTGCCCCAGACTCAGTTCGAGCGGCTGATCGAAATGATAGGTCTTCGATACGCCAGTACATGGCCTTAGTGCAAGTGGGAGATTGTTAGTGTATATGCCCTAGAGGCCATTACTGTATCATACTAGTATGTATATTACTTGATGGAAGCTTGGGATATTCACAGTTGTATATACAATCTTGCTCGAAATGGTAGTATGCTACTTGGTTTGTCTCTACTTCAATATGTGCATGTGTTTCTTTTAGCATATCGCTTATATACATATTAGTAGAGCCCTTAGGATCTTTTCTTGATTACCAGCGTTGTGATGGCGCTCACACTCGTGGGGGCTGGGTAATCCATAAGCATATCCTTATACAGGTCCCTGGTCGTTGGACTATCGAGACAGGGCATTGATACTCCGGAGTAGACTAGCGTATGCGCTTCTCATCCCAGCATGGGAGACGTTCTGTCCCACAGCCGTCAGTACGTCGTACTTGAGATAGTATGCGGGTGCTCGTTAGGTTACGAGTACACTGGACAGGACTCGTCGGGGACTGTTAGTTGGTATTATACCTATCGTCAGTTATCAGTTCCCAGATGACATGAGTACAGCTTAGTCCGCTGACTTGACACTGTCACTTCGCCTCGAGTGTGTTCCCACTGCACTTTGATTACTACCCTACCACGGCACAAAGGAGTTGTGCAAACAGGTAGTTTTTGGGTGCAGTCCCGAAGCACTTGGAGGCAGTGACGGTTAGACAGGATTCGTCTCTTCCGGTATTGGGGGTTGACATCGCGTTGTGTCCAGGAGAGCCATTACATGAGTAGTCCCTGGCCAGGGCAGGCGAGATATACTGGTAAGTTTCCAGTGTTATCTCAGGGTGTTCTGGGCTATACTCCGACACGACTTGTACCGCTATTAGGGGACTGACGTTCACCGCCCCTCTAGGCCCGCCATGCGATGTATCAGACGAACAGACCGGACTGTACGGAGACTTTCACATACAGGCTCAGTAGGAGTTCAGATGGGGTTACCTCGTCAGTCTTCTTATCGGCATCTACCTGGGGACCGTTACGTACAGCTAGTGCCGCTTGTGGTCTGTAGTTAAACCCACTGCCAGCGTAGTGTCGAGTGTTTAGAGTCCCATACAGAGAGCTATTCGCCTTTAGGCAAAATGAGTAGAGGTCGCATGGTTTTGCGACAGGGTTCGTTCACATCCGCGCACTTGTGCATGTTTGCTGTCCGGACAGCTTATACTAGCGGGCTTTGGTTTAAGCCGGATCCTAGTATATGATTTGGGATTGGTTTTATCTCATTGTATTCGTGTTCCTCGGATCACGAATACGGGTGCGTATGCACAGTTGCTTAAGACAGAGGGAGAGGACTTTGATTAGGGTTAATGACCATTGTCATTTTATTAACCCTATTACTTATGTGTGTATTATGGTTAATTGATATTAGTTTAATATAATTGTGCATGGTTATGGTTGTTGACCATTTGATCTTCTTGACTTGTTGACCTAGGTTGACACTTTGACCATCATCATTTCATTTGGAAGATGCTCTTTGATCCTTGCAATTTGCATTAAAAATGAAATGATAATGGTCATGTCTTGATTAACCATGACAATTATCTAGCTAATTATCAATTTATAATAATTCACACATATATGTGAGAATGGTTTATTTTTCTCTCATTCTATCATTTACTTTCTCTCTCTTGTTCTTCCTCTCCCTCAAGCTCTCCCCTCTCATGTGTTGAGAAACACTTGAGCTTGAGAAAAACCTCTTCTTGATAATCTCTACTCTCATCTAGGGTTGTAGGATTAGCACTTCTTGCACCCTAGTTACTTCTAGCTTGGAGTTGAAGCCAAAGGTTGAGGCTTTCGGGTGGATCTTTCTTCGATGTGAGAAGACGACAAAGGTGACCTCTTTCTACTACTCCAAGGAGCAAGGAGAAAAGGACATAAAAAGCCCTAGGTATAACCATTCTACCCTTAGCTAGTTTCTAGTTAGCTTTAGCTTGTTTTTGTTTAGCAAAGATCCTTCTTTGTCTAGTCCATGTTGCCTAAAGTGATAAAAATTTGTTTTTTATTCCGTTTTCCGCCTCCCCGCAAGCACCGGGATGGGCAACGTGGACTTACATTAGGCTTCTAAAAGATTAAAAGAAAAATAACTAAAAATAATGTGTGGCTGATGGGATTTGAACTCTATTGCTTTGGTTCAGCAGTGCAAGGTATTACCAATGAGCTACAAGCTCCTTCTTGCTGTTCAAAACCAAATCAAACTTTTAACTTGTGCCCGGGCTCAAGTACACCTTTCTGTATTTTTGAAAAAATTGTACATAAAGTTTAGGGTTGTTACATAGTATCAAGTCCTTCGGGTCTTCTTGATGTCCTCCTCCTTATCATAAGCTCCTCAAATCGTATACGCATCGCGCCTCCTCGTCAGCTTCCTCAAGTCAAAGACGATCCACCCGAGAGTCTATATTTCTAGCTCCAACCTCAATACCGAGGTAACTAGGGCATATAGTTCGCTAAACTAGATGGCTTAGAGAATGTAGAGAGTGTAGATGGATTAGTTTGTCTCTAAATAACCTAGGTTTCTCAACACATGAGACATTTAGGGTTAGAAGAAGAAGAAGGGATCTTGAGGAAGTGGGAGTGTAGGATAAGCATTGCAGTGAGAATGGCTAAGTGTTGTGAATCACGAAGCATGCAATAATTCATTCACAAATGAATCAAGCATGCTTCATGAGTCACCCCATGAGTCACCATGTGAGTCACCAAGTAGCCATGCCTCAGTAAATGCATATAACACCTCAGTACCTCCACCTCATTAACTATTTAACTAAATGGTAATACAAGAAATGAGGTGTCCTCTTCTAGACGAATTCTTGAGTAAATTACAAGAATACCCCACACCGTATATACATACATGTATCCGTATTTCGAAAAATACAAATGCAAAGAGACGAAAATAATCCAACAGTATAATACTAGGATCCGGCTTAAACCAAAACCCATTAGTATTATCCGCCCGAATATCATCCGTGCATAAGTGTACGTATGTGATCGAAGCCCTGCCGTAAAACCATACGGACTCTACATCTTTTGCCCGATGCAGGGAAACCCTCTGTGGGGGACTCTAAAGACTCGACACTATGCTGGCAGTGGGTTTAACCACAAGCATGTCAGCGGTACTAGCTGCACGTAACGGCTACCCGGGTATCTGTCGATAAGAAGGTCGATGAGCAAACTCGTCCGAACTCCTACTGAGTCTATCTGTGACAATCTCCGTATAGTCCGGTCTATTCGTCTAAAAGTATCGCATATCGGGTCTAGGGGCGGTAATCGTCAGACCCCTAATAGCGCAATATGTCGTGCCGGAGCAGAGCCCAAAACACCCTGAGAAACTACTGGAGTACCTACCAGTAAATCTCGCTTGTCCTGGCCAAGGACTTTGTGTAATGGCTTTCCGAATACAGCGCGATATCAACCCCCAATACCGGGAGAAACGAATCCTATCTAACCGCCATTACCTCCAAGTGTTTCGGGACTGCACCCAACTACTACCTGTTTGCACGACTCCTTTGAGCCATGGTAGGGTAGTAATCTAAGAACAGTGGAAACACACTCAAGGCGAAGTAGCAGTGTCAAGTCGACGGACTAAGCTGCACTCATGTCACCTATGAACTGCTACCCGACGATAAGTATAATACCCACCAGCAGTTCCCAACGAGTCATGTCCAGTGTACTCATGACCTAATGAGCACATGCATACTATCTCCAGTACGACGTACTAATGGCTGTGGGACAGACCATTTCCTCTGCTGGGATGAGAAACGTATACACTAGTCTACTCTGAAGTATCGATACCCCATCTCGATAATCCTATGACTATGGACCTGTATAAGGATGTGCTTATAGACTACCCAGCCCCCACTAGCGTGACTGCCATCACAATGTTGATAGTCAAGCAAATATCCTAAGGGCTCTACCAATATGTATAAACGATATGCTAAAAGAAACGCATGCACATATTGAGATAGAATCAAACCAAGTAGCATACTATCATTTTGAGCAAGACTGTTATTATATCTGTGTATATCCCAAGCTTCCAAAATGTAATAAACCAGTATGATACAATAATGGCCTCTAAGGAATATATCACTAACAAATACTAGATAGAATTTCATATCTACAGTAAAATTTTATATCAAACCAAATAATGGTTTGGGACTTATGACACTTTTAGTTACTATTTTTTCTGAAATCTGAAAACTATTTTTATCGGTCAACTTTTAAGACACATAACTTGATCTAACAATGTTCAAATTGAGAAAACTCAGATATTTTGAACATGTAGATCGAAATACCTAACTCTTCTTAATTATACTAAATTTCTAAAAATCGACTTAAAATATAGAAAACTACGTTACAAGATTAAGTAACGAATCTGGACAGAATCTGTCCTGATTCACACACTGTTTTTAAATTGGACATAACTCGAACTCCCGATGTCTGTTCATGGAAAGCTTTAGATGTATAGATGCGTAATTGACAGACCTAGAATTTACTCTATATTTGGTGACCCAAAAATACATAGAATGACCCGATCTTTGCCCGACAATACAACACATAGTTGCTGTCCAGGAATCCGAATGGTTTAAACCATGATATTAAAATGACCATAACTAAACATACAGGAATTCAAATCGTGTGAAAATTAGTTGTTTGGATAAGCACTCCGTAAAACCTAAAAAAATTTAATAATCTTTGAAACCTGAAACCCGACGGAATCTAACTCAAGCTGTGTTTTTAAAATATGCGATGGTGCTAGAAGGATTCTGATCTGTTATGCGCGATTATACAAAAATAAGTATATCTCCCAAACCGGTAGTCTTATTTAGGCGAGACCGGAACCCACGTCTGCATAACACTTAAGGTTATACTTTCCGTTTATATTCTGACTTCAATTGATTTGATTAATTATTCGCACATATCACTTCTTTACAGCATTGTTTCTGGACGTTACTTGAAAAATATACTTGTCTTATATCATACTCTTTGACTGCTTATTTATTGTAACTACATGACTTTTGTGATAAAACGCATTGCATGCTGGACTTGACTTGACCCAAACCATTAATACAACATGATTTGAATACTTTAACTTGATATAAATACTTGAACACTTGACATGAATACTTGATATTGACATGAACTCAATCTTGAAAACTTGATGTATTCATGGATTCGGGCAAGACTTATATGTTTAACTATAATCTATTATACGTGGGGTGTTGGGGTGGTTTAAGTATGAATCTGACGGAATCTTATGAGTTATATTATTATAAATAACGTCGCTGTGGTACCGGGCTGAAACGGTATAAATAGCGTTGTTGTGGTACCGGGCTGAACGGTACATCACGAATTCATGAATGAGGGCCCGTATTTCCAAACCTCTGAATGATACCCTGTTGGGTTTGGAATACTTCAATAACAATTGAAATCCTACTAATTTTGGCCTGTAATTCCTTGCCCCTGAACGATAACCTTGGGTTTGAAAATACTCTTGAGATTGATTGATATTCACACTTGAACTGACGCTAAGATAGATTACCTTGTAGAGATCTCTTAAGACACTGACATTCACTTTATGTTCACTATATATACACTACACGGTCATGCTATATTTGTTTGCTAAGCTCATAAAAAATTGCCATGCTTTCATAGTTGCCATTAACATTACCATATTATACTTGTTCATGTTTCATTTCCATTCATACTATATCACATGTTCCTTTACATATTCATTTATATACATTCACATCTCACCTTTCTTGGGGACTTACCGAGCACAAGTTCTCTAACACGCATTCCACCAATCTTTATTTCTTTGAAATGTGCATCAGATAATCTAGAGATTGAGGAGTTGGAAGCGACTGTAGAGGATTACAGCAAGTTCGCACCTGAAGCAATCATTAGTTTTCTTTCCAGCTTTTCTTTTTCAGTAAACCACATGTTTAGGCACTTTATTTTTATGTTCAGATTTCTTGTATCAGTTAAACTCTGTAAAGTTAAGAATGTAAATATATAAAGTGGTTGGATTTTATTTTCACGTGTCTATTCTTGTCATTATTATACTGCTTATATTACTCTTAGCGTATTCATTTTGAGAAATGATATTCTCGAAATAAAAACGTCGCTGGCTTGTTATGTATCGTTACCGCTCTTTTGAGAAGCGGGGCGTGACAAATACAGAATACAACCCAGTATATGTATCGAAATACATACACGCGTATCCGTATAAATATACAGATAGCCAAGAGAGAGAAAATGAATAGTGAACATAATACTAGAATATATTATATATATATATATATATATATTATTAAACAAAACTTGATTTAATAATCCGGCTTAATTTTAAGCCGGCCAGTATTATCAACCGTCGGATTAAAATCCGTGTAGCTAGTACACGTACTTAATCGGACGCCTGCACGTGCCAACGTGCGGCCTCTACATCATATCGTCTGAACCAGGGAAACTCTCTATTTGGGACTATAAAGGCTCGACAATATACTGACAGTGAGTTACTGGATAAATCCATAATCACAAGCACGTCAGGGGCACGAGCTGTACGTAACGGCTATCCAGGTATATACCAAAAGGAAGGTCGACAATCAAGTCCGTCTGTACCCTACTGAGCCTGAATGTGATAATCTCCGTATGGTCCGGTCTCTTCGTCTAAGAATATCGCATACCTGGTCTAGGAGATGGTAAACGTCAGACCTCTAATAACCCGATAAGTCGTGTCGATGTGTATATTGCTTACACTACGCTTAGTGTATTTGTTTTGAGAAATAACATTCTCAAAATAAATACTTCGCTGGCTTGTCACGTGCCGTTACCGCTCTTTTGGGAAACGGAGCGTGATTAATACGGAATCCCGGTATATGTATCGAAATACATACGCGTGTATCCGTATAAAAATACAGATAGCTAAGGAAGAGAAAATGAATAGTAAATATAATACTAGAATATATATATATGTATATTAAATATATATATATGAGTAAATTATTAAACAAAACTTAATTTAATAATCCGGCTTAATCCTAAACTGGCTAGTACTATCAACCGTCTGATTAAAGTCCGTGTAGCTATTACATGTATTTAATCGGACCCCTGCACATACCAACATACGGTCTCTATATCATATCGCCTGAACCGGAAAAACCCACTGTGTGGGACTCTAAAGACTTTACAATACACTGGCAGTGAGTTATTGGATAAATTCATAACCATAAGCACGTCAATGGCACTAGCTGTATGAAACTGCTACCTTGGTATGTGCCGGAAGGGAGGTCGACAATCAAGTCCGTCTGTACCTTACTGAGCCTGAATGTGACAATCTCCGTATATTTCGATCTCTTCGTCTAAAAATATAGCATACTTGGTCAAGGGAATGGTAAACATCAGACCCCTAATAACCCGATAAGTCGTGTCGATATGGTTTATGAACATCTGAGAAACTACTAATCTCACTATCAGTAAATCTCAACTGCCCTGGCCAAGGTCTTATTGTGTTGGCCAACCGAACATAGCGCGACATCGACTCCTAATACCGGGAGAGACGAATCCCTGATGATCTTTCACTGCCTCCATTTGGGTCGGGATTGTACCCAACTAAAACATATTTGCATGACTCTTTTGAGCCATGGTAAGTAAGTAATCTAAGTACAGTGGGAACTCACACCAGAAAAATGACGATCTCAGATTTAAAGCATAACATATACTCATGTCACTAGAGAACTGCTGTCTGAGAATAGGTATAATACCATTTAGAAGTTCTCAGTGAGCCCTTCAGGTGTACTCACCTCCACTGAGCACTTATATACTATCTTAAGTGACACAACACCAATGGCTTGTGAAACCAGACATCGTCGCTCGTCGGGGTCTCGAAACGTATACACTAGTCTACTCCGGAATATCGATACCTGGTCTTGATACTCTCTCGACTAAGGAAATTTAAATATGTGCTTATGGACTACCCAGCTCCTACGTATATGATCGCAATCGTAATGCCGGTGGTCAAGCAATGATCCTACCGTCTTTATTATTATGTATTAGCGACACGTAATAACCAGTAAAACGCATACACATCAATGATAAAGGCAAACCAGATAGCATACTATCATCTAGAATAAGACTGTTCTACCTGTATAAATCCTCCCTTAATTATTATAATCGCCTATTTAAAATTACAATAATTGCCTTGAGAGCACTATATCCAACAGAGTTTGCTCAAAATGGACCTTGGTAGATGGAGTTATGTGTTTTCGAAACTGGCCGATAAAATAGTTTTCTGATTTTAAAAATAGTGAGTAAAAACGATATAAATCCTAAACTGTTATTTGGTTCGGCCTAAAATTTTTATAGCACATACACAAAAATATATTCTATAGTAGATAAATTTCATGAAATTTTTAGAAGTGGGAATTAATTTCTAGAAATTATTTTAAAAATAAAAGTATTAGGATCGTATTTGAAAGTGATAAAACCATGGTATTAGTTTGCAATTTTGTTTTCTTTTATATTTTACAAACATAATAATTAAGAATATACATGAGAAAATACACCAGTGATTCCATATAAAATCATATCTCGAATTGAATAGGTGTCATCAATGTTTCAAGCATGCGATCGGGTTATCAAAAAATACATACGAACCGACCTTTCATAAAACTATCATAACAATCATTTCATAAAATTCTTATGAGTTGCAACTTACAATGTTAATAGCATACAATGATTATCATAGGATACGCACAAATACCACAAGTATTAAAACCATATAGATTATATAGACAACCATTCATGTAAATATTATGCATAGTTTATTCTTTTTACTTAAAAATATTTAAATAAGAACTACCGGCATCATGTAAGTCTAGACGAAAGGAAAGGAAAAGATAAAGAGAGAAACAATAGGAAAGAAGAGGAGAGAGGAATTTACAGACACAAGTCAGTATTATCACCGGACTCGTTTATCCACTGCTAGCCTAGCGAGACCTTTTTGAGAAGTTTCTCCGCTTCCTTCTTCGAGAGCTTTAGGTGAAGTGAGAAAGAAGGGAGAGGATAGAAAATTATAAGGAAGGAAAAAAAGAAGAAGAGGATAAATAATCGTGGGTGTAATTGTGTTTATTTCTAATAAATTATGTATTCAAAGTGGGAGTTAAAAAAGAAATGAAAGGTCATTTGTAAGTTATGAGAGAGCTAAAAAAATATAATAAAAGGGGTTCGAACATGTGGGCTATGAACTAGCAATGCAATGATTTAACCAATAAGATACAATTTTATTATTGTATATAATTAAATAGAACAAATATAGAGAAAGAGTTTCAAAAGAGAATAATTTAACAGATAAACAGAATAAATTATTTTTTTAAACTAATTTTTTTCTTTCAAATAAAACAAATTCTCTTTTCAAAATTTTCCTTTCAAAACAAAATCGAATAAATTCTTTATATTAAAATAAATTAAAATAAATATTTTTTAAAAAAAATCAAAACCTTTTCTTTTTATGAAGAGAATAATTTCGAAATAAATATATTTTTTTTATTTAAAAATAGTATAGTAAAAACAGGATCATTACGGGCATGGTAGAGAGGTATGAGTCGCAAGGTATGTGATTTATTTTAATGAAAATAATTTCCTATTTTAGCATGCATGCCTCTCTTTTTCCAAGCTCATTTCTTCAAGCAATTTCTCTCTCCTCATTTTCCTTAGTGAAGAGAAGAGAACAGAGACATAAAGAGAGAATGTCACTACAACTTTTAGTTCTCATTTTCTAGCAAAAGGCGAGAGCAGGTTACTTTACTTGAAAATGTTCTTGAGTGTAGTTGAAGCTTGTGTGGGGTTCCCTTTGAAGTGGATCATTTTCGATGAGGAGATCGGCTTTCAAACTGGTTCCGGTGCTCTAGGAGTCGAGGTAGAGTCTTCCACTAGAAGAATGGACACACTGCAAAGGTTGTAGCCTCTAAACTTATGGTTTAGCTCTCATATTTGTTTACAGCTTATAGCTTATAGTATTTGGATGATTATGGGTTTTGTGTTTGATGCTATGCTCTTGTAAATTTTTGTTTGCTATTCCGCCGCGGTCCATAAGTGTTGCAGCATCAACCACTTATATGGTATCAAAGTCGATCCATATACTATTAATTGTTTTGATAGCTAAATGAATTTAGAAACCCAACATTTTCAAAACTGTTTTTTGAAAACAGCCCGAAAAGTTAATCTTTTTTGCATGAACTCGATGCCGGGGGTTCTCATTTTGGAACGAGAACTCCGCGGGACATCGAGTTGGATCGAATATAGGAATATAGGAAGCGGCTATAGTTCGGGCCGGGTTTAGAGTTTGGAAGGACGAATTTATCATTAAACCCATACCCAACCAGATTTTTTGGTCTAATTTTCAACCCATCCGCTCGGATTCAGATGGTTTTAGAATGTCTAAAAACTCGGAAAAACTAGATCGGGTCCGGTCGGGTTTGGATCAAACCCAACTCGACTTTCACCCTTACTTTCTGGAACGGTCTTCCACATTTTGTTCATTTGCTCATGATTATAAGAAAATGTTCTTCTTTTGTTTGGTTTAATTGAAAACATGAATGAGAGAAGAAGAAAAAAATTTAAAAAGAAATCTAAGGGAATTAGCTTACTTCTTTCTTTTTTATTCATTACCACCGGACATGCCCTACAAATACATCAAAGATCCGACAGAACTTGAACCATGGTTTCTCTGGGACGATAGATAGCCTCAAGAGGAATGGCTTTGGGTAGAGTAAGGCCCGAACCTTCCGTCATGTCTACTGATACCTTCCCAACCCTTTCCCAATCGAAGCATTGTATCATCATCCCTAACACCAACCCCACCATTCGATTCGCAAGTCCCTCACCGGGACATCTCCTTCTTCCCATCCCAAATGGGAACATCCTGCTACCTTCCTCTTTGGCATCTTGAAACCTCTCGGGCTCAAACTTCGTGGCATCTATCCATGTTTTCGTGTCTCTCTGGATAGAGTACGCATTGACCAAAAGCATTGTTCCCTTAGGTATGTCATATCCTCCCACTACACATTCTTTTGATGATTCGTGAGGGACCAACAGCGGACCTGCAGGATATAATCGAAGAGTCTCGGTAATGACATATTGGAGATACGGGAGATTTGCAAGGTCAGATTCTTGTAGCAAGCGCTTGTTCTCAATAAGTCCGTCTATCTCGGCTTGGGCTTTCTTTAGTTTGTCTGGGTTGTTGAGCAGGAGCGTCACGGCCCATTCGATAGTATCCGATGAAGTGTTTGTTCCTGCGAATAACATATCCTGCAGAAAATCAAAGGCGGCCATTGATTGTCTCATCGAATAAGGAATTAGTTTAACAACAAATTTTAACTTAACGATTCATGGCCACTGGCCACCAATTCTTACCATGACTTTATAAGCATATAATTATGTTATAAAGCTTCAAAGAATTTTGTTATTCTTAATTTAATTTTAAATATATTACGAAACTTGGGTTACCAATTCTTACAAGGTGAGCCATCTCTCCTCAGGTGATAAGTTTATGGCCATCGTTTTCAAATACGATTTGGTATTTTATTTAGTGACAGCAGCAATGACCAATCTTTTGACTTGTAGATGTGAGATGTTTCCTTTTATACCTTTTTAATAATAAAGACAAGCGGCTTATTCAAAAAAAGAAAAGAAAAAATGTGGTGTGATTTTTATAAGATGTTTAAGTCCAATGTGAACGCTTCACTCATATATAAACATAATGTATGGTACATTAATTAGAGTAGAATTTAGAGGTTTATTTAAAAAATCGGGGTTGTTTTTCAGTAATAATCTTTTGAAAAGTAACAAGTGTACATGAGGCAAAAATAAAGAAAAGATTTTGGCTTACATTTACAAGGCCTTTGATAATATGATCGGTGTAGTAGTCTGGATCCGTCTCCTGTAACGCGAGCAAATGTGTGATCATCGTCTCCTCTATGACTCCTTCCTTCATCTTCACTTTGTGCTCCTCGATCAGCCCTTCATAAAAGTGATCCCTGAACTCCACCAACTTGCTCACCTTTTTCTTCAACCCTTGCAGATCCATCCACCCCAAAACCGGCAAAAAGTCCCCGATGTTGGACGCCCCACTTAGCTTGAATGCCTCCTCCACCGTCTCCTTGAACCGTGTCGCATCCTCCCCATACAAACACCACCTGTCACCAGCAATCATCCTCATCATGTGGTTCATCGCATACTCAAATATTCTTGACTTCAGCTCTACCCTTGTGAAGGAGCTGTACCCATCTCGAGATGACGACTCTTGAAAGAGTCGGCGAATCATTGAATGGACCTGATAGAAAGATATGAGATAATTAAGCTAGAAGACATATGATAGTGCCTTGAAGTCCTATATATATTGCACAAATATACTTTAAATTAGTTGTGATGAGAGCCGATCCAGCGGTACATGTATATTTATATATTTCAGCATAATCTTATATATAATGCCTTTTTCTAGACTACTACCGCAGATTTTCACAGCTTAAATTAATTTGCATCATTATCGGGATTTTCTGGCACTAGCTATAGCTTCTTAAGTCTCCGCATCAAAACTTGAAAGTTGTGGATATATGTAATTAATATCTAGATTAAAAGTTAGAAGACATGCATGTCCTGTTAATTATATATATGTAACAGACCTGGGTAGCACGGAGGTGGGAGAAGGAGGCGAGGCGGTGAGAGGAGAGGAGCTCGATGGTGGCGATCCGGCGGAGGTTGCGCCAGTGAGGCCCGTAGTTTGAGCTCCCAATTGTGGAGAAGTTGTAAGACATGTGCTTGGAGGAGGGGAACTGGGGACGGTCAGCGAAGACCACGTCATTGGCGTCGGTCAAGCATTCTCTGGCAACCGAGGCAGAGGAGACGACGAGGACGGGACGGGACCCGAACCGCAGGAGGGTGATAGGGCCGTGGCAGTCCGAGAGGCAGGCGAGGGCGTGATGGAGGGGTTTCTTGAAGAGGTGTAGGTGGCCGATGATCGGAAGGGCAAGGGGACTTGGCGGGTATTTCTTCTTACAGTTCTTATTGTTGAAGAGAAGCTTGGTGATTAGTAGGAGGAGGAAGAAGAAGACGAGGGTGGAGAACAAGTAGTAATCCATTTGCTGATGCATAGGGTTTTTTGAGTCTCTATATCACTACTATATGTAGCGGGTGTTGGATTTTCAAATTATGGGGCTTAAACAATTGATATTAATTAGACAAGTTTCCTTAGGTCATTGCTTACATCATATACCTTCTTTCTTTTCATGCATTACCTACGTACGGGTTTGAACTCTGGATTTTTGATTATTTTTTACATATGATACTATAAAAGATGTTTAAATCTTGTGCCTGATTTCAGCTCATAAGGATACTATATAGTAACATGCCTTTCAATTCATGAAAAATAAAACATTTTGTCATGCCACATTGATGGAGGTCCTTTTCGGGTCTCCGTCAGATGTTGTCTTCCGTTGATCTCCCGGTGGATTTTGACGGTTATCTCCTATTGCGCGTGGGTCTCAATGGGTTTTGGTGCGAGAGGTGGTATGAGGTGCCGAGTACCTGCAAAGAAGTCCCGGGATGGTTTGGTACCACCAAGGACCCTCTGACGATCAAGTTAGTGATGGAATCCGAGCAGAGTAACGGCTTAGAAGAGTAAAGAATGGCTTACTTGACCCCTCTTTGATGGGGGTTTACATAACGGCGGTGGCACGTAACAGCAGGCGCGAGAATCTCGCCGGCAGTTACGCTCCCGACGTCACGCCCGCGTAGAGAGCGGATCGCCCATTAATGGGGATCGTGATGGCGTGGAACGTGGGATGTTGTTGGCTTAGAATCTGCGCATGGCGAAATTCGCGGAGCGGCGGTTACGCCTGTAAGCGGTGGCCTTGGTCGGAGGGCCGAGGAAGACGGCCTCGGCCGGGAGCCCGGAGACGAGCGAGGAGGCCGAGGAGTCTTGGTCATGTGGCAGCTCGGGGCGGGCTGAGGGACCGAGGAGGCTAATTTGCAGGGGGGCCGAGGAGGGCCAGCTCGTGTTTGCAGGTCGGGCACAGGGTGGCCTGGTCGGCCCCTGTGGGCCCTTTCTTCTGAATTCTGGGACACGTCACTTGCCACGTGTCCTGATCTTGGAGATCGCCAATATTGAGCATCATCATTATCCCCCCACTCTTGTCCCGACCAGCTAGCGGGTCGGGTCAGGAGTGGACTGCCGGGCCTCCCGAGGTGAGCTCCTTTCTAGGGTTTTTCCGGGACGAGTCTTCGGGCCGTCGGTTGTCTTTTCCGCTAGCGAATCAAGGCGAGATCTCTGCATTTAAAGAAGGTGTGCCATTTCGTGCACTCTGCAACTGAAGCGACGGTCCACATGTCAAGTGTCGACTGGCTGACGCGACGCATGCAGGCCTGTGGCGTCTGATGGGACGCGGTTCAGCGCAGGATCGACACGTGGAGCGATCGGAGCCGCTGGACGAGAGGAGTCGTTTCGGCGGGAGATGACGGGCGCCGTTGGATGAGGCCGTATGCAGCAATAAACAGGGGTGGGGCCCACCCCAGGGCCCCCAATCTTTCATTTTTCCTCTTCCTTGAGTCATTGCTGCTCGGCGTTCTTCTTCCTTTTGAATACATGGTCCGCTCCCACTCTTCGAGCTGCCCGCGCCAGAAGGAGGCCAGTGGCGCGGCTGAGCCCCCGGCTAGCTCATGCCCTCCGTCGGATCCTCTACCGGCGGTAGGGCCGTCTGCTTCGTCGACGGCATCTGGTGGTTTCTCCGGCGGCGGCCAGAGACGTCCACAGTTACCCGAGCCCCAGACGGGGGACAGAGGGAAGGGCGAGGGCAGGCCCCCTCTCAAGAGGAAGATGACGATTTCTCGCGCGTCGTCGTCGAGGGTCCCTGAGGGAATTTCCGTGAGGAGGGGGGCGCCGTCTTCACGGTTCCGTCTGGACTTTCCGTTGCCGCTGGCCTGCTCGCCGGGATGGAGGAGTCGGCTGGGGGAAAGCTGTCGCACGGCTCCCTGAGGGATCAATTGGAGGCCATGGCCCAGGGGGTGGTCCAGGTACGAACCCCTTTACGTGTATTTTTCTCGGTATACCTTTCCTTGGCTCGGGGGCCTCCTGATTTCATATCGGCTTTCCGTCAGGTTCTTCAACACTGTGCCCTTGCCACTCGTATGGAGGCCAAGGGGGCGTTCCACGCCCCGAGGCCAGTGGAAGCGTTCCCTTCAGAAGTCGAGGTTTTGCGACGTGACCTGCGCCTGGAGAGGGCAAGGGCCGACGTCTTGGCAAGCCGGGCGGAGGTTGCGGAACTTGCCAATTCAACGAATCGGGGTGCCCTTCGTCATCTGAATGCGTCCCTCTGGGTTTCCGATAGGAAGCTGGCAGATCTGGCCGAACGCTTCGCGGTACTGGAAAAAGAGAGGGACGCCAGCAGGGGAGATGCCAAGGCGGCACTTCTGGAGGCCCAGGTTGTCGAGGCTCGGGCTAAGAAAGCAGTGGCCGATTATAAGGCGTCAGAGCAGTTTTACGCCGAGCTTGGGGAGTATTCTGCCGTCGCATGGAACAAGGCCCTGGACGCCGTGAAGGAACAGCTTCCTGAGTTCGACGATGGTGAGCTCCGCGCTCAGGCTCTGCTTCCGGCGGCGAGGCCTCCGGTGGGAGATGGCGAGGGGAGCAGGGCGTGCCCCTGGTGGCAAAATCTCCGGTGGTAGAGCCCCCGGCAGGCCGTGATGCCAGCGATGAAGGGACCGAAGTAAGCCCCCGGGCAGTTTGTAGGGCTGGGGAGCCCCAGAATACCCTTTGTAAAAACTTTGCTTTTGGTAATAAAAGAAAATCCTTGTTTTGTCGGTTTGCATTTCATCTTCTGTGTGTGAAGGATGTTCGTAGGATATCTTTGCTTGTACCGTTGTGTTTTCATGTCAGATTGGCCATCTGTCTGGCGATCTTCCGTCGAGTTGACTTCAATCACTAGCCGACAAGCATGTCAAGCGCTGCCGAGGAGGTATCCCCATGGGCCCCGGAGTCGAGGGGAGATCGTCTAGACTTGGATAAACCTGACGTCCCTCCCTGGTGTCTCGGATCCTCCACGGGCCACAGGGCATCTTTGACTTCGAGCATCGACCACTAGCCGGGGGTGATTGGACAAGGTAGCTGCGCAGTTGCCTCTTGCAGGGGATTACCGGTCCTTGGCGTTGTGGTAGGGAAGCTATCAGCCGGGGATAGCCGAGCAAAGACTCGACTACCTCTTGGAGGACTTTGGTCCTTAGCACTGGAGGGGCTGTAAGAAGCTCGCTAAGGATGACCGGGTAGTGAAACTGTGCGGTTGCCTCTTGGCGAGAGCTTTGACCTCTGGCGTCGGGGGTAGGCAACTACCATCCTGGGATGGACGAGCGGGGTAGCCGCTTTGGTGCCTCTTCCGAGGGCATTCTGATCCCTGGCGTCGTGGGTAGGGAGCCACCAGCCGGAGTAGACCGAGCAGTGAAGCTGCTCAGTTGCCTCTTGCGAGGGCTTTGATCCTTCAGGACGGGAACTGAGCAGGGTTACTGCCCAGTGCCTCTTGGCGAGGGCTTTGATCCCTGTCGGTTGTGGTAGGAAGCTACCGGCCGGGGATAGCCAAGCAAGGACTCGACTGCCTCTGGGAGGACTTTGGTCTTTAGCGCGGGAGGGGCTGTAGAAGCCTACCAAGGACCCTTGGCCGGGCAGGGTTACTGCCCGGTGCCTCTTGGCGAGGGCTTTTGTCCTGAAGGATAGCCGAGCGAGGGATCCTCGGGCTCGACTGCCTCTGGGAGGGCTTTTTGATCCCCGGCGTTGTGGAAGGGAAGCTGCCCGCTGGGAATAGCCGAGCGAGGGATCCTCGGGCTCGACTGCCTCTGTGAGGGCTTTTGATCCCAGGCGTTGTGGCAGGGAAGCTGCCCGCTGAGAATAGCCGAGCGAGGGATCCTCGGGCTCGACTGCCTCTGTGAGGGCTTTTTGATCCCCGGCGTTGTGGCAAGGAAGCTGCCTGCTGGGAATAGACGAGTGAGGGATCCTCAGGTTCGACTGCCTCTGTGAAGGCTTTTTGATCCCCGGCGTTGTGGCAGGGAAGCTGCCCGCTGGGGATAGCCGAGTGATTGAAATGATTTGGCGTGCTTATGCGCTTTTCGAAAGATGAATCAAAACTATTTATAACCGCAATCAAGAACGGCGTCGCTTGGTAGCTAGCCGGTGAGTACAGGTCGGTCCACAGGGATTTTCTGTATCTTCTAATTGTTCTAACGAGTTAATTCCGATTGGTGTCGGATTGATTAAATCTAAAAACTAAACCGATCTAGACTAAAATCTTGCTAGGGTTAGGTTTAGGTTAGGTTTGGAGAGTCAATATTCCTCACCGCTTTCTATGCCCAAATTAAGATCTATGAGGTGTTATGGTAATTATTAATAAAGTGGATTAGTACCATCGGGAAGAAACGGTGTTTCTTCCTCTAGGTTCTTATCCTTCCTTTCTTAATCCTTACCCTAACCTCCATGGAAAACACGCTCAACCGGTCGTTTATACTACGGTATCACCGCTATCTCATGGGATAGGGTGCCGTAGGGAGCGGTGTGTGCATGTATGCATGGAGACCTATAAAAACGTGTGATGGGCAAAAAAGGGGTGAAAGATCTTCATCTCTCAAGCCTTCCCCAAATCTAACCCTAACAAGCGAGGAAACTACTCACTCATTAGGGAATTAAAAGACATGATTTAACTATCTAACTAAGGCAGAGAATGAAAGATCTATTCTAGGGCAGGAAAATAAATCTATATTATGGCAGAGAATGAAAGATCTATGCTAGGGCAGGAAAATAAATCTATACTAGGGCAGGAAAATAAATTTAACTAGGGAAAGAATTGAAAACTTACTCTAATTTGATGCACTCTTCATACTTTTCAAGAATTGAATTCTGAATTTTGAGATTTACAATGAGGCACAAGAAGAGGCATGCTCCAAAAAGAGCATTAGGGTTTCTATTTATAGATCATAGAAACCCTAGGGTTACAATTGATTCACGTCTGCAATTACAAGTTTACCCCCTAAGAAAAGAACTAGTCAACGCACCGCCAGCGACCATAGAAATTTTCCACCGACACGGGCGATGCACGTGCCACTTTTTTCCACCGTCACGCGCTTCTAATGGCCGCGGAACCGCGGCCAGAAGGCAGGTTTGGCCGCGGATCAGCGGCCGTATAGGGGGTTTGCTGGCTGTGATTTTCAGGGCATGTTCTGTTGCTTTGTTTCTCTTCGTTTCTTCACTTGGTTTCTCAGATTGTCTTCTAGATTTCTTCCAGATTTCTACAGTGAATAATGTCGTGGACTTTACCGTTTGCTTCGTATCGAAGTCTTGAATCTTGCTATGCCTTTGTGCTTTGTGAAATTGTCCATTGATCTTCGTTAAGTCTTCAAATTGTAGGCATGATCAAGATCTTTCCATTTGTTGGTCGTAGTCTCACTTTTGTATCATCTTTTCATTATTTTAACTGTTTTTGTTCCGAGAACCTGTAACCTGCAATTATGTAGCAGACATGGGTCAAAAGCAGCTGTTTATTTGTAAACTAAATAAGAATGGGGAATATAATAATGCAAAATTATGGTATGAACAAATACCCCCAAACTTATCTTTTGCTCGTCCTCGAGCAAACCTAGTTTTATTCTCTACAAAATACTAACCTCACTTTCGTAGGGAAACGCGATTGCACTGAGCTCGTGCAACAAGCTGTTAAACCTCTAGGTGTCCCTAGTAGGAGGAGTGTTGTCTCCTGAGGGTTTTCAGCGGATACTACCCACAAAATCCTATCAATTTTGACTTATCGACTTTTATTCTCCAATTAGGTTTTCTCACAAGAAATTCTATTAACTTCGACTCATAAATTATCCACCCGTATTCTTCACGCCTCCTTACCATTTAACTTAAGATTATATATGTTCTGCAGGCTTACTTAGCTTTTGGTATCTTTTAAGTTTTCCTTCTAGGGTTCTATCTCAACTTAGGAATTTTTATCATCTCTATTAAAAATATAAGTCATGTTCTTCATTCCTATCTCTTATCTAAACCCCAATCACATACCCCTACGTATGTGTAAATATCACCCCTACACTTGGAAATTCAAATCAAGCTATCATACTCTTGTCCGTCGTCCAAAGCACTTCTTAATTGGTGAATTTTTAGATGAAATTGCTCACACATTCTTCATGCGACCGTTAATACTTCTTGAGGTACCAACGACCGATTACAAAATGTGTTTGCACATTATGGCGTAATTCCTAGTCTTGTAATCTCTAAGGCTTTTAGCAGTGACTCCTAAACCAGTTGGTCTAATGCACTAGGTGATGAAGCACCCTCGCTAAATATTTTTTCTATTTATGCAGCCTTAAGTAATTACAAAAACCAGTGTTCATTTTTTTATCTCTTTATTCACACTTGTATTTTTATTTTATTTTTCTTCATACTAAGGATTTTAGACAAGAGCATTTCAAGGTCTCCTCTACTATTCCAAGTTTCAAGGTTCGTGTTTGTGCAATTTGTAGGGTATATATTTTCAGAATTTAGACTTAAGCTAGGAATTATTTTTCAAAGTTATACTTTAATAAAAATATCAATATTTTTTCCTTGTTTTAACTTAGCCCAAGAAGTCAACTCGAAATTTGCCTATTTCTAAATAAACTACAAAGACATATACTTTCTACCGTTAATTTTTAAGAAAGGTTATTTTTAGGGTTTTTAATTTACTAAGTCTAAGATCTAGTTATTCCTAGCTAGTTAACCTTTTTGTCAAACTCAAGTCAATTATGGCCAAAATTGACTACTTTAATTTTTATAATTTTTAAAAATTTTCAATTTTTATGGGTTTTAAAATAAGTATGCAAATGCAAAAATATACACATGAATGCGAAGAAAGAAGGCTTACCGAGCATACCCCCAAACTTAAACTTGACAGTGTCCTCACTGTCATGCTACACCAAGAGGGTCAAAATGGCCGGTATTCCCCTGTTTATTTTTTTTTATATTGTTAACTGAAAAAGAAAACAAAAATATATACAAAAAGTTTCTCCCCCTAAACTTAAGTAAAACAGTGTTTCCACTATTGAAGTATTAAAGTTCAGAGTTAGGGAGGAGAAAAACACAGTATCAAGCTATACATGGCCTTACACAGGCCAAAGGTTAGCACCAACCATTCAAAAATTTTATCGTTATAATGGTGTTGTTGGTGAAAGAATGGAGTGTAGAGAAAAGAAATGAGAAGCACACGAGACCGTATGGGAAGAAAGGTGGAATATGGTCTCGGTATATTAGGAGAAGAATGGCAGAAAAGAGAAAAAAAGTGTAGTACGAACTTGAGGGCGTAAATCGAGTGAATAAATTAGCGCAAATTGTGATGACCGATGTGTTAAAATCGATTGTGCTAATCTATCAACCCGTCGAGAAATGGGGTCAAATCCCTTCAAGATTCGCGAGAAAACATAGGTACGTTGAACTTGGTAAACCATCCATTGGAAGCGTGATGGATTCTTGCGCGGTCGAAACGATCGAAAGGACGGAGGGGAGTGATTTAGGGATAGTCTTATTCTCACCTAAGTAAACTGTCTCGAACTCGAAGGATTCCATCAATGGTTCGAAATGACTGTAAGCAACCGAGTCTAATGGTTCAACTAATTCATCTGAAAATTCAAAGGACTCAAACTCGGGCGGCGAGTCTTCAAAATCGTCCGAAAAAGTGAAACACTCGTAATCGTTATCGGCTGTGAGAACTGTGTCAAATTCAAAGAGGAACGCATTAGCGGCGTCCAAACTTCTGTGATCAAATAGAAATTTTTCAAGCTCACAGTCCTCCTGCATGATCTTTTGCGTGGTCGGAACGATGGAAAGGAGGGAGGGTGATTTAGGAAGTATAACAGTTAAAGGTTCAGGAGGATGAATTGGAAAATCCGACACATCAAACAAAACTGATTCATCCTCAATACTCTCCTCAATACTATCCTCATAATTCTCCTCAAAAGTTATCTCATCCATGCAATTATCATCAAAATCAAGACGCATATGAAGTTCGGGAGAAACATTTAATGACTCGGGATGATGAATTGGAGAGAAAAATTCAGTCAAATCTGCGGGTTCATCATCCAAAGTATTCCCTGTGTCAATATCCTTAATCAAGTGAAAATCAATTTTTTCGGACACCTCATCAAAAGCATGGATATTTATCAATTCAGGTTCTAAATTGGAGGTGTAGAGGTCGAAAGGATTGGTGATGGTTTCACTCGAAAGGGACCCTTCACAATCTGGCAAATCAAGCACTACAAAGTCGCACAACTCATTAAAAGTTTTATTTTCAACTGGTGAATCATTTGGGACACTTGATAGATATTCAAAACCGGAGTTGTGGGATTCAATTGGTGATGGGTAGGTTTGATTTGGAAGGGTGCACAACTCTCTCTCTCCACTCAAATTCTCAATCTATCCAACCGCCTCATCATACATTGGAATTTTTGGAGCTAGTTGGAAACTAGCTACCGGGTCACTAGGTTGCATAAGGGCGGCAATGGACGCATCCAAATCCTCATCTGTTTGTTTGTCGCTATAATATAAGCTTCCAACGACTGTTCCAGACTAGACATGGGTTGTGAAGGGGTTTCAGTAAAAGATTCAAAGTTGTTTGGATATGTGAAACTCCCAAATGGTTGTGTAGAAGCAATGTCTAGTGAAGGTGCGGAAGTCGGGTAGGACTGGTAGGAATTGAATGGTTGGACAGGAGTGGGATCAATATTTGGATAAAAAGGTGAATGGACTTGTTGATCCCAAGAACTGGAAGTGTTGAAAGGAGTGAAAGATCGGTTACGAGATTGTTCAATATGATCAGCTATAGACATGGGTTTCGGAGTTACAACAGGACTCGAAAAAGGAGTATCAATGAAAGAAGGTGGTGAAGGTTGAAATGGTTGATACAAAGTGGATAGTGGAGTCGAACTGTTTCTCCTAGACACTTCTATTCGATCTTTCAAAGAAATTTTGGGCATGGAGGGGTCGTCCATAATTCGACCAAAACAATTCGCGTAAAAAGCAAAGTTTGGTTGAGGGTACCAAAGTTCGGCAAGAGTTTTGTGAGGTGGGGTACCCATGATGTAAGAAGGAGAAGAAAAAGAATGTGGGGTGCACGGATTTCTTAGCGACAAGTTGCAAGTTTTTATAAATTTTTTTTTCTTTTTGTGTTTTCTTCTTCTTTTTTATGGAGCTTTTTGCAAAAAGATTTTCGATAAAAGGCTTAGACACCCGTTCAATCAACCACAAATGCACAATCAGGCCTAGATCTAGGGTCACCTAAGTCAGTTAGACAGCTCTTAACTGTTCCAAAGGGCAAGAAGTAGGACCTCAAACCGCCTCTTCACCGCCAATTGTGGCCAGGTAAGCATAAGTAGAGAAAGGAGGGATCCGCTCACGAATTACCGTGAGACGGGTCTTTTAAAGTTACCTTTCACTACCTGTCTAGCCTAGGGACCACAAAGTCAGGTTAGGATCAACGGTCGATGCCTACAACTATTCCTTTGTCCTATTGAGCGCGAAGTCCTTAGGGCTGAGTCTAATCTTTTTTAATTAAATGATGGTCAATGCAATATGCCTTATGTGATTTCTGGGGTCCTGAGAAGGGTAATGAAATCCCCACCCAATCTGATTGGTGTAAAAGCCCCATAAAGTCAATTTAAATATGCAAAGCAGTAAACACAATCACTTGCAAACAATTTCTTTTTTTTTTTAGCGCGGCGCAAAGAATCCTGCACAAGATCAATTATTGGAAGGGGGAGAGATTTTTTTAGCGCAAAGAATCCGGCAGGCAAATTTACAGAGGAGATATCAGGGGTACAGAGTAGGAGAAAAGAAAGCTCACAGAAGAAAACAGGACAGCTGATGTCACTACCACACCGCGCTTCCGCGGCCGAAGTAGGGGTCCTGCAGCGGTTCCGCGGCCTTCTAGAAGGTTTGGATCTCCAAATCTTTTCGGCTGCTCTGTTATGGTACTCCTTGGTTGTTCAGATTTGTTGTTTTCTGTTTCGATCTCTGGATTTTTCCAGATCTGAATTCGTTCGTCGATCCTGCAAAATTCACACGAAAATACCCTTCACAAAATAACAAGTTGATAAATTTTTATATTTTTTTATTTTTCAGTTTTTATGATTTTTTTAATTTTATATTGACCCGAAATTGCAAAAAGAAAATACTACGCCATCCCTGGCAACGGCGCCATTTGATTGAAATGATTTGGCGTGCTTATGCGCTTTTCGAAAGATGAATCAAAACTATTTATAACCGCAATCAAAAACGGCGTCGCTTGGTAGCTAGCCGGTGAGTACGGGTCGGTCCACAGGGATTTTGTGTATCTTCTAATTGTTCTAACGAGTTAATTCTGATTGGTGTCGGATTGATTAAATCTAAAAACTAAATTGATCTAGACTAAAATCTTGCTAGGGTTAGGTTTAGGTTAGATTTGGAGAGTCAATATTCCTCCGCTTTCTATGCCCAAATTAAGATCTATGAGGTGTTATGGTAATTATTAATAAAGTGGATTGGTACCATCGGGAAGAAACGATGTTTCTTCCTCTAGGTTCTTGTCCTTCCTTTCTTAATCCTTACCCTAACCTCCATGGAAAATACGCTCAACCGGTCGTTTATACTACGGTATCACCGCTACCTCGTGGGATAGGGTGCCGTAGGGAGCGGTGTGTGCATGTATGCATGGAGTCCTATAAAAACGTGTGATGGGCAAGAAAGGGGTGAGAGATCTTCATCTCTCAAGCCTTCCCCAAATCTAAGCCTAACAAGCGAGAAGACTACTCACTCATTAGGGAATTAAAAGACATGATTTAACTATCTAACTAGGGCAGAGAATGAAAGATCTATGCTAGGGCAGGAAAATAAATCTATACTAGGGCAGAGATTGAAATATCTATGCTAGGGCAGGAAAATAAATCTATACTAGGACAGGAAAATAAATTTAACTAGGGAAAGAATTGAAAACTTACTCTAATTTGATGCACTCTTCATACTTTTCAAGAATTGAATTCTGAATTTTGAGATTTACAATGAGGCACAAGAAGAGGCATGCTCCAAAAAGAGCATTAGGGTTTCTATTTATAGATCATAGAAACCCTATGGTTACAATTGATTCACGTCTGCAATTACAAGTTTACCCCCTAAGAAAAGAACTAGTCAACGCACCGCCAGCGACCATAGAAATTTTCCACCGACACGGGCGATGCACGTGCCACTTTTTTCCACCGTCACGCGCTTCTAATGGCCGCAGAACCGCGGCCAGAAGGCAGGTTTGGCCGCGGATCCGCGGCCGTATAGGGGGTTTGCTGGCTATGATTTTCAGGGCATGTTCTGTTGCTTTGTTTCTCTTCGTTTCTTCACTTGGTTTCTCAGATTGTCTTCTAGATTTCTTCCAGATTTCTACAGTGAATAATGTCATGGATTTTACCGTTTGCTTCGTGTCGAAGTCTTAAATCTTGCTCTGCCTTTGTTCTTTGTGAAATTGTCCATTGATCTTCGTTAAGTCTTCAAATTGTAGGTATGATCAAGATCTTTCCATTTGTTGGTCGTAGTCTCACTTTTGTATCGTCTTTTCATCGTTTTCACTGTTTTTGTTCCGAGACCTGTAACCTGCAACTATGTAGCAGACATGGGTCAAAAGTACCTGTTTATTTGTAAACTGAATGAGAATGGGGAATATAATAATGCAAAATTATGGTATGAACACCGAGCGAGGGATCCTCGGACTCGACTGCCTCTGGGAGGGCTTTTTGGTCCGGGCAGTGGGGTGCACGGTCGCACCGTGGCGAGGGCCCGTGGGTTGCACGACCACCTCGTGGCGAGGGCCTCGAGTTGTAAAGGGGGAACTCTACTGGGGAAAAAAGATTCGACGTTTGTTTATTCGTATGGACAGGAATTTCAGAGAACGCTTTACACCATCTTTGTAAAAGGGAAATCTCGAGGGAGGGTCAACACTCGCTGGCTTTGACCTCATTGGTATAGCTTGAGCTTCTCGGCGTTGTAAGGCCGCGGCAGCTTTCGTCCATCCGCGTCTTGTAGGCGGTAGGCTCCACCGGGGAGCGCTTCAGAGACGAGGAAAGGACCCTCCCACTTTGGGGAGAACTTGTGAAGCCCGCCTTGGTCGATGAACTCGTTCATCCGTAGGACCAGGTCCCCGGTCTTGAAGGAGCGGCGTTTGACCCAAGCGTTGTAGTATCGGGTCATCTATTGCTGATAGGCGGCGGCTCTGATCTGGGCCTGATCCCTTTTCTCCAACAATATGTCGAGGTTGGTCCGTAGCGCCATGGTGTTTGTGTCATCGTCGAAGTGCTCGATCCGGTGACTAGGTAGCCCGATCTCCGCTGGGACCATCGCTTCGGTCCTGTAGCAGAGGCTGAAGGTAAAAGCTTGGAACGAGGTAAAAGCTTGGAACGAGCGAGAAATCCAACTCGAGTCTGAGGTAAACGCGAACCTACCCCGAGGCGACCAGGCCGACCAAAAGAAGAAGAGCAGAGAAGAGAAGAAGAAGGTCAACCGGCCAAAGCCATACTCTCCGAAGTTCCAGGAGTATACTCTACTCAACATCTCTCAGACCGAGCTGTTAGAGGAGGCGAAGGGCGAGCGATTCTTCAAGCTCCCTCCGGTCACCAATAGAGCGTCTAAACGAACCCGGGGCCCGTACTGCGCCTTCCACAGGTCACAGGGACACCCGAACAAGAACTGTAAACAACTCCGCGACTATATCGAGGAGTTGATCCGCTCGGGCCACCTGACGAATACCTGCAGGAAAAACGACAGGCGGATAGGGAGCATAACAACCATCCCTTCCCGGCGACTTAACGATCCGCCAAATCATGGTCATTTCTTCGGGGTCTGCACATAGAGCAGGCGAGATTCACCGCCTCCTACCCGTCGAGGGAACAAGCGACCAGCCCCGGAAGAAATGCAGGACCGCCGAGCCCATCATCTTCACTGATGAAGACCTCCACGGTATATCCTTGCCTCACAATGACCCTCTCATGATTACGGCACGGGTCCACCGCTACAAGGTTCAAAGAATATTGGTCGACTCAGGAAGCTCGGCAGATATCCTTTTCTATGACTGCTTCCATCGTATGGGGCTCGGCCCATCCGACCTATGGCCAACCACCTACATCCTATCGGGGTTTACCAACCACTCCATCCCAGTCGAGCGAGTGGTCACCCTCCTCCTCAACATTGGGGAAGAGGGCCGTATGTAACACCCGAGCCCAATACTACTAATTTCTGTTACTGTTTGAGCATTAGGTGGTACTCATTTCATTTATCTTGCTTATTGGTGGCTTACTGTAAAATGTTACCCGGAAAAGTCATTTCTGCACATAACAAATTTTAGCATCTAAAATGAAATTAAAAATAGTCATCTTGGCCTACTCGACACCCCTAGCCTTGTGGTAGCTTCCGTGCATCGAATTCTCGTCCCGTTCGGTGAAACGGACGAGTTTGGACGGCTACGCACGCGTACAGGTGTCCGTCTTGGGGGTATGCTTTTTAATCATAAAACACCTCATTTTAAAATTTGGAACCCGCTTAAAATCCTATTATTTAAATTTCAAATTTTTGGACCCAACCCGGGCGCGATTTGGAAATGTTTTATTTAGCGCCAAAATTCCAAATTTTAATAATACTTAAACCATAATATATCTCGTTAATATATATATACTGTGCTGTTAATAAATCTTTTGTATATTTTCTTTAACCTCTAAAATAATTCTGCAGCCAATCACCACGAGATCCTTATCATCTCGTGGGCCCCACCTCCTCATATCTCTCTCCTTCTCTATCTCTCTCTCTCTATCTCATATCTCTTTCTCTCTCTCCCTCACCGTCTCTCTCTCTCTCTCTCTCTCTCTATCTCATATCTCTTTCTCTCTCTCCCTCACCGTCTCTCTCTCTCTTTCTCTCTCTCTCTCTCTATCTCTCTCTCTATATATAAATCTATTCCTCCTCTCTCTTCTCTTTTTAAAAGATACTGTTCCTTTTTCCTCACGAAGCAGAAACCCATCGCGAGCCCTCAATGCAACCCTAGCCACCTTCACCCGTTGCCGCCGCAGCCCCGACGCCGGCGCCGGCATCACCGTCACCCTCGCCCGCGCCTCCTCGTCTCAACCTCAACCCTCGTCCTCTTCCCCCGCGCACCCTGCACTGCCGCGACCGCTTACAGTCTTCCCTGCAACTGCCTGCTCGCCACCGCGACCACCAGAAAACGTCCAACGCCTCGCCGCCGACTAACACCTCGCCGTCTGTCCCTCACCATCATCCTCTTCACCTCGTTCATCTTCCTTTCGCTGCCGACCCTAGACCCTGTACCCGAGCAGCCGACGTCTCTAGCACTGCCACCATCATCAGCTTCATCACCCTCGCCGTCAACAGAGCAGCCGTCATCGTCTCCTCGCCGACACGATCTTCTGGCTCATCTCCACCTCCTTATCTCGCAACACCCGGCAACCTAGTTCTTCACCGTTGCCATCATCGTCCCTTCATCTTGGAGGTTGGACCAAGCACCACCCTGATCCCAGTAAAGCCCTTGCTGATATCGTGTCGCGTGGGTTCGCGCCTCCGTTTTCGTGATCGTCATTTTCGAGGCAAGTATTCGATACTTGCTTACATGCTACCGAAACTTTAAACTTACCTTAATATTTATCTATAATCTAATAGTGTATTATTAGTAAATCATCTTATATACATTGCTTTCCGTTTAACCCTAGTAGCATGCCAAATTAATTATTTTCCTGTTAAACCCCTATTTAGAAGTGATAACAGTGGAGTTCCAATTAACCGTATCAGGCTCCGCTGTACTTTTATGTTTCCGAACCTGAGACTTAATCTCGCATCGAATTATTCATACCTAACAACCCCGTACATGATAGATTACATTTTGGTTTACTGCTATGGTACTTTTATTCCAGTTTAGCCTATCAAATATTCATGTACAACTTAAACCGGACCAATTACATTTGCATTCTTTAAACAGATTATACATGTAGTTGCATTCTTGGAACACTCAATGTTTTTTTAACCTAATTCCAGTAGTTACATTTACCATTCTGTATTCACGTTATATTGACACCATCTATTTAACACAATTGATAACTGTACAGCTAGATAATAAATCTGCTTTATTGCTTAACGCATTGATTAGATCATGATGTTGATTATGCTAGCTGATTGTGAGCACACCCATGAATGTCGTTTACACCTTGACCTGACGTGCTTTATATATATTGATGCACCTGACATGGTACCGTATACTGTTGACTTGACCTGATGTACCATGACCTGACCCGTTACCTGATCTTGTGTCTAATGCCAACAAACCTGACATATAGTCCTCATGGACCGTTCCTGTTGTCTATCCAGACAAACTTGCTAGTACCTGATCCTGTGTTGGCATTAGTTCTTGATTACTGAATACCTGACTTGACATACATAACTTGGGGGTATGGGGAAATCAAAGGTGAAACTGACTTGTAACTCAACAGTTTGATACCTGTTCTGATCAGTCTTACGGGCTAGGCCAGCCCCGGAGTGATGATGCTGATATCACTCGCCCATCCTGCTACTTGTTACTGCCTAGCGGCACGTCTCGGATTCAGCCCCGAGAACCTTGACCGTGGTCCCGGACACGCACGGGATACTATTGAGTTACATCGACGATTCATCAATTGATTTCAAAGACTTTAGAATAGAAAACCTGATAGAACAGTTAGTTACCCACTGCACAATACCCTGCACTGTTTGTTTCACATTATTGCTTTATTCATGTTTATTTTGCATTGCCTGCTACACTGTTCATATTATATTACTGGTTGACATGACGCGCTGACGTCTGGGTTTTGCATGGCCCAGATTCTGTACCGCTGTCGCAGTCCGAGCAGGAGTACTTCAGCCAGCAGGCTGAGTTATGAGTTCAGTAGTAGTTAGTTTTATTTCCTGCATTTATTTCCTGATGTGAGCCCGCATTATGGGACATACCTTTCAGTTATTTGTATTGGATCATTTGCTTCCGCATTTATTATTATTGACTCCTGTTATTCTGGATTATGGACATGTTTTAGATAGTTTTATCTTGTTCTTGATATCTCTACAGCCGTAATGTGACTGTGGATGGATACTTCCTACCCACAGGTAGCATGGTTGGCTATGTCACGTGCCCAATCTAGCGTACTCTGGGAAGCGGGGCGTGACATGGTTCTTTTGGTATTAGAGCCATAGGTTAGTTGGGTTGATTCTTTTGTAGTTGGGTATTGTACCCAATACACGAATCAGAATGCCCGTGTTTAGGAAACATGTCCTGCCACTTTGCCGTTTACCATTTTTGAATCACATTCTTCCTGATCATATTTGTTACGATGTGCAAACTTCCTTTGCATATCGACTCGAAAAACCTGATTTCTTGTTATCTCTAGGACTTAGGCGACTTGGATGGAGTTATGTAATTGTGGCTATGATACCGCGGCATAGTTACAATGCGGTACTCTATTTAAGTATCTTGGAGTTCTAGCCTTGATCTATATTCAGAATCTATCATCATGCTAATGTTGGGTATTTTGATTCCAGGAATATGGCCGGTAAGAATTTGAAGATGTACCAAAGACGTGCAGACAAAGCCGCCATGCGTAGAGTGATAAGGGGATTGCTGGAGAATCTAAAGAGACAGACCGAGCTGAAACCGGCGTCTGCACTGAACCAAACGTCTGTACGTAGAAGTATTCCGGTGAACAGACGCAGCGTAGCACTAATGAAGAAAACAATTGTGGGTGATCGGAAAAGGAGCGTGATTTGTGACTACTGCCATGTACCCGGACATGTGCGAAAGGATTGTCGTAAGAGGCTGGGACTCTGTTTTGGTTGTGGAGCGGCAGATCACGCAGTTGGTGCTTGTCCGTCGAAGCTTCGTACGAGAGATGATATTCAGAAGCCTCCGCAGAGACCGTTCCAATGGCAGAAACAGCTGACTCAAGGACCTAATCAGGCACGAGCTTTTACCTTGACGGCTGAGGGAGCCAAGGCATCAGGAGAAGTGGTTTCAGGTACTTTACTCGTTCATGGTTTTCCCGCATTGGCATTATTTGATTCTGGTGCATCCCACTGTTTTATGTCATCCAAATTTATAACTACACACTCGATTACCTGCACGACCCTGTCTAGTTTTTGGGACATACACACTGGGAATGGGAAAATCAGATCTAGTAGGGAGTGTAAAGATTGTACAGTTGTTGTGTGCGGACGGGAACTCTTTGCAGATTTCTTGGTGATAGATACGGGAAGCTATGAAGTCGTCTTGGGAATGGATTTCTTAGCACTTTCCACGCTCACATTGACTGTAGGGCAAAGAAAGTAATTTTCCATATTCCCGGACATCCCGAGTTTACTTTCACTGGAGGAAGCAGTTCTGTCGGGCCAGTCGAGTTTAGGGCTAGGCCGACAAACAATATTCTTGCAGCAATGGAAGTTGATAGTGGTGAAGAGCCGGCGGTTGTTCGCGATTTTATGGACGTATTTGAAGATATATCGGGTTTACCGCCGAAGCGAGACGTGGAGTTCGCAATTGATCTTATTCCTGGTGCAGCGCCAGTATCTAAAGCGTATTATCCAATGGCACCAGTAGAGTTGGAAGAAGTTAAGAAACAGGTTGCTGAATTGCTTGAGAAGGGTTGGATTCGAAGCAGTAACTCGCCTTGGGGAGCTCCAGTTCTTCTAGTAAAGAAGAAGGATGGCACGAGAAGGATGTGCATCGACTATCGAGAATTAAACCGAGCGACTATTAAGAACAAGTACCCGATCCCTCGCATTGGAGAACTTTTTGAGCAGCTTAGTGGCGCGAGGGTATTCTCGAAGCTGGATTTGCGATCCAGATATCATCAGGTTCGAGTGAAAGCAGAAGATATTTGCAAGACGGCGTTCCGAACTCGGTATGGACATTACGAGTACTTAGTGATGCCCTTCGGAGTAACGAATGCACCGGCAGTATTCATGGACTTGATGAACCGAATTCTCACCGTTCTTGGACCGGTTCATTGTGGTGTTCATTGACGATATTCTGGTTTACTCGAAGAGTTTTGAGGAGCATGCTGAGCATTTAAAGATCGCACTACAGACGTTGAGACAGGAGAAATTGTATGCGAAGATGAGTAAGTGCGAATTTTGGCTGGAGGAAGTGAAGTTTCTGGGGCATGTTGTGTCGGGCGATGGAATCGCCGTCGATCCCGAAAAGATTGCAGCAGTTCGAGATTGGCCGATTCCAAAGAATGTTGCTGAGATAAGAAGTTTTCTTGGATTAGCCGGATACTACAGGAGATCTGTGGAGAACTTTGCTCGTCTGGCAGAGCCGTTGACCAAGCTTACGCGCAAGGAGGTACCTTTTGTATGGACGGATAAGTGTGTGTTAGCTTTTGAGACGTTGAAGCAGAAGTTGATAACCGCCCCTATTCTGACCGTGCTAGACAATTCCGGAGGATTGGTGATTCACAGCGACGTATCTGGGAAAGGATTGGGATGTGTTTTGATGCAGCATGGGAAGGTTGTAGCATACGCATCGAGACAATTGAAGACCCATGAGAAGAATTATCCAACTCATGACTTGGAGCTTGCGGCTGTGATTTTCGCTTTAAAGATTTGGAGACACTACCTTTTGGGCGAAAGAGTCGAAGTTTTTACTGATCATAAGAGCTTGAAGTATGTGTTTACGCAGAAGGAGCTTAATATGAGGCAGCGTAGATGGTTGGAGCTGATGGCTGACTACGACCTTGATCTTAAGTACCATCCGGGGAAGGTTAATGTTGTGCCGGATGCGCTTAGTCGGTTACCAGCAATTCAGGTGTTAACTACGCAGAAGGAGATCGTTGCAGATTTTCGAAGATTTGACTTGGAGGTTGTGCTACCGCGTTCTACGGGACAGTTGTTGCAGCTGCAAGTGCAGTCGTCCTTGATTGAGAAAATTAAAGCAACACAATCGTAGGATCCTAGACTGCAAAAGTTTCGAGAGCAGGTTGAAGCCGGACTACGAACAGATTTACTGGTCCACGAAGATGGTTCGTTGAGGTATGGTAGCCGTTTGTGTGTGCCAAAGGGAGATGTTCGTGAAGAGCTTATGAAGGAGGCACACAGTTCAGCTTATTCTGTACATCCAGGAGGCATAAAGATGTACCAAGATATTCGACAGCATTTCTGGAGGGAAGGCATGAAACGGGAGATTGCGCGCTTTGTGGCTAAGTGCTAGGTGTGTCAGCAAGTTAAGGCTGAACATCAAAGGGTTGCTGGTTTATTGCAACCACTTCCGATTCCTCAGTAGAAGTGGGAACATATAACCATGGATTTCGTGACGGCTTTACCGCGGAGTCCAAAGGGCAACAATGCAATATGGGTGATTGTTGACCGATTGACCAAGGCAGCTCACTTTATTCCTTTTCGGGTTGGTCAATCAACAGAGACTTTGGCAGAGCGGTACATGCAGGAGATTGTAAGATTGCATGGAGTACCGGTGAGCATCGTGTCCGATCGGGACACTCGGTTCTTATCACACTTCTGGAGGAGTTTACAGAAAAGTTTGGGGACTCGATTGAAGTTTAGCACAGCTTATCATCCTCAAACTGATGGTCAGTCGGAGAGAACGATCCAAACTCTTGAAGATATGTTGAGAGCATGCATGTTGGACTTCAAGGGTTCGTGGGAGGATCATCTATACTTGGTGGAGTTTTCTTACAACAACAGTTTTCAGGCAACTATCCAGATGGCTCCGTTTGAAGCTTTGTATGGTCGTAAATGCCGTTCACCTGTTTGATGGGATGATGTCGGTGAACGAAAATTGTTGGGACCAGATTTGGTGGTGCAGACAGTTGAGAAGGTTAACACTATCAGAAATCATATGAAGGCAGCACAAGACAGACAGAAGAGTTGGGCTGACACGTCAAGAAGACCTCTAGAGTTCGCCGTGGGTGATTTGGTATTCTTGAAGATATCACCGACTAGAGGGGTGATTCGTTTTGGGAGTCGAGGAAAGCTTAGTCCTCGATTCGTTGGACCCTTTGAGATATTGGAGCGTGTTGGAGAGGTTGCATACCGTTTGGCGTTACCGCAGTCCTTGGCAGGTGTGCACGATGTGTTTCACGTATCTCAACTACGAAGGTATGTTCGAGATGAAACACACGTTTTGGATTATTCGGAGCTAACAGTACGAGAAGACTTGACTTTTGAGGAGCGACCGGTTGAAATCGTGGATCGAAGGGAAAAGGTTCTCAAGAACAAGGTTATCCCCCTTGTGCTTGTTTCTTGGGGTAATCGATCGCATGGAGAGTCTACTTGGGAACGAGAAGATGAGATCCGGTAGAAGTTTCCTCACCTTTTTCTGTAGTTTTCTATCTTGTATTCTTGGAATTTCGAGGACGAAATTCTTTTGTAATTGGGTATAATGTAACACCCGAGCCCAATACTACTAATTTCTGTTACTGTTTGAGCATTAGGTGGTACTCATTTCATTTATCTTGCTTATTGGTGGCTTACTGTAAAATGTTACCCGGAAAAGTCATTTCTGCACATAACAAATTTTAGCATCTAAAATGAAATTAAAAATAGTCATCTTGGCCTACTCGACACCCCTAGCCTTGTGGTAGCGTCCGTGCATCGAATTCTCGTCCCGTTCGGTGAAACGGGCGAGTTTGGACGGCTACGCACGCGTACAGGTGTCCGTCTTGGGGGTATGCTTTTTAATCATAAAACACCTCATTTTAAAATTTGGAACCCGCTTAAAATCCTATTATTTAAATTTCAAATTTTTGGACCCAACCCGGGCGCGATTTGGAAATATTTTATTTAGCGCCAAAATTCCAAATTTTAATAATACTTAAACCATAATATATCTCGTTAATATATATATACTGTGCTGTTAATAAATCTTTTGTATATTTTCTTTAACCTCTAAAATAATTCTGCAGCCAATCACCACGAGATCCTTATCATCTCGTGGGCCCCACCTCCTCATATCTCTCTACTGCTCTCTCTCTCTCTATCTCATATCTCTTGCTCTCTCTCCCTCACAGTCTCTCTCTCTCTCTCTTTCTCTATCTCTCTCATATCTCTTTCTCTCTCTTCCTCACCGTCTCTCTCTCTCTCTCTCTATCTCTCTCTCTCTCTCTATAAATCTATTCCTCCTCTCTCTTCTCTTTTTAAAAGATACTGTTCCTTTTTCCTCACGAAGCAGAAACCCATCGTGAGCCCTCAACGCAACCCTAGCCACCTTCACCCGTTGCCGCCGCAGCCCCGACGCCGGCGCCGGCGTCACCGTCACCCTCGCCCGCGCCTCCTCGTCTCAACCTCAACCCTCATCCTCTTCCCCCGCGCACCCTGCATGGCCGCAACCGCCTGCAGTCTTCCCTGCAACCGCCTACTCGCCACCACGACCACCAGAAAACGTCCAACGCCTCGCCGCCGACCAACACCTCGCCGTCTGTCCCTCACCATCATCCTCCTCACCTCGTTCATCTTCCTTTCGCTGCCGACCCTAGACCCTGTACCCGAGCAGCCGACGTCTCGAGCACTGCCACCATCATCAGCTTCATCACCCTCGCCGTCAACAGAGCAGCCGTCATCGTCTCCTCGCCGACACGATCTTCTGGCTCATCTCCACCTCCTTATCTCGCAACACCCGGCAACCTAGTTCTTCGCTGTTGCCATCATCGTCCCTTCATCTTGGAGGTCGGACCGAGCACCACCCTGATCCCAGTAAAGCCCTTGCTGATATCGTGTCGCGTGGGTTCGCGCCTCCGTTTTCGTGATCGTCATTTTTGAGGCAAGTATTCGATACTTGCTTACATGCTACCGAAACTTTAAACTTGCCTTAATATTTATCTATGATCTAATAGTGTATTATTAGTAAATCATCTTATATACATTGCTTTCCGTTTAACCCTAGTAGCATGCCAAATTAATTATTTTCCTGTTAAACCCCTATTTAGAAGTGATAACAGTGGAGTTCCAATTAACCGTATCAGGCTCCGCTGTACTTTTATGTTTCCGAACCTGAGACTTAATCTCGCATCGAATTATTCATACCTAACAACCCCGTACATGATAGATTACATTTTGGTTTACTGCTATGGTACTTTTATTCCAGTTTAGCCTATCAGTTATTCATGTACAACTTAAACCGGACAAATTACATTTGCATTCTTTAAACAGATTATACATGTCGTTGCATTCTTGGAACACTCAATGTTTTTTTAACCTAATTCCAGTAGTTACATTTACCATTCTGTATTCACGTTATATTGACACCATCTATTTAACACAATTGATAACTGTACAGCTAGATAATAAATCCGCTTTATTGCTTAACGCATTGATTAGATCATGATGTTGATTATGCTAGCTGATTGTGAGCACACCCATGAATGTCGTTTACACCTTGACCTGACGTGCTTTATATATATTGATGCACCTGACATGGTACCGTATACTGTTGACTTGACCTGATGTACCATGACCTGACCCGTTACCTGATCTTGTGTCTAATGCCAACAAACCTGACATGTAGTCCTCATGGACCGTTCCTGTTGTCTATCCAGACAAACTTGCTAGTACCTGATCCTGTGTTGGCATTAGTTCTTGATTACTGAATACCTGACTTGACATACATAACTTGGGGGTATGGGGAAATCAAAGGTGAAACCGACTTGTAACTCAACAGTTCGATACCTATTCTGATCAGTCTTACGGGCTAGGCCAGCCCCGGAGTGATGATGCTGACATCACTCGCCCATCCTGCTACTTGTTACTGCCTAGCGGCACGTCTCGGATTCAACCCCGAGAACCTTGACCGTGGTCCCGGGCACGCACGGGATACTATTGAGTTACATCGACGATTCATCAATTGATTTCAAAGACTTTAGAATAGAAAACTTGATAGAACAGTTAGTTACCCACTGCACAATACCCTGCACTGTTTGTTTCACATTATTGCTTTATTCATGTTTATTTTGCATTGCCTGCTACACTGTTCATATTATATTACCGGTTGACATGACGCGCTGACGTCTGGGTTTTGCATGGCCCAGATTCTGTACCGCTGTGGCAGTCCGAGCAGAAGTACTTCAGCCAGCAGGCTGAGTTGTGAGTTCAGTAGTAGTTAGTTTTATTTCCTGCATTTATTTCCTGATGTGAGCCCGCATAGCCCGCATTATGGGACATACCTTTCAGTTATTTGTATTGGATCATTTGCTTCCACATTTATTATTATTGACTCCTGTTATTCTGGATTATGGACATGTTTTAGATAGTTTTATCTTGTTCTTGATATCTCTACAGCCATAATGTGACTGTGGATGGATACTTCCTACCCACAGGTAGCATGGTTGGCTATGTCACGTGCCCAATCTAGCGTACTCTGGGAAGCGGGACGTGACACCGTATGAGGACTGTACCAGTGGAATTCATCGTCACCAGGATCCCCTCGTCCTACAACATCCTCCTGGGACGCCCGACGTTAAATGCCCTTCGAGCTTAAATCTTGAACTACCACCTTGCGATCAAGTTTCGATTAGACTAAGAGGGAATAAGCCGGCCCTACGGGAACTAGCGAATCGCTAAGATTTGCTTCACAGCGACATCCACCATTGAAGAGCAGAGCGACGACCTCGGAGGCGCAAATGATTTCCAGGGGTCCTTGGATACTCACGACGAACAGAAAGAAATCCAAGGGGCCCTAGTGGAGGCGCTAACAGAGGTCCCCCTCGTCGAGGGGAACGAGGAACGAACTGTCCATATCGAATCCCTTTTAACGGGAGCCCGACGTGAAGACTTGATCCGCTTTCTCCTAGAAAACTCGGACGTGTTCGCCTGGGCGCCTGCTGACATGCCCGGGATCGACCCCAAGGTAATCTTGCACAAGCTCGGGGTCGACCCGACGGCCCGGCCCGTCAGACAAAAGAAGCGAAGTTTCATACCGATCAAGCAAAAGGCGATTGAGGACGAGGTCGATAGGTTGCTTGCAACCAACTTCATTCGAAATGTTGCCTGCTCGGATTGGCTGGCGAATGTGGTCATCGTTAAAAAGGCGAGCGGGAAGTGGCGCATGTGCGTCGACTTCACAGATTTGAACAAGGCCTGCTCGAAAGACAACTATCCCCTCTCTCGGATAGACCAGCTTGTGGACAGCTTGGCAGGCCACGAATTGCTCAGCTTCATGGATGCTTTCTCCGGTTACAACAAAATCCGTATGAACTCGGCAGATGAAGTGTTGGATATATGTATGCCCTGGAGGCCATTATATGTATAGTGGATGCTTGGACATATATATATATATATATATATATATATATATATATATATACGGATGACTTTCTTGCTCGACATGATAGTATGTTATCTGGTTTACTTTATCTTGACATGTTCATTTGATCATGCATCTTACTCATTTGGTACATGTTGATAAAGCCCTTAGGACATTTGCTTGACTACTGGGACTATGATGTGGATCATACTAGTGGGACACGTGTAGTTTATGAGCATATCCTTGAACTGTTCCTAGTCGTGGGTGTATCGAGATGGGGCATCGATATTCCAGAGTAGACTGACGTATACCATTCTCGTCCTATATGATGGGCGATGGATGATCCCATATCCATCTGGTGTGGTGACACCAAAGATTGTATAAGGGTGCTCAGTGGAGACTGGGTACACTGAATGGACTCGCCGAGAACTCCTATATAGTATTATATATATCGTCGGATAGCAATTCTCAGGTGACACCGTTCCCCTCCGAATGGCGGCGACGACGTGAGGACGTCTTGCCTGAGATTCGGGACAGATGCTATTTGGTTTTATCCGTCTACCTCTCCGAAGATGCCAAGTTGACTTATGGCACCGTGTATCGGAGGTTTAGACGGATGCGGCCGATGTAGCAGACTTCGTCATATTCCCCCTCGTTTGAGGGGTTTTTGATTGTGGAGACGCTCTTCCCTGCAGGCGCAAGCCCCTGCAGTTAATTACGCTACCGCATCGCGGTAGCCACTTTCTCCTTCTCCAGAATTTCACTTCGTATCGTGTGTGTTTGTTTTGTTTGTGGATGCCCGTGGATTGTATACGGAGACTAAGTTATGCCGTCGCCCGTAGGACGTGGATTAGTCCAAATCCGTATTTACTTAGATTTGGGTTTTGGTTTGGGTTTAAGGATACGTTAGCCTTATTTGAGACCAAGATCAACTTAAACGTTTGTTAAGGATACGTTAGTCTAATTTAAGACTAAGATCGATTTAACGGGATCGTTTAGATCCGACAAGAGAGCATTTAGACTCTATTGTTTAGTTTAGAGACTTTGCGGTCGATTGCCAGTTTAGGGACATGGTGGTCCATAGGTAGTTTAAGGACATTGCGGTCCATTAGTTTAAGGACGCACAAGTCCGTGGGTTTAAGGACCCCACAGTCCGTGTCTTGGTTTAAGGACGCATAAGTCCGTGGGTTTAAGGACCCCACAGTCCGTGTCTTGGTTTAAGGACGCATAAGTCCGTGGGTTTAAGGACCCCACAGTCCGTGTCTTGGTTTAAGGACGCATAAGTCCATGAGTTTAAGGACCCCACAGTCCGTGTTGATGTGTGGTCGTCGGGACCCGTCACCTCTCTGACGTCGTTGAAGGATTACAACGATAGGAGTCAGAGGAGTTCGGAGATGTACCCTCGAACCGGATGTAAATTGATTTAGGAGAGCAGCCGTGCTCAGTCAATTTAATTTGAGGACTTACGGCCATGATTAGGCTAAGTCCAGTTAAAAATGTTCAACATTTTTATTTGTCTTTGGCCTATTAGACCTGTGCTAGGGCTTTGCCCCTTATTAATAATGCAGTGCATTTTTTGTTGAGTTTGGGCTCTGCCCTTTTATAAATGATGCAGAGCATCTATTTTGTTTGGGCTCTGCCCTTTTAATGCATTGCATTTTTATTTTGTTTGGGCTCTGCCCTTTTATAAATGATGCAGAGCATCTATTTTGTTTGGGCTCTGCCCTTTTAATGCATTGCATTTTATTTTAGCCTGCTAGGCCTTTTTGATTTAGGCCTGGCCCTTCAGTAAACAATGCAGTGCATTTATCAGGCGCTTTGCGCCAATCATTGAGCGCAAGCGCTTGTGGTGGTGACACGTGTCACGCAAGCGCAGTGCGCTGCGCTGTTGCGCTGCTGACACGTGGCGCGCTCTGGTGAGTTGCGCCAATTTCAGAGAGCAATGCTCTATCTTAAAAGCGCATAGCGCAAGTGGTTCAGGTGCTGACACGTGGCGCTCTCTGGTGGCTTGCGCCAACCTAGGAGCGCAACAGTGCAGATTTGCAAGTGCAAGGCACTGTTTTAATGACTTGATCCACTTTTGGATTCAAGAGAGGAATTTTTCTGAAATTCCAGAACCAATGGTTCATAAAAAGTGCAAGGCACTGTTATTATTTATTTATTTTTTTATGGAAGATCATTGATCTTGTTCTTAGATCAATGATCTATTCAGAAGAAATTCTTCTATTTTATAAAGGTTTTTACCTTTTTCTTGAATTTTCTTCAGAGTTCTCTCTGTTTTGAAGTTCTTGATCTCTCACAATGTCCATCCTTTTGAGTTGGGGTCTAGGGGCCTTTATATAGTGACCATAAATTTGTTAAATTTGTTAAAGAGATCTTTATCTGAGTGATTTGGGAAATTTTTCCCACCGTTGGATCTTTGATCCAAGAGCTTCTGTTTTACAGAAGACAATCTTCTTGTTTTAACAAGAACAGAAAGATCTTATTAGAATTTTAATTCTGTTTGGCGCAAACGCCCTCAGCGCGTGACACGTGTCGCGCAGCGCAGAGCGTAGCGCAACTGCGCTTGCGCAACTACGCTGACACGCGTCACGCTGCGCGCAGTGCAGCGCAACTGCGCTTGCGCTGACACGTGTCACGCAACGCAGCGTTTGCGCAACTGCGCTTGCGCAACTGCGCTGACACGTGTCGCGCAGCGCTTGCGCAACTGAAGCGTTGCTTCCTTTAATTTTTGTTTTAAATAGAGCCTTGCTCTGATTGGGCGCGCTGCCTTGGGCGCTGCGCCTGACGTATTAACTTCTGACACGTGGCGCGTTGCGCGCAACGCACGGAATTTGAAGCGTTTCTTCAAAATTTTAATTTTTGAAATTCAAACAGAGCCTTGCTCTGATTGGGGAAACAAATGCCTCCCCACCGTTGCGCTCACGTGGCGCACACGTGAGTGCAGTGGTGGCAAAATCTTGGCCGTTAGATCAACAGGTGAGTTGAAGGGGCGCATGCGCCTATAAATAGGACCCTTGGCCCTTGAAATTTTTTTTACCATTTTCAAGAACTTGAATTTCAGAGCCTTGCTCTCGTTTAAGAATTTTAGAGCCTTGCTCTCGTTTCTTTCCAAGAACTCCAGAGTTCAGATTTTTAGAACAACTTAGGTAAAATTTTAAATTAAATTAAATTAAATTTGATTAATAGAGCCTTGCTCTTATTGATCTTTGATCTAAAGAAAACCCCTTTGGGGTTTTATTAACAGAGCCTTGCTTTCAAAAATTTATAGATCTACAGAGATCTTGTTCATGGGTTTCAACCCATGAATAGAGCTTTGCTCATGGATCAAATGTAGATCTTTTTTTTTTATCTAAAAATGGAGAACTCCTAAAAGTGTTCATGGATCTTTAAGATCCCAAATTTTTAATCTTTAGGAGTTAAAGTTTTCTTTTGATGGATTTTTCCATCATTATTATAGAGCTAGGCTCTTTTTAGGAAATTTTATTCTCTTGAGACCAGAGTTTGACAAATGTCACTCTGTGACAGAGCTTTGCTCTGAAAGAGGAGATTTTCTCCTTGTCTCTAGGGATTTCCCATTAATGAGAATATTCTCATGGGGATCTTTTCATTAATTGACAGTCTCACCCAATGATGGGGCTGTCTTATTAAATGATGCACTGTCATCCAGATTTTGTGGGTCCCCATTTGGTCCCCTACCCACTGCCTTACAATGTGGTAAAAAAAGAATTTTTAAAACGCCAAGCGTTGGAATTACAACACTGACGGCTAATTTTTATCCCTCCGCAGGAAACATGTCTGCCAATTTGTCTTTCCCGTTTGTTCGCTCGGAGGGAGGGTTTCCCCAGGCACCGGTGGACCGAGTGGTGCTCGCTCTCATTAAGGATCATGACCCCGAGCACAAGAGCCTTCACTTTTGGGGTAGGTGGTATAATGAGATCATCCAGGGTCGCCGAAGTTTCAGTTCCGCCACGCCGTCTGAGCCCATAGTTTTGATCCCCTATGCGGATGAACCCCCGGTGAAGTATGCCGTGGAGGTCAAAAATTGGAATTCGGATGACCTCCTCCAGCCTGCAATTGGTGCCATTCCCGTGCAGCAGCCGCCGGCAATAGACATTTTGGGAAGGCAAATCTGTCAGGGTGAAGCACGCCCTTGGGGACAGGCCTATAATATTGGATTGGTCCCGCGACCGACCGCCGGATATTTACAGTGGGCCCGGTATATCTTATCGGCGAAAAGGACTCATTTGACGAAAATTGGTTTGTATTCGGCTATCTACGTCTCACTCTTTGAGTATCCCTCTCCTCCAACGTGGTGGATTAAGGCTTTTATCGAGCAATAGAATATCCTCACCCACACCTTCTTGATGACAGACAGGGAGGTCTCTATTTCCTTGGAGGAGTTTGCCGAAATCTCGGGTCTGCCGATGAGGGGGGAGCATTACGAAGAGTTGCTTCCTCCTGACGAATATGTCTTTGCCACCAAGCCGCTAGTGTTTGATCTGACTCCGGAGAACGCTATTCAGCACCAGTATCCGGGCTTAGTGAAGGTGTTGGACATCTATGAAGGGCTCTATCTGGAATCGGGCGTCCGGGGAGTCGGTTTCGCGGATTTTATCGCCCGCTTCATTCGACCGGAGTTTCTATCGGAGCGGAGCGAGAAGTTCGCCCAGCTCGATGACCCTTTTGGCTTCGGCTTGGACCGCCGACCCATATCGGAGAATGATCAAAGGGACTTTTATCTTCCCGGCGCCGCCGTCATCCCTTTCTCAGAAATCGCCGTCCCGGGCATGGATGAGGGGACCTTTTTTGTAGGGTTCCTAGGCTTGTGGCTGTGCAGCTTTGCGCTCCCCATGCATCCGAGCCACATGCGGCCATCTGTTTTCTACCCAGCGCATCAGATGGTGGCTGGTTTGCAGTTGTCAGTAGGAATTGCCGGGCTGGCTTATCTTTATAATGGACTTAGCGTAGCGGCAGACGCTAGTGAGCCTGGGGTGCAGCCCGCTAACTTCCCGATACACTACTTCACCTCCTGGATAGAAATGCACGTGCACGGGGTGTTCGGCGCCCATAAGATTCCTCCATTTTTTGAGAAATGCAGACTCCCAAGAGTCATGCGGTTGGTCGGCGCTTCAATCGTGGTTGCATCTCCGCGGGATTCTAGGGGGCTGCTCCTTCGTCCGCACCTGGTCGGAGCGAAGGTTTCCTTTGTAGATAAAGTTATAACTATAGGCTCAGAGACCACCAAGTCAGTAGTGCCGCTGCGTGATGATTTTAAAGACAGGGCTTCCATATTGAAGGCTCGGGAGATCCTCCATCTCTACTCCATTCGGCCGGGCTACCTGGTGTTTAGGCAAAATGAGACGGCGCTCCTCATGAGGTATAACCCTCACCGGTCGCTCAGCAATCGAGCTATCACCAGGGGATCCCGATGGAAGCGTTCTTGGAAGAGCCCGTGGTCAGCCAAGAGGGGATGAGGAACGCAATGCACCATTTCATGCGGCTTAACACGGGCTTCTATTTCTTCATCAGCGAGCCGAGCTGTGTCCCCAAGGTCCTCAACGCGTACGTGGCTTGGTACGCACATGCCATGGGTCCAGTTAGCCACATGGAGAAGCGTATGCTGGTTGACCGCAAGGGTGCGCCTCCCGGCGGTGATCGCAAGGCTCCCTTGAAGCCAAGGACCCCGGTCATTCCTCCGCTGAAAGACGCCGGAGTTGATCGACCACGCGTGCTGAGCCCCCCGCGTAGATTGCCGCTGCCTGTTACGGGGAATGTGCTACCGGCGCCCCGTGCTCCAAAGGAGACGGTCAATGTGGTATCGCCGGAGTCAGGCATAGGTGCGGATATCGGGACCCGTCGTCCCAAGGTGCCCGCAAAGCGCAAATCGATCCCGGGTGCACCCAGGGCTAGCGGGCAAAAGAAGAAGAAGTCGCTCCTCTCCCTTGACGCTATCCTCGGTTTAAAGCCTTAGGCCCCTCTAATTAAAGGTATAAGCGAGTATGGCAGCAATGAAGGCTTCTCGGTAGATCCCGCAGACACCGACCTGGCGGCCGCCATTGCGGCTTCCGAGCGGTCAACGAGGCTCGAAGCGATGATGAATAAACTCGCTCAGTCAGGTAATCATTAGCTGTGTTCTTCGTCATTTTATCGCATTTTTATCATTATTTTTGACTAATACTTTCCTCCATTTTTTAAACAGGTGTCACTACCGAAGAAGCCATTGCTGCCTCTTTAAAAACCTTTCAGGAGGAGGAGAAGAAGCGCGCCTTAATGGGCGTTGGTACGTCTCGCCTTATCAAAATTTTTTTTTTGTTATCTTTTTTGATGGCCAACCTAACCTTCTTCCTTTGTTTTCTTTGCAGGGGCTGCACCAGCTGATGCGGGGACTCTCCCCGGGCCCGCTACTGAAGTCCCAGTCTCGTCGGGGCTGCTGCGGGAGCTTCAACTCGACAAGTCGACGAGGGATGCCTTGAAGAATTTGGAGGCATCCCTGTTCACGGACGAGGACGTCTCAATGAAAGAGGCTTTGGTGAGGTCCGTCTCAACGGCTCGGGAGGAGAGAAAGCGGCTGAGGCGTGAGGCGAAGGCACGCCGGGCTGCTTTAGCCACAGGAGCGGGTCCAAGCACCATCATTCCCATTGGTTCTCCCTCCGAAGAGCTCCCGGCCGGCCTATCTACCGCACGCAGACAAGTGGCGCGTGCAGTTCGGGAAGCTAATGATAAGTCCACTTCAGGTAACGTACCTTTCAAGATTTCGTTGTAAGAATTGTAAACCTATCGGTTCTTATATATTTTGTCTTGCAGGGCCAAGTCCAACTGAAGGGGAAGCGGAAACCGTCGAACACAAGGAGCCAGGGGAAGAAGCACTGGCCGAACCCGAGTCAACGGTGGGCAACGTTGCTGGGGCTGCTGAGCCTGAGTTGGGGGCTGAGGGAGCTGCACTCGAAAGGGTCGTTGATGCCGAGCCCAAGGTAGCGGCAAATGAAACGACCATCATAACTGAGCCTGGGGCAGTAGCGGCCGAGGTGCCTGAGACCAGCGACCACATGGCAACGGCGGATGAAACAGCAGCAGCCGCTGAGCCTGAAGGAGTAGCGGGTGAGATGGGTGTGACTCTCGGGGATGAGCTAGCCGCTCTTTCTCAAGAGTCTGGCAATGCTCCGATCATTGCTCTCCCCGTCTACGGTCTTCCACCGTCTCCTGGTCGTGCGAGCACCACGACAGCCCCGGTTGAGTCCGGTGACGAGGCCACGGGAGGTGGACTCGTATCGATGGAGGAGGGAGATGCCTCTATTTCGGCCGGCGGTTCATCAGGTAAATCTCGAGTTACTGTCCCTTTTTATCTCGCAATCCTTTCTGACAAGCTTATCTTTGTTTTTAACGCAGGTGCGGCCAGTGCCGATGCTCCACCGCTCAAGGGGGCGCCGTCAACTACTGTCTTGACAATGGCCACCTCTGTACCCTCTCTCGCGCCATCACAAATGTTAGAAGGTATGGTCTTGTGCCTTATCGGTTTCATCTTTGCTGCACTATTTATATATTGATGTCGTATTATTACGCCTTTGCAGGAGCGCTTTTTGATCACCTCTACCAGGTGTTGCGCCCACACTTCTCCTTCCCATTGGAGCTTGCTTCATCCAGTGGCGTCGGTGAGCATAATTTACAATTAATACTCCTTCTCTTTCCAGCAATGGACTTGTTTCTGATTTTTTCTTGCCCTAATTGCAGTGCTACAAATCGAAGGAGGAGATGCAGGATCGGCCACGCCACCGGCCCTTCCGGCTTTGCCGTCTGCTGTAGCTGGTATAGTAAATTTCCTTATTGATGACTCTTCTACATCTTTTGAACCGTCATTTGACTGTGTTTTGTTTTGCAGCTATCGTTCCGGTTCCGGTCCCTCTTGAGTCTCGCATCCTAACGCCGGCAGGCCCCTTCCTGAAACGTCCATCCTCAAAGGGTGCCGTGATGAGTTTGGGCATGTTAAGCGGGTACATCGAAGAGCTTAACGCAGACGCTCTCCCATCTGCCGCAGATTTCGCTGTGGAGGTTAACCCAATGTTGGCGGCGCTTGTAAATTTTCATAACGAAGGCGTCGTCGAATCTTGGGTTAATCACTGCAGGGAAATCGAGGCCTGCCTTCATCAGCTGGAGTCGATGCGTCCTGCCCCTGAGGTTTTAGCCGTGAGTACTCAACGGGCAGCATGGCTCGAGCAAAGCACTTCTTATTTCCGCCATTTGGAACAAGAAGCAGCTTCAAGGCGTAAGGAGCGCGGCGAGACTTCGAGTAAATCTGCCCGACTGCATGCTCAGGTGGAGGCAAACGCTGCACAGCTGAAGGTTATCTTTGAAGGCCTTTCGCGATGCCTCTCCGAAGGGTTAACACTAAGGCAGCAACTTGACGCCGTCGAGCGGGATGCACCAAATCAGGAGGCAGCCCAGCAGGCAGCTGAGGAGCAACTTTCATCCTACCTGCAGCAGCGGGCCCAGGTGGAAGCGGAAGTGGCTGCGGCAGCCGCTCAGGAGGAAGCTGAAGGAAATGCAAGAGCAGCTCGCGGATTTGTTAAAGACACTTCCTTCTCAGTAGCTACTTTTTGTATCGACTGTACACTTGTAATCTTTGAATAAAATGTACACATTCTTTATTCTTTTATACGATTCTCCTTGTACTTAATTGAATTCATGAATAAAGATACACATATTTTCTTTTGCAATGTCTTGTATGCTCTTTCGTTTTCTCCCTTTCTCTTATTATCAACGTGCTGTCTTAATAAACACGGTCAACAGATAATAGAGTAAACATCTTAGTTTTTTTTTTAGAAATAGCGATGGCTTAGGCCGTAGGTTCAGATCTGCCGCCTAAGACTTTTCAACTCCATGAGCCGTGAGGGTCCCATAGAGACTTTTCTCCCTACGGATCGAGAGGATCTCGTAGGTGTATTTTCTCCTTAGAAATCGTGAGGATTCCTAAGTGCGTTTTCTCTTATAAGTCGTAAGGATCCTATAAGAGAATTTTCCCTCTTACGAGTCGAGAGGACCCGTAAGCGGTTGTTTCCCTCCTTGTCTAAATTTGACTTTGGAGAGTGAGACCCGTGAATAGTATGCAAGAAACCGTTTTAGACCGACTTACAGGGTCCCAGTGCCCAGGAAACAAGTTTTTTAATCCCTGCTGCCTGAGGCTTTATCTTGCAAGTTGAGACGAATCGGGAATTTCTCGCGGAGACACTGGTTTCTCTGCGAGCCGACGCGAATCTGGAGGCTCTCATCAAGGACGCTAGTTTCCCTGAGTTGAGGTATTTGTCAAGGACACTTGTTTCCCTGGGGTTGAAACGAATCGAGAATTTCTCGCGGAGACACTGGTTTCTCTGCGAGTCGACGGGAATCAGGATTTTCTCATCAAGGACACTTGTTTCCCTGAGTCGAAGGATTTTGCCGAAGACACTGGTTTCTCTGGGGTCGAAACGAATCGGGAATTTCTCGTGGAGACACTAGTTTCTCTGCGAGCCGACGCGAATCAGGAGGCTCTCATCAAGGACACTAGTTTCCCTGAGTTGAAGTATTTGCCAAGGACACTTGTTTCCTTGGGGTTGAAACGAATCGAGAATTTCTCGCGGAGACACTGGTTTCTCTGCGAGTCGATGCGAATCAGGATTTTCTCGTCAAGGACACTTGTTTCCCTGAGTCGAAGGATTTTGCCGAAGACACTGGTTTCTTCGGGGTTGAAACGAATCGGGAATTTCTCGCGGAGACATTGGTTTCTCTGCGAGCCGACGCGAATCAGGAGGCTCTCATCAAGGACGCTAGTTTCCCTGAGTTGAGGATTTTACCAAGGACACTTGTTTCCCTGGGGTTGAAACGAATCGAGAATTTCTCACGGAGACACTGCTTTCTCTGCGGGTCGACGCGAATCAGGATTTTCTTCGTCAAGGACACTGGTTTCCCTGAGTCGAAGGATTTTGCCGAAGACACTGGTTTCTTCGGGGTTGAAACGAATCGGGAATTTCTCACGGAGACACTGGTTTCTCTGTAAGCCGACGCGAATCAGGAGGCTCTCATCAAGGACGCTAGTTTCCCTGAGTTGAACTGATCTTGTGGTGGTCTTTCAGGTTTTATATAAGTTACCGTCAAAATCGTGAAGCTTGGAATTTGATCTTCGCTTCGTTTGCTGGCACTGCGTCTGTTGTATTGAGACGAATGTCACGGTTGTCTCCAGGCTGTTGGTGAACCGTCGAGATTTGGCTTAGCTTTTTGGCGGAGCCTGTTGGAAAGGTATGGTTCCCTCTTTGTTTGTGCCCTTGGGTTGTATACAGGGATCGATGTGATCTCAACTGTAGGGCAAAAGTTTCATTCATTTTTATTGTTTTATTTCCGCGATGCTCTATCATTTCAGCTTTTATATCGCGAAGGTCACGATTGCCCAATCATTTCGGCTATTTTTCGCGGTGCCCAATCATTTCGGCTATTTATTTTATTTTTACTCGCTGCTTTTTATTGCGAGTTACCCAATCATTTCGGCTATTTTGTATGCATACGTCTTTACTTGCTGCTTTTTATTGCAAGCTGCCCTATCATTTCGGCTATTTCGTATGCATATGCGGCTTGCTGGATTTTCACTGTAAGCCTGAAATTAGACACCGATTTCAGCATCAGCACCGCTACAACTGGGATATTGCCAGGAGCGAATCATCATTTGCCTCTGTCGATGTCGAACAAAGGTGGCTTAGCGCACAGGGTTAAGGTCTTGTCGACTAAGACTTTTAACTTCATGAGTCGTAAGGGTCTCACAAAGGTATTTCTCCCTACAAGTCGTGAGGATCTTGTAGGTGTATTTTCTCCTTAGGAATCGTGAGGATTCCTAAGTGTATGTTCCTCTGTAAGTCGTAAGGATCCTACAAGAGGGTTTTCTCCTTGTAAATTGAAAGGACCTACAAGGGTTGTTCATCATGTGTACATATCCCCAGTCACGGATGGGACTTGGTTAGGGAAACGTTTATTCGCGCCCGTGGATTGTATACAAGGGTCAGTATTGAGCCACTTGTAGGGCCATATCACAGGTTAGGGGGGGTTTTCTTAAGCACAGGTTTAGGTCTCCGTAACTTAAGACTTTCAAATCTTATGAGCCGTGGGGGTCTCATAAGAGAGTTCTCCTTACAAGTCGTGAGGATCTCGCAAGTGTATTTTCTCCTTAGGAATCGTGGGGATCCCTAAGTGTGTTGCTCCCTTGTGAGTCGTAAGGATCTCACGCGAGTGGTTTCTCCTTACAAGGTTGAGAGGACCTTGTAAGTGTCCTTTAACGAGGTTGCGCCCTTTCGGGTTTTCACAAACACTCGCCGGTAGTCCTGCTGTTTTTACTCACGGAGCCCTTTCGGGTTTTCATCCGTGCCCATTTTGCTTATGGACATACCGTTTTTTTATATCCTTTTTATTCTCTTTTTTTTACGAGGTCGCGCCCTTTCGGGTTTTCATGAACACTCGCCGGTAGCCCTGCAGTTTTTACTCACGGAGCCCTTTCGGATTTTCATCCGTGCCATTTTTGCTTCTGGACATACCGTTTTTTTTATTCTTTTTATTTTCTTCTTTTTTTTTACGAGGTCGCGCCCTTTCGGGTTTTCACGAACACTCGCCGGTAGCCCTGCTGTTTTTACTCACGGAGCCCTTTCGGGTTTTCATCCGTGCCCATTTTGCTTATGGACATACCGTTTATTATATATTTTTTTTATATATTATTTTTTATATATTTTTTTTTTTATTCATCTCGTCAGCCTAAGGATGCTGCGGTAGTATTTTAAGGACCTTTCGGTCCGTTATTAGTTTAAGGACGTTTCAGTCCGTCATTAGTTTAAGAACGTTTCGGTCCGGTCAGGAGAAGGCCGGCTACTGCTTATAGAGTTTGAGTTTAGGAAGATAGCGAGCGGACATAGTCGTCGTCATCTATCATTGACCTAGGCAGTAACTCGCTAAGCGTGGTATTTCTTTAGGAATCGACTATTTATTAGCCTGTAAGGCCTTTCACCATGCATATCCATGAGTAGATAGGCTCCACCTTGGTAGACCTTATCTATGATGTACGGGCCTTCATAGTTTGGCTTGAATTTTTCCCGCTTGGCGCGATTGGGGATCATAGGTCTTTTGACCACTAGTACGAGTTCGCCCTGGTGGAATGCCCTCGGCCGGGTCAATCTTTCATATGAGCGCGTCATCTTTGCTTTATAGGCCTCTAGATTTTGTTGCGCTATGAGCCGGGTTTCATCAAGAGCATCAAGTTCCTCAAGCCGAAGGTGAGCATTTTCTTCGTCCGTCAGCTCGTAGTGGACTGCCACTCGTAGAGAGGGTAATTCTATCTCGAGGGGGAGTACTGCTTCTGTACCGAATACCAACGCATATGGCGTTGTGTTCGTGGCTGTCTTGAATGTAGTTCGATACGCCCAGAGAGCTTCTTGCAGTCTCTCGTGCCAGTCCTTCTTATTTCGGGACACCGTCTTCTTCATGATCTTTGTCAAGGTCTTGTTGAAGGCCTCAGCTAGACCGTTAGCTCGCGGATTATAAACCGAGGAATATCTCCAGTCTATATGGTGTTGTTACGCGAAGCGACTGATCTTGTGGCTTCTGTAAGCTGACCCGTTATCAGAGATGATCCGTCGCGGAGTTCCAAACCGATATATGACGTGCGTCTTGAAGAAATGGAGGATATTCTTCGTCTTCACTTCTCTTAACGGTACTGCTTCTGCCCATTTGAAGAAGTAGTCAGTCGTCGCCAGGATGAAACGATGTCCCCTGGACGATGCTGGTTCGATGGGGCCGACTATGTCAGTTCCCCACATTTCGAATGGCCAGCTAGCCACCGTTGGATGGAATGGATTTGGATGCTGGTGGATGAAGTCCCCATGAATTTGGCATGAGTGTCACTGCTTCGCATACTCAAGGCAGTCTTGAATCATCGTGGGTCAGTAGTAGCCCATCCGTTTGATCTTCGACTTCATCTTTGGGCCTGCTTGGTGAGAACCGCAGAGTCCGTCATGAACTTCCTGAATGACTCTTTTCGCTTCGTCAGGTCCCAGACATCTCAGCCACAAAGAATCAAATGACCTCTTGTACAGAGTATCATTGACGAAGGCGAAAGACAGAGCTCGTTTCATAAGCTGATGTCTCGAGGACGCGTCTTCGGGCGTTCGACGGTATTTGAAGTAGTCTATAAAGACTTCTCTACAATCATCAGTATTTTCCCGATCTTTTATTTGCAAGGTCGTCTGCTCAGTCGCTCCCTTTTCTTCGGATGATTCCGGAGATATTTCCGTTGGGGCGAGCACCCGACGGCTTTGTACCACAATTCTGACGTCATCGAGATTCTCGTCAGCCAGTTCCCTAGCGAGCTTGGCCAATGATTGAATGAATTTCTCGTTGTGTCGGTATTTAGAAAATTATGTATAAATCACAACCAAAAATATTTGACTGCAATCAATAACAGTGTCGGATGTAGCGCGTTAGTAAGTACGGATCGTCCACAGGGAAAGTGAGATTCGTTCACTTTTCGAATTAGATGAGTCGAAAATTTAGAGAAAAGAAAAGAAAACCATTCATGATTTGTAAAATTGATTATCAAGAATTAGGAAAATCTAGATCTAAGAAAACATTAAAATTAAGAATAGAGATGTGTGATGATTTCCAAACCAACAATCAAGATTCGAAGTGTGGCTCGTAGGAGTAGATCAGATCTATAGATGTGATGAGATCTAATGATTACATATTCTTATCCATTAACGAATTGATACTAGATCGATGAAAATTTATCGAGGGTTAAGGATCTTGCGAAGAAATTAGGGATTCCTCATCTCATCCTTTGTCCTTTCGATGAATCTCATTCAAGATCTAGCTTCTAGTAAATCTAATGATCGATCGTTGATCTCTAGTTTTGAGCGAACACAATCAAGAAAGCATCGTCTCGAAACTAGATCATCGATCATTAGATTCACAAGAATTTACAAACGTTATAGGATTTAAGAATTGTAAAAGAGTTTAAATCATCATCATCTATTGATCGTCACAACTCCTACACGAGCGGAGTTTTACTCAAAAATCGTAATATCAAACACAATCACAAATTGAGATCGAATCATAATGCTTGAATTAAAAGATAAGCAAGATATAGAAATTTCACCTTTATTTATCGACAAATTTTGTTACAACTCTTTTGAAATTTACAAAAGGAAGAAACTAGATCGTCGATTTCGGCTTCGCTCGGCTCCTTGAGTCGCGGATCTCCTTTGATCTCTTGCTCCAATGAAGTCCGGCGTCGCTTTCTAAAGGATCGAAGGCTTCTCGCTTGAATGGTACTCGGGATCTTGATCTTGATTTTTGGAATTGGAATTAGGGTTAAGATTTTGAGGCACAAGTCGGGTCACTCAACTTGTGGGTAGAAGATGATGGAGAATTTCTTGAACAACCTCAACCCTAGATCTAGACTCCTTTTTATAGACCTCAAAACCCTAGATCTAGGATTTCAAATTTCAAATTTCCCTCCAAAAGTTTGTTAAAGAGAGCCTTCTAGAAATAGTTTGTTAAGCCGAGCCTTCTAGATGAGCCACGTGGAGAATCGGGAGTCTTCTGGAAGCTTGTACCATTACAAATAGGCATGTGGGAAAATTGGGAGAATTGGCGCCATCAAGCTGCCGCGGTTCCACGGAGCAAGCGGGCTCCCGCCGCGGATCCGCGGCGCTATTGAAGCCTTGGGGCTTTATTTCTTCTGGTGTTTCTTGGGCTGACATTTGGGCCTTTTTCTGATGTGTTGAATTTTATTTTTCCCTCTAGATTGCTACCAGATCTCAAATCTTGGAGTTGGTGTATTTTTTATCAGCTCTTTTCCCAATTTTGGCTTTGTTCTTGCAATTTCCTGCACAATTTCTCGAGACAAGAGTTGCGCTATACAAGAATGATGCGATGCCATGATAAACACACAATTTCCCTCGAAATGCCGGTTTTAGAGTATAACACATGCAATCTGGTATTTCAGGACTGTTTTGCTAATATGTGCAATATGAATACCGAACACTTCTAGATGAGTGCAAATGATAGGGAAATTGCCGTGTTAAAAATGCAGTATTTTCGACTGATCAAATTCCCCTAAACTTATTTTCGGTCGTCTCGAGTGAACTGTTTTATTAAAAAGAGAAGGAGAAAATAAAGAAAGAGAAAAACTAACTAGCACACTTTCGTAGGCAACACGATTGCACTGAGCACATGCAACAAGCCTTTAAACCTCTAGGTGTCCCTAGTAGGAGGAGTGTTGTCTCCTGAGGGTTTTCAGCGGATTGCACCCACAAAATCCAATAATAAAAGGAAGATCATGAATATTACATTTAAAGAAATGAATTGTAAAAGAAAATCCTTGAAAATTAGGGTTTCCAACTAAGCTAGCCTTTCGGTTGTCATGAGCCCTATCTTAATAGTCATGAAAAGATGTTAGAAATCACGTCCTCCCTCAATAAAACATCGTCTTATTCTTCATTCCTATCTTTCTTCCAAACATCGATCATATAACCCTGCGTGTGTGTAATAAACATCCCTACACCCGGAGAATTCAATTCAAGCTATCATACTCTTGTCCATCCACCTCAGTACTTTTAATTAATGAATATTTAGATGAAGTTGCTCACACACTTTCATGCGACCGTTAATACTTCTTGAGGTACTAACCGACCGATTACTCATGTGCTTGCTTATTTGGTGTTTTTCCTCGTCTTGCACCACCTAAGGCTTAGCAGTGACTCCCAGACCAGTTGGCCTTAGGGCACTAGGTGAAGAAGCACCCTCGCTATATTTTTTTATTGCTGCCTTGGCGATAACAAAACCAGTGTTCATTTTTCTCACCATTTTATATTTTATTCATTTTTTTTATTTCCTTCATACTTTTGGCTTTTACACAAGAGCATTTCAAGGTATCCTCTACTATCCCGAGCTTCAAGACGTGTGTAAGTGCGAATAGCAGGGTATCAACGTTCAAAATGTTTGGCTTCCTGAATAGGAACTATTTTTCAGACTTATTTTTATCCTCAGATTAGTGACTTCCTTTATGTTACTAACCCTTGGGACAACGGCTCATAACTACTTATTACTAGTTCGTATAAGAAAACTTCTAATTTTCTTGGTTTTCTTAAATTTTTCTAATCTCATGGATGTAATTTTTCACTATCTAATCTTTTATTATTTTATTTATGTACAAAAATATTAAATATTAAATATTTTTATATTTTGAAAATTTTTAAATTTTTATGGGTTTTGGAAAAAAAAAATTTAAATTTTTTTATAGGTTTTAATGGGTTTTGAAAATTTTTATGGGTTTTAAAATTTTTAAATTTTTATAGATTTTTTTAAAGAAATGTTTTGTGCTTATGCAAATGATATGCAAATGATGCAAAAAATAAGCACAAACCTTCCCCAAACTTATTTTCAACAGTGTCCTCGCTGTTGCCAACCGCTAAATCTCGAAAAACCTGTAAGCCTGGGAGGAATTTATTAATGGGGGCAAAATATATAAGTGAAGATCCTCCCCCAAACTCATTCTTTTCACTCACCTCTATTCAAAAAGATGATGCAGTAATTTACAGGACATGGAAGTGAGACGGAGGAATTTTAATCAAGGTAAAATGGCTCCTGTAAGAACAGGAGCTCCTCCGTGGGGTCAGTGGAAAAATAAGGCTTTAGTCTATGTCCATTCACTTTGAAAAATGTGCCGTTTTTAACATTTTCTACCTCAACTGCCCCGTGCGGGTATACAGACCGCACAACAAAAGGTCCCTTCCACCGAGATCGAAGCTTACCCGCGTGAAGGTGTAGTCGTGAATCATAAAGAAGGACATGCTGACCAGATGAAAATGTTTTCCTCAAAATGTTTTTATCGTGAAAAACCTTAGTCCTATTCTTTACGATTACAGCGTTATCATAAGCTTCATCGCGGAGTTCGCTTAGCTCATTTAATTGCAGCTTCCGAAAGTTGCAGGCTTGGTTTACGTCAAAATTGATTTCCTTAATAGCCCACAATGCTTTATGCTCAATCTCGACTGGCAAGTGACATGCCTTCCCAAACACTAACCTATATGGAGACATCCCTAGGTCGGTTTTAAATGCAGTTCGGAATGCCCAAAGAGCATCCGTCAGTTTGGTCGACCAATCTTTTCTATTCTTAGCAACAGTCTTCTCCAGGATTTGTTTGATCTGTCTATTTGAAATCTCAGCCTGCCCGCTCGTTTGGAGATGATAGGGTGTAGAAAGTCTGTGGTTGATTGCGTATTTCCGCATCAGAGTCTCGAAAGACCTGTTGCAGAAATGTGTCCCGTTATCGCTAATGATAGCGCGTGGGTGTCCAAATCGCGAAAAGATATTTTCTTTTAAGAACTTAATGACAACCTTCTTGTCATTAGTGCGACATGGAATGGCTTCAACCCACTTCGAGACGTAATCAACCGCAAGCAGTATGTATAAATTCCCAAAGGAGTTGGGAAAGGGACCCATAAAGTCAATGCCCCAAACATCGAAAATTTCAACCACTAAGATGGGTTGCTGAGGCATTTCATTTCTCCGGGAAATCCTACCCGTGTGTTGACACTGTGTACAGGTTTTGCAATGATCAAATGCGTCCTTGAAAAAGGTCGGCCAATAAAATCTGCATTGCAAAACCTTCTCCGCCGTCTTTTTAGGACCGAAGTGACCCCCACAGGCCTGATCATGACAAAAAGATAGAACACTCTTGAACTCCTCATTCGGGACACACCGGCGAATGATCTGATCAGGACAATACTTAAACAGATATGGATCATCCCAGTAAAAGTGTTTTACTTGGGATAGAAAACGGTGTTTGTCCTGTTTTGACCAATCGCTGGGTATCAGTCCCGTGACAAGATAGTTCACAATATCCCTGAACCAAGGTTCATTGGATACGCTCAAGAGTTGTTCGTCCGGAAACGAATCATTGATCGGCAGGGTCACAGGTGAAGAAAAGATGCGTGAAAGATGGTCGGCTACAACGTTTTCACATCCTTTCTTATCTTTGATAACAAGATCAAATTCTTGTAATAGAAGGATCCAACGTATTAGCCTACCTTTAGCATCCTTCTTCGCCAGAAGATGTTTCAAGGCAGAATGGTCAATGTACACAACTATTGATGAGCCAATCAAGTAAGGCCTGAATTTTTCTAATGCAAATACAACCGCCAAAAGTTCTTTTTCGGTAGTTGTATAGTTAATTTGAGCATCGTTCAGGGTCTTACTCGCATAATAGATCACGTGTGGCATCTTTTCAATGTGATGTCCTAAGACTGCACCAACTGCAAAATCTGATGCATCACACATAAGCTCAAAGGGGTAGTCCCAATTTGGAGACGATAGAACGGGGGCTGTAGTGAGGGAGTGTTTGAGTGAGTCGAATGCTGCCTCACAATCCGAGTCAAAGTGGAAGGTCGTATCCTTGGCCAAGAGAAGAGTTAAGGGTCTAGCAATTTTGCTAAAATCCTTAATGAATCTCCTATAAAAGCCCGCATGGCCAAGAAATGATCGGATATCCTTGACGCTTTTGGGATGAGGAAGGTTTTGAATGACATCTATCTTATCTCTGTCAACCTCAATGCCTTTCCGTGAAATAACATGTCCAAGCACAATTCCCTCTTAAACCATGAAATGGCATTTTTTCCAATTCAAGGTTAAGTTCTTCTCTTTGCAACGAGTAAGAACTGCGTCAAGATTCGTTAGGCAGTCAGAAAAAGAGTCTCCGAAAATCGAGAAATCGTCCATGAAAATCTCCAAAAAATTCTCGACCATGTCAGAGAATATCCCCATCATACACTGCTGAAAGGTAGCGGGAGCATTGCATAACCCAAAGGGCATGCGTCTATAAGCGAAGGTACCAAAAGGACAAGTAAAAGTGGTTTTATCTTGATCCTTTTTTGCTATGGGGACCTGATTATAGCCAGAGTATCCGTCCATAAAGCAATAATACTCACGTCCAACTAAGCGTTCCAGCATCTGATCAATGAAAAGTAGAGGAAAGTGGTCTTTCCTCGTGGCGGCATTGAGTTTTCTGTAATCAATACATACACGCCACCCAGTTTGGGCGCGTGTCTGAATCAACTCATTTGCCTCATTGGTAATAACAGTGATGCCAGATTTCTTAGGGATGACATGTATTGGACTCACCTATTGGCTATCGGAGATTGGGTATATGATACCACTATCAAGGCATTTGACGGTCTCTTTCATCACCGCTTCCTTCATGACGGGGTTCAACCGTCTCTGTGGTTCTCGGGTTGGTCTGGCATCATCCATCAAGTGTATATGATGTTCTACAATCAAGGGACTAATCCCTTTGATGTCCGCCATGGTCCAACCAAACGCCTCCCTATTAGATCTCAATACCGACAAAAGTGCATTCTCTTGCTCTGATGCTAGAGAAGCGGATATGATAACCGGTAAAGACTCATTCTCACCTAAATATGCATATTTAAGATGAGAAGGTAAAATTTTGAGATCTAATGCTGGCGGAGAAATAATAGAAGGTGGGATCATCGAGTGATTTTCGGAGTCACAAAGTAGCTCACGGCCTGTAAAAGATACAGATTCGGATGGTGATGAGTCAGGAGTGTCAGACTCAAGCGTGGAAATGGTGTCCTTACTAAGATAGTGTGCAAGATCAAACAGTGATGTGGTAGTGTCGTCGAGATCTTCAAAGCAAAGTTCCTCAACTCCGCAACTTTCGGGAGCAATCTCGTGGACAGAGCACGCATCAAGGATATGAGCAGAGGGTTCTGATGGCTGACTTCCAATTTTGTAGATGTTCAGTTCAATGGTCATATTTCCAAATGATAAGTTCATTGAACCATTTCTACAATTAATGACAGTATTGGAAGTGGCAAGGAATGGTCGACCCAAAATCACCGGAATTTAGCTCCAGGGGTTTGCTACAGGTTGTGTATCGAGAACAATGAAGTCTACAGGGAATACAAATTCCCCGACCTTTATCAACACATCCTCTAGTTCACCCCTAGGTTTGGTGATTGAACGGTCTGCCATTTGGAGAGTGCAGTGAGCTGGTTTCAACTCTCCAATCCCTAGCTGCTCATATACAGAGTATGGAAGTAGGTTAACACTTGCGCCAAGGTCTAAAAGAGCACGGTTGATGTTTTTACCCTCAATAGAAATCGATATCGTAGGACATCCTGGGTCCTTACGTTTCTTTGGTAGCTGTGGGATAAAAGCAGTGCTAATGTTATTGGACATGAAGACCTTCTTTAGCACTTGAGTCTTCCTCTTCCTAGTGCACAAATCTTTAAGAATTTTCGCATAAGCGGGGACTTGTTGAATGGCATCTAGGAGAGGGATGTTGATATTAACCTGTTTGAACATTTCCATAATTTTCTCCATATGTGGACTCGATTTGTTAGCTCTTAACCGATTCGGGTAAGGAGCTTTAGCAATGAGCGCTGGGTCCATCATAGGAGAAGGAAGTGGGGGTAGACGTGATCCCAAAAGAGGAGTGGGGATCGTCTGTGAAGGACTAGAAGAGCTGTGCTGAGGTATCGAGCCTAGTGGGAAATGGAGAATAGGCTTGCGAGAAGGCGGTGGGGTAGAAGAATAAGGATCAGAAGTAGAAGTGTGTGTGTGAGGAAAGGTCTCAGCCGGGGTGTTATTGATAGGATTTTCAATATCATCAATTTCTTCCCCAACATGGTTATTCAGCACTCTTCCTGATCTCAACGTTGTGACGGCATTTACATTGTAATGCCCAGGATTCGGTAGGGGTTGAGACGGAAGTTTCCCTTTTTCTCTCGCACTCATTTCGGCTTTAAGTCGTGCAATTTCTGCTTCCATCGTTCTGATACTCTCAGCTTGGGACGCTGAGTTTTTCTTTATCTCACTGACGGAAGACCTAACCTCAGCCGACACTTCCATGAAATTTGACAAGAGTGATTTCATGGTTTGAGTGAATTGAGAGAACTCGTCAGAACAGGTCAACTGCATAAGATTAGACGGTGCAGGAGGGTTGACCTGGTTTTGAAAATTTTGTGACTGGTAGGGGTGCTGAGTGAGTTAAAGTGGTTGCTGTTGTGGTGGAAGAGCCCTTTGGAAATTATTTTGGCTTGGAACCGTGTTTTGAGATTGTTGTTGTTGGTTCTAAGCAAAATTCGGGTGATTCCTCCAACCCTGATTGTACGTGGAAGAATATGGATCGTTTCTAGGTCTTTGAAATGCGGCATTGGTATGCTCGTGACCTTGAAACGGAGAGTTTAATGGACATTCTTCCGTTAAGTGAGAAGGATCAGAACAGCACCCACATACAGTTTTGGGGAGCGATATCGGGTTTAGGAAGGCTGCTAAAAATTTGTGTTCCATAGCCTCGAGATTCTTTTGCATTGCTGCCATCTCAGCTCGAACACCTATGGACACATCAATTTGGTGTACGCCACCCCTAGACGATGACTGGGTTCCGCTCTCCCACTGTAAGGATTTTTCAGCGAACTCTTCTAAAAATTTCCAAGCTTCCCCATCATCCTTGGTCATAAAGGTGCCTTGACACATGTTTTCAAGGTTTTGTTTAGTGGTAGGGTTAATGCCCTCATATATGATTCGGCAAAGATCCCATCTCGGGATGCCGTGATGTGGGCATTGAACCAAAAGATCCTTGAAGCGTTCAAAGCATTTCGAGAATGGTTCAGTCGGAAGCTGGGTGAATTGATTTAGTTCGCTACGGATTCGAGCTGTCTTTTGCATATGGTAGAATTTCTTAAGGAATGCTGCAACGAATTCTTCCCAATTCGTAATGGAATGTGCGGTAGTGTTATACAACCACTTCTCGGCTATATCGCACAAGGTAAATGGAAGAAGTCGTAGACGCATAGCATCCACTGAAAGTTGTGACGTACCCATCATTGCGCATACATTTTCAAATTTGGTGATAAAGACGTATGCGTCTTCAGTCTCGAGACCGTGGAATTTGGGTAGAAGGTTGATGTATTGGGGTTTAATCTCAAAATTATCCCCGTTGGCTGGTGGAATGGATAAGCAGGTCGAAAGAGGACCTCGCAAAGGATAGCACCTCTCTTGGAGAGAGATGCGGGGTGGATTCTGCGCACCAACGGACGGCGGCAGGGTAATGGTAAATAGTTTCGATGGAAACGGATCCATCGGTGTGGGTGTGGTGGTGGGTAAAGAAAAAGTAAATGTAGAAATACCGACTTCGGATTCGATCAAGGGAACGCGGACTAAACGGGCACCAGAATCCCGTGTCCAGCCTATCTTGCACTAAAAAGGGTTAGTACAAGTGGCAGCGTGACTTATAATTAGGGGAAATGAATGAATGCGGTGTTTGTTTTGAAAAATGATACGGATTTTTGAAAATATGATACGATCACAACAAATGCAACAAGCAACCCTAATTCTAGTGGTCACCAAGGTCAAAACTCTAGACCGCTCCTAACTGCCAAAAGACAAGTCGCAGGATAAATCCTCCACTGCCTCTTTGTCTCTCCTGTGGCCAGGTAAGTGCCAGGTAAGTGGGAGGTTCTCCACTACGTAAGTAGTGGGCCTAATTAAGTAACCACTAGCCTTCGACACACTTGCCTTAGACACCACAAAAGAAACGCGGATAAGCAATGAATTACCCACGGCCTTCTCTTGTCCTAAGTGAGCGCAACGGTCCTTAGAGTCATCTCTAGATATTTTTTAGTTAATGAGGGTAAATGCGGATGCAAGTTTGTGATTTTTGGGGCTTAGGAAGGGTAATGAACTCCCCACCTAATCTGGATTTGGCCATGCCCCTTAATGTCCGTATTAATATGCAAACAACCACAAAAATCAAAAACACGCACAATTTATTTTGCTTTTTGCGGCGCTACGATTTTTGCAAAGAAGCCTGCAGCAAATTGTAAATTAGAGCAGATTGAGAGATAGATAAGAAAGTAAGAAGTACCTGAGAAATTTTCGTGCAGCGAAGCCTTGAAGAGGCCGCGGAACCGCCGCAGGAAGGCGCTAATGCCGCGGAATCGCAGTGCTTTAGTGGGATCCTTGCACAAAAAATTCACAGAACGCTCCTGATCTCTTCCTTAGTCCTCTGGAATTCTTCAAATAATTTTCCAATTGCACAGCAAGCTCCAGATTTCCTTGCAATTAACCACAACAAATCGTTTAGTGTTTTGCGCGAATTTTGATCTCAAAATTATGATGGAATAAACTTTTCAACTCAAATTTCAAAAAATGAACAAATTAGCACACGATCCCCGGCAACGGTGCCATTTGATTGAATGAATTTCTCGTTGTGTCGGTATTTAGAAAATTATGTAGAAATCACAACCAAAAATATTTGACCACAATCAATAACGGTGTCGGATGTAGCGCGTTAGTAAATGCGGATCGTCCACAGGGAAAGTGAGATTCGTTCACTTTTCGAATTAGATGAGTCGAAAATTTAGAGAAAAGAAAAGAAAACCATTCATGATTTGTAAAATTGATTATCAAGAATTAGGAAAATCTAGATCTAAGAAAACATTAAAATCAAGAATAGAGATGTGTGATGATTTCCAAACCAACAATCAAGATTCGAAGTGTGGCTCGTAGGAGTAGATCGGATCTATAGATGTGATGAGATCTAATGATTACATATTCTTATCCATTAACGAACTGATACTAGATCGATGAAAATTTATCGAGAGTTAAGGATCTTGCGAAGAAATTAGGGATTCCTCATCTCATCCTTTGTCCTTTCGATGAATCTCATTCAAGATATAGCTTCTAGTAAATCTAATGATCGATCGTTGATCTCTAGTTTTGAGCGAACACAATCAAGAAAGCATCGTCTCGAAACTAGATCATCGATCATTAGATTCACAAGAATTTAAAAACGTTATAGGATTTAAGAATTGTAAAAGAGTTTAAATCATCATCATCTATTGATCGTCACAACTCCTACACGAGCGGAGTTTTACTCAAACATCATAATATCAAACACAATCACAAATTGAGATCGAATCATAATGCTTGAATTAAAAGATAAGCAAGATATAGAAATTTCACCTTTATTTATCGACAAATTTTGTTACAACTCTTTTGAAATTTACAAAAGGAAGGAACTAGATCGTCGATTTCGGCTTCGCTCGGCTCCTTGAGTCGCGGATCTCCTTTGATCTCTTGCTCCGATGAAGTCCGGTGTCGCTTTCTAAAGGATCGAAGGCTTCTCATTTGAATGGTACTCGGGATCTTGATCTTGATTTTTGGAATTGGAATTAGGGTTAGGGTTTTGAGGCACAAGTCGTGTCACTCAACTTGTGGGTAGAAGATGATAGAGAATTTCTTGAACAACCTCAACCCTAGATCTAGGCTCCTTTTTATAGACCTCAAAACCCTAGATTTAGGATTTCAAATTTCAAATTTCCTTCCAAAAGTTTGTTAAACAGAGCCTTCTAGAAATAGTTTGTTAAGCCGAGCCTTCTAGATGAGCCACGTGGAGAATCGGGAGTCTTATGGAAGCTTATACCGTTACAAATAGGCATGTGGGAAAATTGGGAGAATTGGCGCCATCAAGCCGCCGCGGTTCCACGGCGCAAGCGGGCTCCCGCCGCGGATCCGCGGCGCTATTGAAGCCTTAGGGCTTTATTTCTTCTGGTGTTTCTTGGGCTGACATTTGGGCCTTTTTCTGATGTGTTGAATTTTATTTTTCCCTCTAGATTGCTACCAGATCTCAAATCTTGGAGTTGGTGTATTGTTGATCAGCTCTTTTCCCAATTTTGGCTTTGTTCCTGCAATTTCCTGCACAATTTCTCGAGACAAGAGTTGCGCTATACAAGAATAATGCGATGCCATGATAAACACACAATTTCCCTCGAAATGCCGGTTTTAGAGTATAACACATGCAATCTGGTATTTCAGGACTGTTTTGCTAATATGTGCAATATGAATACCGAACACTTCTAGATGAGTGCAAATGATAGGGAAATTGCCGTGTTAAAAATACAGTATTTTCGACTGATCAAATTCCCCCAAACTTATTTTCGGTCGTCTCGAGTGAACTGTTTTATTAAAAAGAGAAGGAGAAAATAAAGAAAGAGAAAAACTAACTAGCACACTTTCGTAGGCAACACGATTGCACTGAGCACGTGCAACAAGCCTTTAAACCTCTAGGTGTCCCTAGTAGGAGGAGTGTTGTCTTCTGAGGGTTTTCAGTGGATTGCACCCACAAAATCCAATAATAAAAGGAAGATCATGAATATTACATTTAAAGAAATGAATTGTAAAAGAAAAGCCTTGAAAATTAGGGTTTCCAACTAAGCTAGCCTTTCGGTTGTCATGAGCCCTATCTTAATAGTCATGAAAAGATGTTAGAAATCACGTCCTCCCTCAATAAAACATCGTCTTATTCTTCATTCCTATCTTTCTTCCAAACATCGATCATATAACCCTGCGTGTGTGTAATAAACATCCCTACACCCGGAGAATTCAATTCAAGCTATCATACTCTTGTCCATCCACCTCGGTACTTTTAATTAATGAATATTTAGATGAAGTTGGTCACACACTTTCATGCGACCGTTAATATTTCTTAAGGTACTAACCGACTGATTACTCATGTGCTTGCTTATTTGGTGTTTTTCCTCGTCTTGCACCACCTAAGGCTTAGCAGGGACTCCCAGACCAGTTGGCCTTAGGGCACTAGGTGAAGAAGCACCCTCGCTATATTTTTTTATTGCTGCCTTGGCGATAACAAAACCAGTGTTCATTTTTCTCACCATTTTATATTTTATTCATTTTTTTTATTTCCTTCATACTTTTGGCTTTTAGACAAGAGTATTTCAAGGTATTCTCTACTATCCCGAGCTTCAAGACGTGTGTAAGTGCGAATAGCAGGGTATCAACGTTCAAAATGTTTGGCATCCAGAATAGGAACTATTTTTCAGACTTATTTTTATCCTCAGATTAGTGACTTCCTTTATCTTACTAACCCTTGGGACAACGGTTCATAACTACTTATTACTAGTTCGTAAAAGAAAACTTCTAATTTTCTTGGTTTTCTTAAATTTTTCTAATCTCATGGATGTAATTTTTCACTATTTAATCTTTTATTATCTTATTTATGTACAAAAATGTTAAATATTAAATATTTTTATATTTTGAAAATTTTTAAATTTTTACGGGTTTTGAAATTTTATTTTTTAAAAAAATTTATAGGTTTTAATGGGTTTTGAAAATTTTTATGGGTTTTAAAATTTTTAAATTTTTATAGATTTTTTTAAAGAAATGTTTTGTGCTTATGCAAATGATATGCAAATGATGCAAAAAATAAGCACAAACCTCCCCCAAACTTGTTTTCAACAGTGTCCTCACTGTTGCCAACCGCTAAATCTCGAAAAACCTGTAAGCCTGGAAGGAATTTATTAGTGGGGGCAAAATATATAAGTGAAGATCCTCCCACAAACTCATTCTTTTCACTCACCTCCATTCAAAAAGATGATGCAGTAATTTACAGGACATGGAAGTGAGACGGAGGAATTTTAATCAAGGTAAAATGGCTCCTGTAAGAACAGGAGCTCCTCCGTCGGGTCAGTGGAAAAATACGGTTTTAGTCTATGTCCGTTCACTTTGAAAAATGTGTCGTTTTTAACATTTTCTACCTCAACTGCCCCGTGCGGGTATACAGACCGCACAACAAAAGGTCCCTTCCACCGAGATCGAAGCTTACCCGCATGAAGGTGTA